>CM049428.1:14118349-15368349 GCA_026929855.1 Poa annua
TGAGAAGATATGATAGCCATGTAGCTTGTAATGAAAATTGACAATGTTGAATAGATAACAAGACAACATAAACTATTTTAAATCACATATATTCTACTAACGTATAGGAACAAGTCAGAAGTAACTTATATCACATTGAATACATCTTGACAACATAAGGAATGGTTCGTGTCCAAATAAACACAATAGAACAGTTAACAGATTTGAAATTTCAAGAATTAGGAATGAACAAGGATTTGATGTCCAGGAGCACTAGCATCCCACCATCTAAAATCTTGCAGACGTTTTCTAGTTTTACGATTGATCTAACAACACGGTTCTCCAATCAATTTAAACAATGTCTAGTGCCTTATTCTCTGGTGCACAGCCGCACAAAACATACCCGCATCTGCACCTGCGCGCAATGCACTTCTATGTGGTCTTGTATAGTCACACACTTCTATGTATTATACACAAGGAACCTAACGCTATCTACCCATTAGTATCACGAAAACTGCATTTTCAGCTTGCATTTAGTATGCAGATTTCTGGTTGAAATACGCAAGTACAATAGCAGGCGCAAACAATAAACACAAAGGTCAAATCTCAGTACCCTGGGCAAAGGCTATAATACTGCAACTCATATACCTACATAAAACTGCCACTGAATCCTGCTATGTACTCTCTCTGTCCGGAAATAGATGTCTTTGATTTGTCCAAATTCGGATGTATGTGTACGCTAAAACATGTGTACATACATCCGAATTTAGAAAAATCTAAGACATCTATTTCCTGATGGAGGGAGTAAAATAAACACTAGTCGAGGAAGTGTAACACAGGCAACATATATGAACAAATGAGGTTAAATGTCATGATAAGAGGTGTGTCTCTGCGATAAGTAAAATCAATGGAAGAAAATCAAGTAAAAAACCTTCAGTAACATCATATAACATATCAGTTTCTAGTTTACTAACTTAAGCATTAGGTGTTTATCCTTCTATTGTTAACAAGAAATACGCAACTACCATGATCCATATGATGTTTTTCTCAGTATAGCAACCAGCAAGTGATAGTTCAGCGTGAATATCTACCGACAAGTTTAAGTACGTAGGGCAGGCTGGAAAATACTTACCATCAGTCCCATTACACTTGATCCTCGCTTGATCGCTGTCAAAATCTCGTGCTTTCACCTCTTTGTTTCTTGACATAGCTTTCAACGAGGCATCATGTCTGGCCCCATTCTCCTTCTCATGACTCCTATCCTTCACCATCTTATACTGCTGATGATCCCTACTGTCTTCCTTGATCATCGCAGCTTGCTTACCTTCTTTCGACTTACGTACCTCAACATCCACCCCCCTCTCCTTCACCCGGTGATGCTCGCCCGCACCGTTTTCCTCCAATACCGACCCTACATCCGACTTCCTCTTGCCACTAACCTCGTCAGACCTATCAGAGTCCTTAGACTTCCTTGCAGACCTCCCCTTGACATCACCATCATCTGAACTCCTCGACTTCTTCGAGTCACGGCAATCGAGCCTCTCATCCTCCCCAGCGCCACCCCACCTTTCATCCTCAGTGGCAGCCTCCTGCTCCCCTCCTCTGCCCTTCCTCTTCTTCCTCTGCTGCCCCTCCACGGATGAACCAGACGCCTCGGCTGCTGCATTGGGAGGAGGCCTCGGCGTCGCTGCCGAGGAGTGCCGCTTCTCGTGCTCCTCCGAGCGCCTGGAAGAGGACCCCTTCCTGTCCGAGGACTCCCGTGGTGGCCGGGGGTCCTCGTCGGAGTCCGACCTGTCCCGCTCCTCCCGGCCGTGCTTGCGGGACCTGCGCCGCGTGCTCCTCGGCATGGTAAAGGCTTCCAAAACCTCAAACCCACTACTGCCAAAGGTCCAGCCGCAGCGATTCGAAACCCTGGTCTGGTCTCCCCTAAATCCTCAGCAGAGTCCTGCAACCTCCACCGGATACAAATCCACCAGAACTCGTTGTGTCGCCGCAGGAACCGCCCGGAACTAAATAGGACAACGGAAGCAAGAACTTGGCAGGAAGCAGCAGAGATTCACCGGGGCTCGAGTCCGGCGGCGCGGCGGCGGAAAATCAGATTTTACGGGGAGCGGGACGAGGCGAGCGAGCTACGGGAGGATTCGGATGTGTGGCGGCCGGCGGTGGGAGACGGAGTTGCGTGAATCGAATCGGAATCGAATCGAATCGAATGGGAATACGAGCAGCAGCCGGATTGGATAGGCGGAGGAAGAAGGGATTGGGAACTGGAGGAGGGGAATCGGGAAGAGACGCGATCGCGGATTTTCGGGGGATTTAATCTTTTTCTCTCTCGAAGATTTTGTTTCCGGTTCTGTATCGTGACGTGACGGAAATACCCATGGTGCGGTTGCGTCGGCTGAGCGTGGATGGCGGTTAATATGAGCCACGGCTCAGGGTAACACGGTAATTTTGTAGTAGTTCAAGTTACATATGTCAGCGGTGATTTCTTTCTTGTTTCTTTTCTTTTTTACTTCTCAACCGTCGTTGACTTCTCCGACCAGATCTTTGCGCAGCTCCGGCCACAGCCTTCCTCCTCTGATGGTCTCTGGCCATTCACCGCACAGTCCCCACTCGCACACCATGCTGCCGCTCTCCTCCTGAACCCTAGCCACCTCGCATGCCGGAGGTAAAGCCGGAGCCCGAGAATGAGAAGATGGACGAGAACATCCGGATGGCCCTAGCGGCCTTCGAGACGACGGCGAGGCGGTCGACAATGAGCGAAGAGTCGGAGACGGTGGGAGCTCATCCTCACCAAGGTTGTGCGGCCCTAGCGGCCTTCGAGACGACGGCGAGGCGGTCGACAATGAGCGAAGAGTCGGAGACGGTGGGAGCTCATCCTCACCAAGGTTGCGCGGCAGCGCAAGAAGCGGCGCAACAACACGCACATGCGGTGTGCCAACTCCAGAAGGCCATGGAGGCGTAGCTTGCTGCACGTCCATGGTACGAGCACCTGGACATGGATGAGCAGCCTCCTGCTTCTGCTCCTCGAAGGCCTGGTCGGGTAAAAGTGGAGCTGGAACATGGACCCGGTGACATGGCCGAGACACTGCGGATGCTACCGGAGGAGCAACCTCCCACACTGTCGGCGCGCACCCCACCGGTGTACATGTGGCAGGCGCCACCCTACGTCGTCCTCTCCTCCGATGAGGAGGCATAGACAACCCGTGAAGGGCATAGCTTTAATTTTCTGTCACTTTTTTCTTTTTAGATTATTATGTAAAATTGTCGTTTGTGCTCCACCTCCTCTATGAAATGAAAAAGGCTCATATATGACTTGTTTACCGAAACAAAAAGAATGCGATGTGTTGCGCGTATTGGGCGCACTTACTCGTACGGCAGGCCAGCATGGACACGACATGTCCGTTTGGCGACCCAAGCGGATAAAAATGGCCCAAATGACATGTTTGTTTGGGTCGCCTTGTTAGAATCATCCTTATGGCCCGTCCCACATCCGACTATGACCGGCGGAGGCGCCCGTGCTCCCCTAACCACTCTCTCTCAGCCATGGATAGCAACGATCATAGTGTTGACGCATGCGAAAATCTCAACCTTTGTTTCCTTTACCTCTTTTTCGCTAGCACGCGAAAATCGTGCCTTACCTTTATAGAAGGCAGAAGTTATATGTACAGAGAAAGCTCCAACTTCTACACGCAGAGGTGGAACACAAACTCAAAAGAAAAAAAAACCTACTCTCTCGCTATCACATCTCTCCCTCCTCTCAGAGCAGCCATCCATAAGTGAAACTCATCTAAAACTCTAATGGCTAGTCTCTCGGCCGAGAACTGTTTGTCAGTGTTGTTGAAGACCCAAGCGTTGCGGTTCTTTCAAAGGCTCCAAGCCACTACTAGTGTTTTCGCACACAATGCACAACACACAACTAAGGACTTGTTTACTTCTATCATATTTTAGTGGATTGGAGGAAATTATCTTAAATACTGGAAAATCGTGGAGTATCTCGAGTAGTTAGTGTATTTTAGGAGATTAGAACAATAGTCCATAAATATCTCACACAAACCAACTCAATTTTATCTAGAACAAATACTCTAGCCCATGTTCCAAATCATATCCCATCCTCAAATCTCTCATCCCATAAAAACTTCTGAAGTAATAAAGGCCTAAAAAAGCATGCATCTTTCATTCTTAGACACGATTACATCCAAGGATACACCGACTAGAGAAAGCAATATTCATAATCTTGTCTCAGAATGAAGGTCATAGCACCGACTAATAAGAAAACATTGTCAATACTACTCCTCAGATCCATACTACTCCTTGGATGTACATCTATTGATGCAGAGGATGGGATGCACTTTTAAAAAAAGGAAAGCAACACTAATATAGATTTGTGAAGAGGCAACGACAATAATTCTGGATCGGAGAGAGTACTGACGCTTACATGGCTGAGGCAAATGCTACTCATTTGTCATGTTGCAAAATTTGTGATGTGCCTCCGGTAAAGCCTATTTGTGAAGATGCAAAACATCGTGTACACACGTGTCATGATGCAAATGCTGAGGTGGATCTAACAAGCAACGTGATGTCGCTTGGGTAAAGGCCATTTGCGAAGATGCAAAACTTCAGGTATAAGCACAATGGCCATCTGTCATGAGAAAGAAAGTACAATCCAACGAAAATATCTGTTTTAAGCAATGTACACATACATAGTATTAACATGTGTAAGAAATTATATACTACCTCCGATCCATAAAAAGTGTCGCCCATTTTATACTAAGCTAGTATAAACTTTGTACTAGATGAGCGACACTTTTTATGAATCGGGGAGTACTTGTTTCCGTCCACCGCTGCAACAGCATCAGCATTTCTGTGTATCTCGCGAGGCAACAACCATTTGTTGTTGATCATCCATTTCATAAAGAATGTGAGTTACTGAATAAGTTTATCTCAACAATATGTACACATCGTATTTAAGAAAGAATACCTGTTTTCAACACCCTCAACAGCATGTGCACTACTCCTGCAAGTACACCCAAAAATAATTGTAAAGACGAAAAAAAAAGTTTGTTTAAACCAATGATACACCAGCTTAGGGCTTCTTTGATTCATAGGCTTAGAAAAGTGTAGGAATAGGAAAATCATAGTATTGGTATGGCATGTCTAGTTGAATACTATGGAAAGAGAAAGTTTGTTTGATTGACAAAGGAATTTTTCCAAGAGGTTGGAGCTCATGTTATTTTCCTATGGTGTTTGTACTACAAAATTTCTATAGGATTTTTTCTATGGGATATGATCCTATGAATCAAATGGTGTCAAAGGGAAAATTCTCATAGGATTTCAATCCTACACCAATCCTTTGAGAATCCTATGAATCAAAGGAGCCCTAAATAATGCCTTCAAATAAGACTACACGGACGGGGAGGGGGGTGGGTTATGAATGGTATTTAGTGTGATAACAACAAATAACAATTGAACACACCGATGAATTAAGTTATCGGAATCGTGTACCATTAGATCACTACATCAGTGAACATTATAACACTTTGGGCACACGCAAGTGCATATCACATACACATTGTCGTACAACCAGCCAAATTAATTTTTCCCAAATAAATATTTAAGTTAAAATGATTGAACGATGCAAAAACTAGAGGCGAATATACTGACAGAACAACTTCTCTAAAACCTAGGAACTTCTTTTATTTCTTGAAAAATACATATCATTTGTTATTTAAGAGGCGGTGAATAACATCCCTCGGCAGGAATGGAGTTTCTTCCTCGTCATAAAAGTTCATTCCAACAAAATTACCATCAATATCAATAAGAGGGCCTCCAATCCCGGCCTAGCAAAACAAAGGTCAAAATACAAGGGTCACACACATATATTGTTTGATATGTAATGTGATAGCTTATGTTAGTATTCAATGGTACTATTTTTTGGCATGCCAAAAGTATCGTGGAAGTCCACAAGAAATACCTTCGTGATTTCACACGTGGAGACAGAGTTCTAGGCAATCAAGGTCACTTTGCTTGCCAGTCATCACCTTGCCCTCAACAGCCATTAGTTTGCGATGCGCAAAAAGACTACCTACAGCTATTACGTCCATAGACGAAGTAACTGGATCGCCGCTGATTTTTATTCTTCGAGGATTCCAGAATCCCATTATCTCAACGAGAGCAACATTGTAGTGTAAATTATAACACTTCAATATCCCTACTACCCGATATCCATTTGGAAGGCAAACTTCAATCTGCAATTATAAGGTGATACGTTAACCAGTTTCTCAAATAAAAAAGGCAAATAATAATAATCGATAGCAATTAGCAGTAACAACCCTCAAGTTATCATCGATCATGTGCTCACTGCCAGGAACTCTAAGCAAACTTGCTGTAGTCAGAATTGTTGCAGAGCATGATTTGCCCTTTATAATTACACCTGTGCAAGAAAACTTATTTGCAAATCCTACAGAGATAATCATTTCAGTTATCAATCATTGATCAATTAAAACATGGAAAAGTAAGGATTGTATAACAGAGTCATCACCATCGAATGAAGCAAGTGAGACAACATTTTGATTCATTTCTGAAGCAAGACGTTTGGTTGATTCTGAAGCAAATGAGTAGGCACTTCGATCCCTTTGTAAACCAACAACTTTGATTGGTTTTCTCAAGATATCCCACTTGAATAATGCATCGAGACAATTAATGTATTGCCCGCCTAGCATAATACACAAGTTAAAAGTGTTTATTAAAGTTTTGCAAGTCTGCATGTGCAACATAAGGAACTACACAGAAAAATAAGTAAAAGTACAGTGGCCACCAAAAGGGGTTTGGCCATTGTGATTTCAATATGTAATCCAAGAAAATTGGAGTCTGATGGTGATGAACCATCTTCCTTCTTCCATCCCACCTCCCCTACACCAAAAGTAACTCCCAGACTGGTGGGGTCATCAATTCACCATTTCCACATCTTGCTTAAAGAGTTGCCATTTATGTCATATGAGTATTCCTCACAGTTTTGATGTTTCGATGGCATCTTGTTTTCCTGACTCCAAGTCAGTTTCTGTGCCCGTGGAAATGCAGATCGATGCGCCACATGCATGATTAAATTTATTTTTATGATTTCCATAGCAACAAGCAAGCATTGACCTAGTTTATCCAATGAATAAATTGTAAAGACTAAATGCTAGTACTAATCAGTCGGTATGTTTTTGCTATGTATGACCAGTATATGACCACACACCAAGTTCGTAGATACTGGATAGTATCTCCATAATCTATCTTCAGTTAGTTCATTTATCACATAAAAATGGGGAAGCTATCGTTCAGCTTGGCCATGAACCCACTATGAGGAACAAAATCAAGCTTCCCGTCTCCTCATCCTCCCTGAGGTTCAACAGCTGTCAAAACGGACAGCCGCGCCTCCTGGGTCCAGGGCTGCCTCATGCTGGCCTTACAGCCAATATACTATGAAATAAATTTGCTCACCTCCTCCCATGAGGAAACATGATCCTCCAAAACGACTTTTAGTTCTTGCTCTTACAGCATCATGAACCTCTTCCTTAACACTGCAGCATAATGTAGAAAACTCACTGTGATTAATCCACAGAGAAAAAATATCACAGTCCATACACAGAATGAGCTATTAAACAAGGGAGCGCCAAATAGTTGCAGATATTTCACAGCAGAGAAATTTAAGAAAATCGATTACAATTTCACCATGGGTCTGGTTTAATGCAGAGTGTAGCAGAAATATGTATTAGCGCCAGATTAAAATAATAACCATAATCTAGTACAGTGCAAATGCAGCTTAATTGTTGGGTTATGGGAAGAGATGTTCACAGATGCAGAGTAACAAGAGAAGTAAAAAAACACATATATAAAATAGCTAATGGGGCATTTTTGGGGACTAATTCGTAAACCTCAGAAGCTGCTATCTGGCTTTCAGAATGATGCACCTTATGCAAACTAATATAGAAATAGGGCAGGGAGATGTAGTATAGGATATTAGGATGCAGTGACAGAGAAGCATGGGAAAGTCAAACAGAGTGTGCGGTTCATCAATACTTAAAGTGTGCATACCTGATCATCCCGTGAAACCACATGAATTTACGAATTGAAGGCCTTCGTACATAGGGGGTCTTTCTTTCTTTGGTAAAAGAGCAGTTCATCCCAACAAAGTTGCCATCAAAATCAACAAGGGGACCTCCAATCCCAACCTAGCACAAACATGAGGATGACTTTATGCATGAAAAGTGCAATTTATAATGCCTGAAAGTAAGGATATGCATCAGCACATACAATGATAGAATATAGATGAAGACATTCATACCATCATACAGTTATTTATTTGAACCATACAAACTGAGGATGTGGCTAATTCTTGGTTGACCAAGAATTAACTTCTCAGTCACCCAATTGCATATATGCAACTTAAGTGCAATTGCAACCCATGTGCAATTATGTGCTTACGAATCATGATGCAAATCCCACAGTCAAAAAATCGACCTAGCTGGGAATTAGCAAAAGGGACAAACTAAAGCAGCTAGCTCACCTCGTCGATTCGGCATGTGTTTAGACTAGTCATAGTGGGGAGTATCATATACTAGTATCATGTATATAATACTAGTCTTTGTTACTACCTCCACTATGAGGAGTAACATATTTATGGTATCATATAGGGTTGTATTAATTAGGTTGTATACTCAACTTGTCTCGAAATGCGTTATGTTACGGTATCTACCTATGATACCACTATACTCTCTTTCATCATTAATTGCAGTGCCACATCATCTTTTTACATATGTGGCATGCATGATACTACCTATGTTACTCCCACTATGACTAGTCTTAAAAGTTCCTCGTCGGTGTGAGCACATACCGAGGCAAGATCTACTCCAGTTCTTGTCTTTAATTCTCCTGAATTAAAATAGCGCCATACAGCTGCTACCTTCCTATAAGGCTCAAACTGTGACACGATCAAGACTTAGATGACTTAGATGGGCGGCATCAATATCTGCAACGTTCTTGATTTTGACGATGAAAAAAATGAAAATATAACTGAGGCTCCTCTATCCACCCTTTGACAATCTGATTATTCGGAAGGAGTGCTTCAATCTGAAATGGGCACAGGGCAATGGCTGTACTGAATTAATCATTACAGGTGCAGCATTTATATTAGCATGATTAATAAGCCAGAAAAAGTTACCCTCAATTCATTGACGTTCTTTCTAGGCCAAGTATGGGGAATCAACTTTATCGATGTCAGTAAACACGTAGCATCAGGACATGAGCTTTCAATGCATATGCCTGTGCATTCACGTAACTTGGTTTTACCTGGAGAGGGAGTCATACGTGCCAACTGAATGGCCGATCATCAAAAACAAGGTAACATGAGAAATTAACATTATAATCACCAACCATCAAATGAAGCAAGCGACACAACACACCTACGCAATCATGAAACTACTTGATCATTGAGTTCACTCTGGGCGCCTGGACTGGATTCGCTCGAGCTGCCTGATGTCACTACGGTGGTACCATCCGAACCTAGTTAATTGAATATAAAATCATGTGTGATACAGTTAACAAAAGGGTCGATTTTATTTATTATAAATATGTACTTGTAGAAAAGAGAAGCATCATTGACTCACTTGGCCTAGGAACCCTTTTGTAAGGGTGTTGCTCTTCATCGCCTCTAACCAGCCAGTGCTTCTTGTTTTCCCGCATTGGTCTTTTCAAGCCAGCCTGAGCAGCAAGGAACAAAATTCAACTAACACTGATTGATCTGATCACACAACCAGCGGAACGGTATGGTTGTCAAACAAATGGAGGGATTGGACTATCCATATACAATAGATAGACAAATAAACAAGAAACGGCGCTAATTCACTCTACGAAACAGCGCCAATACAACCAAGAAACTGGTCCAGTTACAATAGCGCTTATGAGTTATGATGAGTACATCGGATGACAGAATTACGAACTCACTGAACACAGATGAACACAGGTGGTTTTTGCGTTGCGTAAAACTTGCAACTTTTCTGGGTTTTCTCCTTCATAATTTATACTGTCTTAAGCACTTCTCGACTCCATGATCTGGCTTACTGGTTCGTGCCATCCCACGAACGCCATGACCCGGTCCGAGCTCCTACATGCACGGCACGCACAACAGAAACGCGGCTCGTGCTTAACTGAATGAAACGGCTAACTAACCTAACTAACGCTAACTGAATTTGACTGAAACAAAGCGACCTAGCTACTGTCTAACGACTAGATTAGCTAACTGACAATTCACCCCTCTAATCTTGTTGTTGGTTTATTTCCTAAGTACCTCAGTCATGCCGATCCTCCTCCTAAACTTGTAGATATTTGTTAAACCTTAAAACCATATTTGCAAAGTACTTTAAATTATTTCAAGTATAACTATTTTAAAAATGTTTTGGATAAAATATTTAATTCAAAAACATTATATCTGGATTCTGATTAAACCCTAGATAAATAATTGTAGTCACAAAACTATTTGAAACATCCTCTATTTTTTAAATGAGCCCCTGGAACGCCACACGCCCTAGGGCTTTCGTCAGAATATCCGCGAGCTGATCTTCAGTACGGATGTAGTCGATGTCGATCTTCCCCACCTCCACGCACTCACGAATGAAGTGATACCTGATCTCGATGTGCTTGCTTTGCTCGTGTGAAATTGCTCACTTATTGTCGACGAGCATCTTTGGCGTTTTTGCATCTTGATTCAGTAGCTCGCCGAGCAGTCGCGCCAGCCAAATTCCTTGACACGCAGCGGTGGTGGCAGCAATATACTCAGCCTCACATGATGATATCGCGACCACTCGTTGCTTATGTGACTGCCAGAATGTGTCTGACATGCTCTTCCGATCGTTCGTGTCCAAGGCGTGATCTGAATCACTGTACCCAACAGCTTCAATCCTCCGTTGCCGCGCTTGTATGCGCAACCATGATCCAGCGTTCCCGCTATGTACTGCAGCAGGTGTTTGACATCAGCCTCATGTTCAGTTGTGGGTGCCTCCATGAACCTGCTTAAGAAACCGACAACAAAAGTTATGTCTGGCCGTGTGTGCGTCAGGTAGCGCAGCCCGTCGATGATGCTTCGATATTCTGATGCTTCGATATTCTGATGCATCCACTGCTTTCCCAACGCCCTCCTTGCTCAGCTTCAATCGTGCCTCCATTGGTGTACTGATCGGGTTGCACTCTGTCAGTCCGCCCGCGTTTTGCATACGCCGCCTGATAGAGCGTGATTCGCTCATGTTCCTGAAGGAGATATGCCATAGAGGCAAATAAATAAGTAGTATTTATTGCATTATCTCATAAGTTTATAATAGATTTGTGTATTATGCTAGAACTGTATTAATCAGAATTATTAATACATGTGTGATACATAGACAACCTGGTCCCTAGCAAGCCTCTATTTGAGTTAGTCCATTGGGCAACAGTTGATCGAGATTCCCGATCAAGGACAATGACGTCGGTTGACAATGGGGTCATCTTGTTAGTTGAATAAGGTGATGGACATGCGCAAAGTATTGCAATAAGATCGTATTACGATGTTTGTCATTTGCAATAGATAAGAATATGGTAGCTTATTCCTTAGACCGTGAGACCGTACTTATTGATGCTTCGTAGGGGTGCTTTGAGAGCATCAAACGTTGTGTCTTATATAGCATGACAATAACGGTGTCCATCTTGGGTATTCCGAAAGAGCATCGAGACGTAAAGATCAAGAGCGGGATTTGTTCATTCTTGTAATGGAAGGATACTCTGGGCCCACTCGGTGACATTGCATCTATATAGCTGCGCAACTTATGACTAGGTCATGGAGATGTAATATCGCAGACGAGTTAATCACCTTCGTCGGTAACGAGATACAACAAAGACATCGGTGTGTCTATGATCATATCTCGGACAAGGTAGTATCGCAGAGACAAAGGGAATGAATATCATATTTATGGTTCAACGACGATATTCGTAGAATGCACAGGGGTCGTCATATACTTCCAGGTATCCCTGACGGTCATTGCTGAGCGGAGTGTCTCGACCATGTCTGGAGTGTTCTCGAACCGTAGCGTAACAAACTTAAGGTCTTAGCGACACCAGGAGATAGGTTCTGGAATATTATAGGAATTTGTTGGAGAGAGAGAAATGATCTGGAAAGAGTTCCGGTGGTCCGGAAGGAGTACCGGGGAGGTATGGAATGGTTCCAGGAATGTCCGAAAGTTGTTTGGGTGGTTCCGAAATAGTTTCGGAGTCATGGGATATTGAATTATATATAAATATATATATTAATTTAACATTAATTAAATAAAGGAAAAAGGGGGCTCCCACCTACATGAGCCCTAAGAGGGCCCAAGAAGGGGGAGCCGCACCCCACAAGGAAGGGGAGGCTTGGGCCTCCTAGTCCGAGTTGGACTAGGAGTGGGACAAGCCCAAGGGGGGTTCGGCCGAACCCCCCCTCCCCTCTCCTCCTTTAGTCCCACATGGGGGAGCCAGGGGGTTTGCACACCCCCTTCCCCTTTATATATCAAGGCATATTAATTGGATTAATTCATTGGAAAATACAATTAATTGTATTGTAGGCCGGCCGAGCTGTTTCTCCGCCCGTTTTGCCCCCTCTCTCCACCTAAGCTATACCGCTGAGCACCGTTGCTCTGCGGGATTCCAGATAAGATTTGCCCCTGCGATTTCAGCTGGATCTGAATGACCGGGGGTTGTCGCTAAGCTCCGTATGTTTGTGAGTGCTCGGAGGTAACTCTTTTTTGAGGAGCCTGGGCGACGTCGTCTCGCCTCTGCAGCCGCCGCGCCGCCTCCCCCCCTGACGCCGGCGCACCCTCCCTGGTGCCGGCGCCCCAGCTTCTTCCGCCCGACGCCCGTCGACGGAGATCACCGTCGACACGCCGACGTCATCGTCTTCGTCATCGCGGCAAGTTCTCCGCGACCTCGAGGTCGGCTACGTACGACTTCATCGTCAACGCTTGTGCGGGAGCGTAATCCCCGCTATCGGTCTACATGGAGGTAATGTAACCCGTTCCGCCACCGTTATCGCATGTACTAGATAGATAGATCCTGGCTAGTTAGGGTTTCGTTCGCTAGAAAAATTATTGTTTTCTGCACCGTAACCCCTTGAGTGGTATCAGAGCCGATCTATACGTAGTACTGCTGGTACGGTTAGAACTCATGTTGAATGAAGGCGTCTTTCTTATATTTGCTACCCTCTAGCATGCACTTGCGATGCCTTCGGTATTGATTTGATGAAGCGGCCCGGACCGACTTTACGCTTACGCTTACGCGAGACAGGTTCCACTACTGACATACGGCTTGCACCGTATCTGTGACTGGCGGGTGTCTGTTTCTCTCTCTCTAGTCGGCAAAGCATTTTCAATGGATGGCCCGAAAGGGATGCTTAAACATGCAATTATACGATCGACGTTGTGGTACAAAGTTCGTATGTAGGGAAGCGATTCTCTTACGAATAAGCCTATTTGCCACGTAAAACTTGCAAAACTAAATAAAGCTAGAGGCGTCTAACTTTGTTTTGCAGAGGCGTTATTTTATGTGACATGGTTACGGTAAGTTTCGATATTACTCCTACTGTCGGAGGCAATGGAGGGCTCTGTAGACTCGGAGCCATGCCGGGGCGCCGGGGGGGGGGGGGGCAGGCGCATCGACCATGTCACATCACACTTCATTGCATCATTATTGTGTGCTGTTGTGTGTGCATCCTTTTGATTGCTTATATGCTATATATACAACGGTAGCATCATAAATAGGATGATCCCTAACAAATACCAAAATTGTGTTCTCCCTCGTTGCGCACCACCAAGAAAGTTCTACGTTATGAGGCAGGCCGTGATGATCGGGTGTCACACATCTCGTCGTTCACATACATTGGGTGTAAGCCATGTTGCACGCGCAGGGTCTTCGAGGTTTGATTGGCGAGCCTAGCATATCCAGAAATATGGCCTCGGAACACGGGAAGATCGAAAGATCGAGCACGAGTCACAGAGTTGTTGTGATCGACATTTTATGTCCACCTTTGAAGCTATGCTGCCGGCCGTGATGATCGGGGGTGATGTGGTGGATGAGGGTCGTGTTATCGCCATTATTATTTTTAGGGATAATAATCTTGGTGTGGTGTGTTTTAGATAATGAGATTATAAAACTAAAACTCACCTACATATTATAAACTTTGCCTTACCTCTTTTGCAATCACATCTGTAGACTACGCAACTATACTTCGGTTACTTCCTCAAGAGCCCGGATGCTACATTAGAAGCCGACGGGTCCAACTTCCTCAGATGGTACAGGGGTTTTAGAAACATTCTCGAACACAACAACATTCTATATGTTCTCGATGAACCGTTAGGAGAAGGATCAGGAGATTCTGCTAGCGAGGAGGAGGAAGATGATTTCCGTAGGCGTCGAGACATATTCATTGAAGTGGAGATCACCATGACCGTATGTCTGGCACCCGAGTTGAAAGAGTTGTTTCGACGCAAGGAGCCAAGCGTCATGATTGATGCGATAAAGACACACTTCGGGGATGAATTAAAGCGTGAGCAATTCAGGCAGCTTAGAATGTTCCAGACCATTCACATGGAGGAGCATACCTGTCTGAAGACACATTTGAAGAGATTGTATATCTACTTCCAGCTGACTATGGTCTTCGATTACTGGATGGCAGATTCTTGTGCCATTCGGACTGTCCTGATATCTCTGCCTCCTAGCTATGAGAAGCATGTGCGCAAGTACATTTTGAAGGCCGATGATATGAACTTCTACAAGTTTGTGTCTGAATTCAAATCTCTGAAGGTTGATTCCATCGAAGGAGAGATATTCGATGCTACAGGTATATATTTGATATATACAGAATTATGAATTCGCCTCTTGGTATATGATGAAGTATTTGATACTTGTTCTGTTTGTGAAACAGGTCCTAATTATCACATATATGCGGCGCAGTTTGATGTGACCTGGCACTGAAGCTGGTGATCAAGGAGTTGATGGCCATTTGGTGTTCACGTCCTCAAGTTATCATAGTTATCATTAATAATTTTTTATAAGATCTTTTGTAATAGTGAGCGAGTGTGTGTGTCTTCATTGTTGCAAGACAAAGTTATTCATGTAATAAGACAAGTTCAGTTGTTTTATGTTATGGAACAAGTCAGTTGTTTTATATTATGAATAAAGGTTACACATCTCAGTTACATTGATTGTATGATAAATATTCATAATTGTAGAAATGATAAAATAGCGTGTCCTGTGAATAAGAGTTCTATTACTAGAACAAACACCGTCGAGTTTAGTCATGAAAGCAATGAAAGAAGTAATGGATGTTTTTGGTCCATTTAAGTATTTCGAGTGTCGAGTTGATTAAGCTTGAAATCAAGTATTGAAGTTGCAATACCAGAGGAAATTAATTGAGTGTCATTTTTAATGATTAATTAATGGTATTTATTGCTTGATCCGAATTCTCCTATGATTTTGGTAAATAGGAGTATTTTCCCGACAAATCATAAGTCTGAAATTAATTTGATAATGGATCAAATGGGTTTTTTTAGAAGAAAGATTAGTGAATATAATTCACAAGATTCGATCAAAGGACAATATTTTTGAATTATGGTTTCAACACAAAAGACTTGTGGAAATTTGTTTCACAAAATTATAATGTCACATATAGTGATATGTGGGGAATTATAATCATGCTCTATTTTAAATAAAGTGTGGTCTGTCAGAATCAGTCTTAGAATCTCCTATTATGTTCGAAACATTATAGTCGATGTCCACTTTAGAAAATAGATGTTTTTCTCAACAAAAATTCATGAGATCGACAGTAGTGTCGACATGTATATGATTACACGATAATTCGGTATATACATGAATAGTTCTTTGTAGAATACTCGCATTGAATGGGAGTGTATTCCAAAAACCAAGTAGAAACAAAGCTCAGTTTGTTGTCTATGTAATTCCGAGGAAAATATAATTTTTCGAATTATGGTTTATGGATTGGAATTAGAATCTTGGAATAAAGTGTTAGACCTATGTTGGAAGGTGTTCCAAAGAGTATATGTCTGCTGATAAAAATCTGGTGATTAAGAGTGAGGGAGACTAGAAAATTGTTTTCTGCTTGCAATCCTCTTCATAAAGATCATAATATTTTCATGAAAGAAACTTCTAAATAAAGTGTTGTTATATTTAATATTGCTGTCAGGTCACAGCACTGTATTAAGTGTTTCAGATCTTGTTGACAGATCAAGGTGCACTATATGAATACAAAGAAAGTTGAGAAAATATCAGAGTACGAACAAAGGCTTTTTGAGCCTGGAAATCCAAGTTGCATTTGAAAGGATTAAGAGAGTAATTGTTGCTGCAATTCTTATTAGAGGAATAAGATTGTTTAATCGTCATATAAGGTGTTATATGAGAAATATGACTATAAGACAGACGCGGTAGCATGTCTTGTCAAGAAATATGTCTTGGACAAGATCAAATTTGTTGACTACATTTGTGTAGACATGCTTGAAGTCTGAGGGGTTTGTATTAATGTAATACTGTAGTTTGTATTAAATTCGAATTGATAGTAGATCAATGATTTTGGTTTGACCAAAATGTCGATTTAAGTGGGAGTCATAGTTAGTTCACTCAGTTGAAATATGTGAAGAACATATTTTTGAGTGGGAGCTCGTGTTATCAAATATGTGGAGACATAATTTGAGTGGGAGTCGAATTCATCTTGTGTAGTTAACAGATTGTGAAACTGTACCAATAGAATAGGATGAAGTTGTGAAACTATTTGAAAGTTAGTGTCTATTTTGAAATAGAACGGGAATTTTAAATAGTTAGTCGAGTTGTTTTGGATTATATCTGAGGAGTCAGAATAGAATCAAAAGGATGGTCCTTTGGAATCCAATTGATCATTAAGAGTAATGATGCATGAAAGTAATGGTTGTATGACATGTGGGTCTATTATTTAATATTGGACATCATACAGAAACCATATTATCTGCTCGATGAAATATAACCGATGTTTTTGGAAGAAGAGCAGTTATAAAAGTAAATTTAGAATTTACTGGAAGTAGAGGTGTGTTAGTTGTTGGATTGACATTAGAGTGTCAAGATTTCTACATTGGTGTGAAAGTATGTAGATATCGCGAGTTTGTAATTGTTACAAGGGGCTCTCTATGGCTAAGTGTGTTTTTAGAGCAGTTATCTGGTTAGTATAATCAGAGTAAGCCCTGGGAAGCAGAAGTCTCACTTAGTTACGGTGTTTGCATATGTGTTGTTGGACAACATGGTGATATCAAGCAAGTTAATGTCAGTGAATCGCAAAAGCATGTACAATCATGGATTGTGCAGTAACACTCTTCCACAAGCATGCATTATCAAATGATTCTTATTTGATAAGGGATTCTGATAAAGTAAAATGCAGCTAGTTTATTTGTACTCTAGTGCAAGTGGGAGACTGAAGGAGATATGACCTAGAGGCAAATAAATAAGTAGTATTTATTGCATTATCTCATAAGTTTATAATAGGTTTGTGTATTATGCTAGAACTGTATTAATCGGAATTATTAATACACGTGTGATACATAGACAACCAGGTCCCTAGCAAGCCTCTATTTGAGCTAGTCCATTGGGCAACAGTTGATCGAGATTCCCGATCAAGGACAATGACGTCGGTTGACAATGGGGTCATCTTGTTAGTTGAATAAGGTGAAGGACATGCGCAAAGTATTGCAATAAGATCGTATTACGATGTTTGTCATTTGCAAAAGATAAGAATATGGTAGCTTATTCCTTAGACCGTGAGACCGTACTTATTGATGCTTCGTAGGGGTGCTTTGAGAGCATCAAACGTTGTGTCTTATATAGCATGACAATAACGGTGTCCATCTTGTGTATTCCGAAAGAGCATCGAGACGTAAGGATCAAGAGCGGGATTTGTTCATTCTTGTAATGGAAAGATACTCTGGGCCCACTCGGTGACATTGCATCTATATAGTTGCGCAACTTATGACTAGGTCATGGAGATGTAATATCGTAGACGAGTTAATCACCTTCGTCGGTAACGAGATACAACAAAGACATCGGTGTGTCTACGATCATATCTCGGACAAGGTAGTATCGCAGAGACAAAGGGAATGAATATCATATTTATGGTTCAACGACGATATTAGTAGAATGCACAGGGGTCGTCATATACTTCCAGGTATCCCTGACGGTCATTGGTGAGCGGAGTGTCTCGACCATGTCTGCAGTGTTCTCGAACCGTAGCGTAACAAACTTAAGCTCTTAGCGACACGAGGAGATAGGTTCTGGAATATTATAGGAATTTGTTGGAGAGAGAGAAATGATCCGGAAAGAGTTCCGGTGGTCCGGAAGGAGTTCCGGGGAGGTATGGAATGGTTCCAGGAATGTCCGAAAGTTGTTCGGGTGGTTCCGAAATAGTTTCGGAGTCATGGGATATTGAATTATATATAAATATATTAATTATGAATTAATGGGATTTTTATATTAATTTAATATTAATTAAAGAAAGGAAAAATGGGGCTCCCACCTACATGGGCCCTAAGAGGGCCCAAGAAGGTGGAGCCGCACCCCACAAGGAAGGGGAGGCTTGGGCCTCCTAGTCCGAGTTGGACTAGGAGTGGGACAAGCCCAAGGGGGGTTCGGCCGAACCCCCCCTCCCCTCTCCTCCTTTAGTCCCACATGGGGGAGCCAGGGGGTTTGCACACCCCCTTCCCCTTTATATACCAAGGCATATTAATTGGATTAATTCATTGGAAAATACAATTAATTGTATTGCAGGCCGACCGAGCTGTTTCTCCGCCCGTTTTGCCCCCTCTCTCCACCTAAGCTATACCGCTGAGCACCGTTGCTCTGCGGGATTCCAGATAAGATCTACCCCTACGATTTCAGCTGGATCTGAATGACCGGGGGTTGTTGCTAAGCTCCGTATGTTTGTGAGTGCTTGGAGGTAACTCTTTTTTGAGGAGCCTGGGCGACGTCGTCTCGCCTCTGCAGCCGCCGCGCCGCCTCCCCCCTGACGCCGGCGCACCCCCTGGTGCCGGCGCCCCAGCTTCTTCCGCCCGACGCTCGTCGACGCAGATCACTGTCGACACCCCGGCGTCATCGTCTTCGTCATCGCGGCAAGTTCTCCGCGACCTCGAGGTCGGCTACGTACGACTTCATCGTCAACGCTTGTGCGGGAGCGTAATCCCCGCTATCGGTCTACATGGAGGTAATGTAACCCGCTCCGCCACCGTTATCCCATGTACTAGATAGATAGATCCTGGCTAGTTAGGGTTTCGTTCGCTAGAAAAATTATTGTTTTCTGCACCGTAACCCCTTCAGTTCCTTCTTGATCTCGATGCCGAGGTAGAAGCTGAGCTTGCCCAAGTCGCTCATGCGGAACAACTTGGTCATCTGTTGTTTGAAGTAGTCGATCTACGCTGCTTTCACCCTTGTGATCATGAGGTCGTCCACATAGACTCCGACGAGCAGCAGCGTCGCCGGCGCCTCTTCTGTACACAGCATGCTCAGATGGGCAGCACTCAAAGCCGAGCTTGCTCAGGCTGTCGTCGAGCTTCGCGTTGCAGGCTCTTGGCGCTTGACGCATGCCGTACAACGCCTTGCAGAGGCGCATCACCTTCTCCTCCTCGCCGTTCTTGACGTATCCCGGCTGCCAATGCACGTACACTTCCTCGAGGAGATCGCCGTTGAGGAAAGCAAACTTCACGTTCATGTGATGTACCTACCAACCATGGTGAGCAGCTAGTGCGATTAGAACATGGACCGAGTCCATCCGCGCCACGGACGCGAACACATCCTCAAAGTCCACGCCCTGCCGCTGGACATATCCCTTCGCCACCAGCCTTGCCTTGTGCTTGACCACGACGCCGTGGGCGTCTTTCTTCACTTTGTACACCCACTTGAGTCCAATGGCGCGGTGGCCGGGCGGGAGCGTGCACAACTCCCACGTACAGTTATCGACGATTCTCTGCATCTCCTCGTCCATCGCCGTGCACCAGCCCCTCTCCGTTCGAGCCATGTTGTACGACGCGGGCTTCTCTGCAGCTAAGAGACACATCGGCGCCTCCTCCTCCTCACCGAACATCACGAAGTCGTCCAGCTGCGTGTTTGGCTGCACAATGCCATCCTTTGCACGCGTGCGCATTGGATGGGCGTTCGTCGTCGCCTCGGCGTCGTGCTCCGTGGCTGCAGGGTCGCGCTCGTCGTTGGGGACTTAGAGCCTCTTGTGTGGGGCGTCGGCGGAGTGGGCTCCGGCGAGTACGTAGTACTGGTGCACGTGCTCGACGGTGAAGACGTCCTCCGTTGTCGCTGATGTACTTGGCGCCGCGGCGTTGTTGAAAGAGCATTTTCCCTCATGTGTGGTTTTGGTAATTGAATAACAATCTCTATGGACTAATGTTTGCATTGAGATATCCTTATAGATCATGTCCATGGAAATAGTGGAGTTCATGTGTTGAACTCTTGAATCCCATGTGTTGAGTGAAGCTTATTGCAAGTATGTATTGAGGATTCAAGACACCATCTTAGTGAAGAAAAGATGAGTGGTGCAAGTCCAAGAGAAGCTTTCTTGAAGATCTCCTATGCTTGGAGCTTGGTATGGATACATGAAGACGGAGCCTAGCGAGACTCTCCCATTATTGATATGGGGAAGTATTTGGAGAAGTCTTCATCAAGCATGTGCTTGGACGCGCAATCAAGAAAGATGAACCACTTGAAGATATCAAGATAGTCATCATCTAACTCAAGTGGAATGCTCACGGCAAAGGTATGATAATGATAGGGCTATAGGATAGATATGCGTACTATCAAGAGAGGCTCTCAAGTGAGTAACTTGATCGCATCGTTGTGGAGAGCTCAAACCTTTGCATATTTGGCATATCATGTTTCTTGGTTCTTATTTGGCTTTTATGTTGGTGAGGAATTAGAGCTGGGTTCATCTCCATGTCAAGCTCTTGTTCATCGAAATCGGTTTTACTTGGACAACTTGATGTGTTTCGGTGGCGGAAATATTGTCGGTTTTACCATGAGGAAAGTCCCACACCTTGCCATGTGTGTCGGTTTTTGTTGGGTACTCATCGTCGCTATCTTTCCAACAAAATTGGTCTCACCTCTTTTGGACTTCATTTGCAAAAGTTACTTAAGTTTTGGTGAGGCCTACTGGCGGGGGCGGAACTTCGTCCGGAAGTTCCGGCCTAGCGACCGACCGGAAGTTCCGGCCGAAGGGCCGGAAGTTCCGGGCCTACACCGGGCATTTCCATCTGGCCAGAAAACGGCTAAGTCCTTAGCCCCTGGCAAAGGCGGAACTTTCACCGGAAGTTTGGCCGGAACTTTCCGGGCGACCGGAAGTTCCGGCCCTCGACCGGAAGTTCCGTTCCAGACAAACGAGAAAATTGGCTAAGTCAGGAATTGCTCGCACTCGGGCAAAGCCGGAACTTTGGCCAGAAGTTTGGCCGGATCTTTCCGGGCGACCGGAAGTTCTGACTAAACCACCGGAAGTTCCGGTGCTGAACATGCTGGTTTTTCTCTAAGTCTGGAACTGCCTCCGCCCTGGCCAGGCCGGAAGTTTGGCCGGAACTTTGGCCGGAACTTTCCGGCCGACCGGAAGTTCCGGGTTTAGTGGCCGGAAGTTCCGGCCCAACGGGCAGAAAACGGTCAGATTTCTGGGAGGGGTATAAATACCCCTCCCCTTCTTCTTCCTAAGCATCCAAGGCAGCACGATTTCTTTCTCTCTCATACTCCATTGTTGACCTTGGAAAGCTCACTCCCCTCTCAATCCCTCCATAGAATCTTGCATATTCTTTAGGGAAAGTTGAGATGAGATCTAGATCTACAATCCTACCAATCCATCTCTCCTCTAAGTGAGGGGAACTTAGTGGATCTAGATCTTGGAGTTCCTTTGTGGTTCTTCTTCTTTGTTCTTCCTCTCTTCTCCCCCCATAAGCACTAGTTGCTTTTGGTGGGATTTGGGAGTGAAGGATTTGACTCCTTTGTGGTTTCCTTTGTTCTTCCTCTCTTATTCCCCCATAAACATTTGTTGTTGTGTTGGAATTTGAGAGTGAAGGACTTGAGCACTTCGTGTGCTCTTGCCATTGCATTTGCATCGGTTTGAGCCCTCCACGAGGATTCGTGGTGGTGATACTTGTGAGCTTGTTACTCTTGGGTCTTTGGGCCCTAGACGCCTTTTGTGGCCGGCATTTTGTGGCCAAGACCTTTTGTGGTCAAGACCTTTTGTGGTCACTTGAGAGCCCCCAATTAAGTTGTGGGTGTGTGCCTCAAGACTTGGGAGCCCCCAATTAAGTTGTAGGTGTGTGCCTCAAGAGTTGTACGGGATTCGATCTCCGCCCCAAAGTTGATCAATAGTGGAAGGTGAACTCGCAACCTTTTGTGGTTGAGTTCATCAGGAGAAGAAGGTGAGCCTTTGTGGCGTTGCGGCTAACCTGTTGTGGTTGCGCACACCTCTCCAAACGAGACGTACACCCTTTGGGTGGAACTCGGGAATACATCCTCGTCTTCGCGTGCCTCGGTTATTTCTATACCCGAGCTATTTACTTTTGCACTTTATATTGTGATAGCCTTCGTGCTTGAAGTCATCTATCTTGCTATAACCTTGTTACTTCTATTGCTTAGCATAAGTTGTTGGTGCACATAGGTGAGCCTAGTTTGTATATCTAGGTTGTATGCTTGTTAAAGTAAACCTCTAGTTTTATTCCGCCTTTATCAAGCATACCGGAATATCCGGGTCTTTCTTGGACCGGATAATCCGGCTTCTCGAAAAAGTTTTTAAATCGCCTATTCACTCCCTCCTCTAGGCGACGTCTATCCGTTCAGTTGTTCCAGCTCCATGACGTGTCCTCGTCGAAGATGACGTCACGGGTCACAACCACACGATTCGTCTCGGGGTGGAACACGCGGTACGCCGCGGATCCTGGCTCGTTCCCAAGGAGAATCATGGGCGTGCTCCGTTCATCGAGCTTCTGTGTGTTAGGACGCGTGGGCTTGACATGCGCAACGCAGCCGAAGGTGCGGAGGTGCTGGACACTGGGCCGCCTGCCTGTCCATGCCTCGTAGGGCGTCATGCCTTTGATGCTCTTCGTCGTTGATCTGTTCAGCAGGTACGCGGCGATGACGACCGCCTCGCCCCAGAACCTCGCCGGGACGTTCCTTGCCTTCAGCAGACACCTCGCGGTGCCCACGATGGTCTGATTTCGCCGTTCGACCACCCCGTTTTGTTGGGGTGAGTACGGCGTCGTGAGTTGCCTCTTCACCCCCCAATCGGCGAAGTACTCACCGAGACTTGTGCTGGTGAATTCCCCGCCGCGATCTGTCCTGAGCATGTTTAGTTTGTGCCCGGATTCCTGCTCTGCTGATGCCTGAAACTGCTTCAAGGCCGTTTGGGCTTCGTCCTTGGTCAACAGTAGGCGTAGCCACATGTACATGTTCTTGTCGTCAACCATTAGCAGGAAGTAGCGCTTGAACGGATAGACGTCGCCTAGAGGGGGTGAATAGGCGATTTAAAACTTTTTCCAAGGAGCCGGAATATCCGGTCCAAGGATGACCCGGAAATTCCGGTATGCTTGATAAAGGCGGAATAAAACTAGAGGTTTACTTTAACAAGCATACAACCTAAATATAAATACTAGGCTCACCTATGTGCACCAACAACTTATGCTAAGGAATACAAGTAACAAGGTGATAGCTAGCAAGATAGATAACTTCAAGCACGAAGGCTATCACAAAATAAAGTGCATAAGTAAAGAGCTCGGGTATAGAAATAACCGAGGCACGCGGAGACGAGGATGTATTCCCGAGTTCCACCCAAAGGGTGTACCTCTCGTTTGGAGAGGTGTGCGCAACCATAACAGGTTAGCCGCAACGCCACAAAGGCTCACCTTCTTCTCCTGATGAACTCAACCACAAAAGGTTGCGAGTTCACCTTCCACCATTGATCTCCTTTGGGGCGGAGATCGAATCCCGTACAACTCTTGAGGCACACACCCACAACTTAATTGGGGGCTCCCAAGTCTTGAGGCACACACCCACAACTTAATTGGGGGCTCTCAAGTGACCACATAAGGTCTTGGCGACAAAAAGCCGGACACAAAAGGCGTCTAGGGTCCAAAGACCCAAGAGTAACAAGCTCACAAGTAACACCACCACGAATCCTCGTGGAGGGCTCAAACCGATGCAAATGCAATGGCAAGAGCACACGAAGTGCTCAAGTCCTTCACTCTAAAATTCCAACACAACAACAAATATTTATGGGGGAATAAGAGAGGAAGAGCAAAGGAAACCACAAAGGAGTCAAATCCTTCACTCCCAAATCCCACCAAAAGCAACTAATGCTTATGGGGGGAGAAGAGAGGAAGAACAAAGAGAAGAACCACAAAGGAACTCCAAGAACTAGATCCACTAGGTTCCCCTCACTTAGAGGAGAGATGGATTGGTAGGATTGTAGATCTAGATCTCCTCTCAACTTTCCCTAAAGAATATGGAAGAATCAATGGAGGGATTGAGAGGAATCAAGCTTTCCAAGGTCAACAACGGAGTAGGAGAGAGAGGAATTTCGTGCTCCCTTGGATGGGCCAAGGAAGAAGAAGAGGGGGAGTTTTTATACCCCCTAGAAATTCTAACCGTTGGACCCATAGAAAAACCAGAAATTCCGGTCGGAAATTTAGACCGAAAATTTGCTCCAGTCGGAAATTTCGGTACTGACTTGAACCGGAAATTGTGATCGGAAATTTTATTTTTTCGGAATTTCCGAGTCCCCGAAAACTGACAGAAACAGGGAAACAAAAACTGCAGTAAATTTTTCATCCGGACTCCATTTTCGATGATTTTCGGCTCGTTGTAATCGTTACAACGAGCTCTATAAGAATGTGCATAGAAACATCATGTAAGGATAAAACCAAATGGGAAAAGGTTTAACGTTCCTAAAATATTTAAACGGGTAAAACCTCCAATATCAAAAACGTAACAAGATATTCTTACGAAATCCGTTTTTGATGAACTAAAGCTTAGTATGGAGATAAACCAAGCTCTAAATACTCACATGGATGAAAGCCAACAAGTTTTCCAAAGTAAGACCGTTTTTGATGAACAAGAGCTTGACATGGAGATGAACCAATCTCTAGTTCCTCACCACCATAAAAGCCAAATAAGAACCAAGAAATATGATATGCCAAGTATGCAACGGTTTGAGCTCTCCACAACGATGCGATCAAGTTACTAACTTGAGAGACCCTCTTGATAGTATGCCTAAAAAAATCTATCCTATAGCCCTATCAAGATCATACCTTTGCCTTGAGCATTCCACTTGAGTTAGATGATGACAATGTTGATCTCTTCAAGTGGATCATCTTTCCTTGATTGCGCGTCCAAGCACATGCTTGATGAAGACTTCTCCAAATACTCCCCCATGATCACAATGGGAGAGTCTCGCTTAGCTTCATCTTCATGTATCCATTGCAAGCACCAAGCATAGGATCTCTTCAAGAAGCTTCTCTTGGTCTTGGTCTTGGTCTTGCACATCTCACCTTGATGACGATCACCACATGACATCATCCTCCATGAGCTATATGTAATCTTCATTTGATGCAAGCCCATGGGAAGATACCTAACCTCATATAAAGATACCACACACACATATATCATGGGTTAGTTCACAAAGCTATGCGGACAAATGTTTACCATCCCAAGAGATACATGATCGCTCTTGGTACATATTGTAGCTTTGTGTGTTGATCAACATCTTGATCAACCTTGTATCTTCCAACATTTCTTCACTAATATGATGTATTGAATCCTTCAAGACATACTTGCAATATGCTCCACTCAACACATAAGCTTTAAGAGTCCAACACATGAGCTCCACAATTCCATGGACATGATCTATAATGATATCTCAATGCAAACATTAGTCCATAGAGATTGTCATTCAATTACCAAAACCAGACATGAGGGAAAATGCTCTTTCAGCGCTTCCCTCCTGGTGTGGGCGGCGAGATCGAACCACACAAATCCGCGTGTACCAGCTCCAGCACGTCTGTCGCCCTGAACATTGCCTGACGCGGGAAGGATGCCCGTCGCTGCTTGCCTGCGAGACATGCCTCGCATATGCGATCCACCTCGTTGATCGAAGGCAGACCACGCACCATCTCCTTGCGCGCCAGCTGCTGCAGAGCCTGAAAGCCGATATGGTTATAGCGCGCGTGTCAGCGCTGAAGGGGATCGGGTGCAGAAAACAAAAAAAAATCCTAGCAACGATATCCCTAAAACATGCCAAGATCTATTCTATGCAGATATAGTAGTACGAACGGAGATCGGAATACATACCCTTGTAGACCGAAAGCGGGGATTACGTTCCCGCACAAACGTTGTCGATGAAGACCGACGAAGCCGACCTCAAGGTCGTGTAGAGGAAGCAGACCTCCGAGTACCGCTAGCGCAGCACCTTGCAGGGCGTTATACACGTACGGTGGAAACGACGGCCTCCGAAGCTCCAGTCCAGGACGAGCAGCGGAAGACTTGGACCGGAACACCAGCAGCGCGGCAGCGGGCTATGGTGGAAGATATCCCCCTCTCAACTCGGCGCAGCTCCAACAAAGGGAATCACGAAATCGAGAGAGAATTCGGGAATTAATTGGTGAATTAAAAGGCCAGGTGTGCCCCTTCTTATATAGGCTCCCAGGGGGGAGCCAGCCTCCTCACCAGGCAATGTGGGACTATCCCCACATAGACTGGTGCGGCATGACTAGTGCGCCGGCCCTGTGGGTCCTATTTGGCCCACCTAGGCCGGCCTCCAAGCCCTCCACCGAATTCCCTAGGGAATTTTCCCCTCTTGGGCCTTCTTTCGACCAGAAGGCCCATTTAGGGAAATCAGCCTAAATAAATTCGAAAATAAATATATAAAATCATATTTGCACTTTAGTTACACTAATTAATATCAAACATATTATATATAATTTATTCTAGCTCCGAAAACTCTTTCGTCGCTGTCCGATCTCCATCGGACCTCTCCCGGGACGTTTCCGATGATCTCTTTCCTTTCCGGTTGTCTTGTTGAAACCCCTTAAGTGTTTTACCCTAGCGGTTCGATATAATAACAGGTATGATCAAGACTCCTCTATGATCAACGACTAACTTGTAGGCCTGGACCCCATGAATTAATCCCTGTGATATAACGAATGACTCTCATCTATCAAATCTGAACACAAAGTTTTAAACCTTTTGCCATGGCGATACTTAGCGTGTCCGAGCGTCGTTTCATAGATATCTCCATACCTAGCTTGACCTCGTTACCGACAACGTTATCTTCTACTCGTCTATGATTTCATGTCTCCGTGACCTAGTCACATGCTTGCAAGCTCATTAGACATGATCTCACCGGGTGGGCCCTAGAGTATCTATCCTGCTATGCGGACTGGCAAATCCCGCTCTTGACCCCTCGTCTCAACTACTCCTTTCTGATACCCAAAAGTATCACCGTTATTGTCATACTAAATAAGATACGATGTTTGTTGCGATCAAAGTATCTTCCAGGAATAACAATAAGAGTTGATCTCGCGGTCAAAGGCGTAACGACTACGTCCTCCAAATCTGGGTATGTCCATCACATCGTTCTTCAACGATATGACTTCCATTGCCGACCGGCGCCATGCCCT
This sequence comes from Poa annua, assembly GCA_026929855.1. Taxonomy (NCBI): domain Eukaryota; kingdom Viridiplantae; phylum Streptophyta; class Magnoliopsida; order Poales; family Poaceae; genus Poa; species Poa annua. The sequence continues at coordinate 14,146,048 of CM049428.1, forward strand.
ATGATCGGGAAACCTCGATCATCAATCGCGCAACGAAACTAGTCTTAGTAGAGGCTACTAGGGACCTGGTTGTTTACGCATCACACCTGTATTAATGTTTCCGCTTAATACGGTTATAGCATGACACAAAAACCTATTATGAACAAACGAGATATGACAAAGAATGCACTTTATTAATTGTCTCTAGGACATATCTCCTTCAAGCGCCATGTGTCCTCCCCTCCGTGCACGGCGAGACACACTTGAAAGGGCATGTGCTCTCATGTGTGGTTTTGGTAATTAATGACAATCCCTAATGATTAATGTGTGTTTTGAGCATATTGCAAGTATGGTTTGAAGTTTTCAAGGCATCAACTATATGAAGAAAGATGGTATCTTCCATGGACTTGCAACAAGAAGATCAATTAATATAGCTCATGGAGGATGATGTCATGCCATGATCGTCATCAAGGTTGACTAGTGCAAGACCAAGGGAAGCTGCCAGAGACATGAAGACGAAGCTAAGCGAGACTCTCCCTTAATGGAGAATAGGGGAGTATATGGAGGAGTCTTCATCAAGCATGTGCTAGCAAGCGCAATCAAGAAAGGTGGTCCACTTGAAGAGATCAAGATCGTCATCATCTAGCTCAAGTGGATTGCTCAAGGCAAAGGTATGATATTAATATGGCTATAGGATAGATAGACATACTATCAAGAGGGGCTCTCGAGTGAGTAACTTGATCGCATATTTGTGGAGAGCTCAAACCTTTGCATTTCTTGGCATATCATCTTTCTTGGTTCTTATTTGGCTTTTCTCCTTGTTGGTTTTTGGTGCTTGTCGTGATCTTCATGACAAGACCAAGTTCTTCAAAAACGGTTTTAGTTTGGAAAACTCGTTGCGTTTTCGATGTGGAAATATTACCGGTTCAACCTTGAGAAAAGTTCCACACCTTCACATGTGTGGGGACTTTGCTCTATTTATGGTTTGCAATATTTCCATAAAGATCTTTCAGTTATGTTGTTTCTACAGTTTTTCAAAGGGACGGAAATGTCCGGACCTAGCTCGGAGATTTCCGACCCGGAGAATTTTCGGTAAGTCTTAAAGTTTTTCTGCACTGCACTCCGTCGGTTCTCAGTCAGATTTTTTGCAGGAAATTTCCGGGGTTCGGAAATTTCCGTCCCAGTTTCGGAGATTCCTAGAGATGTGACCAGCATATTTGTTACAGTTGTAACACTTCACCGTGGACATGTCGTGATTGCCGTTTGGCGGCCCGCGCTGGCCGCCGTCGCGTCCATTGCCTTGCTGCTTCTCCTTCCCCTTGTTCTTGCCTTTTGCGCCGCCTCCGGCGCCAGAGCCTTGCCCCTGCTCGCGCTGCTTCGATCGGGCGATCCACTACTGCTCCGTGAACATGACCTGGCCACTCGCGGTGTCATTGGTGCGAATGTTGCAGCGCTTGGTCGACAAACGCAGCCTGCTGATCAGCTCCTCTACTGACATGCCACGTAGATCGAGCAGAGTCTCGATTGAGCACGCGATTTGCCCTTACTAGCTACGTACTTCGCGCAAAAGTTTCTGCACCACCTTGAGCTCTTCCACCGTGTCTCCGAGCGTGTGGAGATTGTTGACGATGCCGGTGATGCGCATGCAGAACGAGTCCAACGACTCGCCGTCCTTGAAGGTGATCTGCTCGAAGTCCTTGCTGAGGCGCTGCGATGTAGCTTCTTTCACGCGATCCACGCCCAACCGTAGCATCTGAATCGCCTCCCATGCCTCGTGCGTGGTGTCCTTGACGGTGAGCACAGTCACCATCTCTAGAGGTGCCGCGCGGATAATCGCCGAGAGCGCCGCCATGTCCTCACGGTCGCTGGGAACGCCCATCCCCGACACGGCCTCCCAGAGACCCTGCGCGCGAAGATTGATATTCATCACCAAAGCCCACTCGATGTAGTTCGTCGCCGTCAGCGTGGGGTAGACGATGTTGCTGCCAAAGTTTGTGCGCTCCTGGACGACGCGCTCGTGTACGACTACCTCGTTGCTGCCCCGCCTGACGACACTCCATCCGCGATTCCGGCTCTCTGCGTGTTCCGATGTCGCCGCGGCCGCCGTTGCTGCAGCTCCAGCTTTGTCCCCACCTCCTCCTCCGTTGGGTGGCGGTGTTGCAGACATGATCGCCGGACCTCAACGAAGCTCTTATACCAAATGACAGAATTACGCCTCTCTGAAACTCACTGAACACATATGAACACAGGTGGTTTTTGCGTTGCGTAAAACTTGCAACTCCTTCGTTATTTATACTGTCTTAAGCATCTCTCGACTCCATGATCTGGCTTACTGGTTCGTGCCATCCCACGAACGCCATGACCTGGTCCGAGCTCCTACACGCACGACACGCACAACAGAAACACGGCTCGTGCTTAATTGTGATGTGTTGTATATTTATATAAACAAATTCATATACATAGTCTTATATTCCTTTATTTGTATAATACAAAAAAATATCCCCACTGCAAAGCGCTCTAGTTTAGGGACAACTAAAAGCAACTTCAAATTTCACAACATTAGTTAAGAAATAAAACCTGTGTGAGATGAGGGGGAGGAGAACGGCGGCCATGTCGTGTAGTTCCAGGGATGAGCACTGAATCAAAATAGTCACGACTTATGCGGTATTAATGTAAAACCAAATGACTTTCCTGCATACTAAATGAAGCCTGTATGATGTATCGGCACCAGAAGGACTCTTATGTATAACAGAGAAGTATAAGTACTAAAGTGTAAAATAACCGAAGAGACAAGAATCTCTCTCCCGTACGGTTCCTTTCCTAAGGAGAAAACAGTAAAAAAAGCTTCTACAGGTAGCACGAATCAGAATTAATGGATGCCATGCATGCCGCTCGCCGTCCCACGCTCGTCGCGACGGCCGCGGACACCACGTAGACGAACACCAACTGCGGCAGCCCCTCCTCCCTCCTCCAACGCCCTCTTCAACCCTCCGTCATTCTCCTCTTGTAGATGACCATCTCGGCTTCCATGGCTAGCGAGAGGTAGCTAATTCGGCGGAGGACCAGAATAACAGAAGCCAGCGTCAGGATGCGGCAGCGGGAGTGCGATCCGGCGGCGCTCAGCCCAAGGACATGGTGGCGGCAGTACGAGCTGCCTACACCAGTGAAGATCTATGTAGAACGACGCGCAACAACATAAGCAGTAGTAGAAGATCATCACGCATTCACGCATCGGTAGGTGCCTCATCATCTCAGTTGGATGATGCCAGTGCAGCAGCATCATCGTCTTCATCTTCGTCGTCCGAAGACCAGTCGGCGATGCAGGCGCGCCCCTGAATACTCAGGCCAGCAAACATTTCAAGATAGTCTTGCTCTAGCTTTGCGCAGTTCTTGGCCAGAAGCGCCTGGAATTCTTCTTCGCTGATGATCTCGTCGTCGGGATCTACCTCTGGCTCGACCGAATCTACTTCTGGCTCATCTTCTGCCTTCCTTTTTCCTCCCATCACGCTCTCCTGACTCCTCCGACGCCCGGCGCGACGAGGAATTTCGTGCTCCTCGCTGGAATCGGGAGAACTCGCCTCTACGAGGGATTTCGTGGGGATTTTGCGAATTTAGGTGGGAGTGGAAAGGGCCGGACATAAAGCTCGAAGCTCGGCGAGCTAAACCAGTGCTCGTTAACTCGGCTCGTCTAGCTCGGTTTGTTATGATAACGAACAGAGCCAAACAATGTTTTCAACCCATTATCTTTAACGAGCTAAACAAGCAGATTAATGAGCCTCGCAAGCAGCTCGTTAAGCTCGTTAAGTAGGAGCCCATCTAAATAATAATTAGAGTCCACCAAAAAAGATCGGTTTTGCTAATTCTCAGCCGCCTGAGAATTTCTTAAGTCTCAGTCAGGCACAAAAATATGCATCAGTTGCACTTTTCTGATAAAAAAGTGCAATTGCACTTTTCTGACAGGAAAGTGCAACTCGTTTCAGTTGCACTTTTTTTTAAACTGCAGTTGCACTTTTCTGAGGTGATTGAGACTTAAGAAAAAATCAGTCACCTAAGACATAGGCACTCCCAAAAAAGATAGCAGAAAAACCCAAAAGCCCAAACAAAACTCAGCGTATACTAATGACTAGTCCCTACCCTAACCTAACTATACGTCCAACGCTATACACACGCACAAGCATAGCTGCACAAGAATGTGTACCGCCGCCTGCGGCCCTCTGTCTCATCTCTTTCCATCCCTTAACGATCTTAACGAACTGCTCGCGAGCGCTCGCGAGTGTTAACGAACAGAGCCAAGCATTGTTTTGAGCTCGTTAACGATCTTAACGAACCGAGCGTTAACGATCATGAGCTTAACGATCCGATCCTAAACGAGCCGAGCTGCTCGTGAGTCTAGCCCTGGAATTGGGGGTCTGTTCAGCCGACTGCGTGGTCTTACACTATATAAAGGCGTCGGAACGGAGCCCAGTCTGTCATCCTACTATATATATAAAACGCCAACATCCCCACCTTCTCCAGCTATCCACGTCACGAGGGCATTCCCAGCCGTCCGATCAGCGCGGTGGACAGTCCAGATTCACTCCAGCGCACGCGACACTGTTCATCCGCGAATTTCTACCAATAGCGACGCGACACGCGTCCTGGTCACCACCCGGTGGCGTCCGGTTCGGCCGGTTCCCATGCAATTTTACAGAAAAGCATACGAGAAATCTAACTCCCAACCCGCGGTCCAGAGATTAACGCTGCGAGGGACCTCAATGCAATTTCTAGAACACTCGAACGCGTTTCCGTAAAATTTCCAACGCATTTTCCCCTTCGACCCTTCTTCTCTCTCGCGACCCGCGAGGTCGCCGGCGGCGCCGCCGCGCGCAACGGCCTCTCCGCGCCTCCTTGGCCCGATTGAAGCCCACGGCGAGCTCCGCCGTCCTCCGCTCTACCTCCTAGCTGCCGATGGGATGTCCGGGATCGCGATGGTTTGTCGCCGTCGTCTCCACCACGTCCGCCACCATGGCTTCGGTCGCCGGCGTCGACTCCGGCGACCATTTGGTCAGCCGCACGGCCTCCTCGACTCGCCTCGACGTCCTCTTAAAGATGCACGCGATCGCAGACCCGCGCGTGTGCGTGCAACTCCGGCGCGAGCTCGGCAGCGCCGCCGCGTCCGCCTTCCGGCATGACGTCAGGGGCTGACGCCAGCCCTTGCCCGCTGCCGCTGACCAGTGGGTCCCACCTGACAGTTTTTTTAATTTCCAGTAAATTCCAAAATTAAAAAAATGATACCTGTTATTCAGAAAAATGCAAACACTATATCAAAATTTGTAGAAAAAAACCCCTTTCCAACTATTGCATTAGATACGTGATTAATCAATTTTTAATTCCTATTTTATTAGAATATGTGAATGTCATCATCAAATTTATATCTTTTGACATGCAATTCAGGACAATCCAAGCAATATATCCTGATTTGCACAGAAATTAACCCTTTGCACATGTTGCATTACACATCTCACTTTCATTTAAATTGACCAACATATCTGAAACTTATACTTAATTTTCTACACATATGAAATTTGAAAATATCCCCAAAAATATAAATATTCAAAAAACTAAATTTAGCATTAATTTACTACATGGGCGCGACATAGCCGCGTCGACTCGAGAGTACAATCCGAGCTACGGCCGGTGATACCTGCTCCTGGGCTGCAGCACCGGTCCACCAAATAAGCCCAACACACAGTAGTTTTTTTCTGAAGCACAAAACCTAACAGAAAGTGCAATGAGTATGAGAAAAGAGTACACTATATTTATTATTTAAAATAGAGAACAGAACGTGGTATGGTGTCACACGACTAATAATATACACTTTATGGTAATTACGGGAAGTATGCCACCAACCTCAGTTTTCTCTCATCCCCAAAAATACTAAGCTTCATACGAATAAAAACTTCTCCTTCTCCCACATGTGCACATCATGATTGACCCACCCATTTCACTTTATACATTTCACTTCATATTTATATTTAGTTGTAGTTCACAATCTAAATTCACTTTAAAAAATATTCTATTAAATATATACATATGTTTGTACTTATCTATTAATTTTTTGGTGATATTAAATTTTTGGTGAAATAAAATTGGATTCTCATCTTTGAAAAGCTCAATTTTCTCTAAAAATTACTCTTTTGTGTAGACAAAAAGACAAAAAAACTTCTAAAGTGTGTGTGCACGCAGTGATATGCTTTATTTTAAAAAATTGAAACCTAAACATGTCTTTTCATTTTTTTAAATGGCATGCAGTGAGTTCGGAGCTACCGATATATCCGAACCCTCTCTCTTATCTAAGTCTAGAGTCCACCATAGCGTCATTCCACCTGTGCCACACGACGATGTTCTCTCCCTCCGCCTCACTCGAGTCGTATTATACCGAAAACAATCGTCCCTACGCAAAGTTTGTCTTTCTCTCCACACACAACTATGGCTTTATCAAGCAGTTGTGACTACATGACACCTCATCCTTGATGCCACATGACACCATTTTTCTCCCTCTGCCTCCCTCGAGTCGTATTGAACCAAAAACAACTGTCCATACGTAAAGCTTGCCCTTCTCTGTCAAGCACCTGTGACTACACACCTCCATTTCTGATGTGGAGTCCTAAGTTCATTGTTAACTTGCACACACCACATGCACTTCCTTCTGGTGGCCACTCAACACCAAATTCATTGTTAACTTGCACGCCACGTACGCTCCCCTCTGGTACACACCTAACGTCATTGAGCTAGATTCCTACAATTCTCACAATAGTTGCATGTGAACACCCATATCGGCTTTCGCATCGGCCACCGATGTCACTGTTACAATTAGTATTGGTCGACTCTCCATCTCTAATGTCGCATGTCAAGTCCATTATTAACTTGCATGCTACGTGCGTTCCCCTCTGCTGGCCAGTAACACCATTGAGCTGACTTCCTACAACACTTACACAAGTACATGTAAATTATATGTCAAAAGAATTGTATTCCTACAATTCAATATATAGTTGTTGGTGGTATTCATACCATTTTTTGTATAGAATCTAGATCCAATATACAGATTAATATTGCATGTTTAAGATCTCAGTTTGCTCTATATTTTTGTGAACTACTGTACATTTATTGGTGAAATGTTTCTCTATTTTTATATAGTATCGACCGTATTAAATATAATTTATTTAACTATGTTAGGACATAATTATGTCAACTATTATTAATTTTGCGATAATTTATATCGAAAAATATACTTGATTTTATTATATTAACAACAGTTACCTTCACTGTATAACTTAATGGCTAATCTACCTCTTTGAGTTTACAATGTTCATCATATCATAAAATGTCTGTAGATTGTCGGGAATTAAACAAATTATTATAGAACCATGTATACAATTTAACTCTTATGGCATTTCATAATTATTACATCCAGATTATCTTACTGAATCTGATTGTCTAAATGAGTGTAAACTCTTTTAAGTGGGGTCATACTCTTTCTGTTAAGTGGTGTACTCCTAATCTTAATACAACTAAATAATTGTGTCTCTTCTCTACTTCTATGCAATGATCGAGTTGTACTATTTTTTATTGTTAATATTGTTTTATATGTATGTTTCGCTATAAAAAGTTATATTGTTGTTCGTATTAGGACGGACGCGGCAACGCGTCTTTTTCTTCAAGTTCTAACCTATCCCCTATAGAGTACACCCTCAATTTGTTTTTCTGAAGCACAAAACGTTGTCGTTTTGTACGGCAACCAAATGCATTGAGCTAACCGGCATGTAATACCGAGGAGTATGGCACTAGGTTGTCGTTGTCGATGCTGGGAAGAGTACACCACGCCCGTCGAGTCAAAACATGAGATACTAGCAGCTTGATTCCCCAGCGCTTCTGAACCCAGCCAACTCTGCGGGAAGCCACCTCCATCGAACCCAATCGCACTGGTGGCACATGCTGGTACCGATGAGCTGCAACCTACACGCGGAAAGTTCACATGTTGGTGTTGCAGGATTTACCCAAGCGTCATGCATGTCGTTCTTCTCCACCTGATAAGTAAGTCTCATATTTTTTGTTATCACGAGTTTGTCTTTTGTGTACGTCAAGATTAAGCGTGGAGGAGGGAATATAAGGCGTGATGATGGGTGAAGGATAGGACATGCTGGTAAAGGCGGCCGACGTGGGCTACTGAAAGTGCATGCCCTCATCTGTTGTTTTGATAATTAATGACAATCTTTATTAATTAATGTTTACATCGAGACATCCTTATAGATCTTGTCCATGTGATAATATTCGAGTTTATATGTTGAACTCTAGAATCTTATATGATGATCGATGTTATATTGAAGACGTAGTGCAAAATTGATCAAGACAAAGGTTCAAGTTGATGAACACAAAGAGAAGAGGATGGAGTGCAAGTTGATCAAGTCAATATACAAATAATGAAGTCAAAATTTATCAGATTATAAATGCAAGTTTAATATGATCCATCTCGGAAGATTTCATTGCAATGAAGACAGTAAGACGAAAGTAAGCGAGGCTAACCCGTAATGGAGTATGGGGGAATATTTGCTAACCCATAACTTTATTGCCGTCTAGGGGCAACAGTAAAGCTATTTGGGAAACAAATACTGTATAGCCATCACATAGCAGTGGGGAGCGGCTAACAAGATTGAACAATGCTCTAGACTTCATCACCAACTAAAACCCTGGGCCTAGCCAAGCCAACTAAATAACTAGCAAGGACTAACCAATGCAGGTCAAGAAGCAAGAGGACACGTGGTATACCTTGCAGGAGCCGGTGTGGTAGGCCTCTGACGGCCTCTTTGCCGATGCCGACGACGGGGAGCGTCGCGTTTCCTCATGTAGGAGCGAGTTGATGTCTCGACGGATGACGACGCAGATGGAGGCGGTGGTGGGGAGCGGGGATGCGAGCGAGTGGAGGAACCTAGCGATATGGGGTGGGGGGGGGGGGAGAAGGAGGCGGCGGTCATGGAGGCGGTGTTGATGACGAGGAGGATGGCGTAGGTGCATGGTTAGGTAAAAATACATTTAGATCAGAATGAGAGGGGATCACATATATGGTATTAACTTAGAAGGGCGATACCAACACGACTGACGTCGAACACATGGACCAAGGTTGTTAACACCGAGCCACATCGGATTTTGACGGGACCCAACAACACGCTCAACGTTTCGACCACCTAGAGCGAACCTTAAGAAGCGGGGAGGGGGGGGGGGGGGGGGGGGAGGGAGGGAGAAGGAGGCGGCGGTCATGGAGGCGGTGTTGACGACGAGGAGGATGGCGTAGGTGCATGGTTAGGTAAAAATACATTTAGATCAGAATGAGAGGGAATCACATAGATGGTATTAACCTAGAAGGGCGAAAGAGCGATGCCAACACGACTGACGCCGAATACATGGACCAAGGTTGTTAACACCGAGCCACGTCGGATTTTGACGGGACCCAACAACACGCTCTACGCTTCGACCTAGAGCCAACCTTAAAAACTTTGACATTAGGGGGTTTGCACCGAACCGAAAAACCAGATTTGCAATTAGTTTCTGAAAACAGCCAAATTCAACTTTGTGAAAATGACCACATTCGCTATTACTCCCCTGTTTCAAATAAGATGACTTCCATTTGTAAAAAAAACATATATCTTAGAAATTTAGAACGGAGGGAGAGGATCAGATTTGGCAAAAAAAAAACAGTTATATAATCCCGTCCTCCCCCAACTCGATTGAATGAATCCCCAAACGTGAAACAAAAAAAACGATCGAAGCAATAATGGACGCCCTCACCCGTCTCCACCGCTCGATCGCCGGCGGCGATGACGAAGAGGGTCAAGAGGACGACCTTCTCGGTGACACCGAAGGTCTCTGCTCGCTGTCCCCTCTGCAGGTTAGGCATGCCCCCTCCGAATACCCTCGGATGCAGCAGCTGTTTCTTGGCCCGTGTCGATCTGAAATGTTCTGCTTGTTTTGCCTCGCCTGGTTCAGCGGGTCTACAGCTTCGCGGCTTGCTTGGCCGCTGGACTCGTCCTCATGATGCTGGTATGTGGTTGTAATTTCCGCCTACAGTTTATCGTCCGTACAATTGTTCTTGTAGTTGCTAGTTGACTACAGGTGAATAATTAGCCATGTAGGCCATACTGACGCTATTTTCAGCAATTGAATCCTATACATTGAAGGATCAAGAACCATAATTAAGAGTTATGATTACTGTGTTATTTTCAGCAATGGCTGATGCTATTCCTTCGAAATGTAAAGAATGTCAGTTGACATTTTAGGCTTGGCAAAATTAAGCCTGAAGTACTGGGTCAGATGTCTCGAGTAAATGCCCATTTCGGCATTAAGAACTCCAGGTTATCCCACACAGTCATTTCTTTGCTAGGCTTGTTCTTTGCAGTAAGAGCATATGCCACATTTATTATGCCAGTGCTGGAGACCTGTGTTAGTTGCAGTTGAGGTTTTAGATGCCATGCTTCTGTGAATTTTGTTCTGATTTGATCTTGGATACCTGAGACGACTGTTTATCGACCTAAATTCCATGAGAGTGAAGAAACTGTATCATTAGGCTCTAACCTTATAGTACAACTTGCTGGTAATTCTGAACCATTTAACAGAAGTTAATGGTAGTAAATTGAACATGTTTGGCTGTAAATTCTTCATGTGATGCATTGCTTACCTTTTAATTTTCTTGTGCAGTCGCTTATTGTTTTCGCCAGACCTATCAAATTCGCAGTCATGTTTACATTTGGAAACATAATGGCAGTTGGCAGGTGAGTACACAGATTTTCATGCATGTTTTTTTCCTGTTTAGACTGATACTCTTCCATACATCTGCGTTGCTATTTATAGCATAGCCAAACTTTCAAGTGTGATATCATAAGATTCTGTCAAATGCCAGGTTGATATGTATGCTCAGCTCTTGCATTGGCTCTAGTAACTTTCTTTCTTGAATAATTGCAGTATGTTGATTTGAACCTTTGTTTGGCAGTACAGTCTTTGTAATGGGGCCAAATAAACAATTGAGGATGATGCTTGACCCAGTTCGTGTTTATGCTACAGCTATTTATGGTGGATGTGTTTTTTTGGCTCTAATTTTTGCTCTTTTGGTTAGTAATCTCTAACTCTTTGTTCATTTTATGGCCTTATTCCTGTAAATAAATTACCTAGTTTATTGGAGAACTATCCAAAGTCGACAGGTAACCATACATTCTGATTGTGGTTTGTGTGCAGATTCATGACAAGTTGCTAACATTAATTGCAATCATATGTGAGATCTGCGCCCTCTTTTGGTAAGTTGCATTTCCTGCAAATAGTCTTTAGTAACTTAATGACTTGTTAATAATTAAAATATCACATTGTAACACTGACACCATAAAGTTGCAACTATGCATTTATTTTATCATGCTTATTATACTATTATACCTTAATTAAATTGAGGTATACAATAAAACGATTAGATATAGTTACTTTTTTGCATATAAAAGAAGTAAATAAAACTTGTATTATGTACTTATGAGTGCGCTAAGTGAGGCAACATCTAGAATGCATTTTGGCTGCACGCACTAGAATAACCCCAACACCTACCCAATCATTTTCCTTTACTTTTCTGTGTTTCTTGAAATCGCAAGCATATTGAGTGAAACTAGCTAATTATCTGCACCTGTTGGATCCTTGAATGCTATCATGTATCATATGTGTTTTTAGAGGACCATTAGCAATACTGAGAACTGAGACAAGCTTATCCTATCAAGATGATAGAAAATTGTTACGTCCCCTTGCAATAGCTCAGGAACCTGAGTGCGCTTGTGTTATTTATCCCTTCACCGAGTCACTTAAGTCATTGTGTATGTGTAGCACGTTCAGTTCCAGCGATGTCAAACTGTCGAATAAGCAATACCTGGAGTACTAAATAGAGCATCACCTCTAACTTGGTGGGAGTACAGACACACCAGTGGATAATATGCAATTCACCCAGTCGTTTCATGCACTATGTTTTACAGGGGGCTTGACATTATGTCTTTTTGATATACGAGTACACAACTGTAAATAGAACATGCGTGAAAAGCTACCAAGTAACGATGCTAGGTTAGTAGCCGGTAACCATGAATGGTCATAGCATCTTCCCTGTAGAGACGGTTCCATGGGAGCATGTCTCTGAAGAGCTGCAGCTTCGTCAGTCTTAAGTGTCATGTGCAAACCTGTGCCCGGCTTGCTCCGTAGGCCTTTGGAAACTGATATATTTGAACATAGAACTTAATTGGACAATGCAAGCTTGGATGTTATTTAGAACATTCAGTGTCAGCATATGTCTCTCTTTTTTCTCCTTAGCTGTTTCCAGAATTTCACATAGAAGTGCTGATTATATCTCAATTTCCTGCTCTTTCCCCTTTGAATCAACTGACAGAATTACCTAGTTAAATAAAAAGAATTACCTGACCATGTTTCCATACCCCCTTCTCTTCCCACCTCATCAGGTACAGCTTGAGTTACATCCCTTTTGCTCGGCGAATCGTTTCCGACCTGTTGGTGAAGCTTTGCGACACTGAACTATGATCTTACGGTGGTCACCGTCAATATTGCCCGGGCACCCGAAACTAAGCAGAGATCTCCAACAGCAGTTGCTTTTGTTCATCTCCGCTGCTCCAGCAGTGCAAGTCTGTTACGACCCATTAATTTCCCTTTGTTGATGAATGATGTATAAATCCTACGCGAGTTGCTTTTGTTTGTGCAGTTCTCAGCCTGAGATCCTTTGGTTCCATTGTTTCTTTATGCCAGATTCTGTGTAAATTTGTTGCTGCAAAGCCAAAACTCAGCTAAACGGCAATATCCATTTCCGCATCTTTGCTGGACGAGTTTATACTTCTGTAATACAGTGTACTACTGTACGCCCCAAAGTTCTACACATTTTTGTACAGTTATACTAATCCTGCACTTTTTGTTCCTCTCTTGCAGAAGAAAATAAATACCACAGCGTGCCAGCAAATTCTGGAACACAGATCATGACCGGTGTACACAGTGCTGGCTTGTGGGGTCCGCCAGAGCGGCCCCGCTTTGCAGCGAGACAGTGTTATGCCACGCGGGCCCACGAGACAGTGTTAGTTCCGAACTACCCTCTGCAGCACCGGAGCTCAGCGCTGCCTCACTTGCTCCAACCAAATTCAAATTTCGAAACCTCGCCTCCGCCTATATATGCGTCCCTCCTTCGCCCGCACCGCACGCAGCACACGGCACCTCGCCTCGTCCCCGCCCCCGCCCCCGCCCCCGCCCGCCGCTACATGGGCGAAGCCCTCTCCCGTCTGCTGCGCCGCCCACCGCCGACGCCGACGCCGAGAGAGGGAGAGATGATGGAGCTGAGGAAGCAGCCTAGGAAGCGGCTGCTCGACCCCGACTTCGTCTCGTCGCCCCCGCCGACGCCGCCCAGGAAGCGGCCGCGGAAGCCGGCCGCGGAGGAGAAGAAGCCGGCGCCGCCGCGCATCGGGGTGCCCAGTCCCGTCGTTGGCCTCCAGCCTTCAAGGTGCTGCCGGCTAGCGGCGCCGGTGTCGCGCGTCTCCTTCATCCCTCGCTCCCGCGTCCCCTTCAACTGGTACGTACGCCGTACCTACCCCTGCCTGCAGGTCTCTCTCTCCCTCTCTCGCTGTGTGTGTGTATGTCTGCGTGGATTCGAAATCCCCCGTGGATTTGTTGGACTGCGCTTCGAATGGATTCGAGTTCCCCCTAGTTTGAATCCTCCGTTCATGACGCGCGCAGTGCTGAAACGTGCGTGGTGTAACGGATTCGGATGACCGATTTGGTCTGAACATTTGTGTGTGATGCTTGATGAGTCGGGTGTGCCTACACGCCTTGCAGTTTCGCCTACTGAACTGCGTGCTGCGTCCTTACTTTTCCGCATCGAAGCGGTTTGAATATTGTTTTACTGCCGTGAATGAATCGAGCTTGGTACTGAAGCGATCGTAACTGAACCTAGTCTGCGTTTCGTTTGGTCCTGGCCGCTGTTTGAATATTCTGCACGTGTTTGTGATCGAGGCGTTAGATCGGGTCATTCGGATTTTGTTGCGTTCGATGTGATTGTTTTGGAACTGGTGCGCAAAACTGCCTCCAGATTCCAGTTTAGAAGCGTAGAATCGCTACCCATGCCTGCATGTGTTTTGAAGTGATCCGGGTAGGTAGGCACGGGTCTGTTGATTGTTTTGAAGCAGTATAAGAGCTCGAATTGGTCCAAGTTGCAATGCGTTCCTGTTTGTAATCGCAGGTTACATGGCTGACAGGGTGAGCTGCTGTGACATTTTGTCTGAATTCAAATTTGCTAGAGTGAAGTTTTGTTAACCAATAGCTGATGCCAGCAGTTTGCTTTTGAATTACTTGTGATTCTGATGCTTTAGCGAGTTCAAACGTCTAGGGAGCACTATTTGATATACTGGGATCTGGACAGTGGTTTCCTGCTTTGCAGCCTATTTCAGGAATTCAGTATCTACTCGTTCTGCCATTTGTGCTGTACTCTCACCGTCTCATTGACATTTGAATGCTTTAGTTTCAGCACCGAATTCAACCTTGAGGCTTGCAATCTGAAGCTATTAGTATGTTGTTGGTGCAGGTATGAGCAGGACATGTGGACAGAGGTAGCCAAGTACCTGCACGGCACCGACCTGGTGCGCCTCGCTCTCACCTGCCGCTGGTTCCGCCACCTCCTCTTCGGCGACGACTCGATCTGGGGCTACGCCTTCTTCCGCGACCTCTCGCTGCGCATGGAAGATCGCATGCTCCTCAAGCTCATCGTTCCCCGCCCGTTCCACCGCTCCTGGCGCCTCCTCTATGCCAACGCCTTCAGTAAGCACCAAGCCTTCAGTGTACTCTTCCCTTCCCCACTGACGCAGTCCCACTTACTGGCACGCGTGCTCCTCTGTTTCTCTCAGACAACACCCACGCGTACTGGTTCCGCCAGCCTGAGAAGAACATCGGTAAGCACAGCGCAGCAGCGCCCCAAGATTTCTCGCCAGCCTTTTTCTTCCACCATTGCCATGTACTCTTGTGATGTATACACCTGACGCTCGGTGTGGTGCAGAGTGGTTTCGCATTGGCGGATTCCTGATGGATGCGTCACAGATGCTGCTGACCGCGACACTGAGACTGCCACGAGGGATGCCGGCGGCTGAAGAGAGCGAGCCATTCACCATTGGGCTGACTGGGGCCTGCTTGCTCACCAGCGTCCGCACTGGCATCTGGATCGCTGGTACGTGCATCTACCGCCTGCTCTTCTTCTTGCCACTTGCTGAACTGTTTGGCGTTCCTCATTCTTACTTTGTTCTTTCTGGAATGCTGCAGACATGAACATGGTGCGATGCCCCGTGTGCAACATCAACAATTGCGAAGGTGATGCTAGCTTGGAGGTTGTTCTTGGTCCTGCCACTATATATGTTGCTAGTTACTGAATTTAGTTAGGATTGGAACAACTTGTGGTGCAGGGACGATGCAGGTTCTGGAGGCCCGGCACTGCGAGCTGTACCTGGAGAAGAATTTCAGGGATGGGACCTGGAAGTATGAGAACATCGGCAGTTACTTCAGCGAAGGCCCGCTGGATACCGCCGGAGCTGCCATCTTCAACCGCGGCCACATCAACACCCCATACACTGGCAGTTCGTTCCTGAACCATTCGTACATGTTTGTCTGACATGAGGATGACACTCACGCTGACAGTGACATTGATTGTGCAGATATTCTCGATGCCAAGTCTTGGATCCGGGAACGCTCCAACCTGTTGCCCCGGGCACGCTTCACCCCGATCGCTGTGGCCCTCAGCAGCAACCTCAAATCCAGCCACGGTATGTCTAGTTCTGGCAAGAGCATGGGCTGAAGCAAAGCATTTTGATCTGGCTGCAGTCTAGTTCTGACATAAATCTTTGCTATGCCATATAGTATCTTCCATGACCGGGTTGCTGACGAAGTTTAAGGTGATGCGGGACCCGAGGAACGGGGAGATCGTCTGTGCCAGGATCACACAGCAGCTCCTATGATTCATGCTTGGTTTGTTTTATGGCCGGGTTCCTTTGATGCTGCATAGCGGAATGTGTTAATGCGTAGCTAGTTTGCTTTTGATACTAGTGCTGACAGGGATAGTCACAAAGGGGGGAACACAAGTACAGTAGAGTAGGTAAATTGGCCTCTACACTTGAGAAAATGAAAATAGGAAACGTGCACAAATGGAGCAGGCTCTCTGTTGTTTGTTTTATCGAGCGGTGTTTAATGTAAGACTTGCATAATCTTTGGAGAATATATATATATATAATATATAGCATCATGTGGATTCTTCCAGCTTAACATTGCACATACTGGGTTAACTGCTTCTCTGTCTATCTTGTGCATAATAATACGGAGTAGACTGTTGTACAGTTCTTGAGGCCTGGGTAACACTGGCATTGGTGAAGTTCTGGTGCACTATTAGATCGAGCCTGACACTAGTCAGAAAAAACCCCTGGAAATAAGAACTCTTCTGCTTATATATCTTGTCCACTTATTGTATTTTTTCATGCAAAATGTAGCGCGTCGCAGCCCAAAAATGGGGTTCCTTGTGAGATATTTTCTGTTCTGCATAAATACGAGTGTGAAACTGATGCGCTAGGTGCTAGAACATCTGCAGATATCCGCGCTTGGTAAGCGTAAGTTACAGGTTGCAGTAGGGAGAGAGTTAGCACTGATTAATGTTGCTGTCCATGGGTACCAGTTCTGCCTTGGGAGTTTGGAACCCTCTTTGTTGGAAAAGTGTAGTTTCCTTTAGACCTACTATCTCTGATCCATAATAATAAGTGTCGCAGTTTTAAACAAACCCTGGTTCAAAACCTGCGACACTTACCTTGGATCGGAGGGAGTAGATGTCTCTTTTGCAAGAGTTTTTACCTGGTATTGTAGCTGTCGTAGCAGTATGTACAAATCTGACTAGTTGAATGGAGTTGGTGTGGTATAAGACCATGCACTGCCGCAACACAGAGGCAACACCCAGAAGCTACTCCTAGAACAGATAGCCAGTGACCTGAAAGCAGATGCAGTGCAGGGCTGTAGCCTGTACACTAAAATTACTGGTAGTTTCTTAACCGTTAGCTGCAAGTTTTGAACAATGAGCTGTAGACTACTGTCTGTCTCCATCCGGGGATTCCGGGCTTAGCAATTCTGAAAGGAACACAGAAGTAACACCAAGAGCTACTCCTGGAACAGATGGCTAGTAACCTGAAAGCAGGGCTGTAGTTAAAGCTGAAAGCAGATGCAGTGCAGTGCAGGGCTGTAGTTGTTAGCTTTAATTTCCCATTAGAGGGGACATTAACATAATCTGACTGCACTTAGAACACCTAGTTGAATCTTAACAGTGGATTAAGGGATGCACTTACGAGTAATTGGAGAAGACATGGTTGCCTGCTTAATGCAGGCAGCACTTGAGGTTGAAGTGATGAAGCAGGTGCGCTGTGGCTGTGGAGGATGCCCATGAGACGGTCCTTATTTCTAGAATCAAAAGGCTTTCCAGTAACCCATGCTAGCAACATAATCTTAAAAAAATGGTGGT
The DNA here is from genome assembly GCA_026929855.1 of Poa annua. NCBI lineage: Eukaryota > Viridiplantae > Streptophyta > Magnoliopsida > Poales > Poaceae > Poa > Poa annua. The sequence continues at coordinate 14,163,605 of CM049428.1, forward strand.
AAGCCTTCAGTAACGGATCCGTAAAACATACAAAACTGATTCATATGCTTAACATCATAAGTTTGATTTTAGATTCTATCTTTCACAACACGTAACATATTGTCAATGGCTTTGGCAACGCCAATTGACTTGTTGTTACTCGCATAGAAAACTGCGTTACATATGCAGTAGGTGGTTTATAAATACTGTCTACCACCATAATTTCGGGAATAAACTTCTTGACATACAACCTGCTCTTTAGCCTCTTTTAACATGCCACATGATAAATTGCATCATTACTAATGTAATTAAAATCATTCTGGAGCTTTCCACGATATAGCTCCATGTGCGAGTGTGAGGATGTAACTTAACGTGGAAACTTTAATATCCACACATCTCGCATAAACAATGTCCAGATAACCCATAGTGTCGAGGTTATTAGACTTCTTATTAGTGAGCATGTAAACTTTATTGTCTTGCATATTTGCAAGACTTTTGGCGGCCTTTCCAGTGGTCAAATTCTGGACTTTCTTTTATATTTGCCAATTATCCTGATCAAAAATATAGGGCACATTCTTACTTTAATACTCATATTGTTTCTGACAGCCGAAACATAAGGAACCGACATTATCTAATCAGCTCATAATGGTTCCTTGGACACTAAAATGTCCATCTTTATTGGCTTATTAGCAGGTGCGACAAAGTACTAGTACATAATATTTTCTTTCGTACTCTATCGTCATATGTCATCATAATAGAACTTATACTCCTTTTTACCTATGTCTTGGTGAAAACTCAATACAAAATATGAGACATCACCAAGATTATTAATAGAAGATAGAAATTACTTGGCTAACCAAAAAAAATTCTTCTTCACAAGGTAGTAAACTTACTCCCCCTCGTCTTATGGTATGAGTGTCGTAATGCTCATGTTATTTCCTAATTGAAATTCCTTATGTAACATACCTTATATTGACTTCAACTATATGACAAAACCTTTTGGTTGAGTCATACATACATTCTTAACTTAGTCGTCAACACAATAACATGTTATAATAATAACACAAGCGCAATAACCACTCGCTGAGAAAACTCTATTGAGTCGTATACATCATTAGAGCCAGAAGCCTCTAAGATGACCATTAACACACACATTTTCAATCACAAGGAAATTGCTGATTGTCAACACCAAGTGTTGCATTAAGTATTTCTTCTCAACTTACCTGATGTATATGAATAAAGATCTAATTGAGTTATCCTTAAGATTCATGTTCATACACTTCAGATTTCAAGATGATCACTTTATTTAGAAGATGGAAATATATCCAAAATCTTGATGACATTCAATTTAGTTCAAAAACCACAACACCGTTGGGCTGAAGATGGAATGAACTTTCTGAACTGTGACACATGATCATAAAACGACGTTGGTCAGAATTATAACCATGAGCCACATGATACTGACAGACTTGCCACTTGAGTTAAATATGTGACAAATGATTATAAACGACGTTGGTCAGAAGTATAACCATGGGCCACATCAACATTAGATTAGCAAGGTTGTCACTTTGACATTCATGTGTGCTTCATAATACTCATAAGGGGTGTAAATCCACATTAACTCGACAAAAGGAGTCACAACATTCATGTGATTTTTCATTCACTATAATCAATCATTCTTCAAAGTAAGACTTCTCGTTGGTTCCATCATACTCAGAGAATTAAAACGTTCACGAATTCTCATATTCAATGAGACAATATACTCATTCATTCTCCAGAGTAAGACTTCTCGTTGGTTCCATCTTACTCGGAGAATTAATTAAAAAAAAACATTCAGGAACTCCCATGTTCAATGAGACAATTCCTTTCTCCCCCTCGAAATGTGGTAAACATGACCACAATTTCGACGAGGTCTCATTACTTATTTATGTATTAAGAGTGCAATGACACATATCAATACACAATTCATTCGTCGAGGACATAAATATTCTCACCACATGGTAAGACAACAACAAAGAGTTTCATTCCAAAGAACAAATGGTTCATATAAATGAGCAAATATCTTGAAATGCTTTATTTTTTACTGCCCTCTTATCAAAACCCATTAAACCCCATATTAAATGGGTAGTCCTTCAATTTTTTCCTCAATAGAGGCCAAATATTCTTTGGCATATACTAAGTCGGGAATTGCATTCTTTGTCTTAGAGGAGATGGTATGCTTCATCATAAGGAGTGAAAACATTTTAAACTTTACTTGTGTTCCATTGCTGAAACAAGAATACCATCTTTATGAGCATCAATAATCAAACTTGAATTGATCTAAAAAACATGACAAGCTAATCGTGTTCTAATTCGTATCACCGTTGGGCTGAAAACGGAAAAGAGCACTTTTCATACATAACTGGAACATGACAATAATCAACGTTGGTCAGAATATTTTCATATACCAATAACTTATGCTCATAAATGAATACTCAAAACAAAACTTTTCGTTTTGACTATAGAAAATTAAATCATATAATGATCAACAAACTTATTTGCTAAATTAATAGCCATCACTAACACATACACCAATATATATGATGCAATCCAATATGTTATTAGACACATGGATTCATAATTATCGTTGATCATTTCCATCAAACTTTGACACCATAATTTCAACAACTTAAATAGAACTTGCCAAAGCTTATCATTAGAACTTTCAATGACATGACAATAACAAATATCATTCATTTTAAACACTCTCATCATGAGATCTCACTAAGTAGAAAATCCTCAGTGGATAAACATTCTCCAAATAAGATTTGGATATTACATCTTGGTCTCACTCAATAATTAACTTCAATAGTCAATGGATGACAACTTATGACCATGATATCACATTAAATACTCTCAACATTTTTCTTCAAAGAACTTCATGATGAGCCTTCATCACCTTCTGTCAATCCATGTCCGAAGACTTAAATGCATATGACATAAAACTTTAGCATCATGACTCATCATTATTAGGTTGCATAGTGCGCTGCGGAAAAACAAACCACATAACCATAAACACCTTTTGTAAGGTGGCCTTAGCCCATTAGAGACGATGACATCATTAATAGACGCCATAAACATGGCATCAACTTAAACTTCATTTCCATTAAAATCTCTGAACACAATTATTCAGAAAATTTAGAGAAATAGTCATAAACATCATCTCATAACATCTATGAATCATCATTAAAATGTTATTAAACTTGGATCAACATTAATCTATAGCATTATATCCCCTTAAAATTCAGGCGTTTTCTGATGTAAATAATGCATAAACTTTATTTGAAACTTTAAGCTCTATAAAAGCACTAAAATTAGAAAAGCATGAATACTTTATCATACAAATGGACCAATATCATTCTCACATCAAGTATCAATTATTCGTGGATAATTTTCAACATTCATTGATATTTAAATGATACTAATCCTTAAAACATATTGAACAAAATCTGAATGAAAAATCTTCGGCCTGTGAGAGAGAAACGGCCGGCTACCCTCCCCCTGATCCATCCCGACCCATTGACTGTGCTCAGCGGAAGAGCGTGCGCTCCGGCGAGAGCCCGCGCGCTCGTCCGTTGAGCATGTCTGGCGAGGTCGTGTTCAAACGGGGCAATGAGGTGGTTTGGCCGGCGAGGCGGCGGCCGTTCGTCGACAAACCGGCACAGCGGTCGAGTACCGTGCGCCTCTTCCGCGTTGAGCGTGTCTTCCGCGAGCTCTCTCCGATGGGATGGAGCGGCGTCGCGGCGCCATCGCCCTCGAGCAGCCATGGATGCGGCCCGACCCCGAAGGGATGATGCGAGGACGCGGCGTCCTTTCTCGGTAAGATGCCGATTCATAATTTTGTGCAAAATTGCATCTTCTCTTACATTTGGGGTTTTCTAGAGTTGGGTTGTGGTTCTGCAGGAGGGGATTTGCCTTTTAATTGCCAAAAAAGATTACTCCCCTCCTTCTAAATGCTTCATGATAACTAACAATAGATCAGTTGATTAATAGACACTTATTTTGTTAATTACAGTTGACCATTAACCTTAACAGATCATAAAACTTCTAGTCAACACTTAATTGGATAATAAAAATGCACAACCAAGAATGGGCCGAGGCTAAACAAGATCCCCTAGTCATACTTAGGGTTCTAATGCAATCAGTACAGCTCTGATACCAATGTTAGCTTTAATTTCCCATTGGAGGGGACATTAACATAATCTGACTGCACTTAGAACACCTAGTTGAATCTTAACAGTGGATTAAGGGATGCACTTACGAGTAATTGGAGAAGACATGGTTGCCTGCTTAATGCAGGCAACACTTGAGGTTGAAGTGATGAAGCAGGTGCGCTGTGGCTGTGGAGGATGCCCATGTACGCCGGCAGCACGACCCTCCTTGTGGCTGCCGGTGGTCGTCGGTCTTCCAGCCCCTTGAGCGTCTCCTTAGATCGGGTTGGTTAGGTGGATAAGCACGTTTTCTGTTAGTTCCTAACAACGTGATATCTGATCCTCTTATATAGGCGCTCGGGGCAGGGGACCTTGACCAAACGTTGGTTTTTAGGTGCCTCCGATCAAGACTCCAGTGTGGGGACGTGGTCAATCACCTCCCCTTATCTTTCTCTCGGTTTGTTAGCCGAGATCAACACCAACATTCTCCCCCTTGATCGTAAGGTTTAACAAACATCATAAGGCCATCATCAATAAAACAACATACTAAGGTAAGGTGTTACAGTAACAAAACAAAAGTCACTGAACCTCAATACCTATTGTACATCATTCTATCTTGAAATGGAAAACATAATACTTTACGGGAGTTGGTTTATGAGACGGTCCTTATTTCTAGAATCAAAAGGCTTTCCAGTAACCCATGCTAGCAACATAATCTTAAAAAAATGGTGGTAAGCCTTCAGTAACGGATCCGTAAAACATACAAAACTGATTCATATGCTTAACATCATAAGTTTGATTTTAGATTCTATCTTTCACAACACGTAACATATTGTCAATGGCGTTGGCAACGCCAATTGACTTGTTGTTACTCGCATAGAAAACTGCGTTACATATGCAGTAGGTGGTTTATAAATACTGTCTACCACCATAATTTCGGGAATAAACTTCTTGACATACAACCTGCTCTTTAGCCTCTTTTAACATGCCACATGATAAATTGCATCATTACTAATGTAATTAAAATCATTCTGGAGCTTTCCACGATATAGCTCCATGTGCGAGTGTGAGGATGTAACTTAACGTGGAAACTTTAATATCCACACATCTCGCATAAACAATGTCCAGATAACCCATAGTGTCGAGGTTATTAGACTTCTTATTAGTGAGCATGTAAACTTTATTGTCTTGCATATTTGCAAGACTTTTGGCGGCCTTTCCAGTGGTCAAATTCTGGACTTTCTTTTATATTTGCCAATTATCCTGATCAAAAATATAGGGCACATTCTTACTTTAATACTCATATTGTTTCTGACAGCCGAAACATAAGGAACCGACATTATCTAATCAGCTCATAATGGTTCCTTGGACACTAAAATGTCCATCTTTATTGGCTTATTAGCAGGTGCGACAAAGTACTAGTACATAATATTTTCTTTCGTACTCTATCGTCATATGTCATCATAATAGAACTTATACTCCTTTTTACCTATGTCTTGGTAAAAACTCAATACAAAATATGAGACATCACCAAGATTATTATCTTAAATAGAAGATAGAAATTACTTGGCTAACCAAAAAATATTTCTTCTTCACAAGGTAGTAAACTTACTCCCCCTCGTCTTATGGTATGAGTGTCGTAATGCTCATGTTATTTCCTAATTGAAATTCCTTATGTAACATACCTTATATTGACTTCAACTATATGACAAAACCTTTTGGTTGAGTCATACATACATTCTTAACTTAGTCGTCAACACAATAACATGTTATAATAATAACACAAGCGCAATAACCACTCGCTGAGAAAACTCTATTGAGTCGTATACATCATTAGAGCCAGAAGCCTCTAAGATGACCATTAACACACACATTTTCAATCACAAGGAAATTGCTGATTGTCAACACCAAGTGTTGCATTAAGTATTTCTTCTCAACTTACCTGATGTATATGAATAAAGATCTAATTGAGTTATCCTTAAGATTCATGTTCATACACTTCAGATTTCAAGATGATCACTTTATTTAGAAGATGGAAATATATCCAAAATCTTGATGACATTCAATTTAGTTCAAAAACCACAACACCGTTGGGCTGAAGATGGAATGAACTTTCTGAACTGTGACACATGATCATAAAACGACGTTGGTCAGAATTATAACCATGAGCCACATGATACTGACAGACTTGCCACTTGAGTTAAATATGTGACAAATGATTATAAACGACGTTGGTCAGAAGTATAACCATGGGCCACATCAACATTAGATTAGCAAGGTTGTCACTTTGACATTCATGTGTGCTTCATAATACTCATAAGGGGTGTAAATCCACATTAACTCGACAAAAGGAGTCACAACATTCATGTGATTTTTCATTCACTATAATCAATCATTCTTCAAAGTAAGACTTCTCGTTGGTTCCATCATACTCAGAGAATTAAAACGTTCACGAATTCTCATATTCAATGAGACAATATACTCATTCATTCTCCAGAGTAAGACTTCTCGTTGGTTCCATCTTACTCGGAGAATTAATTAAAAAAAACATTCAGGAACTCCCATGTTCAATGAGACAATTCCTTTCTCCCCCTCGAAATGTGGTAAACATGACCACAATTTCGACGAGGTCTCATTACTTATTTATGTATTAAGAGTGCAATGACACATATCAATACACAATTCATTCGTCGAGGACATAAATATTCTCACCACATGGTAAGACAACAACAAAGAGTTTCATTCCAAAGAACAAATGGTTCATATAAATGAGCAAATATCTTGAAATGCTTTATTTTTTACTGCCCTCTTATCAAAACCCATTAAACCCCATATTAAATGGGTAGTCCTTCAAATTTTTCCTCAATAGAGGCCAAATATTCTTTGGCATATACTAAGTCGGGAATTGCATTCTTTGTCTTAGAGGAGATGGTATGCTTCATCATAAGGAGTGAAAACATTTTAAACTTTACTTGTGTTCCATTGCTGAAACAAGAATACCATCTTTATGAGCATCAATAATCAAACTTGAATTGATCTAAAAAACATGACAAGCTAATCGTGTTCTAATTCGTATCACCGTTGGGCTGAAAACGGAAAAGAGCACTTTTCATACATAACTGGAACATGACAATAATCAACGTTGGTCAGAATATTTTCATATACCAATAACTTATGCTCATAAATGAATACTCAAAACAAAACTTTTCGTTTTGACTATAGAAAATTAAATCATATAATGATCAACAAACTTATTTGCTAAATTAATAGCCATCACTAACACATACACCAATATATATGATGCAATCCAATATGTTATTAGACACATGGATTCATAATTTATCGTTGATCATTTCCATCAAACTTTGACACCATAATTTCAACAACTTAAATAGAACTTGCCAAAGCTTATCATTAGAACTTTCAATGACATGACAATAACAAATATCATTCATTTTAAACACTCTCATCATGAGATCTCACTAAGTAGAAAATCCTCAGTGGATAAACATTCTCCAAATAAGATTTGGATATTACATCTTGGTCTCACTCAATAATTAACTTCAATAGTCAATGGATGACAACTTATGACCATGATATCACATTAAATACTCTCAACATTTTTCTTCAAAGAACTTCATGATGAGCCTTCATCACCTTCTGTCAATCCATGTCCGAAGACTTAAATGCATATGACATAAAACTTTAGCATCATGACTCATCATTATTAGGTTGCATATTGCGCTGCGGAAAAACAAACCACATAACCATAAACACCTTTTGTAAGGTGGCCTTAGCCCATTAGAGACGATGACATCATTAATAGACGCCATAAACATGGCATCAACTTAAACTTCATTCCCATTAAAATCTCTGAACACAATTATTCAGAAAATTTAGAGAAATAGTCATAAACATCATCTCATAACATCTATGAATCATCATTAAAATGTTATTAAACTTGCATCAACATTAATCTATAGCATTATATCCCCTTAAAATCCAGGCGTTTTCTGATGTAAATAATCCATAAACTTTATTTGAAACTTTAATCTCTATAAAAGCACTAAAATTAGAAAAGCATGAATACTTTATCATACAAATGGACCAATATCATTCTCACATCAAGTATCAATTATTCGTGGATAATTTTCAACATTCATTGATATTTAAATGATACTAATCCTTAAAACATATTGAACAAAATCTGAATGAAAAATCTTCGGCCTGTGAGAGAGAAACGGCCGGCTACCCTCCCCCTGATCCATCCCGACCCGTTGACTGTGCTCAGCGGAAGAGCGTGCGCTCCGGCGAGAGCCCGCGCGCTCGTCCGTTGAGCATGTCTGGCGAGGTCGTGTTCAAACGGGGCAATGAGGTGGTTTGGCCGGCGAGGCGGCGGCCGTTCGTCGACAAACCGGCACAGCGGTCGAGTACCGTGCGCCTCTTCCGCGTTGAGCGTGTCTTCCGCGAGCTCTCTCCGATGGGATGGAGCGGCGTCGCGGCGCCATCGCCCTCGAGCAGCCATGGATGCGGCCCGACCCCGAAGGGATGATGCGAGGACGCGGCGTCCTTTCTCGGTAAGATGCCGATTCATAATTTTGTGCAAAATTGCATCTTCTCTTACATTTGGGGTTTTCTAGAGTTGGGCTGTGGTTCTGCAGGAGGGGATTTGCCTTTTAATTGCCAAAAAAGATTACTCCCCTCCTTCTAAATGCTTCATGATGACTAACAATAGATCAGTTGATTAATAGACACTTATTTTGTTAATTACAGTTGACCATTAATCTTAACAGATCATAAAACTTCTAGTCAACACTTAATTGGATAATAAAAATGCACAACCAAGAATGGGCCGAGGCTAAACAAGATCCCCTAGTCATACTTAGGGTTCTAATGCAATCAGTACAGCTCTGATACCAATGTTAGCTTTAATTTCCCATTGGAGGGGACATTAACATAATCTGACTGCACTTAGAACACCTAGTTGAATCTTAACAGTGGATTAAGGGATGCACTTACGAGTAATTGGAGAAGACATGGTTGCCTGCTTAATGCAGGCAGCACTTGAGGTTGAAGTGATGAAGCAGGTGCGCTGTGGCTGTGGAGGATGCCCATGTACGCCGGCAGCACGACCCTCCTGGTGGCTGCCGGTGGTCGTCGGTCTTCCAGCCCCTTGAGCGTCTCCTTAGATCGGGTTGGTTAGGTGGATAAACACGTTTTCTGTTAGTTCCTAACAACGTGATATCTGATCCTCTTATATAGGCGCTCGGGGCAGGGGACCTTGACCAAACGTTGGTTTTAGGTGCCTCCGATCAAGACTCCAGTGTGGGGACGTGGTCAATCACCTCCCTTTATCTTTCTCTCGGTTTGTTAGCCGAGATCAACACCAACAGTAGTTTCTTGGAAAGCTTTAAGCTGATGGTTGTGTTGTGTTGGCTGTTGAGCTTCAAGTTCAGAAAACTCGCACCTGCAGACTACTGTTTCCACCTGGGCTTCGATCAAGCCTATTACCAAATCTGAATGGCGCAAGTTTCTCACAGCAACTCAGCTTCTTCCTCTCGTCGCCAATGGCAAGGCTGCTAGTAACTTCGGAGCGTGAAATGCTGCACTCACTCAGTCACTACTCACGCGTTTAGGCAAATTAGCAATAGCACACCCTCTGTCTGCATACGCGTGGAACTTAGCTCCGGGCTTATAGCAGAGCAGTTGCGATCACCTTGTTGTGCGACTGGCCAGCCTAATCCAATCCGGGGTGTGCTCCTTTGGACTAGTTGGGCATTCCTGCGCAGAATGCAATGGCTGGCCTACTCCAAGCACAAGTACTAAAAATAGTTATCATGCTCATGATAAATCTATTTTGTTCCCTTTACGTTTGCCTTTCTTTCTCTTCCTTTCCCGTAGAAGCCGTATGCGCATGTCACTGCTCCGAAAGTTCCATGCAGCATGTGCCGACTTTGCTTTGATCTGATAAATTTGCATTTGTGTTGTGTTACTCATATTAATCTGTGTCAACTTGCCGTGGACAAGTGCTAACTGTCGAAGCCCATTTTGACCTCAAACTCCATGGAAACAAATATTGTAAGCTCCCCATTGGGCAGTCGCAACCTACTCCTCACAATATTCTAATCACCCAAGCTTCCCAACCCTCGTCTCTGTTCCCTGTGGCGTTATATAAACGCCATGGCTGTCACCACCGGGGGGCATCGGCACTGCTCATCTAGCCCATCTCTTTCCCCTATAGCTAGCTCATCCATCATCACACACACCCAAAGCTCCATCATAAGCCAGCATCCAGGCAAACACCGAGAGGAAATGGGCAACGCGATGCCGTGCTTGGTCGACCAGGGCACGAAGGCGCTGCCGCCGGCGGTGAAACCAGAGCGGAGGATGTACCCCCTCAGGCTTCTCACGAAGGCCCTCGGCAGGATGAAGAAGACGCCGTGCGGCGACAAGGCGGCGCCTACGCCCAAGATTGGCGCGGGCAAGTCGCGACCGGAGGCGGAGGTAGGGGAGAAGCGGCGGCTCGAGGTGGCGCCGGATCCGAGACGAGCGAAGAGCGTCAAGGCCAGCTACAGGAAGGCGGCTTCCCCGAGACGAGCAGCGGCGGCGGCGGCTCGTGGCGGCGGGCACGGGAAGGGCGTCGTGAGGGTGAAGGTGCTCCTGAGCAAGGAGGAGGCGGCGCGGCTGCTGTCGCTCACCGTGGGCGGACAGAAGAACGCGGCGCAGATCGTGGCCGAGATCAGGAGGATGGAGGCCCGCCGCGCCGCCGCCGCTGCCGGGTGGCGCCCCGCGCTGGCCAGCATCCCCGAGGAGTCGTCGTAGAAGGGAAGCATGGATCGAAGCTGTCGGATGTCGTGCATGCGCGCGCATGTCACGTACTGTAGGACTGTAGGAATGTGTGTGGATCTCTGAGACTGAGAGAGGATCGCAGCGACAGGGGAAGGGAGGAGAACCATTTGGGTTGCGAGGTGAGCCGGCAACAATGTAAGCTCCCCCTCCCAAGCATCCATGGTCGATGATGCTGGTGGTGTGTGTATATAGCAGCTGCGGCTTCCCTCTTCTGAAGCTTTCTATTCTCCCTGTTGTTCTTGATCATTTACTGTCCAAGCTAGGCGAACAAGAATGGAAGCCTTCTTCAGTTCTTCATCGATAGTTCGTGCTAAACCATGTGCATGTGTTTTCTTCAAAATAGCATGTCAAATTGTCAATCGACTTTATTTTGGATAACTATCAATCAAATTAGCTTACGGGACGTTCTCTGTCAGCACGCACTCACTCAATTGGCTACGTACTGAAAAAAATTATAATGTCGTCAGACGTCAGGACTCAGGATATACAAGCTTAATTCAGACATGGTGTGCTACACATCACATGTTCTCTTCAGATTTATGAAGCGCATTAGAGCAACTCCAGCGCGGCGCTAACCTATCGACGCCATGGTTAGAATCACTGTGCATGCGCGGTTGCTTCTCCAAATCCCGGGCGCCCGACGCAAGGTTAGCCGCCTGACGCTAGAAGCTTTTTCTAGCATGGCGAGTAGGAACGGAGGCACCTGAGCGTGGTTAGTTAGCACCTGAATAAGCGCCGTGCGTTGGGACATATGAGCGCTTCTCTACTTCCTTTCTGCTATTATTTTTTATTACTTAAGCGTCTCCGTAAGCATCGTGCACTGTGGATGCTCTTATACTTCCATAGTATTTTACGTGATATTTCGCAGGAAAAAAAAGGAGGAATATGGCGAGGTTGCTGCTCTAAGATTGATCATTTGTTGGTTACGATATGGAAAATCAATAATGCAGCGGCCGGGTTTTGTCTTTGGAACGTAACTCGAGCAATCGTGCAGCGGATTGGAGAGCTTGATTGGCGGGCGCCCATGTGCAGTTGTTGTGGTTCTGTTTGCTAGGCGCTACGTAGTGGGTTTGGATGACCATTCTTTTCTTCCAAATTGCAAATAAACAAGGGCGCCCGCAGTTGCGTTGTGGTTGGGTGGTGATGGTGGGCGGCGGTCGCCTCGCAAAAATGTTGTATATTCCAGAGATATTGTCCACGTTTTCTGTTTTTAGATGAAAAAAAGTTCAGCAAAAATGAAGGTGGATTGCACGTTTCGGTGCAAACTCTTTTCTTTAAAAAAAGACAAAAACTTTTCCTTCTACTCATGGTTCTTGTACGTATTTTGTTGGGACCACCAAAATTTTGAACTACAAATAAGCAAACATAGTCACTTCGACATCAATCATCATGATGACAAAGTATCGAGGGTGCACACGACCAATGCACAAACACTGACATAATAATACTTACAAAAAAAAACAAGAAGAACAACATCCATAGCCGTTTTCTTTAAACCCCACCTAGCGCCTCTTAACTTCATGGCAATGCACAATCCACAATAGAAAGTTCTTCGCCACCCTACAGGGAAGCGGGGGTAAAAAAGACACATCTACCGTTGACACCTAAAATGTAAAAAGCCGACTGATAGGGTTTCACCTCAAAGAGGGAATCAAGTGGTAGCAATGCGGAAACCTCAAGGCGACTCCTCCAAGAAAGTGAATGACACCATATAGATTCCACCACTCCTAAAACATGTCATGAGTTCACACAAGGTTGACACTGGATCCATCTCACCGGAGCCACATGAAAAACCACCAAATTGGGGTCACACATTTCATTGTAAGATTGATAAGGATAATTCGAGTTGATCCTAAAATTGGTGCCTGATCTTTCATCACAAGAATCATCGAGATAACTATTTCCCCAATAACGGGATCAATCCACGCAACCTGAAGAATTTGAATTGAGTTAAGCGAGCAACATGAAGATAAATAACACGGCTGGCGCCAATTAAGCTCGACAACCCTTAATACCTTAAAATTCAAGACCCTTCTCGCATTGCACTACAAGTATTGACAGACTAAAGGACCTTCATGCCTTTATGTCTCACCTGAGATGATGTCACAATACTTCGATCCATAAGGGACGGTAGCTACCTGAACTTTTAGTTCTACATAATTTTCAACCCTTCTAATATTGTGGCACCCCCTTTATTCATATAGGACATCTCTGCAAAATATATGATAACCTTTTATTCTACTAAAATATTCCCCTGCAAATAAGACAATGATTTTTCATCATAATTGGAGGAGGGCCGGCTAATCAGCAATGAGCATATATACTTGTCCTTCACCAAACCTTGGGCTCGGTTTTGTTTCATTTACAACCGAAACCTCGGGTATACAAGTTGCCTCCTGAGAAGACTGCAAACAACACCATAGGTTCATGAACTAGGAATACTGGATTACTGATTGAGCACAAGAGGACAACCGCGGAACCCGACGGCGGTTGAGTGCGGTGCATGAAGAGCTAGTTGTAAATTCCGGGCTTCGCATACTTAACTAAGATACTGTATTAGATTAAGCCGGAAGGATTCGGCGACCCATGTGCCTGCTAATCGCGTCCCTGCCTCATAGGCATATGTTGTGTAGTCCCCGATCTCGCGTGATCTCGGGGGCGGACTCGTGTTCTCCGGAGAGCGTCCCTGTCTCCGATCGGCAGCTCGCTCAGACCAGAATAATGGCGCGAGATCAACGATACTGTACATCAGATCGATCGGCGGGCGGCAGTGGTTAAGGGCGTTTGGTCGGATCTCAGGCTCCTAACTCCGGATCGGCCTTGGGAGTTGGGATAATGATTCTCATCTCGATTCTAATTCTACGTTAGCACATGGCCATGGCTTTCCGTGGAGGGTGGCGCCAAGGGTGGTTGCACTTGCACCCCCACAGGTGTCGTCGTGCTCGTCTCTTTCGGTTGCGCCTGGTTTTCACGGCAACACGTGAGATGTTTTTGAGCGACATCACATTCGACGCTGAGCTCCCCTGCCATCAAGGGTTCGGGGAAGATGGGTAACAAACCAACAATAGGTTCGGTGTGCTAATTTTCAGGATTCGTAGTTTAGCATCCTCTACAAATTGATTCAAGGTTGAAAATGGATTCTTCCTTGTGAATCTTAACTTTTGTGTGTGAGAGTGTGGGAATATTGGTGCATATAATAAACGATTATTCTAACTAGCGTCCGTGCCCTATGATATATCTATGTCCGGCGGGTGGATGTTAACAATCTCCGTTATAAGTAAGCGGAACAGATGATCATACATGCATGAAAAGAATCTTTTTCATAGCCGAAAATTCAAAATAAATTATCTCTTAAACCGCTAATCCAATTAACGATCCATTTTCAGCGATGGGTTCGCATCGACGAGAACTTCAAAACAAGATCCCATCTTAATATGTTTTGACGAACTTTTTTTTTCGTTGTCAGTTACCAGGTTATAATACTGTAGTTATCATATTACTATCTAACATTTACCATTCAAATAATGCCTCGTTACCATGTAATTTTAACATGTTTTACCGTCATATCCACAATCTTCATGTTCAAATAGTGAGTATTAGATTCATTCTAAACACTTAAGAATATGAAATACCGCCGTGAAAAGATTACGTTGGTGAGTAGAGAAGAGTAGAGAAGTTCAAATAAACAGGTAACCATTTGATTTAAACCTGGTAATTAACATGACAATACCTGGTGACTAAGTGACTACAATCTGGTAACTTGGGTCGGAAAAAAAAATTGTCAAAACATATCAAGATGAGATTTAGTTTTGAAGATCTTATCGCGATAAAACCAACCGTAAAAACGGATTTGAATTTTGATTTACAGTCTAAGAAATAAAACATTTTAAAGTTTAAAACACAAAAGGAATCTACGTGCATGCATGAGCTGGTTGCATGCATACATGGCTCGGTTACCCAATTCTTTCCGTGCCCACGAAAAACTAATCTGGGGCACGTGCCCTTATTAGCACAGTCCTATAATAAATGGAATCTACTACACAAATACACAATAACTACATTGAGGTGCAACCCCCTCTCCCTCTCGCACGCCATGCCACGCGTATTGTTCTTAAATCTTTTACATGCATGCATAATTCTTTTCAAAATCATCACATGACTGCACTCTAGAGAAACAAAAACAGATAAAGGGTGTGTGTGCCCTCATCATGTCGTCTTCTCGGAGGCGACTCGAGGGCCCCAAATCCTAGCACCGCCTCTTCCCTTCCCAAACTCACTCGCTCTCGAGGCCGCCGCCGACTAAGTTTGTGCGGCCGCTGAGGAAGGTGATGGCGAGGCTATCGTTGCTCTATCCCGGGTGGTGGGAATCTTTGGATTTGAGGGGGCGGCCTTGCGCGGAGAGGCCAAGTAGGCGGTGCCGACCTGGCCTTGCACAAGATTTCTTGTTTCTCCGTATATAATTATTTTTTCTTCAGATTCTGCCATATTTTTTTTCTTCTGTGAGACAATATAATCCTCATTAACCCCCATCAACATTGTTAATGATACATAAAACATACTTTTTAACCTTGCTAGAATGTTGAACTTCACTAAGAGATCAAAAAATACATTTTAATTTTTGAAAAATAAAAGAGGCCGTCTATTCATTAAGTTTTTTTCAGGGGTATTAAGTTTATGCTTCTTCTAGGCCTTTGAATAGCAATGCTGTGGTTGCCACTAGCCCACTAGAGACGTGCTCCAGCCCGGTAGTAGCCGGCCACGATATTCTGGGCCGCTGTGGTTCCGTAAGAGGCCCAGGTATAGTCATAAACCTGTCACGAGTTTTTGCAGGCTTCATGCATGCAGTCTCTCCTTCTCAACCACCACCCGAGACTCATCCAAGACGACGCGCCCCGAGCTCGTGGCCCGGCAGGCGCGCGCACCGGCGACGTGACACACCAACTCTTACTGCTACGCCCTCCTCTCCGCGGACAGCCTCTTCCTATATATGCTCGGCACCCGGCAGCGACTCCGGCCACCACTACCGCACGGCGAACGTACCCAGCTCAGAGCACACACACACACACACACACACACAGACAACGTTCGCCTTCGCCCCAGACCAATAGGATGGGCTTCCATGCGAGCCGTGCCGTCGCCGCGCTCCTCCTGGCGGCGCTGGCCGTCGCCGCGACCCCACGCGGCGTCTCTGCGGTGGTGCAGTGCGGCCAGGTCTCGCAGCTCATGGCGCCCTGCATGCCGTACCTCGGCGGCGCCCCCGGGATGACGCCCTTCGGCATCTGCTGCAACAGCCTCGGGGTGCTCAACCAGCTCGCCGCCACTACCGCAGACCGCGTCGCCGCCTGCAACTGCGTCAAGGCGGCCGCCAGTGGGTTCCCTGCCGTCGATTTCCGCCGCGCAGCGGCGCTCCCCGGTGCCTGCGGCCTCTCCATCAGCTTCGCCGTCACCCCCAACATGGACTGTAACCAGTACGTATCCTATTCCCAGGCATGCATGCAGACCTTAATTCCCTTCGACTCCATGCCTGGACGCATATATTTATACTATTATATGTTCAGAGTTTCAGACCTAATTATATATTAACCTGTTTTTCTTTCCCTTGACGATGTCGATCGTCGTTGCATTTTCATGCAGGGTTACAGATGAACCATGAGATCGACTGAGCTGGAGCACCACGCGAATGGAATAGAGATGAAAAGTTCAAGTGTTGCACCAGAATCCAACGAGCAAAATAAAATGAGCTACCAAGATATACAACTGATCAAAGTGGCCTCAATGTTAACTCTGATGTATCATTTTTTGCTCTCGTCGAAATAAAATACGTATGCATATGCACTGTTGGCGCCACCATGCTGATCAACTTGCACAAATAGTTTGACAGATGCATATGTCGAATAATTACCGAACTTATTATGTGATTTATGTATGTGTATTCACACTTGTGCTGTGTGCAAAAGGAACCTCACTCTCCCTGAACTCTAGTACTAAAACGTCTCATATCCAAAATCTTCGCTACAACAACTACATGGTCATATTAAGAGACTGAATTGATCTGATCAATTTTTCTATTACGTAGATCTTGACGAGAGCTTAATTGTTTTCAGAGCGCAGCTTGTTGTTGTTGTTCCTACTACGTATACGACCATGATCTGAAGTCTTTAGCGTTCTGTAACCGGGATACGATGAGCATTTTGGCCTTTTGATTTACATGTAGCTAATTAGATCGACAATATACAGTTGCTATGTCACCCACAAACCTCTCAAAATCTCAAAATATACGAATCAACAACTAGAACAGCTTACAATGGATAGTGCTGTATTTTTCTTAAAAAACTCGATAGTCTAGTAAAAAAAGGTATAAAAATAGCTGACTTTAATTCTCAAGTAGAAAAATTTCCACTCAGTAATCCATAATAATAACGATGAACCATCTTGAAATACATAAATAATCTAACAAACCAGTTCCGAAGCCATCAAAGCAAGCAATGAAGACAACAAGAAAGTTTGGATACCACATATATGATGATAAAATCAACGATGAGTGTATAAAAACTGCAGATCACTCTGTAGAAGTTCCAGAATGCTGTTCGCTCCAGAAATTCTTGAACATTATGATGGTGATGGCCACACTACTGCCGTCGCTCCCCGAGCGGATTACCCGCTCAGCCAACTCCTTTGCGAGTATGTCTGGTGAGCCTCTGTTGTCTATTGCCGTCACCCATGGCGTGGTGATCCGCGACATCAGCCTCTTCTCGATTAAGCTGCACGCTTCCGCTGGACTGATTGTCTCCCACACCCTGCCGGTGGCTAGGATCATGAATTTATCATGTGGCTTCCGCTCCACCAATAGTACCTCCGGTACCGGAAAAAATGGCCTGAACGCTGTGTACACATAAGAGGTATATCTTCAGCATGTGTAAAATTCGAGAAATATTGTTGGCCCTATTCGAAACACATGATTTAGAAAGAAAAAAAAAACAGAAAAATATAAGTAGATGAGGTATGGGTGTCATGAAACCTTCAATACATGTAGGAACCAAAGTACACATGTGACAAGCACCTTTTTATCGTCACAAATGGAAAACAAAATGCAAATTGCTGGATGAAACGTGAGGGTATATGGCTCGCGTTCATTTTCCACAAAATTCTACATGGTCCATTCCATAGAATTTCAAAGAAAATATTATGAGCCATTTGTTTCTTCCAAGCATCTCCCCCCGTTCCAAAATAAGTGTCGTGGTTTTAATTTAAGTATGAACTAAAGAAAATCACGACATTTATTTGGGAACATAGGGAATATATGGTAAGAAAGCAGGGCATATAGGGTGCACTACTATATTAAGTGTATAACACTAGGTCAACAAGAAAATACATCAAAATTTATTACAAATCTAGAAAAATTAGACACAATGCACACATACCATGTGCTACATATTCCACAATTCACCCAGAGATCAAGAAACAAAATTTTCACAATGAGATTTTTTCTCTCTTTAATTGTGAGTAGAACTTGGAGTTCAAATATTCAAACAATAGTACTGTAGGTATTGAACAATATGATTTGACATTGTTCCTACAGGGATCTAACACAATTGTAAGAAAGAGAGAGAGAGAGAGATTAGACTTACATGTAGCGCGAGAACTCGCCTTGTTGCAGGTAGATCCTACCATATGTTTCCCATCACTTTGAACGTCCTGCTTCTCATTTATCTTACATGGCTGTCGATTAGTACATTATCAATTGTGTTAGTATTTACTCTTCGACATAGACTCAAGTACATAGCGAATTAAACCATAATCATGGCAAATTCTATGGTCATATAAACTATATATGATAACTATGGATGACTGAGTTTATTAGGTTATACATCTGAATGTAAACTAATATACACTCTAATAATAAAACCTGTCTGATCCTAATGATTCCAGCTTCTATGAAATTAGAAGCATTAATTTATTGACTAACACACAAATTAAGACCAAAAACTACCATGCGTCTTAGTCTTTTCAGCAAAATCATATCATGTGAGAATGTATTATAATGTTGTTATAGTTAGATAAGCGCATCCTCGTGTTCTCGAATGCAAATTTTGAACGTGTTGGAGGGTCATATATTTATCATACAAGAAAAGCTCTGGGCTTTCCGGGAAAACATGTTGCACGGATTTTGAAGCAAATTGATGGTTGCGATTAGGGCTGGGGATTAAGGGTGCTAATCTCATATGGTTAGTACTCCTCTTAGATCACTTTGTGAAGTGCTAATCCCACATGGTTCGTACTCCTCTTAGATCACTTTGCGAATGTAATTATAGCCGTCGATGCGCTTTAAAATTCATACACCATGTTTTTTTTCGGAAAGCACTGGAGCACTTCGCTTATCATACTCTAACACTGCAATAGTTGCATTCTACTTTCATGTACTCCCTCAACTCTATCTCAAGTATTTTTTAGATTCAATCAGCATATATCAGCCATTCACCAGGTTCTACGCAAGAACATAAAGTTGTCTGTAAGCTTATACCGACCCCCTTCTCATGTTTGACGGAATTTCTGATAATTTTATTATAGTTCGATTTCCCCATATATAGTCATTAATTCAGTTTATTATTGTCCAAATTATATGTTTCGGGAAATATGTAACGGAGGATCTTACATGAAATGTTGTGGGATTTCTTTTGAGATCTTGTGGGATTCTTTAACGATACCAAATTAATAATCATGAGATTATACCCAAATCGAATTTTTTCCATTTCGTTTGCAACAACACATGCAGGTAGCTTAAACATGGAAAGTTGGAAACTGAAACACAAGGGAAGCTAGCTAGATCTACCGTATGATTTTCTTAGACGGCGGATAGATTAGGGAGAATAGCGGAAGCAATTTACCTCAGTCTTGCACTCGGAGGTGAGCTGCACGACCTCGTCACCGCGGTAGATCACGGCCCTGGTAGCGCCGCGGTTGACGAGAACGAGGTAGTTCTCCAGGACCAGCGCGACGACAGCCGGGGAGCCCAAGGCCACGCCACCCTGGACCCTGGCGACCAGCTCGTCGTCGGCGACGCGGAACGCGTCCAGGAAGACCCTCCTCCACCAACTTTCAATGTCGGCGCCGTCTTCTTGGAACCGCGGGGTCGCGACGAGCAGCTCGCTTTCGACCGCGTTGGCGACGGCGACGTGCAGCCGCTCCACCAGGTGCATCGCGGAGTAGGCGCCGAAGGAGCCGTCGAAGACCCCGAAGTAGTCGAGGCCCATGGGCGGCGACATCGCCGTGAACGACGGCACGACGGCCGCGCCGTCCGTCCGCCGCGCCGTGCTGCTGCCCTTGAGAGCCGCGATGCCGTACGAGAGGTACATCGGCCGGTATGTGCGCCATGCCTCCGCTGCGACTGGTACCTCATCCTGGCCTGACGACATTGTTAATTAGCTAGGGTGAGAGAGGGAGAGATCAAAGGCTTTTGCTTCCGAATGCTACTGTACTAAGATGCAGCCAAGCGCCCGAGCGCTCCATTTTATAGCACAGGCGCCCGGCTTCTTTTTATAACAGGAATGGAAACGCTGTCGAGATGTAAAGCATGACGTCATCGCAGCTGGAGAGTCATAAGTAACTACCAATTCTAACCATGTACCCCGGCCGGGTTGATTCTTTGCTAGCAAGTTCATCGACATGTTCAATATTTGGCAACTATATATGACAACATTAATGCCTACACCGTATATATCTTCATGGTTTACAAAATCTTCATTTCCCATTGTAATTAGAGAACGGATTTTCCACTAGCGTGTTGGCAGCTCGCTGTCCTCTGCCTTAAGATCGGGGCTGTCGTCGGGGAATTGATTATAGATTTTTCATGGAATATGGAACAAGATTTTATTCAAGTTTTATGCAAGTTTCTTGTCAATATCTTACATAATATATGTATAATATTTTAAAGACTATCTGATTCGTTTTTGCTACACCAAAATCTTTTATTAATCTTCTTGAAATAATATGTTAGATGAAAAATTGTTAAATATTCTTGGAGGAATTATTCTCTCAAAAAATAATGTTGAATAGGTGTATTTATGTAGGATGTTTGCATGTATCAAATTATGGACATAAAAAAGAAAACATTTCTGGTACATGTGTTAAATATTGTTGAAATTTTGGATTTTATCTATATCAATTGCTTGAATAATTCTTGTGAAAGTTTTATGAATTATCTTGAAAATAATATTTATGAAATATTTTTGAATATTCTTGGAAGAGATATTTTATTAGACAAATGTCAAATATTATGTGAAACAACTTATGAAATATGAATATTTTGCAAATAAAAAATATTTTGAATGTTGTTGTTTTAATCTCCGGGACCAAAAAGTACCTGGAGGAGAGAAGAAGGAAATTATACTGGTAAGAAATTAGAAAAGATAAGGGGCGTTATGCAAAACTAAACTTGACTTGAGAGGGGTCACCCAACATATCCAGTTGCATTGGTGAAATTCACTTTGGCTTTCGGGTGGCTATACAACCGATATTTAAAAATCATATTTAGATATATCATAAAATTCCAAAGTAAAATTTCACTGTTCTGAAAAAAGAAATGATTTGTTTTCTTCGGTAGAACTAATTATCTGTTTGGTTCAAAAAGAAATGAGGCAAACAAAAGGTGAAGTGTAATTTCTTTTGATATCAATTTAAAAAGACAAATGCTAGAATTTAAATTCCACGAGACTAAATTCCTACACACGAATAATGATACCGTTTTTACTGGTCTAATAACATCCAAGTCATATGTTCATGTGGCTTGACGTTGATTTGACCATGTTTATTCTTCGCTCCGATCCGTTCTAATTGACGGAAAGAATGCACGTACGAAAGCACAACGTGTTATCTGAGCTAGCGACAATTTTTCTGAATCGGAGGGAGTAGGATTATATGAACCAAACACCCAACTTCACAAAATTACTAGTACGTTTTGCGATCGTGTTAATCTTATTAATTTATTTTTAAAATCCCGTGAGACAAAGAGACCCTTAGTACTGTTACCAGTACTCAACTAAATATCTACAAATTATAGTGTTAAAAATCTTAATAACGAATCGAGTGACTTTCAGTCTCGAGAAATTTCAGCCGGAGGAACTAAAACAATTAATTAATGTTCAATGGAGTAATACTTGCTCCAGCTTACGAATTCGACGGTACTGACCATGAAAACCCCACACGGCCGTGGAGACCTATATATCCGGCGAGCAACTGATGACCGGCCCTATCTCAGGTGAACCACAGATTCGGCCTATACTTGGTGTTGAGCCGCCGTGGGCGCAGGACCCGCCCGCTGGCCGACACCGGAGCTGGAGCAGGAGTCGCCGCGGCGACGGGGTCCTCCCAGAACTCCCTGAAGAGGACGACGATGACGCTAACGTTGTCCGGGCTGCCCGCACGCACCGCATGCTCGGCGAGCTCCTTGGCCAGCGCGGTCGGCGAGCCCCTGCCGCCCAGCCGCGCCACCCACGGCGTGGTGGTGCGCAGCCTGCTGCGCAGCTTCCTCTCCACGAGGCGGCACGCCTCCGCCGGCGAGACGTGGTCCCAGAGCCCCGCCGTGGCCAGGATCAGGAACTCGTCACGCGGGTCGCGAGCTACCGCCGTCACCTCGGGCTCCGAGGTCACGTACTGCTTGAACAGAGAACTCCCTGCAGGAGGGTTAGAAGATCATCATCAGCGAGCACGGAAACATCGCCGGAACTGATGGATAGAGCTAGTTGTCATACCGAATGCGCGGGATGTTGGCAGAACGTCGTCAACTTTGTTGGTGGATTCGCCCACACGGCCTCCGGCCCTTTCCACACGCCGCTTCTCATCTGGCCTGTTGGGCTGTGCATGCAACACAACATCTACCTTACTGTAAGCATTTTCTTTTCCATGCAAAATCAGCTACTGTAACTAAATTGTATTTTCGGCTATATGAACTGTAAACGAGATATATGAATTAATGGTACTACTTGTGTATACTTGAAGGGATATTTATCTGTTTAGTTTAGGTTAACCAGTTAGCATGTTTAAGTTTAAGGGACGAGACTACATATCAGGTGCCTTCTATTTGGCAAATGCGTACGCACGCAATGAGAAATAACACTTCTTTGAGCTTTCCTTTGCATACATGTAAAAAGTCAAATGCTGATGTCATCCCACATTAATTGTAAAATTCGAAAATTTAAAATGTTTTATAATCCAAACCATTTATCCGATTTAGAATCCGTTTTCACCCTTGAGCTAGTTGCGACGAGATCTTCAAAACTAGATCCCATGTTGACATATTCTGACAACTTTTTTTTGTCCCAAAAGTTATCCACCTATAACACATAAGTTATCAAGACCGTAGTATATAAGTTATCACCATATTAACGATTAGTTTTTCAGGTTCGAATAACTTGTTTTTGGTTTATCACTATGGGGTAAATATTATCGAAAGAGTATGATAACTACATTGATTTCATGGTGGACAATTTCATAAGTACCGAGTGGTAAGTTCATAAGTATTGGATGGGTAAATATTATTGAAAGAGTATGGTAACTACATTGATTTTGTGGTGGACAATTTCATAAGTATCGAGTGATAAGTTCATAAGTATTGGGTGGGTAAATATTATCGAAAGAGTATGGTAACTACATTGATTTCATGGTGGATAACTTCATAAATAACGGGTGGTAAGTTCATCAGTATTGAGTGGGTAAATATTACCGAAAGAGTATGATAACTATATTGATTTCATGGTGGATAACTTCATAAGTACCGAGTGGTAAGTTTATCAGTACTGAGAGGGTAAATATTACCGAAAGAGTATGGTAACTATATTGATTTTATGGTGGATAACTTCACAAGTACCGGGTGGTAAGTTCATCAGTATTGGGTGGTAAGTTCATCAGTATTGGATGGATAATTTTTTAGTGACTACTAATTTTTTCTGTTTATTTGTTATTCTTATTATACAGATCAATAAAGTCACATATATAACTAAAGAGTAGGCTAAGTATAAACATAGTGTTCAACGGCTGGGCGACTCCATTTAACAACTTCCTTTCACATAAAAATGGCCTCAATAAGATCACATGTATATATATACTAACAATATCAATAGCAGTAGCAAATTTCAAAAAAAAAACAATATCAATAGCAGTAGCACTATAAGCAGACAGATAATCAGAGTTAGCAATTAGCACTACAAGCAGACACATGATCAGAGTTAGCCATTAGCACTACAAACAATCACGTCGACAGGAATCAGCACAAGCAGACTGCATATATACGTGCTAGCTAGCTGCGCTACCGCGACGGGCGTGCGTGCTGCGCTGCTGCTTATTAATAACTCCATCTGTTCCTCCATCCGCTTACGTCTCTGTGGGGAGTGGCGATGGCGGTGCCCGTGACGGTGTAAGGGCCGGCGATCTCGCCGGCGGTTGCGCGCGTGCTGGAGTAGGACGTGCAGTTCCAGCTCCATGTGGTGGACATGGACCGTGTGTGTTGCGCTGCTGGCGCGTGCGCGTGCTGCTGCGACGGCGCAAGACGGCACGGACGCAGAGGACACCGGCACGGGCGCGCGCGGACGCAGAGAACGCCGTCACGGGCCTCGCGGAGGGCGTCGGGCAGAGGACGCCGTCGCCGGCCTCACGGAGGACGTCGGCGCAAAGCTCGCAGGGAATCGATGGCGCAGCGCGGCACGGACTCAGACGAC
This sequence comes from Poa annua, assembly GCA_026929855.1. Taxonomy (NCBI): domain Eukaryota; kingdom Viridiplantae; phylum Streptophyta; class Magnoliopsida; order Poales; family Poaceae; genus Poa; species Poa annua. The sequence goes on from CM049428.1 coordinate 14,188,332, forward strand.
GCCGGCGCGGGGAGGCCGACGGCGACAAGGGCGGCAACGTGGCTCCAGGTTCACGGGCGCGACATGTTCCGAGGCGTCGCCCTCTACGAGAAGAAAGAGAAGAGAGAGAATGTGGATCTGCGGAGAAGATAGAGAGAGAATGTGGATCGTGATTCGCGAGTGGCTCGGGACCACGTGACATCGGACGGTTAGCGTGCCTGCGTGAAGTTATGCCCCGTGTAAGGCGCCTGTCAGATTTCCGTAAGTTTAATAGATGACGACTACCCAAACACAAAGTTATTTAGTACGACTTGTATGCCCGAATAGAGTTGAGACATGTAATTATGTAAATAAGAAATGTAGCATATATCCATCAGTTGTTTTCAACAATGTACATTAATTGTAAGTTACTGAATATATCTTTAAGCCCGGTCATATCAATTGACGTTCATATGTATCGATACAAGCTGATCACATGTGGTCCAAGTCCACAGACGTTGCTCAAAAAGAACTTTGGATGGGCAATGGCTGGCTTCATGCATGTAGCTAGCTATAGGAGTTGATGACTGCTACTACGATATGTCGATGTTCACAACTTCACATGCCAACAGTGAATGCATTTCCCTTAGTTGTGATTTCACTGTCCATCTTCGGATGGCACTGGAGTGAAGACATATATCGACATGCCTCACATTTTTATCACACACCATATTTTGTAATCTTACCCACTCTGTTCTTTTCCGAAAGCTTGGTATCATTTGTAGCAAACACAAGCAAACTTAGTCACCGAATGTGCAAAAAAGACCCATAGTACCAAATATATTTAGACCCTATTTTTTTTTCCTTTTCAAGATTGCATTTCTCATTCTTCAAAACATTTTTCAATAATACCCCATGAAAGGGTGTATCATTTTCATAGAAGTAGTCAAATGGATAGAGAACGCCTTTTGGATTACAACGCTTAATCCGAAGACTAGCCACCACACACACTACCACCATAAAACAAAAAGGCCTCACTTGAACTGAGTATCAGAGACGTGTCGGACGCCGATCACTTTCGAAGAAGTCATTAAAAATACTTTGGGGCGTTTCGTCTGGCCTAATCTGTTTTTTAGTTTTTATGCGTGTGCTTTGTGATTCAAGCATTCGTGGTATTTATCTAAAAATTCAGTTGCACATGAAAGTATGTCTAAAAAATTATGGTATCAGACTTCCCATTGTAGGAATACACTATATGACCTCTAAATAATTTCTTGGAAGAATCAGGATACCTGTGAACTCACAGCTGACTGAAAATATCATTTTCATTTTAAATAGCCGTATAATTCATGCGTTAAGGGTCTACTACAGATGAACACATTGGTTATGTGTCAGATTCCAAAGGTTGTTCACGTAGCACCTCTAGCAGTCACAACTCACAAAGTCACGACTAGCTTATGATCGATATAAGACATACAGCTTGCATGATCTCCAAATGAACGTCGAATGTACTTGCATGATCGATAGAAGGCATGGAAACGAACTAGCTAGCTAGTAAAATTAATGAATACTTACCATCCAAAAAGATACCACAATTAGTTAATTACCTGGTGCTCGGCGGTGAGCTGCACGGCCTCGCCACCGCGGGAGATGACGGCCCTGGAAACGCCGCAGTTGGCGAGCACGAGGTAGTCCTTGAGGACGAGCGCCACGAGAGCCGTGGCGCCGACAGACTCGGTGGCCGATCTGCTCGTGAGCACGTCGGCGTCCACGGCCTGGAAAGCGTCCGCGATGGCGGTCCTCCACCATCCCTCGACGTCGCCCCGCGACCCGTGGATGAACCTCGGGAACATGGCGAGCAGCTCGCCCTCGATCTGCTCCGCAATGGCGCCGTGCATCCGCTCCGTCAGGTGGTTGGCGACGGCGGCGCCGAAGTGGCCGTCGAAAACCCCGAAGTAGTCGAGGCCGAGCGGCGGCGACAGCGCCGTGAAGGACGGCACGGCGGTCAGGGCGTTCGTCAGCTCCGGGCGCCTCCCCTGGAGAGAAGCGAGGCCGTACGAGAGGTACAGCGTCGGGCATGTGCCCCACGCCGGCACCGACGACGACCGGGACGACAACTCCGGTGCCGCCGTCTCTGCTGCTGGGGGCTCACCGTCGCTTGGCATTGCGATCTGGGTAGTGTTGGCTGTATCTGCTGAGTCCTGAGTGTTTCTGTTGTTACCACCTTTAAGTAGGGAAACTACAGACGATCGAGTGGCAGACACCAAAAAGACAGTTGCATCCCTTCCGTTAGTAAGTTTCAAAAGTACCTCACCTTGTTTCGTTGATCAACAAGTCCCTTGTGCATCTCAAGAAAACAAGTCCCTTCTGAGTTTATTGCTGGCCGGCAAGGTGATACTTTTGAAATTTCGTTATATATATACTTACTTATTCTGGAAAGCTTGATGAATGAAATGAAATTTTGTACTCCTATAGAAAATAGCATTCGAAGATATCACGGGCGTGATGCATCATGTATACATGCATCAAAGAAGAAATCTGGCGTCCAATGCAGGACGTGTCGCCTTGGGATCGATGATAGTGAACCATTGCACCGAAACGGAAACTAGACATGGACTGGAGCATTGCGTCGCGTTGCACATGGCTCACTCGTTATTTATTCCTAGGTAGGTAGGCAGGTACGTGAAGTTGATGTGTGTTCGTGTTAATGCAAGTTTGTAATTAAAGCCTTCTACTTCACACTCAAGTGGGACTTGCATGGTCCCCCAAAACGGCCCGCATAGCTTATCCGGGTTATGCGAACATACCGCATACGTTACATAGTTGTGGCGCCGACGCGGTTCCACATAAAGCAACCGAGCCAACTCTATATCCGCTAGCACGGCCGTGCCTGGTCTGTCCCCGTCTCTCTAGTTGGTAGGTGCTTGAAGAAAAGAGGCAAATTTCTCCTCCATACTACTTTTGCAATCAAACATGTAAAAAAAGACCCTTCCATTCCATCTCTGATTTGATCCGGAACAGTTCTCTGGCGCCCGGACTAGACTAATTCGTGGGCATATTAGAATAACCGTTCTTGGAAATTTTGGTTAGTGGACACTGTTATTTTCTTGTATTGTTAAAAGACACCACCCGATTATGACTTTGTCGGGTGCCGGTAAAATTTGGTGATTCATTTGCCCAAACACACCGTATGGCTCAAAAGGAATGTCTTTTCTCCATGAAACTACCATTCTACCCTTGCAAAAATGCGTAAAGAATTTTCGATGAAAGCGTCCCCTTCCGGTTTTATAACAAAATTGCATAGTAAGTACTGTCCGAAATTCATACCTACAATTTTGCAACCTAAAAAAAATGATACGAACAAGGGCTAAAATTTGTATTAGATTTTTTTTTGTTCAAAACTCAACATAGGTGGATGGTCTTCCCAAGCAAAAACTCAAAACTTCCCCTTTTCAGCCATTCGGTGTGTTTCGGTTGTTTTAGCATTTAGCATATGGAACACAAAATTTTAATGGTACCTGGTAAAGCAATAATCAGACAATGTCCTTCAACAAACACCACAAAATAACGGTGTAATTTGGCAAATTCCCTTTCACTGTGTTTGGATGTAGGAAAGTTTGATGGGAATTGAATTGGACTAGCAATTCCATTTCCAAGATGGAAAGGAATTGGGCTCGTATTCGAATTCTGATGTTTGGCTGTGAATGGAATTTATGGCTGGAATTAAAGGGTTGCACACGATTCGAAATCCTGTTTGGATGTATAAATCTTGGAATTGGACGTTTTGTATTTTTGTTGAGTTTGGACAATATAAATTTCTTACATATATAAAAAAATAATGTGCATAATTAAGTATGGATATATTATTTTTCACTCATAATAACATTTAAAAAGATAGATGAATATAGAGAAAATACAAGATTTCTAAATCTAGAAGATAAAAAGATGAAAATTGTTGCTGCAAATCAGTTGCGGAACTATCAGTTTCTGAAATCAAGAACGCACAAAGAGTGTTCTTCTTTTTTCTCTGAACTAAACTTTCTTGTTCTCCTAGTGTACCACAGAGAGTTTTCTTCTTCCTTTTTCTCGGGATTGAACAATCAGATCCTGAGTTGATCTTGAATCTCATCGTGGACTGACTCGCGCGGGAAGGTGTCACCAGGAACGGCGCCAGGAACATGTGCTCTTGGTGCAGGCTAGGTACGCTGCTAGGAACAGGTCGTCACGAGACGCCCCTGGCAGCCGACCGGCTGGCCGTGGTACAAACAACCGCCACTCGCCTGAGAACACTGGGAAGGCATCCTGTCGTCGTGCCCATCTAGGGTTAGGTATGTAGGTCGCATGTGGGAGACGGACGGGAACAAGGTTGGGGAGGGAGATGGGAAGGCGGTGCTCGGATGAGAGGGATGGGAAGATGAGGACGAAGGTCGTCGACGCCGCCGTGGGATGGGGCGAGCTCCAGATAGTTTCCTTCGGCGGCCGCTCCTTTCTCGAGTGACGGAGCGAGGGGAACGAGCGAGGGAGTGAGGGGTGCGAGCGAGCAAAGCATTATCTTGTGTTTCCGAGGCTGGACCCTTGGAAAGTTTTTGGCCGAGCGGACACTACGGAGGGTTGCGCGCGGAATTCGTCAAGTTTCCGGGCAAAAATTCTGAGGACACCTCAAACGGCCACTAGAGCAAAACAAGCCACTGGTCCCGGGCCGGCAGGGCTTTTTGTCCCGGTCACGCGCCCGGGACAGCGTGTTCGGGACAAATAGCCTCCCCTATTTGTCCCGGGCACGCCACGGCCCGGGACCAATATGGGGGTCACGTGGCCAAACAAGCCAGCCTATGGCTGTCACTCATTTGTCCCGGTTCGTAATACGAACCAGGACAGGATATATGATTTTTTGTTTTCTTTTTTTGTTTCTTTTATTTTGTTTCCTGTTTTCTATTTGTGTTTCTGTTTTTGATATTTATGTTACTGATTCTTTTGTGTTTCTGTTTTTTCATTTATGTTTCATTTCAAACAAGATCGAGTTGCATATTATACGTTACTATATAATATATATCATGAATACACGATTTTTTCCTCGGGATATAGTCATGAATACTACTAGTACAAGAGTTTTCCCAAACAAATATTTACAATCGGAAGATCATGTCTAAATATTTACAAACAGAGATCATTACATGACAGAGAGGCATTAGACCCTATTTTTTCCTCGGGATGGTCTTTTTCCGCGGCTGGATTATACTGCATTCTGCGCCTAGCTTTATGACATAGTCAAGCAGAAAGCCCGCAATTTCCTCCGCAATTGGTAGTAGGCGGTCTTTTGCATCAAGCCTGTTCCGGATCGTCTCAAACTAAAAAGGAGAGATCAACACCAATTTATCAACCATTATGAAAATAATTCAATTTAAAAAGTGAACAAGTTTAAATAAATTGTTAACGTACGCTATTCCAGTCTGCACCCTCATTGAAGTGAATTCGGATGAACTCGCAGACATAGAATCCACACAAATTGGTGCCTTGTTGCTGCTTCGCGCACTTTATGATAGAATAAGATAAGAAACCAATAAAAAATATTGAAAAAATGGTATTGTGAGACTGAAATTAAGAATATGCATGCGTGGAACCTAGCTAGTACGGCATACCTCTCGCCATTTAAAAGTGAGGTTCCGGGCTATACCGACGTCCTTGTGGAAAGAGGTGAACTTGTCCCAAACCCTGAAGTTTACGGTATGAAAAATTAGTAAAGAAGTTTACTAATTACTATATATTATTAGAAAAGACGAGGTCGATTGTGATAATGAACAAAATTACCTCTGAAGCATCTGTTTCGTGCCGTCGAACTTTTCTTCAGGTTTCGATAATGGGTCGAAGACATCAACGATTGCCTTTTCAACATCAATCTCAAATAATACCCAGTGAAATCTGCCATATGTTTATATTTGTTAATAACTAAATCATCAATTACATATACTTAACATCGAGTATGTATAAGAAAGTAAACAACTCACTCGAAGTTGAACGGGAAAATTATGGAGTTTCTGTAATGTTGCGCCATCAAATAAGTAAGCAAAAGCTCCTCCGTACTCTCTGGGTAATGTAACAAACCATGATGATGAACTCGATTAGGGTCAATGAATCCAATCTTGTGATTGAGTCCCAGCTTTCGAGATTGTATAATTTTTAGCCTGCATAATAGAGTACAAAAGTAATATAGTGATAACTATAATTACAAGCAATGAAAAATAAGTTGAGCTAGAGAATTACTGACATATATACATAATTTAATTACTTACATGCAAAAGGCACTGATGATAGATTTGTCGAGCGCGTCAAAATTGAATAACTGCCATAATTCGCAATACTCAATTTGAATCTCATCATCACCTGGGCCATAAAAATCCGTTGGAATTTTCTCATAGAGCCAGTCTCCTTCTTGACTTTTCGTAGTATGCATGTACCATGCATTTAGTGAAGGGGATCGTGTGCAGAAAACAAAAAATTTCCTACCGACGATATCCTAAAAGCATGCCAAGATCTATTCTATGCAGATATAGTAGTACGAACGGAGATCGGAATACGTACCCTTGTAGACCGAAAGCGGGGATTACGTTCCCGCACAAACGTTGTCGATGAAGACCGACGAAGCCGACCTCAAGGTCGTGTAGAGGAAGCAGGCCTCCGAGTACCGCTAGCGCAGCACCTCGCAGGGAGTCGCACACGTACGGTGGAGACGACGGCCTCCGAAGCTCTAGTCCAGGACGAGCATCGGAAGACTTGGACCGGAACACCAGTAGCGCGGCAGCGGGCTATGGTGGAGGAGATCCCCTTGCTCTGCTCGATGCGGCTCCAACTTGGGAACCACGAGATCGAGAGAGAAATCGGGAATTAATTGGTGAATTAAAAGGCTGGGGGTGCCCCTTCTTATATAGGCTCCCAGGGGGAGCCAACCTTGCCAGCCAGGCAATGTGGGACTATCCCACACAGCCTGGTTCGGCCAAGGAGGTGTGCTGGCCCCCTGGTGGGCCCCATCTGGCCCACCTAGGCCGGCCTCCAAGCCCCCACCGAATTCCCAAGGGGGTTCCCCCCTCTTGGGCCTTCTTTCGTCCGGAAGGCCCATTTAGGGAAATCTGCCTTAATAAATTCGAAAATAAATATATAAAATCATATTTGCATATTAATAACACTAATTAATATCAAACATAATATATATAATTTTTCCTAGCTCCGAAAACTCTTTCGGCGCTGCCCGATCTCCATCGGACCCCTCCCGGGACGCTCCCGGTGATCTCCTTCCTTTCCGGTTGTCTTGTCGAAACCCCTTAAGTGTGTTACCCTAGCGGTTCGATATAATATCAGGTATGACCAAGACTCCTCAATGATCAACGACTAACTCGTAGGCCTGGACCCCATGAATTAATCCCTGAGATATAACGAATGACTTTCATCTATCAAACCTGAACGTAAAGTCTTAGACCTTTTGCCATAGCGATACTTAGCACGTCCGAGCGTCGTTCCATAGATATCTCCATACCTAATCCCGGCCTCGTTACCGACGACGCTATCTTCTACTCGTTCATGATCGCATGTCTCCGTGACCTAGTCACATGCTTGCAAGCTCATTAGACATGATCTCACCGAGTGGGCCCGAGAGTATGTATCCTGCTATGCGGACTGGCAAATCCCGCTCTTGACCCCTCGTCTCAACTACTCCTTTCCGATACCCAAAAGTATCACCGTTATTGTCATACTAAATAAGATACGACGTTTGGTGCAATCAAAGTATCTTCCGGGAATAACAATAAGAGTTGATCTCACGGTCAAAGGCGTAACGACTACGTTCTCCAATCTGGGTATGTCCATCACATCGCTCTCTAGCGATATGACTCTCATTGCCGACCGGCGCCATGCCCCATGACCGGGAAACCTCGATCATCAATCGCGCAACGAAACTAGTCTTAGTAGAGGCTACTAGGGACCTGGTTGTTTACGTATCACACCCGCATTAATGTTTCCGCTTAATACGGTTCTAGCATGACACAAAAACCTATTATGAACAAACGAGATATGATAAAGAATACACTTTATTAATTGCCTCTAGGGCATATCTACTTCATTTAGTTGGTGCAACCTAGCTGGTAGAGTGCGCACCATAGCAGGGTCGACAAGATCGTCTCCTCTCACATATTTCCGCACCACCTCATGTATGGTGACACTCTCGCCAGATTGTAATGCCTTAAGGTCTGCCAGAGTTATACCCATATCTCTAGCTTGCTGCGAAAGTACATCATCGACCGGGTTCTGGTTGTAAGGCGCCAATATGAGTGGAGGGGCCGATTGTCCCGCCTGCATTCCGAGCTGTGGAACATCTTTCTTCTGGGTGGCAGCAGATTTTTGTTCTTCCCGCACTCTCCTAGATGTACGCACCAGAACGCGTGTGTAGTCATCATCCATATTTAGTTCATATTGCGACGTATGCGTAAGAAATTCTATGGCCCACCGTATCGCATCCGAAGAATATACCGGAACAGGCAAAGGCATCTTTTTTGCCTTCTTTCTCTGGGAAGCCTGGATCTCGTTGACCCATATATCGACATCTTCGCGAGAGTTCACAAAGCGAGACTTCCCCGTTTCGCTTTTCTGAGTACTAGTCGACACAGCGGTGCACTTCTGCTTCTTTTGCGGAGGCGGCGGAGTACGCTCACGCGGCGGGGTACGCTCACGCGACGGCGGAGATGGACTAGCGCCTTGGTTGTCGTTGTGGGGGGTGTCTGGACTAGCGCATTGGTTGTCGTTGTTGTAGTTATGTGGAATGGCATGTGGACTGGGAGGGCGATTTTGCTGCATGTGTGGGAACACGATGTATTCCTTTTTCCATAAGCAGGTACTCTTGAGGGCAAATCTCAACTCAACCTCGTCTTCACCCGTAGGGAAGTCCAGCTTAATTCCCTCATATGTCTTGATAACCTCATCAACCCCGACAACAGCATAGCCATCTGGAATAGGGCGGCAATGGTAAGTTCCATTTGGTCTAGGCGGTAGGGCAAAGCCGTGCGCCACCTTCACGGTTATGTTCAAGCATGGCACATGTAGGTCGCAAAGTTCCCGCTGCACGATATTATCCACGGGGTGACGAGGACCCGACATATCATTGTGGCGATCGAGCTCGGTCGAAGCCACGCTGCTTCTCCGCATTGATTTTGGATCAGGAGAAGGATCTTCGGGCGTCTCAGATTCGCAGGGCATCCGTCGAGTATGCACTGCCTTCAGCTCTGCTATCTCCTTGTCATGTTGTAGTAATTTATTTTCCATCCACTGGACCCGGTCGGCATGCTCTTTCTTCTTTCTCGATCGGCTTCTGTAAGTGCCAACATCTTTGGGAAACCCAATTATCCACGGTACGGAGCCAACGGTTCCTCGTGTTCGTCCACTGTGTTCAGGATTCCCAAGGGCTCGCGATAGCTCGTCCTTCTCTCTGTTAGGGTGGAACCTGCCTTCTGTGACCTCGTTCCATACCTCTCTGAGAGCTTTAGTAGGGTCAGCTCCGTGCTCCGTGGTAAAAAGACAGTCACCTGTTTCAGGGTCTAACTTTCCACCATGCCCATAGAACCAAGCCTTAAGCCGGTCTGGCCAGCCAAATGTCTCGATCTCTATACCTTTAGCGAAAAACTCATCCTCCATTTTCGTCCACTTAGGCATGGCCGTCAGGTAGCCACCTGACCCCATGTTATGGTGATATATCTTTTTCTCTGCATTTTTCTTATTTCTCGCTGAGATTTTTGTAGCGGCTTCCGATTGCTTGTACGCCTTAAATTTGGGCCACTCATCTTTTATCTTTTCATAGACTCCGACAAATTCTGGAGTCTTACCTTCAGTTATGAACCTGTTTAGCCTTTTCTTCCAGCTGCGGAACAATTCACCCATCTCAATATAAGTCTAGGCCTTGCATCGGTTCTCTATAACCGGCTTCTCTACATCCTCCTCTTCCGGTAAAGTGAAATTCTGCATGAGCTCGTCCCAAAGGAGTTGTTTGTCTTCATCCTTACATAAATAACCCCCTCTTTTGGCACCTTTGGCTTATACCATTCTTGAGCCCTGATGGAGAGTCTGTCCCGAACGATGACTCCATACTGAGCTACAAATTTCCTTGCGTGGTTAGCGGCAGCAATCGGTTTGCCTTTTTCATTTATTGCGTCGATGTGGTACTTCTGTTTCCCTTGGAGCTTTTTGGTCCCGGTTCGTGGCCCGCCTCGTTTCACGGATGCTTTTTTGCTTGGTCCCGGTTCATGGCCCGCCGACGGCTAAACACAAGAAAAAGTGATAGTTAATATATGTATACACACAAATCTATTCAACAGAGACAAAAACCTGAGGGCATATATCTACCTCGGCGGCCGACTTTCCAACAGTAGAGTCGGTGAACTGTCGGTGAGCTAAACTGTCGGTGACGTCTATTCCGTCTGAATGCCCCTCCAGTCCATCACCGGACTGGTTCAGAAATTGCCCGGTGAAATCGTCTAAGTGTTCCTCTTCTTGTTGGTCCAATCCATCACTTTCGCGGATGATGCCGAACATGTCCTCTTCTTGTTCAATGTTTCTACCGGTGTCCATAGTTTCTGCAAGGGATTTCAATCCATTTACATTTGCAATAGTAATGTGTTAATAATGTAGTCGAACAATATATAATATGTTAATTTATATTTCAATCATCCATTTATAATTCACTAAAATAGTCGAATATTCCATTTAAAAAACCAATAATACATCTTAAATAATCCATTTACATTTTCTTGCTCGTCTCACAGTGGCGGAGTAGTCGAAGAAAGTTGGGGCTCCGAGAGGGTGCAAAATCCGAGGGGGCAGCGCTCCGACACTGCGGTGGCTCCGACACGGTGACAAATCAGAGAACCTGTATCAACACATTACAATATTTCAACACATTACAATAATTCAACACATTACACTACTTCAACAACTAAACATCAATTGCTAATGACCTAACAATTTTCTATGATTTTTTTCAATGACCAAGTGTTGAGCTATGAAAATTCAAAACATTTGCTTCAATGTTGGAAAAGTGTTTGAATTCAACAAATTTTGTCATGACACACAAAATAATATCACATTTTTGCATTTGCAACGATATTCCAACACTTTTTTTTGTTTATTCAAACTTATTCAAACACACAAAATAATGACACAACAACATGTATTTTCTTTTTATGAACATTTTGATAAAAAGTTTGTATTTTTCTGATTTAAAATAATTTAATTATGATTTTCTATAGTTTAACATAGTTTCTGAAAATGATGACGTCGTGCTGACGTCATCAATGGTGAACCGAATCCAGTTAGGGTTTGATTTCTTCTCCTAGGTGACGCACGCGGTGGCGGCGGAGTGCGGCACGGTTGCGTCAAGAGAGAGGGAGGAGGATAAGAGGACTCACCCTCGTCGCCCTCGGCAATGGCTCGGCGGAGCTCCGGTCTCGGCGAGGAAGAAGACGGCAAAGATGGCCGGAGGCGCGCACGGGGAAGGACGGATGCGCTGGGACGGCGAGGGCGGCAGCAGTGCGCATCGGCGTCGGGATGGCCGGAGGCACGCACAGGGATGGCCAGAGGCGCGGGGACGGCGAGGAAGGAGGCGGCGGCGTGACGGAAAAATTCGGCAGCCTGACGGCGTCGGTGTGAAATTGCTCCGGGTTGTGGCTCGAACCGTGGCTAAGTGTTGGTTATATAGGGGAGAGGCTATCTGTCCCGGGTGGTGGCTCAGCCCGGGACAAATAGGGGTCATATGTCCCGGGCCGTGGCTGCACCCGGGACAGATAGCACCCCATCTGTCCCGGGCTGAGCCACCACCCGGGATAGATGGGGTTTTTTCTTTTTCTTTTCTTTTTCTGTTTTCTGTTTTCTGTTTTAAATAACTTTGGAATTTGAAAAAACTTTCAATATGAAAAGTGTTTAAATTTTACTAACTAATACAAAAACATTTTCTCTTTTCTATAACCATTATTTTAATAAGTTTAACGTCGTCATGTGTGTACGTACAATCCAGTTGTCAGACTTCCCCGCGTGTAGAGAGCGTACAAGATTCTTGTGTTCATCGATATACGGAACCACCAAGGTAGCACTTTGTAGAACTGTATAGCGTGCTTCAGTGAAAGAATGTCCATCCATACAATTTTTTGTTTTCTTTCCTAGTGTGCCTTTTCCACTAAGTCTACCCTCATGTCGTGATTGTGGAACACCTATCGGCTTAAGGTCATGAATAAAGTCAACACAGAACTCAATGACCTCCTCGTTATCGTAGCCGTTGGAGATGCTTCCTTCTGGCCTAGCACGGTTATGCACATATTTCTTTAAGACTGCCATGAACCTCTCAAATGGGAACATATTGTGCAGAAATACAGGACCGAGAACTTGAATCTCTTCGACTAGGTGAACCAGGAGATGCGTCATAACATCGAAGAAGGATGGAGGGAACACCAACTCAAAACTGACAAGACACTGGACCACATCATTTTGCAACCCTGGTAGAATCGCCGGATCGATTACCTTTTGAGATATTGCATTGAGGAATGCACAAAGTTTCACAATGGGTACTCGAACATTTTCCGGTAGTAGCCCCCTCAGTGCAATCGGAAGCAATTGCGTCATAATCACGTGGCAATCATGAGACTTCAGGTTCTGAAAATTTTGGAGTCTCACATTTACTATCCCCTTTATATTCGACGAGAACCCAGCTGTGACCTTGATACTGCTCAGGCATTCAAAGAATATTACTTTCTCTTGTTTGGTAAGAGCGTAGCTGGCAGGACCTTCGTAGTGTTCGGGACTTAGGCCGTCTCGTTCTTTCACACGTTTCTGGTCCTCCCGTGCTTCCTCTGTATCTTTTTTCTTCCCGTACACGCCCAAGTAGCCTAGCAGGTTCACGCAAACATTCTTCGTCACGTGCATCACGTCGATAGCAGATCTAACCTCTAGGACCTTTCAATATGGTAGCTCCCAAAATATAGATTTTTTCTTCCACATGGGTGCGTGCCCGTTAGCGTCTTTCGGAACCTGTTGTCCTCCAGGACCCTTTCCAAAGATTACTTTTAGATCCTTGACCATATCAAATATTTCTTCACCAGTACGGTTGACATGCCTCCTACTGTGATCAGCCTCACCTTTAAAATGCTTGCCTTTCTTCCTTGCGGTATGCCTGATCGGAAGAAATCGACGATGCCCAAGATACACACACTTCTTACATTTATCCAAATATAAACATTCAGTCTCACCCAAACAGTGTGTGCATGCATTGTACCCCTTGGTCGACTGCCCTGAGAGGTTAGCAAGAGCAGGCAATCGTTAATTGTTACAAAGAGCAAAGCTCGTAGGTTGAATTCATCATGTTTGTGCTCATCCCACACCCGTACACCTTCTTCCCGCCACAACTGTAAAAGTTCTTCAAATAATGGCCTGAGGTACAAATCAAGGTCATCGCCGGGTTGCTTCGGGCCTTGGATGAGCAATGGCATCATAATGAACTTTTGCTTCATGCACAACCAAGGAGGAAGGTTATAAATACATAGAGTCACAGGCCATGTGCTATGACTGCTGCTCTGCTCCCCAAACGGATTGAAGCCGTCTACCAAACCTTAAGTTCCTTGCGTCATCTTCAAATTCCGGGAACTCTCTCAATTTTTCTCCACTGCGACCCATCAGCGGGGTGTCTACACATCGCGTCTTTCTTACGGTCCTCTTTGTGCCATCGCAACAACTTGGCATGCTCTTTATTCGCGAACAGGCGTTTCAACCGTGGTATTATAGGAGCATACCACATCACCTTGGCAGGAACCCTCTTCCGGGGACGCTCACCCTCAACTTCACCAGGGTCATCTCGTCTGATCTTATACCGCAATGCAGTGCATACTGGACATGCATCCAAATTTTCGTACTCACCGCGGTAGAGGATGCAGTCATTAGGGCAGGCATGTATCTTATGCACGTCTAATCCTAGAGGGCACACAACCTTCTTTGCTTCGTACGTTCTGCCGGGCAACTCGTTGACCTTTGGAAGCATCTTCCTAATTATCTGCAGCAACTTTCCAAATCCCTTGTCAGTCACACCACACTCTGCCTTCCACTGCAGTAATTCCAGTGTGGTACCCAGCTTTTTCTGACCATCTTCGCAACTTGGATACAACAATTTCTTGTGATCCTCTAACATCTGGTCGAACTTCAACCTCTCCTTTTCAGTTCCGCACTCTCTCTTTGCATCAGCAATGGCCCTACCAAGATCGTCAGCGGGCTCATCTGGTGCCTCTTCAGCTTCAGCTTCCCCCGTTGCAGAATCTCCGTACTCCGGGAACATAGGATAGTTGTCATCATCTTCCTCTTCTTCATTGTCTTCCATCATAACCCCTTTTTCTCCGTGCTTTGTCCAACAATTATAGTTGGGCATGAAACCATGCCGAATAAGATGACTTTGAAGGGTTCTCGCGCTTGGGTGATCTGTCTTATTCTAACAGTTGACACATGGACAACACATGAAACCATTGGTACTGTGGGCCTGGGTTTTCTCGAGAAATTTCCTCAAACCCGTCATGTACTCGGCAGTGCGTCGGTCGCCATACATCCATTGTCGGTCCGTCTACATTATATAATTAACTATATCAATAACCATTACAGACCATCGAGAAATAAGCACTAACATGCACGGTATCAATTAATGACAAATGAAATGAGAAAAAATTAACCTTGATCGAAAAGAAGGATAAGGAAAAACTTCTTTAAGTGAACATCAAATCATTTCGTGAACTCTCTCGGGCATTTCATCGAACACCTTGCATGCATACTTAAAAAAAATAGACTAGCACACACCCCCTCCTTCCATTTCCAAAAAAAATGCCTCCAATGGTTTTGGTAGGGGGCGCTGTTGGTCAGTATATATAGGCACCCATTTTTTGTCCCGGTTCCAGCCACAAACCGGGACAATAAGGAGGCCCATTTGTCCCGGTTTGAGACTGAAACCGGGATAGATGGTTTTTTTTTTCATTTTTTTCTGTTTTTATTTTCTTTTTTTGTTTTCTGTTTTAAATAACTTTTGCAAACTTTGGATTTTGAAAAAACTATGAATATGAAAAGTGTATGAATTTGACTAACTAATACAAAAACATTTTCTGTTTTCTGTTTTAAATAACTTTTGCAAACTTTGGAATTTGAAAAAACTTTTGCAAACTTTGGAATAACTTATGCAAACTTTAGATATATTTCGGTCAATACATGAGAACACGCGCACACAGTATTTTTTACGTAACGGAATACATAGATAGTCTACTCATCAATGACATTAAGATGATCATACTCAGTATTATAGCCACGTAGACTATCCCACTTCCGTGCAATCTCAAAGCCAAGAAGAGCGTCTAAAGCAGCATATACGACTTGATCGTAGCTCAATGGAACGTTGCCCCATCCGAAAATTAGGTCTTCTTCTAACGTGTCTTCCTTGTCTTCTTCCGTGTTCTTCTTCTTCTTGTATTTCTTCTTCTTCTCCAGATTTGTCCCAATGACCGCATTAGAGAGAGCATAGAGACTCGGAGTAAAATTGCCGGTAGGGTTTCGGCGATCCCTCTGCAGGTCGACCGCGGACCGAATAATTATTCCGTAGTAGGCTAGCATCTTCATGTCATTATGGATTGCCACGCAGTAGAATTTGATTGTCTCATTACCTAAGAAATCCACGAGGACCTGTGGCACCCGATCAGCTTCGCAAATTTGGAAGACAAGAGTCTCGGTCGCCACCGAGAGTTGAAGGACGGCGGCGCGCTGCGGAGTATCCTTCCGTCGAGGGTCGGTGAACTCGCAATCGAGTCCAACGGCTTTGATCGGAGCGGCGTCGAGGAAGTAGTTCTTCACGTCGCGGATCCACTTCTCCACGCGCCAGGCACGAAGGGTGACCCACACCTTGAACCGCATGCCTTCCTTCTTGTAGTAGTACAAATCGGACCGAGGCGGACGCGCGAGTGGCTCCATAGGACCGGAGAAAAGAGAGGAGAAATGGTGTGTGGAGGAGCCGGAGAGATGGTGTGTGGAGGAGCCGTACTGTGCATTTTATAGCGCCGGAGAGGTAGATGAATCGCCTGTCGGAGAGCAGAGGAATTAATCGCCGGAGGCAGAGGAATCGCCGGCGGCGCCGTACTTCCGCTCGTCTTCCGTGCGCGTCGAAAAAACGCGGCGATGGCTCGACTTCCGCGCGCGTGTAACTGAAACCATGTCATTTGTCCCGGTTCCAGTCACGAACCGGGACAAATAGGTGTACACTTGAAAGAGCATTTTCCCTCATGTGTGGTTTTGGTAATTGAATGACAATCTCTATGGACTAATGTTTGCATTGAGATATCATTATAGATCATGTCCATGGAATTGTGGAGTTCATGTGTTGGACTCTTGGAGCTTATGTGGTGAGTGGAGCATATTGCAAGTATGTCTTGAAGGATTCAAGACATCATATTAGTGAAGAAATGTTGGAAGAGACAAGGTTGATCAAGATGTTGATCAACACACAAAGCTACAAGATGTACCAAGAGAGATCATGTATCTCTTGGGATGGTATCTTCCCTTGGGCTTGCATCAAATGAAGATCTCATATAGCTCATGGAGGATGACGTCATGTGGTGATCGTCATCAAGGTGAGATGTGCAAGACCAAGACCAAGAGAAGCTTCTTAAAGAGATCCTATGCTTGGTGCTTGCAATGGATACATGAAGATGGAGCTAAGCGAGACTCTCCCATTGTGAGCATGGGGGAGTATTTGAAGAAGTCTTCATCAAGCATGTGCTTGGACGCGCAATCAAGGAAAGATGAACCACTTGAAGAGATCAAGATAGTCATCATCCAACTCAAGTGGAATGCTCAAGGCAAATGTATGATCTTGATAGGGCTATAGGATAGATAAGCGTACTATCAAGAGGGGTTCTCAAGTTGGTAACTTAATCGCATCATTGTGGAGAGCTCAAACCTTTGCATACTTGGCATATCATGTTTCTTGGTTCTTATTTGGCTTTTATGTTGGTGAGGAGTTAGAGCTTGGTTCATCTCCATGTCAAGCTCTTGTTCATCGAAATCGGTTTTACTTTGGACAACTTGTTGCGTTTTCGGTGGCGGAAATATTGTCGGTTCTACCATGAGGAAAGTCCCACACCTTGCCATGTGTGGTGATTTTACTCTATTTATGGGATGCAATATTTCCACTTTGGGTGCTCTTCGTCGCTATCTTTCCAACAAAATTGGTCTCACCTCATTTGGAGTTCATTTGCAAAAGTTATAGCAGTTTTCGTTTCAGTGTTTTGCTGATTCGGATTATTGGGGCCGGATATTCCGCTCTACCGGAATTTCCGGTTCCCCAGCTCATCCAAGAAAACGGCTAAGGAAAGAAGAAAAAGGGTTCTGACTCCAGTCGGAAATTGTGCTCGGAAATTTCCGTCTACCGGAATTTCCGAGTGCACCCAGAAAGCCCTCCAGTTTTGGCTAAGGAAAGAAGGACTTTTGGTTCTGACTCGAACCGGAAATTGTGCTCGGAAATTTCCGTCTACCGGAATTTCCGAGTGCCCCCAGAAAAGTCCTCCAGAAATGGCTAAGGAAAAGTTTGGTTTTGCTTCTGAGTCCAGCCGGATTTTCAGCTCGGAAATTTCATGGACTCGGAATTTCCGGTTGACCGGAATTTCCGAGTCTCACTTATACCGGAATTTCCGAGTGTCAAAACAGCCAACGGCTATATTTCCTGGAGGGGTATAAATACCCCTCCCCTTCTTCTTCCCCAGCCAATCCAAGGCAGCACGACTTTCCCCTCTCTCCTACTCCATTGTTGACCTTGGAAAGCTCACTTCCCTCTCAATCCCTCCATTGAATCTTCCATATTCTTTAGGGAAAGTTGAGAGGGGATCTAGATCTACAATCCTACCAATCAATCTCTCCTCTAAGTGAGGGGAACTTAGTGGATCTAGTTCTTGGAGTTCCTTTGTGGTTCTTCTTCTTTGTTCTTCCTCTCTTCTCCCCCCATAAGAATTAGTTGCTTTTGGTGGGATTTGGGAGTGAAGGATTTGACTCCTTTGTGGTTTACTTTGTTCTTCCTCTCTTATTCCCCCATAAACATTTGTTGTTGTGTTGGAATTTGAGAGTGAAGGACTTGAGCACTTCGTGTGCTCTTGCCATTGCATTTGCATCGGTTTGAGCCCTCCACGAGGATTCGTGGTGGTGATACTTGTGAACTTGTTACTCTTGGGTCTTTGGACCCTAGACGCCTTTTGTGGCCGGCCTTTTGTGGCTAAGACCTTTTGTGGTCAAGACCTTTTGTGGTCACTTGAGAGCCCCCAATTAAGTTGTGGGTATGTGCCTCAAGACTTGGGAGCCCCCAATTAAGTTGTGGGTGTGTGCCTCAAGAGTTGTACGGGATTTGATCTCCGCCCCAAAGGAGATCAATAGTGGAAGGTGAACTCGCAACCTTTTGTGGTTGAGTTCATCAGGAGAAGAAGGTGAGCCTTTGTGGCGTTGCGGCTAACCTGTTGTGGTTGCGCACACCTCTCCAAACGAGACGTACACCCTTTGGGTGGAACTCGGGAATACATCCTCGTCTCCGCGTGCCTCGGTTATTTCTATACCCGAGCTCTTTACTTATGACTTTACATTGTGATAGCCTTCGTGCTTGAAGTCATATATCTTGCTATCACCTTGTTACTTGTATTGCTTAGCATAAGTTGTTGGTGCACATTGGTGAGCCTAGTATTTATATCTAGGTTGTATGCTTGTTAAAGTAAACCTCTAGTTTTATTCCGCCTTTATCAAGCATACCGGAATTTCCGGGTCATTCTTGGACCGGATATTCCGGCTCCTCAGAAAAAGTTTTAAATCGCCTATTCACCCCTCCCCCCTCTAGGCGGCGTCTATCCGTTGAACGCTGGAGCGCTCGGTGGGTGCCATCTTATTTGTCCCGGTTCGTGGCTGGAACCGGGACAAATGGGTGTCGCCTGGAGCGCTCGACGGGTTTTGAGCCCCATCTGTCCCGGTTTGCAGTACGACCGGGACAAATGGGGTTTTGGATTTTGGTCCTTTAGCCTGTTTTCTACTAGTGGGCGAAATTTTAGCCCAGTTCTAGATTCTATGATTTCAAGTCATCTTACCTACATCCAAACATAGTGTTTCTTTATTTATAGCGCACCGATTTCAGTTAGAATTCCATTCGAATGGTGCACTATCTGAATTCGATCCAAACCTAAACCACTTAATTTTGGAAAAAGGTCCGAAATGTAGTATTTTCTTGGTGAATTAGCAAAACCGTATTTTCTTGTATTGTTAAAAGATACCACCCGATTATGACTTTGCCAGGTGCCGTTAAAATTTGGTGATTCATTTGCCCAACACACCGTATGGCTCAAAAGGAAAAAGTTTGTCTTTACTCCAAGAAACTATCATTCTACCCTTTCAAAAATGCGCAAAGAATTTTCGATCAAAGCGTCCCCTTCCGGTTTTGTAACAAAATTGCACAATAAATATTGTCTGAAATTCATAGGTACAGTTTTGCAAAAAAAAAAATGATACGAACATACTACGAATTGCCATGGGCTAAAATTCGTATTAGAATTTTTTTGTTCAAAGCTCAACATAGGTGGATGGTCTTCGAAGCAAAAACTCAAACTTTCCCTTTTCAGCCATTCCGTGCGTTCTAGCATTTAGCAGATGGAACACAAAATATTAATGGTACCTGGTAAAGCAATAATCAGACAGTGTCTTTCAACAAACACCACAAAATAACGGTGTACTTTGGCAAATTCCCTTTCTTTATTTAGTGCACACCGATTTCAGTTAGAATTCCATTCGAATGGTGCACTATCTGAATTCGATCCAAACCTAAACCACTTAATTTCGGAAAAAGGCCCTAAATGTAGCTATAGCTACAGCTTAGCTTAGCTCATAAGATGGCCAAGGATGATGGCTGAGAGACTATTACTAGCCCCATCACTCTAACCTCCTTTCCTTTTCTAACCTGACAACTTAACCAGTGTATCATCAATTTCGATTTCAGACGAGCTTGTAGCCGGTGACCCAGACGTTTGCCGGAGGCGCCGCGTGGACGTACACGAACACGACGCTCTGGCCGGCGGGCAGCGACGGCGCGGTGCCCGGGAGCACGTAGCCGTAGCGCTGCTTGTCCAGCCCCCACACCGGGCCGTAGAGCTTGGCGATGCCGATGTGCAGCTCGTGCACCGTCTTGTTCGGCGACCTGTTGGTCACCGTCACCACGTACCGGCGGTACGTCCGGCCCTTCTCGGTCCATGACCTCGTCGCGTTCTGCTCGATCGTGATCGGCGACGCGTGCCTATCTTGATCAGCAGCTGCTGCAACACGCGCAAGGTGCATCAGGAATCAGTCTATCCGCTGAAATGGTAGGACTGTGTTTCTTAACTGAATCAAGAATGTCAAAATCGTCAGTAAATTATTACCAGGAGAGAGCAGTGAGGACGTCGTGTTGTCACTCTCGATTGCTTCTGTGGCAAACTCTGCAAGAGAAAAGAGTCGGTTCATGCATGTCCCAGAAAATTAACTTGTGAAAGATATGTGTGTGCAATCGAGCAGAGCAAGCCACTTACCATGCTGAAATGATCGACCAAACCGACCACGTCCGCCGTGGCCAGAGGCGAGCCGAGCGAGCACGCCCATGAACGGCGCGCTGTTGTAGGTCGTGGCCTCGGTCTGCTGGTAGTTATTCCTCTCGTCGGCGAAGTCGTCGTGCTCGTCGGGTCCGCCGACGATGGCACCGTCGAGCAGGTTGGGGTTGCTGCCCTTGCGACCATACCAGCTGGAGTACCCGGCGTGGCAGCTCACGAACGCCGGGTTGGACTTGAAGGACACGATGGACGCGCCGCGGTGGTGCGCCTCCCGCGGGTAAGTGAAGCCGTAGCCGACCATGTAGCTCGTGCCCCTCGGGTTCCTGCCCAAGATGTAGTCCACCTGGGACTTGGCGAAGGCCATGAGCTCGGAGGGCCTCGCCGCCCCAGACGAGCAACGCACGGAGGCTCCCCGGGCGGCGGCGAGGCTGTCGGAGTAGGCCGCGAGGAGGAAAGACGCGCTAGTGACGAACTGGAGGTTGTTCCACCTCTGGTGGTATATCAGGCCGCCGGGCGTCCGCTGGACGTCGCCGGAGCCGCCCTGCTTGCCGAGGCAGGCGCACGCGAAGAAGTTCGCCTTCTGCTGGTACCGCTGCAGCACGGCGGCGTGCGCGCCGGATTTGCCCTGCAGGAGGATCTTGGCGGCGAGGACCTGCACGCCGGGGTACTTGATGTCCCACCCGAACTGAGTGGTGGACCAGCCCGTGCCGCCCAGCGCCTCGGCGTTGTTGGCCAGGTAGTCCAGGTACTGCCCATCGGCCGTCGCATGGAACAGCCACGCCGCCGCCCACAGCAGCTCGTCCTGAATTGAAGAAACCACACGGATCAGTTCAAATGTGATGCCAGCCGAATATATATGCAGGCATGAGTGTTCGTCGCGATCTTGGCAATGGTGGAGATTGACACTTACACCGTATCCGCTGACCGATCCGTAATAGTTCCTCGCGACAGGGATGCTGGCGTCGTACCTTCCCCGGTACTTGTCGGCGAAATCGAACAGCTGAGACATACGCACATTGACCCAAGAAACATTGGGATTAAACTGAGGATTCATTCGATCGTTGAAGGCTTTCTTTTCCGCTTTGCACGGTTTGGTTTACAGTGTCACTTGACAAACCTGTTTGGAGTGTTGCAGGAGCTGGTTTGCGTAGCCCGTGTTGGAGCGGCGGAACACGAGCGACGCCGCAGCCATTGCGGCCGCGGTCTCTCCGGCGAGGTCGGACCCCGGGTGCTGGGCATCGAGGCGGTACGCCCGGCGGCTCGTCGTCATGTCCTCCGGCCGCTGCCAGCAGTTGTGGTCCGTGTCGCCGTCCCCCACCTGCAGACACAATCCAAGTCATGTACTAGGTGTCAAACATCCCAAGCGTGTACACTTGGCTAGTCAGCTACCAACAGACATGCACTGGTCGAGTGTTTCGTTGCACGAACCTCTCCGTAGAGCACGTTGGGCTCCGGGTGAGCCTTGACGAAGTAGTCGGTGCCCCACTTGATGGCCTCCACGGCGTGGCCGAGCTCGCCGGCCGCCGCCATCTGCTCGCCGTACTCCAGGACGCTCCACGCCATCATGGTCACCGTGAACGCCATCGGCAGCCCGAACTTGACGTTGTCGCCGGCGTCGTAGTAACCACCCGTAAGATCAATCTGAAAAAAGTTACTAGTTTTAAAGAATGCACATAAATGCATGGCCGATATACAAAAAACTATAACCGAGAACGCCGTAATTGCATACCCCGTTGGCCTTCCCATCGAGGAGGCCGGAGTTAGCCCTCCAGGAAATTCTCTGGTTGCCGGGGAGAACGCCGGACCGCTGCGCCTCCAAGAAGAGGATGCTCTTGCTCAGCGCCTTGCCGTAGTCGATGGCGCCGCCACCACAGTACGACACCTGTGCCATGGCGGCCAACACCAAAATGACTAGGAGAGCCATGCCCACACCGCGTGTTGGCTACTGCTCGTTGGTTCAAGGCCAAGAAACTAGCCAAAGAGGGAATGCCGGACACAATGTGTGCTTCTTCGGATGGAGGATCTCGAGCTTAAGGGCTGGTATTTATACTGTGTCCATGTCGGGGGAAGGGGAATAGGCCAAGCGAAGGGGAAGACGAAGCTCTAGAGTCTAGAGCTTGGACTGGTATTCATTGGAAAAAAAAATCCTATGAGACCTCTCTCACTGATCGCCACATGCCAACACGAATCACAAAGCACCATGTTCAGGCAGTTGGCGGTTCATCTTGCATTCTGCAGACGTCCCAAGAATAGAAAAGCTTTATTTGCCAAGAACAAGCACTGAAGCACACAAGACCTGATCCCATATGCATACTCTGTTTCGGACCAGCTTTGACTTTGCCATTTGATCGACCAAAATCCCAAGAACGCAATGAGAAGTGAGCAGCTACTGTCTGCCCCGGGGATGAAGTTGCAAGTTTTTTCATTGCGTATGAGATGAAGTTGCAATCTGCACGTCACCTGCCCCTGTCAAAGTGTCAATAAATATGTTACCATTTCGAATGATCCATTGTAATAAGTGAACATATTTCAATAAGGATTTTTTTGTTGACACAGAGCATCCTTACCGGTACAATAAAAAAAGAACTGACGCTGGTTATCTACATACCAAGATATACATGGCCCTCATATAAGACAATTATGAAAGTTTGCATTAAAGAGCTGATCCAGAAACTAAATCGACAGGAGAGGCAGAGCGAGCGTGAGGCATGAGGAGCCGGGGAGTTTAGGGCAAAGTAGACATCAACACGTTTTATTTTGCACCAAACTCGCGATGTATGGAGCCATCGGGCCATTGTTCTGGCCGCTTGGCCTCTTCTAGCTTTGAAAATGATACGCCTTTCCATGGCGTATTCTTGCAGAAACTAAATCGACAACCATACTGGATAAACACCTCCTTGGTCGTCTGATCCATTTGTGTACATGTAGCTGTAACCATATGCGGGTGCTCCAGCCGTGGAAGGAACGGTCACTTACATAACTAGTACGGAGTAGTCATATTTGGCTCATAAGATCCAGTGCTTCTTTATATTTTTAAATTAAAATTTGTATATAAAATTTCAAAACATCTGAAAAATCTAGATAGAATGAATCCGAGTATGAACCATGCATATTCTCAAAACTACAAAAGTCATAAGATTTGTCATTTTTATGTAGCCCGGAGTTAAAAGAGTTTATAGTTGCAATTTGCATGATTGTAGGATATATCATTGACCACATCTAGCCGTTTTTAGATTATTTGAAACTTGTAAATATGATTTTGATTATTTAAATAAAGGTAGCATAGAAACTTGGGAACCAAAATGAATTTAAGGTCTCAACATGAATATATAGTTGCAATGGAGAATAATTTGATCTTTGATGTAAAGGAAGAGAACACCGGCTGGAGACACTCAGGTTCTATACACGCTTCAGGAGAAAGATGATGGCCGGATGTGGACAATGAATCAACGATTCTCGTGACCATGGGCGAAGCGACAGCAGCAGCGGACAGAAAAAAATGAACCGGAGGAGGAAGAAGATATAGGTGCTTAGTGATTCGTGTTGGCATCTGGCGTTCAGTGAGAGAGGTCTACCATGATGAGGAAACAGACCCAGTCTCATAGGATTTTTTCCCCATGAACATCAGCTATCTGCGGTCATAAACGCTGCACGAATTAACTCCGGAAAAAACCTTCAAAATTAATATGCAGCATCCAAATTTAAATTTTGTGTACGTGACACTCATATTCATTGAGGTTTGACAGATGGAGCAAACTAGAAAGATGAAAGAATACTAGTCTTAATTTTTGTATGAAAACAGAAAAGTGATGGTTTCATGGGTTATAGCTCTCTGATGTCTGAACTTAAATAAGTGTACTCCATTAAATATGTTCAAGTAAGTAATTAGCATACTTTCACTTCTTTTCCGGAAAGGAGCACACTTACAACTACATACAAGTGCACTAATTAAAACAACCAAACAGAAGGTGCCAAATCCGGCCGCTTAGCACGAGCTGACCACGCTGATTTTTGTATGCGGATGCCTCGTTCTCCATGCAAGGATTTACCAACGACGACGCTAGATCTCCCGCTCCGCGCTCGAGTCATGGCGCCCCTGCGCCGGTCGTGGATCATGCCAGGATTTCCGACGGTAATTAAGCGCTGAATCCACGGCCGTATTTACATTACATGCAGCCCGGCTGACAGGGCCCCGGTAGCTCGCGTGAGATGCAGCACGCCAGGTAAGGTTAGTCTCGCACGCATTTACTTGTTTATTTATAGTTTTACCCCATTGACGGATTGTGTGCTAACAAACGGCTCCTGCTTTTAGAATGTTGCATGTGGGTTGAACCACTGATGATGCATGCATGCCAACTAGTTAATTCAGGCAATTTGCAAACAGTAGGAACACCCTAAGTTCAGAGAGGAAGCAAGTGCAGGTCCAATGCTGGAAATCTAGGTAAGCTCCAGCTCGTAATCTCATTACCATCCCTGGCCGATCAGTTTTTGCTCGGCCTGTTTCGTGATTCCGTTCCATTGCAGAAATAGATGGGATGCCCGAGCAACTTTTAGCAGATCCAGAATAATTCTGGCTGATATGCGGGTTCTGCTATTTTTAAGGCACCACATATTGACCCGACCCGAATTTTCTTTTTGCAGACGGCTTAACAAGTGGTTGTGTCGTCACTATATGTCTATATGGTGTTTCGGTGGGCTGTTTAGTGTTCCGCCCCTATCACTTCGCCGTGATTAGCTGTGTGTTGGGTTCAAACTTCTCCGGCGATCAACGCCTCCTCCATCCCAAAATTGAGCAGGCTTCGACACCGCACTTCCTGTGGTTTGAATGTATGTTGATGATGTTGTTGAACTATGCTTGATGTTTGCCGAGTGAAGGCTGGAGTACTTTTTTTAATTTCCGGTTTGAAATGGCCTTTTCTCTCCCGTGCGATGAATTTATAAATTGTAAATGAACCAGCGCAACTAAGCTTGCCAGGTGAAGCGCGAAACTAAAATAATGCAAGAGGTCTCATACTGTAATTAAATTAAGTGAAAGATGAAGCACGCAATGTTCCAAACGAAAAGGGTCGCCGCAACAGGGAGCCGAACATTTCCGGCGCCGCCCTCACATCCCTCGGCCGTTTCGAGATCTCGAATCAAGGATTCAAACTAATATATTAGGAGTAGTATACTCACCTAACCTTGGTCGATCAAGCACTCGACTCTAGCTAGATTAGAGAGAACCCAAGAGATGGATCGAGTTCCGGTCAACACACACAGCCGGATTCACGTGTACCCTAGCGCATATGCTTATGCGTATGTTGTGTGTGTCGATTAACGCAGGAAGAAGGCATATGCACATCAATGCATGCAGTCTGCAAATAAGCACGCGCAGATTAGACCGGCCGGGCAGATCGAAGTGGCATTCTATGCACAATCTGGCAGCTGAAGCGGGTTCTCTGACATGGCAAACGGCCATGTCATTCAGCTGACTGCTGACTTGTCCTAGATCATCAGAGAAAAGCGACAAGTGTTGCCCCGGGAACCAGCTGGGAGTACAGGAGTGCACAATGGCTGGCGTGTGGTGTGGATCAGGACTTCCTTCCTTCCAAGCGACCAA
Organism: Poa annua; assembly: GCA_026929855.1. Taxonomy (NCBI): domain Eukaryota; kingdom Viridiplantae; phylum Streptophyta; class Magnoliopsida; order Poales; family Poaceae; genus Poa; species Poa annua. The sequence continues at coordinate 14,214,525 of CM049428.1, forward strand.
GCTCTTCTGATGACGATCGAACGAACATGGTGGTAGGCACCAGTTCTAGGGGTTCTCCCAAGACATGACCACGAATTAACGGGCTAGAGAGAAACCTGCTCCCCAGTTTCACGTAGCTATGTCTATATGCAAACGTCTTCCTCGATTCGATCCACACTGCGTTCCCCGACTGACGTTCATGTCCTTCCAATTCTTCGGTCAAAACAACCTTGAGGGTAGGCAAGAATCTGACCTCACACCAAAAGCTCTCGTACGTTTCGTTTTGCTTCTCTTTTTGTGTTTGTAAACTTACATTCTTGGCGCCTCTCTTTCGCAGTACATACGGAATAGCTCGATGTGGCTGTTTTTATATTTGCAGGGCGCGGCATGCTGTTCTGTCAAAAAGAAGAAGACTGGCCTTTCTGGAACTATTCTTTTGGTTCGTAAAAATATATATCATAACAAACTAGTATTCTTTTGGGGAGCTTCGGTAATAAGCTAAGAGGATCTCCAACATATATGCAAAATAGGGCATCCAAAAACAGTTTTAGGGCTGGAGAGACAAGGTTATACAGTAGACACTAGAAAAGTTTTTGCTATAACAGATGAAGTAAAACAAGTGCCCTGCAATTTGGAAAGCAGTTGAAACATGAGTCCACCGGTGAGGAGATGCTCCCTATTTTGCACCGTCTGTTGGAGATGCTCAAAATACTAAAACTTTCCCAGTCGAAACAAGCCCAAACATGGTGAACTGAAAGGCAGAAAAACCGCAAGACCAGATCAACTGTCCACTTTTTCAGAAATTACAAAGGGCTGTTCCTGAGGTTTTGACACAAATTTCTAAACATTTTCATCCTTCTAGCCAGCAGCTTTATCCGGTGAAGGCTACCAGAATGATTATTCTAAGTAATTAGGGGATTGACCACTACAAAATTCTTTAGTGGCGTTACCACGCCTGCGGGCGAATTCGCTCAGTCAGATTTGCCATGGTACGATGTTTGAAAAGAGTACACTACTTGGGAGTTGGGATGACACCGCGGCGGGTCTGAATCTGAATGGGGCTATTTAACCCTGTCCTATATCATTTCTCTTCATCTGACTGAGACCCGTTGATGGCGTCCGCGAAGTACTCAACTGGAGACAATATGACATATCATTAAGTCAGGGATGATGATTAACTGGCATTATAGAATCACAAACACAAACAAAATTACCTATGTCATCATGGTCTGGGGAATCAAGTAAGAGGTCTGAGTCTGAGGGCAGGAATGGGGTACCCGCGTAGTTTTCTAGAGCCTCCAAGTCTGGAAATGAATATGCAATACCAACAGTGTTATTATTAGTAAGATAGTCACATGGGACACAAAAATGTAAATCTGACGGCACAAATGATGTCTGAGTTGTAATATTTGTCAGAGAATTTTCTTATTTTCTAAAACTAAAGATGCACATACAACATGATTATGTATTTAGCACCAGAATATACTTGCATCTCAATTTCAACTTATAGTGTGTGGTGGAAAAAATAAAGTGGCAACAACAGCAGGGTTAATCTTCCAGAACAGTAGTTGCATCTGTACCGAACAACCTATTGTTGTTCTTGTACCCATTTTCTTGGTGCACACACGAACTCTTCTATTACTTTACTGCCAGCGGCACAAAATTAGCTCATACAAGTAGGTTATATGTTCGTGTTTAGAATAGATTATATTTTCATGTTTTTGAACTTTTTGGGAAAATATATAAATAAGGTAAAACTACCCGAGCCAGAAAATCACCTCCCAAACTTGTCAAATCAGCTGTAAGATCAGAAAGGCTGAAATTCCAGAGCTGCCCTAAGGAACGGATGGAGTCCCTTGATGAACCATCTGGCCCTAATTGCAGAGGTCCTGTGTTCCCTATGTCAGATCCAAATGCTGAATCCAGGACTGATGTATCCATGGCCATCCCTGGTATCTCAGATGGAGTGAAAGGGGCATGGTTGCTTGATGCTGCAGATGATGGACTCATAACCATCTCAGATGACATAGCACCAGCATGTGCAGCTTCAGGCGCACCGTTGTCCACAACCATGCTACAGGCAACATCAGAGTAACATCATATGAACCATGAATGTGAATAGCAAGGGGAAAGAAGAAACACGCAATATGGACATGGCTTTCTGCAACCTGAAATCCTGATTTTGCAGCAACACAGCTTAACGAACATTGGTGGAAAAAACGTGTTTCAACAACATTAAAGGACAACTGAAGCAGAAATATGGATCGCAGGAGAAATGGACTGGATATTTTCGAGCGACAGGTACCTTTCATGAAACTTTTTGTAGCAGAGATGCCAAAAATAAATAAGCATTGTAGTTAAGTCAATAAACTGGTGAATAAAAGCCGGTGACATTACTTCAAAGTACCAACCCCTTCAGTAAGCATTTATTCCTTAGCAGTTTGACTACCGCAGCACCAAATACGGCATTATGTGTATATGCAAGATGTGCTTCAACTTATAGACAGAAGCACCAACAGAAGATACATGCTTGAATATTTCAATATGTATAAAAGGATACAACAGTTTTTTCATACAATATGATTCAACCGATGCATCTCATAACGCAAACATCTCGCATGAAATAAAATAACATGAGATAAATGTAATGCTTACTCAATTCCAGAGTTCATGCGAATTGGATGATAGCCACCTGGTGCAGGTATCCCATTCACCATATGACCACTGGATAGACCACAAACCATTGGATCCATGTGAGGCTGGCCGGGAGCAGGCATCAGAGGTTGCTGAAGTACTGGATACCCCATCGGTAAATTGTTAACTGCACCGGATTCAGACTTGCATTGAGTAAGAGTCATAATGATATTTTCTAAATATCTAAACCACTTCATGATGAAAGCTAAACCTGAAAGCTTGCTCAGACATACTAAATATTAACTACTCCATAAAACTCAGTGCTATTGCAGGAAAATAATCACAAGATCTTCATTACTATATCATCATGGATTCTTGCCATATGACCCAACACTTCTGCAGTAAATGGGGATAACATGGCCTCGAGAAAGCGAGAAAAATGTAGTTACTTATATATGGACTTGTAAATTTTGTTCAATACAATCGCACGGGAGGGAAATAGATACAAAATGTGCACACTTACTGTGGAAGGAAAATTGTAGTAAAAATAGCATCTAAGGAGAAAAGACAGCATATTAGAAATTCTAAACTACAGTACTTATTTAGCCTCTTTTGAGGGCTAGACGTGTACATGGACATTACCTGGCATATGATGCATTCCATTTTGCATTGGAGCCATTGCAACATTCTGAGATGCTGGATATTTCATCAAATTGTACTGGTGTTGCAATAAATGGTTGAACAAGATAATTTGCCTTTTCAATTTCAATCTTATGTAGTACGCCCGAAAGAATTCAGAGTTCTCTTCTTCGAGTTTCTGCCATACTGAAATTACAAAAATATCAAAGAAACAGAACTTTAGAACTCCAATGGATGTATGTGTAGATGCTTGAGGTTCAAGAAACATATTATTGAAGAACTTGAGCTCAAAGAGCATATCAAATTCTCGTTTGGCACTGAGAGAAATTCCAACCGGTGTAAGTATCAATGAACATTAGGTTAAACTGGTATGCACAAGGCTACAAGCATCTGGTACTCAGTTCATGGTATGGTCAAATCGAGTTAATCTGCAATGATGCACAGATCTTTCACGTGTTCGTGAGGAAATAGGAACCGATACATATATTGCGCTATTTGTTCGTAAATCTCACGGGCAGGAATTGTCCCTGCCTCTTGAGCCAGATATAATTTCCATATGTAACAAAGTACTCCCTCCGTCCATAAAAGGATGTCTCAACTTTTGTCTAAATTTGCATGTATCTACACAGTAAAGCATGTCTAGGTACATGCAAATTTAGACAAAGTTGAGACATGCTTTTATGGATGGAGGGAGTACCATATATTACTGGTTGTACTCTGAAGTATGTAAAGAAAAAACTAGTAAGTACAAAAAAAGAGCTTCAAAGATGAATATCATCATTGACTGAATTTGCGACATCACCTAAAGTAGTGAAGCCAGGTTCTATCCTCGCGCGGGTAGAAAGTGTCCTAACAACCTCTCCTTTGGTCATGTACAGTTGTAGACAGCGCTCTATCAAATTTTGGACCTGCAAACAGTTCCCTAATTAATTGTCAATATTGTGAGACCCCCTCTGTAGAAGGATTGTAGTCTGAAAAAAAGCGTCAATAACAGCTAGACACCGTACAAGTTCAATGTCTTCACGGGAGACTTTTCTATTATCATTACTAGCGACTGACAAAGAACCAGAATCTCCTGCAGGAGCATCAGTGGACATCGTGTTTAGTTGGTTACTCTGCACTTCATTGGTACCTTGTGGTGACATCTGCAACTCTGTTGTGCTCTGAATATCCTGTAGGAAATGTTCATAATTAACACAAATTAATTGCCTGCTAAAGGCAAAACAAAATGGACGCTACTGCTGAAAGTAGTAACATTCAGTTATGAGCGTTAACAAAACATGCATCGGCATTAAGGAATAGATATCTTTAATAAACAGATAAAGCATTGTCTTTACTGGTGCCATTATTACTCAATAACAGAGTTATAGGACTACAGAAAGTGTTGCAGCAGTCCTTCATTTTCTTGATAATAAGTACGTAACCAAATTACTATAGAAGGTTTCTTTTGCCAATTACCAACAAAGTCTGTAGGTAATCTATGATGCATGATATTATCAATCACTCTATCTGCTAAATATAAATCTATGCACTTTCACCATCTGCTTAGACCAGCCAGACATAATTTTACTGTAAAAAAATAAGATAATTACAAGGAGGGTCACTAGTGACAACTGATAATAGCAAGAAAATTCACCTGAGATTCCTTCATTGCAGCTTATGACATAAGAAATAGCTAAGTACAGGATCAATGCTTATCCTGATAGGGGAAGGATATCAATGGTTATGCTGGAATGCAAGCAAAAAACAAACAATAAACCATTTCAGTTCACGATAAATAAATCTTGCTGCAACATTAAACATGAAATGTACATATCAGCTTTCCCAAGTTTTCCACTTTGACTAGAAAGCCAATGAACTTCACAATTTTGATCAAATAATGCAAAAAAAAGGATGAAAAGAAAAAAAGAAAGTGCAGTAACATGATAGGGACAATGTGGTAGGGTTCTTCACGGTATAAGGAAACAATTAGTATTCCTATTCTACTGCGAGTATGGCATTCTAACGGTCGAATAAACAATACCGGTACTTCATAAGATTGATGATAACACCATTCTGTCTGCTAGATTTGACTTGGAATCCGCCACAACGTGAGAGTGAAATCTAGAAATAAACCAACATCACGTGCTCTGCATATGTCAATGATGCTTAAATAAGATTTGTTTGCAGGTTCCATAAAAAGGGAACTTACAGATCATCTATTGAACGTGAAACACGTGTAATGACTCTCTTTGGAAAGAAAAAAGTGAAATGGGTAATGTTGGTTTGAGATCCTCCTTGGTGTCAGCTGTTTTCCTCTATAAAAATCCCATAGGTTCTAGTGCTCATTGGTCGAGTTTTTTTTTCTTCTTTATGTGAGTTTGAGATTACTGATAACCTATATAGTCAGTGAAAAAAAGAGGTTTGAGATTGACAACAGGAAACAGTAGTGTCCACAAGAACCCCTATAAGATATCACCGCATTTGACTTCATAACCCTGGTATACTAGAGATGGGAGTGAAATTTGATTTTTCTTAGAAACTACACTGAATTTGCACCAATATATTACTGTGGCAGCATTTTAGAATCTTGGAAGTAGGATTCAGATGTAACATCAAATTACTGACAATAAGCACTCAAATTAACTTCAAATTTAACATCAGCCCGTGGTTAACCTTCTCTTTAAACAAAGCATAGTGTAATAATACTATGAACACCAAAGAACTTCGGAAGGTTCTAAAAAAGAACGGCCTCCAGTCACTTGAGTTAATAAACTGATATGCTTAGTTTAGTACCGCGCAGAAAATAAGAATCGCTCTGCAGCCTTAATACTAACGCGGGGCGTGGAAATCCAAATCAAGACCCAATTTTTTTGGAAAATAAGCTGCGCAGCACCTGGGCAATGGGGCAGCTCAGCTCGATCTTGCGCGGTCAAGGAGAATTAAATCGAGCTGTGGACGGATGGATTACAACATTAATAGGCACCGTGCAACAGACAAATCGGCGACTAACTGAATGAAAAAAGAAGGAATGGTTTATTGCTCACCGCCACGGCAGATACGAAGCGGCGCGAGCTCTTGAAGCTCTGGATGCAGGTGGGCTGGCTACTCTTCGGCGCGCCCTGCGAGCGCGTCACCGGGCAGATAAGACGACTACAAGGGGCGCGCCGCAGCCGGCAACGGGAGGAGGAGCGGCGGCGGCGGCGGCACCAAGAACGGAGGGCAGAAGCGAAAAGAGCGGCGGCGAAGCCAACAGCAGAGGGAGGGGCAGCGGGCGAAGGAGTGGGGCGCGCCGGCTGCCGTAATCGAGGGCGAAGGGCGGCGACGGTTGCAGCGGCGCGGCGCAGCCGGCACCGCAGACGAGCGGCCTGACGTGCTGCGGTGCGTGGCGAGTACGAGTGGGTTGTGCAAGCAAGCCAGTAGTAGCAGGCTCGCAGACTGTGCAGGCTGTTCCGCCAAGCCCACTTATTTTTTACTGCTTGCCCGCGATGCAAGATGTTTGACTTGCGGTGGATTTTTTCAATCAATTTTATTCACTTGTGTTGTTTCTTTGGTAGAGTCTTATCCATTTTTTAAGATTGTCTTATGCTTTTTCTTACCGATGATATCCGCCAAACACAAAAAAAAAGACAACTTACATAGCGTGGAGGAATCAAACTTGTATCTAATCAAGTTAGGGCAAGGACAGAACCGCGAAATAATAAAGGGGGCCAAATGCACATTAAGTAACATGGAGGAGCATATAGGAAAATTTGAGTAAATTTGGGTTTCAAACTCCGAATTAACTAAGAGTGTTTCAACAATCATAGGGGGAGCCATGGCCCTAGGGTGCCCCCTCGTTTCGTCCTTGAGTTCGGGTTATTGCCCAAGTAAATAAGAAATCAACCAATTGAAAATGTGGCCGAGAACAACAAGTTTGGCAAGGTAACTGGAGAAGAAGAATCGACGATAGGAACATGAGTATTACAAACAAGGAAATTCATGATTTAACTCGGTTATATAGACACCATAGCTAAATTCACATTATATACTCCGCTTAGCGAAGTTACAAAGACGTTACTAGATCCATCTTCATTATTCTCCGCTCCATCTTCAATTCAATCCACAGATATATGAAAAAATAATTCTCAAACTTCCAGCTCAGTCATATCCAGCTTATTTTCTCAAAACAAACCAACATCTCTTCGCCCGACTAATTAAATTGTGGGTGCTAAATATAACTTCTACTTTATCAGTCACAAATTTCAACTCAAAGTACATATATGAAGACCCAAACACTAAAATACTCGACAATAAACCTAGATCTCGAGCTCCCATACCTTGACCTACGCAAGGCGGGTGGCAAGGTCGGAGCTAGTAGGGAGAGGATGATTTTGAGGGAGAGAGGAAATAAAAGAGTACCTCACCTTGAAGAATGTATAAGGAGTAGAAAAGTCTGGTTCTTCCTTCAAGGATTTGATTGTTTGCCAGCAAGCACACAACTCCTAATCATATTTGTGTCCAAAGAAACTCATGATATGTGGTGGGACAAGTGTTTGCCAACACGCACCCATGCAACTCCCATGTCACCTGATTCCTTTATCTTTGTCCCTAGCGACTCTGTTTCTAAAATAAACATAAAAGGTAGCTTTAACTTTTGTCAAAATGTCAGAAAACTTTTGTGGAAATAAGGCATGGTTGTGATTGTTCATGATCACTTATTATTAGTGTCACCAACTTCTTATGGTAAGTAAAAGTATAGTTTGCAAGATCTACCTTGTGTAAGGTTTATACGCTTTGTGATGTCTACATTTATAGGCTTTACCTCCAAACTTTATGATGACATTAGTTGGACCTAGAGTAAATATATGTATGTTTCTTAACAATAAACAAAAAATTGACCTGCGATTTAAATCATGTAAAAGAAAAAAGTTCTAAAATACTTGGTCCAACGTAATGCATCCCCTTGCCTACAACACCTTGACCATGCTTACTATCAACACAAACTCTCGGGAAAGTAAATTCATGAAAGAAAGGACTTGATTAGAGAGGGTCTAAACACAAGATGTAACACCATGTTTTGACTTTCCTGACCATCCCAATCATACAAAGTCACAAGATCCACCTATACATCATTGAGCTTAGACACCAATTACGTCCACAATCACTAGGACTAGATCTTTACATGAAGTGAGGGTCGGGCCAATGAAAATTTTGGCACAAAGCGATATTTACTATACTTTATACTTTCATTTGCTAGCATAGTTTAACAACTAATTGGCAATATTACAAAATATTACACCCTCTGATTCAGCGACAATTAATATGGATCAGAGGAAATATTTTCCTAATGAACAGCGCAGGGGAAGCTCCTACAGCCCTATTTAAAATAATAAGAATCCAAAACCACTTTTTTGAGGAATTGAACCTATGTGGATGGGTGGCACATCCACTTTCTTAACCAAGTAAGCTAGGCTATGTTCTTTATTTAATTTTAGTCTACGTGTTTTTTTGTATTGAATATCATAAAAGATAGTAATATATATATATTTTGTAACAAAATTATATTCTATTTTTTTCTATAATGCACAGTCTGTGTAGTTGATACATATTTATCACAAATATCTGCAAAAAACACGATCGAACAAATATCTCAATAGTGGTTTCTAGTGTATGGTAAAGTAAGTATATTTATAGAATATTGTAGAGTATAAACTGGACCTATTTATTCCTTACTCCTTTTTCGTGTTCAAAATAACATAGCTAGTCAATGTTTAACAAAGTGTGCATGTTCTGTACTTGGTATTGAAACAATATTGCTTAGAGTAATCCCCAGTAGTATAAATTGGTTGCAGTGAAACTAGTGTTGCAGGTTTTAGTTCCCATGCGAGTTCGATTAGGTCATTTTTAGTCCCATTAAAGATCTTAGAATTGTTAGCTCTTAGTTTTCGTTTAGGGATCGTAAATAAATCCCACATAAACTAGCTATCTACTTTAACTCCAATTTGCATAGATATGCCAATGAAATAAACCTTTGAGTGATATATAGAGGCTTTCACTAGAAATGTGTGATCAACTTCGAAATCTTACATCTCTGCATCTGTGCTCGATAGACATCCACATACATTAATCTCACTGGTACTCTGATAATTTTGCCATTATCTCATTATAAATATAATTGCTTGATTTTGTAAATTTAAATGCTTAATTGTGTTTTAGTTCTAAGTATTCAAACATTGGGTTGTCTATTTGGCTTGTTGTTAACATGACTCTACCATTGTATTTTCTATGGAAATGGAGATATACACATTATTCCCAAAACTCTCTCGCTCCCTCACACACACACACACGCATGAACACAAACACATGCACACGCGCACGCACACGCGCGCGCACACATACACACAAACACACTTACTTTAATTGGCCAAGAATATTTCACGTGCTTATGAAAAAGATAATTTATATTATTTACTTACTGCACAATCATGTTACTGGAATTTTAGTGACGCTCATTTTCTAACCGTGACTTTAGAAAGACATTTCTTTCCAGTTGTAGCCTCATAATCATGCTCCTTAAATCATGTGGCCACCTTAGGTGACCCATGATGTGTAAATCTTAACGTTAACTTATAAACGGTGTAATAAAACGACTGTCTTCATCGGTTGATGCAGAGGCCGGAGCAATGTTTCCCATTTTGAAAAAAATTACATGCATAGGCCGGCGCAATGTTTAGCACACGTGCAATTGACCAAAAACATCGAGTGTTGACAAAATGAAAAACAATGTCAAACAACAAAAGTTTATTTAAAACATAATATCAAACCCTAATTGGGCAAAAGTATCCTACCTGGTGCTGAAAACTGCAGTCTATATTATCGATTGAACGGTCATGCTCCTGAAATTACAATGTTGCTCATTTTCTGACTGACTATAGAGAGTCGTAGCCTTGTTTTCGTCGATTAAAACCCCTGAACTAAAAGTGCCTGTTCTAAAGTCGAAAAGCACCTCACGTGCACGTCTCGTTTCCCTCTCCTGGGAGGTTAGCCTGAAACCGAAATGGTTCCCGCTACTGCTACCAATAAATACGGGCGTACTATGTGCATGTGAGCGTGACAAACTCTTTGCACATTAGAGTGTTAGACTATATCTCTCTTATTTTCCAGTTGCCAAGTTGCCAGTGGATCATAAAGTAGAAATATGTGCCAATCAATCCCATGACCCGTCTCCATCTACGCCAAGCTATGGTCGCCATGGGTCGCTAGCTTACCTAGCATGGGGATACGATGAATTGTTTCGGTGTTAACAGTGTCGCTGAAGTGACGAACGATTTAATACAGTAGCTAATTAAGTGATTCAGGGAATGTGTGCGTGTCTCGCTCAATCCATCTCTCTCAAAATAGGACCGGACCGCTGCTGGTTTCTGACCATTAAAACTCTGGGAGAAGCTCAGCAAGCGCGACTGATGGCAGCAATGGCCACGACACCCTCGCACTGCAGCTTCCCGCGCCCTGGCTGGATTATGTTGTCCCATCAGTCGTTTTCGGGGAGACTAATGGCGATTTCGGATAACTACACATACGCGATCCGTAATAATGTGCCTCCCGACTACTGGACAAGATGAAGAAAATGACGGCCCACTTGACATTTGTGAGGTGTTTCTTCTGCACTGCAGTTATCCTGTCAATTCTTCACCTTCCTCTCAGCCGTCAATTGTTGCTAGCTAGTTAGCCGCTGAAGTTGAAGAACTCTAGTCGATGATATTTACCAACAATTATTGTCGTAAGAGTTCTGTGCAAGAGAAATTGTACAATGACATCACTTAGTGACAGAAAGTCACTTACAGTAGTTTGTGACTACCTTCATTCCACGTTATTGGGTCCACCCGGCCACCCGGGTCAATCCAACTCAGGTGATGAGGAGGTTAATTACACTCTCGCCCTCCCCTGTCTCGCCCCCGCGTGGGCGAACAGGGGAACCCTAGCCCCGCCGCCGCTCCTCTCTCCCTCCTCCCCTCGCCCTCCCCGCCACCGTCGGGTCGGGCCTTGCCTGTGCGGGGCCGGCGCCGGCGGCGGCGGTATGTCTTCCCCCGCGCGGGTGTAGGCTGGCGGCGCGGCGCGCAGCTCCTCGCGGCGGCGTCTTCTCGGCCGGCTTCGGTCCGGCTTACGCTGGGTGTCCAAGGTGGAGGTGATGCGGCCGCTTGGTCGCGGGGAGGCGTCATGGCCGGGGCGCGGCTGGCTGGTCGCCGGCGTGCGACCGGTTCGTTCCCGGCTTGGATCTGGGCCCTTGGGGCTCCATCTGGGCTGGGGCGGGCTGCCCAGGCTTGGAGGCGTCTCTCCCAGTGGACAGAGTAGCAGGCTCCTGTGCTCGGGAAGGCGGCGTCGGCGGTGCCCTGGCTGCAGTGCGGCGGCGGGCTTTACGGGCCCTTTTAGGCTCGGCCGAGCCAGGCGGGCCTGGTTTGCCCAGTTGCTGCATCCGGTCAGCTACTGCCTTCCGGCGGTGGAGGCAGATCCCTCCCGCGTACCACCGTACTGCTGACCCTTGCTCGGCTATCGTTGCTCGGTTCTACCGGCCCCACGACATGGACTGCGGTGCGACGACGGAGATGATTGCAAGATCGTGATGGCGTTTGCTAGTGGGCGGGAGGATTGGTGGAGCCATATGGAGCATAAGGGTGTGGTCTATTGGAGGTCGGGCGTAATGCCTATCGAGTCTCGACACTGACGCGGTGATGCCCACGGGTGTCACCATCCTTCTTGAAGGGCGTCAGGTACCTCCTGCCGACCCCTCAGCGGACCGGGGGAAACCCTAGGACACACTCCGGGGGAAACCCTTGGAATTGTTCAAGCAGCAGCGTCGGCCTCGTCGCCCCCTTCTTGGAGGTGTTGCTTGGTCGGAGTGCTTCGGACGGCTAGGAGCGTGGTGGATGTCTCCGGAGGGCGCAACGGTTGCGAGTCATTTCTGTTTTCGTCGGACCGCCGTTGTCGGCTTTATTTTCTCTTCTTTGGTCTTTTTTCTTTCTTTTGGGCAGGATTGTGTTGTTTGCCCCAGCCTTGGCCTTGTGGTTGTTTCGGTTCGTTGCTATATTTATATAGCGGGGCGTAATCCTGTTTCGAGAGAATCCAACTCAGGTTATGTCTCAAATCTTAAGCTGAAGAACAGATGCATGTGTTAGCTGGCGAAAGAGGAGAGCTGCTACTTGTAGTGTGCATGGCCAAAAATGGATTCATTCATTTAGGGGACCAGCTAGCGTTTTCGATAAAAAATAGCTTAAACTTTAGCAAATAGCTCAGCCATAAATTCAGAATGATATTTTCATATTTTGCCTAGAAGCTCTGACTATAGTAGCTTATCCTAGTGCAACAAGTAGTACCCGACAGGAGATGCCCTCATGGCGTCGATGTAGCGTCGTCATCCGCTGTGTGGCCCTCCTGGTCACAAGACCTCTCCATCTCAAATTATTCTGAAAAAAGGTTGCAAGATCATGCATATGTTGAAATTGAAGAGCTGCTGCATCCTGGCGAGGGTAGAAACTGCAAAGCAGCAAAGATCTTGCATTGCACATGGCACGCGCGCGAAGCTGGTAGGACACGGCGGGCGACGGGGCGAGTAGATGTCGTCTGTTGTGGCAGAATCGCTCTACCCCTTTTCTTGTACTACCTCTAACTGTCGCATGTCTCTCACAACCCACAGGAACACTGAACACACACGCACAAAGGAAGAAGACACAAAGCTTTGCCCAGAAACACTCTTACTTGATGCACATAAAGACTACATTTTGGTGTAGCTAGGACGGGCCACCGAATCTCTCGGATGGCTCGCATGCAGCACATTCGCTTCTGCTCCTGCATTGGCATCTTATCACACGACATCTCATCAAGCGCCCTACTACGAGAATATACCTAGCTAGCTACTCCCTCCGTTCTGAATTAATTGACTCAGAAGTTGTACTAAATCTGAGTTAATTAATTCAGAACGGAGGAAGTACATGCAATGAAAATAAATTAATGCGGATACATGAATCAAGATTAAAGGCTAACACCGTCCAACAGTCCTATCGTTGAACACAGGGTAAACGGGATGTAAGCACGGGACATGAGAGCTGAGCTGTTTCAGTTCTGAACATGGAGGAAAAGCTTTTCCAAGTCTTCAAGGGGGTCCGGCTGGCGGTTGTGAGTATCGCGGCATGGAATAGTACTGTACTAGAAGGAGAAGGCGCGCGTTGCTGCGCCCGTTTTGTGCATGAAGCTCATGTTTTCTTGGTATGCATTTATACTATATATTGTTTATGCCAACAACATGAACATACAATCCAGGAAAAAGTATCATTATCAAAGAAATATCCTCATTTTGCAATGGCAAACCAAAGGCCATTTCATAAAATTCGAAGAGCTAACAAGATAAAGGTGAGGGTGTAGGGGTGAATGAATAATTGTGCAATTTATACATTTTCATTCGTCTTCAGGAAAACAATACAAAGGTCTATCCTCACACACATTAGCTTTGACCATATGCCAACAATTGCAAAGAAATATTGTAGTTCACACATACGTATTCCTCATAAGACAATTAGTTTTTACTGATAATAGAATAAAAATATGTCCCAGTGATCCATTTTTTCATGTCATGGTCTCCCACTTGACAAACCTACCGTGCTTCCCTATGATCAAATAAGAATATAAGATGCCAAAACTCTAGACCCTGGAGTGTATGTTTTCTAGCTAGATAATCATATGCTATCTTCTTCCTCCCATTATGTGTGTTGTGAACTGATCTTGTTTTTTAACAGAACATGATTCTATTGATCTACCAACACCTGCATTTAGACACGCAAGATGTTGCAATTACACCTGCATTTTGACCAGCTCCGTTGCATGTACCTAAGCACCTGATTTATAAAGGACTAATCTGAAGCTTAAGAGCAAGTCTAACCTGATGATGAGCTGTAAAACTGAGAATTCTTGATATATGAAAACCTTCGAATAGTCCAAGGAAATGGATGGCACCATATCAGCAAGTTGCGGTCTGATTGCCCAGTGTCCTGTTGTGTGAAGGAGATCCCTAGTGGCAACTTGTGATCTTCTTGAGTGCCGCATACCCAAGTCAAGTGAGAGAGATGGTAGCATGTTTATGTGCATGTCGACACCAATATCCCATCCAGGAAATTTGGATGTGATACAGAAGCAAAGCAACATGTCATTGTATTACAGAAACAATATTGATTGTCTGCTGAAACAACTGGTGAGAATGAAGAAAATGGTTGCAAGAAAACCAAACCATGATATCAAGGATGCCTTGTTATTAAGGTAAATAGCATACAGATGGTTTAGTGTTATTTTTTTTTGTGGGGAAGATTGTTTAGTGTTCACGTAGAAATAATTGCTACCTCATCAGATATTCTTGGCAGCTCACATATAATACACAATTTGTGTATGTTCGTGCACACAGTAACATTTTCGGCTTAAGTACGTGCCACTCCATGGGAGTATTTATCCATAAGCTAAGTGCAATTGGTATTGTATACACATATGCATATACTACAACCTGTAGTGAACACAAAAATGATAATGACACAAGATGCTCGTTTCAAACTATGGAACAGGTCAACCATAAGGAATTATATGGAAGGGGAGGATATTTAACAATCGGTAGCATGCATGTAAAGCTAGCAAGATGACTTCGAAGATCTTAAAATAAAGATAATCTGAAGATTTTTTTTAAAAGATGATCCCAAACCAATATTTAGAGAAATAATTACCAATATTTCTAGCTCCAGTTTCTGTTGTACATATCTAACAAATTTACACATGCTCCTACATAATTTTTTCACTGTAACGCAAGAGGGTTAAACATAGGTAATGTATTTGGATTCGCTACTGAAACCAAAATTCTGCAAACATGTGGGTAAGAAATCAATATATAGCTAAGGGGTATGGGTTAAATATGTTCAGATAGAACCAATGTTCACAAAATGCTAAGCATTGAGCAAGTTGTGAGTCATTCTTAGAGAAATTCCAGATTTGGCGAGCTTAGACGCGTTCTGTATGGAACATACATACATCATACGGATAGAACATACATACCTTTATTGCCTCGGTTTTCTTCCCTTTTCTTACTCTCCCAGTTCTACAAGTCCTTTCTCCAACGAAAAGAGCTCCATGGACATAGATCAAAATTTCAGCAAGCAAGTAACAAACAAAGCAACTATCTAGAAATTAATTATTAAGCAATCTCTGACAAAGAAGCAATATTATCTAGTTTCTCCACCTCCGCACATGCAAGCGCCCATGAAGATGTTAAGCGCACCTCTTTTTTCCACATGACACTCAAGCATACACTTGGGCCCAAAACGAAGCCTTATGCAACCGCTTCGCTTAATTTGCCTCTCAAGATAGAGTAAGTGTATGCTTTTCTGAACCTTGTGTAGAATTGAAACATGTTTTCTCATATGCAATTAAGATAGCTAACAAAAATTAAGAGTGTTTACATAACTTTCTACAACTAAAATATTAGTAAGATAATTCTATAAGATCATCACTTGACATGCTAAATCTATTTTTTCAAACATGAACATGGTAAATAACCATCTTTTCGAGCATGAAGGTACTCCATACAATATCGTTAGGCATGAACTGAGCTCTATGCTAATAGTCTTGTTTAGCCAATGTTCTGTTCTCATGATGAACATGTTGGTTATGTTTCATGGTCGCCAATTTTTTGACAGGCTGATGCTCCTTCGGCTAATCCAAAGTATATTTTTTGCTAAAAATTGCCAAAAAGAATGCAACCAAACACTATTCATTAATTTAGCTTGTAAAGGGTTAACTTGGATCAACCCAAAAAATTCCTAAGGGCAGTTGGCCGGTTGCAACTGTACATTTCAAGATGTCTTACCCATTAGTTAGCGAGTATAAGGAAAGGCCTAGGGGATTTCATAGTACTACTCCCCATCATATCACTACAATAGTACAATAGTCTGCAAAGCCAAAATCAGAATTTAATGTCAGGTAATCCCATTTGTGAATTTTTTTATCTACTGATTGTTGTTCAAAACATCAAAAAATGATCATTGTCTTGAATTAACACATCTAAATAAAGCACAAGAAATCTGAACCATACCCTACAGCTGCCAATGCAAAAAATACAACATATACAATTTTTTTGGGTGAAAAAGGATGGACTTAATATGTAGATGTTATCACAGTCATCAATAGAAAAAGCACTAAACAGTATATATGTTAAAGGTAAATCATCTCTAGCTGCACTAAATTTCAGAACAAACTTATTTATTAGGCAACCAAGCAGAAATGTTACAAATGGAAATTAGTCATTAGGTAACCGAGAATAAATATTTCATGGGATAATCTTCCTTTGCAGCTTGTTAGGATTTTTATCAAGCACTTGTAGGCATAAAGATGAAGCTGCACAAACAAACATGAAAATTTTATGAGTGGAAGAGAGGTTTACCTATATTGGGGCCATACTTCTGAAACGTAACAAAAAAAATTACATGTGTTGGCAGAATCAGGTTTTAGACTTTTAGTTACATCTAAGACATTATATAAGATCAATTTAGTAACATCGCGGAGCCCGATACAAACAAAATCACTGATATCTATCACAATACATGAGGACATTGTAAGGTTTTATGCATATATGCATCAACAAATTGTTTGGAAACATCAGAAGGCACAATGCTTGTGCAAGATTATGACAAGTCATTGACACACCTATCTATATTTCAAGCTGGAAACGAATTTAAGCAAATTCTGGGGCTTACATACCCCCGGGCTCATATGTATTTTGATCTGAACAGTTAATCATAAGAGGGCAAATTAATCAAATGCGCTTGAACAAAATAGAACTTATCTAGGAATTCCAAAGAGAGATGCACCATGAATTGAGAAGAGAAGTGTGCCTCAATAAACTTGACAGAACTTCCCTGTTGGTCTCCCATATACTTGAGTGTCACCTTTCTTCAAAAAAAGGGGTGGCGTGATAATCTGATTACAAAACTGAAGATAACCAAATGAAAGGAGAGCAGCAATTTACCTAGGTCTTTGGACTGATGTGTGACGTGGATGGAGGACTCTATGCGGTTGCGTATCAGAACTTGCCCTTATCCCTTGTATCAAACTACAGCTGCACGAGTTGCCTTACACAGCACTGCACCACTGCATCATCGTCTTCACGACTTTCGTAAATTCAAGCATCAAATGCTATAAAAAGCTACATCTAAATGGCACCATTGTTGGTCTAATAAGGCATATACACTAGAGCAAAACAGGCCACTGGTCCCGGGCCGTGAGGGCTTTTGCCCCGGTCACGCGCTCGGGACAGCGTGTTCGGGACAAATAGCCTCCCCTATTTGTCCCAGTCACGCCACGGCCCGGGACCAATAGGGGGGCCACGTGGCCAATCAAGGCAGACTCTGCCTGCGACTCATTTGTCCCGGTTCGTAATACGAACCGGGACAGTATATATGTTTTTTTTGTTTGTTTTATTTTGTTTCCTGTTTTCTATTTTTGTTTTTGTTTTCTATTTATGTTACTGATTCTTTTGTGTTTGTGTTTTTTCATTTATGTTTCATTTCAAACAAGATCGAGTTGCATATTATACGTTACTATGTAATATATATCATGAATACACGATTTTTTCCTCGGGATATAGTCATGAATACTACTAGTACACGAGTTCTCCCAAACAAATATTTACAACCGGAAGATCATGTCTGTACCGGGGACACGGCTAAGTACAAATATTTTTTACATGACAGAGAAGCATTAGACCCTATTTTTTCCTCGGGATGGTCTTTTTTGACGGCCGGATTATACTGCATTCTCCGCCTGGCTTTATGACATAGTCAAGCAGAAAGCCCGCAATTTCCTCCGCGATTGGTAGTAGGCGGTCTTTTGCTTCTAGCCTGTTTCGGATCGTCTCAAACTAAAAAGGAGAGATCAACACCAATATATCAACCATTATGAAAATAATTCAATTTGAGAAGTGAACAAGTTTGAATGAATTGTTAACGTACCCTTTTCCAGTCTGCACCCTCATTGAAGTGAATTCGGATGAACTCGCAGACATAGAATCCACACAAATTGGTGCCTTGTTGCTGCTTCTCGCACTTTATGATAGAATAAGATAAGAAATTAATAAAAAATAATCATAAATATTGAAAAAATGGTATTGTGAGACTGAAATTAAGAATATGCGTATGTGGAACCTAGCTAGTATACGTCTTTACCTCTCGCCATTTAAAAGTGAGGTTCTTAGCTATACCGACATCCTTGTGGAAACCGGTGAACTTGTCCCAAACCCTGATGTTTATGGTATGAAAAATTAGTAAAGAAGTTAACTAATTACTATATATTATTAGAAAAGACGAGGTCGATTGTGATAATGAACGAAATTACCTCTGGAGCATCTGTTTCGTGTCGTCGAACTTTTCTTCAGGTTTCGATAATGGGTCCAAGACATCAACGATTGCCTTTTCAACATCAATCTCAAATAATACCCAGTGAAATCTGCCATATGTTTATATTTGTTAATAACTAAATCATCAATTACATATACTTAATTAACATCGAGTATGTATAAGAAAGTAAACAACTCACTCGAAGTTGAACGGGAAAATTATGGTGCTTTTGTAATGTTGCGCCATCAAATAAGTAAGCAAAAGCTCCTCCGTTTGATCCGGGTAATGTAACAAACCATGATGATGAACTCGATTAGGGTCAATGAATCCAATCTTGTGATTGAGTCCCAGCTTTCGAGATTGTATAATTTTCAGCCTGCATAATAGAGTACAAAAGTAATATAGTGATAAGGATAATTACAAGCAATGAAAAATAAGTAGAGCTAGAGAATTACTGACATATATACATAATTTAATTACTTACATGCAAAAGGCACTGATGATAGATTTGTCGAGCGCGTCAAAATTGAATAACTGCCATAATTCGCAATACTCGATTTGAACCTCATCACCACCTGGGCCAAAAAATCCTTTGGAATTTTCCCATAGAGCCAGTCTCCGTCTTGACTTTTCGTGGTACGCAAGTACCATGCATTTAGTTGGTGCAACCTAGCTGGTAGAGTGCGCACCATTGCAGGGTCGACAAGATCTTGTCTTCTCACATATGTCCGCACCACCTCATGTATGGTGACACTCTCGCCAGCTTGCAATGCCTTCAGCTCTGCCAGAGTTATACCCATATCTCTAGCTTGCTGCGAAAGTACATCATCGATCGGGTTCCGGCTGTAAGGCGCCAATATGAGTGGAGGGGCCGATTGTCCCGCCTGCATTCCGAGCTGTGGAACATCTCTCTTCTGGGTGGCAGAAGATTTTTGTTCTTCCCGCACTCTCTTAGATGTACGCACCAGAACGCGTGTGTAGTCATCGTCCATATTTAGTTCATATTGCGACGGATGCGTAAGAAATTCTATGGCCCACCGTATCGCTTCCGGAGAATAAACCGGAACAGGCAAAGACATCTTTTTTGCCTTCTTTCTCTGGGAAGTCTGGATCTCCTCGACCCATGTATCGACATCTTTGCGAGAGTTCACAAAGCGAGACTTCCCGGCCGTTTCGCTTTTCTGAGTACTAGTCGACGCAGCGGTGCACTTCCGCTTCTTTTGCGGAGGCGATGGAGTCCGTTGACGCGGCGCAGTACGCTCACGCGGCGGAGTACGCTCACGCGACGACGGAGATGGACTAGCGCCTTGGTTGTCGTTGTGGGGGGTGTCTGGACTAGCACATTGGTTGTCGTTGTTGTAGTTATGTGGACTGGCTTGTGGACTGGGAGGGCGATTTAGCTGCATGTGTGGGAACACGATGTATTCTTTTTTCAATAAGCAGGTACTCTAGAGGGAAAATCTCAACTCAACCTCGTCTTCACCCGTAGGGAAGTCTAGCTTAATTCCCCCATATGTCTTGATAACCTCATCAACCCCGACAACAGCATAGCCATCTGGAATAGGGCGACAATGATAAGTTCCATTTGGGCTAGGCGGTAGGGCAAAGCCTGAAGGAGATATGCCCTAGAGGCAAATAAATAAGTAGTATTTATTGCGTTATCTCATAAGTTTATAATAGGTTTGTGTATTATGCTATAACTGTATTAATCGGAATTGTTAATACACGTGCGATTCATAGACAACCAGGTCCCTAGCAAGCCTCTATATAAGCTAGTCCATTGGGCAACAGTTGATCGAGATTCCCGATCAAGGACAATGACGTCGGTTGACAATGGGGTCATCTTGTTAGTTGAATAAGGTGGTGGACATACGCAAAGTATTGCAATAAGATAGTATTACGATGTTTGTCATTTGCAATAGATAAGAGTATGATAGCTTATTCCTTAGACCGTGAGACCGTACTTATTGTTGCTTCGTAGGAGTGCTTTGAGAGCATCAAACGTTGTGTCTTATATAGCATGACAATAACGGTGTCCATCTTGGGTATTCCGAAAGAGCATCGAGACGTAAGGATCAAAAGCGGGATTTGTTCATTCTTGTAATGGAAAGATACTCTGGGCCCACTCGGTGATATTGCATCTATATAGCTGCAGCTTATGACTAGGTCATGGAGATGTAATATCGCAGACGAGTTAATAACCTTCGTCGGTAACGAGATACAACAAAGGCATCGGTGTGTCTACGATCATATCTCGGACAAGGTAGTATCGCAGAGACAAAGGGAATGAATATCATACTTATGGTTCAACGACGATATTCGTGGAATGCACAGGGGTCGTCATATATTTCCAGGTATCCCTGACGATCATTGGTGAGCGGAGTGTCTCGACCATGTCTGGAGTGTTCTCGGACCGTAGCGTAACAAACTTAAGGTCTTAGCGACGCTAGGAGATAGGTTCTGGAATTTTATAGGTTTTTGTTGGAGAGAGAGAAATGATCCGGAAAGAGTTCCGGTGGTCCGGAAGGAGTTCCGGAGAGGTCTGGAATGGTTCCAGGAATGTCCGAAAGTTGTTCGGGTGGTCCGAAAGAGTTTTCGGAGTCACGGGATATTGAATTATATATAAATATATTAATTATGAATTAATGGGATTTTTATATTAATTTAATATTAATTAAATAAAGGAAAAATGGGGCTCCCACCTATATGGGCCCTAAGAGGGCCCAAGAGGGGGAGCCGCACCTCAAAGGGGGGTGGGCCCCATTGGCTGGTTCGGCCAGCCCATGTGGGGGCCGAACCCCCCCTCCCATGTCCTTTGTTTAGTCCCACATGGGGGAGCCAAGGGGTTTGCACACCCCCTTCCCCCTTTATATAGCAAGGCATATTAATTGATTTAATACACAGGAAATTCAATTAATTCCCAATTTCTCTCTCGTTCCCGTGGTTCCCAAGTTGGAGCCGCGCCGAGCTGAGGAAGGGGGTCTCTCTCCACCTAAGCCATACCGCAGAGCGCCGTTGCTCTGCGGGATTCCAGATAAGATCTACTCCTGCGATTTCAGCTGGATCTGAATGACCGGGAGTTGTCGCTAGGCTCCGAATGTTTGCGAGTGCTCGGAGGCTACTCTATTGAGGAGCTTGGGCGACGTCGTCTCGCCCCCTGCAGCCGCCGCGCCTCCCCCCCTCTGCTGCCAGCGCACCAGCCCCGGTGCTGGCGCTCTGCCTTCTTCCGCCCGACGCCCGTCGACGCAGATCATCGTCGACACCCCGGCGTCATCGACACCGACATCGCGGCAAGTTCTCCGCGACCTCGAGGTCGGCTACGTACGACTTCATCGTCAACGCTTGTGCGGGAGCGTAATCCCCGCTATCGGTCTACATGGAGGTAATGTAACCCGTTCCGCCACCGTTATCGCATGTACTAGATAGATAGATCCTGGCTAGTTAGGGTTTCGCTCGCTAGAAAATTATTGTTTTCTGCACCGTAACCCCTTCAGTGGTATCAGAGCCGATTTATGCGTAGTACTGCTGGTACGGTTAGAACTCATGTTGAATGAGGGCGTCTTTCTTATATTTTCTACCCTCTAGCGTGCACTTGCGATGCCTTCGGTATTGAGTTGATGAAGCGGCCCGGATCGACTTTACGCGTACGCTTACGCGAGACTGGTTCCACTACTGACATACGGCTTGCACCGTATCTGTGGCTGGCGGGTGTCTGTTTCTCTCTCTCTAGTCGGCAAAGCATTTTCAATGGAGGGCCCGAAAGGGATGCTTAAACATGCAATTATACGATTGACGTTGTGGTACAAAGTTCGTAGGTAGGGAAGCGATTCTCTTACGAATAAGCCTATTTGCCACGTAAAACTTGCAAAACTAAATAAAGCTAGAGGCGTCTAACTTTGTTTTGCAGAGGCGTTATTTCATGTGACATGGTTACGGTAAGTTTTGATATTACTCGTACTGTCGGAGGCAATGGAGGGCTCTGTAGACTCGGAGTCATGCCAGGGCGCCGGGGGGCCAGGCACATGGCGCCATGAAGGTCCAGGCGCATCGACCATGTCACATCGCACTTCATTGCATCATTATTGTGTGCTGTTGTGTGTGCATACTATTGATTGCTTATATACTAGATATACAACGGTAGCATCATAAATAGGATGATCCCTAACAAATACCAAAATTGTGTTCTCCCTCGTTGCGCACCACCAAGAAAGTTCTACGTTATGAGGCAGGCCGTGATGATCGGGTGTCACACATCTCGTCGTTCGCATACAGTGGGTGTAAGCCATGTTGCACGCGCAGGTCTTCGAGGTTTGATTGGCGAGCCTAGCATACTCAGAGGTATGGCCTCGGAACACGGGAAGATCGAAAGATCGAGCACGAGTCATAGAGTTGTTATGATCGACATTTTATGTCCACCTTTGAAGCTGTGCTGCCGGCCGTGATGATCGGGGGTAGTGTGGTGGATGAGGGTCGTGTAATCGCCATTATTATTTTTAGGGATAATAATCTTGGTGTGGTGTGTTTTTGATAATGAGATTATAAAACTAAAACTCACTTATATATTATAAACTTATCTTACCTCTTTTGCGATCACATCTGGAGACTGCGGAACTACGCTTCGGTTACTTCTTCAAGAGCTCGGATTCTACCTTGGAAGCCGACGGGTCCAACTTCATCAGCTGGTGCATTGGTTTTAGAAACATTCTCCAAACACAACAAACATCCTATATGTGCTAGAACATTAGTTAGGAATTAGACCAGATGATTCTGATAGCAAGGAGAAAGATGATGAGTTCCGTAAGCATCATGATATTTTCATGGAAGTGAAGGACGTCATGAGCGTATGCCTAGCACCAGAGTTGAAAGTTGTATTCAACACCTGGAGCCATATGTTGTGATTGATGCGATCAAAGGTCACTTCAAAGATGAATTGAGTCTTGAGAAGTTCAGACAGCTTAGAAAGTTCCGGACCATTCACATGGGGAGCATACCTATCTGGAGACTCAGTTGAAGAAGTTGTGTGACATCTACTTCAGGCTTACGAATATCTACGATTTCTAGATAGCGAACTCCAGTGCAATAGAGATTGCGCTTTACCTCCTAGCTGTGAATAGCATGTGCGTGAATATGCTATAGAGACACGGTGAGCTTCTTCACGTTCGTGAACAAGTTCAAATCTCTAAAAGTTGATTCATCGAAGAAGAGTTCTTCGACGCTATGGGTATATTTGATATACGAAGATATAAATGTATTCTTCTCATACTTGATGAAAAGTGTTTGATAATTGTTCTGTTTGTGAAACAGTCCCTGATTATCACAAGTATGTGGCGAAGGGTGACGTGACAGTGCACGAGTGATGGCAAGTTCATGGCCAGTGGTGCTCACGCCCTCGAGATATCATATTAGTTATCATCAATAGTTTTTGATAAGACATTTTGTAATAGTGAGAATGTGATCTAGTTTGGTGTCTTGAATGTAATAAGACATAATTATTCATATAGAACACATCAGTTGTTTTATGTTATGAAACAAAGCAGTTGTTTCATGTTATGAGTAATTTGCATCACATCTCAATTACATTATGCGTAAGATATACATTTATAATAGCGGGAATGATAAAATTGAGTGTCCAAAGAACAAACACCATCGAATTTAGTCATAAAGGCAATGAAAGAAGTAATGGATATTTTTGGTCCATTTAAGTATTTCGAGTGCCAAAATTGATTAAGTTTGAAATGCAGTATTGAAGTTGCAATGCTAGAGGAATTGATTGAGAGTCATTTTTAAATGATAAATCAATGGTGTTATTGCATGATCCGAATTGTTCCATGATTTTGGTAAATAGGAGTATTTGCCCGATAAATTATGGAGTCTGAAATTAATTTGATAATAGATCAAATGGGGTTTTTCAGAAGAAAGATTAATGAATATTGTATTCACAAGATTCGATCAAAGGACAATATTTTTGAATTATGGTTTCAACACAAAAGACTTGTGGAAATTCGTTTCACAATATTATAATGTCATATATGGTGATATGTGGGGAATTATAATTATGCTCTATTTTAAATAAATAAAGTGTGGTCGGTCAGAATCAGTCTTAGAATCTCCTAATATGTTCGAAACATTATAGTCGATGTCCACTTTAGAAAATAGATATTTTTCTCAACAAAAATTCATAGGATCGACAGTAATGTCGACGTGTATATGATTATGCGATAATTCGGAATATACATGAGTAGTTCTTTGTAGATTGCTCGCATTGGACGAGAGTATATTCCAGAATCAATTAGAAACAAAGTTCAGTTTGTTGTCTATGTAATTCCGAGAAAAGATGACTTTTCGAATTATGGTTTATGGATTGAAATTAGAAGTTTGGAATAAAGTGTCAGACTTATGTTGGAAGATGTTCCAAAGAGTATATGTCTACTAATGAAAGTTTAGTGATTAAGAGTGAGGGAGACTAGAAAATTGTTTTCTGCTTGCAATCCTCTTCATAAAGATCATAATATTTTCATGAAAGAAACTTCTAAATAAAGTGTTGTTATATTTAATATTGCTGTCAGGTCACAGCACTGTATTAAGTATTTCAGATCTTGTTGACAGATCAAGGTGCACTTTATGAATACAAAGAAAGTTGAGAAAATATCGGAATACGAACAAAGGCTTTTTGAGCCTGGAAATCCAAAGTTGCATTTGAAAGGATTAAGAGAGTAATTGTTGCTGCAATTCTTATTAGGGGAATAAGATTGTTTAATCGTCATATAAGGTGTTATATGAGAAATGTGACTATAAGAAAGACGCGGTAGCATGTCTTGTCGAGAAATGTGTCTTGGACAAGATCAAATTTGTTGACTACATTTATGTAGACATGCTTGAAGTCTGAGGGATTTGTATTAATGTAATACTGTAGTTTGTATTAAATTCAAATTGATAGTAGATCAATGATTTTGGTTTAACCAAGATGTCGATTTAAGTGGGAGTCATAGTTAGTTCACTCAGGAGAAATATGTGAAGAACATATTTTTGAGTGGGAGCTTGGGAACTCAAATATGTGGATAACATGTTTTTGAGTGGGAGCTCGTGTTATAGAATATGTGGAGACATAATTTGAGTGGGAGTCGAATTCATCTTGTGTAGTTAACACATTGTGAAACTGTACCAATAGAATAGGATGAAGTTGTAAAACTATTTAAAAGTTAGTGTCTATTTTGAAATAGAACGGGAATTTTTAAATAGTTAGTCGAGTTGTGTTGGATTATATCTGAGGAGTCAGAATAGAATCAAAAGGATGGTCCTTTGGAATCCAATTGGTCATTAAGAGTAATGATGCATGAAGGTAATGGTTGTATGACATGTGGGTCTATTATGTATATATTAGACATCATACAGAAACCATATTATCTGCTCGATAAAATATAACCGATGTTCTTGGAGTAAAGAACAGTTATGAAAGTAAATTTGGAATTTACTGGAAGTAGAAGTGCGTTAGTTAAGGGATTGACATTTGAATGTCAAGTTTTCTACATTGGTGTGAAAGTATGTAGATATCGCGAGTTTGTAATTGTTACAAGGGGCTCTGCATGGCTGAGTGTGTTTTTCAGGGCAGTTATCTGGTTAGTATAATCAGAGTAAGCGCTGGGAAGCAGAAGTCTCACTTAGTTACGGTATTTGCATATATGTTGTTAGACAACATGGTGATATCAAACAAGTTGATACCAGTGAATCGCAAAAGCATGTACAATCATGGATTGTGCAGTAACACTTTTCCACGAGCAAGCATTATCAAATGATTCTTATTTGATAAGGGATTCTGATAAAGTAAAATGCAGCTAGTTTATTTGTACTCTAGTGCAAGTGGGAGACTCAAGGAGATATGCTCTAGAGGCAAATAAATAAGTAGTATTTATTGCGTTATCTCATAAGTTTATAATAGGTTTGTGTATTATGCTATAACTGTATTAATCGGAATTGTTAATACACGTGTGATACATAGACAACCAGGTCCCTAGCAAGCCTCTATATAAGCTAGTCCATTGGGCAACAGTTGATCGAGATTCCCGATCAAGGACAATGACGTCGGTTGACAATGGGGTCATCTTGTTAGTTGAATAAGGTGGTGGACATACGCAAAGTATTGCAATAAGATCGTATTACGATGTTTGTCATTTGCAATAGATAAGAGTATGATAGCTTATTCCTTAGACCGTGAGACCGTACTTATTGTTGCTTCGTAGGAGTGCTTTGAGAGCATCAAACGTTGTGTCTTATATAGCATGACAATAACGGTGTCCATCTTGGGTATTCCGAAAGAGCATCGAGACGTAAGGATCAAGAGCGGGATTTGTTCATTCTTGTAATGGAAAGATACTCTGGGCCCACTCGGTGATATTGCATCTATATAGCTGCAGCTTATGACTAGGTCATGGAGATGTAATATCGCAGACGAGTTAATAACCTTCGTCGGTAACGAGATACAGCAAAGGCATCGGTGTGTCTACGATCATATCTCGGACAAGGTAGTATCGCAGAGACAAAGGGAATGAATATCATACTTATGGTTCAACGACGATATTCGTGGAATGCACAGGGGTCGTCATATATTTCCAGGTATCCCTGACGATCATTGGTGAGCGGAGTGTCTCGACCATGTCTGGAGTATTCCGGAACCGTAGCGTAACAAACTTAAGGTCTTAGCGACGCTAGGAGATAGGTTCTGGAATTTTATAGGTTTTTGTTGGAGAGAGAGAAATGATCCGGAAAGAGTTCCGGTGGTCCGGAAGGAGTTCCGGAGAGGTCTGGAATGGTTCCAGGAATGTCCGAAAGTTGTTCGGGTGGTCCGAAAGAGTTTTCGGAGTCATGGGATATTGAATTATATATAAATATATTAATTATGAATTAATGGGATTTTTAGATTAATTCAATATTAATTAAATAAAGGAAAAAGGGGGCTCCCACCTATATGGGCCCTAAGAGGGCCCAAGAGGGGGAGCCGCACCTCAAAGGGGGGTGGGCCCCATTGGCTGGTTCGGCCAGCCCATGTGGGGGCCGAACCCCCCTCCCATGTCCTTTGTTTAGTCCCACATGGGGGAGCCAAGGGGTTTGCACACCCCCTTCCCCCTTTATATAGCAAGGCATATTAATTGATTTAATTCACAGGAAATTCAATTAATTCCCAATTTCTCTCTCGATCCCGTGGTTCCCAAGTTGGAGCCGCGCCGAGCTGAGGAAGGGGGTCTCTCTCCACCTAAGCCATACCGCAGAGCGCCGTTGCTCTGCGGGATTCCAGATAAGATCTACTCCTGCGATTTCAGCTGGATTTGAATGACCGGGAGTTGTCGCTAGGCTCCGTATGTTTGCGAGTGCTCGGAGGCTACTCCATTGAGGAGCTTGGGCGATTTCGTCTCGCCCCCTGCAGCCGCCGCGCCTCCCCCCCTCTGCTGCCAGCGCACCAGCCCCGGTGCTGGCGCTCTGCCTTCTTCCGCCCGACGCCCGTCGACGCAGATCATCGTCGACACCCCGGCGTCATCGACACCGACATCGCGGCAAGTTCTCTGCGACCTCGAGGTCGGCTACGTATGACTTCATCGTCAACGCTTGTGCGGGAGCGTAATCCCCGCTATCGGTCTACATGGAGGTAATGTAACCCGTTCCGCCACCGTTATCGCATGTACTAGATAGATAGATCCTGGCTAGTTAGGGTTTCGCTCGCTAGAAAATTATTGTTTTCTGCACCGTAACCCCTTCAAAGCCGTGCGCCACCTTCACGGTTATGTTCAAGCATGGCACATGTAGGTCGCAAAGTTCCCGCTGCACGATATTATCCACGGGGTGACGAGGACCCGGCATATCATTGTGGCGATCGAGCTCCGTCGAAGCCACGCTGCTTCTCCGCATTGATTTTGGATCAGGAGAAAGATTTTCGGGCGTCTCAGATTCGCAGGGCATCCGTCGAGTCTGCGCTGCCTTCAGCTCTGCTATCTCCTTCTCATGCTGTAGTAATTTATTTTCCATCCACTGGGCCCGGTCGGCAATCTCTTTCTTCTTTCTCGATCGGCTTCTATAAGTGCCAACATCTTTGGGAAACCCAAGTATCCACGGTACAGAGCCGACGGTTCCTCTTGTTCGTCCACTGTGTTCAGGATTCTTAAGGGCTCGCGATAGCTCGTCCTTCTCTCTGTAAGGGTGGAACCTGCCTTCCGTGACCTCCTTCCATACCTCTCTAAGAGCTTTAATAGGGTCAGGTCCGTGCTCCTTGGTAAAAAGACAGTCACCTGTTTCAGGGTCTAACTTTCCACCATGCCCATAGAACCAAGCCTTAAGCCGGTCTGGCCAGTCAAATGTCTCGATCTGTATACCTTTAGCCAAAAACTCTTCCTCCATTTTCAGAAACTTAGGCAGGGCCGTCAGGTAGCCACCTGACCCCATGTTATGGTGATATATCTTTTTGTCTGCATTTTTCTTATTTCTCTCTGACATGGCCTTAGCGGCTTCCGATTGCTTGTACGCCTTAAATTCGGGCCACTCATCTTTTATCTTTTCATAGACTCCGACAAATTCTGGAGTTTTACCTTCTTTTATGAACTTGTTAAGCCTTTTCTTCCAGCTGCGGAACAATTCACCCATCTCAATATAAGTCCAGGCCTTGCATCGATTCCCTATAACCGGCTCCTCTACATCCTCCTCTTCCGGTAAAGTGAAATTCTGCATGAGCTCGTCCCAAAGGAGTTGTTTGTCTGCATTCGAGACATAAATAACCCCCTCTTTTGGCACCTTTGGCTTATACCATTCTTGAGCCCTGATGGACAGTCTGTCCCGAACGATGACTCCGCACTGAGCTACAAATTTCCTTGTGTGGTTAGCGGGAGCAATCGGTTTTCCTTTTTCATTGATCTCCTCGATGTGGTACTTCTGTTTCCCTTGGAGCTTTTTGGTCCCGGTCCGTGGCCCGCCTCGTTTCACCGCTGCTTTTTTGCTTGGTCCCGGTTCATGCCCCGCCGACGGCTAAACACAAGAAAAAGTGATAGTTAATATATGTATACACACAAATCTTTTCAACGGAGACAAAAACCTGAGGGCATATATCTACCTCGGCGGCCGACTTTCCAACAGTAGAGTCGGTGAACTGTCGGTGAGCTGAACTGTCGGTGACGTCTATTCCGTCTGAATGCCCCTCCAGTCCATCACCGGACTCGTTCAGAAATTGCCCGGTGAAATCGTCTACGTGTTCCTCTTCTTGTTCATGGTTTCTGCCGGGGTCCAATTCATCACCTTCGCGAATGATGCCGAACATGTCCTCTTCTTGTTGAAGGTTTCTACGGGTGTCCATAGTTTCTGCAAGAGATTTCAATCCATTTAAATAATTTTAATAACTCAACATCTAAATAACTTTACCGATATGTCATACAACTAAATAACTTTAAAAACTTCATATATTTTATAATAAATGGATTATCCAAATGAACATTTCATTAGCTTAAAATGATCTTCATTTATTTTCAAAACACAAAATGATTTTCATGAATATATATTCTATATAAGAAAAGAATTAAATGTGAAATCTATTCTAAAGATATGCTATGAAGTTTTCAAATAATTTATGATAATATAAAAACTTTTGGTGCACAAAATATTTTGAATTAAAAATGATTTCATTGCATTTTCTCTTTTCATTTCCAATAGTTGTAATATGTTATTTAAATAACCTATTAAATCAAAAATTATTTTATTAACCCAAAATGAATTATTTAAATAACTAATCTCAAAGTTGACCTAAATGGGCAATTTTGCATTTTATGAATATTTCAAAATATTAATTTTCAAAATTATTCAAAACATGCCCACAACTGGTTTAACACAAAGATAATAATTTTACAAATTTTTAGAAATTTGTTTGACTTCATTTGGACATTTAAATCAAAAGATATGAATAAAATGGAAAAATCAGAAAAAGAAATTCACTTGTGACGTCAGCTATGACATCACTGCATCTTGAACTGTCGTTCATCGAGAAATCCGGCCGAAATCCTCTCCCAAATTCGTTCAAAATCAGCGCGTTTCTTACGGGATTTGTTCCCATACTCGAGCCCCCGACACCGCGGTCCGTTTGCCCCCCAAAACCCCTAACGGAGCGCCGCCAGGCCGCTGTTGCCGCTCGCCGGAGTAGCTCAGCCGCGGAGCCGAAGTTGGCGATATGAGGCTAGGGTTCGTGGCACGCGCGCGCAGAGTGAGAAATGGAGCACGAGCTAGGGTTCAGGGCACGCGCGAGGCTCACCTAGTCGAAGAAGGAGGCGAGGAAGGTGGCGGCGAGGCCCAGCCGGAGTCGAATAAGGAGGCGGCGGCTAGGGTGGTTCACGGGAAATTTGGGCAGCGCTTCGCGAGGAGAGGGGAATGGCTCCGGGTTGAGCCACCACCCGTGGCTAAGTGTTGCTTATATATAGCAACACTCAACTGTCCCGGGTGGTGGCTCAGCCCGGGACAGATAGCACTCAACTGTCCCGGGTGGTGGCTCAGCCCGGGATAGATAGCACCCCATCTGTCCCGGGCTGAGCCACCACCCGGGATAGATGGTGTTTTTTCTTTTTCTTTTCCCTTTTTCTTTTCTTTTTCTGTTTTAAATAACTTTGGAATTTGGAAAAACTTTCAATATGAAAAGTGTTTGAATTTGACTAACTAATACAAAAACATTTTCTCTTTTCTATAACCATTATTTTAATAAGTTTAAAACTATTTTGAATGTGAATTTGTATAACTTTTGCAAACTTTGGAATTTGAAACAACTTTCAATATGAAAAGTGTTTGAAATTGACTAACTAATACAAAAACATTTTCTCTTTTCTATAACCATTATTTTAATAAGTTTAAAACTATTTTGAATGTGAATTTGTATAACTTTTGCAAACTTTGGAATTTGAAAAAACTTTCAATATGAAAAGTGTTTGAAATTGACTAACTAATACAAAAACATTTTCTCTTTTCTATAACCATTATTTAAATTAGTTTAAAACTATTTTGAATGTGAATTTGTATAACTTTTGCAAACTTTGGAATTCTGAGCTGTTCGATCAACACTTTAACTTCCAAACCGGGACTAAAGAAGCACACGGATCGTGTGTTTCTTTCAAGCACTTGTAAGCCGTTTGATCAGGTGTGTGTTTCTTTTGATTGCTTCTGAGCTGTTCGATTAACGCTTTCAGTTTCAAACCGGGACTAAAGAAGCACACGGATCGTGTGTTTCTTTGAAACACTTGTTAGCCGTTGGATCAGGGGTGTGGTGCTTTTGAGCACTTGATAGCTGTTGGATCAACACTATCAGTACCACTGGTTGAGCCCATGACCCTATATATAGCCCCCTCTCGGACGAGGCGAGCACTCAGTGTTTCCTCCTTCTAGTGCCTAGCCGGGTGGTGTGTGGTATAGAAATCACTCGGATTCCCTGCATACGCCCCACGGTGCATTTGATATGCAGGCACTCAGGAGCCACCGTGGGGCTGTATGCAGGTGAAATCGTGTGTTTTGTTCTATCAAAAGAATAGTTCAATTCATCTACTGAGGAATATATACAAATTACTCGGATTCCCTGCATACGCCCCACGGTGCATTTGATATGCAGGCACTCATCAAGAGCCACCGTGGGGCTGTATGCAGGTGAAATCGTGTGTTTTGTTCTATCAACGCCGACGGATCCATTTGATATGCAGGTAAAAATGGAGCATCTTCTTCATATCAAAAGTTTAATATATTAATTATTACATATCGCACCAACATCTCCATCACACAACACCGCCAGTTCTTCTGCGTCGGAACCATGGAGCATCTTCTTCAATCAACTTGATGATTGGGTCAATGTCACTACGAAAGGCGGAATTTCATCAAAATTATTATAATCATCTGACATGTCTGTCTTGTCCTCCACTCCCACGATGTTTCTTTTTCCTGAAAGAACTATGTGACGCCTAGGCTCCTCCACTCCCAGGATGTTTCTTTTTTTGGGTCTGCTAGACATGTCTTTCACATAGAAAACCTGAGCCACATCATTGGCTAGCACGAATGGTTCGTCTCTGTACGCAAGATTGTTTAGATCCACTGTTGTCATTCCGTACATCTTGCCTACCTCAACCCCGCCTTTCAGATTGACCCATTTGCACCGAAACAAAGGGATCTTAAAAGAAGGTCCATAGTCAAGTTCCCATATCTCCTCTATGCAACCATAATATGTGTTCTTCTGCCCATTGTTGTTTGTTGCATCAATGCGAACACCACTGTTTTGGTTCGTGCTCTTTTTATCTTGGACACTCATGTAAAATGTATTTCCATTTATCTCGTACCCTTGGAAAGTACATATAGTTGTAGATGGTGCCCTGGCCAACAAGTGTAACTCTTCATCAACCTTGTCTTTATTTTCAAGATGTGCTCGCAACCAACCGCCGAACGTGGCCATGTGTGTACGTACAATCCAGTTGTCAGACTTCCCCGCGTGTAGAGAGCGTACAAAATTCTTGTGTTCATCGATATACGGGGCCACCAAGGTAGAACTTTGTAGAACTGTATAGTGTGCTTCAGTGAAAGAATGTCCATCCATACAAATTTTTGTTTTCTTTCCTAGTGTGCCTTTTCCACTAAGTCTACCCTCATGTCGTGATTGTGGAACACCTATCGGCTTAAGGTCATGAATAAAGTCAACACAGAACTCAATGACCTCCTCGTTACCGTAGCCGTTGGAGATGCTTCCTTCTGGCCTAGCACGGTTATGCACATATTTCTTTAAGACTGCCATGAACCTCTCAAATGGGAACATATTGTGCAGAAATACAGGACCGAGAACTTGAATCTCTTCGACTAGGTGAACCAGGAGATGCGTCATAACATCGAAGAAGGATGGAGGGAACACCAACTCAAAACTGACAAGACACTGGACCACATCATTTTGCAACCCTGGTTGAATCGCCGGATCGATTACCTTTTGAGATATTGCATTGAGGAATGCACAAAGCTTCACAATGGGTACTCGAACATTTTCCGGTAGTAGCCCCCTCAGTGCAATCGGAAGCAATTGCGTCATAATCACGTGGCAATCATGAGACTTTAGGTTCTGAAATTTTTGGAGTCTCACATTTACTATCCTCTTTATATTCGACGAGAACCCAGCCGTGACCTTGATACTGCTCAGGCATTCAAATAATATTACTTTCTCTTGTTTGGTAAGAGCGTAGCTGGCAGGACCTTCGTAGTGTTCGGGACTTAGGCCGTCTCGTTCTTTCACACGTTTCTGGTCCTCCCGTGCTTCCTCTGTATCTTTTTTCTTCCCGTACACGCCCAAGTAGCCTAGCAGGTTCACACAAACATTCTTCGTCACGTGCATCACGTCGATAGCAGATCTAACCTCTAGGACCTTCCAATATGGTAGCTCCCAAAATATAGATTTTTTCTTCCACATGGGTGCGTGCCCATTAGCGTCTTTCGGAACCTGTTGACCTCCAGGACCCTTTCCAAAGATTACTTTTAGATCCTTGACCATATCAAATATTTCTTCACCAGTACGGTTGACAGGCCTCCTACTGTGATCAGCCTCACCTTTAAAATGCTTGCCTTTCTTCCTTGCGGTATGCCTGATCGGAAGAAATCGACGATGCCCCAGATACACACACCTCTTACATTTATCCAAATATAAACATTCAGTCTCACCCAAACAGTGTGTGCATGCATTGTACCCCTTGGTCGACTGCCCTGAGAGGTTAGCAAGAGCAGGCCAATCGTTAATTGTTACAAAAAGCAGAGCTCGTAGGTCAAATTCCTCATGTTTGTGCTCATCCCACACCCGTACACCTTCTTCCCGCCACAACTGTAAAAGTTCTTCAAATAATGGCCTGAGGTACACATCAAGGTCGTCGCCGGGTTGCTTCGGGCCTTGGATGAGCAATGGCATCATAATGAACTTTCGCTTCATGCACAACCAAGGAGGAAGGTTATAAATACATAGAGTCACATGCCATGTGCTATGACTACTGCTCTGCTCCCCAAACGGATTGAAACCGTCTGTACTTAGACCAAACCTTAAGTTCCTTGCGTCATCTTCAAATTCCGGGAACTCTCTCTCAATTTTTCTCCACTGCGACCCATCAGCGGGGTGTCTACACATCGCGTCTTTCTTACGGTCCTCTTTGTGCCATCGCAACAACTTGGCATGCTCTTTATTCGCGAACAGGCGTTTCAACCGTGGTATTATAGGAGCATACCACATCACCTTGGCAGGAACCCTCTTCCGGGGACGCTCACCCTCAACTTCACCAGAGTCATCTCGTTTGATCTTATACCGCAATGCAGTGCATACTGGACATGCATCCAAATTCTCATACTCACCGCGGTAGAGGATGCAGTCATTAGGGCAGGCATGTATCTTATGCACGTCTAATCCTAGAGGGCACACAACCTTCTTTGCTTCGTACGTGCTGTCGGGCAACTCGTTGACCTTTGGAAGCATCTTCCTAATTATCTGCAGCAACTTTCCAAATCCCTTGTCAGTCACACCACACTCTGCCTTCCACTGCAGTAATTCCAGTGTGGTACCCAGCTTTTTCTGACCATCTTCGCAACTTGGATACAACAATTTCTTGTGATCCTCTAACATCTGGTCGAACTTCAACCTCTCCTTTTCAGTTCCGCACTCTCTCTTTGCATCAGCAGTGGCCCTACCAAGATCGTCAGTGGGCTCATCTGGTGCCTCTTCAGCTTCAGCTTCCCCCGTTGCAGAATCTCCGTACTCCGGGAACATAGGATAGTTGTCATCATCTTCCTCTTCTTCATTGTCTTCCATCATAACACCTTTTTCTCCGTGCTTCGTCCAACAATTATAGCTGGGCATGAAACCATGCCGAATAAGATGACTTTGAAGGGTTCTCACGTTTGGGTGATCTGTCTTATTCTGACAGTTGACACATGGACAACACATGAAACCATTCGTACTGTGGGCCTGGGCTTTCTCTAGAAATTTCCTCAAACCTGTCATGTACTCGGCAGTGCGTCGGTCACCATACATCCATTGTCGGTCCATCTGCATTATATAATGAACTACATCAATAACCATTACAGAACATCGACAAATAAACACTGAACATGCACGGTATCAATTAATTACAAATGAAATGAGAGAAAAATTAACCTTGATCGAAAAGAAGAATAAACTTCTTTAAGTGTACATCAAATCAATTCGTGAACTCTCTCGGGCATTTCATCAAACACCTTGCATGCATACAAAAAAAACAGACTAGCACACACCCCCTCCTTCCATTTCAAAAAAAAATGCCTCCAATGGTTTTGGGAGGGGGCTGCTGATGATCAGTATATATAGGCACACCCCCCATTTGTCCCGGTTTCAGTCACAAACCGGGACAAAAAGGAGGCCCATTTGTCCCGGTTTGAGACTGAAACCGGGACAGATGGAGGTTTTTTTCATTTTTTTTGTTTTCTTTTTCTGTTTTCTGTTTTAAATAACATTTGCAAACTTTGGATTTTGGAAAAACTATGAATATGAAAAATGTTTGAATACATAGATAGTCTACTCATCAACGACATTAAGATGATCATTTTCCGTATTATAGCCGCGTAGGCTATCCCACTTCCGTCCAATCTCGAAGCCAAGGCGAGCGTCTAAAGCAGCATATACGACTTGATCGTAGCTCAATGGAACGTTGCCCCATCCGAAAATTAGGTCTTTTTGTAACGTGTCTTCCTTGTCGTCGTCCGTGTACTTCCTCTTCTTGTATTTCTTCTTCTTCTCAAGATTTGGCCCAATGACCGCATTAGAGAGAGCATATAGACTAGGAGTAAAATTGCCGGTAGGGTTTCGGCGATCCCTCTGCAGGTCGACCGCGGACCGAATAATAATTCCGTAGTAGGCTAGCATCTTCATGTCATTATGGATTGCCACGCCGTAGAATTTGATTGTCTCGTCACCTAAGAAATCCACGAGGACCTGTGGCACCCGATCAGCTTTGCAAATTTGGAAGACAAGAGTCTCGGTCGCCACCGAGAGTTGAAGGACGGCGGCGCGCTGCGGAGTATCCTTCCGTCGAGGGTCGGTGAACTCTCAATCGAGTCCAACGGCTTTGATCGGAGCGGCGTCGAGGAAGTTGTTCTTCACGTCGCCGATCCACTTCTCCACGCGCCATGCCCGAAGGGTGACCCACACCTTGAACCGCATGCCTTCCTTCTCGTAGCCGTAAAACTCATCGGACCGAGGCACGAGTGGCTCCATAGGAAATGGTGTACGTGGACGGAGAAAAGAGAGGAGAGATGGCCGGAGAAATGGTGTGGGAAGAGTCGTACTGTGCAGTGCATTTTATAGCGCCGGAGAGGAAGATGAATCGCCGGCGGAGGGCAGAGGAATCGCCGGAGGGCAGAGGAATCGCCGGTGCCGCTCGTCTTCCGTGCGCGTCGAAAAAACGCGGCGGTGGCGGGTAACTGAAACCATGCCCATTTGTCCCGGTTCGTGACTGGAACCGGGACAAATGGGTGTCGCCTGCGGGTGCTACATCATTTGTCCCGGTTCCAGCCACGAACCGGGACAAATGA
This sequence comes from Poa annua, assembly GCA_026929855.1. Lineage (NCBI taxonomy): Eukaryota > Viridiplantae > Streptophyta > Magnoliopsida > Poales > Poaceae > Poa > Poa annua. The sequence goes on from CM049428.1 coordinate 14,251,724, forward strand.
GTGTCGCCTGAACTAGTTGAGGCGTTTTATGCCCCATCTGTCCCGGTTTGCAGTACGACCGGGACAAATGGGGTTTTGGAGTTTGGTCCTTTAGCCTGTTTTCTACTAGTGATACTGATGCAGATTGATCCAGAAAGTCCTCCACTGCATCGACAGTTATGGTTTCCTGTCATACCAAGCCGTCGAAAGAAAACGCTGCTGATAGCAAATTGAGAGATTGTTTGTTCCAGAGAGACCACCCTTGCGCCAACTTCTGTAGAAGACAACACACTTTTAGCTCCAGAAAGTATGCCCAACTTGGCAAGCCTTGCAGCAAAACCTGTAGGAAAGAATCACATATATGATCAAATTATAATGATACTGTCCATAAAAAAATCATAGAAGTATCTTGCCAGATGGGTAAACATAACTGGGATGATCCAATGTTTATGCATGATGCAACAATGCAAAAAATGTGACAACATGTATGCCCTGCATATTTGAGGCAGGCTTCCTACCACTTTGGCGATAAAAGCAATATGAACTGTAAAAGCCAAACGGACTACACATCTTGGTATAATCGGTTGGAGCTAAATTCAAATTCAAGAAGAACAATATTGCATGGACGAAAAAACATATATATTGCATAACTTCATTTTCCTCTTCACTCTGCTTGGAGATTCTTCAAGCACCTCGTAGGCATAGATTGTAAAAGCACATGTGTGATGTGCCTCTGTTGTTCACGACAAGCTCAGCTACACCGGCGGCTTGTGCCTATGCTGTTCACCACCGAGGCAGAGTGAGAAGAGCCGAACAATGCTAGCTCGACAACGGGGAAACAAATAGGGAAGAAGGGTGGGGCTAGCGGCATTAGTGGACAAAGGTCTTTCTGTGGCGCACCAAAAAGTTTTTCTGTGGTGCACCAATTGGGCATGGTCGGTGCGCCACAGTTATCTCGCCATAAAAATATATTTCTGTGGCGCACACGCCCGATGTGCCACAAAAATATTTTTGTGGCGCACCCCACATCCATGCGCCACATAAACATATCTGTGGCGCACCCTTACTTAGGTGCACCACTAAATTATTTTTTTTGAATTTTAAAAAAGATGGCGGCCAGATACTAATCTGGATCTGGCGTCGCCCGTTTTTCGCCAAAATTTCGTCGAAGCCCGTGGCTGGAGGAGGATGTTGTCATAAGTGGGTGTAGGAGGGGGTCGCCGGAGGTGGGTGGACGAGGAGGAGGAGGAGCTTGCCGTAGGAGGGAGGTTACCGGAGGAGGAGGTGGTCACCGGAGAAGGAGGAGGAGGTGGTCGCCGGAGGAGGAGGTTGTCGTCGAAGTCGCCGGAGGTGGTCGCCGGAGTAGAAGGTCAAAGTCGTCTCTCTTCGCCGGAGTTGGTGGAGTGGAGGAGAAGGGGAGTGGAGGAGAAGGGAAGTGGAGGAGAGGAGAAGGGGAGAAGAGAAGTGGAGGAAAGGAGAAGGAAAGGAGAGGATAAGGTGAGAAGGGGAGAGGATAAGGGGAGCCAACCTTCATTTCAAATTTCGAATCCCGCCTATAAATTCTGTGGCGCACCCCATCCCGGTGCGCCACAATTTTTTTTTGGTTTTGCTGAGAAAAACAATCATTTTAAAATAATTTTTTTCCCTTTGGAATTTGAGGAATCTGAAAAGGCCTAACCAGGCAAGTCCGGGTGGGCATTTTTCTATTTTTGTCTAGTTTTTTTAAGGTATTAAACGCATTTTTTCGACGTCATATGCAAAAGTTATGGCCGTTTCGACTTTCTTTACAGTGATTTTGCATAAAAGGTCAAAACTCATATTCAAATATGCTACAAGGAGTAGACACTAATACCTAACCATATTTCAAAGGATGGAATTTTTTGAACATTTTTTTATTTTCTTATTTTGCCGCAAGATTGAAAAGGCGATCGGGGGGCGGGGGGGGGGGGGGGGGGGGGGGTGGTGGTGGTGGTGGTGGTGGTGGTGGGATCTGTGTGTAGAAATTCGGTAGCGCATGAGACCCCATGCGCCACAAAAAGTGCGTAAATTTTGTGGCACACCCAAGCTGATGCGCCACCGAATGTCCAATTTCTGTGGCGCACCCAGCTGATGCGCCACAGAATGTCGACTTTCTGTGGCGCACCCGAGCCCATGCGCCACAGAAGGTCATATTTCTGTGGTGCACCACACATGCAAAAGGATGCGTCAAAAAAAGGCTTTTCTGTGGCGAATGCAATTTCGTGCGCCACAAAAAGGTCTCCACCTTTAAGCCTTTTTCTACTAGTGCGGCGACTCACCTCTGAGATGACTGGGAAGGAGACTGAAGACGCAGAGGCGGATGAGCATAGGCCGTCCAGCTGCAGGACGGGTGAACCTCCAGCACCTACTCCTTCCGACAATTGCATGGCGTGCAGGGAGGCTACCATGCTCGCAGCCAGACGTTTTCCAGCCGACCTCCCGACGTCAGCAGAGCCGTCGTTGTCTGTCTCCATGGTAGACGCCTGGGAATCATGGAGGTACTGGAGGGGCGCAGCGGTGGCGAGAGATCGACGACAGCGTCAGGAGCTCCACGAACGAGAAGAACCGAGGGTGGCCAGGGGAGCGGCGGCAGCGGTAGCGAGTGACGGCTAGGGTTTTGTACAGCCAAGTGCACCCCGCGCGATCGTCAGGACTCAGACCTGCAGCGGCGAACCGACGCAAGAGGCCCACAACCCAGGAGGTTCAATAGAGGGAGCAGGACTCGATCCCGGCCATGGCGCTCTTGGTCGACCCCGAAGAGGAATCGATCTGTGGCCACCGAAGGGCACGCGGCGTGGCTTCTCCGGCTCTTCGTGCGACAACCCTTCTGGTGCAGAACTCCCTCGCTCTGACGCCGAAGACGCGGCGGCGACGACGCGCGTGGAGCCAAACCAATCTCTCGATTGGTAACCACACGAGGAATACGACTCTCCTGTCCCTTGGTCAAAGACAAAAAGTCGGAACGTTGGTGTCCTGCGAACCGTCCCGACATGTGGGGCCGCACACCACATGCCACACATGACACGTGGGACACTCCACAGGCCAGGAATCCCAGCCCGGTTAGATATCTTAGGGGACTACGATGACAGTATGTTGCTGCACATGGTGAGTGTGTTGTTGGGAGACCCTAAGAGGAAGGTGTGAAGTAGTGCAGCAACAAGTTTCTCTCAGTTATGGAACCAAGGTTATTGAACCAGTAGGAGATGAATGTCCACCCGAAGTTGTTGGCGGCGACGTTGACACGGCGCAATACCAGCGTCAGCAGCGAACGTGGAGCCTGCACACAAACAATCAAGATACTTTGCCCCAACTTAACAGTGAGGTTATCAATCTCACCGGCTTGCTGTAACAAAGGATTAAACGTATGTGTGGAAAAAAGAGTGTATGTTTGCAGAAATTAACAAGTTTGCAGTTGTGGTTTTATCAGATTAATGAGAAGGACCGGGGTCCACAGTTCACTAGTGGTGTCTCTCCATAAATAATAACATTCATCCATGCATGGTAAACAAATTACAGCTAGACAATTGACAGAATAATGATGAGCAACCCAATGCATATACTAATGATGTGGTGTCTAGTGTGAGATTCATTCGGGCATTACAACAATAGACATAGACCGTTCCAACCGTATCTATGACTAATAATACACCTTCCGGTTAGCGTCCGCACCCATTTCAGTATTAAGTTGCATGCAACAGATTATCGCCTTAAGCACTGTGTGTAAAATAAGTAAGTAACATCATCCTTAGACAAAGTACTACTGTTTTATCCCTAGTAGCAACAATACATCTACAAACTTAGAACTTTCTGTCACTGCCCTAGATTTAATAGAGACATGAACCCACTATCGAGCATAAATACCCCCTCTTGGAGTTACGAGCATCTACTTGGCCAAAGCACACACAAGTAACAGAGAGCATGCAAGATCATTAAATAGCACACACATTGACGAGGGATGTCCGCATCAATACCCATGGTTACTAGCCTAGGGTAAGAGTTATGAGTTAGAGAACGCGTAGTGTTGGTAGATTTGTCGGCTGACAAGGGGAAATTACCCAGGTTCAGGGCCCGCGAGTGAGATAAAACCCTTACTCCTGCTTATCTGTTATGTTATTGATTGTGTATATGCGGCGAGTACAAGGGACTAGCTAGCTAGATGTCGATCTTTCTAGGGTTTGGTGATTGAGATTGGGCGTGTCCTGATCGGTCTCCCTCCTGTCCTTTATATAGGGGTACAGGTCTCAGGTCGTAACCGACTAGTACTACATTTATGGAAAGTACTACCGACTATGCTATCTATGGTAGAAGTCTTTGACTTGGGCTTCGCTTGTTGGGCTTCTTCAGCTTATTGACAATTGGGTTTTAGTCATTACGTGCACCAGGTACCCACACGAAGGGGTACCCGTTTGGTATAACCTTGTCATTAGCCCCCGAGTGCTTAGCTAATTCGGAGAATAAGTCATGGACTCATTACATAGTGCATGTCTCATGCTTTATGTCTTTGATATGATATTTTTTGTCTTTCTGATTTATGAATTATGACGAAGGATTTCGACTGAGTAGGTCTGGGATTACTCGATGAGTCAAAACCAGTTAACTGCGCTTGGGCAAAACCTTACTAGCCTTCAATCAGGCTTCGAGTCCTTGGGCTCGAACCTGGAACATACTGGACATGCTCACCTCAGGCCAGTCGATGGACTTACTGCTATTGTTCTGCAGTTTCAATCTGCTACCCAGCGCGTCCGCCGGGATTTTCGTCGTATCTGTTGATACGGAAATGTCTAGGATAAAAACACTGCTGGAGTGATCCTCGGCCCACTCGATTGACCGATGGGTCTTACCTTTGTATTTTTCGTATACAGCATCCGAGGTATTTTATCGACTGATTTTCACTCGGGAATTCTTATGCTCTGAATGTTTTTGATTCTATCGGGTGCACGACAGTGCTCCCGATGGGAGTAACCCCCGAGATTGTGATTTATTGCTTGCAGTAGAGGATAATCTCAATTTTGTGTTTTGTTAGTCGAATACTTTCCGCCTTCTCCCAATGGGAGTTTCCCACTCGACGATTCTTTACCTTTACTTTGCTATTTTGCTTTCAAGTTGTAAGGAGCTTTTCCTTTTTTGTCAGTCGTGGTATGACGCCTTTTTTTTGCGTTTGTTTGTCTGGAGTGACGTCATGCGTGACATCCTTGGCGTGCGAGTAGCACTCTGATGGGACGTGACATTGTGGGTCCCACTCTTTGACCGTTGTTGACGCCGGTTCGGTTCTGATTTGACCCGACGTGGCGAGATTTTCGCAGACGTGATGATGATCTCCTCATTTCGAGCGCGTAGTGTGCCGACGATTTCCCTCTGATTACGCCACGTGTCGTGGTAATTTTGTTTAGAAGACTGCGATGAACCCTCTATCTTTTAGCATAAGTACGGGTTTCTCCGCTATGAATTGTTTTACCCTGCCATTTGCCTCTGTTTCCTCTGCTTCATCTTCCTCCTTGCTCCCGTCGCTGCTCTGTCTTTGCACCATCGCACCACCTCCTTTTCGTATTCATCACCCACTATGGCTCCCAAGAAGAGCTCGGCCTCCTCTGCCGCCGCTGCTGCTACCACTGGCCAGAAGAGGAAGAAGGCGAGTGGTGCCACCGTCCCACCTGTGCTGAAGAAGGAGTCCGGCGGCTGGACTTCGTCAACTATGGCGGAGAAAAGGCTGACGCTCCTTCGCAATGAAGGCCTGCTCCCTCCTGCGACGGTGCTCGCCGTCCGTGTTCCGGGTAAGGAGAACTCTCCCGCGCCGCTTCTTGGTGAGCGTGTTTGCTTTGCAGAGTTTCTCCCCCGTGGTTTCGGTTTTCCGCTGCACGATTTTGTGCGCGGCCTTCTTTTTGCCTATGGGATACAGATTCATGATCTGGTCCCTAATGGTGTTCTGCACATTGCCTGCTTTATGGTGATGTGTGAGTGCTTCTTGGGGGTATCCCCTGGCTGTCCTCTTTGGAAGTCTATCTTCCAGGTGCGCCACATGGCCCGCAACAATCGGGTGCTTCCATGTCAAGAGTGGTTGCAAGTACTTCGCTTTGAAGGCAGTCGACTCTGCTCAGGGGTGGAGGACCAGGTGGTTCTACGTCCCCGTGAACCAGGACGTCCAGCCAGCCTTTTCGATTGGCGGCGCTTCTGAGAAGACGAAGGCCTGGGAGCACTCTCTTACCCTAGCCGAAGAACGCGAGGCTGCCCCGCTGTTGGAGAAGGTCGACAGGTTGCTGAACACCGGCGTCACCGGTGTTCAGTTGATCTACACCTTTCTGAAGAGTCGGGTATGTCCCCTTCAGCAGCCCGCGCACCCGATGTGGGCGTATGAGGGGGTACTCGACGCCACCAGGACCAGTGCCGTGGAGCTGTCGGCGAATGAGCTCGACGCACTCGTGAAGTCGGTGACCAGCTATAAAGCTGAGGACACCATCAACTATGCTTTCGCCACAGCTCCCTTTAGCTTGGAGAATCTCCTTCCTCAAGTAATTTCTTTGCCTTTACTTGCACCCTTGTTGTCGGCTGGATTTTGTTATCGTCTTCACCCCTTCCTCAAGTCTCCACTTCCTCCCCTTCCTGAAGCTAGGCATGTCGAAGAGACGGCTGTGCTGAAGGAGCGAGAGAGGTCGATAGACTCTCTGCCCGAGGCCGAGTCCTCTTCTTCGGAGAAATCTGAAGTCGATGGAAAAGGTGTAGGGCAGCTTGAGGCTCAGGCGGCCATTGTGCCCACTGCCAAGCACCCCCGTCTGGCGCACTCGGGTGAAGGTGAGGGGGCATAGGACTCCGGTGCCTCTTCACCTGTGCGGGACGTGCCACCCTTGGCCCAGCGCTCGCCGCCACCCTCCACCTGCCAATCTGGCTTTGGTGGGGCCCGATTCGACTTCGACCTCACTTCCGATGAAGATGAGCGAAGGTAATTTCTTTGCCACGTGAGTGTGTGTATGTTATTCGATTTGCTTGCTATATTTTAAACTCTGGATGTCCTTCCTTTGTGTCCTTCATACTCCAGCGACGACCGGGCCGCCAGTCCTTTGGCTGCCCATACCACGACTGCCACCTCCTCTCATGCTGTGGAGGCGGTAGTTGATCCTTCGCCACCTTCCGTTCCTGTACCAGGGGTCGCGGCGCCCACCGTGGCTGCTTTGACTGCCGCGCCTTCAACTTCTTCCATGCCTTCCTGGCTGAATCATGTAAGATTCTTTCCTTGTGTCAAATGTAGTATTTTTGTCTTTGACACGCGTGTGTGATGTATTCACCATGTTTTGCAGCCGGCCGTAAGTGGCCTTGCTTCTTTTGGCGAGGCTTTTGCGCAGTCGGAGGAGGAGCGAGGTGTTCTTCGCTCCCAGCTAGATCAGCTCAATTGTAAGTCTTCATTTTTCCCTGTGCGTGCTGTTTTCTTTTTCTTCTATGTGACTGGAGTTCTTCTCTTTTGCTTTAGGGGAGAAAAATATTTTTGAGTCCCGGCTGGCTGAAGTAGAAAAGACCCTCTCCCAGCAATCGACCGCCAAGGAAGATCTTGATGCACAAGAGGAGAAGACAACCATCTAGCTACTGCTATGGACCCGTAGTCCAAGGGTAGACTACTCACGCATCAGTCCGGAGGCGGTCATGGCGACGTAGAGGCCTCCGGGGACGATTCCCCTTCCCGACAGGGTGCCGGGGAGCAGTTATGATCTCCCAGAATTGGGGTTGACGACAGCGGCGGCTCGGGACCCGTGGAGGAAAAAGTGATTCACCGTATGGAGTTTTTAGGCCAGGGAGGAATTTATGGGCGAAAGACCTAGGTCGGTGGGCGCCCGAGGGTGCCACATCACCTCCCGGCGTGGCTCCCCCTCCTGCCGCACGAGCAGGTGGTGTGGGCCCCTCGTGGCCCCTCTTCGTCTCGTCTTCGGTTCCTCGTGACGCAAATATTCAAAAAATAATTCTAGGCTGTTTTATTTCCAATTTGGTGAATATTTTCTTAAGTGATTTTCTGAAACCAAAAGTAGTAAAAAACAGGGAACTGACACTGTGGCATCTTGTTAATAGGTTAGTACCAGAAAATGCATAAAACTATATAAAATGCATATAAAACATGTAATAACATGATATAACATAGCATGGAAAATTAGAAATTATGGATACGTTGGAGAAGTATTAATATCCCCAAGCTTAGTTCTACTCGCCCCGAGTAGGCAAGAACGATAAAAGAAGAATAATATCTGAAGTGACATGCTTAAAGACAATTTTGATCATATGATAATGTAAGGCATGTAAACTGAGATCAAATGAATAAAGGGTTGTAGTTTATATTGATATCAAACGAGTAATGAATAAACAAGTAGGTGAAGCAACCAAAGCTTTCAATGATATAACACTAGATAGCAATCAACCGTGCAAAGTAGATATTACAGATGATTTAAACTTCAAGCACAACAATATAATCATCTAATGCTTCCAACAAACATGACAACTTTATGAAAGGATCAAGTCAAGCAATATCAATATGCACGTAGAAGATCAATATATTATTTGTTCAAAAGAAACAAGCAAGCGTTCAACGTTGGTTCTTGGCACCAGGATGTTATGGCTAAGAGAATGTTAACGGAGATTTGGAAGGCCAACAGAAGAAAGGCTCACAAAGTTGTAGATGATCATTAGACAAGAGAAAGTCATACAATCGAAGCTATGCAACGAGTAGTGATTTGCCATACAACAGATGCACATGGAGCTATAAGTATATGAAACCTCTCCAATGGAACTAGTGGGGGTGGATCCAACTTGCTTGCTCATGAAGACCTAGAACACTTTCGAGGAGGCTCATCATTGGAATATACAAGCCAAGTTCTATAGTGTAAAGTTCCCCACATAGTTATGAGACTAAGACATGAAAACTCTCTCATATGGAGTAAATGTGCTAAACATGAGCACAAATGATGATTATAAATGACATGGTGCTATAACATGAGCACCAGTGTTGATTATAAATGATATGGTGCTATAACATAAGCACTAGTGTGTGATAAAGAATAGTAATGCTGCCCCTTTATTTATTTATTTCTTTCCTTTTCCTTTTTCTTTTTCTTTTTCTTTTTCTGTTTCTCTTTTCGATGTACTCCATGGATCTTTTCACTTTTTGGGGCAAGCATCCTAATATGATATATGATATATGACAACACACTAATGATGATAAAACAACATACTGATGATACAAGTAACTAATATGAATGTGTCATAAGAATACATATGACAACGGTGCCTCTGCCAGTGTAGCAGGTTATGCAGTGCTCTAGCGTAACATGGGTAAAACTACACATCAGTTTTATAGAAACAGGCAAAGCAATAAATAAGTAATGAATGACAACAAGTCATGTAATGTAAAATGGATGTTGCATGGCAATATATCTCGGAACAGCTATGGAAATGATGTCGTAGGTAGGTATGGTGGATGTTTTAAGGAAGATATTTGGCTTATGTGTAGGAGAACAAGATGAAGATCTACCACGAGTTTGGATGTACCCACGAAAAATGCACCAACTCACAATGTGAGAAAGGGCAAAGCAAAGTACCGAAGAGGCTAGCAATATGGTGGTGGAAGTGCCATGAAAACCGTAGTTTTAGAACTCACAAGTAAAAAGATTAAAAATAAAAATATGATCATGCAAGGCATAATGAAAATTACACCTAGAGGGATCGTGGCGAATGACAAAGTCACCGTTGGCTTCACCGACCGTAGTGCATAACATAAAATTATTACGGTTGCTTTAGGCAAATAGAAGTCATATACCATTATGCAATCAACTGGAAATTTAAGTGTGGCACAGTTTTCAAGTTTCTATGGACCAACCATTTAATCATTCCACTTTACTAGACCATCATGTTTACCATTAAGCAAATTAATATCTCAAAACAACATCAATGATTAAAGTGACACAATTTAATGATCTATAAGATAATGAATCATTTAGTTATACCATCTACCACATTTAGCATTTTCTGTTCTCAACGAAACACCAATCAACTTATTTAAAAGATAAACTCTCCAAGTAATTAAACAATGAGATATGAGAGTATGATATAACAAAGCTAACAACTTTAACAAGAGATGCATGAAAAACAAGAGCTAGAGAGCAAACAATAACAAAAGAAGAATACTCAACGAATATAAGTGAAGAATACGAGTATTCATATGAAAAAGTGGAGCGTGTCTCTCTCCCACACAAAAGAATGGTAGGATCCATATTATTCAGAGAATGAAAATAATAAAACAAAAACAAAAAAACAGACGCTAGATAAGCACATAAGATGTGACGGAATTAAAATATAGTTTCACTAGAAAGTACCTGATAGTTTGTCTATGAAGAAGGGGATGCCTTGGGCATCCCTAAGTTTTGACGCTTGAGTCTTGTTGAATTATATTAGGGTGCACTACCGGGGCATCCCCAAGCTTTGGCGTTACTATCCTCTTGATCACATTATATCATCCTTCTCTCTTGATTTTTGAAAACTTGCTCCACACCAAACTTAGAGTAACTTCATTAGAGGGTTAGTGCACAATTTGTTTTTTATATAGCTACAGCCACTGATACTTAATAGGATAAAAAGATTCAATCAAAATAGCAAAAGAGACATTGCAAAAGAAAATGGCAGAATCTGTCAAAAACAGAACATTACGAATTTGTTCGAGGCACTTAATTTGCTCAGATCAGAAAACTGAAAACTAATTAAAGTTGCGTATACATCTGAGGATTGCGCACAAAAAAGGGCAGATTTTTCTGACGTTCCAGTGAATTGATATGAATTTAATGGTGGACAGCCGCAATCTGTTTCAGCACATGAATTGAATTTTAGCATTAATTTTCAACTAGAGTCTTAACTTGACACAACATTGAAATAAAATAAAGATATAAAGGAGTTGCTATAGAGGTAGGACAAGTCCTTGACATAAGCAAAATAAATTAAAATGACAGGAAATAAAAATGGGTTGTCTCCCATAAGCGCTTTTGTTTAACGCCTTTGAGCTAGGCACAAAGTAAAACTTAAGTATTATCAAGAGATGAAGCATCAACATCATAATTTGAACGAACAATAGAATCAAAAGGTAGCTTCATTATTTTCCTAGGGAAGTGTTCCATACCTTTTTTGAGTGGGAATTGGTACTTGATGGTACCTTCTTTCATATCAATAATAACACCAATAGTTCTTAGAAAGGGTCTTCCCAACACAATTGGACAAGATGAATTGCATTCAATATCCAAGAAAACAAAATCAACGGGGATCAGGTTATTATTAACCATAATAGGAATATCATTGATCCTCCCCAAAGGTTTCTGCAAAGCATTATCGGCAAGAAAAACATCCAAATAGCAATGTTCCAATGGTGGCAAATCAAACATATCATAGAGCTTTTTAGGCATAACAAAAATACTTGCACCAAGGTCACACAAAGCATTGAAATAAAATTTATCTACTTTCATTTTAATGATGGGCTCCCAACCATCTTCTAACTTCTTAGGGATAGAAGCTTCAAGTCTTAATTTATATTCCCTAGCTTTAATGAGAGCATTTGTAATATGAGTAGTAAAAGCCAAATTAAGAGAGCTAGCATTAGGACTTGTGGCCAATTTTTGTAAGAACTTAATAACTTCAGAGATATTACAATTATCAAAATCAAAATTATTATCATCAAAGCAAACCGAACCACATTCTCTCACGTTCTTAAAAATTTCAGCACTTTTGTCAACACTAGTTTCAGCAGTTTTAGGCAATTTTAAATTTTTGGATGAAGTAGAGGAGACATTTCCAACACCAAATATGTTACCATTGATAGTAGGAGGCTTACTAACACGTGAAACACCATTATTTTCAGAGATAGTAATAGTAAAAAAATTAACAATATTAGTCTTTTTCTCTAGTTCTCTCTCTCTTTCCTATCTAGCACGTAATTTGGCCATCATCCTAACATTTTCATCAATTTGAATTTAGATGGCATTGATTTTAGCAAAGGTATTATTCTCTACAGTTGTAGGCATAACTTTAGATTTTAAAATATCAACGTCAAAGACAAGATTATCAACTTTAGACGCAAATATATCAATTTTCCCAAGCTTTTCCTCAACAGTTTTATTAAACAAAGTTTGTGTAGAGATAAAACCTTTTAACATGGTTTCAAGTTCAGAGGTGGTTGTCCTATTATTGTTATAAGAATTACCATAATAATTACCATAAGAGTTGCCATTATTAGGAGGATATGGTTTATAGTTGTTGTTACCATAGTTGTTACTATAGGCATGGTTGTTAAATTTTTTGCTTTTAATAAAGCTTACATCAACATGCTCTTCTTGTGAAACTAAAGAAGCTAAGGGAACATTATTGGGATCAATATGGGATTTACCACTAGCAAGTATATACATAATAATAGCAATCTTTTCACTCAAAGAGGAGGTTTCTTCAACATAATTTACCTTCTTACCTTGAGGTGTCCTCTCCGTATGCCATTCAGAATAATTCACCATCATATCATCCAGGAGTTTTGTTGCAGCCCCCAAAGTGATGGACATAAAGGTACCTCCAGCAGCTGAATCCAATAAGTTTCTTGAAGAAAACTTCATTCCTACATAAAAGGTTTGGATGATCATCCAAGCAGTCAGTCCACGGGTTGGGCAATTCTTTATCAAAGATTTCATTGTTTCCCAAGCTTGAACAACATGTTCATTATCTAGTTGTTTAAAATTCATGATGCTACTTCTTAGAGAAATAATCTTAGCAGGAGGATAGTATTTTCCTATAAAAGCATCTTTGCATTTTATCCAAAAATCAATACTATTCCTAGGCAGTGAAAGCAACCATTCTTTAGCTCTTCCTCTCAAAGAGAAAGGAAATAATTCCAGTTTTATGATATCACCATCTATGTCTTTATATTTTTGCATTTCACATAATTCAACAAAGTTATTTATATGGGCAACAACATCATCAGAACTAACACCAGAGAATTGCTCTCTCATAACAAGGTTCAGTAAAGCAGGTTAATTTCAAAGAACCCAACTTTAGATGCAGGTGGAGCAATAGGTGCGCATATAAAATCATTATTGTTGGTGCTTGTAAAGTCACACAACTTAGTATTTTCAGCGGAACTCATTTTAGAAAATTACTGGACAAACCGAAATAACAAAATAAAAGAAGTAATGCTAAAACCGTATCTGTGGCTGACTGGTTCCACTACTGACATACGGCTTGCACCGTATCTGTGGCTGGCGGGTGTCTGTCTCTCTCTCTCTAGTCGGCAAAGCATTTTCAATGGAGGGCCCGAAAGGGATGCTTAAACATGCAATTACACGATCGACGTTGTGGTACAAAGTTCGTAGGTAGGGAAGCGATTCTCTTGCGAATAAGCCTATATGCCACGTAAAACTTGAAAACTAGATAAAGCTAGAGGCGTCTAACTTTGTTTTGCAGAGGCGTTATTTTATGTGACATTGTTACGGTAAGTTTTGATATTACTCGTACTGTCGGAGGCAATGGAGGGCTCTATAGACTCGGAGCCATGTCGGGGCGCCGGGGGCCAGGCACATGGCGCCATGAAGGTACAGGCGCATCGACCATGTCACATCGCACTTCATTGCATCATTATTGTGTGCTGTTGTGTGTGCATCCTATTGATTGCTTATATACTAGATATACAACGGTAGCATCATAAATAGGATGATCCCTAACAAATACCAAAATTGTGTTCTCCCTCGTTGCGCACCACCAAGAAAGTTCTACGTTATGAGGCAGGCCGTGATGATCGGGTGTCACACATCTCGTCGTTCGCATACAGTGGGTGTAAGCCATGTTGCACGCGCAGGGTCTTCGAGGTTTGATTGGCGAGCCTAGCATACTCAGAGGTATGGCCTCGGAACACGGGAAGATCGAAAGATCGAGCACGAGTCATAGAGTTGTTGTGATCGACATTTTATGTCCACCTTTGAAGCTATGTTGCCGGCCGTGATGATCGGGGGTGGTGTGGCGGATGAGGGTCGTGTCATCGCCATTATTATTTTAGGGATAATAATCTTGGTGTGGTGTGTTTTAGATAATTAGATTATAAAACTAAAACTCACCTACATATTATAAACTTTACCTTACCTCCTTTTGCGATCACATCTGTAGACTACGCAACTATACTTCGGTTACTTCCTCAAGAGGTCGGATGCTATATTAGAAGCCGACGGGTCCAACTTCATCAGATGGTACAGCGATTTTAGAAACATTCTCGAATACAACAACATTCTATATGTTCTCGATGAACCGTTAGTAGAAGGACCAGGAGATTCTGCTAGCGAGGAGGAGGAAGATGATTTCCGTAGGCGTCGAGACATATTCATTGAAGTGGAGATCACCATGACCGTATGCCTGGCACCCGAGTTGAAAGAGTTGTTTCGACGCAAGGAGCCAAGCGTCATGATGGATGCGATAAAGACACACTTCGGGGATGAATTAAAGCGTGAGCAATTCAGGCAGCTTAGAATGTTCCAGACCATTCACATGGAGGAGCATACCTGTCTGAAGACACATTTGAAGAGATTGTATGACATCTACTTCCAGCTGACGATGGTCTTCGATTACTGGATGGCAGATTCTTGTGCCATTCGGACTGTCCTGATATCTCTACCTCCTAGCTATGAGAAGCATGTGCGCAAGTACATTTTGAAAGCCGACGATATGAACTTCTACAAGTTCGTACGTGAGTTCCAATCTCTGAAGGTTGATTCCATCGAAGGAGAGATCTTCGATGCTACAGGTATATATTTGATATATGCAGAATTATGAATTCGCCCTTGGTATATGATGAAGTATTTGATACTTGTTCTGTTTGTGAAACAGGTCCTGATTATCACATATATGCGGCGCAGTTTGATGTGACTTGGCGCTGAAGCTGGTAGTCAAGGAGTTGATGGCCTTTTGGTGTTCACGTCCTCAAGTTATCATAGTTATCATTAATAGTTTTTGATACGATCTTTTGTAATAGTGAGCGAGTGTGTGTGTCTTGATTGTTGCAAGACAAAGTTATTCATGTAATAAGACAAGTTCAGTTGTTTTATGTTATGGAACAAGTCAGTTGTTTTATCTTATGAATAAAGATTCCACATCTCAGTTACATTGATTGTATGATAAGTATTCATAATTGTAGGAATGATAAAATAGCATGTCCCATGAATAAGAGTTCTATTACTAGAACAAACACCGTCGAGTTTAATCATAAAAGCAATGAAAGAAGTAATGGATGTTTTGGTCCATTTAAGTATTTCGAGTGCTGAGTTGATTAAGATTGAAATCAAGTATTGAAGTTGCAATACTAGCGGAAATTAATTGAGTGTCATTTTTAATGATTAATTAATGGTGTTTACTATTTGATCCGAATTCTTCCATGATTTTGGTAAATAGGAGTATTTGCCCGATAAATTATGGAGTCTGAGATTAATTTGATAATAGATCAAATGGGGTTTTTCAGAAGAAAGATTAGTGAACATTGTATTCACACGATTCGATCAAAGGACAATATTTTTGAATTATGGTTTCAACACAAGAGACTTGTGGAAATTCGTTTCATAAAATTATAATGTCATGTATAGTGATATATGGGGAATTATAATCATACTCTATTTTTAATAAAGTGTGGTCTGTCAGAATCGGTCTTAGAAACTCCTAATATGTTCGAAACATTATAGTCGATGTCACTTTAGAAAATAGATGTTTTTCTCAACGAGAATTCGTGAGATCGACAGTAGTGTCGACATGTATATGATTACACGATAATTCGGTATATACATGAATAGTTCTTTGTAGAATACTCGCATTGAATGAGAGTGTATTCCAAAACCAATTAGAAACAAAGTTCAGTTTGTTGTCTATGTAATTCCGAGAAAAAGATGATTTTTCGAGTTATGGTTTATGGATTGGAATTAGAAGTTTGGAATAAACTGTCAGACCTATGTTGGAAGGTGTTCCAAAGAGTATATGTCTGCTAATGAAAGTTTGGTGATTAAGAGTGAGGGAGACTAGAAAATTGTTTTCTGCTTGCAATCCTCTTCATAAAGATCATAATATTTTCATGAAAGAAACTTCTAAATAAAGTGCTGTTATGTTTAATATTGCTGTCAGGTCACAGCACTGTATTAAGTGTTTCGGATCTTGTTGACAGATCAAGGTGCACTATACAAATACAAAGAAAGTTGAGAAAATATTGGAATACGAACAAAGGCCTTTTGAGCCTGGAAATCCAAAGTTGCATTTGAAAGGATTAAGAGAGCAATTGTTGCTGCAATTCTTATTAGAGGAATAAGATTGTTTAATTGTCATATAAAGTGTTATATGAAAATGTGACTATAAGAAAGACGCGGGAGCGTGTCTTGTCAAGAAATGTGTCTTTCACAAGATCAAATTTGCTGACTGCATTTATGTAGACATGCTTGAAGTCTGAGGGATTTGTATTAATCTAATACTGGAGTTTGTATTGAATTCGAATTGATAATAGATCAATGATTTTGGTTAGACCAAAATGTCGATTTAAGTGGTAGTCATAGTTAGTTTACTCAGGTGGAATATGTAAAGAACATATTTTTGAGTGGGAGCTCAGGAACTCAAATATGTGGATGACACGTTTTGAGTGGGAGCTCGTGTTGTCAAATATGTGGAGACATAATTTGAGTGGGAGTCGAATTCATCTTGTGTAGTTAACACATTGTGAAACTGTACCAATAGAATAGGATGAAGTTGTGAAACTATTTGAAAGTCAGTGTCTATTTTGAAATAGAACGGGAATTTTAAAATAGTTAGTCGAGTTGTTTTGGATTATATCTGAGGAGTCAGATTAGAATCAATAGGATGGTCCTTTGAAATCCAATTGATCATTAAGAGTAATGATGCATGAAAGTAATGGTTGTATGACACGTAGGTCTATTATGTAATATTAGACATCATACAGAAACTATATTATCTGCTCGATGAAATAGAACGGATGTTCTTGGAAGAAGAGCAGTTATAAATGTAAATTTGGAATTTACTGGAAGTAGAAGTGCGTTAGTTAAAGGGTTGACATTCGAATGTCAAGTTTTCTACATTGGTGTGAAAGTTTGTAGATATCGCGAGTTTGTAATTGTTACAAGGGGCTCTGTATGGCTGAGTGTGTTTTTCAGGGTAGTTATCTGGTTAGTATAATCAGAGTAAGCGCTGGGAAACAGAAGTCTCACTTAGTTACGGTATTTTCATATATGTTGTTAAACAACATGATGATATCAAGCAAGTTGATGTCAGTGAATCGCAAAAGCATGCACAATCATGGATTGTGCAGTAACACTTTTCCACGAGCAAGCATTATCAAATGATTCTTATTTGATAAGGGATTCTGATGAAGTAAAATGCAACTAGTTTATTTGTACTCTAGTGCAAGTGGGAGACTGAAGGAGATATGCCCTAGAGGCAAATAAATAAGTAGTATTTATTGCATTATCTCATAAGTTTATAATAGGTTTGTGTATTATGCTATAACTGTATTAATCGGAATTATTAATACACGTGTGATACATAGACAACCAGGTCCCTAGCAAGCCTCTATATGAGCTAGTCCATTGGGCAACAGTTGATCAAGATTCCCGATCAAGGACAATGACGTCAGTTGACAATGGGGTCATCTTGTTAGTTGAATAAGGTGGTGGACATACGCAA
Source organism: Poa annua (assembly GCA_026929855.1). Lineage (NCBI taxonomy): Eukaryota > Viridiplantae > Streptophyta > Magnoliopsida > Poales > Poaceae > Poa > Poa annua. The sequence goes on from CM049428.1 coordinate 14,269,427, forward strand.
AGTATCGCAATAAGATCGTATTACGATGTTTGTCATTTGCAATAGATAAGAGTATGATAGCTTATTCCTTAGACCGTGAGACCGTACTTATTAATGCTTCGTAGGGATACTTTGAGAGCATCAAAGGTTGTGTCTTATATAGCATGACAATAACGGTGTCCATCTTGGGTATTCCGAAAGAGCATCAAGACGTAAGGATCAAGAGCGGGATTTGTTCATTCTTGTAATGGAAAGATACTCTGGGCCCACTCGGTGATATTGCATCTATATAGCTGCGCAGCTTATGACTAGGTCATGGAGATGTAATATCGCAGACGAGTTAATAACCTTCGTCGGTAACGAGATATAACGAAGACATCGGTGTGTCTACAATCATATCTCGGACAAGGTAGTATCGCAGAGACAAAGGGAATGGATGTCATATTTATGGTTCAACGACGATATTCGTGGAATGCACAGGGGTCGTCATATACTTCCAGGTATCCCTGACGGTCATTGGTGAGCGGAGTGTCTCGACCATGTCTGGAGTGTTCTCGGACCGTAGCGTAACAAACTTAAGGTCTTAGCGACGCTAGGAGATAGGTTCTGAAATTTCATAGGACTTTGTTGGAGAGAGAGAAATGATCCGGAAAGAGTTCCGGTGGTCCGGAAGGAGTTCCGGGGAGGTATGGAATGGTTCCGGGAATGTCCGAAAGTTGTTCGGGTGGTTTCGAAATAGTTTCGGAGTCATGGGATATTGAATTATATATAAATATATTAATTATGAATTAATGGGAATTTTATATTAATTTAATATTAATTAAATAAAGGAAAAAGGGGGCTCCCACCTACATGGGCCCTAAGAGGGCCCAAGAGGGGGGAGCCGCACCCCACAAGGAAGGGAGGCTTGGGCCTCCTAGTCCGAGTTGGACTAGGAGTAGGAAAGCCCAAGGGGGGTTCGGCCGAACCCCCCCTCCCCTCTCCTCCTTTAGTCCCACATGGGGGAGCCAAGGGGTTTGCACACCCCCTTCCCCCTTTATATAGCAAGGCATATTAATTGATTTAATTCATTGGAAAATACAATTAATTGTATGCAGGCCGGCCGAGCTGTTTCTCCGCCCGTTTTGCCCCCTCTCTCCACCTAAGCTATACCGCAGAGCGCCGTTGCTCTGCGGAATTCAAGATAAGATCTACCCCTGCGATTTCAGCTGGATCTGAATGACCGGGGGTTGTCGCTAAGCTCCGTATGTTTGTGAGTCCTCGGAGGTAACTCCTTTTGAGTAGCCTGGGCGACGTCGTCTCGCCCCTGCAGCCGCCGCGCCTCCCTCCCCTCTGCTGCCGGCGCACCAGCCCCGGTGCTGGCGCTCTGCCTTCTTCCGCCCGACGCCCGTCGACGCAGATCATCATCGACACCCCGGCGTCATCGACTTCGACATCGCGGAAAGTTCTTCGCGACCTCGAGGTCGGCTACGTACGACTTCATCGTCAACGCTTGTGCGGGAGCGTAATCCCCGCTATCGGTCTACATGGAGGTAATGTAACCCGTTCCGCCACCGTTATCGCATGTACTAGATAGATAGATCCTGGCTAGTTAGGGTTTCGTTCGCTAAAAATTTTATTGTTTTCTGCACCGTAACCCCTTCAAGAAGTCCAGATTTCAATTTCGTCTATAAGATTAAAATTGGAATACTTGAAAGTGTGGACTGCTTATACCACTCGAGTATTATATGGTTTGAATCCTGCCAGCAGTTCTTGGGTATGTAGTGACATTTGGTAAGCCATTGATGGCGGAATTGTAGCATTTAGCATCCTGTTGTGGTGTAATTGATACACGTCCATTTGATTTCTGAGAAGCTCTGAACGATCCTGTAAAAATCGATATTGAAATGTTAGTACAATTGTTTTAAAAGGAAACAAACTATAAATGCTTATACCGTTGAAGTGCCATGTGGTTGTACTTGTGCAGTATCACCCATGCTCTGCGACTGTACGTGTGCAGTATGTCCCTTGCTCTTTTTCTTCTTTGAAGTTGCTTTCTCAAAGCACCGACCGGTCTTCTTGGTCCATTGGTAGTCTTCTCCTTCAACTTGATACCTTTTAGTTTAGCAAGCCCTTGATTATGTTTCGAAATTCTACTAGAGTTGATGTTTAGTCCTGCCACAATAGTAGGTAATTTTAAGTCTTGATTTGGAAGTAGTCTAGTTAGTTATAAGTAGAAGCCATACCTTCTGTAGTACATGGGTTACCTAATTCTGGATCAGCTACAATTTTCAAGGTAGGACATGAGTTACCGAAATCTGGATTAGCTCTAAGCTTCAAGCTTTTCTCCACATCTTGTGCTAATTGCTCTGCGCAATTAAAAGCCAGATCATATGATTCATCAGATTCAGCGGCCCGAGAAGCAATTTTCATAAACATTTTGCATAATTCTTTGTAGCGATCTGACATTCTTGCTTTTAGGTCCACATGTTGGTTGCGTTGGGTACTTATATCCAAAGCTTTGCATCAATTGTCCACCTTTTCAAGATATATTCTTTAGGGATATGCTTGATATTATTGATATCCAGTACCTTCAAGCAATGAGAGCAAAGTATCCCAGCAAACTCGAACATGTTGCAACTGCAGCTAACCTTTTCTTCTTTTCGAATAAATCTAACAACATGGTCACGTTGTGTGCCATGAAATTTCACTATGTAAGCCTTCTCTGCTGCCTCACTTTCATCACAAAGGAATGTATCATTGCTCAGGGTCCGGAACACTTGCTCCTGAATCATCTTGAATATTTCTGGAGTATATGTGGTAACAGCTTGTCGTAACATACAACTAGCTTCGGTCTACTCTGTGTTGCATTGAAGTCACATCTCACCTCTTCAAATCTTTTATCTGCAACGAGCCGCTCAGAATGATGGAAAAATGTAAGCATGTCGTATTTAACGCTGATGTATCTCTTCAGCTCATTGTTCATGCTTTCACTTCTTTGGGTAGTGCTCATCTGGGCAGAGAAAGTATTTTTGCCATAGACTAATGCCCAGTGCTCTCTTTTCTCAAACCACCTTTGAAGCCACTCATTCTCATGTAGTCCATACTTATCAAGCATTCCATTCCATGCACTTATAAACTCATCTTCTTCCTCTATGTCATAGATACAATGTTGAAAATCAACATTAAATTTCTTATATTCTGGAACAACTCCAGCAAGGTGCTTGCAAGCATTTTATTCATATGCCACACGCAAAGTATATGAACATAATTAAATAGGACTATTATGATTGCCTTTGCCATTGCTGCATCTTCATCAGTCAGAATTGTCCTTGCATGATTTCCTGACATAACTTTTAATAAAGTTCTAAAAAGCCAACCAAAACTTTCAGCGGTTTCATCATAGAGAAGTGCAGCACCAAAGACAATTGTTATCTTGTGATTATTTACCCCTACAATCAAACCAAATGGACGCCCATCATCTAGTTTCCTGTACGTGGTGTCAAAGCATATGACATCACCAAACAACGCATAGTCCGAGACCATTTTAGAGTCAGCCCAAAAAATATTAGTTATCAAATCATCCTCATCTACTTGAATTGAATAGCAGAAATTGACATCTTCTGATACCTTCTTCTCCATGTATTCTAACACTCCCCCTGTGTCACCTTCCTTTGCTTTTATTGTTCTCTTTGTGTACAGTCGGTTTTTCATATCTTTACGTGTACAACCAAGGTTTTCTATTCCGCCTACTTGTTTAGCCATCAAATCAATTGTTGCTTTATCTGAAATACCTACGTGCATTTGCTATTTGTGCTTATGTTACTTTTCTTTGGGATCTCAAAAAGTGTGACATGGTTCTAGGAGCAAGTATATGGTTATATGACGCCTCAAATTCATAGACGTCATAAAATCCATTTCTCAGGCTTATCTTCATACGGGCAGTACATCCACATCGTGTTTCATGCCTGCTGTAGCTAAATGTGTCTTCTCTTTTATCATCCCCACGATAGCCTATCAGTTTTAGTAAATTTCTTAGTGCATTATAAAATGTTTGCAATCATAAATAAATACATGTAGCCCATACCTTGATATTGCTGTGACGACGAATGATGCAAGTCCTGCTTTGTGCCTCTGTCGCCTTCCTTATCATCTCTTGGCTCGTGCTTGTCTACTCTTGTTCCTGTAATTTCTCAAGTTATCTTTCTATCACCTTTAGGCCCGGCCTCATCTTATCTTGGTCCTGTCTTTTTTCAAGTTAAAATTAAGCAAGAAACACACATCAAAATCTGAATGCCTATTTATCTACACTATCTACACTTCTACACTATCACTAATAGAAAACGGGTGAAAGAACATTTCTTAATCCCTAGTGTTTTGTGTGTTAGTTAACAATACCAATGATATACTAATCCTATTGCTAAGTATTTCAGTTTGGGTGAAACTCATATCACAAATCCTAAAGCCAAATTGAAGAGAAAAAGAGTTTCTGGAATTCTTCCCAGACTCGGATATTCCGGTTCCCCAACCCGGATATTCCGAGTCCACCCCAGAAAATTGGCTAAGTCAAGTTCAGAAGTACTACTGACTCCAATCGGAAAATCAGCTCGGAAATTTCAAGGACTCGGATATTCCGGTTCCCAACCCGGATATTCCGAGTCAACCCCAGGAAAATTGGCTAAGTCAAGATTCAGAACTGGTTCTGATCTCAATCGGAAAATCAGCTCGGAAATTTCAAGGACCCGGATATTCCGGTTCACCAACCCGGATATTCCGAGTCAACCCCAGGAAAATTGGCTAAGTCAAGATTCAGTAGTGGTACTGACTCCAATAGGAAATTCAGCTCGGAAATTTTAAGGACTCGGATATTCCGAGTCAACCTCAGAAAATCGGCTAAGTCAAGTTCAGAATTGGTTCTGATCTCAACCGGAAATTCAGCTCGGATATTTTCAAAGGCCCATATATTCCGGGTGACTGGAATTTCCGGTGTTACTTAAACCGGAATTTCCGGGTGCCCAAGACAGCCAACGGCCAGATTTTGAGGGGGAGTATAAATACCCCCTCACTCACTCAAGAATAGCTAGCTCTCAGATTTTCTCTCTCCTATCATTCTTGAAAGCTCAAATCATCAAGATCTCCCAATCCCCCCACCCAAATTCATTGATCTTTGGAGGATTGGAGGAGAAGGCCCGGATCTACATCCTCACCGAAGGGATTTGCATTTCTTCCCCATTCACTTGGGGATTTCGTGGCTAGGGTTTCTGGTGGGAAAACCTAGTTCACCATTGTTGTACTCTTGGTGTTACCTTGACCTTTTGTGGTCTTCTTGGGAGCCCCCAATTCAGTTGTGGGTGTGTGCCTCAAGCGTTTGTAAGGGATTCGATCTCCGCCCTAAAAGGGGATCAATAGTGGAAGGTTGTAATGCCCCAATCCATAAATTATACAGTGATGCTATGTGTCGGTGGTCATGCTACATAATCGAAGGTTACTGGGGTTACCACTCCCAGGCCGAGTAAACATCGGCAGGCGTGCTCGGCATGGATCATCGGCAACACAACCCTTCGATCATGCCATATCCAAAGCATAGCCCTCAAAGTATAATAAAGAGACTAAGACACCGGAACACCTGGCACATGACAGACCCTACGACTCAAGATAATATAGCTCAACTCTTATTAGAGAAAGATAGCAAATATTACAATCCGAGGTCACAGACCCATCAGTACATCAAGCGGAAGCAATTTAAGTTGTTCTAAACAACAAGATCCAAATATGGCCTAAGAGGCTTACAGATAAACAGTTCCGTGCCAGCTGGTTCCTAGTTGCCCCAGGCTGCCACCCGGGAACCCCAGACTACTCGTCGATGTCAATATAGAACCCACCTTCGGGGTAGGTAAAGTCCTCCTCTGAAACAAAAATAAACAAGGGTGAGTTCGACGAACTCAACAAGATTTTGAGCTATTACTGCTCCATGATTGGCTATCAAGGTTTTATGGCTGTTTTGCGTAAAGCTGATTTTGTTCATAAAATATGACTCCAAGGCATCGACTATCAGAATATTTTCGAAGAGGGGTAAGAAGTAACTCTTTCTCTTTTGATTCACTTTCTCATCATCCACCACTGTACCTGTTCCACCAAGGCACCTCCCCGACTCACCCTCGAGGAAGTCAACCTTACAATCGTGAGTGGTACCTTTAGTACCCAGTTTTTAGTCATTCCGTTAAAGTTATTCTATGATCCCTGAATTCGTCACCAAGTCGTCCTTAACCGTGGACACGGCTTTTCGAAAAGATTTATCCCTGCAGGGGGTGTACAATGTGAAAGGCGCCAGGTTCCCGAGGGACCTCCCAGCTCCTTATCCATGCGTACCGTCCGGCCCATTGCCTGATCATTTAGCTCTCTTCCTGGGAAAGCCGGCTGGGTGGGAGCGGCTACGACCTTTACCTCGCTTTGGACTAACCCAGGATCATCAGTGACTGGGGGACAAGTTCAGTGCCTCCAACACCCTGCCCCGCGGCCACTCATTTTCCTACCACCATAATCCTCATCTCAGTCTTGGCCACCATCTCAACACACGCGCAAATGGAAAGCCAAACTAGAGGACCCTCGGCTAGTCCGACACAAGTTAGTCGGTCGATGAGGTTCCATATGCCCACGCATGGTAGCACGCTCAACTTGGCTCGAAGGCGAGAACTCGCACTGAGGCGGCGAGAACGAGACAACCCACCACATACCATGTGGCCTCTCATCCCCACCTTATAGCATTTTATAATTATTACCACAATTCTCCACCATCATCCGCGGAAATTCCACATCTGATCCCAACATGAATATCCATCGGACCACTAAGCAGTTAACTAAGCATGGCTAAGCAACAACCTAGCATAGTGAACTAATTCAGGCCATCAACACAATCCTATGGATAATAGGAGGGAAAACAGGTAATGGCATCGGTAACTTAATGCAACTATAGGATACTCTAATCCAATCAAATGGACATTTGGAACCGCATGCAATATTATAGTGGAGAAAATAATTTGCATAAAGTAGGATAAGATATGCTAGAGGGTGGGGATCACGCTTGCCTTGCTCAGCAGGCGGGTAATACTGATCGTCGGGGTAATGTGGCGAGACCCCGGTTCCTTGATCTATCGATGTTTAAAAACACCGGAAAGAACACAATCAATACAAGCAATTCATATGCAATGCGCAAACACATGATGGTATGACATTTTAATGCACTGAATTATTATAACAATGATATGACATTTAAATGGGATGCTAGGAATAAGTATTCAACGATATAGGAAATATATTTTCCTCTTTGTTTTTATGTTCTCCTACAATTTTAATTTAGGTAACATGCTTGAAATGATTTTTAATATGTAGCACTGGGGCTTATGAGAAATTTTAATTATAGGGCACCATTTTTAACCATTGGAGAAATTTATTATGAATTTGAGCTACACCTTTCTATTTCTACACCTTTCTTTGGATCAACAAAACAGCAAATAATTTTAATTCCATTTGAGATGTGAGTCATACTAATATATTGCATTTATTCTTCTGATCATTTTGGTATATTATTTGCAAATTTTGGACAATTATTTTGAAAGTTATGAATTTTCCAAGTTTTATTCATTTTCTGCCTTTTATTAAATCGCAGGAAAAATGGCCGGGTGTTTTTCACCGCGCGCGCAGTTAGCCCGAGCCACTGACGCGTGGGCCAGGGGCCAGGGTGGCGCTGACGCGGCGCGGGGCGGGTGCTGGGCCACTGGCGCGTGGGCCCAGGCCGTCAGCGCACGCCGGAGCGCACGGCCGGTGGTCGCCGGCGGCGAGGTGCACGCGCTCGACGTTCTACGGGGCCAGGGATCTCGCGGAGGGGCGCGTTCGACGCGCGCGCGCACGGGGAGCATTTCTAGGTCGGCGCCGCTACCTAATGGTCGCCGGAGCACAGCGAGCAGCGACGGCGAGCGGCGGCCGGCGGCGAGCTCGCGGGAAAAGACGCTACTGATCACGCGCGGATGAACGGAGGGCACGGTCGGGTGCGGGTGCTCACCCTCGTCGCGTGTACGTGCTCGGAGTGGAGGGAGGAGCGCTGTGGCGGTGGCGAGCGTGCTCGAGGCGCGGCGGCCGGAGTTGGGGAAGAAGAGGACGGCGGCGTCGATTTCGCGTTCCCTGGCACGGTTCCTTCGGCGTGGAGGTAGCCGGCGTTGCGGCGGTGCTAGGGGTGGTCGTGGCTGGGCTCGGGGAGTACCCAAACGCCGGCGATGCGACGGCGAGCTACTCCTAGGGTTCGGCCATGGCTGGGAAAAAACAGAGGAAAAGATCGGGGGGAGAGAGCAGAGCACGGGCTCGTGGTGGTCTTATCCACTCCAGGGCAGCAGAGGAGGAGGGGGGGTCCGGGCGCGGCGTAGGAGAGGGCGACACGGCGACGGGGTTCGTCGGGGACAAAGGCGCTCGGTCGCTACAGAGGAAGACGATGCCGTTTTCTGGAAACCCCCCTGGCGCTTTTCTTCTTCCATCACAAACAGGTCCTTCCCCACTACAAAGAGGTCCTTTTCTATTTCTTTTCAAAACCAGAGCACTTCTTTGATTTATTTGGGGCAGTTAGACATTTCAGAAAAAATTGAGAACAATATGGTAGCTTCCCCATACAGTGTAGAGTCACCACAAAAATTGGCATATCAAAATAAAATGTTTTGATGCACTTTTGTTCAGAGGGGTTAAATAGGGCATTTCCCTATGTTGCCCCTTTTATAATTTGGAGACAATGCAAATATAATATTTTGAACTCTTGGAACTTCCTTGACAAATATGCAAGATCCAAAGTATTTTGGTTTTTAGCAAGTGCAAACATATTCTTTTGAACTCTTGGAACTTCCTTGACAAAGATGCAAGATTTAAATTGTGGGTTGCAATGAACATAAAAGTAGCAAAAGGATATGGATGCCATGATGCAATTACACAAAAGTGGAAAAATTACAGAGGTTTTCAGGTTTTAAACCTGGGGCTGTTACAAATCTACCCCCCTTACAGGAATCTCGTCCCGAGATTCTAAAGTTGCGGAAAAAAGTCGGGATATTCCTCACGAAGACTAGACTCTCTTTCCCAGGTAGCTTCTTCTTCGGAATGGTGAGACCACTGAACTTTGAAGAACTTGGTAGCCTTATTACGAGTCTTCCTTTCCGCTTCATCCAGGATACGTATGGGATGCTCGCGATAGGTGAGATCCGCCTGGATATCCAGCTCCTCATGATTGACTCCACGGATAGGATCCTTGAAGCAACGGCGGAGTTGGGATACATGGAACACATCATGCACATCCGGGAAGTTGGTTGGGAGTTCTAGCTGGTAGGATAAATCTCCTCGTTTGGCCAGAATGGTGAAAGGGCCAACATAACGAGGGGCCAATTTTCCCTTGATTCCAAAGCGACGAACACCACGAAGAGGAGAGACGCGTAGATAGGCCTTGTCACCAATTTCATAATGGACCTCCTGATGGTGCTTATCATAGTAGCTCTTCTGCCTAGACTGGGCAATCTTCAGATTCTCTCGTATGATTTTCACCTTCTCCTCAGCTTCATTTATCACATCTGGACCCAAGAGTTGCCTCTCTCCGGTCTCGGACCAATTTAGCGGAGTTCGGCATTTTCTTCCATACAGAACCTCGAATGGGGCCATACCCAGACTCGCTTGATAGCTATTGTTGTAGGAGAACTCAGCGAAGGGAAGGTATTTTCCCACCCCTTTCCGAAAGAGATTACACAAGCTCGAAGCATGTCCTCTAGAACTTGGTTCACCCTTTCGGTCTGTCCATCAGTTTGGGGATGGAAAGTTGTGCTGAAGTGGAGGCGGGTTCCCATGGCTTGTTGGAAACTCGTCCAGAATTTCGAGGTAAACAAGCTGCCACGATCAGAGATTATCCTCTTGGGAACACCGTGAAGTACGATGATCCGGGAAGCATACAGGCCAGCCAGCGTAGCAGTTGTGATGTCGACTCGCACTGGGAGGAAGTGAGCCACTTTGGATAGTCGATCGATGATTACCCAGATGGCATCGTTGCCCTTGGGAGACTTCGGCAGACCCGTAATAAAGTCCATACCAATCTCGTCCCATTTCCATTCTGGAATCGCAATAGGGCGAAGAGTGCCAGCAGGCCTTTGATGTTCAGACTTTACACGTCGACAGGTGTCGCATTCAGCAACATACTTGGCGATTTCTGTTTTCATCCGTGTAACATCCTGGAAATTTTCAAATTTTGAAAAAATCAGAAAAATTTAAAACTTTTGAAAACCTATTAAGTATTTTACTTTGAAAAGAAAATTCAAGCATTTCATTCATGCACTCATGCATTCATGCATCAACCTCATTTCATCAGGTTGCTTAAATTAAATAAGAGTTTGAAATTTAATATTTATTTATATGTTTGTTTTGGAAATTATTCCATAAACATGTTATTTGTATCTTTTATATTTTTCCTCTTATTTAATTTTATTTTTGGGTAAGAATACTACCAAAAAGTTCTAAATTAAATAATCTATCCAAAACATATTTTTATGAATTTTTCTGAAAAGGTTTGGTTAAGTTTAAAAATCATTTTTGAATTAACAGTTTGAAAACAGAAAATGGGTTTGTCAAAAAAAAAAAGAGAAACAGCCCGAGTCATCTGGGCCAAAGCCCACTTCTCTTCCTCGTGCGCGAGCGACACTTAGCAGCCCAGCAACGACCCGTCATGGACCTCCCTCTCGCTGACGCCTGGGGCCCGCTCGTCATCCCCTCCCAACCGTATCTTCTGCAACCTCTCGAACGAGATTTTCTCGGCGAGGAGTTCGTCCCGATACGGACTCGAATCCGAGCCGTGTTTCGCAAGGGATTCCTCCCCGGTGCCCCTATATAAACCCCAGCCCCGGCCGCGTCTCCCTCTCCCCGAAACCCTAGACCCACCGCCCCCGGGCTTCTCACAATCTCCCGCCGCCGTCCGCCGTTTCCGCCGGCGAAAAACGTCGAGTTCCGGTGAGCCTCTTCAAACCCCGAGTCCTCCGTCTCTCCCTTCCTTCTTATTTGCTTCTTGCGCATCGTTGTGACACGGTGGCGTGAATTTTCCCGCAGCTTTTCGACGCACTCGTCCACGCCCGACGCAAAGCGCCGCCAGACGCAACTCCGACGAAGGATTTACGGCGAACCAGGAAGATCCGGACTCCGCCACCTCGCCACCGACATCGCCGAGACCTTCTCTAGCTTAGGGTATGCTCCGTTCTTCTCGGGGGTCCATAGATCGTTTAGAACACCGTGTCGCCGCCACGGTTTGTGCTCGTCGGAGTAACTCCGGCGAAGTGCGCCGCTCAGTTTAGATCGATTCGTTATCAGTCGTTGGATCTAGATCGTCCGGCTCTGTTTTAATTTCTTTTCCGCATCGGTATGGGCGAATCAGAGGTTGCCACGTCGCCCGCCCACATCCGTCCGCGTCGCCCACAACCCGTCCGCGCCCGCATATCCCGCATCGTCTGAAGACCAGTCAACTGGATTACTCCGCACCAATCCTAGGACGCCACGTGGCCCAGGGACCTCAGCGTGAAGCTTTTGTTTGTTTTCTTCACAGTTTAGTCCCTACATATTAGATCTATTATAACTTTTTATTGGTTTGGCCAGATTTAACAAACTGTATATTTTTGAAAAGCTCTCGACACGTAGAATATTTTAGCACTGTTGGTTTTCTGTTTTGAGTTTGTTTAAATTATTCAAATTTCAGCTTATGAGTTTAAGCAAATTGACTTAGATTTAAATCTATAAGATCAAAATTGGTAAATAAAATTGTTTTGGAAACCTTATAATATGTGTTATATGAATACACTGTTAGAAAATATTTTTCAGTGTTATTGGACTATTTCAAAATCATAATGTTAAATTGAATAAAGTTTGAGTAATTTTTCTTAACTTTTGATAGAAATATTATTTTTCAGTAAATCCAATTACTATAAATTTGAATGACTAAGTTTTTGTAGTAGGAATTTTCTACTCATTTTTGTAGAATAATTTTCTGTTTATTTTGTAAGTAAAATTGATTTAATACTTTTAAATGATATTGTAAGGAATAAAATTAATCAAAAATATATTAAAAGTAATTTCACCATCTTTTCGAAATAATAAAATGACTTAGGCATATTTTGACCACTTTGGTCACAAAAGGTACTTAGAAATATTTTGCCTTCTTAAACAAAGTAAATTCTCTCTTAGAAAATATTTGATAAATATTCGACAATACTTTCCTTAGAAAAATTTCAACACTTAGTAATGCTAAATCTTTTCCTTGAGAAATTTAGCATCTATAAACTTAGTTGTTTTTATTTTGATAAGTGTTGTCCCTAGAAATAAATTGCATTGCATGCATAGCATATGGTATTGTATAGTTATTGTTTTTCTCTAAGTTAGGATTATTTTGAGCATAGTGTTTTGGTAAAGTGCTACAATATAAAGACTAGGAGGCCAACAAAGACTTAGAAGAAAACAGACTCTGGAAGGAGCTCCAAGAAGTAGAAGCACTTAGAAGAAAATCAAGAGGAACTGTAAGAAGACTATTCCCTTTTATTTCCCTAAGTCTTTCTCTCTGTTCTCTTCTTCTCTCTTAGACCTCGTGGTGGCTAAGTTATATTCAAGACCAGCCCTGGTGATATACAAATCATCAAGTCTAAACCATCAAGTCTACATGATTCAATGAGGACATCACCAAGGAGAAAGTTACAAGTCTGGAGATGAAGCCTGAGAGATCAACTATATTTTCTCTGTATATTTTTCTGCCTTCCTATTCTTCATCCACTTTGGACATAAACCAAGTCCTTAGTGATTTTGACCAAGTCCTTAGAGTGCTAATTGAAGATGAAGGAAACTACAAGGGAGTTGAAGAATTCAAGATCAAACATGATGAAGACTAGGAGCAGTCTTACAACTTAGTCAAGATTGACTTATAGTAATTAATTTTATGACCTTGGTCCTTAGTCATATTTGGCTAACACACTTGCCTTGCATTCACTTAGAATAATTTCTTTGCATGGCATGCATCTCTAGTTATAAATATTTTGCACAACATGCATAACATGTTTTTGTATGGTTATTTGGTTTGTATGTTTATTTGTGTCTTGTTTGATGTGTTAGAAATATCGGAGGGAAACGACAACTGTTGCAGCTGTTGTTGCTATTCTTCCTGTTGCCAAGGCAAGTGGCACACCTTCATAAATTTCCTAAGTATCTTCTATGCATTACTTAGTGTGTTTCTTATATGCATGTGTTGGATAGTATTGCTATGCTGAAACTACTATATCCCTTACACTAGTTGTGTCTAGAATCCTATGGGTAACTTGGTAGAAATATTGATGCTATGCAAAAGTTGTTTTGTGAAAAGTTAATTTCTACTAAGTTAAAGATACTTCTGGGTGGATGTGGCAAGAGGATGGAGGTTAGAGTTGAGTGGCTGCTTAGGCTCATTTAGGTGGGTGCACCTGGCTAAGACCCAGGCTTATTTAGATGAGTGAACCTGAGTACGTACACTTGAGGATGGCCACCCAGCAACAAAGGGACCAAAGTTTTCTCCAAGTGAAGATGCTTCCAGTGCAACCACGTGGTATAATGGCTCTGCCTTGACTTTTCCCCAAAGGTCTCGTCTCAGGCTTCTCCTTTCCTTTTCACTACATGAGGGTCAAGGACAGAAGGGTTGTTTGAGTCTCGTGGTGAAAGTGCACAACCTCTGCAGAGTTAAAACTAAGTACTTAGCCGTGTCCTCGGTTACGGACAATTTTGAGCAGCTGACCAAGGATTCAACGGAGGCTCCCAACATTCAAATTTCTAAGTTAAAAGTTGATGGGTGAACAAGGGAAGATGAGATTATGGTTTTCATGCCATACTTGTCCTGATTTCAAGAAAAGTGTTTTCAAAAGAGTAGGAAAAATTGGCTTTATGAAAATTAGCCTTGAACTCCACCGGCCAAATATGCATATAGGCTTTAGAGTTATTCCATTAAGTGTCCACCATAGTGTCACTTGCCAGACTCCATTTTTAATGGAATCTGACCCACTCTGTTGCAAATTATTATTTGTTGCAGAAATTTCTGACGAAGAGTAAGGACTACATTTGGGTTTCGAGTCTGCACCAACATGTTTTCGCCTGTGGCGTGTCATGAAGTTGGAGGCTCATTGAGGATTTATTCCGCTGCTTTATTGTTTTGAGCTAGCTTTAAGCTATGCAAAGATGTATCGAACTATTTTTTTTTTGTAAGTCTGGATCATCGATGTAACAAATTTGATGCTTTGTTGTGATATTACATCGTAAACTGTGTGTGCAAATGAATCGATCCAGGGGTTTGCACTATACACAGGTACCTGCCATATTTTAAGTGCAGGTACGTTACAGATGGTATCAGAGCACTGTGTTGCCTGTAGGTTCGAAACCCCTAAGTCTGGATAGAAATAGGATTTGGCCATAGGATTGAAAATCTATTTTTATTCAGTTTGTTAAAACAAAACTTTACTAATTTTCCTCCTTGTAACTATCTTATCTATTTGCTTTCTAAAAATACTATATCTTCTTTTTAGATGACCAACCTCTTTGAATCACTCAAGAAGGGACCAGTGATGACCATGACCCTACAATGTGAGACTGATTTTCCAAAAGCACTTAAGGATAACATGAAGAGCTTGGGCCTTGAAGGAGAAGCAGTATACAAGGGATTTCCTTTCATGGGTGAAGGTCAGGAGTACTGGTGGGTGCAACTCCATCTATACAAAAGCAAAGAAGATAACCACAAGACCAAAGCCTACTGCATGTTCACCAACCCGATACTTTACACATCATTCTTTGACTCAGCAAGAAGTGCATCATTCGAAGCCACCGAGAACCTTGGAAGAAGACTTCGATTTAGGCTTCATAACACCCAAAAGTATCTTGATGAACTCAAGGAAATAGGAGAGGAACTTGATGCACTCAGGAAGGACATAGACTAGACCACCCATCTATGAGAGTAATGGGATCCTAATGATGTATTGACCTATCAAATTGTGGTATGGCAGTACCATCGTATGTGTTCTCCATAATATCGGTGTACTACGTTCGAAAACGATTAGTTAGGTTTTTCAAAAACAAGTTTGGAAATTTAATGATTGTGGTTGATTGTGCTATTGCTTGTATGGGTAGGAATTTTTTTCCCTAGTACCCTCTATCTTTTACTCATCTATGCTAAAACCCACAGATGCCTCCCCGACGTGCTCCTGGGAACAACAACAACGACAACAACAATGATGCTATGCAGCAGTTGATGGCTGCCCAAGCCCAGTTGATGACTATGATGACTCAGTTCATTGCAGGGGGCCACAACAACAACAACAATAACAACAACAACAACAATCCTCCACCGCCACCACCTCCCCAAGTGGACAGGCTTACCAGGTTTCTGAGGCTTAGGCCAAACAAGTTCTCAACCTCAACTGAGCCAATGGTGGCTGATGATTGGTTGCGTTCTGTGCAAAAGGATCTGGTGACAACTGAATGTGATGATGCTGAGAAAGTCAGGTTCACCGCACATCTTCTTGAAGGACCTGCTGCCCAATGGTGGGAAACCTATCAGATTACTCACCCATTGGACACCTTGACCTGGGAGGAATTCAAGGAAGGATTTCGTAATGCTCATGTCTCCACGGGGATTATGAATCTGAAACAGGAGGAGTTTCGCAATCTGCGTCAGGGTAACAGAAGTCTTAAGGAGTACATGGATGACTTTCATGCCTTGTCTCGATATGCTCCTGAGGACATTCATACAGATGCAAAGAGGAAGGCAAAATTTCTCAAGGGACTATGTGATGAGCTGAAGATACCTCTGACAGTTGCTTATGCTCCAAACTATCAGATACTCCTCGATCAAGCAATCACCCTTGAAGATAGCATGAAGAAAGCTGAAAACAGGAAGAGGAAGATGAACAAGCACTCCTCTGAACCCTCATTCAAAAAGCATTTTGTTCATGATGGGAACCATGGTCACAAACTTGGAAACCACCATAATGGAGGAAGCAACCACAAGCATCATGAACACAATGGTGGATTCAAGGGAAACGGACACGATGCTCCTAACCACAATCACCGCCCAAATGGGGAACCCAAGAAAAACCTCAATCATATCACATGCTACAACTGCAAGAAGCAAGGACACTACTCCACTGACTGCCCAGAAAAGAAAGGGGCTGAGGCCGCTGTCAAGCCAAATCCTTTTGATAAAGGATATGCGAACCACATCACCGTGGAGGAAGTGAACGGTACATTTTAAATCAAGTTTTAATATTGAAGTTTCAGTACCAACAAAGATTTCTTTTAAGGATGGTAGCCCACCCAGTTAAACCAGTCACAACCTTTTGCTAGCCTTCTCGAATCTCGAGGACGAGATTCCTTTTAAGGGTGGTAGTCTGTAACATCCTGGAAATTTTCAAATTTTGAAAAAATCAGAAAAATTTAAAACTTTTGAAAACCTATTAAGTATTTTACTTTGAAAAGAAAATTCAAGCATTTCATTCATGCACTCATGCATTCATGCATCAACCTCATTTCATCAGGTTGCTTAAATTAAATAAGAGTTTGAAATTTAATATTTATTTATATGTTTGTTTTGGAAATTATTCCATAAACATGTTATTTGTATCTTTTATATTTTTCCTCTTATTTAATTTTATTTTTGGGTAAGAATACTACCAAAAAGTTCTAAATTAAATAATCTTTCCAAAACATGTTTTTATGAATTTTTCTGAAAAGGTTTGGTTAAGTTTAAAAATCATTTTTGAATTAACAGTTTGAAAACAGAAAATGGGTTTGTCAAAAAAAAAAAGAGAAACAGCCCGAGTCATCTGGGCCGAAGCCCACTTCTCTTCCTCGTGCGCGAGCGACACTTAGCAGCCCAGCAACGACCCGTCATCGACCTCCTTCTCGCTGACGCCTGGGGCCCGCTCGTCATCCCCTCCCAACCGTATCTTCTGCAACCTCTCGAACGAGATTTTCTCGGCGAGGAGTTCGTCCCGATACGGACTCGAATCCGAGCCGTGTTTCGCAAGGGATTCCTCCCCGGTGCCCCTATATAAACCCCAGCCCCGGCCGCGTCTCCCTCCCCCCGAAACCCTAGACCCACCGCCCCTGGGCTGCTCACAATCTCCCGCCGCCGTCCGCCGTTTCCTCCGGCGAAAAACGTCGAGTTCCGGTGAGCCTCTTCAAACCCCGAGTCCTCCGTCTCTCCCTTCCTTCTTATTTGCTTCTTGCGCATCGTTGTGACACGGTGGCGTGACTTTTCCCGCAGCTTTTCGACGCACTCGTCCACGCCCGACGCAAAGCGCCGCCAGACGCAACTCCGGCGAAGGATTTACGGCGAACCAGGAAGATCCGGACTCCGCCACCTCGCCACCGACATCGCCGAGACCTTCTCTAGCTTAGGGTATGCTCCGTTCTTCTCGGGGGTCCATAGATCGTTTAGAACACCGTGTCGCCGCCACGGTTTGTGCTCGTCGGAGTAACTCCGGCGAAGTGCGCCGCTCAGTTTAGATCGATTCGTTATCGGCCGTTGGATCTAGATCGTCCGGCTCTGTTTTAATTTCTTTTCCGCATCGGTATGGGCGAATCAGAGGTTGCCACGTCGCCCGCCCACATCCGTCCGCGTCGCCCACAACCCGTCCGCGCCCGCATATCCCGCATCGTCTGAAGACCAGTCAACTGGATTACTCCGCACCAATCCTAGGACGCCACGTGGCCCAGGGACCTCAGCGTGAAGCTTTTGTTTGTTTTCTTCACAGTTTAGTCCCTACATATTAGATCTATTATAACTTTTTATTGGTTTGGCCAGATTTAACAAACTGTATATTTTTGAAAAGCTCTCGACACGTAGAATATTTTAGCACTGTTGGTTTTCTGTTTTGAGTTTGTTTAAATTATTCAAATTTCAGCTTATGAGTTTAAGCAAATTGACTTAGATTTAAATCTATAAGATCAAAATTGGTAAATAAAATTGTTTTGGAAACCTTATAATATGTGTTATATGAATACACTGTTAGAAAATATTTTTCAGTGTTATTGGACTATTTCAAAATCATAATGTTAAATTGAATAAAGTTTGAGTAATTTTTCTTAACTTTTGATAGAAATATTATTTTTCAGTAAATCCAATTACTATAAATTTGAATGACTAAGTATTTGTAGTAGGAATTTTCTACTCATTTTTGTAGAATAATTTTCTGTTTATTTTGTAAGTAAAATTGATTTAATACTTTTAAATGATATTGTAAGGAATAAAATTAATCAAAAATATATTAAAAGTAATTTCACCATCTTTTCGAAATAATAAAATGACTTAGGCATATTTTGACCACTTTGGTCACAAAAGGTACTTAGAAATATTTTGCCTTCTTAAACAAAGTAAATTCTCTCTTAGAAAATATTTGATAAATATTCGACAATACTTTCCTTAGAAAAATTTCAACACTTAGTAATGCTAAATCTTTTCCTTGAGAAATTTAGCATCTATAAACTTAGTTGTTTTTATTTTGATAAGTGTTGTCCCTAGAAATAAATTGCATTGCATGCATAGCATATGGTATTGTATAGTTATTGTTTTTCTCTAAGTTAGGATTATTTTGAGCATAGTGTTTTGGTAAAGTGCTACAATATAAAGACTAGGAGGCCAACAAAGACTTAGAAGAAAACAGACTCTGGAAGGAGCTCCAAGAAGTAGAAGCACTTAGAAGAAAATCAAGAGGAACTGTAAGAAGACTATTCCCTTTTATTTCCCTAAGTCTTTCTCTCTGTTCTCTTCTTCTCTCTTAGACCTCGTGGTGGCTAAGTTATATTCAAGACCAGCCCTGGTGATATACAAATCATCAAGTCTAAACCATCAAGTCTACATGATTCAATGAGGACATCACCAAGGAGAAAGTTACAAGTCTGGAGATGAAGCCTGAGAGATCAACTATATTTTCTCTGTATATTTTTCTGCCTTCCTATTCTTCATCCACTTTGGACATAAACCAAGTCCTTAGTGATTTTGACCAAGTCCTTAGAGTGCTAATTGAAGATGAAGGAAACTACAAGGGAGTTGAAGAATTCAAGATCAAACATGATGAAGACTAGGAGCAGTCTTACAACTTAGTCAAGATTGACTTATAGTAATTAATTTTATGACCTTGGTCCTTAGTCATATTTGGCTAACACACTTGCCTTGCATTCACTTAGAATAATTTCTTTGCATGGCATGCATCTCTAGTTATAAATATTTTGCACAACATGCATAACATGTTTTTGTATGGTTATTTGGTTTGTATGTTTATTTGTGTCTTGTTTGATGTGTTAGAAATATCGGAGGGAAACGACAACTGTTGCAGCTGTTGTTGCTATTCTTCCTGTTGCCAAGGCAAGTGGCACACCTTCATAAATTTCCTAAGTATCTTCTATGCATTACTTAGTGTGTTTCTTATATGCATGTGTTGGATAGTATTGCTATGCTGAAACTACTATATCCCTTACACTAGTTGTGTCTAGAATCCTATGGGTAACTTGGTAGAAATATTGATGCTATGCAAAAGTTGTTTTGTGAAAAGTTAATTTCTACTAAGTTAAAGATACTTCTGGGTGGATGTGGCAAGAGGATGGAGGTTAGAGTTGAGTGGCTGCTTAGGCTCATTTAGGTGGGTGCACCTGGCTAAGACCCAGGCTTATTTAGATGAGTGAACCTGAGTACGTACACTTGAGGATGGCCACCCAGCAACAAAGGGACCAAAGTTTTCTCCAAGTGAAGATGCTTCCAGTGCAACCACGTGGTATAATGGCTCTGCCTTGACTTTTCCCCAAAGGTCTCGTCTCAGGCTTCTCCTTTCCTTTTCACTACATGAGGGTCAAGGACAGAAGGGTTGTTTGAGTCTCGTGGTGAAAGTGCACAACCTCTGCAGAGTTAAAACTAAGTACTTAGCCGTGTCCTCGGTTACGGACAATTTTGAGCAGCTGACCAAGGATTCAACGGAGGCTCCCAACATTCAAATTTCTAAGTTAAAAGTTGATGGGTGAACAAGGGAAGATGAGATTATGGTTTTCATGCCATACTTGTCCTGATTTCAAGAAAAGTGTTTTCAAAAGAGTAGGAAAAATTGGCTTTATGCAAATTAGCCTTGAACTCCACCGGCCAAATATGCATATAGGCTTTAGAGTTATTCCATTAAGTGTCCACCATAGTGTCACTTGCCAGACTCCATTTTTAATGGAATCTGACCCACTCTGTTGCAAATTATTATTTGTTGCAGAAATTTCTGACGAAGAGTAAGGACTACATTTGGGTTTCGAGTCTGCACCAACATGTTTTCGCCTGTGGCGTGTCATGAAGTTGGAGGCTCATTGAGGATTTATTCCGCTGCTTTATTGTTTTGAGCTAGCTTTAAGCTATGCAAAGATGTATCGAACTATTTTTTTTTGTAAGTCTGGATCATCGATGTAACAAATTTGATGCTTTGTTGTGATATTACATCGTAAACTGTGTGTGCAAATGAATCGATCCAGGGGTTTGCACTATACACAGGTACCTGCCATATTTTAAGTGCAGGTACGTTACAGATGGTATCAGAGCACTGTGTTGCCTGTAGGTTCGAAACCCCTAAGTCTGGATAGAAATAGGATTTGGCCATAGGATTGAAAATCTATTTTTATTCAGTTTGTTAAAACAAAACTTTACTAATTTTCCTCCTTGTAACTATCTTATCTATTTGCTTTCTAAAAATACTATATCTTCTTTTTAGATGACCAACCTCTTTGAATCACTCAAGAAGGGACCAGTGATGACCATGACCCTACAATGTGAGACTGATTTTCCAAAAGCACTTAAGGATAACATGAAGAGCTTGGGCCTTGAAGGAGAAGCAGTATACAAGGGATTTCCTTTCATGGGTGAAGGTCAGGAGTACTGGTGGGTGCAACTCCATCTATACAAAAGCAAAGAAGATAACCACAAGACCAAAGCCTACTGCATGTTCACCAACCCGATACTTTACACATCATTCTTTGACTCAGCAAGAAGTGCATCATTCGAAGCCACCGAGAACCTTGGAAGAAGACTTCGATTTAGGCTTCATAACACCCAAAAGTATCTTGATGAACTCAAGGAAATAGGAGAGGAACTTGATGCACTCAGGAAGGACATAGACTAGACCACCCATCTATGAGAGTAATGGGATCCTAATGATGTATTGACCTATCAAATTGTGGTATGGCAGTACCATCGTATGTGTTCTCCATAATATTGGTGTACTACGTTCGAAAACGATTAGTTAGGTTTTTCAAAAACAAGTTTGGAAATTTAATGATTGTGGTTGATTGTGCTATTGCTTGTATGGGTAGGAATTTTTTTCCCTAGTACCCTCTATCTTTTACTCATCTATGCTAAAACTCACAGATGCCTCCCCGACGTGCTCCTGGGAACAACAACAACGACAACAACAATGATGCTATGCAGCAGTTGATGGCTGCCCAAGCCCAGTTGATGACTATGATGACTCAGTTCATTGCAGGGGGCCACAACAACAACAACAATAACAACAACAACAACAACAACAATCCTCCACCGCCATCACCTCCCCAAGTGGACAGGCTTACCAGGTTTCTGAGGCTTAGGCCAAACAAGTTCTCAACCTCAACTGAGCCAATGGTGGCTGATGATTGGTTGCGTTCTGTGCAAAAGGATCTGGTGACAACTGAATGTGATGATGCTGAGAAAGTCAGGTTCACCGCACATCTTCTTGAAGGACCTGCTGCCCAATGGTGGGAAACCTATCAGATTACTCACCCATTGGACACCTTGACCTGGGAGGAATTCAAGGAAGGATTTCGTAATGCTCATGTCTCCACGGGGATTATGAATCTGAAACAGGAGGAGTTTCGCAATCTGCGTCAGGGTAACAGAAGTCTTAAGGAGTACATGGATGACTTTCATGCCTTGTCTCGATATGCTCCTGAGGACATTCATACAGATGCAAAGAGGAAGGCAAAATTTCTCAAGGGACTATGTGATGAGCTGAAGATACCTCTGACAGTTGCTTATGCTCCAAACTATCAGATACTCCTCGATCAAGCAATCACCCTTGAAGATAGCATGAAGAAAGCTGAAAACAGGAAGAGGAAGATGAACAAGCACTCCTCTGAACCCTCATTCAAAAAGCATTTTGTTCATGATGGGAACCATGGTCACAAACTTGGAAACCACCATAATGGAGGAAGCAACCACAAGCATCATGAACACAATGGTGGATTCAAGGGAAACGGACACGATGCTCCTAACCACAATCACCGCCCAAATGGGGAACCCAAGAAAAACCTCAATCATATCACATGCTACAACTGCAAGAAGCAAGGACACTACTCCACTGACTGCCCAGAAAAGAAAGGGGCTGAGGCCGCTGTCAAGCCAAATCCTTTTGATAAAGGATATGCGAACCACATCACCGTGGAGGAAGTGAACGGTACATTTTAAATCAAGTTTTAATATTGAAGTTTCAGTACCAACAAAGATTTCTTTTAAGGATGGTAGCCCACCCAGTTAAACCAGTCACAACCTTTTGCTAGCCTTCTCGAATCTCGAGGACGAGATTCCTTTTAAGGGTGGTAGTCTGTAACATCCTGGAAATTTTCAAATTTTGAAAAAATCAGAAAAATTTAAAACTTTTGAAAACCTATTAAGTATTTTACTTTGAAAAGAAAATTCAAGCATTTCATTCATGCACTCATGCATTCATGCATCAACCTCATTTCATCAGGTTGCTTAAATTAAATAAGAGTTTGAAATTTAATATTTATTTATATGTTTGTTTTGGAAATTATTCCATAAACATGTTATTTGTATCTTTTATATTTTTCCTCTTATTTAATTTTATTTTTGGGTAAGAATACTACCAAAAAGTTCTAAATTAAATAATCTTTCCAAAACATGTTTTTATGAATTTTTCTGAAAAGGTTTGGTTAAGTTTAAAAATCATTTTTGAATTAACAGTTTGAAAACAGAAAATGGGTTTGTCAAAAAAAAAAAAGAGAAACAGCCCGAGTCATCTGGGCCGAAGCCCACTTCTCTTCCTCGTGCGCGAGCGACACTTAGCAGCCCAGCAACGACCCGTCATCGACCTCCCTCTCGCTGACGCCTGGGGCCCGCTCGTCATCCCCTCCCAACCGTATCTTCTGCAACCTCTCGAACGAGATTTTCTCGGCGAGGAGTTCGTCCCGATACGGACTCGAATCCGAGCCGTGTTTCGCAAGGGATTCCTCCCCGGTGCCCCTATATAAACCCCAGCCCCGGCCGCGTCTCCCTCCCCCCGAAACCCTAGACCCACCGCCTCTGGGCTGCTCACAATCTCCCGCCGCCGTCCGCCGTTTCCTCCGGCGAAAAACGTCGAGTTCCGGTGAGCCTCTTCAAACCCCGAGTCCTCCGTCTCTCCCTTCCTTCTTATTTGCTTCTTGCGCATCGTTGTGACACGGTGGCGTGACTTTTCCCGCAGCTTTTCGACGCACTCGTCCACGCCCGACGCAAAGCGCCGCCAGACGCAACTCCGGCGAAGGATTTACGGCGAACCAGGAAGATCCGGACTCCGCCACCTCGCCACCGACATCGACGAGACCTTCTCTAGCTTAGGGTATGCTCCGTTCTTCTCGGGGGTCCATAGATCGTTTAGAACACCGTGTCGCCGCCACGGTTTGTGCTCGTCGGAGTAACTCCGGCGAAGTGCGCCGCTCAGTTTAGATCGATTCGTTATCGGCCGTTGGATCTAGATCGTCCGGCTCTGTTTTAATTTCTTTTCCGCATCGGTATGGGCGAATCAGAGGTTGCCACGTCGCCCGCCCACATCCGTCCGCGTCGCCCACAACCCGTCCGCGCCCGCATATCCCGCATCGTCTGAAGACCAGTCAACTGGATTACTCCGCACCAATCCTAGGACGCCACGTGGCCCAGGGACCTCAGCGTGAAGCTTTTGTTTGTTTTCTTCACAGTTTAGTCCCTACATATTAGATCTATTATAACTTTTTATTGGTTTGGCCAGATTTAACAAACTGTATATTTTTGAAAAGCTCTCGACACGTAGAATATTTTAGCACTGTTGGTTTTCTGTTTTGAGTTTGTTTAAATTATTCAAATTTCAGCTTATGAGTTTAAGCAAATTGACTTAGATTTAAATCTATAAGATCAAAATTGGTAAATAAAATTGTTTTGGAAACCTTATAATATGTGTTATATGAATACACTGTTAGAAAATATTTTTCAGTGTTATTGGACTATTTCAAAATCATAATGTTAAATTGAATAAAGTTTGAGTAATTTTTCTTAACTTTTGATAGAAATATTATTTTTCAGTAAATCCAATTACTATAAATTTGAATGACTAAGTATTTGTAGTAGGAATTTTCTACTCATTTTTGTAGAATAATTTTCTGTTTATTTTGTAAGTAAAATTGATTTAATACTTTTAAATGATATTGTAAGGAATAAAATTAATCAAAAATATATTAAAAGTAATTTCACCATCTTTTCGAAATAATAAAATGACTTAGGCATATTTTGACCACTTTGGTCACAAAAGGTACTTAGAAATATTTTGCCTTCTTAAACAAAGTAAATTCTCTCTTAGAAAATATTTGATAAATATTCGACAATACTTTCCTTAGAAAAATTTCAACACTTAGTAATGCTAAATCTTTTCCTTGAGAAATTTAGCATCTATAAACTTAGTTGTTTTTATTTTGATAAGTGTTGTCCCTAGAAATAAATTGCATTGCATGCATAGCATATGGTATTGTATAGTTATTGTTTTTCTCTAAGTTAGGATTATTTTGAGCATAGTGTTTTGGTAAAGTGCTACAATATAAAGACTAGGAGGCCAACAAAGACTTAGAAGAAAACAGACTCTGGAAGGAGCTCCAAGAAGTAGAAGCACTTAGAAGAAAATCAAGAGGAACTGTAAGAAGACTATTCCCTTTTATTTCCCTAAGTCTTTCTCTCTGTTCTCTTCTTCTCTCTTAGACCTCGTGGTGGCTAAGTTATATTCAAGACCAGCCCTGGTGATATACAAATCATCAAGTCTACATGATTCAATGAGGACATCACCAAGGAGAAAGTTACAAGTCTAGAGATGAAGCCTGAGAGATCAACTATATTTTCTCTGTATATTTTTCTGCCTTCCTATTCTTCATCCACTTTGGACATAAACCAAGTCCTTAGTGATTTTGACCAAGTCCTTAGAGTGCTAATTGAAGATGAAGGAAACTACAAGGGAGTTGAAGAATTCAAGATCAAACATGATGAAGACTAGGAGCAGTCTTACAACTTAGTCAAGATTGACTTATAGTAATTAATTTTATGACCTTGGTCCTTAGTCATATTTGGCTAACACACTTGCCTTGCATTCACTTAGAATAATTTCTTTGCATGGCATGCATCTCTAGTTATAAATATTTTGCACAACATGCATAACATGTTTTTGTATGGTTATTTGGTTTGTATGTTTATTTGTGTCTTGTTTGATGTGTTAGAAATATCGGAGGGAAACGACAACTGTTGCAGCTGCTGTTGCTATTCTTCCAAGGCAAGTGGCACACCTTCATAAATTTCCTAAGTATCTTCTATGCATTACTTAGTGTGTTTCTTATATGCATGTGTTGGATAGTATTGCTATGCTGAAACTACTATATCCCTTACACTAGTTGTGTCTAGAATCCTATGGGTAACTTGGTAGAAATATTGATGCTATGCAAAAGTTGTTTTGTGAAAAGTTAATTTCTACTAAGTTAAAGATACTTCTGGGTGGATGTGGCAAGAGGATGGAGGTTAGAGTTGAGTGGTTGCTTAGGCTCATTTAGGTGGGTGCACCTGGCTAAGACCCAGGCTTATTTAGATGAGTGAACCTGAGTACGTACACTTGAGGATGGCCACCCAGCAACAAAGGGACCAAAGTTTTCTCCAAGTGAAGATGCTTCCAGTGCAACCACGTGGTATAATGGCTCTGCCTTGACTTTTCCCCAAAGGTCTCGTCTCAGGCTTCTCCTTTCCTTTTCACTACATGAGGGTCAAGGACAGAAGGGTTGTTTGAGTCTCGTGGTGAAAGTGCACAACCTCTGCAGAGTTAAAACTAAGTACTTAGCCGTGTCCTCGGTTACGGACAATTTTGAGCAGCTGACCAAGGATTCAACGGAGGCTCCCAACATTCAAATTTCTAAGTTAAAAGTTGATGGGTGAACAAGGGAAGATGAGATTATGGTTTTCATGCCATACTTGTCCTGATTTCAAGAAAAGTGTTTTCAAAAGAGTAGGAAAAATTGGCTTTATGCAAATTAGCCTTGAACTCCACCGGCCAAATATGCATATAGGCTTTAGAGTTATTCCATTAAGTGTCCACCATAGTGTCACTTGCCAGACTCCATTTTTAATGGAATCTGACCCACTCTGTTGCAAATTATTATTTGTTGCAGAAATTTCTGACGAAGAGTAAGGACTACATTTGGGTTTCGAGTCTGCACCAACATGTTTTCGCCTGTGGCGTGTCATGAAGTTGGAGGCTCATTGAGGATTTATTCCGCTGCTTTATTGTTTTGAGCTAGCTTTAAGCTATGCAAAGATGTATCGAACTATTTTTTTTTTGTAAGTCTGGATCATCGATGTAACAAATTTGATGCTTTGTTGTGATATTACATCGTAAACTGTGTGTGCAAATGAATCGATCCAGGGGTTTGCACTATACACAGGTACCTGCCATATTTTAAGTGCAGGTACGTTACAATCCGAGTCCACCAGAATAGTGGTCGGAGGTCTTGGTACATTTTGGTACTACCGGGATGAACAGAGATAGGGGAATCATGCGCTTCTTTGAGGATCAACTCCTTCAGATTCTGCTCCTTTGGCACCACCAGACGGTCACCAAAGTACACGATTCCCGCTTCATTCTCAGAGAAGCATTTGGCCTTTCCACTAGCAATGTTCTTTTTGATATTGAGAATGCCCTTATCCAGTTTCTGAGCCTCCTTTATCTGGTCTACCAGAGTAGATTTGATCTCCAGATTTGCGAGGTAGCCAGAGGGGACGATTTTCAGGTTCAAACGGGCGAAATCTTCATGGAGAGCAGGTTGAGCCTTCTCAATCATCAGGTTGTTGCTATAAGCTTTTCGACTTAGCGCGTCGGCCACGACGTTCGCCTTGCCGGGTTGGTAATTCAAACTCACATCATAGTCTTTGATTAACTCCAACCAACGTCTTTGCCTGAGATTTAGATCCGGCTGGGTGAAAAGGTATTTCAAACTCTTGTGATCCGAGTAAATCTCGCAACGGTTACCGAACAGGTATGGTCTCCATTGCTTCAGAGCATAAACCACTGCGGCAAGCTCTAAATCATGAGTTGGGTAATTTTGCTCATGGGGCTTCAATTGGCGAGAGGCATATGCCACTACATGGCCATCTTGCATTAGCACACAGCCCAAACCTTGCAGAGAGGCGTCACAGAAGACTACGAAATCCTGGCTTGCGTGTGGCAGGGCAAGCACAGGAGCAGAAGTGAGTTTGGCCTTCAGGGTTTTGAAGCTCTCTTCAGCCTTGTCCGTCCATACGAACCTTGTATCCTTCTTGAGAAGGTCGGTCAGAGGCTTGGCTATTTTGGAGAACCCTTCGATGAATCGGCGGTAGTAACCTGCCAATCCCAGAAAGCTTCGGATGTCCTTGACAGACATGGGAGTTACCCAATCCATAATAGATTGAATCTTGTCGGGAACGACAGCCACTCCACTTGCGGAAATCACATGGCCGAGGAAGACGAGATTATCCAACCAAAACTCACACTTGGAGAACTTGGCATAAAGGCGGTGTTCTCGAAGGCGTGTCAGGACCAAACGAAGATGTTCGTCATGCTCTTCATCGGTTTTGGAGTAGACGAGAATGTCATCGATGTAAATGACAACAAACTTGTCAAGATAATCCATGAAGACGGAGTTCATGAGCCTCATGAACGTCGCAGGAGCATTGGTGAGACCAAAGGACATAACGGTATACTCATATGAGCCATAGCGAGTAACAAAGGCCGTCTTTGGAATATCCTGCTTTCGGATCTTGATCTGATGGTACCCTGACCTCAGGTCCATCTTGGAAAATACCGTTGCACCAGCTAGTCGATCCAATAGATCATTGATGCGAGGAATAGGGTACTTGTTTTGGATGGTCACCGCATTTAACGGCCTGTAGTCAGAGACTAGACGAGGCACGGTAGAATCCCTCTTCTTGACGAAGAGTACGGGACAACCCCAAGGTGAACTGCTAGGCCGAATGAACTCTTTCGCTAACAGTTCATCAATTTGCTCCTTTAACAGCGCCAGCTCCTCCACCGGCATACGGTAGGGCTTCTTGGCAATCGGCGTGGTACCGGGAAGCAACTCTATG
Source organism: Poa annua (assembly GCA_026929855.1). Lineage (NCBI taxonomy): Eukaryota > Viridiplantae > Streptophyta > Magnoliopsida > Poales > Poaceae > Poa > Poa annua. Next base: position 14,297,832 of record CM049428.1, read on the forward strand.
ACAAACTCCATACTTCGATCAGGTGGCATGCCAGGCAATTCCTCCGGGAACACATCCGGGAAGTCACACACAACGTGGATGTCTTGGATTTCAGGAGGGGATAAGCCTTCCATGAAGCAAAGGAGGAGCTCTGGTGAGTTGGGCATGGATGGAGATGGAGGTCTGGACTGTGCAGACCAATACTCCACAATGTCGCCGGAAGATGTGGTCACAGTGATGGTTCTGGCAGCACAGTCGAGGTTAGCCTTGTATTTCCCTAGCCAGTTCATGCCCAGTATGGCATCAAAGCCGCTTGAATTGAAGGCTATCAGCGAAAACGGGAAGGGGAATGAGCCTATATTAATTGAAACTTCGGGGGTCACCCTTTTGGTTTGCCAACGAGTACCAGGGCTGGTGACATATAACGGTGCTTCCAACTCTTCAAACGGTATATTGTTTTGTTGTGCAAATGCTACCGAAATGAATGAATGTGATGCCCCAGAATCAACAGTACTGTAGCAAGAATAATTCAAATGTCAGGTACGGAGACTCTAGAGTCAGGAATGAAAGTAGAACTTGGGTAGAGACTAGTCACAACACGGGAAATGATCCTGAAAGCAAACACAGGGACGAGAGCCCCAGAAGTAGGTCGCCCCTCGCCCTGAAACCCAGAGTGAGTAAGTGTATGACACGTCATGCGCGGTGGAAGCGACACGTGATAAGGCACAAAACAAATAGAGGTAAGATTGCTCCGAGAGTAGAGGGTAACCAGATAAGGAGTAAAAAGAATCCTAAGATGGTTTTCACAACTCATTTTTAGGTTAAAAATATTTTTACCAACACTAGACTCAACGTCGACCAGTAGTAAGGGTTTCCTACAGGCGGTACTGCTCTGATACCAAGTTGTAATGCCCCAATCCATAAATTATACAGTGATGCTATGTGTCGGTGGTCATGCTACATAATCGAAGGTTACTGGGGTTACCACTCCCAGGCCGAGTAAACATCGGCAGGCGTGCTCGGCATGGATCATCGGCAACACAACCCTTCGATCATGCCATATCCAAAGCATAGCCCTCAAAGTATAATAAAGAGACTAAGACACCGGAACACCTGGCACATGACAGACCCTACGACTCAAGATAATATAGCTCAACTCTTATTAGAGAAAGATAGCAAATATTACAATCCGAGGTCACAGACCCATCAGTACATCAAGCGGAAGCAATTTAAGTTGTTCTAAACAACAAGATCCAAATATGGCCTAAGAGGCCTACAGATAAACAGTTCCGTGCCAGCTGGTTCCTAGTTGCCCCAGGCTGCCACCCGGGAACCCCAGACTACTCGTCGATGTCAATATAGAACCCACCTTCGGGGTAGGTAAAGTCCTCCTCTGAAACAAAAATAAACAAGGGTGAGTTCGACGAACTCAACAAGATTTTAAGCTATTACTGCTCCATGATTGGCTTTCAAGGTTTTATGGCTGTTTTGCGTAAAGCTGATTTTGTTCATAAAATATGACTCCAAGGCATCGACTATCAGAATATTTTCGAAGAGGGGTAAGAAGTAACTCTTTCTCTTTTGATTCACTTTCTCATCATCCACCACTGTACCTGTTCCACCAAGGCACCTCCCCGACTCACCCTCGAGGAAGTCAACCTTACAATCGTGAGTGGTACCTTTAGTACCCAGTTTTTAGTCATTCCGTTAAAGTTATTCTATGATCCCTGAATTCGTCACCAAGTCGTCCTTAACCGTGGACACGGCTTTTCGAAAAGATTTATCCCTGCAGGGGGTGTACAATGTGAAAGGCGCCAGGTTCCCGAGGGACCTCCCAGCTCCTTATCCATGCGTACCGTCCGGCCCATTGCCTGATCATTTAGCTCTCTTCCTGGGAAAGCCGGCTGGGTGGGAGCGGCTACGACCTTTACCTCGCTTTGGACTAACCCAGGATCATCAGTGACTGGGGGACAAGTTCAGTGCCTCCAACACCCTGCCCCGCGGCCACTCATTTTCCTACCACCATAATCCTCATCTCAGTCTTGGCCACCATCTCAACACACGCGCAAATGGAAAGCCAAACTAGAGGACCCTCGGCTAGTCCGACACAAGTTAGTCGGTCGATGAGGTTCCATATGCCCACGCATGGTAGCACGCTCAACTTGGCTCGAAGGCGAGAACTCGCACTGAGGCGGCGAGAACGAGACAACCCACCACATACCATGTGGCCTCTCATCCCCACCTTATAGCATTTTATAATTATTACCACAATTCTCCACCATCATCCGCGGAAATTCCACATCTGATCCCAACATGAATATCCATCGGACCACTAAGCAGTTAACTAAGCATGGCTAAGCAACAACCTAGCATAGTGAACTAATTCAGGCCATCAACACAATCCTATGGATAATAGGAGGGAAAACAGGTAATGGCATCGGTAACTTAATGCAACTATAGGATACTCTAATCCAATCAAATTGACATTTGGAACCGCATGCAATATTATAGTGGAGAAAATAATTTGCATAAAGTAGGATAAGATATGCTAGAGGGTGGGGATCACGCTTGCCTTGCTCAGCAGGCGGGTAATACTGATCGTCGGGGTAATGTGGCGAGACCCCGGTTCCTTGATCTATCGATGTTTAAAAACACCGGAAAGAACACAATCAATACAAGCAATTCATATGCAATGCGCAAACACATGATGGTATGACATTTTAATGCACTGAATTATTATAACAATGATATGACATTTAAATGGGATGCTAGGAATAAGTATTCAACGATATAGGAAATATATTTTCCTCTTTGTTTTTATGTTCTCCTACAATTTTAATTTAGGTAACATGCTTGAAATGATTTTTAATATGTAGCACTGGGGCTTATGAGAAATTTTAATTATAGGGCACCATTTTTAACCATTGGAGAAATTTATTATGAATTTGAGCTACACCTTTCTATTTCTACACCTTTCTTTGGATCAACAAAACAGCAAATAATTTTAATTCCATTTGAGATGTGAGTCATACTAATATATTGCATTTATTCTTCTGATCATTTTGGTATATTATTTGCAAATTTTGGACAATTATTTTGAAAGTTATGAATTTTCCAAGTTTTATTCATTTTCTGCCTTTTATTAAATCGCAGGAAAAATGGCCGGGTGTTTTTCACCGCGCGCGCAGCTAGCCCGAGCCACTGACGCGCGGGCCAGGGGCCAGGGTGGCGCTGACGCGGCGCGGGGCGGGTGCTGGGCCACTGGCGCGTGGGCCCAGGCCGTCAGCGCACGCCGGAGCGCACGGCCGGTGGTCGCCGGCGGCGAGGTGCACGCGCTCGACGTTCTACGGCGCCAGGGATCTCGCGGAGGGGCGCGTTCGACGCGCGCGCGCACGGGGAGCATTTCTACGTCGGCGCCGCTACCTAATGGTCGCCGGAGCACAGCGAGCAGCGACGGCGAGCGGCGGCCGGCGGCGAGCTCGCGGGAAAAGACGCTACTGATCACGCGCGGATGAACGGAGGGCACGGTCGGGTGCGGGTGCTCACCCTCGTCGCGTGTACGTGCTCGGAGTGGAGGGAGGAGCGCTGTGGCGGTGGCGAGCGTGCTCGAGGCGCGGCGGCCGGAGTTGGGGAAGAAGAGGACGGTGGCGTCGATTTCGCGTTCCCTGGCACGGTTCCTTCGGCGTGGAGGTAGCCGGCGTTGCGGCGGTGCTAGGGGTGGTCGTGGCTGGGCTCGGGGAGTACCCAAACGCCGGCGATGCGACGGCGAGCTACTCCTAGGGTTCGGCCATGGCTAGGGAAAAACAGAGGAAAAGATCGGGGGGAGAGAGCAGAGCACGGGCTCGTGGTGGTCTTATCCACTCCAGGGCAGCAGAGGAGGAGGGGGGGGTCCGGGCGCGGCATAGTCGAGGGCGACACGGCGACGGGGTTCGTCGGGGACAAAGGCGCTCGGTCGCTACAGAGGAAGACGATGCCGTTTTCTGGAAACCCCCCTGGCGCTTTTCTTCTTCCATCACAAACAGGTCCTTCCCCACTACAAAGAGGTCCTTTTCTATTTCTTTTCAAAACCAGAGCACTTCTTTGATTTATTTGGGGCAGTTAAACATTTCAGAAAAATTTGAGAAAATATGGTAGCTTCCCCATACAGTGTAGAGTCACCACAAAAATTGGCATATCAAAATAAAATGTTTTGATGCACTTTTGTTCAGAGGGGTTAAATAGGGCATTTCCCTCAAATTTCCATATGTTGCCCCTTTTATAATTTGGAGACAATGCAAATATAATATTTTGAACTCTTGGAACTTCCTTGACAAATATGCAAGATCCAAAGTGTTTTGGTTTTTAGCAAGTGCAAACATATTCTTTTGAACTCTTGGAACTTCTTGACAAATATGCAAGATTTAAATTGTGGGTTGCAATGAACATAAAAGTAGCAAAAGGATATGGATGCCATGATGCAATTACACAAAAGTGGAAAAATTACAGAGGTTTTCAGGTTTTAAACCTGGGGCTGTTACAAAGGTGGACTCGAAACCTTTGTGGTTGAGTTCATCGGAGAAGAAGGTGAGCCTTTGTGGCGTTGCGGCTAACCTGTTGTGGTAGCGCACACTTCTCCAAACGAGACGTACACCCTTGGGTGGAACTCGGGATTACATCTTCGTCTCCGCGTGTTTCACTTGGTTCCCTTTACCTTTGCTCCCTTACTTGCTTATCTTGTTATTGCTTAGATTATCATTTAGGTAAATTCACCGTAGTTGCATATCTAGAGAATTTACCTTTGTGATTGAGCCTAAATTTGAAAAGACCTAAAATTTGTAATAGCACCTATTCACCCCCCCCCCCCCCTCTAGGTGCCGGATTCCCGTTCAATTGGTATCAGAGCCTTGTTCACTTTTAAGGGCTTAACCGCCTAAGTGCAACGATGACGGAATCCGATGCCGAGAGGGCCGCCTGTGAAAAAATAGAGGCGGAGAAGGAGGCGTTAGCCAAAGGGGCAACCATGGCCGATCTTATTGATATGAGATCGTCCTTGGAGGCCCAACTTCTCAAGATGAATGATATGCTCATGGCACTCTTGAAGTCTAAGGAGCCCGAGGCTACTTCTCCCTCTCCTCCTCCTAAGGAACATGCGGGGAACTCTAAGTAGTCATCTTCGGATGGGTCCAAAGGAGAGGAATTTCATAATGTCAACCATAATTACTCTCCTAACCCTCCTATCCCTCACCCTCATGTAAACTTTAGAAGTGATCCTCCTAAGCTTAAACCTACTCATTTCTCTCAATGGGTGTTTCTAATGAAGTCTCATCTATGTAGTGCCTCCATTGAGCTTTGGCGCATCATTGAAGAAGGATACAAGCCCCATGATCCAACCAACTTGACAAGAAGAGAGGTGGTTGATAGCCAACTCAACGCCACCGCTCTTCATCAACTCCAAATGGCCGTTGGAGAGAAGGACATGGCGCTCATTCAACAATTCTCCACCGCCAAGGAAGTTTGGAATGCTCTTTCCGACATCTTCGTTGGGAATGAGAGCATGAAGAAGAACCGGTATGATGCCTTATGCAATGAGGTGGAAGGGTTCTACAAGTTGGATGGAGAAAGCCACGAGGACATGTACCGGAGGTTGGTGTTGGTTGCCAACTCCTTTAAGAACCTCGGGGCGGAGTACATTAATGATGCTTGGATCAAGAGGAAGTTTGTGACCGCTCTCATGCCCTTTGAGGACACGGATTTGAAGACACTCCAAGGGAGACATGACGTTGCAAAGATGACATCCAATGAAGTTATGCAAGAGATGACCGCATACAAGGTGGCTTCCAAGATTGCACAAGATGCAAGAGCTAGAGCCATAGGGATGCACAAGCATGCCTCAATTGCTTTGAAGGCCACCGTTGAAGAAGAGGATGAAGAGGAGTGTGATGATCAAGTCGAGCTATATAGTGAAGCTCTCTCAAGCACTCTCACTCAACACATGGGTCTTGCGGCAAGAACCTTTTGGAAGAATCCCGGAAGGGCCAAAGCAAGGATTGACAAGAAGTTTCCCCCCAACGGAGGAAAGCCATTCAACAAAGTGAGACTTTGCTATAACTGCGATGACAAGAGCCACTTTGTTGCCGATTGCCCATGGGAGAGAAGAGAGGATCATGGTGGGAGGCTCGTGGCCAAGACGAAGGGCAAGGGGCCCATGCCCATGAAGAAGCCTTTCTTCAAGAAGAACCAAAAGATTGTCTTGGTGACTCAAGAGCAATATCCCACCGATGATGAAGATAGTGACAAGGAGGATACTCCAACGCAAGTGGCCGCACTAGCCATGTCTTCCACACCTCCATCACTCTTCTCCTCACCAAACGAGAGCCCCATCGTCAAGAATGCAAGATGTCTTATGGCAAAGACATCCGAGGTACAACTATCCCCCAACTCCATATCACATGACATTGATGATGCTATGAGCTTAGAAGTCAAGGAAGAAATCATTGCTTTTGATAAATTCATGACTAACTTGCAAGGAGAAGGAAAGAAACACTTTGGCTCAATCATGAGTCGTATAGGTGAGCTTGAGGATGAGCTTGAACTAAAAGGTGAGATTGAGAGAGAGGATGCACACGCTAAGGTGTCTCTCCAATCCTCTCTCGAAGATGAACAAGAAGCTCATGCTCTCCTCGAGGAGCAACTTGCTAAGATCACTAAGGATCGTGATCTCTACTTTGCTAAATGTAAAATTGTGCAAAATGAAAAGTCCGAGCTTGTAGTTGCTCATGCTAGACTTTGTGAAGACTTCGAGTCACTTGACAATGCTCACAAGGTGTTGACAAGTGATCACGAACGTCTTCTCAAGTCTCGTGATCAACTCCAATCTCGGATATCTACTCTTGAGAAACCTAGCACCTCTACTCCTTTGAATGCTAATGCAAATGTTGTGAAGGATATTGCTAGGGTTGTGTTTGTTCCTTCTATGGCAACCAAGCCCAAGACCTCTCATGATAAAGGTAAGGGGACACTCACTACTCCTCTTCATGAGCGAGTGCCCCACAAGGGTAAGGAAGGTCTAGGCTATGTTGCTAAGGATAAGAAGGAGATCAAGAAGAAGACCAAGTCCGCACAAGCCAAGAAGGTTGACATTGCGAGTGGAAATGCCACAAGGGGCAGTCCCACTCGTAATGACTTTGCGGGCATATCTAACCCCAACTATGCTTTATATGTTGATTATTATGGGGATGTCTATGCTAGATACATTGGTCCTTTTGATGGTCCTTTTGATGCTTTATATGCTAGATACATTGGACATTATGGGGATGAAGCTCAATGTCAACACAATGTCCCTATCTTGGTGATACGAAGTGACAATGGGTCCGAGATCAAGAACTACACCTTAAACGAGTTCCTTAGTGAAGAAGGGATTCGTCATCAATATTCCGCTGCTTATACTCCCCAACAAAATGGTGTAGCCGAAAGGAAGAACCGCACACTTATTGAGATGGCAAGGTCGATGATGGCGGAGTTCAAGTCCCCTCACAACTTTTGGGCCGAAGCCGTCAACACCGCTTGCCATTCATCCAACCGGCTCTTCTTTCGCAAAGGACTCATGAAGACACCTTATGAAGTGCTCACCGGGAACAAGCCCAATATCTCCTACTTCCGAGTATTTGGTTGTAAGTGTTTTTATCTCATCAAAGGTGTTCGTTTGGGCAAGTTTGATTCTAAGTCTCTTGAAGGGACATTTGTGGGCTACGGATCCGAATCCCACACTTATAGAGTCTATGATAAGGCCTCGCGCATAATCATAGAAACTTGTAGTGTGGAATTCGAGGAGAATGACGGCTCCCTCGTGGAGCAAAGTGGTGTTTCCGGTGTAGGTGATGATGAACCTCAAGATGCTATCCGAAGAATGGGGTTGGGAGTCCACCGCCCCGTTGAACTCTATTATGAGGTTGATCAACAAGGATCAAGTTCTTCACAAGTGGTGACCACCCCAACACAAGAAACACCCATCGACAACACCGTGCCCAATGCACCTTGCCAAGAAGAAGAACAAGATTCTACAGCTGCTCCTGGAATTTCCGGAGGACCGGAAAATCCTGTTCAAGATGGACTCGGAATTTCCGGTGGTTCGGAATATCCGGTCCCTGAACCCGGAATATCCGGTCCTGCTGACATTCCCGGTGGCTGTTCGCAAGGCCAAGATCAACCCTCTCCCTCACCAATGGCCACCACTCCAATGATTGATCAAGGCCATCAATTCAGTCAAGGCGGAGACATGAATGATCAAGATGATCAAGCGATTCCTCCCACCACTCGGAGGGAAATTGAGATCCGCCGCTTGAATAGGGTTGGCACCTCACAAGAATTAAGAGCTCTATCTCTTGACAAGGTGCTTGGTGATGTGAGAAGCAAGGTCTCTACCCGAAGACAACTCGCAAGCTTTAGTGAACATCAAGCTCACATCTCCATGGTGGAACCCAAGAAGGTCTTTGAAGCTCTTGAAGATAAAGATTGGCTTGATGCTATGCATGAAGAGCTCAACAACTTCGAGCGCAACAAAGTGTGGAACTTGGTGGAAAGACCCAAAGATTGCCGCAATGTTATCGACACCAAGTGGATATTCAAGAACAAGCAAGATGAACATGGCATGGTGATAAGGAACAAGGCAAGATTGGTGGCTCAAGGTTACTCTCAAATTGAAGGCATTGACTTTGGAGAAACCTACGCGCCCGTGGCTCGACTTGAGTCAATCCGTATTCTTCTTGCCTATGCCTCTCACCATAACTTTAAGTTGCAACAAATGGATGTTAAATCCGCTTTTCTAAATGGTCCACTAAATGAACTTGTTTATGTTAAGCAACCACCGGGGTTCGAGGACCTCAAGTATCCGAACCATGTCTACAAGTTGGATAAGGCACTCTATGGCCTTAAACAAGCCCCACGAGCGTGGTACGAGCACCTTAGAGAACTACTTGTAGACCGTGGATTCCAAGTTGGGGAAATCGACCCCACACTTTTCACTAAGAAAGTTAATGGGGAGCTTTTCATTTGTCAATTATATGTGGATGACATTATATTTGGATCGACTAACAAAGCATTTAACGAAGAATTCTCTAAGCTTATGACTGACAGGTTTGAGATGTCTATGATGGGCGAGATGAAGTTCTTCCTCGGATTTGAGATCAAACAATTGAGGGAAGGAACGTTCATCAACCAAGCAAAGTACATTCAAGACATGCTCAAGAAGTACGAGTTGCTTGATCTCAAGGGTGCCTCTACTCCAATGCAAACCAAATGCCACCTTGAGCTCAATCCGAAGGGTAAGGATGTGGATCAAAAGGTATACCGCTCCATGATTGGATCTCTCCTCTACCTTTGTGCATCTAGACCAGATATAGTGCTAGCCGTATGAGTGTGTGCAAGATATCTAGCGGCTCCTAAAGAAAGCCATGATGTGGCGGTCAAGAGAATCTTTAGATATTTGGCTTATACCCCAACCTATGGATTGTGGTACCCCAAGGATGCAAATTTCTCATTATGTGGATTCACGGATTCCGATTGGGCGGGAGATCATGATGATAGGAAGTCAACCTCCGGTGCTTGTCAATTTATTGGGAGGTCCTTGGTGAGTTGGTCTTCTAAGAAGCAAAATTGCATATCTCTCTCCACCGCCGAAGCCGAATATGTTGCCGCCGCAAGTTGTTGCACTCAGTTGCTATGGATGAGGCAAACTTTAAAGGAGTACGGAGTCGATTGCGACAAAGTGCCTCTTCTATGTGACAACGAAAGTGCCATCAAGATTGCCTACAACCCGGTGCAACATTCAAGAACCAAGCATATTGAGATCCGCCATCATTTCATAAGAGATCATGTGGCCCGTGGAGACATTGACTTATCATATGTGGGCACAAGGGATCAATTGGCGGATATCTTCACGAAGCCCCTTGAGGAAGGAAGATTTTGCTTTTTGAGGAATGAGCTTAATATCATTGATTCGAGGTCCTTAGCTTGATCGCTTGCACACTCACCTAGGGCGTAATTGCATCTTATCTAGTTTAGATGTAGGCATGGAAATAGGGGGAGTGCGGTCCTAATACATTGGACCATCCCTCCCCCCATTATGCCGATAGCAAGTGTTCTTTTATCTCTATATTCATTCTTGTGACTAATGAGCTAAAACGACGAGTATTGGTTATGTACCCAAGATACATCTTCGCGGTAACATGCCATACACTCCTACATGGTGGCCTCGGCCACCGACCTCCTCTCCTTGAAGAGTTGTTTTTATTTGGAGCTTATTGTTGCTATTTGCCCTCCTTTTCATGCATGTGGGAAACCTACTCAACTTGGCTCGTTTGGTTCGATTTGGTTGTTGTGAGTTGAGTATGGTGTACCAATATCAGTTTGGAAATCTATCCCAAGCCTACTTTCCCCTGAAAACATTTCTCTCTATTGCACACAAGTCATCCTTTTGAAAACTGGGATTTTGGTTCAGCAGGTCGGAATATCCGGTTCATTTTGAACCGGAATATCCGGTGACTCGGAATATCCGGTGTAAGTTACACCCGGAATATCCGGTCTGGCGGTTTGTCCAGAAATATAAGGGCAGGCTCGGGGTGAAGGGCTCATTAGTGCCCTTCTTCCACCCCCGACCTCCCTCTCCTCCAGCCGCCGCCCCTGCTGTTCCCAAGTCCCTCCGGAGCACTCCGACCGCCGGGGAACCTCTTTCTCGGCCGGATCTGCTCCTCCTCCGCCCCGGGAACTCACTCCTCCAAGCAATGGCCTCAATGGATGAGGGTAACTTCACTTTTCTTCTTCCTTATGTGCTTGCACTTGGATCTTGATGTGGAGTTATTTGTTTCAATGTTGCTTGGTAGAGACTGCTCCTAGGACTATTCCCTGCCTTCTACATACATTAGTTTTGCATTATGTTGGATCGATCTAGTTTTAGACCGAGTCAATCTCAGATCTGCAGTTTCTGTCTGACTCGGAATATCCGGTTCAGATTGACTCGGAATTTCCGGTCCCCCGGAATTTCCGGTCATGTCTGAACCGGAATTTCCGAGTCAAACACTGCAGTTTTAAGATTAACTCATGTTTAACTACATATGATTCATCAAATGCCTATCTAATGTGTGTATTATCTCCTGACTTGTGTGCACTTACCTTATGCTACCCTCTATGCTCAAATTCACAGGTTCAGGTGGAAGTCCATCCGCAGGGGGTTCAAGGAACACAGGTAGAGCACCTGTCCACAAGCAACCAGTCAACAAGGGAAAGGCCCCTGCAACTCAGAGGAAGAAGAAAGCTGTTCCCAGCAAGCCCTCATCCAAGAAGAGAAAGAATGTCCCTAGTCCCCAACGTCAGGACTACTCCAAGATGAATTCTGTGGATTACTCTCAGCTGAGGCAGAGGGACTGGTACCTCAGCGCAAGAGACAACTCTCTCGATGATCGCAGCTTTTGGTGCCAAGTGCAAGAGCACATATTCGTGGATCTCTATCTCTCACTGTCGAAGCCCATTCGACCCATGCACCTGTTTGACTTTGCATCGCTGCAGAAGAAAACCGCATTTGCTGAGGCCATCCACATTGTCAAGACCATGGGTTTGGAGAGGTTGGCGCTCATCCGTTGTGCCTACAACGCGCAGCTTGTAATGCAGTTCTTCGCCACCCTAGTGATCAAGGGTGACTCGAAGAAGACCATGAAGTGGATGACTGGGCAATCATACTGTGAGTCCAACTTCGAGGACTTTGGCAAGGTACTGGGCTACAGGTTTGATGGTGACAATCCCCAAGGCACTCGCATGCACACCCCGTACAAGCTCAACAAGAAGGAGACATCTCACTTATATGGTGCGGGAGCCACCCCTGGATTCACTCGTGACTTGCTTCCTTTGTATGATGTTCTTGTGCGCATCCTGCGTGAGAACATTGCACCGAGTGGTGGCAACAACGACAACGTGGTTACCCCTCTCTGCAACCTGCTCCTTCACGCCAACCGCATTGTGGAGGACTCGGGTTCTGATACTGACTAGAGAGTAGATGTGATGGATTACATCTACAATGAGATGTATGAAGCTATGACCACCAGGGTCTCTATTCCTTATGCTCCTTACATAATGAAGCTCCTCCAGTTTAAGTTCCCTGCCTACAACTTCAGCAGCAGTGATTTGGTGCCACATGAATTCAAGAAGCTTTATGTGAAGAAGACTATGGTCAAGCCCCCTCCTAGGCCTTCTACTACATCAGCTACAGGTGGATCTTTCATGGGTGATGCTAGGAGGGCTGCTGCTACCTCTACTCATGTTCCTACCACTCATGCACATGTCAAGAAGCTGAACTGGTTCCAGCGCAACATTCTTTGCATGAATGTGGACATCCGCAAAGAGCAATACAATGCCTACAAGGATCGCCGTCAGCTGGACTACAAGCAAGACTTGATCCTTCACCATGCTTCTGGCTCTCCTGCTCCTGCTGCCCTGTCTGAGCCCCTGACCTTTGCTCAGTGGAACCAGGGTTCCTTGGCTCCGTGGACACTGATTGACCAGGACCTTGGCGGCAGCTCGTACACCACTGGCTATGACTATGATGAGGAGGAGGAAGATGATGATGAGGAGGCAGCGTCTGAGGAGTATGAAGAGGAGGATGATGATGATGAGGAGGCTGCTGCTGATGATGATGATGATGATGAGGAGGACCCCTCGGACTGAAGACTTCCATGGGACGTAGCATCGCTCTTCTTCCTTTTTGGCGTTTCGATGCCAAAGGGGGAGAAGTTGCTCTACTAGGACTTCTTCGGGGATTTGCAAGGGTCGGGCACAAGCTTATGCGTTTATCATTTATTTGCGCTTGTGTCCATTTATCGTGTTTTAAGTTACTTGTGAAACTCTCTCTTTATTTCATTTGTGATAACTTTGTATTGAGACAATGGTTGATGCTATCTTTATATTATGGTTGAGACTTCGAATTGATTGTGTTGGTATTCTCTTCATATTCTATATACACAAGGTATAAAAATCTATCTAGTCTCAATTGCTTCCATAATCTTACATTTTGTCTCGTGTCTTCTTTGTGATATCTTGTGGTTGTTGTTATAAAATTGCTCCTATCCTTTGTCATATTGTGTTGCTTACTTGCATTTATTTAGGGGGAGCCATTTTCTGCCAAAAATATGATATTGCGTTTTGTTTCTATGCAAATCTTGGTATTGTCATCTAACACCAAAAAGGGGGAGATTGAAAGAACATTTCTTAATCCCTAGTGTTTTGTGTGTTAGTTAACAATACCAATGATATACTAATCCTATTGCTAAGTATTTCAGTTTGGGTGAAACTCATATCACAAATCCTAAAGCCAAATTGAAGAGAAAAAGAGTTTCTGGAATTCTTCCCAGACTCGGATATTCCGGTTCCCCAACCCAGGTATTCCGAGTCAACCCCAGAAAATGGGCTACGTCAAGTTCAGAAGTACTACTGACTCCAATCGGAAAATCAGCTCGGAAATTTCAAGGACTCGGATATTCCGGTTCCCAACCCGGATATTCCGAGTCAACCCCAGGAAAATTGGCTAAGTCAAGATTCAGAATTGGTTCTGATCTCAATCAGAAAATCAGCTCGGAAATTTCAAGGACCCGGATATTCCGGTTCACCAACCCGGATATTCCGAGTCAACCCCAGGAAAATTGGCTAAGTCAAGATTCAGAAGTGGTACTGACTCCGATCGGAAATTCAGCTCGGAAATTTCAAGGACTCGGATATTCCGAGTCAACCTCAGAAAATCGGCTAAGTCAAGTTCAGAATTGGTTCTGATCTCAACCGGAAATTCAGCTCAGATATTTTCAAAGGCCCGGATATTCCGGGTGACCGGAATTTCCGGTGTTACTTAAACCGGAATTTCCGGGTGCCCAAGACAGCCAACGGCCAGATTTTGAGGGGGAGTATAAATACCCCCTCACTCACTCAAGAATAGCTAGCTCTCAGATTTTCTCTCTCCTATCATTCTTGAAAGCTCAAATCATCAAGATCTCCCAATCCCCCCACCCAAATTCATTGATCTTTGGAGGATTGGAGGAGAAGGCCCGGATCTACATCCTCACCGAAGGGATTTGCATTTCTTCCCCATTCACTTGGGGATTTCGTGGCTAGGGTTTCCGGTGGGAAAACCTAGTTCACCATTGTTGTACTCTTGGTGTTACCTTGACCTTTTGTGGTCTTCTTGGGAGCCCGCAATTCAGTTGTGGGTGTGTGCCTCAAGCGTTTGTAAGGGATTCGATCTCCGCCCTAAAAGGGGATCAATAGTGGAAGGTGAACTCGAAACCTTTGTGGTTGAGTTCATCGGAGAAGAAGGTGAGCCTTTGTGGCGTTGCGGCTAACCTGTTGTGGTAGCGCACACCTCTCCAAACGAGACGTACACCCTTGGGTGGAACTCGGGATTACATCTTCGTCTCCGTGTGCTTCACTTGGTTCCCTTTACCTTTGCTCCCTTACTTGCTTATCTTGTTATTGCTTAGATTATCATTTAGGTAAATTCACCGTAGTTGCATATCTAGAGAATTTACCTTTGTGATTGAGCCTAAATTTGAAAAGACCTAAAATTTGTAATAGCACCTATTCACCCCCCCTCTAGGTGCCGGATTCCCGTTCAACGGGGCTTTGGTTCACCTCTTTAGCCCACATTTAAAAAGGAACATAGACTAAAGGATGCAAGCCACCAGATTGAATTTCTGAGTAACCTTTAGTCCCAGTTCGTGTCACGAACCGGGACTAAAGGGTCACCACATGCGGACGCAAAGGCAGGGCCCATGTGTGACCCTTTAGTCTCGGTTCGCGGCACCAACCTGGACTAAAGGGTCTACGAACATACTACTTTTTTACCGTGAAAAACAACGTCTAAAATAAATTTAAAAATGAAAAAACTTCAAATTTAAAAATCCTTTTACGTGCCGGTACCTATCGCAACCTACTATTAGAGAAAATTTTAAATTTTGATTTTTGATTTCTTTGCAAAAAAAGTGATCCCAATTAAGAAAACTATAACTTTTGCGTTCGAATTCGAAAACATTGTGTAATATATAAAAAACTATCTATGCAATTCGTGCACATAAAATGACATTGTGTGATGATTTACCATTTTAAGTTTTTTATTAATTGTAGCCAAAGTTTAGTCTCTGATGGAATAATAAAATGCGCATCTTGCACTGCAAATTTTGTCAAAAGTCAAGTTTATCTTTTTTCACGGCAACTAGTACACATATAATGGCCCCATGCCAAATAATTTCCTTTTTTTGAGGTGTTTATCTCTCTATACCATTTCTCATAAAAACGATCAAAATGGTCGCGATGACTATTCATCGATAGAGGTAAGATTTTTAAGAATTATCAATATTTCTGTGATATAACCAATAGTAGTGTACCTTAAAATATTTTTTCCAAAATATTCAGACCAATCTATCAAATAGTTGTAGTTCAAATTTAAATTACTTTTGAAAAATCGACATAAACTCATTTATCTAGGCGAAATTAGGTAGAAATCAAGGAGAAACCTATTACTTGGGGATTATCCATCATATGTGTACTAGTTTCCCTGAAAATTAAACGGGTGCTATTTTGCATCATATGTTTCATACTTTGTTCAAAAAACATCATTTTTTGCACTTAAAAATATAAAATGATATTTATGAAAATAATTTGAAAAATCCCTTTGGCATGATTTTTTAGTATACCAATACGCACCTATTTCTGGAATATAAGATCTTTATCACAAACAATTCCGTGAAAATGACCATAACTTGGTCTTTTGGCTTGAACTTATAGATGTTTATAGATGATTGTCCATTTTCTGAAGACTTTTTTTTGCAAATTTTGTCAAAAATCAAGTTTATCATTTTTGTGGCAACTAGTACACATATAAGGGCCCCATGTCAAATGATTTCCTTTTTTGAGGTGTTTATCACTTTATTCTATTTTTCCGTAAAAATGATCAAAACGGTCGCGATGACTATTCATCGAAAGAGGTAAGATTTTCAAGAATTATCAATGTTTCTGTGATATAAACAATAGTTGTGTATCTTAAAATGATTTTTCCGAGAAATTCATACCAAATTATCAAATAGTTGTAGTTCAAATTTGAATTACTTTTAAAAATCGACATAAAACTCATTTAACTAGATGAAATTAGGTATAAATCAAGGAAAAAACCTACTCCCTCCATTCCTGAATGTAAGAGCTATAGTTTTTTTAGAAAAAATCCAAAAATATATGTTTTACAACAATTTTTGGATGAATTTACCGATGAAAAAGTGAGTTTCATTCTCGAACGGAGTGATTTTATGGATTGTTTTGATTTGTTGTCTATTAGGGAGTCCTCTCTTCTGAATTTTGTCTAAAACAAATGAGTCCATAGTATGTCAAATACTCATGTCTTAATATCCGTGCAAAAAACTATAGCTCTTACATTCAGAAACAGAGGGAGTATTACTTGGGGATTATCCATAATATGTGTACTAGTTTCCATCAATATTAAATGGGTTCCATTTTGCATCATATTTTTTGTACTTTGTTCTAAAAAAATATCATTTTTTGGACTTAAAAAATCTAAAATGATATTTGTGAAAATGATTTGAAGAATCCCTTTGGCATGATTTTTTACTATACCAATACACACCTATTTGTGTAATATGAGATCTTATCACAAACTATGCCGTGAAAATGACCATAACTTGATCATTTGGCTTGAAACTTATGTATGTTTGTAGATGATAGTCCTTTTTGTGAAGATATTTTTTGCAGATTTTGTCAAAAATCAAGTTTATCATTTTTCATACCACCTAGTACACATATAAGGACCCTATTTCAAAGGATATCCTTTTTTGAGGTGTTTATCGTTTCATTTCATTTTTTTCGTAAAAAAGATCAAAATGGCCGCGATGACTATTAATCAAAAGAGGTAAGATTTTTAAAATTATCAATGTTTATGTGATATAACCAATAGTTGTGTACCTTAAAACGATTTTTCCAAGAAATTCAGACCAAACTATCAAATAGTTGTAGTTCAAATTTGAATTAGTTTTGAAAAATCGACACAAACTCATTTAACTAGACGAAATTAGGTAGAAATCAAGGAAAAACCTATTACTTAGGTATTATCCATTATATGTGTACTAGTTTCCATGAAAATTAAATGGGTGCCATTTTACATCATATTTTTTGTACCTTGTTTTAAAAAAAATCATTTTTTGGACTTAAAAATGGAAAATGAAATTTATAATAAATAATTTGACGAATCCCTTTGGCATGATTGTTTAGTATATCAATACACACCTATTTGTGAAATAAGAGACCTTTATCACAAGATGCCGTGAAAATGACCATAACTTAATCATTTGGCTTGAAACTTATGTATGTTTATAGATGATAGTCCTTTTTGTGAAGACTTTTTTTGCAAATTTTGTCAAAAATTTAGTTTATCATTTTTCATACCACCTAGTACGCATATAAGGACCCTATTTCAAAGGATATCCTTTTTTGAGGTGTTTCTCGTTTTATTTCATTTTTTCGTAAAAAAAATCGAAATGGTCACCATGGCTACCGATATTTCTGTAATGCAAAGGATGATTTGGTATTAATTGATTTTTGCTAACATAATGAAAATAATTGATTTTTTAAAAAAATATGAAATTTTGCTAAAAACCTTTAGTCCAGATTGGTATTACCAACCGGGACTAAAGAGTCCAAACCCGCGGGCACACGTGGCCATGTGGAAGGGCCTTTTGTCCAGGTTCATAAGCAACCCAGGGTTATCGGGCTGGTTAGAAGCGGAGCAAGTAGATATTAGGTGTTGTATCGATTGCTTAGCCAATTTGTTGATTTCTGTCCCCGCTTGCAGGGTTTCTAGGAGGCAAATGAAAATGTATCCCTTTAGACGATGGCCCATTGTCAAATATTTATTAGGCAAATATGTTTATGTGAAGGTACTTGTATAAGTTACTACATTGAATTTATAAGGTGATGCGCTTTTTGGTTATCGTCCAATCACCTATATTTCATCCCCTCTCTCATGTGAAGGTGTTTAAATCATTGATGGAATTGATATGCTGCCAACACGTTCTCACCAAGGGAGGATCTTCATCACACCAACATCCTTGCCCTAACTTCATGTGATGCCCACAGGGTGTCGTCGCCGCGGCAATCTCCATGCGCCGCTGCCGCCCTGGCAATCCCCTCGTCCGGCTACCCCACTTGCAATACACGTCGCCGCTACCTCAATCACCACGCCCCACGACCAGTGCGTCTGATGCCGAAGATCCCCACGCTGAGGACGCACTGACGCAATCCCCACGCCCCACGACCAGTGCGTCCGACGTCGAAGATCCCCAAACCAACGACAATGCTGCCAGCTCGGTTGCATCGCCTTTGTCTACCATCCTCACTCCATCGTCTGCTGCCCCCTCGCCTCGGAAACATCAGCCTGTGTTCACTTAGCAGGGACTCTAACCGGATACGACGATGAGGACCTCCACCACTGCATGCAAAAAGTTTCTCTCTGTCAGCGTGAAGTGGGAAACAAAACTAAAGATCATCATTACCATTGTGTCATTCCAATTTGGAATAGAACATGGTTGTCGCTCAATGGCAGCATGTGAGTATATAAATACTAAGGTGTGTAGCTCCGCCTCCCACTTATTATTTTTAGCAGTTATAATATATTTTCCACTTTCTCGTGATTTGCAATTATTTCATTAATTAGTTTGCTTTCCTCTGAGATTATTTTGATGATGTGATTTTTTCACATATTGGTACAGTTGGATTTATTCGGGAAGCTGACTTGAATGTGTTCCTGTCCATGATAAGGTAAGTATTGTGGGCTGAAAGGAAAATAGTATTAATATTTTCCTGACCAGAGCTTTATTTTCAATTGTCCACCGTTCATGTGTGCATTAATTATGCATTTTGATGTTATACTCTTTGCAACACTTTACAGACATAAAAGATGCATGTTGTTTTGTGTCTGCACTTTACATCTTGCACACATTACTTTGGGCGTCTCAACTGCTTAGATTTGGTTTTTATTCATCTCCAGTGAAACTAATAGTAGGCATGCATCAGGTTCCTTTTTTGGTCTCCTAGCCATTTCCGCATGAAAACAAGGCACCCCTGATGGTGGAACAACACCGTTTCATTTTCAGGTATTCAGAAATAAATTGCAATATACTGACCTGGAAATGAAGAAATCCAAAGGAGATGCCCAGCTGGGCTGGCAAGTTTATTTATGGATGAGTACTGTGCAAAACTAATTTGTTCATGTGACGGATCAATTTCATCTCCATCTGAATCTGGATAATATTGCAGTCGATCAATCACTTGCATATGAATATATGAACACTTTGTTTATAAACAACTGAGGCACTTATGCAGTCATAGAGTGAAAGCTCCATTGACATCAAACTCCAGTTGAGATGTGCATGATTACGTATAGTGAACTTACCTTCTATGTTTCGAGTTTCTGACTTCTGCTGCCAGGCTGCTTGCCTAAGGGACTCTTTGGGCTGTAGGAATTTCAAAGGATTTTCATAGTATTCCTATCCTTAGGAATTTTTCCTATGCACTGCATTTGGTTCAAATGAATGGTGCTACTAAAATCCCATGGATTGGATTCCTATGCCTTAATTCCATAGGAATTCAAACATCTACTCCAACCTCTTTTTTAGACACAAGTGTGTAGGATCGAGGCACTTTTCCTGTGTTTGATCCAAACGACTATTTCTGTAGTTTTCCTGCGTTTTACAATCCTTTGTTTTGCACTTGCAAACCTATGAGATTCCTATGTTTTTTCTATTCCTATGTTTGTCAACCTTGCGAGGCCCTAAGTTTAGGACACTGCCACCATGTGAAATAAATCAGATAACACAAAACGTGCAAGCCTATGAGATTCCTATGTTTTTTCTATTCCTATGTTTTTCAACCCTGCAATCCAAAGAGGCCCTAAGTTTAGTACACTGCCACCATGTGAAATAAATCAGATAACAAAAACAGCTTGTCGTAGTTAGTTCACACACTGACAATTGATTTCCACAAAAATTGGTGATTACATCTGTGGAGGATCGAACGTGACCTGGACTGAATCCGAAGAAGACCATGCCGCAGAGCCTCATCAGGCTCTTCAGCGACCAAACTCGACGAGGGGAGCGGAGTAGGGGAGTACGCTGTCAGTGAATGCCAAGGGGAGGGGCGACCTGGTGGCCGCGGGCGCCCGCGACGGCGAAAGGGAGCGCGGACACCGCCGAGGAGAGGAACATGAAGAGCGCGTTGGCGACGAAGCGGTCTGCGTCCACGGCCCCCGTTCGTGCGAGCTGGGAGAGCGTGGTGGTGGCTGCCAGGCTGAGCGGCGCGCGGCGCCAGTGATTGTTCCCCAACGCATGGCGCCTGACGGAGCCTAGCGCGGCGGTGGCTGCCAGGGCGAGTGCGCAGCCAGGGGAAGCCCAGCACGGACGCCCGCGAGAATTCTGAGCTCGAGTGCCTTATCGGGCTTTGCAGCGACCAAATTTGACTATGGGTGGCGGAGAATAGTAGGGGAATGGAGGCCAAGGGTAGGGGCGACTGTGAGCTGGCCCTGAGACGAATGGGGATCGGCAGGGGAGAGAGAACTGGACTTCAGGGGCGGTGGAAGGTAAGTGATGACTGAGGACACTGGATTGAGTGTGAGAATAGAGCGTGGGCCATGCTCTAAAAAATTGCAATTCGTGTTTGATATTTTTCTGTTTAATTATGTTTACAAATAACTATTCACAGTTATTATGTTTTTTACAGAAGTGTTAAGATTTCTTGCATAATTTAATATAATAAAATAATAATGTCGCAAAATCTTTGTAATTATGAAGGTCATCATGTGGCCTTTGGATGTTAAATTTTATGGAGTACAACAGGTAGATAATTTGTCCGACACTACTCAACACAGGCATATATTTTGTTTCTTATCATGGAGTGCAAATCTTATCAATTACATATTGTTTGCACATTGCTATAAGGTTTATTCATGACATATATATATTACTAAAATAAAAATACATAAATTTTTTAGCTGAGATTTATATTTCTGAGACCGTGTGTGCACGTGCATTACCTCTATATATCTATATATATATATATAGGTAAAATGGTTTCTACCCTCAAAGGTAACTACCCCACGTCTCATATACCAACTTACGGAAGTACTTTGTCATAATTTATCGGTTTGAGTATGTTCGTATACTATATCTAAGATACCCAAAAACAACTTTAATGATAAAATTGCAAATGGCCTAATATTTTACACTATATACTCGAAATATCGTCATATATGCATATAAAAGAGAAGTATGTAGAAGTTTTCTACATACTACTAAAAAAAGTATCTATAGTACTGAAATAGCATTATATACTCCATACTACATGATACATACCTCATGTTATGATAGATACTTCATACATTGTGTGAAACATACGTGGGGTAGTTACCTTCGAGGGTAATATGAATATGTCCTATATATATATATATATATATATATATATATATATATATATATATGCAAAATAGTTGGCTGCCCACGGTGGTAGTTGTGCACCCTTATATGACCATTGGATCAAACTATAGTGTATTTTACACCGTAGATCGACTTAACGTCGTTAGCCATTGTTTCCTCTCTCCACCCAAACCCACACCACACACAACCGTCAAAATGGAAAGGAAAAACCACACGCCCATCGCTTCTCCCTTCGGCACGCGCACGGTTTCACTCTCTCTCTCACCTCATCTGATTCCCACCGCTGCTCATTCCTCCCCAACCACGGCAGAAGCCCCACCGCCGACGGTCCCTTCTCTCCCTTCCAACCCCCTCGCCATTTATGGGCGGGCGAGCTGGACCGACTGATTCATGGGGCATCCCCGGGCCGGCGGCGGCCTTGTCTTCCCCTGCATCGTGTGGAGCCGACGGCGCCTGGTGGTGTCCCCGGCGAGCAGGGCGAGCTGGACCGACTGATCCACGCAGGAGAAAGGGCCTCCTTCCACCGTTGCTACCGACCGTGGGCTCGCTTCCACCGCGTGCGCGTTCAGGCCATGGTCCTTGCGCCGTTTTTGCGGCCCCGCACAACAGCTCGTGCTCCCCATCGACGATATGCTCCTGGAGGTGGAGGAGGGGCATGGGTGACGCTGCTTCCGAGGAATCCAGGCGGTGACGGTGGTTTCGTTCTTGATTAGGGTCGCGGCGGCGGCCCGAAATCCTGCCAGCTCGAGCCATCCGGCGCCCGCTAGGAGAGAAGAGGATGCGGCCATCCCAGGCGCCCAGGAGGCAGCCTCGTGAAATCCTTCCAGCTCCAGCCATCTGGCGCCCGCTAGGAGAGAAGGAGAAATCGGGGTAGAGGTAGCAGGCTACAGTTTTTTCTCGATCAGGATTTTCTCTTTTCCGATCTAATTTTTCCTTCACCGTGAGGCAACCAGAGTAATGTTGATTTTTTTTTACCGGGTGTGTCCCGATTAAGACGCCATGTGCTTCACCGTTCTAGATTGATGTTAAAACAAGGAAAATTACAGCTTGCTTTTGGGTATTTACGAGGATTTGGGGTCGCTGGGCAAGCCATGTACGAGGGAGTAACATCTTTTTCCCCTTCTTATCTGCATTTTGGTTCACTGTTTGAGGGAATCAGGTCCACGTTTGATTTTTTGTACATGTGAGTGTTCTCCGTTCCAAATCAAATTTCTTTTGATATGCGATTTTCAAAGAATATCCAGTCCCTGAATTTTGGTTCACTGTCATTTTCAAGAATACGCAGATCAAATTTCTTGTGATTTTTTGTATTGTAGTTAGTTTGCTACTGAATGTTGAAGAAAAGGGGAAAAACAGGAAAAAATTGTGACCGAGATGCTTTACTGAATGTTGAAGAAAAGGAGCTTCTTTTTGTTGAAGCTAAGGGAAACAACAGAAAAAATCATATGATCCGGGGAGCCGGCGCCCTTTCTTTCGTGTTTTTTTGTTTGAGCGACAGCGATGGTGGAGCTTTGCATGGGTGGGTCCGTGGGTGGCCCTCTTTCGTGGCCGTGCGGTAAGAAAACAATTTTCTTTACAACGAGAACCGGTAAACGGACGTGAAAAGCAGCAAACGACAACACAAATCTTGGTACTACATCTAATGGCTCTAAAGATGTGCGTAGCTACCACCATGGGCGGTAAATCCGCGTTAATATATATATATATATATATATATATATATATATATATATATATATATATATATATATATATATATATATGGGAAATAGTGGGATGCCCATGGTGATAGTTGCGCACCAGCATCCAACCATCCATACGCGATATTGAGTGAACTTCCTCGGAGACATTGCAACCTCATAGTTAACAGACATTCGACGGAGCTTGCTATCAACGTCGTAACGAGAGAACGAATTCTTACACACGTCTTTCTGAAGGAGATATGCCCTAGAGGCAATTAATAAAGTGTATTCTTTATCATATCTCGTTTGTTCATAATAGGTTTTTTGTGTCATGCTAGAACCGTATTAAACGGAAACATTAATGCGGGTGTGATACGTAAACAACCAGGTCCCTAGTAGCCTCTACTAAGACTAGTTTTGTTGCGCGATTGATGATCGAGGTTTCCCGGTCATGGGGCATGGCGCCGGTCGGCAATGAGAGTCATATCACTGGAGAGTGATGTGATGGACATACCCAGATTTGGAGAACATAGTCATTACACCTTTGACCGTGAGATCAACTCTTATTGATATTCCCCGAAGATACTTTGATTGCACCAAACGTCGTATCTTATTTAGTATGACAATAACGGTGATACTTTTGGGTATTGGAAAGGAGTATTGAGACGAGGGGTCAAGAGCGGGATTTGCCAGTCCGCGTAGCAGGATAGATACTCTCGGGCCCACTCGGTGAGATCTTGTCTAATGAGCTTGCAAGCATGTGACTAGGTCACGGAGACATGAGATCATGAACGAGTAGAAGATAGCGTCGTCGGTAACGAGGTCGGGATTAGGTATGGAGATATCTATGGAACGACACTCGGACGTGCTAAGTATCGCTATGGCAAAAGGTCTAAGACTTCACGTTTAGGTTTGATAGATGAAAGTCATTCGTTATATCTCAGGGATTAATTCAGGGGGTCCAGGCCTACGAGTTAGTCGTTGATCATTGAGGAGTCTTGATCATACCTGATATTATATCGAACCGCTAGGGTAACACACTTAAGGGGTTTCGACAAGACAACCGGAAAGGAAGGAGATCACCGGGAACGTCCCGAGAGAGGTCCGATGGAGATCGGGCAGCGCCGAAAGAGTTTTCGGAGCTAGGAAATATTATATATATTATGTTTGATATTAATTAGTGTTATTAATATGCAAATATGATTTTATATATTTATTTTCGAATTTATTAAGGCAGATTTCCCTAAATGGGCCTTCCGGACGAAAGAAGGCCCAAGAGGGGAAAATTCCCTAGGGGAATTCGGTGGGGGCCAGGAGGGCCGGCCTAGGTGGGCCATAAGGGGCCCACCAGGGGGCCGGCGCACTCCCTAGCCGAACCAGGCTGTGGGGGGTTAGTCCCACATTGCCTGGCTGGCAAGGTTGGCTCCCCTTGGGAGCCTATATAAGAAGGGGCACCCCCAGCTTTTTAATTCACCAATTAATTCCTGATTTCTCTCTCGATCTCGTGGTTCCCAAGTTGGAGCCGCGCCGAGCAAGAGGAGTCGGGGATCTCCTCCACCATAGCCCGCTGCCGCGCTGCTGGTGTTCCGGTCCAAGTCTTCCGGTGCTCGTCCTGGACTGGAGCTTCGGAGGCGTCGTCTCCACCGTACGTGTGCGACTCCCTGCGAGGTGCCGCGCTAGCGGTACTCGGAGGCCTGCTTCCTCTACACGACCTTGAGGTCGGCTTCGTCGGTCTTCATCGACAACGTTTATGCGGGAACGTAATCTCCTCTTTCGGTCTACAAGGGTATGTATTCCGATCTCCGTTCGTACTACTATATCTGCATAGAATAGATCTTGGCTAGTTTAAGGATATCGTTGCTAGGAAAATTATTGTTTTCTGCCCACGATCCCCTTCAGTGGTATCAGAGCCGATCTATCGTAAGATATAGCTGTACGCTGTTAGAACCCGTGCTCTGCACGGGGGCACCGTTCCTGTTATTTGCTACCCTCTAGCGTGCACTTGTGTATTCCAGCGGCATTGAGTTGATGAAGCGGCCCGGACCGACTTTACGCGTACGCTTACGCGAGACTGGTTCCACTACTGACATACGGCTTGTACCGTATCTGTGGCTGGCGGGTGACAGTTTCTCTCTCTTTAGTTGGTCTTCGCATTTTCAATGGAGGGCCCGAAAGGGATGCTTAAACATGCAATTATTGGATCGTTGTTGTGGTCATAAGGTTCGTAGGTATGAAGCGGTTCTATTTACGAAAGCCCCAAGCCACGTAAAATATGCAAAAGATAAAGTAGAAGCGTCTAACTTTATTTTGCAGGGGGCTATGTGATATGGTCAAGGTAGGTTTATTAAATTGTTTATAAACTGCGGGCGCCAAGAAGACCATGGCGCGATGGACTATATCACATTGCATTACATTTGATGTTTTGTGTGCATCTTATTTTGTGTGATTGTGTGTGTTACACGGCGGTAGCTGAATAAGATGATCCCTTCAAAATACCACTAGTGTTCTCCCTCCAACGCGCACCACCAATAAAGTTCTACGTTATGAGGCAGGCCGTGATGATCGGGTGTCAGACATATCTTCGTTCGCATACGGTGGGTGTAAGCCATGTTGCACAAGCGTCAGCGTGGAGGTCTTTGGTGGCGAGCCTAGCATACTCAGAGGTATGGCCTCGGAACAGGAAGACCCAAAGGTCGAGCACGAGTCACAAAATTGGTGTGACAGACGATTTTGTCTACTCTTGAAGTTGTGCCGCCGGCTTTGATGATGAGGGGTGGTGCAATGGATGGGGGTCGTGTAATCACTTAAACGACCAGGAGGGATGTTCGTTTTCGTGGGAGTTATGTCAGTTATTTTTCAAAAATACTATAACTCAAAATTATTATGAACAAAGTCTTATGTTGTTGCAAATTCCATTGTAGATGTCTCGCCCCTCGTTTAACCTAGGTCTGTTCCTTGAGAAAGAAAAGCTTAAGACCAATGGGTCAAACTTCATGGCCTGGTTCCGCAACCTGAGGATCCTCCTCACTCCCCATAGGGTGGCCTACGTCATTGAGGCCGCCATAGGTGACCCTCCTGTAGATGAAGCCTCTGAGGATGAGAAGAAGGTCTTCCAGACCCGATCGGAGGATTCTGCCTTTGTCCAGAGTGGCATGCTCTATGCCATGGAAGCCGACCTGCAGAAGCGCTTTGAGAAGATGAGCGCCTTTGAGATCATCTCGGATCTTAAGGCTGTCTTTGCGCCGCAGGCTAAGGCTGAGAGATATGAGGCTTCTGAGCTTTTCTTCTCAGCCAAGATGGAAGAGCATAGCAGTGTGAGCGAGCATGTAGTCAAGATGTCTGGCTACGTTCAACGCCTGAATGCTCTGGAGTGCAAGATTCCCGATGAGCTAGCGATTGACAGGGTGTTGCAATCGTTGCCGCCAAGCTACAAAGGCTTCGTCATGAACTACAACATGCAGGGCATGGCTAAGTCCCCGGGTGAAGTGTTCGTGATGCTCAAGACTGCTGAGGTAGAGATTAAGAAGGAGCACACGCTGTTGATGGTCAACAAGACCGTTGATTTCAAGAAGTCCGGTGGCAAGGGAAAGCAGAGTTGGAAGTCCCGGAGGGAGGCAAAGTTGGCTGCCAAGCCCAGGACTAACAAATCTGGTCCCAGAGCTAGCGTGGAGTGTTTCTACTGCAAGGGGAAGGGTCACTGGAAGCGCAACTGCCCCAAGTATCTGGAGGATAGGAAGTCTGGCAAGACGGTCGACAAAGAGAAAGGTATATTTGATATACATGTTATAGATGTGTACCTTACATCCGCCCGGAGCAATACGTGGGTATTTGATACTGGTTCTGTTGCTCATATATGTAACTCTCAGGAGGAGTTACGGAATAGAAGGCGGCTGGCGAAGGATGAGGTGACGATGCGCGTCGGCAACGGATCGAGAGTCGACGTGGTGGCTGTCGGCACGCTCCCTCTGCATCTACCATCGGGATTAGTTTTGGTTTTAAATAAATGTTATTTTGTGCCATCCTTGAGTGTAAACATTATAAGTGGGTCTTGCCTGTTACAAGACGGTTATTCATTTAAATCAGTGTCAAGCAATTGTGCTATTTATATGAATGATATCTTTTATGTTGATGCTCCCGAGAATAACGGTTTATTCTTGTTGAATCTCGATCGTAGTACTCACATCCATAACATAGAGGCCAAACGAATTAAGTGTAGTGACGATACCGCCATGTTTTTGTGGCATTGCCGTCTTGGTCATATTGGTATAAAGCGCATGAAGCGACTCCACTCCGATGGACTCTTGGACTCGTTGGATTTCGGATCCCTCGATACATGTGAACCATGCCTCATGGGCAAAATGACCAGGACACCGTTCAAAGGTTTCGTTGAACGGGCGTCGGATTTGTTGGGGATCATACATACAGACGTATGTGGACCAATGAGCGTTTCAACACGCAATGGTTATCGTTACTTCGTCACCTTCACTGATGACTTGAGTAGATACGGTTATATCTATTTGATGAAACACAAGTCTGAAACGTTTGAAAAGTTCAAAGAATTCCAGAGTGAAGTTGAGAATCAGCTTAATAGGAAAATCAAGCATCTCCGGTCCGATCGCGGTGGAGAGTACTTGAGTTTTGAGTTTGGCACACATCTGAAGAGTTGTGGCATCGTGCCCCAACTTACGCCCGCCGGAACGCCGCAGCGTAACGGTGTGTCCGAGCGACGTAATCGTACTCTACTGGATAGTGTCCGATCTATGATGTCTCTTACTGATCTGCCAGTGTCCTTCTGGGGTTATGCGTTAGAAACAGCCGCATTCATTTTAAATAGGGCTCCGTCCAAGTCCGTTGAAACGACGCCGTATGAATTATGGTATGGCCATAAGCCTAAGTTATCGTTTCTGAAGGTTCGGGGTTGTGAGGCGTACGTTAAGTAACTATAGCCCGACTAACTCGAACCGAAGTCGGAGAAAGTCGTCTTTGTAGGATATCCGCGGGAAACCGTTGGGTACACCTTCTACAACCAAGCTGAGGGCAAAACTTTTGTCGCGAAGACCGGTGCCTTTTTAGAGAAGGAATTTCTCGCGAAAGGAGTAAGTGGGAGGAAGGTAGACCTCGATGAAATCGTTGATCCTGAACTCGAGATTCCGAGTGGCGCAACGGAAGCAATTCCGGAAACGTCCTCCGTGGAAGGAGTGGGAGAAACTGTCGAGGAAGATGTTCTACCTCGTAGGTCTGGTAGATCTCGGATCCCACCAGAATGGTATGGCAATATGGTTTGCACCGTCATGCTAGTCGAGCAAGACGAACCTACGAACTACAAGGAGGCGATGGAGAGTCTAGAGTCCGAGAAATGGCTTGAAGCCATGAAATCCGAAATAGGATCCATGTATGATAACCAAGTGTGGACCTTGGTGGATATTCCCGAAGGGCGCAAGGCCGTCGAGAATAAGTGGATCTTTAAGAAGAAGACTGATGCTGATGGTAATGTGACCGTCTATAAAGCTCGGCTTGTCGCAAAGGGTTTCCGACAAGTTCATGGAGTTGACTACGATGAAACCTTTTCACCGGTAGCGATGCTTAAGTCTATTCGGATTTTGTTAGCGGTAGCTGCCTACTATGATTATGAAATCTGGCAGATGGACGTCAAAACGGCCTTCCTGAATGGAAACATTGAGGAAGAGTTGTACATGGTACAGCCGGAAGGTTTTGTCGATCCAGAAAGTGCTAACAAGGTGTGCAAGCTTCAGCGATCCATCTTGGGATTGAAGCAGGCATCTCGGAGCTGGAATCTTCGCTTTGATGAGGTAATCAAAGGTTTTGGATTTATCCAGAATATGGAAGAGACCTGTATTTATAAGAAAATGAGTGGGAGCTCGGTTGTGTTCTTAGCACTGTATGTTGACGACATATTGCTAATAGGGAATGATGTGGAACTTCTGAATAGCGTGAAGGAATATTTAAACAGTAAGTTTTCCATGAAGGACTTAGGAGAAGCTGCGTATGTTTTAGGCATAAAAATCTACCGTGATAGATCAAGGCGCCTATTAGCACTAAGTCAGAGTACTTATCTTGATAAAATATTGAAGCGTTTTCATATGGAGAAGGCAAAGAAGGGTTCTCTGCCGGTTATCAAGAACAAGATATTGCGTAAGGCGCAGTGTCCGGTGACGGAACTGGGTAAGGCCGAAATGACGAAACATCCTTATGCTTCAGCCATAGGATCGATCATGTATGCAATGTTGAGTACTAGACCAGATGTGGCATTAGCTCTAAGTTTGACAAGCCGGTTCCAGAGTAATCCTGGAATGCCGCATTGGATAGCTGTTAAGAGCATTCTTAAGTATCTCAATAAGACAAAGGAAATGTTCCTTGTGTATGGTGGCTGCGATGAGGAACTTGGCGTAACGGGTTACGTAGATGCAAGTTTCTGCTCAGACCCCGATGACTGTAAGTCACAGACAGGTTACGTGTTCAAGGTGAATGGAGGCGCCGTGTGCTGGAGAAGTGGGAAGCAACCCATAGTCGCACAATCTACAATGGAGTCGGAGTACATTGCTGCCTGCGAGGCCGCGAATGAAGCTGTGTGGCTGAGGAAGTTCGTCATCGAACTTGGAGTGTTCCCGAGCGTGCAAGACCCCGTGGTCCTCTTCTGCGACAATACGGGTGCCATTGCGAACGCCAAGGAGCCAAGGACTCACTCCACCGCCAAACACATTCTCCGACGCTTCCACGTGATACGTCAGTACGTACAAGAAGGCGATGTGAAGATTTGCAAAGTGCATACGGATCTGAATGTGGCAGATCCGCTGACGAAGCCTCTCCCGCTTGATAAGCATGAACAACACCAGTTAGCTATGGGTGTTAGGCTTTTACCAAGTTGTAATCTAGATTAAATTGTACTCTAGTGCAAGTGGGAGACTGAAGGAGATATGCCCTAGAGGCAATTAATAAAGTGTATTCTTTATCATATCTCGTTTGTTCATAATAGGTTTTTTGTGTCATGCTAGAACCGTATTAAGCGGAAACATTAATGCGGGTGTGATACGTAAACAACCAGGTCCCTAGTAGCCTCTACGAAGACTAGTTTTGTTGCGCGATTGATGATCGAGGTTTCCCGGTCATGGGGCATGGCGCCGGTCGGCAATGAGAGTCATATCACTGGAGAGTGATGTGATGGACATACCCAGATTTGGAGAACATAGTCATTACACCTTTGACCGTGAGATCAACTCTTATTGATATTCCCCGAAGATACTTTGATTGCACCAAACGTCGTATCTTATTTAGTATGACAATAACGGTGATACTTTTGGGTATTGGAAAGGAGTATTGAGACGAGGGGTCAAGAGCGGGATTTGCCAGTCCGCGTAGCAGGATAGATACTCTCGGGCCCACTCGGTGAGATCTTGTCTAATGAGCTTGCAAGCATGTGACTAGGTCACGGAGACATGAGATCATGAACGAGTAGAAGATAGCGTCGTCGGTAACGAGGTCGGGATTAGGTATGGAGATATCTATGGAACGACACTCGGACGTGCTAAGTATCGCTATGGCAAAAGGTCTAAGACTTCACGTTCAGGTTTGATAGATGAAAGTCATTCGTTATATCTCAGGGATTAATTCAGGGGGTCCAGGCCTACGAGTTAGTCGTTGATCATTGAGGAGTCTTGATCATACCTGATATTATATCGAACCGCTAGGGTAACACACTTAAGGGGTTTCGACAAGACAACCGGAAAGGAAGGAGATCACCGGGAACGTCCCGAGAGAGGTCCGATGGAGATCGGGCAGCGCCGAAAGAGTTTTCGGAGCTAGGAAATATTATATATATTATGTTTGATATTAATTAGTGTTATTAATATGCAAATATGATTTTATATATTTATTTTCGAATTTATTAAGGCAGATTTCCCTAAATGGGCCTTCCGGACGAAAGAAGGCCCAAGAGGGGAAAATTCCCTAGGGGAATTCGGTGGGGGCCAGGAGGGCCGGCCTAGGTGGGCCATAAGGGGCCCACCAGGGGGCCGGCGCACTCCCTAGCCGAACCAGGCTGTGGGGGGTTAGTCCCACATTGCCTGGCTGGCAAGGTTGGCTCCCCTTGGGAGCCTATATAAGAAGGGGCACCCCCAGCCTTTTAATTCACCAATTAATTCCTGATTTCTCTCTCGATCTCGTGGTTCCCAAGTTGGAGCCGCGCCGAGCAAGAGGAGTCGGGGATCTCCTCCACCATAGCCCGCTGCCGCGCTGCTGGTGTTCCGGTCCAAGTCTTCCGGTGCTCGTCCTGGACTGGAGCTTCGGAGGCGTCGTCTCCACCGTACGTGTGCGACTCCCTGCGAGGTGCTGCGCTACCGGTACTCGGAGGCCTGCTTCCTCTACACGACCTTGAGGTCGGCTTCGTCGGTCTTCATCGACAACGTTTGTGCGGGAACGTAATCCCCGCTTTCGGTCTACAAGGGTATGTATTGCGATCTCCGTTCGTACTACTATATCTGCATAGAATAGATCTTGGCTAGTTTAAGGATATCGTTGCTAGGAAAATTATTGTTTTCTGCCCACGATCCCCTTCACTTTCACGCAACTAGACCGCTAGCCGATGACCATACTTTTTTGTATACGGAAAATGAGATTCACGCTGCCACCGTGTAGTGGAGAGAAATCATGCTAGCCATAACTCATCAACACCGTCGGATGGAGAGAAATCATGCTAGCCAGAATTATACATCAACACCGTGTTGTGGAGAGAACACATGCTGGCTAGTACTTATCACCACCGTGGTGTGGAGTGAAATAATGCTAGCCAAAACTAGACATCACCATGGTGGTGTGGAGAGAAAACACGCAGTGCACAACTTGATGTGTGATGGACGGTAGCGTTATTTCACGGTCCCCATGGTTGATTTGTGATGGACGGTCGCGTGTTTTCATGGACACCGGT
This sequence comes from Poa annua, assembly GCA_026929855.1. Taxonomy (NCBI): domain Eukaryota; kingdom Viridiplantae; phylum Streptophyta; class Magnoliopsida; order Poales; family Poaceae; genus Poa; species Poa annua. The sequence goes on from CM049428.1 coordinate 14,329,931, forward strand.
TGGCATCATTATCATGGGAAGCTTGGTAGACCATGCCTGTGTAAATGATGTGATGCACCGAGTATACGACATGGGAACGGCTTACGGAGCGTTTAACGCCTCCGTGAAAGAAACTTCTCTACCTGCTCGTCGTTCCAATGCGCTTCTTATCAGACTTACTTTACTCTATATATCCTACGGTAGCCACCATATGCGCAGCTATCCCCGTGGGCAGGAAATCCGCGTTGATATATATATATATATATATATATATATATATATATATATATATATATATATATATAGGACATATTCATACTACACCCGGGTGTAACTACACCCATGTGTGTTTCACGCGAGTATGGAGTATCTATCATACCGGGAGGTATGTAACATGTAGTATGGAGTATATAATGTTATTTTAGTACTAAAGATACTTCATTTTAGGCAGTATGTAAAAAAATTCTACATACTTCTCTTTTATATGCATATATATGCATATATGACGGTATTTTGAGTATATAGTGTAAAATATTAGGACAATTGCAATTTTTTGACGAAACTTATTTTAGGGTATCTTAGATATAGTATATGAACATACTCAAACCAATAAAGTATGACAAATACTTCCGTAAGGTGGTATACGAGACATGGGTGTAGTTACACCCGGGAGTAGAAAGCATTTAACCTATATATATATATATATATATATATATATATATATATATATATATATATATATATAGGGAAACAATATTCTGCACCCAGGTGCAGAATAAATTATTTTGCACCCGATGTTTTTTACATTGTTTTTATGAAAGAAAATATGTTTATGATCCAAATAATTACATTTATTTTGCTCCATAATTAAAAAATCTACATAAGAAATGCAATATATAAGTCATAATAGTGTAAAAGTAGGTAAAATTGTGTATTTTATATAATATTTTTTATATGTCACATAAATAAAGTTTTACGTGATTTTAATATTTTCTTATATTGCGATTAACTTAAAAAGTATGGCAAAATTTACATGACGTAAAAATTCTTTACGGTTCAAAAGATACGGGGTGGGTGTAGAATAACTATTCTACTCCCAGGGAGTCAAATAGCGGTATATTACCTCTATATATTAAGAGGGGAGATTTTGGAGGCCTGTCCGCGCTCCAAAATTGAGGCGTACGATCGAGATCCGTCGGTCCAGATCGAGCAATTCGCGCGCGGTACTGTAGCATGAACAGTAGAAGAGGACTTATATGCAAATATTGGAAACTGCAGATACTGTTTTGCAAAAGTGCTCACTAACCGGTGACGAAACCCTAGCCTCTATTCCCCAGTCCTCATTCCCCCCCCCCCCCCCCCCCCCCACAACCGCGGCTGCTGCCCAGACGCTGCCGTCGACTTCCTCCTTGACCATGCGGCTGCGCCGCAACCTGTCCACGCCGCCTAGCATGCGCCTTCCCGAGACCCCTCGCACGCTTCTGGGTCCCTACGCTGGAGGAGGAGAAGGTCGACCGCCCGCCGAGGCTTGAGGGTGGTACGCCCTGCGGCTCAAGTCCGACGCCGTCATCACTTTCGTGCTCTTCGTCGTCTTCGGCCTGCTCAACTCGCTCTTCGAGGGCGGATGGCGGACAGCGGGACTGCTTCTTGCCCGACGAAGCTGCCGAGCATACGTGGTGGACAACGGGTACGTGCTCACCTTGAAGCTCGCCAGGTATATCGACATTGACGCCTCCTGGGACAAGGAATGCTACTGGATCCATGGGCATCGTATCTGAGGTTTCATATGTATCTGAGGTACGTGAGGTTCTGCTCATTGGGCAAAAAACACAGCACCGTCAAACCAATCTGGATTGATATGTATACATGAGGTTCAGATAGTACTCAGCTTTTATACCATCTACATGAGGTCTAGATAGTACCCTCCAAGCTTGCATCTATCTGCAATCAAACATGACAAATATTAGCATCCTAAGAAAATAAAGCCCTGCAACAAAGGGGTCGTGGGCTAAACTGAACGTTTATAGTTTCTTGCCTGAATGCTATGACACCTTGATCACTGCTCTTCAGTAATTTAAAGTACCTCTTATGTATCTCTCTTTTAAGTAGTTAGATCGTTACTTCTTCAAATTATTTAATAAGTAGTAAGTTCAAGTATTCCATTCAATGTTTTAACATTGTGCTGCTACTGTCCCATTTTAAACCGGTTTCATCCATTGATAAAGTTGCAAGACTATCTTCAATCTTACAATTTTGAAATAGATTATCACAACATCTAAATGTAAGTGGTTTTTGTAGAACTGTAATCCTTATAGAAATTCTAAGTAGGTTGTTTGATTAGAAGGATTGCGAATTATTAAAAATTTCCTTAGAGCTAATTTTCACTAAATTTACATGTGTTTAAATGGCATGCGACTGACGTTTTGAGTGGAAAGGAAATTTGTTGCAATTTTTCCTCTTCCTCATACCGTGGATGTATTAGTCTATCAGGTTGTGTATTTGTAGTTCCAACAATAGTGTCCTTTGTAGTTGTCTGAATCTGTAGGCACATTAGGTGGAAATTTGCGTGTCAGTTATGTTTTAGTGTTACTTCTTTTGTATTTGAAATCGTGACATCCTTCATAGTTAAATGTTCAGCTAAGAGAGTTGATGAAATAGGAAGAAGAGGATCCTGAGTTCCTGACACCCACATGCGTTCTTGCTGCCGAATGGTTGCAAACTCGCCTCCTTTTAACCTCTTGACTCTTATATCTCTGATTATTTTCATTTATCCAATATATTGGTTATTCCTGTGATCTCTCGGCTATTGCTTCCTTCAGGCGACACAATTAAGGTAATTAAGTTGTGCTTAGCTAGATTCAGTCAAGGTCATGTTTTAGCAAGGTTTTGATTGTTGTACTAACTTTAATTACATATCGAAGATGGAATTTTGAAGATAAAAAGGTGTCTCACGTAGTCACATGTCGATACAAAGTAAGTAAAGGACCTTGAGTTACATCAATCAGAACTGTAAAACTGAAGTGTACATATGTTTTAATTCGATATTGGTTAGTAAAGAACTGCTTAAGCCTGTCTGGAACAACCTAACCTGATAAGTAGAAATAATATGTTTTTCAAAGGAAGGCAGTGCTAGCTACAACCATGACATCGACATGTATTGGTCCAACTTCACCCTGTTAATTAGAACTAATTGGTGCATACGTTTGTAGGCTCCAGAAGCCTTTTTTGTCCCTTTTTGTGCAGTGATCTGTTAGCTAGGCACTAAACATTGATGTTTTCCTGTTGCTTCTCTAAATTGACAGGAGCGTAAACATTAATGTTTTCCTGTTGCTTCTCTAAATTGACATGAGCGTACATGTTGAGGTATTTCTGCATGATTAATATAAGAAGAGTCATTTGAAGACTGAGTGCGTCTACCATTGAATGATGCTTCCATTGCACTTCCTAGGAAGCTTTCCTGTAACAGTTTAACTGAATAAAATGTGCAATCTGCTCAGAACCATGGATTATTTAAGAAGATCAGTACTTCCAGTCATTTGTATCTGATGATTATTTCTTATAAAAAACACATATTTATTTTCATTTCAGGCCATGGTCTTGAGGACAGGTGAAAAGAGTGCTTTGCATGAGTTGTAGCTCTGACTTTCCATGTAAGGATTTTCTCAATTATTTATACATATATTATCGACTGGAGATAGGATAACGTGCTTGTGCAATTGATTTGTATGGTTTACCTTTCAAACTTTCTGTACACTGAGGTAGAGAGTTTTGTTTGTTTCTGCACCTAAAAAGTAGAAATTATATTATAAACTAGGTCCCGCATATGGATTTGCGCTGAAACTAATTAGGATTTGCTTTTCAATTCCCCTAGATATTCTGGGCATTTCATGTTTAACTTTGTCTTTAACAGTGTAAGTATTTCTCATGTTTCGAGTTAGGCCTAGCCGTACCAATTTGTGTTTTCCCATCATTCTGGTGTTATCGTTTCTGTTTAGCACATCCATATTTTTTTGTTGCTTCCAGAGTAATCCGGTTGTTTGTTATTTCTACCTTTTGATATTGCAAGGCCATAAGATGATCAATGCCACTGATTTTCATCTTATGACTGAAACATTCAGATAATCACGTGTCCTTCAATTCTTGGGCCGACGTTGTTTATTTAGATTCAGTATCAATTATTTTTGGTGCTGCGAGGAACATCTGTGATTCATGTCACAGGAGGAAACACGAGGATATTAAAGATTGCTGTGTATAATATATACAAGGTAAGCATGATTTAAGTGAATCACTCAAGCTCTTTTTCCTTAAATGCTATGATACATCAATCTTAGATTTTTCCCAAACATTACTTTTCAGTCGCTTGAAATATTGTTTGAGTTTGTGTTTCATTACAGATTCAAAAATACCAACAATTTATGAACAGATTTAACATTGATTTCGGCATATTTTCTTTGAGGCCACGATCTGGAAAACATTGTGATGCTACCAACTGATTCGTTAAAATTATGTATTATGGGAGGTGCCTTATGCTATTGTATTTACTGTCTTCAGTTTTCTAATTCGTATGTATGGTGTACTACGGCGAGTCCTTCTGAGGATTGCAGACGAGTACCATGGTGCAGAAGCCCAAGCGGCTCTATCCATATTGACACCATTTAGATCATTTGAGTTTTTTTTCATGGCACACTTGATGCAAGAAATATTTGGATACACAGATGAGTTGAGTAGAGCTTTGCAAAGTCAGGATAAAGATATTGTTCATGCTATTTACCTTGTTGATTCTACAAATTATTACTTGGAGTGCACGAGGAATGATTCTGGATGGGATGATTTTCTCCAAAAGGTCACATCTTTTTGTACAAAGCATAAGATCAAAGTTGTTGATATGGATGGTCCTTACACTCCTGTTGGTCGGCCTAAAAGGGGTTTCAAAGGTGTATTGAATTACCACCGCTTCAAAGTTGCTATGTACGTGAGTGTCATTGATAGGCAAATTAGTGAGCTGAATGGCAGATTTGATAAGGTAAACACGGAACTACTTTCTTGCATGGCGGCATTCTGTCCACTTCGTCTATTTGCTGCTTATAATCAAGAGAAGTTGGTTAGTCTTGCTATAAAATTTTATGCTAAGGATTTCACAACTGATGAATTGGCAAGACTTCCATGGCAACTAAACATGTATGTTACTCATGTGCGTAGAGATGAAAAGTTTCACCACTTGAAAAATTTATGTCAGATTTCAGTTTTGCTTGTCAAGACAAACAAGCATGAGCATTATCATATAGTTTACAAGCTTCATAAGTTGGTACTAATTCTGCCAGTAGCTACTGCTAGTGTTGAAAGGGTGTTCTCTTCAATGAGCTATGTGAAGAATAAGCTAAGGAACAAAATGGGTGATGAATATTTGAACGATTGCTTGGTTACATTTATTTAGAGAGAATTCTTCAATCAAGTAAAGGACGAAGATGTCATCAATCTTTTCCAAAAAGGCGACCGCAAAGTTATATTGTAAGTATATCATCACTTTATCAATCAAAAGGTACTTATGTATTCATGTTTATGCACAATTATTATGGTGTATTACATTGAAATATTGTGATTATCGTTATGTCACACTTACGCACAATTATTACTTTGTTCAGATATTGCTAGTGTTGTGATGTTTAGTTTAGAGCAAGTTTTTTTTAGGGGAATACCCATTATATTTTCCTGGAGCCGCCACTGCCTGCAGAACATGAAACACATATTTTGTGTATTTTCACTTTCAGGAAACTTAACGACGTCAAATCGACCTGAGATTTTTGAAGTATTTATTTATAGGATAAATAAGTTGTCATGGTTTTTGCACCCCAAGAAATGAGCCACGCGGCCTAAAAGAGCATAAGTGGCACGCCCAAAGGAGGGGACCGCGCCACATGCACCCATTCGACCCTCGAGGCTCTGCGGTTGTCCATATTTCGCCCAAAATTAGATCTTGACCTAAAACGCCAAAAAAAAAAATCCCCGACAAATATTAGGAGGAGCGCCACAAAACAAAGAAATACTGAGACAATACCGGCACAGATTGGAAGGGTAAATGTTGCCAGAGCGTTGTCGGTTGAATCTGTACCTTTTGCAATGTCTTCCCCATCGTCGGAGTTGGCCTCACAATCTGTGAATATTTTCACAAAAAAACTACGCGGCGCATTCGGTACACCTTCTCCGGAAGAGGCGAGGTGGACGGTAACTCCGCGAAGTAGTTTTGCATCAGTTGGTCGTGCCCGCGTCCGCGGTTACTGTGGATGCAAATGCGACCCATCTGAGACCTCCTTCTCTGATCGAGCAGCTTCGTTCGATCCTCTAGCTCTTGCACGGCGAGGACGACGACCATCATCTTGTCATCGTCGTTTTGAAGCAAATTATCGATGTTCGAATTGTCCGACGACGACCAACCGGAACCATCGGTGTACATCTACAATATACAAAATATAGTCAATATTTGAGTACCTACAAATTAAAACAAGCAAATAAAAATGGAAGTATATCATACCTATGAGCGCACGCGCGTCAGCGTCGGACGGCGAGGTCGTCTCGGCGACCGAACCGAGCTCCAGCCGGGGCGAGCGGGCGGCGTAACGGTGACGGCTGGATCCGGCCGGAGGTGGGCTCGGGCGAGCTCGTGTGACGCCGGGGGCGAGCCGATCACGGAAGCGGCGTTGCGGGCGGACCGGCGCGGGCGGCGAGGTCGTCTCCACGACCCCGGCGAGCTCGAGCCTCGGCGAGTGGGCGTCGTGGCGGCGACGGCTGGATCCAGCCGGAGGCGGGGTCCAACGAGCCGATCGATGCCGGGGGCGAGCAAATTACGGCGGCGGGCGGACTGGCGCGGGGTGCTACGGGAGGAGCTCGCGGGGGCGTGGGGTGGTACGGGAGGGGCGTGATACGTTTCAAACGTATCTATAATTTCTTATGTTCCATGCTTATATTATACCACTTGCTACATGTTTGAAAGTGAAAGCAAATATGAGTTATGTGTTTGACAAAGTATAGGTTGAAAGCCTGATGCCCCTTGAAAACAAAACCTCTCCGACTGGCTACTCAACTAGGGGCACAAAGAAAGTGATGGTTACAGTCATCATCGTGAATAAAAGTGGCATCATAGAGAGTATCACCCCGGGTACCCTTTGCCCCAGGACATGGAAGTGGGCACATGTTCAAATGACAAAGCAAGCAAACAATGGACATCTCTACATCTCTTTGTTTACTCATGCTTTTTTCTTGTAAATGCTTTATCTGTTGTGAGTTGTATCATAGATTCCTTCACTATATTCCTGTTGCAAATTTCCACCATGAACCACATGGCTTAGGTTAGCCGCCACATGTGTCTCTCTAGCCAATAATAACAAAACATGATATCAACTTTTTATAAAGAGTAAAGTGTTGTGTTGAAAACTTTCCACGTGACAGAACATATGAGCTAGCTCCCAACCAAAGACCTTTGTCAAGCCCAAAACATCATAATCTTAATCACAATGGGTCATGTTTATTAAGTGCATAAAAAGGAATGTGTGCATCAAGCTCGTGAGAGATTTTAAACCAACTTAACCCAAGATAATCCCAATAACATAAGCATATTAATTTGGAAGCATAGATAAAAAAATATAACATGGTAAACATACTTTGAATAGCATATTAGCTAATAGGTAGATATGGTGGACTCACTGAAAAAACATGGTTGAAGGTGTTGGAAAACAAGCTTTTACTTGTTGGAATTTTTGGGCTAGCAAGAGGGAGAACGTTGACCATCTAAATGCATGCATAAGTGTCCAGAGAGCTAACCATTTCATGGTTAACAAAGTAAAGCATCATTCAGCATATAAAACATGAATAAGAAATAACTCTAAACAAGACACTTGCATATTAATATTCATTAACAAAGCACATGAATCATGCAACTATATGTATTCTTTTAAATCAACTCAAACATCCTCTTTCCAATATTTTTATAGCATCCAACTTAATTAAACTCAAACTTCCAGTAGCTCTCTCATAACATAAATAAAGAGTGGTGGTATCAAACAAAAAACCAAACCGAAATAACAAAAATAACAAAAACGCTCCAAGTTTCTACGATAAAGTGCAATGAACGAAAAACAGAAATTAGACGTGTGCAAACCGAGAGTGTGTTGTTCAGCGGGGTTGTCTTCACATTCCCAAGCTTACTGTCTTCACCATCCGTGGCTAGCTTTTGGTGCATCTGCTCTAATCCCTGTGAAAAAACGTCAAAACATCGTTTCTCCCATTTCTTTTCTGTGGGGTGACATTAGTAGACACAAAACAATAGAATTGCTCAGTATGAAATCCTTAGACAAAAATAAGAAACATGTCCAGAGATTTTTAAATGTTGTACTCCTTCTAATAAGCTCAATTGGATCAAAAATATTCAAGTTGAAAGCTTAAAGAATGCATAAAACAAAATGGGACAGAATCTGTCAAAAAAATAGCAGCAGAAAAACGTATATTTTTACCCCTCTTACATTTGTCTAAGAAATCTGAAAAAAATCATGCTTAGAGAGGGCAAATATTTGTAACTACAGTTCAAATTTTAGCTCATTCGGAGTTGCAGAATAGGAATGAAAAATCAAACGTACACAAATTTGTGCTGAATAAAATCTCCGAATGGAAAAAGCAACTTTCAAAGACCATATGGGTAAAACTTGGCACATTATTAAAAATTCCAGAACCTAAACTAAATACAAAGTCTCTTGTACATCAAGAGGACTCAAAGAAAATCACAAATAAAAACAACCGGGTTGCCTCCCGTAAAGCGCTTTCTTTATAGCCATATAGCTAGGCCTACTCACTTGATATTTAGAGTGGACGAAACTCATGAGGGAGTTTGAACTTTGGTGTGTCCCTCCTTCTTGGAAAGTGCTCCATGCACTTCTTGTGTGGGAACTGAAACTTCACGTTCCCCTCCTTTGAATCAATGATAGCACCTGTAGTATGAAGAAAAGGTCTTCCCAAAATGATAGGACTAGAGGTTTTATTCCCCATGTCCATTATTATAAAGTCAACAGGCACAAAAGTCATGTGTAACTCTACCATAACATCACTTACTTTTCCTAAAGCATATTTAATGGAATCATCAGCAAGTGCAAGTTCAATAGAGCATTTTTCAAGATTCTTTATATCAAGTACTTCATATAGTTCCTTAGACATGACAGAGACACTAGATGCTAGATCTAACATGGCATGGTGTGTGTCTCTTTTCCAATTGTTACTAGTACCTTGAGAACCCAAATATCCCCAATCTTAGGTGGTGTCATAGATTCTTTATTATACCTACTAATTTTCTCATTTAAAACATGGCTAGCAATAATATGACTAGTAACTTGTTCCATAAGCATCTTATTAGCATCAAAATTATCATTACTTGAAGGCATAGTTTTCCACTTATTATCATTACTACCACCATATGGAACAAAAGGACGTGTGTTTGGAACATATGGAGGTTTACTATAAGAACTAGATGATTCCCCGCGCTTTGCTGTGGGAACATCTATATAGAAATTGTTATATAATTATTTATCATGAAAAAATGGATCATCGATGCTAGCAAATTACTTATATGTCATGGAAGTTTTCATGAACTGAATTCTAAGTATCTACTTATTAAGAGATGAGCTCAGCCAATACAACCAGAGATATATGGTCACGGATGGACTACCGACCAGAGCCATCAGATCACAGATGGACTACCGACCAAAGCCAAAGTGGGATGCGCTTCAGCAGTTAATAGCTATTTTCGGGAAACCCCCTGGTCTTTCACTTTCTTCTTTATGTTGAAACACTTGTGGCCACGCAGCCGCCCAGCCCCTCCCCATCATCTTGCCTCCGGCTTACCTATTTTTTTTAGAAAAGGGCACCCAGCCTCTCAATCAATCGATGCATGCGGTTTTTATTTTATTAAATCAAAGCATCTTACAGTGTCTTACAGAAAATACATCACGGGTCACTCAAAGTTGCAACATGGATCAGCCAACGGAAAAATAAGGACAACCAAATGTGATCTTGCATCAACATGTTATCCTAAGATCAGAACGCCAGCTGAATTGGGCAAATATATCCGAGGCAACCAACTCTAGGAGGCTGCACCAAGAATCCATCGCGCTGCGCTTCTCCATTGATTGTAGGAAGGACCACATACGGATCCAATGAGTAGCCAACGGGATAACCTGCATAAATGAAGTTTTCTTTGCCCTGTTAAAAATATGATCATTTCTTACATTCCAAACTGTCCAAAGCAAAGCACAAACACCAACACGAATCTGAACTGTTTCCGATTTTGAAACCCCCTTTAACCAAGTACCAAACAAACTTGTTATGTTATTCGGAGCTTGAAGACCAAAAGCAATATGAACTATATGCCATACCATCCTTGCGAGGGGACATGCTATAAATAAATGGTGTATTGTTTCCTCTTGATCACAAAAGCAACACTTATTACATCCATTCCAATTTCTCTTAGCCAGCTTATCCTTTGTAAGAATCTCCGTACGGTAAAGGAACCACATGAAAATCTTAATTTTTAGTGGCACCTTCATCTTCCACAAATATTTATGTAAGAATTTGGTAACAGTGAACACCCCATTGGCTGTCAAGTTCCACCAAAACAAATCCTTGTGATCCGAGAGCTGAACATGCATAAGTATATTTGCCAAGTGTAACCATTTATCCCATTTGTTCCCCGTTAATGTTCTCCTAAACCCTATGTTTGGAGGAGGTGCACTACCTAACACATCAGCTACTAAAACTCGTTATCAGTAGACAATATTATATAGGGAAGGATATTGCTTGAGGCTTGTCACCCAACCAAGTATCCTCCCAAAACCAAATATTATTATCATTTCCCAAGACAAAAGACCCTCTATCAAAGAAATCATCCTTGCCCTTCAAAATACCCTTCCAAAAGGGAGAGTGTCGGCTTACTTTGAACTTGGGATGATGATTTTGTATTAAGATATTTATTATTTATCAACTCCTGCCAAACCTCACCCTCTTCTGTCAGCAATTTAAACATCCATTTACTCAATATACATCTATTTTTCAGTTATAGAACCTCAATCCCGAATCCCGCTTGATCTTTTGGTCTACACAAAATATCCCATTTGGTAAACCTAAACTTACGCTTATTACCATCACTCTGTGAAAAGAAACGAGATCTAAAAAAGTCCAATCTTTTCCGTACCCCTATGGATATTTCAAAGAAAGACAGTAAGAATATAGGGAGACTAGTCCAAACATAATTAATTAAAATTAATCTATCTCCATAAGACAATAATTTCCCAGCCAACTTATGAGTTTTTTCTTAAATCTATCTTCAATGGCCTTCCATTCTCCATTTGTATTCCTTTCTCCATTTGTATGAATCTATCTTCAATGCCTCCGGCTTACCTGACTACGCCGGCATATGAATCATCCCCACACTACGGCGTCGTCCTTCCTGTACCGTCTCCGGCCTGATTATAGCTGTCGCTGCCCCATTCCTCCTATTTATCATCTCGTATCCCGGCCGATGCTCAGATATCAAATTTCTCGCATCTATTACTGCAAGATTCGGACCACACAGTTCACATAGATTGTGTCCAGTTATCATGTATTCATTTTGGATTTGAAGTTGCGTGGGAGATATTTGATGTACGATTACAAACGCAGTTCACATCCATTGACTCACTACACTACAATACGTATTCAATATTCCCATGGGACAAGCACCTACCACAGATTCATCAAATTCGTTTGTGACAGGCCATAGCAAATAGAAGCAGGAGGGAGAAGATGTAGACTTATGTTTGTCGATCCACTGGCGGTTGAGAGAGTAGCAGTAGCACCATCAGGCGTAATTTTCAAGGCGTCGGGCAGGATGGGGGCGGCGTGAGCCGTAACAGAATCATTTATCCTATTGGTTGCTGGCTAGGGATCGATCCGAGAGCGGATGACTAGTGTATCGCAGGAGCAGCATGGGAGGAGGTGTGGCGTCGTCGTCACATTGTTCGCCGGCATGGTACTTCTATTTTTGCAGAGGGGAACGGGAGTTGCTGGATGATGGGAGGAAGAAGATGATTCAATTATCGAAAGTCAGGGGGTTTCCCGAAAAAACCTGTCAAGGGCTGAAGCGCATCCCACTTTGTATCTGGACAGTCCATTTGTGATCCGATGACTCTGGTCGGTAGTTTCAGGTTTGCACCAAATCAAGATTTTCACGTGATACGTCGCCAAACAAAAGTTGACCAGCAATGGAAGAAATGTAAACAAAAGTTTATTCATATTTTATCTTTTCCACTGAAGCAGTTTCATTCTTCATCATCTGGTTTACATCTCTATAATGGATGACATGTCACTCATTCATGGATAGCTCATCAGTTTATCCTTCATAAGGACAAATCATGGAAACAAAGGAAAAGTGAGAGGATCGTTAATCAGATAGCATCCCAAACATGATGTTCAAATGCCAATGTTGTCGGCTTCCATCCGTCCCTAGAGTTAGATTTAAATTGAGGTTAAAAATCCTTGGTTACCTGGCTTTAACATCGATTGGTCAACCAATGGCATACAGATTTCTTCAATAGCATATTTCTTAGCATCACACAAAAATGATGCTAATCTATAGAATGCAAAATGAGTAGAGATCGGAGTTGTATAATAAGTGCTTGCCATAGGGCGAGATCAAAGTAAAGGAGCACGCAACGATTGCATGGTGATTATTCGAGATCTGAGAAATATAGATTATTTTAGACTGTACAATTACTACTGAGTCTGTTATTTGTATGACCAAGATTGGCTCAAATAGAAGCTCAAAACTGTACTCCCAAAGAAATTTTCTTCCTGCATTATGGAGAGGCACCTGCTAGGCTGGGAATGAAATCAAACTAAAGTAGGGATCAGATAAAGAACTACTGTACTGAAATACTGAAAGTAGCAGAAAGGTTACTTCTGAATCTTTGAGTTACTTGTAATTACCCCTTTCTTTTTATACGAATCTACCTTTCATGTCTTACTTTCCATAATGGTTTCTTCTGTTGCATCTAAACCAGATAACACCATTCGAAGAAAAAGCATAGATAAATAACCGTCTCCATACCTCACGACTTTTGAAGAGTGAAGATAGGCGGCTTGACGGTACATGTCCAAACAGGGCGAATTTCCCTATAGCAAATGTGCATCCTGTCATAAAGAACAAAATAGTAGATTATTGTAATACAACCCAACAAACAATACTCGGAAAAGTGGTGTAGAAAAAGCGCATGGCCTGGAAGAGGTTGTTGCTGCTCTGTGAACGGTACCACTGTCTGAGATGCCCTGAAGGTCAGACAACACGGATAGAATTTGGCCAGGCTTGTCCAGATAAGGCACAATGTACTATCCCCTTAGCTACCGGAGATCGCCGGAGCGTGAGGAGGACGATAACGCGGCTTGTGGAGAGCCGCCACCGTAGGAGATTGCCGCTTGTGGATAGCGGCCACCGGAGAGGAGGAGGATGGGGGAGAGAACGGGAGCAACCCGATATCTGGTTCAGTTCTTGGATGGTCTGTCTCGCACGAGCGTCTTCCTCTTATCGTGACGAAACCGAACCCCAAGCCCATTGCCACCAGCACACAGCCCATATCCACTGTATCATAATGCACGGGCATGACATTACCGCCCCCAAAAAACATTGCTTGCCCCCAAGCAATGGCTGGGCGCCGTTTCCATGAACACCTCCACATAACACCGGGATCCCACTGCTTGTACTGCAGGTGGTTTGCCAAATGAATCAAGGAGCAGAAATAATATCACTTGGGTAGCCCTTGCTGCACTTGTCTGATCATCTGGTTGAAAACACTAAGAGTCCATGGTATGTACTGAAGTTTTCCCCTCAAGAATTCACTTGTCTGAAGCATTGCATCAAACGCCTTATCAGTTGCTTCCACAACTTGTTCCAGAAACAAATACGAGCTTCCAATATTGGTCCGGATCTCCTGAGAGTCCTCCTTGGACAATGACAGTGCCTGTACTGGTGGTAGTCCAGTGGGTTCAGAGAACACTGTCTCAAATTCATATAACAGTGCATGTACTGGTGCAGGGCATGGTTCTTCCTTCATAGCACTGCTTGTCTCTGCGCGTACCACTGCCGTTGCCCAAGTGTCATTCCCATTTATCCATTTGGCTAAGTGCTTGACTCGGAGCTCGCACACTGAGGTAGCTGCTGTGGACTTGACACCATGGAGAATAATTTGTTTCCCATTGTGTGGGAACGACAAGTATTTCTTGTTCCAATCTGCAGTCGTGGGGCTGTGCTTCTTCAGCCAATCAATACCAAGAATGGCGTCATATGCTACAAGGTCAAGTACTCGCATTGGTGTCACGAATGTGGAGCCCTGTGACCACCATGTACAGTCTGGTACCTCTTGTGTCGAGTACATGTACTCGCCATTGGCCACCTTGACAGCAACAGATGGTGTATTCACAACAGAGCACTGAATCTTGTTAAGCATGTGCTCATGTAAGAAAGAGCTACTGCTGCCCGAGTCCACCAGAAGCAATAACACTTGATTGCCTACCAGTGCACGTAATCGCAGCGTCTCCGCCCCTACTGATCCTGCCATGGCATGGATGGATAAGCTTAATTGCTCTGCTGTGGCCACATCGTGCATCTCAATCATATTCAGCAGTTCTTCGGACAGTTGCAGACGGCATTCATCTGTTGTCGAAGCATTGAGAGCAGCAGTTGGTTTCTGGCCACATATGTGTGTTGGGTCATATTTGTCTGGATAAAATGGCCTATGAAACGCTGGTGCCTGTTTCGCCTCTTCCCAAACTTCCTGCTGAACTTGCGCTAGCAGGTACACACGCTCAAGAGTAACAGGCACTTGCGATTCAACGGCAGCGCGGAACTCCGTCTTCAGACCACAAATGAAATGAGAAATAAACAGCTGCTCATCGTAATGTGGATTTAGCATAGATGCCTGACAAACTAACTCTTGGAATGCATGTTGATATTCAGACACAACACCTACTTGTTTCAGACTGACCAAGGCTTTCATGACTTTACAATGATCATCTAAACCAAACTGCTCTTCCATTGCTGATATGAATTGGGGCCATGTTGTTACCTCATGCTGCAGCTTGTAGGCTTGCCACCACATGGCTGCACGTCCATCCAGATGCAGTGTGCCGGTGGTGAACCATAGTGCTGGATTGATGTTGAAGATACGGAAATAATCCATCAGCTGGTCCTTCCAGATGCGAGGCATTTCCCCATTGAACCGTGGCACAGACATCTTGGGAAGAGGAATTCGCCCCGTGTGCTCCGAATTTCTACCACCGCTGACGTGCGTCGAAAAGCTTTTTGGCGAGTTCATACTAGTCCCGCCCATACCTTGCAGCGTGCAGCTCCCGACACCTAACGAGGTAGTATCCGGGATATGTGCAGTTTCACTGGCTGGGAACACGATATTGGCACAGCCGTTGTCGTTGTAATGGTCAGGACCTTCTGTCGAACACCTAGTGGGTGTGGCGGACTCAGCGCCCATGCGTGGAGCACCAGCACCAACACCCACACCCTGATTCGCCGAGAACAGTGAGGGTGAATAAGGCTTGGTCATCTGCTGGTCCAGTACTCGACCCGACCTGAACATCGGCGTGGTGGAGGTCGTGGACACCAGCGCCGACGTCCTCTTCTTCAGGTCAGCGAGCATCTGGTCCTGCCTGGCGGCAATACGACCCAGACTCGCGCCGAGCTGCACCAAGCTCACTTGGATGGCGCTCATGGTCGGCTCCGTTGTCGTCGCCGCCGCTCCCATCTGCTCCAGAGATCAAATCGGACCGGGATTTTTTTTTTCGTGGGGATTTTGTGGTGGAGGTGGGAAATCGGAGGCTCTGATACCAATTGTACTATCCCCTTAGCTACCGGAGATCGCCGGAGCGTGAGGAGGACGATAACGCGGCTTGTGGAGAGCCGACACCGTAGGAGATTGCCGCTTGTGGATAGCGGCCACCGGAGAGGAGGAGGATGGGGGAGAGAACGGGAGCAACCCGATATCTGGTTCAGTTCTTGGATGGTCTGTCTCGCACGAGCGTCTTCCTCTTATCGTGACGAAACCGAACCCCAAGCCCATTGCCACCAGCCCACGGCCCATATCCACTGTATCATAATGCACGGGCATGACACACAATCACGACTTAATCTCCAATACAGGCCTAGGCAGCATCGAGTCTTTGAATTTCAAGGTTGGGATTTGGAAATGAATCGGAGTTGAGTAGCTGAAGGGATTGACTTCGGAGGTTGGAAGCAAGATGGAGAGGCGGACAGGTATGGATTGACGATCTTGTCCGGCCAAAGCCTAGAAGCGTGGACGTATGTGGAGGTCCACCGTCGTTGCCGCCGCTTCTCTCACGCCCACCGCGGGCGGGCACCATGGCAAAGATCGCTTGAGCCATCTGCATGAACCGTGAGACAACAAATGTAATCTCTCCAGAATTATTATACGACGGTGGATTGTTGGTGGCTGGCCGCATTCATTGAGAGGGGAGCGGACAAACTAAATGCTAAGTGGAGACGGGAAGGGGAAGGGCAAGGCTCTGCGTTCGGCAACCAAAGACAGATGGAAATAAACCGGAGCTAAATTGAAAACGATGAAAGATGACGTGGATGAGAAATGACTGTGGACCAATGAAATGATTGTTGATGTCTATGGCTTGCATGTTGAGAGAAATACTTGTAGTGGGTCGTCCCTATTTAGATATAGAAGATTATAGTTATTGTTACCAAACCCCACTAGTACCATATCTAACAAAGTTACCATCAACATTTTCAGAATTATTACTCACTAGTTCTTGCAAAGGAACATTTTCAATATTTTGTTTATTAATAAAAACAAGAATAGTATCCATTTTAAATGATAACTCACTACTTTCTTCTACGAAATTTACTTTCTTAGGAGGATTAGGTGCTCTTTCAGTGTTCCATTGACTATAGCTAGTTTTGCAAAATACTGTCTAAGATGTTCGTAGCTTCTACTATAGTTTAACTCATAAAAGCTACTGCAGCAGCAGAATCAAGGATGTTTCTAGACATGTAATTTAGACCACTATAAAAAGAGTGTAATATGGTACATTCATTAACCCCATAAAATGGACAAGTTCTAAGCATAAGTTTTATCCTATCCCAAGCCATTGCAACATGTTCATTGTCATTTTGCCTACAAGAAAGAATATTGTTTCTATTTTGCAAAAAATTAACAGGTGGATAATAGTTCTTTATGAAAGCTTCATTTAAATCATCCCAAGTGTTAACACTATCAGTAGTAGTGAATGCAACCACTCTTTAGCTTTCCGTCTAAGTGAAAAAGGAAATAACTTTAGTTTCAAAATATCACTTTCAACATTTTTAAATTTTTGCATGACACATATTTCAACAAAATCATGAAGATGCATAGAGGCATTATCCATAGCACTACCACCAAATTGTTCCTTAGTTATCAGATTTAATAAACTAGGACTCACTTCATAACTCTCAGCTTGTATCTTAGGTGTAGCAATAGGCCTATCAATAAATTGATCATTTGGAGTGTTTGTGTACTCACACAACTTAGTTACGTCTCCCATTGTAGGAAGGTTTTTATGTGTTTTTCAAAAATTTAATGCAAAACTGAAAATAAAATGGCACTAAAAACGCAAACCGAAATATAAAGTGCAAAACAAAATGCAAAGCTGAATATAAAATAACAAACCAAAATATAAAATTGACAAAAACAAAACAAAATAATATGCTTTGAAGGTAAAAAGATGGGTAAGATGATTCTCACAGAGGTTTAACCTCCCCAAGCTTAGGTGTTTGCACAACTTGGTGACGTTGACTTTGTTTGTGAGGTATCCTTTCCACTTGTTCAACAACTCCACCAGAAAATATCTTGCACAGTTGAAGACTTGTGGGACAACTCTTTACTTGCTCACTTCCCCGGCAACAGCGTTAGAAAATAGTCTTGATACTTCAAAGACTTGATGGGCGCGTAGTTGACAAAGGGAGTGTGTTGCGTTCGTTGTGCTTCTTCGATTCCCCGGCAACGGCGCCAGAAAATGTCTTGATGGCCCTTGACGATGACAACGGCGCAAAAAAGTAGTGTTGATAATGTATCAAGCTTCAGGTTCCATTTCTAATATATAAAATCCTACCGTAGGGGCTTCCCCTATGGTCCCTTTGTCCAAAAAAAAAAGTGGGTTAGGTTGAGACTCCAAGTGCAGAGTGTATAGTAAGGGAAAAAGACTTATTTTCCCCATGAGGGTGACTCGAGGGTTTAATATCGAACTCTCGGAGAAATGAACCAAAATTTGTTGTCTCCTTATCCTTCTTTATGAAACCTACAAAACAATGTAAATTGTTTTCTGCCCTCAACCTCACCAAGTGGTTGTCAAGCACAAGGTGTAAGTCAAAGATATAGAAACAACAAATGCAAAACAGAAATAAATATGCAATGGTAATAAATAGAAGTGCAAGGATGGTATAAATGATAGGTGATGATGTTTTTGTGGTTTGTATGGTGTTTGCAAGATGTAAAGGTATTTTTATATTTTCGGATTTAATAATGGAAGAAAATGTAAAGTTGGATAAAAGTGTTGGGAAGGTGTTTATTATGATTAAAATAGGACTGGGGTTCATGGTTTCATAAATGCACTCTCTCTTTTATATAGTGGTAGATAATGGAACATAGGAATTGACATATGAGATTGTAACAAGACAAATTATTAAAAATATGGGCATCACATCCTAACATTGAGATCTTTGGGTTATTAATCTCTCTTATACTCCACCAAGATGCGAACAAATCATAACACCTCAATAATTAAGATAAACAGAGTATAGCTTTAATTTCAATGACATGAAGTTTAAATAAGAACAAGCTAGATCTAGTAATGGTGATAGTGGCAAAGTGACCCACATATCCTCGGTAGCATGGTATTTACTTTATCCCTAGTGAGGAAACAAAGTAAGGTAAAAACCAAAGTGGATCACGGTATTCCTGTCAACTTATCACAAAACCACCCACCATTACTCCAACTAATGCACATGTTCCCCCTCACACGCTCTCATACACATGTTGGTGAAGGAGATATGCCCTAGAGACACTTAATAAAGATAGTTTATTCGTCATATCTCAATTGTTCATTCATGTTTTATACCATGCAATAACAGTATTAAACGGAAACATTAATACACGTGTGGTAGATAAACAACCAGGTCCCTAGTAGCCTCTATCAAACTAGTTCATTGGGCAATTGATGATTGAGGTTTCCCGATCATGTGACATTGATGTCAGTTGACAATGGAGTAATGTCGTTGGTAGAACGATGTGATGGACATACCCAATGTATGTAGCGTACCTGCACTTAAAATAAGGCAGATACCTGTGTATAGTGCAAATCCCTGGCTCGATTCATTTGCACACACAGTTTACGATGTAGCATCACAACAAAGCGTCAATTTTACTACATCGATGATCTAGAATTATAAAATATTCATTACAAGTTGCATAGCATAAAGCTAGCTTTGAAATAGTACACAGCGGAAATACAATAGCAGTGAGTCTCTATCACTTTCATGCTGCCACAGGCGAAAACATGTTGGTTGTAGACTCGAAACCTATATACGAAACCTCACTCGTCATCTGAACAATCTGCAATAAGAAAAATATTGCAACAACCTGGGTCAGATTCCATTAAAAATGGAGTCTGGCAAGTGACACTATGGTGGACACTTAATGGAATAATTCTATAGCCTATATGCATATTTGGCTGGTGGAGTTCAAGGCTATTTTGCATAAAGCCAATTTTTCCTATCTTTTTGGAAAACACTTTCTTCAAATCAAGACAAGTATGGCATGAAAACCATAAATCTCATCTTCCCTTGTTCACCCATCAAGTTTTATTTCTGAAGTTGGAATGGTGGAATCCTCCGTTGACGTCCGTGATCAGCTGCTCAAATTGTCCGTACCGGGGACACGGCTAAGTACTTAGTTTTACACTCTGCAGAGGTTGTGCACTTTCACCTTTAGACTCAATTAGCCCGAGAATCCTATACACGTGGAGTGTATTAAGGAAAGGAGAGAATTGAGACAAGAACTTTCAGAAGAAGAATGCAACCATACTAGCAAGACCCGTTCCACCTATCATCCTCCTACATCTGCTTGTCAAGCTGACAGGTTGCACCCTCACCACTTAATTATTCTAGACAGAGCCCATTGTCAAAAGGCTGCACGGGAAGCAATCGTCACTCGAAGTTCTTCAGATTTCTCGGTTCCTGGGTGGCCATTCACAAGTGTACATACTCCAGGAACCATAGACATGGACCTGAGTAGCCACTCAACATAAACCATACAACCACTTACCACCCAGGTGTTTCATTAATTTAGTGGATGTACTCTCAGGTGAAAATCACCATACTCACGGCCCTAAGTAGAATATACATTCATCCTAGGCGACGATAACCATGAGCACAACCCTGAGTAGTCACTTAATATTTTGTAAAACTTTTCATCAATTGCATAACATCAATATTTCTGCTAAGTATGATATAGGAACCTAGACATAGGAGTAAGGGAATTCTACACAGGTTTAGCATAGCAATACTATCCTACACATGCATATAAAAATACACTAAGTAATGCATACAGAAATAATAGGAAGTTTATGAGGTGTGCCACTTGCCTTTGAATGTTGTCGTTGTTCACAAACTCTTTTCAACAACGAACGTTTGCTCTCCGTTTAATCTAATCAATATAAGCAAACAACAATACAACAATCAACAAACAACAATCATCAAACCTACATGCACATACATAGTGAACAAATAAGTTTCATAAAACTTCTAAGGAAAACATGTTATGTATGATATACAAATTATTTCTAAGGACTAGAGATGCAAGTTCTGCCATGAAAATCCTTTTAAGTCTTAAGTGAAAGACAAGATTAGGAAAGAGGGAAAAGATAGAAGAAAGATGTAGTTGGTCTTCTAGGCTTCATCTCCAGACTTGTAATATTCTCCTTGGTGATGTCTTGATTGAATTCTTGGTAGACTTAAATAATCTTCAGACTTGATGGTTTTTGTATCACCTAGGCTGGTCTTAGATTTAACTTAGTCTTCAAGAGGTCTAAGAGAAGAAAGGAGAAATGGAAAAGAGAGGGAGCAAGACTTAGAAAATATTTCTGGTTGGTCTTCATGAACTTCCTCTTGATTTTTTTCTAAGTGCTTCTATTTCTTGGAGATTCTTCTGGAGTCTTGTTTTGGCTAAGTCCTTCATTGGTCTTCTAGCCCCAAGTTGAAAATCCTAAGTGTCTATGTGTATAACATATTACCAAAATGCTAAGTTGAAAATAATCCTAACTTAGAGAAAATGGGGGAGGAGTTTTCTTATGGAAAATATAACTACAAAATAAAATATGCTATGCATGAAATGCAATTTTAACTCACAAGAAACATAATACTAATTTTTGTGATATTTATAAAGTATGCATAAAGTTATAATTGCTATTTAATTAGTTTCAAATTTTGCAAAACATAATAAAAGGAAACATATAGATTAAAGTTTTATGTGATTTATATTTTATAACACAATTTTTACAAATGGTGTTAATAGCCAGAGGTGATTTAATTAAATTTATTGCAATTTGATTTGGTCAAAAATAATATTTCTATTAATAGTTATGTTGAAAATACTCAAACTAATCAAATTAAATATATATAACTATGAATTCATTCAAATATTACTCAAAAATATTTTATAGCAGTGGCATCAACTTACAAATATTCCAAAGTCTCTAAAACAATTTTATTTGCAATTTTTGGAATTATAGATTTAAAGTTATGACAAATATACTCAAATCTTCCAATTGAAATTTGAATATTATAAACTAAGCCAAATTTGAATTTTGGCAGATCCAAAATAATCTACATGGCAAGAGCTTTCCAAATATATAAAATTTATCAAATTTGGATAAGGGGTTAAAAAGTTATAACAGATCTAAGTTGCAGGGTCTTTTCTGTAAAACTGCCAATTTTAATTTAATTAGAAAAAGAAATTCCACGCTGGCGCTGACTGTGCGCTGACGTGGCCGCTGACTGGGATCGCTGACGTGGTTAAGTGATCTGATCTGGTCCACACGATATAGATCTAACGTATCACATCCAACCGTACCGATTCAGAATAAGTAATCTAATCACGATCGTCTAAAACGGATCTAACGGCCAGGAGTGAAACCGAGAGAGGAGCTCACCGGTGGCGGCGCTAGGTCACCGGAGCGCGGCGGCGACGGCTCGGCATTCGCGTTCTACGCGCTCTAGGGGGTCTCGGAACGGGCAAACTATACCGGAGCGAGTAGGGTGGCGAGGCGGTGTCAATGGCGAGCTCGGAGACCTTGTCGCGTCTGCGTTCTTTGGCAATCCTTCGCCGGAGTTGGAGATGGCGACAGACGGCGTCGATCGTGGATGTGCAGCTCGTCCTAGCGTAAAATAAAATACCGCACCATCTTAGAAAGACGCACGAGGAAGAATAACGAAGGATGGAGTAGGTGGGAGAGCTCGGCGTGGTCTACGTCCACCGAAAATGGAGCTCCTCGCCGGCGGCAGTGGCGGATGGTTGGCGAGGATTTCTGACAGCCCGACGGCACGAAACAGAGAGCAACGAGAGGGGAAATGGTGCGGAGGAGGAGGGGGTTAAAAGGGGTCGAAGGGGGCGTTGAATCCGGCCCTAATTCCCGCGAATTGAAGCGAGGTAACACCGGCGTTTTCTGCTCTGTCGGGGGCGTGATGGACGCGCGGGGAAGACGACCACGTCGCGCGGACGTGTGGGTCCCGCTGTCAGGATTTTCTCCTTTTCTTTTCTGTTTTATTTATTTCCTTTATAACTTTTGATTTATAACTCCAAATCAAGTCAAACAAATTTCTAAAAATTTGTAAAATTATTATCTTTGTGTTAAACCAATTGTGGGCATGTTTTGAAAAAAAAATAAATTTTTTTTTTGAGATATTGATTAATGCAAATTTTGACACTTTTATGTTATGTTTGAAAATAGGCATTTAATTAATTCATTTGGGTTAAATAAAATTTAGGAAATTACCCACATTCAATTTTGTTTGAATTCAAGTTATTTAAACTCATTTCAATACTAAAATCATTTTAGGATTTAGTACAATATTAAATAACATTACACATTTATTTGAAATGAAAAGGGAAATATAATGTATTCATTTTTAAATTCAAAATATTTTGTGCACCATTAAGTTTTATATTAAGATAATTCAATTGAAACTTCATAACAACCTTGGAAAAGATTTTAGTTTTACTTCATTTCTTATATAGAAATATATTCATGAAAGTCATTTTTTGTTTTGAAAATAAATGAAAATCATTTAATCTAATGAAATGTTTATTTGGATATTCCATTAAAATATGAAGTTATGAAAGTTATAAACTATAGACTTGAAATATCCAAACTATATTTTGAACTCAGGTAAATGAATAATAATCTTTTGGCAATTAGACAATGTTTTCAATAGTTTAAAAATAACACTTGTAATTATTATTTTAATTTATTTATAGCTAAGGCTAAGTGGTTGAAATCAGTTACTTATAAGTAAACTATTTACTTAAAATAAAATGGTTTGTACTTTATAAAACATTTTTCAAATTACATATTAGTGTTTTTGAAATACGATGGATAATGTAATGTTTAATTGGAAATAACTTTTGAAAATAATGACACATTGGGAATTTTGAAATAATAGACTTTTTCAAAATTGGTTGAAGTCTTTTATAGTTAGTTTTCTTATGCATTTTAATAGTTTTATTTTAATCAAAACAAAAGTTTTAAATTTTAGTGATTTTTGAACATTCCAAAATATTGGGATGTTACAGACTACCACCCTTAAAAGGAATCTCGTCCCCGAGATTCAGAGAGGCTAGAAAGACAAAGCAAATGGTTGAATGATTCTGATAACTCGGGATGTTTTGAGAAATGAAATTTCTGACATGGAAACTAGAAACTAGCAGGGGATGAATTTTCTGATTGGGAAGGCTCGAAAGAAAGATGGTTTGGGATCTCTGGGTTTCAGGCAGCTGGGTTAGAATTATCTGGGTGGCTACCACCCTTAAAAGAAATTTTTGTGGTAAGTCTAGGAACTTTGTTTAATCTTGTTTATTTTTCTGATGTAGAGTGTACTACTATTTAAAATGTAATGGTATGTGGTGATACGACATGTTATAGTACTTTACGTTTTCCACTCGGTCCTTGGAGAGATTTATCCTTCTTCCACTCAGGGCACTTATCAGCGTAATGTCCCTTATCTTTGCACTTGTAGCAACTTATGTGGCTAAGAACTTTCTTGGATTTAAGCTTTTGTCCTTGTTCCTCCAGGGTCTTCATGAGAGACTGTTGCATTCCTTGCTTGGTTTGCTGGATAACTTGTTGCACCAAGGGATAAAGTTGACACTGTATTGGGACATGATTTGTTCCTTCACACAGGGAGCAAGTAACCTGACTTGTGGGCATCCTTTAACTAGATGTCTGGTATGACCATGGGGCCACTCATCAGAACATTCTTTGGACGTATGTCCTATCTCTCCACAAGTTTTGCATACCTTTGGTTTGGTCATAAGGTCCTCTTCAAAAACACTATGGTTTTGATCAATCTTTGGCAGTTGATCATTGATCAAATTCCACAGCTGACTCTGGTTCTCAAATAGTAGTTGCATAATTGTATGCAAAACATTGGTGTTGGTATTTGGGTGAGACATCTGGTTGGTTTAGAAAGCAATGAGTTGAGTTTTACTATGGAGGAATCCTAGTTCAATAAAACAAAACAAGGCAACCCATCTATAACATAATCAATCAACATCTAACAAACATCAAGCAACAAGGTTCACAACAAACAAACAATCTAGTATTGTCATATAGCCGAGTTGATATGATCAATACACTAACACGATATCGTCATTCTATTTAGGTGGTGGTCACATCTACTTCCTTCGCAAGTGCTTCAAGTTCTTGTTCAACCTTTATGGATATCTCCGAAGTGTTGGTCGTATCCTGGTTCTTCAGTGGTCTTTCATGCATGTAGAACTTTATGTTGCATCGTAGCTTTTCCATATGAAGCAGTAGAATCAGACTTAGACTATAAGAACATGGTCACCTAGAATAAGATATGGTATTTTCAGAAGGTTGATAGTAGATGAGAATACGAGGAAGACATAGTGAAAAGATTTGTTTTTAGAAAAGTGAAGAAAAATAGATTTTCAATCCTATGGTCAAACCTATTTCTATCCAAACCTAGGGTTTCGAACCTACAGGCAACACAGTGCTCTGATACCATCTGTAGCGTACCTGCACTTAAAATAAGGCAGATACCTGTGTATAGTGCAAACCCCTGGATCGATTCATTTGCACACACAGTTTACGATGTAGCATCACAACAAAGCGTCAATTTTATTACATCGATGATCTAGAATTATAAAATATTCATTACAAGTTGCATAACATAAAGCTAGCTTTGAAATAGTACACAGCGGAAATACAATAGCAGTGAGTCTCTATCACTTTCATGCTGCCACAGGCGAAAACATGTTGGTTGTAGACTCGAAACCTATATACGAAACCTCACTCGTCATCTGAACAATCTGCAATAAGAAAAATATTGCAACAACGTGGGTCAGATTCCATTAAAAATGGAGTCTGGCAAGTGACACTATGGTGGACACTTAATGGAATAACTCTATAGCCTATATGCATATTTGGCTGGTGGAGTTCAAGGCTATTTTGCATAAAGCCAATTTTTCCTATCTTTTTGGAAAACACTTTCTTCAAATCAAGACAAGTATGGCATGAAAACCATAAATCTCATCTTCCCTTGTTCACCCATCAAGTTTTATTTCTGAAGTTGGAATGGTGGAATCCTCCGTTGACGTCCGTGATCAGCTTCTCAAATTGTCCGTACCGGGGACACGGCTAAGTACTTAGTTTTACACTCTGCAGAGGTTGTGCACTTTCACCTTTAGACTCAATTAGCCCGAGAATCCTATACACGCGGAGTGTATTAAGGAAAGGAGAGAATTGAGACAAGAACTTTCAGAAGAAGAATGCAACCATACTAGCAAGACCCGTTCCACCTATCATCCCCCTACATCTGCTTGTCAAGCTGACAGGTTGCACCCTCACAACTTAATTATTCTAGAGAGAGCCCATTGTCAAAAGGCTGCACGGGAAGCAATCGTCACTCGAAGTTCTTCAGATTCCACGGTTCATGGGTGGCCATTCACAAGTGTACATACTCCAGGAACCATAGACATGGACCTGAGTAGCCACTCAACATAAACCATACAATCACTTACCACCCAGGTGTTTCATTAATTTAGTGGATGTACTCTCAGGTGAAAATCACCATACTCACGGCCCTAAGTAGAATAGACATTCATCCTAAGCGACTACAACCATGAGCACAGCCCTGAGTAGTCACTTAATATTTTGTAAAACTTTTCATCAATTGCATAGCATCAATATTTCTGCTAAGTATGATATAGGAACCTATACATAGGAGTAAGGGAATTCTACACAGGTTTAGCATAGCAATACTATCCTACACATGCATATAAAAATACACTAAGTAATGCATACAGAAATAATAGGAAGTTTATGAGGTGTGCCACTTGCCTTTGAATGTTGTCGTTGTTCACAAACTCTTTTCAACAACGAACGTTTGCTCTCCGTTTAATCTAAACAATATAAGCAAACAACAATACAACAATCAACAAACAACAATCATCAAACATACATGCACATACATAGTGAACAAATAAGTTTCATAAAACTTCTAAGGAAAACATGTTATGTATGATATGCAAATTATTTCTAAGGACTAGAGATGCAAGTTCTGCCATGAAAATCCTTTTTAAGTCTTAAGTGAAAGACAGGATTAGGAAAGAGGGAAAAGATAGAAGAAAGATGTAGTTGGTCTTCCAGGCTTCATCTCCAGACTTGTAATATTCTCCTTGGTGATGTCTTGATTGAATTCTTGGTAAAATTAAATAATCTTCAGACTTGATGGTTTTTGTATCACCTAGGCTGGTCTTAGATTTAACTTAGTCTTCAAGAGGTCTAAGAGAAGAAAGGAGAAATGGAAAAGAGAGGGAGAAAGACTTAGAAAATATTTCTGGTTGGTCTTCATGAACTGCCTCTTGATTTTTCTTCTAAGTGCTTCTACTTCTTGGAGATTCTTCTGGAGTCTTGTTTTGGCTAAGTCCTTCACTGGTCTTCTAGCCCCAAGTTGAAAATCCTAAGTGTCTATGTGTATAACATATTACCAAAATGCTAAGTTGAAAATAATCCTAACTTAGAGAAAATGGGGGAGGAGTTTTCTTATGGAAAATATAACTACAAAATAAAATATGCTATGCATGAAATGCAATTTTAACTCACAAGAAACATAATACTAATTTTTGTGATATTTATAAAGTATGCATAAAGTTATAATTGCTATTTAATTAGTTTCAAATTTTGCAAAACATAATAAAAGGAAAACATATAGATTAAAGTTTTATGTGATTTATATTTTATAACACAATTTTTATAAATGGTGTTAATAGCCAGAGGTGATTTAATTAAATTTATTGCAATTTGATTTAATCAAAAAAAAAATCTATTAATAGGTATGTTGAAAATACTCAAACTATTCAAATTAAATATATATAACTATGAATTCATTCAAATATTACTCAAAAATATTTTATAGCAGTGGCATCAACTTACAAATATTCCAAAGTCTCTAAAACAATTTTATTTGCAATTTTTGGAATTATAGATTTAAAGTTATGACAAATATACTCAAATCTTCCAATTGAAATTTGAATATTATAAACTAAGCCAAATTTGAATTTTGGCAGATCCAAAATAATCTACATGTCAAGAGCTTTCCAAATATATAAAATTTATCAAATTTGGATAAGGGGTTAAAAAGTTATAACAGATCTAAGTTGCAGGGTCTTTTCTATAAAACTGCCAATTTTAATTTAATTAGAAAAATAAATTCCACGCTGGCGCTGACTGTGCGCTGACGTGGCCGCTGACTGGGATCGCTGACGTGGTTAAGTGATCTGATCTGGTCCACACTATCTAGATCTAACGTATCACATCCAACCGTACCGATTCAGAATAAGTAATCTAATCACGATCGTCTAAAACGGATCTAACGGCCAGGAGTGAAACCGAGAGAGGAGCTCACCGGTGGCGGCGCTAGGTCACCGGAGCGCGGCGGCGACAGCTCGGCATTCGCGTTCTACGCGCTCTAGGGGGTCTCGGGACGAGCAAACTATACCGGAGAGAGTAGGGTGGCGAGGCGGTGTCGATGGCGAGCTCGGAGACCTCGTCGCGTCTGCGTTCTTTGGCAATCCTTCGCCGGAGTTGGAGATGGCGACGGACGGCGTCGGTCGTGGATGTGCAGCTCGTCCTAGCGTGAAATAAAATACCGCACCATGTTAGAAAGACGCACGAGGAAGAATAACGAAGGATGGAGTAGGTGGGAGAGCTCGGCGTGGTCTACGTCCACCGGAAATGGAGCTCCTCGCCGGCGGCAGTGGCGGATGGTCGGCGAGGATTTCTGACAGCCCGACGGCACGAAACAGAGAGCAACGAGAGGGGAAATGGTGCGGAGGAGGAGGGGGTTAAAAGGGGTCGAAGGGGGCGTTGAATCCGGCCCTAATTCCCGCGAATTGAAGCGAGGTAACGCCGGCGTTTTCTGCTCTGTCGGGGGCGTGATGGACGCGCGGGGAAGACGACCACGTCGCGCTGACGTGTGGGTCCCGCTGTCAGGATTTTCTCCTTTTCTTTTCTGTTTTATTTATTTCCTTTATAACTTTTGATTTATAACTCCAAATCAAGTCAAACAAATTTCTAAAAATTTGTAAAATTATTATCTTTGTGTTAAACCAATTGTGGGCATGTTTTGAACAATTTTTAAAAATAATAATTTTGAGATATTGATTAATGCAAATTTTGACACTTTTATGTTATGTTTTAAAATAGGCATTTAATTAATTCATTTGGGTTAAATAAAATTTAGGAAATTACTCACATTCAATTTTGTTTGAATTCAAGTTATTTAAACTCATTTCAATACTAAAATCATTTTAGGCTTTAGTACAATATTAAATAACATTACACATTTATTTGACATGAAAAGGGAAATATAATGTATTCATTTTTTAATTCAAAATATTTTGCACACCATTAAGTTTTATATTAAGATAATTCAATTGAAACTTCATAACAACCTTGGAAAAGATTTTAGTTTTACTTCATTTCTTATATAGAAATATATTCATGAATGTCATTTTATGTTTTGAAAATAAATGAAAATCATTTAATCTATTGAAATGTTTATTTGGATATTCCATTAAAATATGAAGTTATGAAAGTTATAAACTATAGACTTGTAATATCCAAACTATATTTTGAACTCAGGTAAATGAATAATAATCTTTTGGCAATTAGACAATGTTTTCAATAGTTTAAAAATAACACTTGTAATTATTCTTTTAATTTATTTATAGCTAAGGCTAAGTGGTTGAAATCAATTACTTATAAGTAAACTATTTACTTAAAATAAAATGGTTTGTACTTTATAAAACATTTTTCAAATTACATATTAAGGTTTTTGAAATACAATGGATAATGTAATGTTTAATTGGAAATAACTTTTGAAAATAATGACACATTGGGAATTTTGAAATAATAGACTTTTTCAAAATTGGTTGAAGTCTTTTATAGTTAGTTTTCTTATGCATTTTAATATTTTTATTTTAATCAAAACAAAAGTTTCAAATTTTAGTGATTTTTAAACATTCCAAAATATTGGGATGTTACAATATATGTAGGAGGTAGTCATTACGCCTTTGACCGCGAGATCAACTCTTATTGCTATTCCTGAAAGATACTTTGATTGCATCAAACGTCATATCTTAATAGTGTGACAATAAAGGAGTTCCTCTCGGGTATCGGAAGGGAGTATGTTGAGACGAGGTATCAAGAGCGGGATTTGCCAGTCCGCATAGCAGGATAGATACTCTAGGGCCCACTCGGTGAGATTATATCAAATGAGTTTACAAACATGTGACTAGGTCACCAGGACATAATATTACAGACGAGTGGAAGATAGTGTTGTCGATAACGAGATCAAGCTAGGTATGGAGATATCTATGAACGAGTCTCGGACAAGCTAAGTATCGCCATGGCAAAAGGTTTAAGACTCGACGTATAGGTTCGATCGACAAAGTTATTCGCTATATCACAGGGATTAATTCAAGGTGTTCAGGCCCACGAATTAGTCATTGATCGGAGAGGTGTCTCGATCATGCCTGTTATTATATAGAACCCCTAGGGTAACATACTTAAGGGTAGTCGACATATTTACCGGAAGAGAAAATAGAAAAATCACCAGAAAAGTTCCGGGAGAGAATCTAAAGTCGTATCGGAGAACCGAAGATTGTTCGGAGAATTTTGGAAAAGTTCCAGAAGAGAGGAAATTGTTTATATATGTTAAATTAATGTTAATTAGTGAATTAATATTATTTTAATGAATTAATAGTGTTTAAATTCGTATTTAAACATGCATCCCACTAAATGGGCCTTCCCCGGAGGGGAGAAGTCCCATATGGGGCCGAATTCCCCCCAAGGGCTAGGGCCACCATAGGGGAGCCGCATGGGCCCTAGGGGCCCATGTGGGGGCCGGATTCCCCCCTCCCCGTGGTTGGTGCGGATTGGGATTAGTCCCACCTTGCTAGTTTAGCAAGGTGGGGTGCACCTTTTCTCCTATATATAGTGGGGGAGAGAGCCTCTCTCAATACACCTAACTCTCTCTCTCTCTCTCTCTCTCTCTCCTTGGATCCCGTGACTCCCTTGTTTGGAGTTGTGATGACCCACAAGTATAGGGGGTGTATCGCAGTACTTTCGATAAATAAGAGTGCCGAACCCAACGAGGAGCAGAAGGTGTTGACAAGTGGTTTTGATGAGGATTTCACTTTAAACACTAGCAGACAAGTTTTCAGTAGACTTTGATATAACAGATAAATAAAGTGTGAGTAAATAGAGCGCGACAACTATAATTGCAGCGAGTGGCCTGATACGTCTCCAATGATTCCATAATTTCTTGTGTTCCATGCTATGTTATATCATGTTATTACATGTTTTATATGCATTTTATATAGTTTTGTGCATTTTCTGGGACTAACCTATTAACATGATGCCACAGTGCCAGTTCCCTATTTTCTGCTGTTTTTGGTTTCAGAAAATCTCTTAAAGAAATATCCGCCAAATTGGAAACGAGTCAACCAGGAATTATTTTTGGAATATTTGCGTCCAGGAAAACCGAAGACGAGACGAAGTGGGGCCGCGAGGCCGCCACATCACCTGGTGGCGCGGTAGCTGCAGTAGCCGCGCCAGGAGGTGGTGTGGCGCCCGTGGGCGCCCACCGACCTAGGTCTTTCGCCCATAAAAAGCCCCCTGACCTAACAACGCTTCACGGTTAGACATTTTTTTTCTCCACGGGTCCCAAACGCCGCCGCCATCGCCGACAAGATTCGGGCGACAGAAGTCTCTGTTCCGGCACCCCGCCGGGACGGTGAATTGCCGACGGAGCCATCTCCATCGACTCCATCGCCGTTGCTGACTCCTATGATGAGGAGTGAGTAGTTCTCCCCCGGGGCTGCGGGGTCTACGGAAGCCATGTGATTTATCTCTCTCTCCCATGATGTGATCTTACATGTGATCACGAGCTTTGTAATCTAGTTGAATATGTGATGCTACTCTTTGTCTATTATGCACTCTAGAGGTTACTTTAATATGAACTCCGTGGTTATTCATGTGTGTAATGGTCACAGTGTGTGCACCGTGTGTGATTCCCTTTATGACATTGTTGGCGTTGGTTTACTCCGACTTGAGGGTGCTCTTGTAGCCCTACACAATGAATGGTGTTTGTTATCCAATATGAGAGTGTTTGAGAGTAGTGTTTATTTATTTAACTATGATGTCATTGTTGAGAATGTCCACTGGTGATAGTAGGATCCCTAGGCCTTGTTTCTAAGCTTTAAAACACCGTTTCCAACAAGTTCTGCTACATGTTTGCTTGCTGCCATTTTTATTACAGATTGCAATTACTACTTATAATCATCCATATTACTTGTATTTCACTATCTCTTCGCATAACTAGTGCACATATACATCTGACAAGTGTATTGGGTGTGTTGGGGACACAAGAGGCTTCTCGTATCTTAATTGCAGGGTTGCTTGAGAGGAATATCTTTGACCTCTACCTCCCTGAGGTCGATATACCTTGGGTGATTCACTTAAGGGAAACTTGTTGTTGTTCTACAAACCTCTGCTCTTGGAGGACCAACACTGTCTACAAGAATAGAAGCGTGCGTAGACATCATGGCCCAATCCTTTTGAGAGCAAAGGACAAGACGGTTTGTTTACTTGTGATGACCAAACATTCTTGAGGACACACGTGATTTCTGTCTAGAGTTTTCGCTTCATATTGATGAATAATTGGGCAACAATTGATCGAGATTCCCGATCAAGGACAATGACATCGGTTGACAATGGGGTCATCTTATTAGTTGAATAAGGTGATGGACATACGCAAAGTATTGCAATAAGATTGTATTACGATGTTTGTCATTTGCAATAGATAAGAATATGGTAGCTTATTCCTTAGACCGTGAGACCGTACTTACTGATACTTCGTAGGGGTACTATGAGAGCATCAAACGTTGTGTCTTATTTAGCATGACAATAACGGTGTCCATCTTGGGTATCCCGAAAGAGTGTTGAGACGTAAGGATCAAGAGCGGGATTTGTTCATTCTTGTAATGGAAAGATACTCTGGTCCCACTCGGTGAGATTACATCTGTATTGCTGCGCAGCTTGTGACTAGGTCATGGAGATGTAATATCACAGACGAGTAAATAACCTTGTCGGTAACGAGATACAACAAAGACATCGGATGTCTACGATCATATCTCGGACAAGATAGTATCGCAGAAACAAAGGGAATGAATATCATATTTATGGTTCAACGACGATATTCGTAGAATGCACAGGGGCCGTCATATACATCCAGGTATCCCTGACGGTCATTGGTGAGCGGAGTGTCTCGACCATGTCTGGAGTGTTCTCGAACCGTAGCGTAACAAACTTAAGGTCTTAACGACACCAGGAGATAGGTTCTGAAATAATATAGGTCTTTGTTGGAGAGAGAGAAATGATCCGGAAAGAGTTCCGGTGGACCGGAAGGAGTTTCGGGAAGGCCTGGAATGGTTCTAGGAATGTCCGAAAGTTGTTCGGGTGGTTCAGAAAATGTTTCGGAGTCACGGGATATTAAATAGTTTTTGAATATATTAATTCTGAATTAATTATATTTTATATTAATTTAATTATTAAATAATAAAGGAAAAAGGGCTGCCCACCTACATGGGCCCTGGGCCCAAGAGGGGGAGCCGCACCACCAAGGAGGAAGGGGGGCTTGGGCCCCTAGTCCAACTCGAACTAGGAGAGCCGGCCGAACCACCCTCCCCCTCCTTTTCCTTTAGTCCCACATGGGGGAGGCAAGGTGTTTGCACACCCCCTCCCCCCTTTATATAGCAAGGCATATTAATTGGATTAATTACAGAAAAATACAATTAATTGTATAGCAGGCCGACCGAGTTGCTTCTCCGCCCGTTTTGCCCTCCCTCTCCACCAAAGCTATACCGCCGGGTGTCGTTGCCCTGCGGGATTCCAGATAAGTTCCACCCCTGCGATTTCAGCTGGATCTGAATGACCGGGGTTGTTGTTAAGCTCTGTATGTTTGCGAGTGCTCGCAGGCACCACCATTGAGGAGCCTGGGTGACGTCGTCTCGCCCACCCAGCAGCCCTGCCGATGCCCTGCTACCAGCGCATTCCCCCCAGTCGCCGGCGCCACGCCATCTTCCATCCGACGCCCGTCGACGCAGGTCATCGTCGACACCCCGACGTCATCGTCTACATCGTCGCGGAAAGTTCTCCGCGACCTCGAGGTCGGCTACGTACGACTTCATCGTCAACGCTTGTGCGGGAGCGTAATCCCCGCTATCAGTCTACATGGAGGTAATGTAACCCATTCCGCCACTGTTATCACATGTACTAGATAGATAGATCCTGTCTAGTTAGGGTTTCATACGCTAGAAAAATTATTGTTTTCTGCACCGGAACCCCTTCACTAGTTTTGTTGCGTGATTGATGATCAAGGTTTTCCGATCATAGGGCATGGCACTGGTCGGCAATGGAAGTCATGTCGTTGATTGAACGATGTGATGGACATACCCATATTTATAGGACGTAGTCATTACGCCTTAAGGCCGTGAGATCAACTCTTTTTGTTATCCCTGGAAGATACTTTGATCACACCAAATGTCATATCTTATATAGTGTGACAATGATAGGTGATACTTTTGGGTATCGGAAGGGGGTAGTTGAGACGAGGGATCAACAGCGGGATTTGTCAGTCGGTATAGCTGGATAGATACTCTAGGGCCCACTCGGTGAGATTATGTCAAATGAGTTTGCAAACATGTGACTAGGTCACCAGCTGACATAATATCATAGACGAGTAGAAGATATCGATGTCGGTAACGAGGTCAGCTAGATATGGAGATATCTAAGAACGACACTCGAACATGCTAAGTATCTCCATGACAAAGGGTTTAAGACTTAACGTTCATGTTTGATAGATGAAAGTCATTCGTTATATCACAAGGATTGATTCTACGAGTTAGTCATTGATCGGAGAGGAGTCTCGATCATGTCTGTTATTATATCGAACCGCTAGGGTAACACACTTAAGGGGTTTCGACAAGACAATCGGAAAGGAATGAGATCACCGGGAACGTCTCGAGAATGGTCCGATGGAGATCGGGCAGCGACAAAATAGTTTTCGGAGCTAGAATAAATTATATATAATATGTTTGATATTAATTAGTGTATTTAATGTTTAAATATGATTGATATATTTATTTTCGAATTTATTTAGGCTGATTTCCCTAAATGGGCCTTCTGGTGGAAAGAAGGCCCATGGGGGAAAAACCCTCAAGGGAATTCGGTGGGGGGGCTTGGCCGGCCTAGGTGGGCCAAATGGGGCCCACCTAGGGCCGGCGCACCAAGCCTTGCCGCACCAGGAATGTGGGATAGTCCCACATTGCCTGGCTGGCAAGGTTGGCTCCCCCGGGAGCCTATATAAGAATGGGCACCCCTGGCCTTTCAATTCAACCAATTAATTCTCTTATTTCTCCTCGATTTCGTGATTCCCTTTGTCAGAGTTAGGCCGAGGAGGATGAGGGGATCTCTCCACCATAGCCCGCTGCCGTGCTGCTGGTGTTCCAGTCCATGTCTTCCGCTGCTCGTCCTGGACTGGAGCTTCGGAGGTCGTCGTCTCCACGGTATGTGTGTAGTGCTCTGCGAGGTGCGGCGCTAGCGGTGCTCGGAGGTCTACTTCCTCCACCTGACCTTGATGTCATCTTCGTCGGCTTCGTCGCGCCGAGTTCTTCGCGACCTAGAGGTCGGCTACGTCGTCTTCGTCGTCAACGCTTGTGCGGGAGTGTAATCCCCGCTATTCGGTCTATGTGACGCCCTAAAATCGGTACTATGTAGATTTAAGCGCTCCCGCCGAAATCCGCATAATAATGATTTTAGGTCGCCCACCAGACATAATGTGCACGCCGAAACATGCGCATTATGTGGGCGGAATTGTGATAACATTACAACAGTTCCGATACATCCACAAATACAACAGAAGATATAATACAACAACGACTCAAACGAGTCAAGATACAAATGATACAATACAAAGATACCAATGACAGCGGAAGCGAAATAGTATCCGGATACGGATAATATGCAAATTGGACTAAGAGTCCTGAAGATAAGCAACGGCGCCATATCCCTGCCCAGCCAAGCCGGAGGGATTCCCAAGCTAACGTCGTCGGACTTCAAACCTGTTGACTGCACATAAAGCACATCCCAAAAGAGGGTCAGGGCACTCCCTGGCAAGCAAAACCGACTTGCCTACTTTCTACACCATCTCCCAAAATATAGGGGAGGTGGACTTAGCGGCAGCAGCACTAGCAACCTAGAGAGACACGCTACAACTTCCGTCTAATCAGAGAGGGATAAGAGAGCGCATGAGTAAACAACTACAACTAACACCAAACATAACCCATTCTCGAAGTAACCCCCTCAACCAAATAGGAGGAAGCAATTCGGGAAACTCACACGTTGAACAGTTTTATTTATAATTTATGGTGAAAGTAATTCTATATTACTAGTCAATTTAATTAACATTAATTAGGTGTAAGTTGTCTAGATCTTGTTAGCCAGCATCATCACCAAAGTCGTCCATAACTGTGGACACGGCTCATCGATAAGATTATACCCTGCAGGGGTGCACTACTATACCCATACTCGCATGATCAACCCAAGCAAGCATCATGGCTTCTCAACACGACTTATTCCTTCACTACAGCAAGTCCAAGTGCCACCCATATGAGTTGTTACCCGCATCAAGAGTCCGGCCGAATCTCAAATGCGGACTCATTAGTTTGTGTCTGCGCGCCATGCGGCTCAAACCACAGTAGGAACTGTCCGCTTCGCGCGCACCACCCCTATATGACCCCCCGTATCATGTAACCTCTCATCAATCATCATCAGCATGCACATGGATATGAGGAAATGGAAAACCCGAACTAGTTGCGGCACATGGACAAGCTGTAGATCCGTTCAAAGTCGAGGGGGGCTCCATAGGGCCTCCCACAAGTGGTTAGTGCGCTCAAAATTGGATACGAGGACAAAATCTCAGTTCCTAGGTCGACATTGAGCAGAACAAAGCACCTCGCAAGGCCTTCCCCCTGGTGCCTTATCTTTTAATTATAATACCCCAATATAAGACAACATTTTATTAAGGTAGAATAATCTATCATACTAAGCAGATGAAACATAAGACCAACCGACGACTCGCACAAACAACTCTAAGCATGCGCTACGACTCGTAAGGCCAACAGATAAACATGCAACGGGTATTAGGTTGTGGGGATAAAGCTGTATGGGCTGCAGGATAAACATGCTACTAGGGTAGCAGAGATCAACGGCAGGAATGAAAGACAATGTATAGGTAAACAAGCAAACTTTGCTTGCCTGGAATCCCGCATGGAAGCAGATCTTGTCGTTGCTCGCACATCTCAACGTCTTATCCACGAAGAAGCAAGAAACACTGGAAAGCGTAAAAGATGCATCTTATAACTACGGCAAAGATCCAGCATGATCAACTGAGAATGATGCATGACATGGCAAGATGCAAAACAATGCAATTAATCCAAATTAAGGGGAAAACAATCCCGGCAATTAATATTTAGATACAAATGATACAATACAAAGATTCAAATGAAAACATAAGCAAAATAGTATCCGACTACGGATAAGATACAAATTGCACTAAGAGTCCTGAAGATAAGCAATGGCGCCATATCCCTGCCCAGCCAAGCCGGAGGGATTCCCAAGCTAACGTCGTCGAACTTCAAACCTGTTGACTGCACGTAAAGCACAGCCCAAAAGAGGGTCAGGGCACTCCTTGGCAAGCAAAACCGACTTGCCTACTTTCTACACCATCTCCCAAATTATGGGGTAGGTGGACTTAGCGGCAACATCACTAGCAACCTAAAGAGACACGCTACAACTTCTGTCTAATTAGAGAGGGGTAAGAGAGCGCATAAGATAAACATCTACAACTAACACCAAACATAACCCATTCTCGGATTAACCCCCTCAACCAAGTATGAGTAAGCAATTCGGTAAACTCACACATTGAACAGTTTTAGTTACCATTTATTGTGAAAGTAATTCTATATTACTAGTCAAATTAATTAACATCAATTAGGTGTAAGTTGTCTAGATCTTGTTAGCCAGCATCATCACCAAGTCATCCATAACCATGGACACGGCTCATCGATAAGATTATACCCTGCAGGGGTGCACTACTGTACCCATACTCGTATGATCAACCCAAGCAAGCATCAGGGCCTCTCAACACGACTCATTCCTTCACTACATCAAGTCCAAGTGCCACCCATATGAGTTGTTACCCGCATCAGGAGTCCGGCCGAATCTCAGTTGCGGACTCATTAGTTTGTGTCCACGCGCCATGCGGCTCAAACCACAGTAGGAATTGTCCGCTTGGCGCGCACCACCCCTATATGACCCCCATATCATGTAACCTCTCATCAATCATCATCATCATGCACATGCATATGAGAAAATGGAAAACCCGAACTACTTGCGGCACATGGATAAGTTGAAGATCCGTTCAAAGTCGAGGGGGGCTCCATAGGGCCTCCCAAAAGTGGTTAGTGCGCTCAAAGTTGGATCCGAGGACAAAATCTCAGTTCCTAGGTCGACAATTAGCAGAACAAAGCACCTCGCAAGGCCTTCCGCCGGTGCCTTATCTTTTAATTATAATACCCAACATATGACATCAATTTATTAAGGTAGACCATCTATCATACTAAGCATGTGAAATATAAGACAGACAGACGACTCGCACAAACAATTCTAAGCATGCGCTACGACTCGCAAGGCCAACAGATAAACATGCAACGGTAATAGGATGTGGGGATAAAGCTGTATGGGCTACAGGATAACATGTGATGGGATCGCGATAAAGAATCGAATACTAGGGTAGCAGAGATAAACGGTAGGAATGAAAGACAATGTATAGGTAAACAAGCAAACTTTGCTTGCCTGGAATTCCGCATGGAAGCAGATCTTGTCCCACATCTCAACGTCGTATCCGCGAAGAAACAACAAACACTGGAAAGCGTAAAAGATGCATTTTACAACTACGGCAAAAGATCCAGCATGATCATATGAGAATGATGCATGGCATGGCGAGATGCAATTTGAGATGCACTTAACTCAAATTAAGCGGAACCGGGGTTCTGACAATTAATACTTGGGTGCAAGTTATTTATCTACTCCACAAATTAAATGTTCATTAACATGGCAAGACATGGCAAGGATGATCTAGTCAAATTAAATGGAATGGGGCAATACATATAGTGATTTGCCCCACACATTCCATATTTATTATTTAGGTGATTTGCTACACCCGCAAACCCAAGAGATGCAACAAATGCAATTATGATGCGATATGCAAAAGATAGATGACATTTAATAAAAATAGGTTTTAGGGTTAGGGTTTGGGTCCGTACGCCGGATCAGGTGAACTAGGGTTCGAAACCGACGTCTTCGGTCCGTAGAGGAAGTAGTCGTCGTCGTGGAAGTAGTCGTCGCGGAACCGGGGCATCGTCGTTTGTCGGTGTCGTGGAAGTGGTCGGAGTAGTTGTACTCGGTCATCACCGTTGACGGGCGCGGGCACGGAGGAGCAAGGCAAATGGACACCGGACGGAGGCGCACACGGGCGGGCACCGAGACACGGGCATGGCCAGTCACGGGAACGTGGCACCGGAAGAGTCACGTGCGGTGCACGTAGCAACACCACGAAGGGTGGACAATCGGACAACAAAAAAAAGGACGCCGGGGTTCTTTCGAGCATTGCGTCGAACACCTGGCGGGCGGGCGGCGGCGGCGTGCACGCGGCCGGAAAGAGGAGGCAGCGGGGACGGCGTGGCGTGGGGTACCGGCTCGGTTGGAGGCGTGTAGAGGCAGTCGGCGCGGCGGGGAAGCGGCGGCGCGCACGCGGGCGGCGGTGACCGGCGGGAGACGGCGGCGCGCATGTGAGGAGGAGCTCGGGGCGAGGGGCGCAGGGACGCGCGGCGTGGAGGTGGCCGGAGGCGGCGGCAGCGAGGCGCGGGCGGCCGACCGGGGGCGCGCGGCGCGGAGGCGGCGCTGGGGCGCGGCGGCTCGGGAGCTCGGCCGGAGCAGGGAGAGGAGCGCGGGGTGCGCGACACGGCGGGCACATGGCAGCGGCGCACGGGCGGAGGCGAGGTCGGCGAGCGGCGGCCGGTGCGGGGAAGTAGGGGCCGGCGGCGACGCGCTGGCGGCGGGGTGGGCGACGGCGCGGCCGGGCCGGAGAAGAGCAGAGGGCGGCGGCGGCGCAGAGCCCGGGGCGCTCGGGGACGCTGGTTGGCGCGGGAAGAGGCGAGGGAGGAGGCGTGGAGGCGGCCGGCGAGGTGGCGCGCTCGGGAGCGTGGCGGCCGGCGCTGGGGAGGGGGCGACCGGAGCACGAGCTGGTGAGGGCGTGCGGGAGCGGTTGGTGCGGGGCGTCGGGTGCGTGCGGGAGGAAAGAGAGAAGAAGAGAAGAAAAAAAAGGAGAAAAGAAAAAGAAGAAAGGAAAAGAAAGAAAAGGAAGGGGAAAAAGAAGAAAAAGAGGTGGGAGCATTGATTTGCAAAAAGCAGGAAAAGGAGGAGGGTGGCTGCAAAATGACAGGGGGTGGGAAAGAATTTTCTGGGGGAAAACCTAGGGTTTGCTTAGGTGGGCTTTTGGGCTTTATTTCTCTCCCTTTTATTTTTTCTGTTATATATTTTAAAACAAAATATAAAAGGAATTTGAATACGAAAACTATACAAAATATTTTTAGTTTTGAATAGACAATTTAATAAACTAGTTTTTTAACATTTACAAAAGATTTTTAAATATCACATTTTTAATTAATTTAAATGCATTTTAATTTAATTGTGGAAAATTAATTTAAATGCAACAAATTCAATTTAATGCGATGAAATGCAATACCATGTTGATGCAAAAAGAAAACACACAAAACTAAATGGGGATAAATCCCGGGGTGTTACAGTCTACGAGGGTGTGTATTCCGATCTCTACTGTACTTTTATATCTGCATAGTATAGATCTTGACTTGTTTAAGGATATCGTTGCTATGATTTTTTTTGTTTTCTGCCTGTGATCCCCTTCAATCAACATCTTCATTATAGGAATCTCTAGAAATATAATGCTTGAGTCTTTGTCAATTTCCCACTTGTGTAGAGTCATCCTTGAGCGAAGCAATTTTAATCGCACCCGAACGAAACACCTCCACAATAACATATGGTCCTTCCCACTTGGAGAGTAATTTTCCTGCAAAGAATCTAAGACGAGAGCTACACATTAGAACTTTCTCACCAACGTGAAACTCTCTCTTAAGGATTCTCTTATCATGCCATCTCTTAACTTTTTCTTTAAATAGTTTAGCATTTTCATAAGCTTCACTTCTCCATACATCTAAAGAACTCAAATTAAGTAATCTTTTCTCACCAGCAAGTTTAAAATCTCTATTTAGTTCTCTCACTGCCCAATAAGATTTGTGTTCTAATTCTAAAGGCAAGTGACAGGCTTTCCATAAACCATTTTATAAGGAGACATACCCATGTGATTTTTATAAGCAGTTCTATAAGCCCACAATGCATCATTTAATTTACTAGCCCACTTTTTCCTTGTTCTATTAACAGTCTTTTGCAAGATAGATTTAATTTCTCTATTTGATAGTTCTACTTGCCCACTAGTTTGAGGATGATAAGCTGAAGCAATTCTATGATTAACACCGTATTTAGCAAGAACTTTTCTAAAACCACCATGAATAAAATGAGAACCTCCATCAGTCATAAGATATCTGAAAACACCAAACCTAGGGAAAGTAATATATTGAATCATTTTTAATGATGTTTCACCATCAGCACTTTTAGTAGGAATAGCTTCAGCCCATTTAGTAACATAGTCAACAGCAACAAGTATATGAGTATTACCTTCTGAAGAAGGGGAAGGACTCATAAAGTCAAATCCCTAACAATCAAATGGTTCAATAACAAGAGAATAATTCATAGGCATTTCATTACGTCTAGAGATATTACCAACTCTTTGGCATTCATCACAATATAAAATAAACTTTCTTGCATCTTTAAAGAGAGTAGGCCAATATAAATCTGACTGTAAAACCTTTTGTACGGTTCTATCTCCATCGTGATGTCCTCCATAAGCGCTAGTATGGCACTTTCTCAATATCTCTTTTTGTTCATACTCCGGAACACATCTTCGCATAATACCATCAACTCCTTCTATATATAAGTGTGGGTCATCCCAGAACTAATGCCCAAATCATAAAAGAAATTTCTTCTTTGTTGAGCTGAAAAGGTTGGAGGCAAATACTTCGAAACAAAAAAGTTAGCATAATCTGCATACCAAGGACTATCTCGTAAACTCACCCTTATTGCAGCCAATTGTTCATTTGGAAAACTATCATTAACAGGTATTGGATCATAAGTAATGTTTTCCAATCAAGACAAATTATCAACAACGGGATTTTCAGCAACTTTCCTATTTACTATATGCAAATTGAATTCTTGCAAAAGTAACACCCATCTAATAAGCCTAGGCTTTGCATCTTTCTTTTCCATAAAGTATCAAATTGCAGAATGATCAGTATGAATAATAACTTTAGAATCAACAATGTATTGTCTAAATTTATCACAAGTAAAGACAACAACTAGAAATTCGTTTTCAGTTGTAGCATAATTCTTTTGGGAAGAATCAAGAGTCTTACTAGCATAATGAATAACATTTAACTTCTTATCTATTATTTGTCCAACAACAGCACCAACAGAAAAATCACTAGCATCACACATAATTTCAAACGGTAAATTCCAATCAGGTGGTTGAACAATAGGAGCCATTATTAAAGCTTTCTTAAGAGTTTCAAAAGCTTCCTTACAATCATCTTAAAAAACAAATGGTATATCTTTTTGCAGGAGATTAGCAAGAGGCTTTGATACCTTAGCAAAGTCTTTGATAAACCTTCTATAGAAACCAGCATGACCAAGAATACTACGAATACATTTAACATCTCTTGGGCAAGGCATTTTCTCAATTGCCTCCACTTTAGCTCTATCAACTTCAATACCTCTTTCAGAAATTTCATGTCCAAGAACAATCCCTTCATTAACCATAAAGTGGCATTTCTCCCAATTAAGAACAAGATTAGTTTCTTCACATCTCTGCAAAACCTTATCAAGATTGTGCAAGCAATTATCAAAAGAAGTGCCATAGACGGAGAAATCGTCCATGAACACCTCCACAATTTCTTCACAAAAATCATGAAAGATACCAGATATACATCTTTGAAAAGTAGAAGGATCATTACATAAACCAAAAGGCATAAGTCTATAAGCATAAGTACCATAGGGACAAGTAAACGTGGTTTTCTCTTGATCTTGAGTTTTAACAGCAATTTGAGAGAAACCAGAATAACCATCAAGAAAGCAAAAAAGAGTTTTATTGGATAATATCTCCAACATTTGATCAATAAAGGGTAATGGTTAATGATCTTTCTTAGTAACTTTATTAACCTTTCTAAAATCAATGCACATTCTATAACCAACAACTACTCTTTGAGGAATAAGCTCATCATGATCATTACGTACAACAGTAATTCCACCCTTCTTAGGGACACAATGCACACGACTAACCCATCTACTATCAGCAATAGGATAAATGATACCAGCATCAAGGAGTTTTAATACCTCATTTCTTACCACTTCCTTCATCTTAGGTATTAAACGACGTTGATGCTCAACAACTGGCTTTGCATCGGGTTCCATATTAATAGAATGCTGACATATAGTAGGAGAAATCCATTTCAATTCATCCAAAGTATAACCCATGGCTCCACAGTGTTTCCTTAATATTTCCAACAATCTTTCTTCTTCTTTACCTGAAAGGTTAGCACTAATAATAACAGGATATATTTTCTTATCATCAAGATGAGCATACTTAAGATTATCACGCAAAGGTTTTAAATCAAAGACATGATCCTCTTTAGGTGATAGTCTTTTACCCAAGTCTTCCACTTTTAAATTATGTTTAAGAATAGGTTGACAAAGGAATATGTCCTCAAGTTCATTTCTTTCTTCCATAAAACTTTCACTCTCATGATCTTTCATAAATTAATGAATATAATTATTAGGAGCAAGAGCAATAGAAGCAAGTTGTTCTACTCTAAAATCCTCATTAGGCAATTCAGATTCATAAGGGGTTTTAGCAAATTTCGAAAAATTAAACTCATAAGAATCACCAGCAAATTTAGTAAGGATTTTCTCTTTCCTACAATCTATAACAGCACCACAAGTATTTAGAAAAGGTCTACCAAAAAGGTCGACCCAGTGGGAACTGGGGTATCAAGAGCCCATTCCCCCCAGGTCTCGCATGCGGGCCAGTCAGACGAAACGGCTAAGGACCAGGCGTCACCGCCTGGCGGGACCCTCGAGAGGCGATTCCCCTTGAGGGCTTGAAGAGGAAACGAGGGTCTCAAGGGACCCCTCGCCTCAGGGACCCCCCCCCCCCCCCCGAGGAGCCAACCCGCCTGAGGGGAATCCAACAGGAATCTCCCCTCAGGCCTGAAGGGAAACGTCGCGGCCAAGGAAGCACGGCAGGGCGCACGTGACCTCTTGCACGCTCGTGAAGTGGCGCGCACGCCCCCGTCGCTGTCCCTGGCAATAAAGTGGTCAACAAAGCTGATCCGCCTGCGGCGGCAGCTGTGAGGACCTTCTACTCTGACGATAAAGCAGGTGGACGGCGCAACCCTGCAACAGAGATCGTCATCGCGGGTTCCACCTCAGAGACTGCCCGCTCTGCAGATAGTACCGCGCGGTCGGCCGCTTGTCGGCCACAACGCCACCTTTATCAACAATGGACCGAGTCCATGGACGAATGGAGTGCGGTGGACTCGTGCTCCGCCCTGCCACTAGCATGTGGGAGCCACCTTGAAGGCCAAGCCGAAGGAGAAGGCCCGAGGCGCCTATAAAAGAGAGAAGACATCCATCGTAGCGGGGGTCGGCCCTTTGCGTGCAAAACACCTTTGTAAACCCTAGCAACACTGGTTAGGTTAGCCTCTGGCCGGAGGAGGAAGAAGATCATTGCTTCCCTCCCCAGGCAAGAACT
This sequence comes from Poa annua, assembly GCA_026929855.1. Classification (NCBI taxonomy): domain Eukaryota; kingdom Viridiplantae; phylum Streptophyta; class Magnoliopsida; order Poales; family Poaceae; genus Poa; species Poa annua. Next base: position 14,374,911 of record CM049428.1, read on the forward strand.
GCCTCAAGGGGGCTTCCGGCCAACTCCATTGTACTGTAATCCTCCACATATAATACAGACAGGCAGGAGTAGCGGTCTTACCTCCTCACGAGGGCCGTGAACCTGGGTAAAGGACGGTGTCTTCCTTGGTCGGGTGTGCATCTTCTTCGGGTCCGGCGAGCAACGTCGCGGGACCACTTGAGGGTTTAGACCTCCGCGTTCAATCCCCTTTAGAACCACACTTCAGGAAGCGACTTCCCCCGATTCCTGGGAGTCATAACCCGACATTTGGCGCGCCAGGTAGGGGATTGAGGCGCGTCAACAACCTTCGAGTTCGTCTCCGCGCCAATGTGAACACGCGCGCCACCCGCGTCGCCCGAGTCAACCGACGAGCGTCCGCGGGATCACGCGCGCCCCCAGGTGCCGCGACCACCCGCGCACGGCGGGGCCGACCCCGCCACGAGGAGCATCTCCCTTCTGACCCTCACGCGGAGTCACCGGAGCACGACGCCGAGCACCAGGAGGACGCGCAGTCGTCCCACCCGACGCTGCACCCAAGCGGCTCGGGCCCGGGAAGGATAGACCCCGCGCCCCACACCGCACTGCTCATGGCGCAGGAGCTGCTCCGCTACCAGCCCACCGCTGAGGCCCACGAGCAGTGGCTCCAATGCCTCAACCGCCTCGTCGGCATCGCCACGACGCGCCCCGCTCCGTCGTAGTCCAACATGCACCCCTCTCTCACGGGCACGGTCGCAACAAATGCGCCTCCGCCACCTCCGGGGCCTGCACCGGCTGCGGCACAAAGGGTTGCTTCGCACGCGTCCTCGCCGCACGATTGCTTAATCGTGCAGCGCACCGCGCCCGACGCTCGTGTGGGGATGGAGCTCCAGCGAGACCGCCAGAATAGGCTTGTGGAGGAGCTCGGCCAGGCGGGACAGCAGAACCGCGGCGCGCTTCAGCACGGGGTCGCTACGTACACCTCAGGCTGCATGGCGTTCACTCGCTCTCTGCGTCGCGTGGTCTGGCCACAGAAGTTCAGGCTGGCTCTTCCCAAGGGCTACGACGGCTCCAGCAACCCCATCGAGTTCCTGCAGCTCTACACCACCTCCATCCAAGCTGCGGGGGGAGACGACAAGGTCATGGCCAACTGGTTCTCCCACGCGCTTCACGACTCTGCGCTGTCGTGGCTCCTGAACCTCCCGGAGGACTCTGTGAACTCCTGGGAGGAGCTCTGCAAGCAGTTCGTCTCCAACTTCAAGGGGACGTACGAGCGCGCCCTCACCCACAAGATCTGCGCGTTGTGGTGCAGAGGAAGGATGAAACGCTCCGCAAGCATATCCAGCGCTTCAGCCAAGTGCGCAACAAGATCCCGAACATCCCTGGCACTCAAGTCATCGCCGCTTTCCGCGAGGGCGTCACAAACAGCAGGATGCTCGAGAAGCTGGGCATCCACGACAAGCTCACCTCTGTGGTCAAGCTGTTCGACATGGCGGACAAGTGCGCCAAGGCTGAAGAAGGACTCCTCTTCGTGAAGAAGTCCTCGAAAGGTGACGATCATGCTGAGGGGTCCAAGAACCAGAAGAAGAAGGAGGAGCCCAAGCGCAAGGCCACCGCAGTTCTCGCGGCAGAGCCTGACACAAAAGGCACCCGCAGGGACTCCCCCGAGGCTGGAGAGAGGAAAGATGATCACCGCCCTTTCTGCATCTACCACAACAGGCGCGGCCACTCTACGGAGTCCTGCTACGACCTCAAAAGGTTGAGCAAGGAGCACGAGCAAGCAGAAGGAAACGGCAGCCGCGGTCGAGGCCGTGGCTACCGCGGGAGCAGACGCAAGGGCGGCTACCAGAAACCATCTGGAAATCAAGCCAACGCCACGGAAAAGAACGACAACCTCCCTGACGAGGAAGATGACGGCTACCAAGCCCCAAGGGGCTCCATTGCCTGCATCCTCGGGGGGGGGGGGGGGGGGGCGCAGGCGCCGAAGTCGAACGACCAGTTCAAGCAGTTCGCCCGCGAGCTCAACGCCGCCCTCCCAAGCGCGGAAACCTCCAGGCCCCTCAAGTAGTCGCAGTACACCATCGCCTTCGACGCTCAGGACCACCCCAAGTCCACCAAGACTGTTGGAACCCTCCCGCTGGTCTGCACCCCAACCATCGACAACGTGGCCGTCTCCAAGACGCTCATCGATGATGGAGCAGGCCTGAACGTTATCTCATAGATACGTTCGAAGCGCTTCAAGTTCCCTACGAGCGGCTCATGCCCTCGAGGCCCTTCACGGGGGTCACCAGTGGCTCGATCGAGCCTCTGGGCCAGGTCAGGCTTGCCGTCACCTTTGGGAGCGAGGAAAATTACCGCACCGAGCACATCGACTTCGATGTCGCACACATCGGCCTGCCGTACAACGCCATCCTCGGCTACCCCGCGCTCGCGAAGTTCATGGCCGTCACGCACCATGCGTACAACATGGTAAAGATCCCCGGCAGCGCCGGCACGATCACCATCCGTGGGCATGTCCTGGACGCTACGCGCGCCGTTGAGACGGCCTACAAGACCGCCGCCATGGCCTTCCCCGCAGAAGAGGACCTAGAGCCCCTCGAGAGGCCCAAGAAGAAGAAGAAGCAGTTGTTCTCCCAGGAGGCAGCTACCACCAAGAAGATCTCTCTGAGCTCCAGTAGCTCGGAGGCTGAAGGCTCGGGGGCTAGCGTCAGCATTGGCGCTGCGCTGCCTCCCAAATAGGAAAGTGCGCTCGTCGCCTTCCTCCAGGCAAACTCTGACATGTTCGCGTCGACGTCGTCAGATATGTCTGGTGTACCGAGGGAGGTGATCGAGCACCACTTGGCCATGTGCCCAAACGCGCGCCCCGTCAAGCAAAAAGCAAGAAAGCAAGCCCCCGAGAAGCAAGCATTCATCGTCAAGGAGGTCGAGAAGCTCAAAGCGGCAAAAGTCGTTCGCGAAGTCGCGCACCCCACTTGGCTCTCCAACGGCGTGGTAGTCCCAAAACCCGCCGGCGGAGGCCGCCTCTGCATCGACTACACTGATGTAAACAAGGCCTGCCCCAAAGACCCTTATCCCAAGCCCAGAATCGACCAGATCGTGGACTCCACGGTAGGCTGCGACCTACTCTGTTTCCTCGATGCCTTCTCTGGTTATCACCAGATTAAGATGGCGAAAGAGGATGAGGAGAAGACGGCTTTCCTCACCCCATGCGGTGTGTATTGCTACGTCTGCATGCCCTTCGGCCTAAAAAATGCCGGAGCCACTTTCCAGAGGTTAATGAGGATAGCCCTTGGCGGGCAAATGGGGCGAACGCTGAAGCATATGTCGATGACATTGTCGTGAAGTCGTGAGAAGGAAATACTCTTCTCGGAGACCTTGAAGAAACCTTCGCCAGCCTGCGCAAGGTGAACATCAAGCTCAACCCCGCCAAGTGCGTCTTTGGAGTACCTTCAGGCAAATTGCTGGGGTTCCTCGTGTCTCATCGGGGCATAGAGGCGAACCTAGACAAAATCAAGGCCATAGAAGGGATGCAACCTCCACGCAGGCTCAAGGACATGCAATGCCTGGCAGGCTGCATGGCCAGCTTGGGTCGATTCATCTCCAAGTTCGGCGAAAGAGCCCTGCCGTTCTTCAAGATCATGAAAAGAACGGGCAATTTCAAGTGGACCCCTGAAGCTGAAAAAGCATTTGAGGACTTGAAGAAGTACTTGGCCAGCCCACCTGTAATGGTCGCCCCAAGGCTTGGCGAGCACCTGAAGCTGTACTTGTCAGCTACTCCACAAACAGCCAGTGATGTCCTTGTGGTGGAAAGAGAGGAGCCTGTACTTCACAAGAAGAGTGCAACCACTCCAAAGAAAAAACCTCCTGATAAAGAGCTCGACGAAAGGGCAGTCCTCACAAAGCCATCGCCAGACCCAAAGCCTCAAGAGGGGACCGCCCCGAGCCAACCGCTGCAAGAGGTTCATGCCGAAGGGACTGACGAGCCTCGAGAGGCTAACACACTAGAGGCCCAGGAGGAGCGCTACGAGGCCACGTCCCTCGAGGCAAAGTCCCTCGAGGCCACGTCCCTCGAGCCAAAGTCCCTTGAGGCCACGTCCCTCGAGGCAACGTCCCTCGAGGCCGCGTCCCTCGAGGCAAAGTCCCTCGAAACCAAGTCCCTCGAGGCCAAGTCCCTCGAGGCCAAGTCCCTCGAGGCCAAGTCCCTCGAGACCAAGTCCCGCGAGGCTAACACCCTCGAGGCCCAAGACAAGCCCCTTGAAGCCAACCCCATCGAGGGCCAAGCTGGGCCACCTCAGGCGAAAGACGCCAAGGAAACAGGAACTACTCTCGTCGAGCATCCAGTTTACTTCGCAGCATAGTACTGCGTGATGCTCGCGAGCGGTACACGATGCAGCAGAAGCTTCTCCTCGCACTCCTCATCGCCTCAAGAAAGCTGCGACACTACTTCCAGGGGCACCCCCTCACGGTGGTAACCTCTTTCCCCTGGAGCAAATTCTGCGCAACCCAAATGCAACAGATCGTGTCGCAGGATGGAACATCGAGCTACAGCCATTCAATTTGCGCTTCGATACCACAAGGGTAATCAAAGGAAGAGCGCTGGCAGACTTTGTTGCCGAATGGATTGATCCAACCCCTGAAGAGCCCTAGGAAGAAGAGCACGGGTCCTCTGGAGCCGCAGTGCCCAGCCACTGGACCATGAAGTTCGACGGAGTTTTCGCTTGTCGCCACGGTGGGGCAGGCGTAGTCCTGACCTCACCCAAAGGCGACAAGTTGTATTACGTAGTCCAGCTGTGCTTCGGAATCGACAAGATATCCAACAACATCGCCGAGTATGAAGTGCTGCTTGCTGGCCTACGCGCCGCAATCGCCCTAGGCGTCAAGCACATACTCATCAAGGGAGACTCCCGGCTGCTCGTCAACTTCTCTAACAAAAGCTACAAGCCCAAGGACGACCACATGGCCGCATACCTTGAAGAGGTCCGTAGGCTGGAGAAGAACTTCGGGGGAATGGAGCTCATGCATATCCCAAGAAAGGAAAATCAAGAGGCTGATGACATCGCCAAGCGTGCATCAAAGCGGCAGGCTCAGCCGCCAGGTGTCTTTGAGGAAAGGCTCGTCAAGGCATCCATAAATATGCCCCTAGAGGCCCTGCCTGCAAGCACAGACGAAGCGCTCCCGCCACCACCTGCAAGCGGAGCTCCAGGCTGCGGGCCCCCCACAGGGGAGCGCCTGTTGCTCACAGCGGTGCACCAAGAGGCAGGATGAATCGACGAGATCAAAGACTACCTCCACAAAAGGATCCTTCCCGAGGAAGATGCTGAAGCGGAGCGAATTGCCCGCCAAGCAAAATTGTACCAAATCCTCGAAGGAATTCTCTACCGCAAGCGCCCAAACGGCATCGCGCTCAAGTGCGTCCCTCTTGAAGAAGGAAAACTGCTGATTAAGGACATCCACAGCGGGGAATGCGGCCACCATTCGTGCGCCCGCACCCTCGCAGGAAAAGTCTTCAGGAGCAGCTTCTACTGGCCACAAGCGCTTCAAGATGCAGCGGACATCATTCAAGCTTGTGAAGCCTGCCAATTCCACGCCAAGCAAATCCACCAACCAGCGCTGGGGCTACAAACCATTCCGCTCTCGTGGCCGTTTGCGGTCTGGGGGCTGGACATTCTGGGACATTTCCCAACGGCGCAAGGTGGATATCGCTACCTCTTCGTGGCCATTGACAAGTTCACAAAATGGCCTGAAGTGGAGGCGACGCGTACAATCACAACAGGCGCGGCGGTGAAATTCATCAGAGGCCTGGTCTGCCGCTTCGGAGTGCCTAACCGCATCATCACCGACAATGGCTCGCGATTCACAAGTGGCATCTTCAGAGCCTACAGTGAGAAAATGGGCATCAAGCTCTGCTTCGCCTCAGTCGCGCATCCGCAAAGCAACGGACAGGCCGAGCGCGCAAACGCAGAGGTCCTCAAAGGCATAAAGACCAGGACCTTCGATATCCTCAAGGGCCACGGCAAGGGCTGGATCAATGAGCTACCCTCGGTGCTCTGGTCCATCCGTACCACGCCACCCAAGCCCACTGGGGAAACGCCGTTCGCACTCGTCTATGGAGCCAAAGCAGTCCTCCCCGCAGAGATAAAGCATGGATCCCCACGGGTCCTTGCCTTTAATGAGGACCAGCAAGAGGACCTCCACAACGACGACCTGCTGCTCCTTGAAGGGCTAAGACGCCGCGCCGCCCTCCGGGTGGCCAAGTACCAGCAGGACCTGAGGCGCTACCACAGCCGCAATGTGCGCTCGCGCACCCTGGAGGCAGGCGATCTCGTCCTCAGGCGAATCTTCTCCAGGGAAGGCCTCCACAAGCTGTCCCCGATGTGGGAAGGTCCCTACAGGGTCACCCACATCGCCAGGCCTAGCGTGGCTCGCCTCGAGACGCAAGACGGTGTCCCCGTCAAGAATCCATGGAACATCATGTATCTGCACAAGTTCTACCCATGATCATTATCACGTCAGGGCATTTAGTGAAAGAGGCAGCCCACGGCTCAACCTCCAAGCACCTTTTTGTCCCTCAAGGTTAAAAGCTCAAGGCTTAAACCTCGCAAACCTTTGTATCCACAAGGAACAAGTTAAAAACGTGATTATTATCACGCCCATGATCATTGTCACGTCGAGACGTCATGCGGACGAGGCAGCCTACGGCTCAACCTCCAAGCATTTTCGTCTCTAGAGGTTAAAACGCCAACGGCTTAAACCTCCAAAAACACAGCTTTGTATCCTAAAGGAACAAATGCAACCGTGGTCATTGCCACATCCGTGATCATTGTCACGTCGAGAAGACAAGCGGAAGAGGCAGCCTACGGCTCAACCTCCAAGCACTATCGTCTCTAGAGGTTAAAACGCCAAAAGGCTTAAACCTCAAACACATGCTTTGTCTCCTAAGGGAACAAACGCAACCGTGATCATTGCCACACACGTGATCATTGTCACGTCGAGACTCCTAGTGGAAGAGGCAGCCTACGGCTCAACCTCCAAGCATTCTTGTCTCTGGAGGTTAAAACGCCAACGACTTAAACCTCCAAAGCCCCAAAGGCTTCACTCGAGGGAAAACCCTCCGAGCTCTCAATTAAAACTAGCCACCTCAGGCCATTGAGAGTCTCTGCCACCAACAGGTGGTCCCCATGTCTCGACATGGTCAGAGCATTAACTTGGCAATCCCAAGCATAATGACTCAATCTCGTTCCTAAGTGAATTTAGCGCTTCCGCGCCGCTTAAAAAATGTTTTTTGGGGGGTTTTTATTTACGCATTACTATTGTTGAAGTGTGCGCTTATATCTCTCTGCACGCGTACCTCGCGAGCGGGGGCTGAGTACGGTGCCAGTGCCTCAAATGACACACCAGCAGCACTGCAAAATCCAAGAGTCCGAGCTCTGGCTGGAGGGCAAGATCCCACAAACACGCCATCTCTACAGAGGACCTTGGTACTTACTCTCCTCGCAAGGAACGCCTGAGGGGACCTATAAGCGCGCACGAGTCCCTTGAACCGTGTTTCAGCGTTTGGGTTCGGCCCTCTAATACCTGCAGGGAAGAATTCCCCCGCGAGCCTGAAGGGGCATCCGTGAGCGGCCCCTCAAGTGGGCAACCTCGCCAGGCTAAAAGCCTCCCCAGGAGCGACCCCTCAAGTGGGAAACCTCGCCAGGCGAAAAGCCGCCCCCCCCCCCGGAGCGACCCCTCAAGTGGGCAACCTCGCCAGGCGAAAAGCCTCCCCAGGAGCGACCCCTCAAGGGGGGCAACCTCGCCAGGCGAAAAGCCTTCGCAGAGCAAAAACCTCGAGAAGCTAAGTCTCACACCCATGCTCTAAGAGCGTTTTTCTCTCCCTAGCGCGCGTCTTTGCCCCTCGAGCGACTTTGCTTTCCCTTACGCTTCATGGACTTCTCGCACGTCTAAGGGGGGCATTTGAGCATCGCGACTCAAGGCTCTTACCTCTCCTAGGCCTAAACTCCCCCCGGCCTTGCGGAGTCATTGCTCCCGCATACCGAGGTGGCGGAGTCATGGCACGAAGAGATGGGACCTAACGACGCAGAGAACAGATAGACATGAAGATGAGTCCAAAGAGACCTCACGAGGGGCAGACAAGCTCGAATTAAAACAGCAATTAAAAGTATATTACAGGCCAAAGGTCTTAAGATATCTAAGAACACAACTGGTGCAGATGCAAGCGCTCGCAGGCGCGGTAAAGTATGACTCAATGGGAAGCAGCGCCGCCTTGGACCTCCTCCGCGACGCCCTCTTCAGCCTCGGCAGAGCAGGCCTCCTCCTCGCTGTCCTCCGGCGCAGCCTCCGTGCGCCTGACGCGGTTGCAGAAGGCGTCCACCTGCTCGCGGAGGGACCTTGAGACCCGCTGCGCGTCCTCGCCCTGGGCAGCTTCGGTCACAGAGCCGAGGTCGCAATCTGGCGTGAGGAGCTTGAGGTTGGTGAAGATGCGATCCACCACCACCCCCAAGAGCTGCCGACTCTCGTCCTCGATCATCTCCTGAAGCTCGGCGACGGGACCGTCGAGCGCTGCGAAGAGCTGGTCGAAGTAGACCAGGTACATGGCAGCATCGCCGCGGCCCCGATCGTCGGTGTGCGGCGCGTCTGCTCCCAGCTGCGAGGCCAGCTCGTTGCCACGAGCAACCAGCGCCTCGAACATGCGCTTACGCTGCTTCGTGAGCGCCCGAGCCGCGTTGGCAGAATCCGAGGCCTCCGCCGCTCGCTGCATCGCCGGGGCCACTTGCTCCTCCACGCCCTTGGCCAATGAGTTGAGGTTGTGGACAGCCTGGGTGCGAGCCTCCTCCGCTCGGCGGCGACCATCCTTAGCACGAGTGAGGCGGGCCTCCAGCTTGGAGTTGGCCTTCTCGAGCTCGGCGATCTTCCGAGCGTCCGCGGCGTGCTTGGCCTTGAAGCGGTCCTCCTGCGACTGGGCCAGGTCGCGGTACTTCTGAGAAGTGGACTTACGGAACTGCTTCTCGCGCTCCGCGAGGGCGTCCTCGGTCTCTTTCTTCTTCTCGGCGAAGCGCCGCTCGAAGCGCTCGTAAGCCACCTTCTGGGAAGCGACGTTGTCGTCGTACCTCAGGGTCGCCTTGGCCAACTCGCCCTCTCGCTCCTCGAGGGCCTCGCGCTGAGCAACCAGGTCTTTCTCCGCCTGGAGGCGCTGCTCCTCGCGCTGCCGCAGCTCCTCCTCCTTGAGGACCAGCCGCTGCTCACGCTCGGCGAAGACCTTGCGGTCCTCCAGAGCAGCCGATGCGGCCTGGTGGGCGGAGAGCAGCTGGGCCTCCAGCTGGCCCAGCTCGCGGCGCTTCTGCGCCAGCGAGCCCTCCATCGCCTCGCGCTCCGCCCTGACCTCACACAGGAGCTCCGCCGCAGCAGCGCGTTCCGCCTGGAGGGGGTTGAGCAGCGTCGCGGATGGCCCCCTCGCGGATCTCCTTGGCGAAGCTGATGGCCTCCTTGCGGGCGGCCTGCAGCGCCAAATCTTCCAGCCGGCGCGCCTCGACCCCCGCGTGGAAGGACGCCCACGACTTCGCCAGCTCCTCCTGCTGCCGAGCGAGCCATATGTCCCCAAGGGCGAGGTGCGCCTCCAAGCCCTCCTGGGACTCCCTCACGAGGCCAAAGGCGACCTCGCGGCTCCCCGCGCTCCAGTCCCAGCCGCGGAGCACCAGATCTTGGCTCGTAGAAGGCCGGGCCTCGGCGTCGAGTCTCGCGGGTCCGGCCTCGGGGAGAACTCGGGGGCTAGCTTGAGCCCCGCCTGAGCCCGTGGCCGCGCCCCCTTCAGGCCCTGCAGCCGCGAGGCGCTCCTCGCCTCCAGCCTGGCGGGGAGGAGAGGAAGAACCGTCCCCGACAGACGCGCCCACGCCTGCCGGTTCATCGCAGGTCTCCGTCGCGGGCTACGCAGAAGCGGTGGGCGCAGGCGACGCAGCAGGCACACTCGGAGGCGTCGACGCGTGCGGCGACGTTGGCTCGCGTGGCGGAGTGGCCTCGCGCGGAGGCGTAGCCGCACGAGGTGGAGTAGCAGCGCGAGGTGGCGCAGAAGTTCTCACCTCCGAGCCCTCCACCGCCAGAGGCTCGTGGGGTGCTGCAGGTGCATCTGGGCCTACGACGCCCTCCTTCACATGAGGACCAGCCGCCCCCGCGAGGGGCGCAACCACCTCCACTTGAGGCGCGTCCTCAAGGGGGACCGCTGGGGCTGCCTCCACAGGCCTCGCAGCCTCGTCAGCCACGGCCCCTGCCGTGGCGCTCTTCACCTCGGACGCCTTGCGGAGCCGGCGGCGCTTCACAGGCGCAGGACCGCTGGCAAGAGCCAAGAAAAGACTTCAACAAAGGATGAGGTGAAAAAAGAAACCAAGAGGGCAAACGACCCAATGTCATATAAACTCACCCTGGAGGGGGAGCGCCAGCATCGACCCACGCCAGGCCTGGCGAGCGCCATGAGGGGAAGGGCTTGACAGCAGGCCTCGCGGGGGGCGCCTCCTCTTTCCTCTTGGAAGGGTCGTCAGACGGCCTCGCCCCTGTGTGGTCCACGACGACCTTGGAGCGAGGCCCGCACCTTCCTGGAGAGCCCTCCGCGTCCGAGGCCTCCCCTTCCTCAGCTTCCTCCTCCACGGGGCGCGAGGGCGCCGCCACGAAGGCGTCTTCATCGCCTGACGAGATATCACAAATCTTGTCAGTAAACGTCCCAGCTCTAGAAGAGGAGACCTCCCCAGCTGTGGCTTCCTCCTCACCTAGGCCAGCTCCTGAAGCCGAGGGAGAATCGGCCCCCTCTGCTCCCCGCGGGGCCGGCATCGGCACATCGGAGTCCGCCGGGCCTGTCGGGGTGAACGGAGGCATTCCTTCCAGGAGGGCCATGCACTCCATCAGGTTGTACTGGTGAAGGGGCCGGAGCGCCGCGCGGAGCTCATCCACGGGAAGCACAGAGGGGTTGACGAAGAGCGCGGAGAGGATGTTGTCGACGATGTCCTTGTCGTTGTCCTCGACGTGGAGCCGCATCTTGTCGTTCGGCCCCGAGTACATCCACATGGGGACCGAGTGAGCTTGGAGGGGCGCGATGCGGCGAGTCATGAAGTCCGCCACGACCATCTGCCCTGTGAGGCCCTCCTCGCGAAGGAAGCTCAGGCGCCCCATCAAGCTCACATTCTTGGCGCCGTCGAAGGTAGCCTTGCCCCAATGGAAGTTCTTCACCGGAGGCTCGTCGGGGACCTCGAGGAAGGCGCAGGGACGCTCCACCCCGACGAAGAACCACTTTTGGCGGAAGTCGTCTACTTTCTTCGTCATGGAGGTGATGGCCTTGCCCTCGCTCCAGGACATGGGAATGTAGACGCCCCCCATGCCGTCGACGATGCGGAATGAGACGCACCCGAAGCGCTCGTTCTTTGCCGTATTCCGGAGCGCGTAGAAGCACCGAAACAGCCCCACCGTGGGCTTCAGGCCCAGGTACGCCTCACAGAGGTAGGCGAACACGGCGAGGATGAGGACGGAGTTGGGGTGCACGTGCAGCAGCTGCACCTAGTAGAACGCCAACACCGCCTCCAGGAACGGCGAGAAGGGCGGCACAAGTCCCGCGGCCAGGCAGTGCTGGAAGACCGGGAAAAACCCCCGTGGGCGCTTCCCGTGCACCGCAGGCTTCAGGGCGGTGGCGCCGTGCTCGTTCGTCCGGTCCGCCAGCAGGCATCGGACCTTGGAGAGCGCTTTCTCGTTGACGCGCACCCCGAGCAGCGCCGTGCCCATCACGGTCTCCGTGGTTTCCGCCTGGGAGGAAGACCCCGCGGCGGCCTTGCCTTTACTCTTGAGAGGACTCATTGTCACGGGCGCGGAGGTTGGAAGGAGTTGGAGAACAGAAACTCGCAGGAGAGAGCGCAGGCGGAGAGCTCTGTGGAACGGGATTTTCTGCGAAGAATTGGAAACGGTAACGGCTCCCTGCCGTAGTGCTCGGGCTTTATGTCCCCTCCAGGAGCCGTTACCGGGGCATGGTGGGACCCCCCACGACTCACGCCCCAGATCGTGCGAGAAGTGCCGCGTGGCTCGGGCCGGATGGGCACTAAGGGCCCACGACGCTTCGCCTAAGCCCATGGGCTAAGTCGTGCCCATCATGGGCCCGAGGGCTACTGTCGGCCCAGTGGGAACTGGGGTATCAAGAGCCCATTCCCCCCAGGCCTCGCACGTGGGCCAGTCAGACGAAACGGCTAAGGACCAGGCGTCACCGCCTGGCGGGACCCTCGAGAGGCGATTCCCCTCGAGGGCCTGAAGAGGAAACGAGGGACTCAAGGGACCCCTCGCCTCAGGGGACCCCCATCGAGGAGCCAACCCGCCTGAGGGGAGTCCAACAGGAATCTCCCCTCAGGCCTGAAGGGAAACATCGCGGCCAAGGAAGCACGGATGGGCGCACGTGACCTCTGCCACGCTCGTGCAGTGGCGCGCACGCCCCCGTCGCTGTCCCTGGCAATAAAGTGGTCAACAAAGCTACTCCGCCTGCGGCGGCAGCTGTGAGGACCTTCTACTCTGACGATAAAGCAGGTGGACGGCGCAACCCTCCAACGGAAATCGTCATCGCGGGCTCCACCTCAGAGACTGCCCGCTCTGCTGATAGTACCGCGCGATCGGCCGCCTGTCGGCCACAGCACCACCTTTATCAACAATGGACCGAGTCCATGGACGAATGGAACGCGGTGGACTCGTGCTCCGCCCTGCCACTGGCATGTGGGAGCCACCTTGAAGGCCAAGCCGAAGGAGAAGGCCCGAGGCGCCTATAAAAGAGAGAAGACATCCATCATAGCGGGGGTCGGCCCTTTGCGTGCAAAACACCTTTGTAAACCCTAGCAACACTGGTTAGGTTAGCCTCTGGCCGGAGGAGGAAGAAGATCATTGCATCCCTCCCCAGGAAAGAACTGCCTCAAGGGGGCTTCCGGCCAACTCCATTGTACTGTAATCCTCCACATATAATACAGACAGGTAGGAGTAGCGGTCTTACCTCCTCACGAGGGCCGTGAACCTGGGTAAAGGACGGTGTCTTCCTTGGTCGGGTGTGCGTCTTCTTCGGGTCCGGCGAGCAACGTCGCGGGGCCACTTGAGGGTTTAGACCTCCGCGTTCAATCCCCTTTCAAACCACACTTCAGGAAGTGACTAACCCCGATTACTGGGAGTCATAACCCGACAAAAAATAATAGGACAATTCTTACTAGCAGCAGAACCAAGTACAAGAAAATCTGCGGGATATTTAGCCTTACCACATAGAACTTCAACATCTCTAACAATACCAATGGGAGAGATATTATCTCTATTAGCAAGTTGAATAACCACATCAATATCTTCAAGTTCACTAGGACCAATTTCATGCATAATCTCTTTGTAAAGCTCATAAGGAATAGCACTTGAACTTGCACCAATATCACATAAACCATAATAGCAATGATCACCAATTTTAACAGATAGCACAGGAACACTAGCCTTTCTTGGCTTTGCAGGATGAGAGACAACATTAGAAGCATCATCACAAAATATAATATACTCTTCTCCCACATTTTCAGAAACAAGTTCTTTAACTATAGCCACAGAAGGTTCAACTTTAATTTGTTCATCAAGTTCTTTAGCTTTCTTATAACTTTTAATAACCACACTAGACATAATAGAATGTTCTTTACTTTAACAGGAAAAGGAATTTTATCAATATAAAGCTCGGGAATGGTATGATCAACAATATTAACTTCAATGTTTTTAGCTAAAGGAGCAACAAATTTATCTTTATAAGGTTCATGATATTTTTCAAACCCCTTCTTGGGCAAATCGAAATAGTCAGCAAAGGTTTTATAATAATTTGCAACAACTTGAGCATCAAGACCATAAGCATTATTAATATTTCGAAATGCATCAGTTTCCATGAAAGTTTTAATGCATTGAAAGTTATATTTTATACCTGACTCCCTACCTTTGTCGTTCTCCCATGCATCAGTATTTTCTTCAATACGATCAAGAAGATCCCATTTAAACTCCTTTTTATTACGAGTGAATGATCCAGCAACTGATGTATCCAATAATGTTTTATCTTCAAATGAGAGTCTTGCATAGAAGTTATCAACAATAATATTACCATGAAACTCATGAATGGGGCATATGAGCATTAATGCCTTCAATCTCCCCCACGCTTGGGCAATACTTTCTCCGTCATGGGGTCAGAAGTTCTATATAGAATTCTGATCTTGATGAATTTCACTTGGAGGATAAAATTTAGAATAAAAGAGAGGTACAATTTCCTCTCATCCAAAAGAATCCCTGTTCTTCAGCAGTTTATACCAATGCGCAGCTCTCCCACCAAATGATATGGAGAATAATTTCTTCCTAACTTCGTCCATCGTAGTACCTGCACACTTGAACAACTCGCATAATTCATGTAAATACAGCAAATGATCACCGGGGTGGACTGTTCCATCCCCAACGTAGTTGTTATTCATAACACGTTTAATAATTTTCATAGGTATTTTAAATGGCACAATATCATCAAGTGGCACCTCACGTTCTACCTCAACAGCGGTAGAAGACTTCCCAAACAGGAAAGCAACATTTACTCTCTCCATTATTAAGCAAATAAGGAGACAAAAATTAAAACAACACTTACAGTTGAAGTTTTTCTTATCAATTCCTCTTACCAATAGCACTTCACTCCCCGGCAACGACGCCAGAAAATAGTCTTGATGACCCACAAGTATAGGGGGTGTATCGCAGTACTTTTGATAAATAAGAGTGTCGAACCCAACGAGGAGCAGAAGGCGCTGACTAGTGGTTTTGATGAGGATTTCAGTGTAAACACTAGCAGACAAGTTTTCAGCAGACTTTGATATAACAGATAAATAAAGTGCGAGTAAATAGAGCGCGGCAATTATAATTGCAGCGAGTGGCCCAATCCTTTTGATAGCAAAGGACAAGCCGGTTTGTTTACTTATGATGACCAAACGTTCTTGAGGACACACGTGATTTCTGTCTAGTGCTTTCGCTTCATATTGATGAATAATCTTTAGTGTTTAGATAAGTGTCGTGTGGGTGAACCTATGCTAATGCACCTCCCTTCGTAGAACTAGTACATATTTATGATTATACCCTTGCAAGCATCCACAAATACAAGAAAGTAATTCAGATAAATCTAACCATAGCCTTAAACTCTGAGATCCTGCGATCCCTCATCCATCGGAATACCAACGGGGGTTTAGGTTTCTATCACTCCGGCAACCCTACAAATGATAACCGAGTACACGATGCATTCCCCTAGGCCCAAAAAAGTGTTGGCGATGGTGATGGAGTGCAGCTCGATGACGGTGATGATTTCCCCCCTCCGGGAGGGAATTTCCCCCAGCGGCAAAACAGTCTGCCGGAGAGCTTTTCTCACTCTGTCTTCTCCGCCTCGTGGTGGCGGCGGAGATGGATTCTGGCCACGTACAATTTTTAGGTCTTCGGGGGGATGAAGTACGCAAAGGGGTACGCCAGGAGGTGGGCCAGGGTGGCCTCACCCCTTGCTCGCGCGGCCAGAAAGGCTGTCGCGCCAGGAGGTGGTGAGGGCCCCTGGGCACCACCCGAGGCTCTCCTTTTGGCCTCCTTCGTGATATATTTGGGAAATAAATCCCAGATGTTTATTTTGTTCTTCTGGTCTTCGCAAATATTGTATCTTGACGATGCTTTTTCCAGCAGAATTCAGACTCCGGAGTCCCATCCCCCAATGATCATCAATCATGCAAAATAGATGAAATAACATAAGTATCATCTCCAAATACGAAATATATCAATGAATAGCAGTAAATTATGATATAAAATAATGATGCAAAATGGACGTATCAAGTTGCGTCGAGGATAAGTTTGTCTCCACCATACGCACGCCACCGTACTGCTGGTCTTCCGGTCCAAGTCTTCCGCTGGTCCTGGACTGGAGCTTCGGAGGCCGTCGGCTTCACCGTACGTATGTGACGCTCTACGAGGTGCCACGCTAGTGGTGCTGGGAGGTCTACTTCCTCTACACGACCTTGAGGTCAGCTACGTCGTCTTAATCGTCAACGCTTGTGCGGGAGCGTAATCACCGCTTTTCGGTCTACAAGGGTATGTATACCGATCTCCTCTGTATTACTATATCTGCATAGTATAGATTCTGGCTAGTTTAAGGTTATCGTTGTTAGAAAAATTATTGTTTTATTCCTGCAATCCCCTTCAGTTGGATCAAAACACATAGACAAGAACGGGGTACATAATATGCATCTACTTTCATAACAAAGACATAATATTGGCCATCATTATAACATATATTAACTTAAAAGATCCAACATAAAGGTATTACATATATGACCATAATCATGTTCAGCAGCTCATATGGCACTAATTAGTGAAGCTCAAGAGAGAGAGAGAGATACATAACTTACTTCCAAAACCCATAGCCCAGGGAAGGACTACTCCCTCCTCATCATGGAGATGGTGGAAAAGTCGTTGGAGAAGGTGGAGACCACACCGGCAGCGCCTTGCCGGAGTTCTCCACCTCCAATCTTCTGCTCCAGCTCTCAGTTCTGTGTTTATGTGTTTCCGCGTCGCTCCTTTCTGAAATGATTCGGGGGAGTATTTTATAGTCCTTTTTAGGTCAAGATGGAGCCAGGGGGACGAAGATCGACGGCATCGGAGGCTCGAGGCGCCAGATTGTAACACCCGTTTGTAACTTTCCAAAATTATGTGTTTCGTTGTGCAATAAAATGTTGAATCATGTCATCATTCCATATGTGGTTGCATTTAATTAAATATGTTACTTCAAAATTATATTTCCAAATTCAAGTCGCATAATTAAATTCAAATGCTTTTCAAATAAATTCAAAATTGAAGTTTCAAATTGGTACAAATAATCTTTTCAATAGTTCAATCTGTTTATTTTGAAACTATAATTTTTTTGCCAAAAAGGTTTTATCTCTTTTCCTTTTCTATTTTGTTCTAAAATTACAAAACAGAAAAAGAATAAACAGAAAAAAATAGAAGCGTGGCCGAGCTGGGCCGAATCAGCCCAGCCCGACCCAGCTCTGGCCCACCTGCCCTCTTCCCTTACCTCCGTACGGGCGACCTCGCTTTACAGCGAGGCATGGCGTGGAACCACTGTCTCCATGCCCCCACCGGCCCCCGATCCCTTCTCCACCCCTCCTTCTTAATCCCCAGCGCGCCGCCAAACCCTAGCTCCCCTACCCCATCTCCTAGCGCCGCCGCCCTCTTTTCCTTCTGGTTAGCCACCGAAGAAATCCCCGGAGCTACCTCGTCCCCGACACCGCAGCCACGGAACCTCTCTTCCCCAGCACCGACAGTTCCTCCCTGACCCCGGTCCTCTCGCCATTAGCTCCCCCGAGGTGAGCCTCGTCGTCTTCTTCTCTCCCCCTCTGTTTTTCTTCTTATTTGGCTCGATTCGCCGGAGCCGGAGCAGCCCCGCACGAAGTCGAGCACGGTTCCGAGGAACAGATCCCCCTCGTGCACATCCGAGCACGGGAACAGGTCCGCCCCACACTCGCTGAACCCCACGCACACACGGACAGAGCGGCGCCGCCCCAGTGGAGTCGTCGGCGTCCGTTTTGTCCGGCCGCCGCGCACTGCTCTCTGAAGAAATTCAGAGTCATCAGTTAACGCTTGTTGATCTTCAGTTTCGTCAGGTTTTTCTTTAGCACGTGTTTCTGTTAAAAACCAAACCGATCTGTTCTTAACACAAACACTACCCGAGCCCAGTGGCTAGCAGCGCCATCCTCGCGCCGCGCGAGCGCGCGAGTTCGACCCCCCTGTGCGCAAGGGAATAAAAACCCAATTTGTTTTCCTTGCCCTCCCACTGACAGGCGGGCCCCCCTTGTCATGGACTCTAGAGAGAGAGGCACTGGCTTCTTGCACTGAGCCTCCTGCTCTCTGTTTTTTTGCTTTAGCCCTTGCCATAAATTCTCCCATCACGGATAAGTCCTGGAAATTTCAGAGAACACCCTAGGTTTATAAATGCAATAACTTTAAATCTATAAACTCAAATAAAATAAACTTTATATGTTTTTATATCAGAAAAATGCAATAAACATTATTATAACATTCTTATGTCATTTTGCACCATTTATTTTAAATGCTTAGTTTAATTTGGAAAATAAAACTAAATAATTAAATATGAAATGTGTGGGGTAATAAATATATAATGCACTAATTCCATTTAATATACTCATATCTTTTACACCATGCCTTATCATGCTAATAAACATTTAATTTGAGTTGTAGATAAATAAGTTGCAATTAATTACTAAATATGTAATGTGTTGGGCAAATAATTAATTAATGTCTTTTCCATTTAAATTAATTAGATCACCATACCTGCTATATATGTTAAGCAACATTTAATTTGTTGGTTACACAAACAACTTGCAACCTAATATTTTCCCAGGATTTCATCCCCGCCTTAATATGACCTAATCATCTCATACCATAATGCACCACCATTTGTTTGCGCATTTGCTTTGTATTGATATTGTTTCCTATTGTCTATGTTTTGTTCTTCTATGGGTAGATGACGACGTGTCTTCTGTCGATACTTTCATCCTTGAGATTCCAGCTTTTGTGCCAGGCCACGAGCTGCCAGCAAGCTTCTGCTAACCGGTTACACGATTGTTTGGTTGTCATTCTTGCCTTTTGATCTATGTTATCCTAGTTATCGATTCTCAAATTGTGATCCCATCACATGTTTAACCTGCAGCCTATACAGCTATATCCCCACAACCCATAACCCCTTGCATGTTTTACCAGTTGCCCTTTGCGAGTCGTAGTGCATGCTTAGAGTTGGTTGTGCGAGTCTTCTGTCGGTCTTATATTTCATATGCTTAGCATGATATATTATTCTACCTTAATAAAATGTTGTCTTAAATTGGGGTACTTTAATTACAAGATAAGGTACCGGCGGAAGGCCTTGCGAGGTGTTTTGTTCTGCTAAGTGTCGACATAGGAACTGAGATCTTGCTCCCCTAATCCAACACTGAGCGCACTAACCACTTGTGGGTGGCCCTATGGAGCCCCCCTCGACTTTGACTGGAACTTCAACTTGTCCGGGAGCCACACCTAGTTCGTGTTTTCCATTTGTCTCATATGCATTGATACTAGTGTAGTATTTTACTTTGGCGGTGTGCCTTGTTACATGCATATAGGGCGCGGCCTGTTGGTGCGGAGGGGTGTGTCCTGCGGGAGTCCGCACCCTTTTGGCCGGGACCAGCATAGCTCCCGCGGCTCCTGGACTTGTTGCGGTGAAGGAAAAGAGTTGGGTTGAAAGGCCCTAATGTTTTTGACTGGGTTGATCATGCGAATATGGTTCCAGTAGTGCACCCCTACAGGGTATAATCTTATCGATGAGCCGCGTCCACGGTTATGGACAACTTGGTGCGTTGCCTACTAATGAGATCTAGACAACTTACACCTAATCATTGTTAATTAACTTGACTAGTAATATAGCATTACTTTCACAATAAATGGTAACTAAAACTGTAGAATGTGTGAGTATTCCCGAATTGCTTCCTCATACTTGGTTGAGGGGTTTAATTCGAGAACGGGTTATGACTGGTTTTAGTTGTAGATGGCTACTTAAACGCTCTCTTATCCCCTTCTAATTAGACGGAAGTTTTAGCGCGTCTCTTTAGGTTGCTAGTGCTGCTGCCGCTAAGTACACCTACCCCCATACTTTGGGAATCTTACTGTTTTGTAACCTGTTAGCTTAAGCTTGTTCTATACGCTTCGGTGTATTGACCCGTTCGCGGGCTATGGTTTTTCTGCGGTTGAGGATTCTTCGCACGACCAGGTGGGTGGATACTACGTGGAGTTCGACGATGAGATCTACGACGAGTAGTTAGAGTTCCCCTGGGCTTCTTCCTGGTGGACCGCGTGGATGGGCCTTCTTTTCCGTTTCGGCCTTGAGCCCTTTGCTTCTTGTCTGTACTCAGACCGGTTTGTTTTCCGCTGCATGATGTAATGTTGGGACATGTGTCCTCTGATTGGTGCTATTCGATATATTTTGCTCAGTGAGAGCTTTGGATAATTATTTCCTTTCTTTGTGTCTTAGGTTTATTCTGTGGTTCCTACTTGTTAACAATCTGACTCGTATACCATGTGTGTATGGTTGAAGTATACGAGTTGGTAGACCTTTTGGGTTCTTGCGTGCACAATCTTGAAACGTATGTGACGTTGGGGTCACCAAGAACTGTCGGTCGATGATCCATTCTGAGCCAGGCCTGCTTGTTTCCTTGGATTGGTAACCCCAGTATGTTGCTTGGTTGTGTGGCCCAACCGATACGTTTCGTTTGTGTAGCTTGAATTCAGGGTCTGACAGTTGGTATCAGAGCTTAAACGCCCTCAGGTTCCCTTCTACTGGTCGTTGTTTGAGTCTAGAAAAATATTTTGTAGCTATCAGGAAATTCTAAAACGTGAGAGTAGGAATTCTGTTCTTTTACTTCTTTCCCCACCCACCCTCCCTGTTATTCTGGTAAGGAAGTGTTACGATATTTTCCCTTCTCACCTAAATTTTAAAATTAGGACATCACGTGTGTAACATCCCAGAACTTAGGGTCCAGAAATAGAGTGGACACAGGAGTGTGCATTGCATTCATGCATCAGAAAATCCGGATAATTTTCGCGCATTTAACTTTCAAAACACTAAGTGATTGAAGTTTCACTTGAGTTGGTGGAATTGAACTAGATCATCAACTTGAGCGTTATGAACTTCGAGATGATATTGGCTTAAACCTTATTTAGGGGTAAAGAGATACACGATGAGAGGTTACACTAAAGAAAACAAAACTTGTTACATCAAAACAATATCTAGGAGTTAATGACCAAAACAACTTTTCTTAGTTATTCTCTGAGCATCTATTCTTATCAATTGTGCTAGACATATTTCTAGTACCTGGAAACCATGACATTCTTGGAGACCAACTGAATTACCTAAAGCTCAACCTAGATCTTCCACTTTTATCTTGACATCATATTTCCTTATCTCCTAATCTTATCGAAGGCATCAACAATAGAAGATATCAAGAAGGGAAGAAATACAACAAGAAGACATAGAGAAGCATTCATTTGATGGACATAGAAGTGTTATGCCAATCTATCATGAAGAACTGGAACTCTTACATCCTAATCCATCCATGTTAATACCTCTGGAAATTACATGACATTACAATGTTAGTGTTATATAGAAATAGGTTGATAACAGGCTTTGCAACCTTGTTGACAACTCATTTTGGTATGCAAAAATAAGGGAGTGCCATATACACATGAATAGTAGGATATATCATCTAGTACATCAAGTTCCTGGATGTCATAAAATACACATACATTCATATACCACCAACTCAAGAAAGTTGGCTTTGGTTAAATTGAATTGTCCTCACCACAAGGGTGAGACAAGTGATGTTGGAAATTCAATACAGGACAAGAGGAACTTGTCTTGAATATCTACTTCTTGTTCAAAAGGATCTATGCCAAAGTAAAGTCACATATGGATTTATGGTGTTTCTCCAAGGGGATCATAACCAAAGAGAAAGAAATGCCAAGTCATAAGTGTATATAATCAATATACATATCTCAGAGTCACATGTATCATCTCTCATGACCATGTGAATGAAGAATCATATAAGAGAGGAGCCACTAGATCACTAATGGATAATCATCCATTGGTTGAACCAAGAATTCATTCTCAATAAAAGATAATCTTGGTCATATGGCAAATTAATCATCTGGAAGCATTAGTTGACATATGTTCAAGGATACCCATTTCACAAACTCAAATATATCTATTATTAGATATATTCATAATACATTAACTCTATCAAGAAAGAATGTATCCTTCTTACTCCATCTTAACTGGGGAATGGAATGAGAAGAAGTCTAAACTCATCATCTTATCACCATAAGACCTAACCTTAGGTAGGAATTCCTATCTTGTGCTTTCATAAACAATTGATCATGTTCTTACATGATTTATTTGTTATGGATCACAAATAAAAGCCATTGGCAATCTCTCATGCTTAGCATGGATTTGACATAAAGCACTATGTATACTCTTCTTAGGAATCACAATGACCCATTTTGTTATTTCCATCAAACCATAATTTGGTGTGGTATGAAATACTTAAATCTCCATACCACCAATTGGTGTACTCCAATATTTCAATACTTTAAAATCCATAACCTAGATCATTTTAGAAGTTGATGGAAAGAAATTAGAAATAAATAAATAAATAAGTCCATAGAAATAATTTCACATGGTTATAATGCACCATAAAAACAAATAAGTGAAAACCATGAATAGAAACAAATTGGATATTTATTTTATCTATAGTCTTTTAGCCAACACCTAAAATCAATTTAATTGGAATTATAACATATAAAATATTTCCATGTGCGGAATATGCACTACCAAAAATTATTTAAGTAAAAGATATTAATGAAGGAAAGATAGCAAATAAGGCCAAATTCAATTTATGTGATAGAAGAATTCAAAAACTACACCAAATATTCAAAATATATCAAATATACAAATGTCTTAATGTAAATAAACATTTTATTTCAAATATAAATTTCTCTGGACTTGTTTGCAAGTTTCAGAATCTAAAACAGATCCAAAAACATAAACCAGGGGCATGTTTACACTGGTTTCGTAGTTTCTCTAGAACCTAGGGGGTTTTCCGCAAAATAGCTTTAAATTGTTTTCTTCTTCCTTGAGCCAGAAAGCAGGGGAGAGCCGTGTCGTCGCCACCGCGTTGCCGTGCAACCGCGCCTCACCTCCCCGCGCGGGTAAGGACCTCGAGGAGACGTCCTCATCCCCTATCTCCCTCACTCGTCGCCCTCTCTACTCTCTCTCTGTTCTCAGAGAAATTCCTAACCCTAGTTCATCCGGCCGCCACCGTCCGTCGGCGTTTGCCGTTGATTCCGGCCACCCCGTGCCAGGTAGAGAAGCTCTGGAGGTCCGCAGCGTTGCAATATCCTTCCCTGCGGAGCTGCTCATGCTGGGGCGCTTGGAGGTCGGGGAATTTCTTCACCCCTTCCAACTCCGGCCGCCGACGCCGTGGATGAGTTCGCCGCCGTCAGACCACCTCCCGCTTCACCGAGCCTCGCATCGCACTCAGGGTGAGCTTGTGCACCTCCCTACTCCATCTGTTCATCTTAATTCGCGCGGAACTCGTGGCTCCTCCTCAGCCGAGCGCCGCCGCCGCAGTTTTGCTCGCCGCCGGCGAATCCGGTGACCATTGGTCATCCGGGCAGCTCGGTAGACTCGCCCTTAAGCCCTCCTTTGAGTAAGATGAGAGTTCATCTCGAATTCATGCGGCATCAGTCGAATTCGTGCTCAACCGAGCCGGATTCCAGTCGTTGACGTCACATGACATCATCATCCTAATTTAAATAATTTCTGGTAATTAAATTAGAAATGGATGAGTGTATGACATGTGGGACCCCATGTCAGACTTTTAATCTTTTAGGTAAATCATTTCTGTAAAAAAAACTATGACAGGTGGGCCCAACCCTATTTATTAAATTACATAAATTGTTTAAATTGATTTAAACTAAGAAATTTCATAACTAAATCATATTATATCAGAAAAATATAATATTTATATCAAAATGATCAGAAAAATAAAATCTATATAACTATATCATTATAAATTGTATTTGAATAAACTTTAAATAGAATAAAATTTAAAATACAAATCACTTAATCTTTTAAATATGAAGCTTATTTGAAATGCTATTTTGGATGCATTTCAAATTTCATTTAAAATGTCTCACATAATTAGCTTTCAATTTTAAAATGTGTTTTCATTATAACATGTAATATTAATATTTCAATAATTTCATTTTAATATGATACTTTATTTAAGAAAATAATTTAAAAATATTATTTTCATATATTGAAAAATAAAGTTATAAGCTTGTAAAGGATGATCCACTACTATTTGGTATTCATTTCAAATAAATAAAATCCAATAACATCTGAAAACTACTTATATCCACTTTGTATGAAAATTCTACTTATTTCATGTATTACCTACTTCTTGTTTGCTTATAATTTGGTAAAGTGAAAAAACATTGACAAACACCTAATGAATTGATAACACTATGGTAGTTTGTAACTTGTTATGTTCCAAACATAAATCGTTCCTCCACAAGAAACAATTCTAGGTTTAGAAGTAAGTGCTTAACTGAAATAAAATCTTATTGCAATGTCTTGGGTAAAACACATAAAGAAGAATAATGTTATACGATCTCTATTAACCATGTGTTTTGGTATCAACAATGTTAGACATTATTTATGTTCTTCAAAAGTTATTCTTTTGCCAACATCTAATATAACACCAAGACTCTTTAATTAAAGTTCATACATGTATTATACCAACATAAGATGAACACAACTTAAAGCAACCATAGAGTGTTTATATGTGGTTTTACTTTACTCTTAAGCTTAATATGATACATGAACATGAATGTTAAACAACTCATCTTGCTTGTGAAGTAAACTTGAACACAAAACAACTCTAAATGAAATCACCCAACACAAATAACACATAATCATTTAGAATGAGATACGGGGTACTTTGCGATGCATCTCATACTTATGCATTAATCATACTGCTTCTTTAAACATTAGTCCTTACCGGACCAATGATGTTGTTTCCAGATTTCTTGGAGTTTATATTATATAGAAGACCTTGGCTGCATAATCTTGCAGTCAAAAAGGCAAGTTCATCCCTTTTATACATGTCCTATTGAAGTATTTGTTAAGAAACTATTTTCAAAATGTTAGTATTGCATATCACACAAAAAGGGCATTAAACTTATTTTATAATAATATGACTATGGTTACCCACCAGTGAGGTGGTAATCCCATATGGCTGACAGATGGGACCACGGTAAGAATGTTGTGGTGGAGGTTCCATTTGCATGGGAAAGTATCACCTAGGACTTAACAACCAATGTCGCCAGTGATTCTTGCGCCGAATATTACGCGCAACCATAAGATTTGGAATGGGACGGAGAAGTCAGTTGTACCCTTTTCCTCTCGTACACAAACGGGTGACTAGATCAAAGCCGGGCGGTGTGTAAATCCGCTAAGCTTGAGGTGGCCAGGATAATAACCTCACCTTCGGGTTGTGGCTTCTAGCATCTATTGAAGGTTGGCTTCAGGACTAGGTTGGGATGGCGCCCACGAGTCAGCAAGTTGTAGGTTGGGATGGTTCCCACTAGCTTGCAACTGAAGTAATGGGGGGGTGTCCGGGGATGGTGGAAAGGCGCAGTGATTGGCTTGGATTAATGACTGGGCCCCACACCAAGGAAGTGTGGACGGGAAGATCGCTCGGTTGTGCAACAAAGTCTTGATCTCTTATGGGTAAAGCAGCGCACCTCTGCAGAGTGTATGAATGTGACATGTTACTCCACGTTCCAGGACGGAACAACGAACGCATCAGGAAAGGAGGCTCCTCAAAGCCCTAGCCCTGTGACTCCTGACGAGCATAGTCTTCAGAATAAAAGCAACCTTTTATAGAAATGTTTTCGAAAACTTGTATTAGCCTACGACAATCCATTGTCTGTGGCTGTATTTATGCATCAAACTTCCCACCTTGCATAATGAACTTGCTGGGTAACGCTGTTACTCACCCTTGCCTCCTAAACCCCTGCCAGACATGAAGAACCACAAGAAGGCAGCACTTTAGGCTATGAAGACTCTGAAGACGGATAAACTCAAGATACCAAAGAAGGCAACTACATCGAGTTGAAGCAATTGAAGGAGACGGAGGACAAATGAAGGCGTAGTGTAAAATAGGATAGATTCCTAGTCATAGAACATATCTCTGTAGGCGTTGCGATAGCGCAATTGCAAGCCTAGCCGTATTAGAAGTAGGCTTAGTATAGGTTAGTTCCTCCGAGATTTTCCATTTGATGTTCTTTTATTAGGGCCTTGCCTCATTGTTTCGAGGAGGTTCTAAAGATCTGTTGTTTTGGATTTTCTGTTTGTAATCTATAGTCATGCCTTGGACCCGCGATGTTTCTGTTGTACCACTCTGATGACGTAACACTGGTGGACGGTGATCCATTGGTGCTATGTTAACGACTATAGCATACTACACCATGCAGTGGTATGCTGGGTCTCCACAACGTGTTCTGGGTTTTCCGTAGTACCATAGTTGCAGGTATCTTCAAGGTGGTGCTCTTCGTTTCAGCAGTTTCAACCTCTTCGGCTACGTTCAGTTTCATTCTTGAATCAATCAGTTGTTTCTCCTCTTTTGGTGAAGTTGCGTCAAGCTCAATTGATGTATCCTAGTTCTAGTGCTAGTCTTCGTTCTTACCTCTCTTTAAACCTTTCTGGAAGTGAACAAAGTGGCGTACCATGATGGATGGCCATGTCTCGTTCCTTGTTGTCTTTTCTAAGCAATTTGAAGTTTTTCTTTTAAGCACTTACGTTGGATTTTGTTTATCCGATTATGGTGTTAACGTTGTATCCTCCTCAGGATGGAGAGTGGCGAAGAAGATACTCCAATGCCTTCCCAAATGGGGCAAGTTTTCTCTCAGATGACACAAGTTTTGAGTCAAATTCAGCAAAACCAGAACCAGAGCAACAACACTTGTCTATCGTGCAGTTTCTCCAGCTCAATCCCCGCACGTTTGATGTTCCCTTTTAGCCACTCGATGCTGATGACTGGCTGCGTGAGATGAACAATGCTATGGCTGTTTCTCATATGTCTGATGAGGACCGTGTTCCTTATGTCACCTACCTGCTCCGCGGTGAATCCATGTCTTGGTGGGAGAACTTCCTAGAGTTACGAGCACCAGGTGTTGTGACTACTTGGGATGAGTTCAAGGAGGCTTTCAAATGCCACTATATTTCCGATGGGGTCATGGAAAGAAAGCGGGAAGAATTCTATGACTTGACTCAGGGTAGCATGTCTGTGTTGGACTATCAAGCTGAGTTCAATTGGTTGGCCTGCTATGCTCAGGATGAGGTATCAACTGATGTCAAAAAGCAAGCCAAATTCCGCAGAGGTCTAAACCCAGATCTTAAGTACGCACTCACTCTTATAAAGTGTGATACCTTTGAAGACCTTGTCAACACAGCTCTCCGAGAGGAATTTGGACGTGAGAAGTTTGAAGAATCTCGTAAACACTCTCTTGAAACAACTTCTTCTCCATCAGATTCTACACCTCCGCAGAAACGTAGGGTTTGGGTACCCTATGCAGCTCAAACTCAACTCATCCATAGTCCAATCTCTCCGAGGTTTTCTTCCGGTCTAACCAACCCAGCTTCAGCTACAAGGAGTTTCGTCAAGCAGACAACGCCATTGGTTCCAAACTCTTCGGTCACCTGCTTCAAGTGCGGTGAGCCGGGCCACTTCTCTTACAAGTGTCCGCAAAACCAACTTCCTCCACCACCTTGTCGCCCTAAGAGTTGTGTTGTTACTCCTTTGTTGGTAGACGCGCAAGGGTGAATCATGTTACAACAAAAGAAGCTGAGGAAGCTACTGATGTGGTTCTTGGAAATCTATTCGTGAACTCCGTCCTCGCTAAAGTGTTGTTTGATTCTGGTGCGTCCCATTCTTTCATCTCGCAAAGTTTTGCTTCCAGCAATGGTGTTCCTTTCGAAAAGATGGACAACCCTGTCTTAATGCAGCAACCAGGATCCAAATGGCTTACAAAGGAAGTTAGCCTGAACAGCGAGATCTTAATCGGAAATCTTCCATTCCAAGCGTCTCTTATTGCTCTTCGTTCTTCAGACATTGATGTCATCCTAGGGATGGATTGGCTTGTGGCAAATAAAGCGGTTATTGACTGTACTGCTAAATCTGTTAAGCTTACCCATTCTTCTGGCCAGATAGTCTACTTCTATTCAAAAACTCCATCTGTTCAGCTTTATGCTCTAAATGTTCATCCTCTTCCTGCTATGGAAGATATACCTGTTGGGGATATATCAACTAGGGGTATAACCAACATGGATCAATCCGGCTAGTCCAGGGTGGCCCAAGGGTGGTAAGGCCGAGGCCTGCCGGGCGGCCCAGATAGCGGACGTACAAGGAAGTAGGCGGACGGTCCAAGGAAGGCAGAAGGCCGAAGCCCATCAAGCCACCGAGCCCAAGACGGAAGGCGGCAACTAAGCCGGCTAGGTCTAGGACTCTGTTTACTTGCCGGCCAAGTACTTACCTTGTAACCCGGGGTCTGGCCGCCTATATAAGCCGGCCACCGGGAGGCCTTTAGGGCCAAGCACAGAGACAACTTCAATAGGCATCATACCCATTGTAACATGTTCACGGCTATTGCCTCATAGTGAATTATAGCAGCACGTAGGATTCTGCCACCGCTGTGGGATCCGAAGCTGGGTAAACTCGCGGTGTTCAATCCCGACCTCGACGACACCAACCTTCTTCCCCATAATCCATACGTAGGCTAGAGGACCCCCGTTTCCTATCAAATATGCCGATACCACGACAGTTGGCGCCCACCGTGGGGCATAAGGTTCCTGGCGTCACGTTCCAGGCGGGAACACTTGGCGGCGTGGGCAAACAGATCGTCGTCGGTCGCGTCACAAGGTATGGCGGCCATAGCTACGTCAACTCGGATGAGTCCTGGCTCTCGGCGGACGACTACCTTATCGGATGCGCAATCGTGCCGATCGGAGGGATCGACGTCTTCATCGGGTACACGCCAGAGGCGTACGGCCTACCGCGTTTCTACAACCCCACCCACCAACCCTTCGACCAAGCAGTCGACCGGCAAGATGGATCCGAATCCGCCTTCTCCCAGGAGTCGGCCGAATCTGATTTCCACTTCGTCGGAGTTGTCGGACTGGGATCCGACTCTCAGCCGGAAAACAACGATCCTGAGTCAATCCTCCCTGCTCTACAGGAGGATGCGATGTCAGATGCCGGATCCAGATCTACCGTTCAAGTCAACATAGACTCTGACTCCGATGATGATGCTAGTCTCTTCGAAGAGAAGATCAAAACCCGCTTTTCCAGTGGTAATCCGGCTCCCTCAGAGGGTACAGCGGATACAGACATGCCTGACAAGCTGGCTATGATGGTTGTTGTCGGTCACGAGACAACCCCAGTTACTTCGGAGGCGCAAAACAAGCCGGCGGAAGAAGCCGGGGACACCACTGCCGGCCAGCTCATTGAAAGTTCCGACAAGGTGCGCGCAAAGAAGAAAACTGGCCTCGAGAAAGGCGGCAGCAGCAAACCCACGGATTTGCTCTCCGCCATCAAAGAAGTAGACGAGATCATGAATACTCCGGTGAACAAAAACACCCCACTCGACGAAGTGGAAGAGCTTAGGCTTAACATGCTTAAGCACTCTGACTTCCTGCGAAAAAGAGAGGAGCACGTTGAGAGCCTTGCGAAGAAGATCAAGAAAGAGCAGGAGAAGATGTCGGCCAAAACAAGCCGGCAACTCTTCGAGGAGAAAAGGTCATCAAAAAACCGCCGTGGAAAAGAACCGCCTACGCAAGCAACGACAGCGGCTCAAGACCTAGGGTTCGATTGGCGTACGGCACCACAGCGAGTGGATAGAAGGGGGATGTTGTCTTCTGCACCCCTATCCTCAACACGGCTGCCGCGTTAGATACCCTGGACGACAACACTTACACGGCGGAAGAAAAGCTGGCCAACGCAAGACACTTCGTGAGCAAGGCCCTAGAACAACAAGCTCGCGCTGATTCCTACGGCCACATGGCGGATGCTCACGGGGGAGACCTAGAGTCTAAGTCGGGCAAGTGCAAAGCTGCACCCGGTGCCGACCCCGAAGGCCCGTCTGGCTCCAGTAGCCATGGCGACAAAAGGAAGGCAACGCCACCTCCAAAGAAGGCGCCGCCGCCAAAGCCAAGGCGGGACGAGAATTCAAGGACGGGAAGTAGAGGAGACCTACCACCTCCATCTTAGCCAAGACGCGACAATGGCGGTAGCCGGAACAACAGACCACCGCCTAGAAAAGATGTCGGCAACGACCCTCCAAGGAGAGGCCGCAGCCGATCTCCGCAACGCAGCACTGGCAGCAAGAAGAGAGAGGAGGTAGAAGGGCCCAGGCGCAGCATAAGCCGGGCAGCGCAGGACGAGCCGGACGCGAACAGAGGCGCACGGCAGCTCGATCCAAAAGACGCGCGACATCGCCTACAAGACATAGCAAGAGGAAAGGAGCCGCTATACTCTGGACCAAAATGCTTCGGTGACGCCATCCGCAGAGAGCCGTTCCCTAAGGACATGACATCAGTGTCAAAAAACTGTTCTAGGTACAACGGCCTCGTTAAGCCGGACTCATGGCTATCCGATTATGCCATGGCCATAGAGATTGCCGGCGGGAGCTGCCATATTGCCGTCCGCTACCTACCTCTCATGTTGGAAGGCACGGCAAGAGCTTGGATCGACAACCTTCCTGAAAAGTCCATCCATAGCTGGTACGACATGGAAATGGTTTTCTCCCAACACTTCCAAGGAACATACAAGCGTCCAAATACCTACACGGATTTGCAGCGTTGTATCCAAAAGCCGGACGAAACCATGACAGATTTTGTCAGCCGTTGGATATCCGAAAAAGCCAACTGTCATGGTGTTTCAGACGCACAGGCTATCCACGCCTTCTACACGGGCCTACAGAAGAAGTCCTTGCTCCGTCATAGGCTCGTCCGCGAGCAAATCACGGACCTTGGTGAGATGCTCAACCTAGCCGCCCAATACGCGGCGGCGGATGACGACGCCCGGGACGATGACCCAGACGTCAACATCATACCAAAGCGGAACAACAAGCGCAAGCAGGCGACGGATGACAAAGCCGGACCTTCCAATGAGGTAGCCGTAGCGTTCCAAGGAAACGCCGGCAAAAAGAAGTGGAAAAATAAGAAAGATAGTCGCGAAGCCGGCTCAGGGCCTAAGGCGGCGCGAATCACTTATGAACAGGCAAAGCTTTTGCCGTGTCCCATCTACGCCTCATTGGGCAAGGTCAAACATATGCTTGGAGAGTGCCGTTTCATGGACGACTTCAAAAAGGATCTCACAGTCGGCTGGAAGTCAAAGAAGTCAAAGAAGAACGACAAGAAAGACAGCAAGGAGGATGAGGATGACGACGACATGTCTATCTCAAGCGAAGATGACGCAGCCGCCAAGAAAAAGAAGCCGTATCCGAAGGTCAAAGAATCTCTTGTGTGCTTTGTCGGCACGCCTTCGGCTAAAGCGGATAAGGCGGAGATGCGCGAACTCAACGCGACAATGCCGGACGTCCCCCAGTACTTGAACTGGTCGGAGGCAGCAATCACTTGGGACCGGTCCGACCACCCTGATCACGTCCCTCACCCAGGCAAATACGCCCTTGTCGTCGACCCCATTGTCGACAACTTCAGACTCACAAAGGTACTTATGGATGGCGGCAGCAGCCTCAACATCCTGTACTACGACACACTAAGCCGCATGAACCTATCAGAGGATCAGCTGGATCACAGCAACCTCACCTTTCATGGCATAGTGCCCGGCAGACAAGCAAAGTCAATGGGAAGCATCAGGCTGAAGGTAACTTTCGGACCAAAAGAGAACTACCGCTCAGAGTTCCTCCGGTTCGAAGTTGTCCCCTTCAAAAGCGCCTATCATGCAATCTTCGGACGACCGGCTTTCGCCAAGTTCATGGCAAGGCCGTGCTACATATACAGCAAGCTTAAAATGCCGGGGGAAAACGGAACCATCACGGTTTCCGGCAACTTCAAGAAAGCCAAGGAGTGCGAGCGTGGCATGGCCGCCTTCGCAGAAGCCGTCATCCACAAGGAAGAACTCGCGCTGCTCGGGGCGGATTCAGACAACTCCATGCCAAAGCCAAAGATGGATGTCAAGAAGACTTTCGAAGCTTCAGAAGACACCAAAAAGGCGGACCTCATCCCAGGTGACAAGTCTAAGCAAGTTGTCATCGGCTCCAACCTTGACAGCAAATAGGAAGGCGCGCTCGTCGAGTTCCTCCGTGAGAATCGTGACATCTTCGCATGGTCGCCTTCCGACATGCCTGGTGTACCGAGGGAACTTGCCGAGCACTCGCTCAACGTCATAAAAGGATCCAAGCCGGTGAAACAAGCGACAAGACGCTTTGGAGATGAGAGGCGCAAGGCTATAGGAAAGGAGATAAATAGGCTGAAGGCCGCCAATTTCATAAAAGAAGTTGTACACACCGACTGGGTGGCAAATCCTGTACTCGTTCCAAAGAAGAATAAAGAGCTGAGGATGTGTATCGACTATACTGGTGTTAACAAGTGCTGCCCAAAGGATCCATTTGCGCTGCCTTGGATTGACCAAGTCGTAGACTCCACAGCAGGCTCCGAGCTGCTTTGTTTTCTGGACGCCTACTCAGGATACCACCAAATCAAGATGAGAGAGTCAGATCAGCTGAAAACATCTTTCACAACTCCATATGGGACTTTCTGCTACATTACAATGCCTTTTGGCCTGAAGAATGCAGGGGCAACATACCAGCGCTGTATGCAAAATTGCCTGCACGAACAGATCGGCCGCAATGTTCACGTCTATGTAGACGACATCGCGGTAATGTCAAAAAAAGAAGGCAGATCTCCTAGAGGACTTGGAAGAAACTTTTCAGAATCTCCGGAGGTATCAGATGAAACTCAATCCCGCCAAGTTCATTTTCGGCGTTCCAGCCGGCAAACTGCTAGGGTTCATCGTCTCAGAACGAGGGATCGAGGTTAATCCGGAGAAGATCAAGGCCATCCAAAACATATCCAGACCTACTTGTCTGAAGGACGTGCAGCGCCTAGCAGGATCGGCAACAGCCGTCAGTCGTTTCATAAGCCGCCTAGGGGAAAAGGCAATGCCTCTCTAACGGCTATTGAAGAAATCCGACAACTTCGAGTGCCCAGCTGAGGCAGATGCCGCCTTACAACAACTTATGGAGGCCCTCACATCCGCTCCAATATTGGCAGCACCTCGATCACAGGAACCAATGCTGCTGTACATCCGCCAATGGAGCCCACCGTGGGGCATAAGGTTCCTGGCGTCACGTTCCAGGCGGGAACACTTGGCGGCGTGGGCAAACAGATCGCCGTCGGTCGCGTCACAAGGTATGGCGGCCATAGCTACGTCAACTCGGATGAGTCCTGGCTCCCGGCGGACGACTACCTTATCGGATGCGCAATCATGCCGATCGGAGGGATCGACGTCTTCATCGGGTACACGCCAGAGGCGTACGGCCTACCGCGTTTCTACAACCCCACCCACCAACCATTCGACCAAGCAGTCGACCGGCAAGATGGATCCGAATCTGCCTTCTCCCAGGAGTCGGCCGAATCTGATTTCCACTTCGTCGGAGTTGTCGGACTGGGATCCGACTCCCAGCCGGAAAACAACGATCCTGAGTCAATCCTCCCTGCTCTACAGGAGGATGCGATGTCAGATGCCGGATCCAGATCTACCGTTCAAGTCAACATAGACTCTGACTCCGATGATGATGCTAGTCTCTTCGAAGAGAAGATCAAAACCCGCTTTTCCAGTGGTAATCCGGCTCCCTCAGAGGGTACAGCGGATACAGACATGCCTGACAAGCTGGCTATGATGGTTGTTGTCGGTCACGAGACAACCCCAGTTACTTCGGAGGCGCAAAACAAGCCGGCGGAAGAAGCCGGGGACACCACTGCCGGCCAGCTCATTGAAAGTTCCGACAAGGTGCGCGCAAAGAAGAAAACTGGCCTCGAGAAAGGCGGCAGCAGCAAACCCACGGATTTGCTCTCCGTCATCAAAGAAGTAGACGAGATCATGAATACTCCGGTGAACAAAAACACCCCACTCGACGAAGTGGAAGAGCTTAGGCTTAACATGCTTAAGCACTCTGACTTCCTGCGAAAAAGAGAGGAGCACGTTGAGAGCCTTGCGAAGAAGATCAAGAAAGAGCAGGAGAAGATGTCGGCCAAAACAAGCCGGCAACTCTTCGAGGAGAAAAGGTCATCAAAAAACCGCCGTGGAAAAGAGCCGCCTACGCAAGCAACGACAGAGGCTCAAGACCTAGGGTTCGATTGGCGTACGGCACCACAGCGAGTGGATAGAAGGGGGGATGTTGTCTTCTGCACCCCTATCCTCAACGCGGCTGCCGCGTTAGATACCCTGGACGACAACACTTACACGGCGGAAGAAAAGCTGGACAACGCAAGACACTTCGTGAGCAAGGCCCTAGAACAACAAGCTCGCGCTGATTCCTACGGCCACATGGCGGATGCTCGCGGGGGAGACCTAGAGTCTAAGTCGGGCAAGTGCAAAGCTGCACCCGGTGCCGACCCCGAAGGCCCGTCTGGCTCCAGTAGCCATGGCGACAAAAGGAAGGCAACGCCACCTCCAAAGAAGGCGCCGCCGCCAAAGCCAAGGCGGGACGAGAATTCAAGGACGGGAAGTAGAGGAGACCTACCACCTCCATCTCAGCCAAGACGCGACAATGGCGGTAGCCGGAACAACAGACCACAGCCTAGAAAAGATGTCGGCAACGACCCTCCAAGGAGAGGCCGCAGCCGATCTCCGCAACGCAGCACTGGCAGCAAGAAGAGAGAGGAGGTAGAAGGGCCCAGGCGCAGCATAAGCCGGGCAGCGCAGGACGAGCCGGACGCGAACAGAGGCGCACGGCAGCTCGATCCAAAAGACGCGCGACATCGCCTACAAGACATAGCAAGAGTAAAGGAGCCGCTATACTCTGGACCAAAATGCTTCGGTGACGCCATCCGCAGAGAGCCGTTCCCTAAGGACATGACATCAGTGTCAAAAAATTGTTCTATGTACAACGGCCTCGTTAAGCCGGACTCATGGCTATCCGATTATGCCATGGCCATAGAGATTGCCGGCGGGAGCTGCCATATTGCCGTCCGCTACCTACCTCTCATGTTGGAAGGCACGGCAAGAGCTTGGATCGACAACCTTCCTGAAAAGTCCATCCATAGCTGGTACGACATGGAAAAGGTTTTGTCCCAACACTTCCAAGGAACATAAAAGCGTCCAAATACCTACACGGATTTGCAGCGTTGTATCCAAAAGCCGGACGAAACCATGACAGATTTTGTCAGCCGTTGGATATCCGAAAAAGCCAACTGTCATGGTGTTTCGGACGCACAGGCTATCAACGCCTTCTACACGGGCCTACAGAAGAAGTCCTTGCTCCGTCATAGGCTCGTCCGCGAGCAAATCACGGACCTTGGTGAGATGCTCAACCTAGCCGCCCAATACGCGGCGGAGGATGACGACGCCCGGGACGATGACCCAGACGTCAACATCATACCAAAGCGGAACAACAAACGCAAGCAGGCGGCGGATGACAAAGCCGGACCTTCCAATGAGGTAGCCGTAGCGTTCCAAGGAAACGCCGGCAAAAAGAAGTGGAAAAATAAGAAAGATAGTCGCGAAGCCGGCTCAGGGCCTAAGGCGGCGCGAATCACTTATGAACAGGCAAAGCTTTTGCCGTGTCCCATCCATGCCTCATTGGGCAAGGTCAACCATTTGCTTGGAGAGTGCCGTTTCATGGACGACTTCAAAAAGGATCCCACAGTCGGCTGGAAGTCAAAGAAGTCAAAGAAGAACGACAAGAAAGACAGCAAGAAGGATGAGGATGACGACGACATGTCTATCTAAAGCGAAGATGACGCAGCCGCCAAGAAAAAGAAGCCGTATCCGAAGGTCAAAGAATCTCTTGTGTGCTTTGTCGGCACGCCTTCGGCTAAAGCGGATAAGGCGGAGATGCGCGAACTCAACGCGACAATGCCGGACGTCCCTCAGTACTTGAACTGGTCGGAGGCAGTAATCACTTGGGACCGGTCCGACCACCCTGATCACGTCCCTCACCCTGGCAAATACGCCCTTGTCGTCGACCCCATTGTCGACAACTTCAGACTCACAAAGGTACTTATGGATGGCGGCAGCAGCCTCAACATCCTGTACTACGACACACTAAGCCGCATGAACCTATCAGAGGATCAGCTGGATCACAGCAACCTCACCTTTCATGGCATAGTGCCCGGCAGACAAGCAAAGTCAATGGGAAGCATCAGGCTGAAGGTAACTTTCGGACCAAAAGAGAACTACCGCTCAGAGTTCCTCCGGTTCGAAGTTGTCCCCTTCAAAAGCGCCTATCATGCAATCTTCGGACGACCGGCTTTCGCCAAGTTCATGGCAAGGCCGTGCTACATATACAGCAAGCTTAAAATGCCGGGGGAAAACGGAACCATCACGGTTTCCGGCAACTTCAAGAAAGCCAAGGAGTGCGAGCGTGGCATGGCCGCCTTCGCAGAAGCCGTCATCCACAAGGAAGAACTCGCGCTGCTCGGGGCGGATTCAGACAACTCCATGCCAAAGCCAAAGATGGATGTCAAGAAGACTTTCGAAGCTTCAGAAGACACCAAAAAGGCGGACCTCATCCCAGGTGACAAGTCTAAGCAAGTTGTCATCGGCTCCAACCTTGACAGCAAATAGGAAGGCGCGCTCGTCGAGTTCCTCCGTGAGAATCGTGACATCTTCGCATGGTCGCCC
The DNA here is from genome assembly GCA_026929855.1 of Poa annua. Taxonomy (NCBI): domain Eukaryota; kingdom Viridiplantae; phylum Streptophyta; class Magnoliopsida; order Poales; family Poaceae; genus Poa; species Poa annua. The sequence continues at coordinate 14,411,435 of CM049428.1, forward strand.
TCCGACATGCCTGGTGTACCGAGGGAACTTGCCGAGCACTCGCTCAACGTCATAAAAGGATCCAAGCCGGTGAAACAAGCGACAAGACGCTTTGGAGATGAGAGGCGCAAGGCTATAGGAAAGGAGATAAATAGGCTGAAGGCCGCCAATTTCATAAAAGAAGTTGTACACACCGACTAGGTGGCAAATCCTGTACTCGTTCCAAAGAAGAATAAAGAGCTGAGGATGTGTATCGACTATACTGGTGTTAACAAGTGCTGCCCAAAGGATCCATTTGCGCTGCCTAGGATTGACCAAGTCGTAGACTCCACAACAGGCTCCGAGCTGCTTTGTTTTCTGGACGCCTACTCAGGATACCACCAAATCAAGATGAGAGAGTCAGATCAGCTGAAAACATCTTTTACAACTCCATATGGGACTTTCTGCTACATTACAATGCCTTTTGGCCTGAAGAATGCAGGGGCAACATACCAGCGCTGTATGCAAAATTGCCTGCACGAACAGATCGGCCGCAATGTTCACGTCTATGTAGACGACATCGCGGTAATGTCAAAAAAGAAGGCAGATCTCCTAGAGGACTTGGAAGAAACTTTTCAGAATCTCCGGAGGTATCAGATGAAACTCAATCCCGCCAAGTGCGTTTTCGGCGTTCCAGCCGGCAAACTGCTAGGGTTCATCGTCTCAGAACGAGGGATCGAGGTTAATCCGGAGAAGATCAAGACCATCCAAAACATATCCAGACCTACTTGTCTGAAGGACGTGCAGCGCCTAGCCGGATCGGCAGCAGCCGTCAGTCGTTTCATAAGCCGCCTAGGGGAAAAGGCAATGCCTCTCTACCGGCTATTGAAGAAATCCGACAACTTCGAGTGGACAGCAGAGGCAGATGCCGCCTTACAACAACTTAAGGAGGCCCCTCACATCCGCTCCAATATTGGCAGCACCTCGATCACAGGAACCAATGCTGATGTACATCGCGGCAACAGGAGCTGTTGTCAGCGTTGTCTTGGCTGTGGAAAGAAAGGAGAACGAAGCCGCGACGTGTGAGCAGCGACCGGTCTACTTCATCAGTGAAGTGTTCTCCGCCTCCAAGCAGAGGTATCCGCATTACCAAAAGCTGGCTTATGGTGTATTCTTCGCCGCCAGAAAGCTTAGGCATTACTTCCAGGAACACACAGTGACAGTAGTCAGCAAGGCACCGTTGGGAGACATAATCAACAATGCAGAGGCAACGGGTCGAGTTGCCAAGTGGGGCATCGAACTCGCCGCCTTTGATATAGTCTACAAACCACAGACCGCCATTAAGTCTCAAGCGCTTGCCGACTTTGTCGCCGACTGGACAGAGGCCATGGAGGAAACGACACTCCGCGAATCAGAATATTGGGTCATGCACTTTGACGGATCAAAGATGCTCAAAGGCTCGGGGGCTGGTGTCGTTCTACGCACGCCTAAAGGTGACAAGCTTAGCTACGTGTTACAAATCCACTTCACAGCAACCAACAATGTTGACGAGTACGAAGCCTTGCTTCATGGGTTACACGTGGCAAACAACCTAGGCGTCAAAAATATCCTCTGTTATGGCGACTCAGACTTGGTCGCGCAGCAAGTAAGCGGAACATGGGATGCGAAAAGCGCAACAATGGAGGCTTACAGAGCCAAGGTTGATGAATTCGCAAAAAACTTCGTAGGCTACGAAGTCCGGCATGTTCCAAGAGCTGAGAATGAGGCGGCGGACACACTTGCAAGACTTGGATCGGAACGCAAAAAGGTACCAAAAGATATCTTCCTGGAGCAATTGCACAAGCCATCCATTAAAGGCGCCGATTTGATGGACCCCGACGCAGAAGAACCGGTAGAAGCGGCAAGTTTCGCTGTCTACTTAACACAGCCGGATTGGACAGTCCCATATCTCGATTTTCTAATCGACCAAAAGTTGCCGGAGGATGATGAGGTGCTAAAGAGACAGATCATAAGGCGAGCCAAGTCATTCACGATAATAAAAGGAGAGCTATACAAGCGAAGCACTTGCGGCATCTATCAGCGGTGCATACAGCCGGAAGAAGGCCGGGAAATTCTGAAGGACATACATATTGGCACCTGCGGGCATCATGCTTCCGCTAGGTCCATTGTATCCAAAGCTTTCCGCCAAGGTTTCTACTGGCTCACCGCCAAAGAAGACGCCGAGAACATCGTGAAGACATGCAAAGGTTGCCAGTTGTACGCTCGTCAACCTCATTTGCCGGCACAGGAGCTAAGGACGATCCCAATCACCTGGCCGTTCGCGGTCTGGGGCTTAGACATGGTGGGTCCCTTCAAAAAGGCGCGCGGTGGGTACACTCACCTATTGGTCGCCGTCGACAAGTTCACCAAATGGGTCGAAGCTAAACCGATCAGCAAACTTGACGCACGAACAGCCACCAATTTTCTCTGGGGAATTATCTCTCGGTTTGGAGTTCCACACAGCATTATCACCGATAATGGCAGCAATCTGTCTCAAGGCGACATAGAAGAATACTGCAGCGATCTGGGCATCCGGCTTGATTTGGCATCCGTGTCACACCCTCAATCCAATGGACAAGTAGAGCGTACAAACGGCCTAGTCTTATCAGGACTTAAGCCTCGTCTCGAAGCTCCATTACATAGGGCAGCCGGCGCTTGGGCAGATGAGTTACAGTCGGTATTATGGAGTTTGCGCACAACGCCAAACAGGTCTACTGGCTACACTCCTTTCTTCTTAGTATATGGCGCAGAGGCAGTGCTACCTACCGACATGAAGTACGATTCCCCAAGAGTTCAAGCCTACATCGAGCAAGACGTAGAAGGTGCAAGACAGGATAGCCTAGACCTGCTAGACGAAGAAAGAGACGTCGCTCTCCATCGCTCCGCCTTGTACCAGCAACAACTTCGCCGCTATCATAGCCGGAGAGTGCGGAAGCGAAGCTTCAGAACAGGTGACCTGGTTCTCCGCCTAATTCAAGACAGAAAAGGCTTGCACAAGTTATCCCCGCCATGGGAAGGACCGTTTATAGTCACAAAGGCGCTGCTCAATGGTTCCTACTACCTAGCCGACATCCACGACGAAGAAGAAAAGACAATGCGCAAGAAGGCGGCAGGAAAAAGGGGAACCAAGCGCAAGAGAGGCATTGACGATCCGTTCGAACAAACAAAACGGCCTTGGAATATTGAGCAGCTACATCCTTTCTACACTTAGCAATTTATAATTGTAATAAGTTAAATATGATTATGAAATAAAGGTCTATGGTTCCTCATCTGTGTTGAGAAGCATGCCATCTTTTGTCTTTTCTTGCAATCATATTTCCCCTATGTATCTAAGTTACCTATTTTCTAGCTCCGTGCAAAGGTTCAAACTGGTAGATACTTGCAGCTTTCGAGCCAACCCAAAGCAAAAATAAACTTTTTTGCGCCGCCTAATTCCTTTACCTCTGATTACTTATATGTGGTTCGCCTAGTAGTATGTCTTTGACACCAACATGTTGGATTTGGTCTCTGATTCTAAACGCATGGTTTAGCCCTGGTTGTTTCAGCTAAAGTTACCGGCTGAGGTTTCGTCAACATACAAAAAGTCAAGCATATAAGTCAGGGTAAAATTAAGGCGGGCCATTTAAATAAAGACAAAATAAAACTTGTCAGCTAGTTTCCGCCTAACAAAGCAACAGCAAAAGTATATACAAATATTACAAATGTTGCATTGTTTCAGGGGCCGACAAGTAAGGCTAACAGAAGGCAAGGACAGAAAAGATATGGCTGGGGGGAGCGTCTACATCAGGCTTGGGGGCTGACAACTTCAGCCCCGGAACTATCACTCCCCTCCGCCTCGGCCGCGCCGGCAGCTTCAGCTCCCTCTCCGCCAGGCACAGGATGGCGCCGGTAGAAGATTGAAGTGTCCACCATGTCGGCAACCCGCGTGGCGTAGCCGGCAACGCTGTCCAGCACAGCGGCCGGCTCAACCTCGCTACCGTCTTCGTACGTTGACGGCATGCCTTCGGTGACGGCTTCTATCTCCGCTTGGACGCCGCCAAAGTCTCGGTGATCAGTTCGCCTAGACGCGCAAGGCGATCCAGGCGGGGGCTGACAACCTTGTCATCCCCTAAGCCGGCGGGAACTGCATCAAAAATAAAGCCATTAGTTTGGCTCAGGCTAAAGCAAAATGGCAGCATCAAAAAAGGAGTAAGAAATTACCAAGAACCGAGTTATGGAAAGCGGACAACTCAATCATATGAGTTGCCAGCGCGTCCTCCGCAGTTTGGGCGCGAGAAGTCTGCTTAGAGATCTCCTCCGCAGCCGTCTTCTCCGCCTCCGCCAACTTGTTGCGCAGGCTTTCCAGCTCACCAGTGAGCTGGCTAGATTCCTGCGCAAACTTGAGTTGCTGGGCCTCCATCTCCTTTTGATGAGCCTCCTTCAACTCCAAGTTGGCGGCCGCCAAGTCGGAAGCTTCATTCATAAGAGCTTGCATATCAGTGGACGCCTTCAGGATATCCTGGGCGTGGTCTAGCAGTTCTACAAATATGGATTCGCTAAGCTAAATGATTGACGGCAACATAAGTCAAAAGCATAGTTGAAGGCGAAAAGGATCAACCCTACCTTAATCTTTTTTGCGGGCCGCCTCCAGTTCGGCAATCCGCAGGTCCTTGGCCTCGCACTCCTTCTTCAGGACGCGGCAGCGCCGGTTTATCTCGACTCGCGAGGAGACAAGCTCGACGTTGGCGGAAACAAGGCCTTGCAAGACAAAACAAAGGTGTATAACATATTGTCGAAAAACCACTAAGCCGGCAGTCCAAATTCCTTTTGACTTGCCATCTAAGTGCTCGGGGGAAAGACTATGTATATACCGGAGTGGGAAGAACTTACAGATAAGTCGCCCTCCAAGTTGGCGAAGACCTGCGAGGCGAAATTGGCAAAAGCCAAGGTTGACTCCTTGGCCTCCTTAAAGGTGGACCAAGGGTCCCTGACCTTGCCGCCTCCCGCAGTCGGGGCTCCCCTCCGAGACCCGCCGGCAGTCGACTCCAGCAACCCTTCATTGGCGGCGCGCGATTGAGCGGCATCATCGGCCGTAGCCTCAGCCAGCAGAAGGGGAGTTTTGACCGCACGGTCGGCGGAAGTGGTCCTTGGCGGAGCACCTGAAGCCGGAGCTGGGGGCTGACGACGAGCGTCGCCCATAAAGCTGCCGGCGTGGAGCTGAGGAGTTGGCGGCACGGTAGCCGGCGAGACGCCTTGCGGCCGCTTTCCCTTGCCAAGAAGCCTGGTCGTCAACCGGGAGGTTGCGACCCTTTCCCTGTCAATAAAAAGCAAGCACAGTCAATTGGCCAGTATTGAAGAAGTTTGTCGTCTGGTAAAGACAGAATTGAGTACCTTCGGGGGATGTTAATCCCCGCGTTCTCGCCGATGTTGGCGAGAGTCGGCTCGGTAGCCGACGCGATCCGTTTCTTCCTCTCGGCATTCGCCATAGAGGAAGCAGCGCCGGACGCCTTGCGCTTCTTCGTCTTCCCGGCTTCCGACTCGTAGAAGTCGGGAGCCAGGTCATCCTCCCCCAACTCGGAGAGCTGAAAAAGAAGACAAGTTAAAGGAACTCAATCCTAGCCGGCAAAGCTATCAAACAAGGGGCGAAGGAAGAAAATATTCACCTCAAGGGGAGGGTTGTCATGGGTGTGCATGGGCACGCCCTCGGCCGCCTTCACCAGCCCCGCCTTGACGAGGCTGTGGAGCCGGAATGCCAGGTCGGCGACCGGCAATATCTCTTCGCTCACGCGAAGAGAGGCTGTGTCAGTAGGCGAATACTGACACATCTTGTGCGGGCTGTACCGCAGGGGGAGGATTTGCCGGCCGAGCCAGCAAATGACGGTGTCGACTCCATCCAGCTGAGGGGGAGCCATCGTCCTCGTGAGGAATTCAATCCGCCTTTGAATAAGGCGGAGTTCCTCCGTCAACTTGGGCACCGCCTCGTCCCAGCATGGTCGAGGCATGGGTGGCGCGTTGACGAATGCCGGGATGCCAACTTGGCGGCCCGGCGCTGCCATATCTTGGCAGTAGAAGAACGTGGAGGTCCAGCCCTTGACGGACTCGAGATATGGTATCTTGGGATACCATTGGCGGCCCTGGCGGCAGTTGAAGGTGATGCTACCGCAGGTTGCCAGCCCGCCGTCCGGCACCGTCTGTCGCCGGCAACGGAAGCAGTATCTGAAGAAGTCTAAACTAGGCCTAATACCTAGATAGCCTTCGAACAGAGTTGTGAAGCCGGCTAAGACTAATATACTATTGGGTGCAATGTTGTGGGGCTGGAGCCCGTACTGATCCAAAACCTCGCTAAAAAGGCGGAAGGCGGAAGCGCCATTCCCCTAACAAGATGGGAGGTAAGGATTACCCGCTCTCAGGCTTCCGGGGCCGGGATGATGTCTCCGAAGGCGGCCCTCCACCGGCAAAACAGGAGGCTAGAGGACCCCCGTCTCCTATCAAATATGTCGATACCACGACAGTTACCGGTGGTCCGAGACTTTCCTGACGTCTTTCCTGAAGAATTGCCAGGCATGCCGCCTGACAGAGCCGTGGAGTTCGTTATTGAACTAGAACCAGGCACTGCTCCTATCTCCAAACGTCCTTACAAGATGGGCCCCAAAGAACTGGCTGAACTTAAGAGACAGCTAGAGGAGTTGGAAAGTAAAGGTCATATCCAACCTAGTACTTCTCCTTGGGGTTGTCCTACTCTGTTTGTCAAAAAGAGGGACACGACTGAGCGACTGGTTGTTGACTACCGTCCTCTGAACAAGAAAATCATCAAGAACAAGTATCCTCTTCCTCGCATCAACGATCTGTTTGATCAACTGGCTGGTGCTAAGGTTTTCTCCAAGTTGGACTTGAGGTCAGGTTATCACCAGATCAAGATCCGCAAAGAAGACATTCCAAAGACAGCTTTCACCACTTGTTATGGTCTCTATAAATACACTGTCATGTCCTTCGGTCTCACAAATGCTCCGGCGACTTTCTCACGTCTCATGAACTTCGTTTTCATGGAATACCTCGATAAGTTTGTGGTAGTCTATCTCGATGACATTCTTATCTATTCCAAAATCGAAGAAGAACACGGAGAACATCTACACCTTATCTTGTTGAAGCTCCGAGAACACCGTCTCTACGCCAAGTTCTCCAAGTGTGAATTCTGGCTTCCTAAAGTATCCTACCTTGGTCATGTCATTTCTTCTGAAGGCATTTCTGTTGATCCAGAAAAAGTGAAGGCCATTGTTGAATGGTTGCCTCCTACATCGGTGAAACAAGTCAGGAGTTTCCTTGGCATGGCTAGCTATTGTCGTCGATTTGTTGAGAACTTCTCCAAAATCGCTAAGCCTCTCACCGATCTTACTAGGAAGGATAGAAAGTTTCTTTGGACTCCAAAGTTTGATGAGAGCTTCAATCTCTTGAAAGCTAAACTCACTTATACTCCTGTTCTAGTTGGCCCAGACACTTCCAAACCTTTCTGAATCTTCTGTGATGTATCTCTTCAAGGACTAGGCGCAGTCCTCATGCAAGAACGCAAAAGTGTGGCTTATGCATCTCGTCAGTTGCAGCCTCATGAGCTCAACTATCCTACACATGATCTTGAACTTGCAGCAATCATGTATGCCCTCAAGGCTTGGAGACCTTATTTGTTGGGGCACAGCTGTGAGATCTTCACTGATCACAAGAGTCTCAAATATCTCTTCACTCAACCAGATTTGAACCTCAGGCAAACAACGTGGCTAGAGAAACTCTCAGATTACGATATTACCATCTCTTACACTCCAGGCAAAGCTAATGTAATGGCTGATGCTCTCAGTCGCAAGTCCTATTGCAACAACCTCATGGTTGAGAATATCCAACCTCCTCTTCACGAAGAATTCAAGAAGTTCAATCTTCAAGTCGTTCCTTCTGGTTATCTTGCAAACTTGATTGTCACTCCTACACTTGAGGATAAAATCCGTGCCGCACAGTTGGGTGATTCTGGTGTCAAGAATATCAAAGACAACATTGGCAAGGATAAGTACAAGAGTTTCTCTCTCGATGACAAGGGTACCTTGCTGTTTGAAGGACGCATTGGTGCCCAAGCTTGACAGCTTAAGAGAGCTGATTTTCAAGGAGGCTCATGATACTCCGCTTTCTATCCACCCTGCCAGCACAAAGATGTACCAGGATCTCAAGTCAATCTATTGGTGGACCAGGATGAAGCGTGAAATTGCTCGCTATGTGTCTCAGTGTGACGTTTGCTGTCGTGTCAAGGAAGTACATCAGAGACCACCTGGACTTCTTCAACCACTGCAAATTCCCGAGTGGAAATGGGACAAGATCGAAATGGATTTCATTACTGGGTTTCCAAAGTCCAAGAAAGGCAATGATGCAATCTTTGTTGTCATTGATCGTCTCTCCAAAGTGGCTCACTTTTTCCCTGTCAAAGAGATGATCAAAGCTGATCAGTTGGCAGAACTCTATATGACAAGACTGGTTCCTTTACATGGTGGTCCTTTGGCAATAAGCTCAGATCGTGGAAGTATCTTCACTTCTCGATTTTGGGATAGCTTTCAGAAATCCTTGGGTACCAAACTTCTGTTCAACACAGCTTACCATCCGCAGACAAGTGGACAGGTTGAAAGAGTGAATCAAATTCTGGAAGATATGCTCAGAGCTTGTGTTATCTCCTTTGGCATGAAATGGGAGGATTTCCTTCCGTATGTTGAGTTCTCCTACAACAACAGCTTCCAAGCAAGTCTAGGCATGGCTCCCTTCGAAGCTCTCTATGGCCGCAAATGCAGAACTCCTCTGAACTGGTCTCAAGCTGGTGAACGTCAATTCTTTGGCCCTGACATTATCCAGGAGGCTGAAGAAAAGGTTCGCATCATTCGTGACAATCTGAAGATTGCCCAGTCTCGGCAGAAAAGCTATTATGATAGCAAGCACATGGACATGGTCTATGCACCTGGTGATCAAGCTTACCTTCGTGTCACTCCTCTGAGAGGCACGCAACGCTTTGGCATCAAAGGCAAGCTCGCTCCACATTATGTTGGGCCTTTCAACGTTCTTTCAAGGCGTGGTGATTTGGCTTACCGTCTGGAACTCCCTCCAAACCTCTACAAAGTGCACGATGTCTTCCACGTGTCACAACTCAAGAAGTGCTTCCAAGATCCAAGGCGTGCAGTTGATCATGGATCAATTGAACTTCGAGAAGATCTGTGAGGACCCCTCTGACTAACCGTCAGAGATGCCCACGTTATGTAAACAGATCACGATCCCAATGATCAGTGCATCGCGATCACATAACCAACATGGTATACAAAGTTACATCATACAACTCGAATAGTATAAGACTTACATAAATAATGGTCTCATGACCAAGTCTGCAAACATCGTCGCACTTGACGAAAATTAACTAAGGTTCAGCGGAAGCTTCGGCTAGCGTCGACCCTCGTCACGTCCTGACGCATTCCCACAGAGCAGTTGAGCGGGACACTCAGTTGGCGTAGTCGTCGGCGTACTCCTCCTTCTTGTCGTACATCTCCTCATTTCAACCTGGACGTTTGAATATCCAGGGACACAGCCATATGAGTACATTTACGTACTCGCAAGACCACCTCTAAGGCTTAAGTTTTCATGATAATGCAAGAAAACACTTTTCGAAAACTGGGATGGCTGCTATATACGACTATAGACCAGCAACTCGGGTTTTAATAAAACACTTGCTCGCCGATTGCTCCCAGCAACTCGGGTTTTCCTCCATAGAACATTTTTATCAAATAGGTTCCCATCCTAGAGTTTTGAGGTAAGACCAGAGTACACTACTAGAAAACTTGATCTTTTTGATGGAGCCTTCAACAACAAGGCTCATCAAGTAAAACTCTTTTTGTAATTCCTACAGTATTCTAATAGATAACTTTGGCCAAACAATATTTTGTAAAATAGTTTTCGGGTGGCAAGGCGCCACAAAAGAAGTAAAACATGCATTGTTTTATTTTGAAAACAAAACATGCTTGATAAAATAATAGGATTTAGTATAATGGTGAGGTGGGCTTGCCTGGCTCAGCAATATGTCCTTGGTCTTGATCTTGATGTTCCTCCGGTTCATTCCTCACTTCTAGTTCCTTCCCGGTCGTATCTAACGTCGTAAACAGGAAAAAGGAAGCACACTCAGAATACAAGACAAAGCTACAAGGACATACTAAACATCAAGAATTGCATAAGACACTGAGCTAACAATCAAGAGCAAACAACTCCTTTAGCTAAACAAAGACAATCAACAAAGTCCATAGAGCTAAGACAAACAACAGATTCTCCTAAGAAAAATATACACAACAACCCTGAGTATTAAAAAGGTAGTTCTACAGAACACTAAAACAACACATCACTTAGGGTTATTATATCATTTAACAAGAGTTGTTATATTAGTTTCAGGAAATACTTCAGACAAAAGTATCTTAATAGTTTAAGAAATACTTCAGACAAAAGTATCTTAACAGTTTAGGAAATACTTCAGACAAAAGTATATTAACACACAAGCAAGTATTAATAATAACACCAGCATTGAGCACACTCACATGTAAACATGTTACTAGCTCAAGAAACATCTAATATCAAGTAATTAGGCGACAAACAATGATAACATCTCTATCCAAACCAGTTTATGACTTAGAGCTAAAATGGTGCACTAGGTTTATTTAACAGGACACCACAACAAAGGTCACTTCAACCAATTAAACAAACAATCACATGGCAACCAAGTGTTGACAACAATCTAAAATAAGAAAGTCATATATTGAGCATTGCGAAACACAGGGAACTACTGGATAAAATTTAACACCAAACAATCACTCACATGCATAACACACAAATGAAATTAGTGCAACTCCTAGGAAACAAGATGAACTATGTGAAACTTAAAAGTGAAGGGACTAGCAATGCTATCAGGAAATTTGTTTAGGCTATTAAAGGATAACCTAAGTTTCTGGACTTATGAGTTACTAAGCATATCAACACATAACAATTCAAGTAAAACAGGGAATTAACTTATTATATTTATTGTATAAATAATATGATGTTTAAAGAGATAAAACATAACACACAAACATATCTACAAGCAAAGCATATAAACACAGTTGATGTTATTATTAGGGTACAAAGTGAATAATGCTAAACATATGTAAACAATGCACCACACATTATCAAAGTGGTTTTAATCAAGTCCTTATTATTGAGTTAAGGTTCTGATCTTCAAAAGATGATTAGTAATGTTTCTCAATTCACATTTGCTAAGAACAGAGGATTAAGAACTAATACTTCTATTAGCCAAATGTTGCTGTTTTGGTGGATAAACCATAACTCCTAGGATAATGTTCAGAACATCATATCCTTCTACCACATTACACCTAGTAACCATATGGAGTGGTGAAAATTGGATTTGCATCAAAAGCTATTACTAAACAGAAGCTAAAAATCATGCAAATGCTACTGGTCTCAAAACCATAATGAATATAAATTTCAGTTTTAGGAATCCCCTACATGCAAGGTTAATTTCTATGGATAGGTATTGACTTAAGATTTCTTTAGAAAGTGGATTCACTCAATTTGGACACTCCTAGCTCAAGATATTCCATTTTAAGTGAAGAACTTACTTTGTACTTGCTTTAAGGTGCAACACAAAGTATAAATATTTTTGAGACAAAACCAGTGTGGTATGACAAACAAAACACATAGGTACTACACAAAAATACTCCTAAATAATTTACATAAACATATAAAGCACAAACAAGTAAAACTAGATACATGCAAACCACATAAAATAGATATAATATTTTTGAAGTGCAAAAACCTCCTGTTTAAGAGAATAATCCACCATGCACAAAATATAAGCTGTAAAATTCTACCAATCTATAATATGATGTATACCACTCATATCTAACACATTCAATTTGATTTTCTCCAAAAAGTATCTTTAATAATGAACTAAAAATCACCAAAATGGTACTGGTGTCAAACTTAACCATGATATAACTTTAGTTATAAACATCTCCTGCCTGCAAGGCTTATAGATATGGGTAGGTATTATCCTATGCTTTTCAGAGAGCTAAAGTTTGCAGGATTTAGATATATAAAACTCAAGTTATTAAGTAAATAGTAGAAATTCCACTTTTTACAAGATTCGACATAGAGCACTCATAAAAATATATTTTTGCAAACGGCCAAAGCCACATGGTGGAGAAAACTGATATCTACACAAAAAAATTTGAATCAACCAATTTGGATGAGTAGATCTCCCACAAACGAATTAAAGGTAGAGCACTAGTTTTGCGGAAAAATAAAACAGGAAAAATCCAAAAAGGAAAAATGGGCAGACGGGTCGAAACTGGCGCTGGGCGCCTCGGGCGAGCTGGGCCGGCCCACGGCGGCGCGCGCGCTGGTGAACAGGCAAGCCACCGCCGGATCCAAGATGGACGCGCATGATTAGATCGCCGGAGGTTCAAACGGAACCGTCGATTCGGAGATCGACGTCCGTCAGCCATCTTCTTCCTCTGGACAGGAACAGGCGGGCTGAAACCCTAGAAAAGGTGTTGAGCTCGGGCTGCTCACCTAGGGGACCTCACGGGCGACTAGGAGGGATGGAGACGGGTGCGGAGAGCCGGGGAAAGCGATGGGAGGTCGAAGCTCTTGCCGGCGGGCTCCAGGTCGATGGCGCGAGCTCCAGCGTCCGCGACGGACATGGCGAGGCTGAGGCGACTCCGGGGTACCTGCGCGCAAACGAGCATTTCTCAGGGGTAGCCTACACACCAGGGAGCTAGGTGGAGAAGAGAGAAGGAGCAGGGAGGGACGGCATTGCTAGCGACCGCGCTCGCAAGAGCTTGGGACCGAGAGGCGTTCATCACGCGTTCCCGGGCAGCAGGGGCCGAGATGGATCGAGATCTCGCACGGGATGGGAAAGAGGAGTGAGAGGAGGAGAATGGACAGAGCTAGAGGGAGGGAGTGAGTCTGTGGGCTTGTACCCAAGGTGGTGGCCGGTTTCAAGGTTTGGGAAGGGAAAGCAAAAAGAGGGAGGGGGTTCGGGCAGGGGTTGGCTGAGAGGGGCGGTGTGCAATGATGCAAACACGATGCTGCACCATTTTGGACAGTAGTTCATGTCTTGGGGTTGTTGGAGGAGTGAAAGAATGGAGAGAGAGTTTTCTGCCTGCCAAGTGCTCGTTGGAATGTCAGAATGGGGAAAAGAAAGGAAATTATAGCCGGGGCAGGGTAGATGACCAAAGAGTCCCGGGGTGTATGATGGTTCTGGCCCGATCAAGATTAAGAGTTGGAGGAGAGGGGGTGTTAGTTTTAGATATAGAGGATTTGTGGCTGATTAGACTTGCCCACTTTGCCAACATGAATTAGTCAAACCCTTTACGAAGAAAATATAAAACAAGAGGGCTTGGGTAGAGGACATAAAGGTTTTACATTTGCTTAAAGAGTTAGGTCAGGGAGGATCAAAACCAACTAGATACAAAAAAGTCGAAATGCTACTCTATAACACAACACATTGCCACCTTATGTTTAAGCACTCAAAACAAGCCAAAATTTAGTGATCAAACCTCTTTGTAAAATTTAAAGAAGGTTATGGGTAGATAGTAGAGATGATAAGGATGAGGTTTGGTGAGTTGCAGTTCCAAAGAAAAAGATAAACCCTAATTATCATGTTCTAGAGATGCTAAAAATTAATGGAAATGAAGATAATTGTTTCTTATTTGAAAAAGGATAATCTTTGAGTTGCTCCTAAAATCAACATTATAATAAAGAGTTAAACACACCTTTATCATAGGGCACAACATTTAAAGCATGAATGGTCTCCAGTGAATTATATAGATAAGAAGTTTTTCTCATACACCACCACATGAACACACATAAAATAACACACTTATGGGAAGCAATTTAAGCACATAACATATAGGTCAACCACACATAAAAATGGATAAACACCCACACAATTGGATCAATAGCCATACTTTTAATATAGATCAAAAATATTTGTGAGGAGGTGATCAACATAATCAAAACAGAGTATTTTTGGTAGGAATAGAATTAAACCAGTATAAGGTGAGGTGGTGATCATAATGATCCAGATATGGTTCTTGGTATAAATAGAATTACTCCAACATGCTGAGCATTGATTTCCAGAGGCTAATTAAATTGGTGTTTTGGAAAAGAGAGTTGATAATACTTGCAACATTTCAAACTCAAAATATATCAGGACTTATTATACAGTCCTTTATAGTCTTGCAAACATATAGTTTTGTTGGAATACTATTTGTCTCTCAAATGATATATATATTTTGGGTGGTTGCTAAAATCAAAGGAAATGTAGCTTGTTTCTCAAATCGGGTAGGAGGAGATAAAGGAATGATTTTACTTGCCATAACATTGATATCAGATGTCATATTATAACTAGGTTGAGTTTTAGGGTTGATAGCTAGAGAGGTTATCAACACAAACACAAAGCACAACATGACCAAAAGAATAATCAGTGGATAAACACATCCATTGACAAAACATTTCACAAAGTTTTTGTTCCCTCAGAAATTTGGGTCTTTATTAATTAATTTTTTGTTGCTTCCAAAATTTGGGGTGTTACAAGATCTCTCTTATGTGGAACAACCGATTCGCATTCTTGACGAAGCTGAACGTCGCACCCGTAACAACACTGTCAAGGTCTACAAGGTTCAATGGTCTCATCATTCTGACAAGGAAGCTACATGGGAACGTGAAGACCACCTCCGTGCCGAGTATCCCGACCTCTTCGTTGCTCCATGAAGAATCTTGGGGCGTGATTCCTTTGAGGGGGGAAGTGTTGTAACAGCCCGTTTGTAACTTTCCAAAATTATGTGTTTGGTTGTGCAATAAAATGTTGAATCATGTCATCATTCCATATGTGGTTGCATTTAATTAAATATGTTACTTCAAAATAATACTTCCAAATTCAAGTCACATAATTAAATTCAAATGCTTTTCAAATAAATTCAAAATTGAAGTTTCAAATTTGTACAAATAATCTTTTCAATAGTTCAATCTGTTTATTTTGAAACTATAATTTTTTTGCCAAAAAGGTTTTATCTCATTTCCTTTTCTATTTTGTTCTACAATTACAAAACAGAAAAAGAATAAACAGAAAAAAAAAATAGAAGCCTGGCCGAGCTGGGCCGAATCAGCCCAGCCCGACCTAGCTCTGGCCCACCTTCCTTCTTCCCTTACCTCCGTACGGGCGACCTCGCTTTACAGCGAGGCATGGCGTGGAGCCACTGCCTCCATGCCCCCACCAGCCCTCGATCCCTTCTCCACCCCTCCTTCTTAATCCCTAGCGCGCCGCCAAACCCTAGCTCCCCTACCCCATCTCCTCGTGCCGCCGCCCTCTTTTCCCTCTTTTTAGCCACCGAAGAAATCCCCGGAGCTACCTCGTCCCCGACACCGCCGCCGGGGAACCTCTCTTCCCCAGCACCGACGGTTCCTCCCCGACCCCGGTCCTCTCGCCATTAGCTCCCCCGAGGTGAGCCTCGTCGTCTTCTTCTCTCCCCCTCTGTTTTTCGTCTTGTTCGGCTCGATTCGCCGGAGCCGGAGCAGCCCCGCACGAAGTCGAGCACGGTTCCGAGGAACCGATCCCCCCCGTGCACATCCGAGCACGGGAACAGGTCCGCCCCACACTCGCTGAACCCCACGCACACACGGACAGAGCGGCGCCGCCCCAGTGGAGTCGCCGGCGTCCGTTTTGTCCGGCCGCCGCGCACTGCTCTCTGAAGAAATTCAGAGTCGTCAGTTAACGCTTGTTGATCTTCAGTTTCGTCAGGTTTTTCTTTAGCACGCGTTTCTACTAAAAACCAAACCGATCTGTTATTAACACAAACACTATCCGAGCCCAGTGGCTAGCAGTGCCATCCTCGCGCCGCGCGAACGCACGAGTTCGATCCCCCAGTGCGCAAGGGAATAAAAACCCAATTTTTTTCCTTGCCCTCCCACTGACAGGCGGGTCCCCCTTGTCATGGACTTCTAGAGAGAGAGAGGCGCTGGATCTTGCACTGAGCCCCCTGCTCTCTGTTTTTTTTTTGCTTTAGCCCTTGCCAGAAATTCTTCCATCACGGATAAGTCCTGAAAATTTCAGAAAACACCCTAGGTTTATAAATGCAATAACTTTAAATCTATATTCTCAAATAAAATAAACTTTATATGTTTTTATTTCAGAAAAATGCAATAAACATTATTATAACATTCTTATGTCATTTTGCACCATTTATTTTAAATGCTTAGTTTAATTTGGCAAATGCAACTAAATAATTAAATATGAAATGTCTGGGGTAATGAACGGATAGACGTCGCCTAGAGGGGGAGGGAGGTGAATAGGCGATTTAAAACTTTTTCGAGAAGCCGGATTATCCGTCCAAGAAAGACCCAGATATTCCGGTATGTTTAATAAAGGCGAAATAAAACTAGAGGTTTACTTTAACAAGCATACAACCTAGATAAATAAACTAGGCTCACATATGTGCACCGACCAACAACTTATGCTAAGCAATACAAGTAACAAGGTGATAGAAAGATAGATAACTTCAAGCATGAAGGCTATCACAATGTAAAGTGCATAAGTAAAGAGCTCGGGTATAGAAATAACTGAGGCACGCGGAGACGAGCATGTATTCCGGAGTTCCACCCAAAGGTGTATGTCTCGTTTGGAGAGGTGTGCGCAACCACAACAGGTTATCCGCAACGCCACAAAGGCGCACCTTCTTCTCATGATGAATTCAACCACAAAAGATTGCGAGTTAACCTTCCACTATTGATCTCCTTTGGGGCGGAGATCGAATCCTGTACAACACTCTTGAGACACACACCCACAACTTAATTGGGGGCTCCCAAGTCTTGAGGCACACACCCACAACTTAATTGGGGGCTCTCAAGTGACCACAAAAGGTCTTGACCACAAAAGGCCGGCCACAAAAGGCATCTAGGGTCCAATGACCCAAGAGTAACAAGCTCACAAGTAACACCACCACGAATCCTCGTGGAGGGATCAAACCGATGCAAATGCAATGGCAAGAGCACACAAAGTGGTCAAGTCCTTCACTCTCAAATTCCAACAAAGTAACAAATGCTTATGGGGGAATAAGAGAGGAAGAACAAAGGAAACCACAGAGGAGTCAAATCCTTCACTCCCAAATCCCACCAAAAGCAACTAATGTTTATGGGGGGAGAAGAGAGGAAGAACAAAGGAAACCACAAAGGAGTCAAATCCTTCACTCCCAAATCCCACCAAAAGCAACTAATTCTTATGGGGGGAGAAGAGAGGAAGAACAAAAGATAAGAACCACAAAGTAACTCCAAGATCTAGACCCACTAGGTTCCCCTCACTTAGAGGAGAGATGGATTGGTGGAAATATAGATCTAGATCTGCTCTCTCTTTTCCCTCAAGAAATAGCAAGAATTATTGGAGGGATTGAGAGATCTCAAAGCTTGGAAGTCAACAATGGAGGAGGAGAGAGAGCACCAAAACTTGGGAACCATTGGGGAAGATGACCCCTTAAATAGATTCCCAACAAATCTGCCCGTTGGGGACAGTTTTTTCCACTCGGGCCGGAAGTTCCGGGCTTACCCCGGAACTTCCGGACCCCCCCAAACACCCCAAAACACGCTCGAGAAGTGTTCTCTGGTCAAACCGGAAGTTTGGCCGGAAGTTTGGCCGGAACTTCCGCCCCTGGCAGAAACGTCAACACGAAAACGATGATATCTTGACCATACGAACTCCGTTTTCGATGATTTTTGGCTGGTTGGAATCACCACGAAGAGCTCTATAAGTCATGCATAGAATCATCATAGTCCAATAAGTGAGGTTAAAACCAAATGGGAAATGTAAGATCTCTAGATAATAGAACAACCGGTAAAACCTCCAACATCAAAAACGCAACATGTTTTCCAAAGTAAACCCGTTTTCGATGAACTAGAGATTGACATGAAGATGAACCAAACTCTAATCCTCACATGGATAAAAGCCAAATAAGAATCAAGAAATATGATATGCCAAGTATGCAAATGTTTGAGATCTCCACAATGATGCGATCAAGTTACTCACTTGAGAGCCCCTCTTGATAGTACGCCTATCTATCCTATAGCCCTATCAAGATCATACCTTTGCCTTGAGAATTCCACTTGAGTTAGATGATGACTATCTTGATCTCTTCAAGTGGTTCATCTTTCTTGATTACGCGTCCAATCACATGCTTGATGAAGACTTCTCCAAATACTCCCTCATACCCATAATGGGAGAGTCTCGCTAGGCTCCGTATTCATGTATCCATAGCAAGCTCCAAGCATAGGAGATCTTCAAGAAGCTTCTCTTGGTCTTGCACATCTCAACCTCGATGACAATCACCACATGGCGTCATCCTCCATGAGCTATAAGAAATCTTTATTTGTTGCAAGCCCATGGGAAGATATCTAACCTCATATAAAGATACCACACACACATATATCATGGGTTAGTTCACAAAGCTATACTGACAAGTGTTTACCATCCCAAGAGATACAAGATCCCTCTTGGTACATCTTGTAGCTTTGTGTGTTGATCAACATCTTGATCAAACTTGTATCTTCCAACATTTCTTCCCTAATATGATGTCTTGAATACTTCAAGACATACTTGCAATATGCTCAACTCAACCCATGACCATCCATCATATACATCCTTGAATAGAACCTTGGTCATCAAATAAGCTTCTAGAGTCCAACACATGAACTCCATTATTCCAATGGACACAATCTATAAAGATATCTCAATGCAAAAATTAGTCCATAGAGATTGTCATATAATTACCAAAACCACACATAAGGGAAAATGTTCTTTCAGGTAATAAATAAATAATGCCCTAATTCCATTTAATATGCTCATATCTTTTACACCATGTCTTATCATGCTAATAAACATTTAATTTGATTTGTAGATAAATAAGTTGCAATTAATTACTAAATATGTAATGTGTTGGGCAAATAATTAATTAATTTCTTTTACATTTAAATTAATTAGATCACTATACCTGCTATATATGTTAAGCAACATTTAATTTGTTGGTTACACAAACAACTTGCAACCTAATATTTTGCCGGGATTTCATCCCCGCCTTAATATGACCTAATCATCTCATACCATAATGCACCATCATTTGTTTGCGCATTTGCTTTGTATTGATATTGTTTCCTATTGTCTATGTTTTGTTCTTCTTTGGGTAGACGACGACATGTCTGCTGCCTATACTTTCATCCTTGAGATTCCAGCTTTTGTGCCAGGCCACGAGCTGCCAGGCAAGTTTCTGCTAACCGGTTACACGATTGTTTGGTTTTCATTCTTGCCTTTTGATCTATGCTATCCTATTTATCGATTCTCAAATTGCGATCCCATCACATGTTTAACCTGCAGCCTATACAGCTATATCCCCACAACCCATAACCCCTTGCATGTTTTACCTGTTGCCATTTGCGAGTCGTAGTGCATGCTTAGAGTTGGTTGTGCGAGTCTTCTGTCGGTCTTATATTTCATATGCTTAGCATGATATATTATTCTACCTTAATAAAATGTTGTCTTATATTGGGGTACTATAATTACAAGATAAGGCACCGGCGGAAGGCCTTGCGAGGTGTTTTGTTCTGCTAAGTGTCGACCTAGGAACTGAGATCTTGCTCCCCTAATCCAAGACTGAGCGCACTAACCACTTGTGGGTGGCCCTATGGAGCCCCCCTCGACTTTGACTGGAACTTCAACTTGTCCGGGAGCCACACCTAGTTCATGTTTTCCATTTGTCTCATATGCATTGATACTAGTGTAGTATTTTACTTTGGCGGTGTGCCTTGTTACATGCATATAGGGCGCGGCCTGTTGGTGCGGAGGGGTGTGTCCTGCGGGAGTCCGCACCCTTTTGGCCGGGACCAACATAGCTCATGTGGCTCCTGGACTTGTTGCGGTGAAGGAAAAAAGTTGGGTTGAAAGGCCCTAATGTTTTTGACTGGGTTGATCATGCGAGTATGGGTCCAGTAGTGCACCCCTGCAGGGTATAATCTTATCGATGAGCCGCGTCCGCGGTTATGGACAACTTGGTGTGTTGCCGACTAATGAGATCTAGACAACTTACACCAAATCATTGTTAATTAACTTGACTAGTAATATAGCATTACTTTCACAATAAATGGTAACTAAAACTGTTCAATGTGTGAGTATTCCCGAATTGCTTCCTCATACTTGGTTGAGGGGGTTAATTCGAGAACGGGTTATGACTGGTGTTAGTTGTAGATGGCTACTTAAACGCTCTCTTATCCCCCTTCTAATTAGACGGAAGTTTTAGCGCGTCTCTTTAGGTTGCTAGTGCTGCCGCTAAGTACACCTACCCCCATACTTTGGGAATCTTACTGTTTTGTAACCTGTTAGCTTAAGCTTGTTCGATACGCTTCGGTGTATTGACCCGTTCGCGGGCTATGTTTTTTCTGCAGTTGAGGATTCTTCGCACGACCAGGTGGGTGGATACTACGTGGAGTTCGCCGACGAGATCTACGACGAGTAGTTAGAGTTCCCCTGGGCTTCTTCCTGGTGGACCGCGTGGATGAGCCTTCTTTTCTGTTTCGGCCTTGAGCCCTTTGCTTCTTATCTGTACTCAGACCGGTTTGTTTTCCGCTGCATGATGTAATGTTGGGACATGTGTCCTCTGATTGGTGATATTCTATATATTTTGCTCAGTGAGAGCTTTGGATAATTATTTCCTTTCTTTGTGTCTTCGGTTTATTCTGTGGTTCCTACTTGTTAACAATCCGACTCGTATACCATGTGTGTATGGTTGAAGTATACGAGTTGGTAGACTTTTTGGGTTCTTGCGTGCACAATTTTGAAACGTATGTGACGTTGGAGTCGCCAAGAACTGTCGGCCGATGATCCATTCCGAGCCAGGCCTGGTTGTTTCCTGGGATTGGTTACCCCAGTATGTTGCTTGGTTGTGTGGCCCAACCGATACGTTTCGTTTGTGTAGCTTGAATTCAGGGTCTGACACAGATGATGGGCGCCACGCGGCCAAGGAATCTGGCCGTGTGGGCCCACCTGTCTTGGCCCTTGGCCTTCCACTTGCTCTTCGTTCGCTCCTAAGCCTTGTTCCTTCCAAAAAAATATTCCCGTGGAATATTCGATCATTTGGACGTCTTTTGGGTCCCAGAAACATCAAAATATAAAAAAGGGGTTTTCTGACAGCACAGGGTTAATTCCAATAAATACGGAAAGTGTAAAGTATTCCCAAAATGATTATAAAATATTGATATAACCCTTATATGATGCAAATATGAATCAAATATCAGTTATACAATGCAAAGTTCATCTATGCATTTTACATGCATCAACGCCAAATATATCCTTGCTTAAAAGTCTGAATTCCAGCACATAAACTTTGCCAAGTAAAAGATAAACCCTTTTTTTGCCTAGCATTAAGGATATCACCAGAAGGATAATATATTGAACGAAGAATTTGGGCACATAGAGAATAAAGGAATAAGGGAATGCATATCATGAAATCCCATACTTCCATCACTTTTCGAAAAACACTACTTCCACCAAGAATACCAATACATTTTTTTACCTTGAGCGTTGTCACCCCACCAAAATTGGGCTATAACATCTATGATCTTCTTGCATATGTTTTTAGGTAGCAAAAAGACCGACATTGCATATACCTGAATTGATTGAGCAACAACTTTTAATAAAATTTCTTTTCCACCAATTATAGAAGTTTCGCCATCCAACCTTTTATCCTTTGTATCACCCTTTCCACGAAGTGCATAAAACAATCACTCAGATCAGCTCCCACAAACACCGGGAGGCCCACATATTTATTAGACAAAGCTTCTGTATTAAAATTTAGAGTGGTACATATCTCAGCTCGAGTATCCACGGGAGTGTTGGGTCTGAAAAATTACTTGATTTTGTAGCACTCACAGGCTGCCCTGAGTTTGCATAGTAATCATCCAGAATTTGCTTCAGATTATTTGCATTATCCAAATTAGATTTCATAAGAAATAAAGAATCATCGGCAAATAAAAGATGAGAAACCATTTCTACAAACCTTGACCCCTTCAATACTTCTTATTTCTTCGGCATGATGTAAGCGTCTCGACAGACCTTCTGCACACAATAAAAATAAGTAAGGGGACAGAGGGTCCCCTTGTCTAATGCCTCTCGTTGGTGTAAAATCAGCAGTCAATTCCGAGTTAACCCTAATGGTGTAAGTAACAGAGGTAACACATTCCATAATCAACTCTACCCATTGGTGTTGAAATCCAATATTCACCATCATATCCTTAAGAAAATTCCACTCAATCATGTCACAGGCTTTGTGCATATCAATTTTAATCGCACACAAGCCATCCTTCCCCTTTCTCTTATTTTTAATTTTATGAATACATTCATATGCAACTAGAACATTATCCGCGATCAATCTTCCCGAAACAAAAGCATTTTGGGTAGATGAAATGATGTTAGGCAGCAGTATTTTAAGTCTTGCTGTCAACATTTTTGAAATAATTTTATAAACAACATTGCATAAAGAGATTGTCTGAATTGAGATACCTCTTCCAGGTCGTCCACCTTAGGAATTAGCACAATCACCGTCTCATTGCACCCAGCAGGAAATTTTCTCTCATTAATCGATTTCAGAACAGCTTGAGTAATATCATTGCCCACTAGGTGCCAGAATCTCTTATAGAAAAGAGCTTGTAGTTCATCAGGTCCTGGTGCCTTCAAGTCTCCAATATTGTAAACAACTTTTTAAACCTCTTCTGCAGTGTATGGTTTCATTAAGTTATCATTCATTTCAGGGGTAACTATATGGCCAATTGTGTCAAGAAAACCCGGATTTAGCACATTATTATCAGAGCTGAATAAAGATTCAAAATATCTGAGAACTACCGGTTTAATGTTCTCTGTACATTCCAGAAATCCACCCGCATTACCCTTCAATTTTTTATGAAGATCTCCCTCATTCTTGCTGAGGCATAATTATGAAAGAAAGTTGTGCTTTTGTCACCACTCTGAATCCAGTTTGCACGGGAGCGCTGACACCATTTCATTTCTTCTTGTTCTAGCAGATTTTCGATCAAACTGGCTAACTCGGCCTTCTCCTTATCTGTGCTTGGCGACATGAGCCCTCTCATAAGTGTCTGGACTCATCATACATCGTGGTGTAAGAGCATCTCCACCGGGCGCCTCTAAAGGAGTGTCTGGCACCCCCCAATTGGGCCTCCTTTGGGGGGTGCCGGACATGTGTCCGCTCAACATTTAGACGCCGCCCACAGAGGCACTCCCCAAAGTCCCACCCCCAATCGCGAGCAAACTGTCAAACACCTCGCGGGCGCACGAACCGCCGCCGATCAACAACACAAACGATGAACACACAAATGAGGAACAGGACGGCGGTGCACGCATTGATAGAAATGATGCCGGCAATCAAACAGTTTTTCCACGCCGAAGAGCAAGTCAGAGACTTGGCATAGTTTCGACCGCGCCAGAGAACAATCTCCAACGCCGGCCATCAAAAAAGGATCGACCGCGCCGGAGAACAAGTCTCCTTTAACGACCTCCCAAACATGCATGAACTTGTATGGCTTCTTGCCATCCGACTGCAAGTCAAGGTAGAAGTACTTGGCGTCTTTGAGCTACACAAAAAAAGGCCAAGTTATGTATGCATGTAAACATGATAGGTAACAAGTTAAGATGATCGGCTCACCTTGTCGGCATCGTTCTTGCCACTCTCGTCTCTCATCAAGATTTGCTCATGGCATTGGTGAAACTTTGTAGTGAGAGACGAGATGACGCCCCAATGGCTCTCAACAAATTTGACATTGCGGTAAGGCTATTCGTCATTAGGAGGATACGCCCTTCTTTCGATGTAGTCCTTGTGAATACGTGTCCTGTAAGCATTCTTCCTTTGATTGGCGCCCTTCTCACCGTCCATGGTCACGTTAAGCCACGACTGGGCCACCAAGACGTCCTCGCTCATGCACCAAGTCTTGCCTCTTTTTCCAGCCTTCCGGACGACATCCTCTTCGTCGCCATCCTCTTCATCGACCTCCCCTTCCTGGCCCTGGCCGGCATCCCCTTCGTCGCCTTGGACGAACTGATCTTTCTCGGCGTAGGCACTGGCGGCGTAGGTGGTACCGTCGTCAATGATCTCGGTCATTGCATCGGCCACCAACGACGCGTCCTATCCAGCAAAAACCACAATTTGCATCGTCGATAATTAATGCAGAATACAAGAGTTTGCATCCGGCCGCCCGCAATAACTGCGCCAAACAATCAATCGGCCGGGGAATACAATAAATGGGAGGGAGATCAAGATTATAAATAGCACTCACATTTTCGTCTAAGAAAAGGCGCTGGGATGTGATAATGCCCAAGAGCAAGGAATCACTGTAGTACCTCTCAATGTGGAAGTAGGGTATCGATCCGCAGGAGCAAGAAGGAAAAGTTATCTATTCTCTACAAGTAAAGTGTCACAAGTTTTAGTTGATTATGCACTAAACAAGTTTAAAGAACGAGATGGTTGTTTTAATGAATGGGAGTTTAATGTAACAAAACAAGAATGTAAAAAGTGTCCCAATCCTCTTCAATGCAAGAGGACAAGACAAGGTTTTCTCTTATAGGAATAATGGACATGGGTTCACTCAATCCTCTCTCTCCCATCTATGGTAATTATCATGTTATAGATAAAGTACACACAATTGTCATGTTTTAATGGTAGCTTTTATAACGGCTATATGTCCTAAAACACATAGTTGAAAGAAATACTCATTTGTGTTGCTAGTGTCACCCTCGTAAGGCTAGCGTGGTTGCTGTCACACTCACATCATACTTCTCCCTTTTTACCCCCAGATAAAGGATGTTGGACGATACTGTGTCACTCAATACCTATGCCTTCTGTCACATTGGACATCCTAGACCCACATACATCATACTTCATAATGGATAATATTCTAAACACTAGTGCAATTATTCATATTCCGTGTCACATGACCACAACTCTCTCATCTATCTACACTTGGTGGTGTCAATCACCTCATGACAAGGATAAACAAGGCATTATTCATAACTCAAACCATCACATGCATCATAGAATATATCCAAAGTATGAAAAGCCATAAAAGATCTAACACAACGGTAAATGTATAACTAATATCATTTCACACCACAATATCCACCAAAGGAATTACATAGATAGATCCATAATCATGCAAGGCACATCATATGGACTTCAGCAATGATCATACATAGAGAGATAAGATCAAGTTACCATCGTACAAACCCAAAGTCCAAGGGGTGGACTACTCCCCTTTCATCATGGTGACGATGGTGGAGATGTTGGAGGAGATGATCTTGATGTAGATGTTGATGATGAACACGCCGGAGGGTGGTGGAACCCTCCGGAGGAGATTCCGACAGCGTTTCCCTCCTCCGATCTTCTCCGGCGGCAGCCTTTTGCCTCTCTGTTTCGTGGTTTTGTGTTTCTCCGCTGCCGTGATGCGAAACTCCTCGGGGGACTATTTTAATAGTCAATTTTAGGTCAAGACGAAGCCACGGAGACGAAAACGGACGGCATCGAAGCCACGAGCCGCCAGATGGGGTGCTCCACACGGCCAGGGAATATGGCCGTGTGGGCCCACCTCTTTTGGACCTCAGGCTTCCACTTTTGCGCTTCCTTCGCTCCTACGCTTTGTTCCTTCCAAAAACTGAGCCCCGTCAAATCTTAAGTCATTTGGACGTCGTATGCTCCCTGAAAGTCAAAAACATGGAAAAAAGGGTTTTCTGGTTCTGCAGGGTTAATTCCAAATAAATGGGGAAAGTGTGCATTATTCCAAAAATCAATATAAAACAAGGATATAACCCTTATATGATGCAAATATGATTGAAATATGAGTAATACAATGCAAAGTTCATGTATGCATTTTACATGCATCAGGATGCAGTCGCGTCTTGGCTCGCCGAAGGTGTACGCCGCAACACCGGCGATATTTCGTCGAACAGCGGCACGATGTTCAGATCCAGGTGCGACTCTTCGGGGGAAAACCGCCTCCGCTGCGACGGGTAGCCGGAGGTGCTGTCGAAGAAGTCCGGGACAGACGGCGACCCGGCAAACCCGATTTGGCCGCTTTGGCTCATGGTGAGCATTATCTCTGTGGTGGCGTTGTCGTTCGGCAACGACCGATCAGCTGAATTGTCCTTCGCCTTCACTCGTCACTCTTGCCGAAGCTGAGAAGCGGCGTGGCGGAGCTGGTCCTTGCTCAAGGGCTCCTGGAACGAAACCTCATGAAGCTCTCTCTTCATCGGGTTCTTCTTCGGCTGTGACACCAGCGGCGGCTTGCGACACTTGGGTTTCGAGAGGCCGGCACCCTTGGGTGGCATGGTGACGAAAGGCGAGGATGTCACGGCGGCGTGGGCGAGGCGAGGTTTTGAAAAACGGAGTGAAGATGGGGATGATTTTGGCCGGGGGCGACAATGTAGAGAAAGTGGAATTGGACGAGTCGCGACGAGTGTATAACAGGCGGGGCAGCAGCGCTGTCAAGACCATGGCCGAGTAGATGTCCAGCTCTCCTATGGGCGAGCCTTTAGGGTGCCGCTGGTGTGTGTTTTTCGTGTCCAGCCCCCAAATAGCCTTTAGGTCCAGTCCCCGTGGAGATACTATAACATATGCACGGGCAGCGTACGTCATTAATCGATCAGTCATGACCTTTTTTTTATACGGATCAGGTCATGACTCACGAGTACGAGAACTTGCTGACGCGCAGTTGAAGCGCGCAGACGTGGAGCACAGTCATCGCGGCGTTTCCTGGCGTACGTACGTAGTACCACACTTGTCAGGGTTAACAATCCCGGGACAATAAGTTGCAGACAACATTTAAGAACACCCAGCCTAGCACGGCCGTACGTACGTACGTAGGTGGCTCGTGAAGAGGCCAATGCGATGTTGCCATCTTGTCTGCTTCCCTGCCGTTTCCTTGGCCAGCAGCTCGATCGGCATCTTCGCCGGACGATTGATCCGGTGCGGGGAAACGTGTTGTGAATGGAAATGAATATATGTTTTATTGATCTGCCAAATCAGCTATTTATATAAGTAGTATGTCGTTTATAAGAGTGGTAACTGCCTAGCGGGTTTGTACACAAGAAAAACGTGAGGAAAATCTAATTCAGTGGTTTAGGAGACGGTTACTGCTTCCGCTTCCGTAGGGACAACGTTTGATTCTCAACACTCCCCCTTATATAAAGCAGCTTCTTTTGTATCTTGTATTTCTTGTATAATCTTATGAATAATTTGTTTTTGATCAATATCATATATTATGTTGAATAACTCCTCCAAAAACATTGTGGGAAAAATATGAGCAGAGTAATGTTTGATATGTTGTGAAAAATCCTTTAAAACCAGGCGGTAAAACTAAGGAGAAAACGATACAACATATAATAATCATTGTCTCTTTTATAACTTATATGAGAAAACCTCAGAAGGATAAAACTCATTGTTAAGTTTAGATGACAATTAATATGTCTTGGATATATCTGTTAAAAACCCCGGTGGGGAAAATACGAGGTCTGACATATATTCTTGTGTTATTATTATCTCATTAAAAAGCTTAATGAGAACCATGTGAGTAAACTCATAAAGGGAAAATGAGTGTAATATACTGTTTGAATAGGTTATAATTCAGAGTGGTACTCCCCCTGATCCTTGCAAATCATGAAGTCGTCGCATACCAATTATGTGAGCATATTTTTCAAATGTTGAAGCTGGTAGAGACTTTATGAATAGGTCAACAAGATTATTGCATGACTTAACTTGCAAGATGTTCATATCCCCACTCTTTTGTAATTCATGAGGATAAAACAATTTAGGTGCAATATGTTTAGTGATATTGCTCTTTATGTAACCCATTTGCATCTGAGCAACACAAGCAACATTATCTTCCTAGATAATGGTTGGAGATTTGAAGAACCTTTACCACACGATTGTTGTATGTGGTTTATCATTCTGCGAAGCCACACACATTCGCGCGCGATGACTCATATAATGCGATTATTTCAGAATGATTGGTGGATGTAGCCACTAGAGTATGTTTGGAAGACTTCCATGAGATTGGCTGTCCCACCGTGTAGGAACATAAAACCGGTTTGTGATCTGGCATTATGGGGGTCTGATAAATAACCAGCATCGGTATACCCAATCATATCAACGATCAGATTTTTCTGAAATTGAAAGAATAGGCCAAGATCTTTTGTACCTTGGAGATATCGAAAGATATTCTTGACTCCCGCCCAATGGCGTTTAATGGGAGTTGCGCTATGTCTAGCTAGTAAATTCACTACAAATGCAATATCAGGCCTGGTGCAATTTGCAAGATACATAAGCGCTCCAACAACACTGAGATATGGAAATTCGGGTCCCAATATCTCTTCTCCATCACCCCTTGGTCTAAATTGATCTTTCTCTACGTCTAGAGATCGAACAGCCATGGGAGTTTTGGATGGATAGGATGTGTCCATATTGAATTTCTCCAATATTTTCTGGATATAGGCGGTTTGACGAACCAAAATACCTGAGGGAAGGTGCTCGAGTTGCAATCCCAAGCAAAACTTGGTTTTACCTAAGTCCTTCATCTCAAATCCCGTCTTTAGGTGATCGCTTGCTTGATCAATATCTTGCGTGTTGCCAATGATGATTAAATCATTAACATACACTGAAATATTACAAAATCCAGTTGTGGACTTTTTGATGAAAACACATGGGCAATCATTATTATTGGAGTACCCCTTTTTCAAGAGGAACTCACTAAGTCGGTTGTACCACATGCGTTCCGACTGTTTTAAGCCATATAAAGACTTATTTAGTTTTACACAATATGTGTTGCGTTTTGCGTTTGGATTTGGGACTGAAACTCCATCAGGAACTTTCATGTATATGTACGAATCAAGTGAGCCGTAAAGGTAAGCGGTCACCATGTCCATCAACTGCATACATAGACGATTTTGTACTGCCATTGAAATAAGATATCAAAAAGTAATACCACTCATTACTGGAGAATATGTTTCATTGAAATCAATGCCTGGTCTCTGCGTGAAACCTTGGGCTACAAGCCTTGCTTCATATCTCACCACCTCATTGTTCTCGTTCCTCTTACGAACGAAAACCCATTTGAATCCCACAGGGAAACTCTGGGAGGTGTAGGTATTGCTTCAGTGAATACCTTTCTTTTATTGAGCAAGGCTAATTCAACTTGGATTGCATCCTTCCCTTTAGGCCAGTCGGAGACGTTTCTCACACTTTGCCATGGTCTTTGGATCATGATCATTTAGAAGGTTGTTTGCAACTGTAGTTGAGAAATATATGTCGACAAGTGTAGACTTACGATTGTAAGATTCTACAGAATCTATATAGTTTGTGGAATTTCATTTACCCTTGTTGACTATCGTGATTTCCCAATACGATTGAGTCGGGGTTTTCAGATGTCCCAGTCATTGAGTGCGCAACTGAGCTGGATTGTGGAGGTTGACCTTCCACTGGGTGTTCATTACCCATTTGACTATTATCAACTTGAGGTTGATTTTCATTTACTTGTTTAGAGGGTTTGTTCCTCTGTTTCCTTTGTTGCTTGCGAGGAGCTGAATCTTGTTTTGTGGCCGTACTTCTCCCCCTCTTCTTTTCAACAAGGGGTTGAGTGGTTTTTGTTGGTACCTCCACTCTCCCGGGCGCATTTTTAGCAGGATTGTAGGATTTTGTTACACCTTTGTACTCAGTAAATGAATCTGGCAGGTTATTTGCAATGTGTTGCAAATCAATTATTTTCCGAACTTGAAGTTCAATTTCTTGAGTACGTGGATCAGAGGAGGAAATGCCTTGGGCATTCCAATCGATTTCTGGGCATTCTTTTTGGTACTTGATGTCTCCCCCTAATGCCGGGAAATGGTCCTCATTGAAGATGCAATCAGCGTAACGGGTTGTGAATAAATCCCCTGTGAGGGGTTCAAGGTACTTGATTATCGACGGTGATTTGTGCCTCACATAGATCCCCAGTTTTCTATGTGTGCCCATGGATTTACGCTGCGATGGTGAGATCGGCACATATGTGGCGCATCCGAATTTACACAGATGGGAAATATTTGGTAGATTTCCACGTACTAATTGCAGAGGGGAAGTGTTGTGATATGCAGTTGGTCGCAATTGAATTAAGTCAGCAACGTGTAAAACTACGTGACCCCAACATGAAGTTGGTAATTTGCAATTCATTAATAATGGTCGTGCAATAAGGTTAATTCTCTTAATTAGGGATTCAGCCAATCCATTTTGTGTGTGTACATATTGGACCGAGTGTTGAACTTCAATTCCTAATGCCATGCAATAATCATTGAAGGCACGCGAGAAAAATTCAGCAGTGTTGTCCATTCGGATTGATTTATTTCGATTCTCGAGATAATGAGCTTGTAATTTAATAATTTGTCTCATTATTTTGGCAAATGCATGGTTTCGTGTGGATAATAGATACACGTGAGACCATCGTGTAGATGCATCAATTAGAACCATGAAATACCTAAAAGGTCCAGATATCGATTGGATCGGACCACAAATATCACCATGAATTCATTCAAGGAATTGGAGTGGGTCCGCTTTAATTTTAAGATAAGAGGGTCGTAAAATGAGTTTCCCGGTAGCACATGCAGTGCACATAAAATCCGAAGATTGTGGGAATTTAGCTTCATTTAAGTTCTGACCATTGGAATTGCCAATAATTTTTCTCATCATCCCGATACCGGGATAACCAAGGCGATCATGCCAAGTTTGAAATGCATTGACATTCTGAAATATTACCTTATACGCAACATGTGCTACGGGTTTTATGTATCTGTAGTACAATCCTGATAATAAAGAGGGAATTTTCTCAATTATTTGTTTGCCATATCCGTTGTCTTTCGTAAAGAGGAGATACTCCCCGTTGTTGTCTTTATGGGTTTCAATGTGAAAACCATTTTTACGGATATCTCCTATGATGGTACGAGCTGAATCGGGATACAATAAAGCATCCTCAATTATAATTTGTGTACCCATGGGGAGTGTAAATATGGCGCGTCATGTACCAACAATTATCGCATCGCGCCTAGCGATTGTTAAAATATCTCCTTTCATCTTTGTAAGAGTTTGGAAATATTTTATTTCCCTAAGTATAGAGTTTGTGGTACCACTGTTCACAAGGCACATTTCCTCCTCCATTTGGGTTGACTCCCGTAGAAATCTATATATTGAAATATAGAATTTTCATCAATGAAAAGACTTATTGGATGAAAAGACTTATTGGATATATAGAATATATACACTTTATTGATATCAAAGTGCTGATACAATATATATTGTGCTTTACAGTATAGTGTGATGACAACGACAATATACTGTGTTATTATTACAACAATCAAATGGATGTAAACAAGTATTCTATATAATGGAGTTGATCGACTAGTCAAAGTCTCTGAACACGTCGTTGGAGGCATATTCGATCATCATATTCTCCTTGTCCATGGAGTCCTATGGTAGATGGAATTCTTCGGTGTTGCTTGGTGCTCCTTGAACATCTCGCGAACAACCAACTTCCATTTTGTTTTCAGGTTGAAGATTGAGGTGTGCTTCATATCTTGCTCCTTGGACAGGTCTGTTACGTCCCATGGATTGCAGGTAGAGGTTTACCAGATGTTTTGGGGTGCGGCATTTTTTGGTGACATGCTTGTAGCATCCACATTTCTGGCAAAAATTAGTTTTATCAAACTTGTTCTTTGCTATGCCTTTTCCCTTGTATGAATTATGTGGCTTGTTATTGTTGTTGCAGTTGCGGTTGTGATTACCTTTAAAGTTCTTGGTACGACCTTTAAAAGAGCCATTGAACCTATTGTTTTTCTGAAAACTTGCACGTACCTCAGGTAGAGGGGCAGCCCCAACCGGGCGTTGATGACTATTCTTTAAAACAAGTTCATCATGTTTTTCTGCCTGAAGTAGCACATGTATAAGTTCAGAATAAACTTGATAATCCCTTGCACGATATTTTTGCTGTCGGATCCTATCAGCTGGGAGCATAGTTGATAGAGTCTTTTCTATCCTCTCCCGTTCTGAAGGTTCCTTCTCGCAAAACCGTAACTTTGAACAAATCTTATGAACCTCGTGATTATAAGCTCCGACGGATTTGAAATCCTGGAGTCTTAAATGGGTCCACTCATGACTAGCTTTAGGTAGTATAACTGCATTTTGTTGTTCATATCTAGTTTTGAGTGATTGCCACATATTGCATGGAGATTCCGACATCAGATATTCAGATTTAAGATTTGGGTGAATATTGTTTCTTATAATGTATAATGCACCATATTTTTGTTGCATGTTTAATTGTGCAACTCCCTGTTTAGCAGGGTCCTCAGGTGGTATGAGTGCTGCTGCAATTCCACGCGATGAAATACTAACTTTAACATCCATAGCCCATGTAGGGTAGTTGTGTCCGTCGAGCGCAAGCTCTTCAAACTCTTTGATGGTCATTTTGTCCTTCTGTTTCTTTCCTTTCTTCCCTCTGGCGATTGCTCTCGGTAGAATCTAGTGCATGATAACGTGTTGTGAATGGAAATGAATTTGTGCTTTATTGATCTGCCAAATCGGCTATTTATGCAAGGAGTATGTCGGTTACAAGAGTGGCAACTGCCTAGCGGTTTGTACACAAGAAAAACGTGGGGAAAATCTAAGTCAGTGGTTTAGGAAAGGGTTGCTGCTTTCGCTTCCGTAGGGGCAACGTTTTGATTCGCAACAAAACACACAAGCCTTTTCTCTGATGGAAACAAAAGTGAAAGACGGTGACAGGAGAGCGTGGCCATCATGGGCATCATTCGTCCAGGAAATGGACGGGTCGATTCAAAGGGGAAAAACTGATACAAAGAAGATACAACTAGATTCAATAACACGGAGGCGCGTCGTCTGGAAGACCACCAGGCCGTTGCGCCAACCAAACAAAGCTATCATCGAAGAGAGTCACTTTCCCTCCCGCCGTGACATGGGGCGCCAATCCTGTCAGCACATCGCAAGGACCGAGGAAGGGGCACCAAGGGTCCTTGAAAAACATAGGAGACCAGCGTTTTCACTCCATGTCGAAATCGAGGAAACTTCAAGCCAGAAAGATGACTCAACGTGTTGCACCCAGATGGAACCTCGGCTCTTGAACGACGCGCCCAAGAGGGTAACAACGCAGCGCGCCCGCCGCAAAGCCCGCAACGACGGGCAAGGGTTTTTCATCCGGAACCTAGTCACAGTGAGGATACCCGCATCTCGTATACTTTTTGTAGCATCTTGTGCATCTCTTATATTTTTTGCTTTTTTTTTGCGACTTGTACATCTCATGCCTGGAACCATTGGCGGACGCAGGGGGCGGGCCGATGGGGCCACGGCCCACCCAGAAATCTGAGAATTTTTTTAACTACCCCTACGATTCCTTCATGGGCTTTGGCCTTTTACGTGTATCTTCCTCGTCTCGATACCGAGCGCTGACCGCATGCGAGCGTCCAGTCTCCAGACGCACGCGAGAACGCCCCTGCCACGCCCGACGGAAACCCTAGGCGCGGCGCGGCGGGGCCAGCCGGCGACCGCTCCCCCTGAGCGCCCTCCCCTCCCCTCGCCCGGCCCCTCGCTGCATCGCCCACTCGCCGGATTCTTCGCCGCCGCCGGCCGGCCTCAACTCGCAGGCGCAGCCGTAGGGTGCAGCACAGGCAGCCTTGTTCGGTTGAGCTTCAGGCCTTCAGCGCAGGTAGTCCATTATTGTCCATTGACCATCGGTTAACCAATGTGTAATTTCTAAATTGGGATTTTCTATTTGTCAGTGTAGAATTGATTATGAAGAGGAATAACAATATTGCATCACTTTTCGATAAACATAAAGCCAACAAGATTGCGCTTTCTTCGTCATCGTTGGTGGTAGATGATGAAATAACCGCAAAAAATGGGATATTGGTGCCATACATTGGTTCTACATCTCCGGTCCAATCAGATGTTGAGAGTGACAATGAAAGTGAAGATGCAACACCACATCCACCATCACCCCAACAACCATATGATGCACATTCTCTTCCATATGATCCCGGAGAAAGGATTCCCATTTCAAGTTATAATGTTAATGATCAAGATGATGTTCGGAGAGCATATATTGGAAAAGGTCCATGCCAACCATTTGAACATGTTTTCCCAACAAGAAAAATACAAGGTAAAAACCGGCACTTTAGCCATGTTTGGTTCACGAAGTTCCATTGGCTAGAATATAGTATTGGAAAGGATGCCGTGTTCTGCTTTGTATGTTATTTGTTCAAAGGGAGATCTAATCGGGGGCCTAGAGGTGATGCATTTGTTAAAGATGGTTTTAGAGATTGGAAAAGGCCCGAAGCATTCAAGAAACATGTGGGTGGTGTTAGTAGCATTCACAACCAAGCTCAAGAGAAGTATAGCTTATTTGTCACACCCAACACCAAGATTGACAATGTTATTGTGAAGGTGTCTAACAAGGATCTAGTTCTCTACAAGACTAGGCTAACATATTCCTTTAGATGCTTGAGATTTCTTTTGAATCAAGGTGACGTGGGGCTACCTTTCGGGTAGCCCACAATAAGGCTACCCGGGTCGCGCCAAGGATTTGGAGGCCCACAGAAGGCCCACGCGGGGTACCATGTAACCTAGTCCAAGTCGGTTAGGTCGCATAACCTGCCATATCTGTAATTGCCATCGGCATCAACCACCAGAGACCTGGCTACCTATAAAGCCAGGAGGGTAGCTCGTCCCCAGGACAACCAACGAAGAGATACGCTCATAGTCATCACCACAAACCCTAGCGAGATCGCAATCTCGCCATTGTAATCGCTACTCGCATCAATAATCAGACAAGCAGGAGTAGGGTGTTATCCTCCGGGAGCCTGAACCTGGGTAAAACCTTGCTTGTCAGCCGTCGTGATCACCAACACCTCTCTCTCTCCCCATCAATCAACCCGGGGTGCATAACCCTGGGACTTGTCTGGTTAACACCTCGTCAATCGGCGCCGTCTGTGGGAATGCAAACAAGTGTTGGAATCATGGTCGCTCCGGCTCCATCCGCAATGAAGATCGGCGTCCGCGCCGCCAGGGAGCCGATCCGCTTCGGCTCCTTCAAGTACGTCCTCCACCCGCCGGCCCACCGCCCGATGTACGCCAATCTGGACAAAGGTATACACATCACCTTCGGCTCCATATACTGCTACATCGACAGTCGTGGAATACTCAGGTCTACGGCTACCGCGCCACACGCGGCGACGTCACCCGAATCGGCAACCCTCGCGCCATCGTCACCACCCACGAAGACCGCATCTGTCACACCCGCGGAGGCCGCGCCCACCGCACCCACGAAGATCACATCTGTCGCACCCGCGGAGAACGCGCCCGCCGCACCCGCAAAGATCGCATCTGCGTCGACTACACCAACAATTTCAGCAACGGCCGCGCGGATCGAATCTGCTACCCCAACCTCGGTCGCACGGTCGACTAAGTCAAGATCTACCTCCACTGTCGCACCCGCAAGGGCAACCAGGAGCTCGCGCCCGATAGCCACGTCACGCGCGCCCTCATCTTCGTGGAAATCCCAAGTCTACCCCAAGCCAATCGCACTCGCCCCGGCAAGTGCGAACACAGGGACAATCGCGAGAAGACGCGACAACGACTGCACCGCGCGCCACGTGGCAGCAATTTTCGATCCCGAGCAAGATTTGGACGACAGAAGCAGCAGCGGCAGCACCAACTCCCCGACTCAAGTCTACCCCAAGCAAGTCTTCATGGCCGGCACAGCACCACATGGCGACGACGAAGAACCCGCATATCCGCTAGAAGTGGACATGCCGGACCAGACTAAACTTGTCATCACACGGGACATGGCAATCCAAGCCATGAATCATGTGGACGAGGGCACGTTCCCCCGACACAACGCACCTCGAGACGACCACCTGGCGGTCCAGTACTTGCTGCGCAAGGAAGGCGAGCGACTCCGCGCCAAAAAAGCTGACTTACTCCGGCGCAAGAGGGACGCAGACGCATCGAGTGCCAGGCGAGCCGCCCTCTCCTTCACCTCCTCTACGGAAGTTAACCAAGGAGCACGGGGAAACAGAGCCCGCGTTCCCCTCTTGACAGACGCCGACCGAACCAGGGTCACCCGCAACCTCGACTCGTCCTTCATCACCGAAGATGAGCACGGGATACCCGTCCCAAAGACGGAGAACGCCGCCCTGATCTCAGTCGAGACATACCTCCGGCTCACGCAGCCACCGGAGGGGGACGCGCGCTCCCTTCTCCACAAGCAGCAAATCGCCTCCATAAGGGCAATCGAAGAAGCGCTGGCGGCCAAGGGGCCAAGCAACCGGGCGCACGAACCAACAACCTCGGGCATCCCAGCGGCACAGCGACAACCAGTCAAGGACCTTCGCGACATCCTCACGCAGAAGACGGTGGACCGCAACCGCAAAGAGCGTTCGGCTGGAGTTACGAACCTCGACGACCAGGCCGACCGCGACTTCGAGCCATGTGGGGCTGCATGCTTCAGCTTCAACATCCGCGACACCCGCATGCCTAAGGGCTTCAAGCTGACAGCAGGCACACCAAAGTACGACGGAAAGCAAGATCCACGTATGTGGCTCGAGGACTACCTCATCGCCTGCACTTGCCAAGGCGGGACGTTGACTACGGCAATGCAATACATCCAGCTTATGCTGACGCACTCGGCGCGCGGGTGGCTCACAAGCCAACCCAAGGACTCTTTCCAAACATGGGAAGAATTCCAGGATAATTCCAGGATAATTCTCAGAAGACCGGGTGATGGACGCCTTCATGCACGGCGTTGCTCGCCGCGACCTCCGCGAGGAATTCGGTAGTCTCCAGCCGAAGACTACAATAGAGCTCATGAAGACAGCCAACCAGTGGGCCGAAGGAGAGGACTACGTTCGCGATACTTCCCCCAAGAAAGAGGTCGAAACAAGCAACTGGCGTGAGGCACGCCAAAAGAAGAAGCCACGCTACACCCACGATTCAACCGAGCTAGTAGCGGCGGGATATGAAACCCCCCGCGATGACAAACGCGACAACAGTCGGCAGTACGATCAAGGTCGACAGTCCAGCTCGAGTCAGTACAACCGTGGCAGCAGCAGCATTGGCCACAATGACGGAGGCCAGAAGCGTGAGTGGAAGCGCCCGCTAACCCCGGCAGAAGAGCTGATGCAACCCTGTAAGCATCACTTGTTCCGCAACCCGGAGACAGGTAAGTGGGGTTCCAGCCATCTGCTGAAAGATTGTCGCAAAGCAAGGAAGATATACCAAGCCATGCAGCAAATCATCGCTCCAGTGCAAGCAATACAGGCAAGCCCGCAGCTAGCCATCCAGGCGGCACCCGCAAGCAACAACCAAGTGCAGGCGGCAAGAGCATTCCCCCAGCCGCAGCAGCAGCAACAACAACAAGGTCAGTCGGCAGCAACCGACACGTATCCACCCGCACAGGGACAGCTGAACATGATCCAGAAGGGACCCCCGTCAAACAGGCGCCGAAAGCTCATCACCCGCCAAGTACTTCAGGCCATCAACAGCCCGCGCGCGGTACCAGACTACCTGCGCGGGTCTGAGACACCCATCACGTTTTCCAGGGCAGATCACCCATCCGAGGTAACCCGACCCGGACACGCCGCACTCGTGATTGAGGCCCTGATCGGCGACTACAGCTTGAAGAAGGTGTTCATGGACGGAGGCAGCGGCATCAACATCATATTCGCCGACGCCCTGAGAAGAATGAACAGGTCGACAGAAAAATTGCCGGAATCGGAAACCACTTTCCACGGCATAGTACCAGGGCAAGCAATCACGCCCATGGGAACAATCACACTCGACGTCATCCTCGGGACACCCGAGCACTTCAGAAAGGAGTCGATAGACTTTGAGGTCGTCGACTGGAAGTCACAGTACCACGCCATCCTCGGGCGCCCGACCTTTGCCAGGTTCATGGCAGTACCCCACTACGCCTACCTGATGGTCAAGCTGCCCGGGCCGAAAGGAGTAATCACCGTATGCGGCGATTTCGGGCTCTCCAACAGCTGCGACCGCGAGTTTGCCAAGATTTCTGAGTTCTTCGGGGTCGAAGAGCACTTCAAGGCCATATCAGCCGACAACGACAAGACCCTCTTTCCATCTCGCAAGAAGCCAGCTAAGGACGCAGCATTCAACACGAACGACGACACCGTCACCCACCAAGTCCATCCGACATATAGCGGAAAGACGGTCAAGGTCTCGTCAAGTCTGACCCCCGCATAGGAAAGCGCGCTCGTCGAGTTCCTATGTGAGAACTGGAAGATCTTTGCATGGCAACCTTCTGACATGCCAGGGATACCCAGGGAACTCGCCGAGCACTCTCTAAAAGTCCACAAGGACGCTAGGCCGGTCAAACAATCCATGCGACGCTTATCAGGACCCAAGCGAGGCGCGATCACCATGGAAGTCGACAGATTACTGCACGCCAAGTTCATCCGAGAGATCAAGGACTCGGACTGGGTCGCCAACCCGGTCCTAGTGGAGAAAAAGAAGACGAAAAAACTACGCATGTGCGTTGACTTCACTGCAGTCAACAAGTGCTGCCTCAAGGACCATTTCCCGCTCCCGCGGATAGACCAGATCATCGACTCGACAGCAGGCTGCGAGCGCCTGTCCTTCCTGGACGCCTACTCAGGCTACCAGCAGATCAGGATGAAAGTCGAAGACGAAGAGAAGACGGCCTTCATCACACCCGACGGCGTCTTTTGCTACCAGACGATGTCGTTCGGGTTAAAGAACGCAGGGACCACGTACCAGCGGACAATGCAAGCGTGCCTCAAAGGGCTCATCGGGCAGATCGTCCAAGTCTACGTCGATGACATCGTCGTCACGACCCGAAAGGAGGATACCTTAGTCGACGACCTCCGCAAGGTCTTCGCTGCACTCGATGTATACCAGATCAAGCTCAACCCAGAGAAGTGCGTGTTCGGCGTGCCAGCCGGAGAGCTACTAGGGTACCTCGTATCTGCAAGAGGAATCGAAGTGAACCCCGAGAAGGTGCAGAACATTCTCACCATGCCAGCACCAACCAAACTCCGCGAGGTGCAGCGATTAGCCGGCCGAGTCGCAGCTCTCAGCCGGTTCATTAGTAAGTTGGGAGAGAAAGCCTTACCTTTCTACCAACTGATGAAGAAGACGGACAAGTTCGAGTGGACACAGGAGGCGCAGGATGCGTTCGACCATCTCAAGAAAACCCTGACAACCTCTCCAGTCCTCGTGGCACCACTGGAAAACGAGCCGTTATACTTATACGTCTCAGCAACAAACAGGGTGGTGAGCACGGTACTCGTAGTCGAACGGGAAGAAGAAGGGCACAGTCACCCGGTGCAAAGGCCCGTCTACTACCTCAGCGAAGTCCTCACCCTGTCCAAGCAGAACTACCCGCATTACCAGAAGCTGGCATATGGAGTCTTTATGACCTCCAGGAAGGTCGTCCACTACTTCTCCGAGCACCCGATCACGGTGGTAAGCTCCTCTGGACTAGCAGACATTCTCACAAATCAACGCGCAACTGGACGAGTCGCCAAGTGGGTTGTCGAACTAGGACCATGGGGGCTGAAGTATGCTCACCCGAAGTCCATCAAGGCCCAAGTCCTCCCAGAATTCACCACCGAGTGGATAGAAGCCCAGCTGCCAAATGTCCCCGACTTGTCCAACGCATGGACAATGTACTTCGATGGTTCCAAGAAATTCATGTCAGCCGGGGCAGGAGTTGTGCTCATCTCCCCCAAGGGCGACAAGCTCAAGTACGTCCTACAGTGGACTTTCCGACACCGTCTAACAACGAAGCCGAGTACGAGGCCCTGATCCACGGCATGCGGATGGCCAAAAACTGCGGCGCCACGCACCTCATGATATATGGCGACTCCTACCTGGTGGTACAGCAAACTATGAAGTCCTGCGACGCCATCGCCGACAACATGATCGCCTACAGAGACCTTTACAACCATATGGAAGGCAACTTCGACGGCTGCGAGTTGCGGCACATCGGCCGCGAAAGCAACGAAGAAGCCGACGTCCTCGCTAACATGGGATCAGACAGAGTTCCAGTTCCACCCGGCGTCTTCCTCGAGCGCATCACGCAGAGATCCATCAAGACTCAAAATACAGCAGGCAATGCAACAACAACAAAAGGCGATGCTAACCCGCCAAGCCAAGATAAGGTCCCCATGGAGGTCAGGCTAGTCGAAGCTACATGGACAGGACCGTACCTGGCGTACATACTACATCAGAAGCTGCCAGCGGACGCAGTCGAAGCAAAGCGCATCATCAGGCGCTCCAAAAGTTTCACCGTCATCAACGGAGAACTCTACAAAAGAAGCATCTCAGGAATCCTGCAAAGGTGCGTAGATCCAGTCGACGGCCAAGCCATCCTACTCGACATCCATGCGGGTATCTGCGGGCATCATGCCAGCAGTCGAGCATTGGTGGCCAAAGCACTACGAGCCGGGTTCTACTGGTTGACGGCCATGCAGGACGCCGAGGAACTAGTAAGGAAGTGCACAGGGTGCCAGGAGTTTGCCAACAAGCCACACGCGCCAGCGTCAGAACTTAAGACAATACCACTAGCATGGCCCTTCGCCCAATGGGGTCTGGACATGGTGGGCCCGCTGAAGAAATCCTCACCCGGAGGTCACACTCACCTCCTGGTTGCAGTCGATAAATTCACAAAGTGGATCGAAGCCGTGCCCATCACAAGTTCGACTGCATCCACAACAGTCAACTTCATTAGGTTAATCATCTTCAGATTCGGAGTACCGAACGGGATCATCACCGACAACGGCTCGAACTTCACAGCCGAAGAATTCAAAGACTTCTGATCAGATCAAGGTATCAAACTCAGCTATGCATCCGTCTCGCACCCGCAATCCAATGGGCAAGTGGAGAAAGCCAATGGTCTCATCTGCAGCGGCATCAAGAAGCGACTGCGCGTGCCACTAAAACGCGCAGCGGGCGCATGGGTGGAAGAACTACCGTCAGTCCTTTGGAGTCTACGAACAACGCCAAACAGGTCCACCCAATACACTCCATTCTTTATGGTGTATGGCGCAGAGCCGGTTCTCCCCTGCGACATCAAATTCGACGCACCAAGAGTAGTCGCCTACGACGAGTCAGATGCAGAAGAGGCACTCGAGGACATCATGGATACCCTGGATGAAGCACGCGACATCGCCCTGGCGCGATCAGCCGTGTATCAACAAGATCTCCGCAATTATCACACTCGGAGGCTGCGACCAAGAGCATTCGCCGCAGGCGACCTGGTTCTTCGACTCAAGCAGAAGAAGTTACACAAGCTCGCTTCCCCATGGGAGGGCCCATACATCGTGATAGAAGCAATCGGAGCTTACCGCCTGAAGGACTCAAAGACGGGAGCATACTGCAGCAACCCGTGGAACGTGGCACAACTTCGCCGGTTCTACGCCTAGTTCGACCCAACCATTGTACAAGAAAAATCAGCGCGGCAGGTTTCAGACGCACTCTTTCCCTCACCAGGGTACCTAAGGGGACTCGAAGAGTTTTAATGAGGCGGCCTGTTCGCAAGAATCAATGAAGTGGTTTGAAGAAAATTTGTCTCCTTTACCTTTCACACAGGGGAAGCTAAAATCCTAGGCCGCCACTCGAACCACTCGGGGGCTGCGCCACACAGGTTGAAAGAAAAGTTTAGGCCGCTACCCGAACTACTCGGGGCTGTGCCATACAAGCATAATCAAAAAATCCTAGGCCGCCACCTGAACCACTCGGGGGCTGCGCCATACAGGTCAAGTTCAAAATCTTAGGTTGCCACCCGACATACTCGGAGGCTGCGCCAAACAGGTAACACTTGTAATCCTAGGCTGCCACTCGACGCACTCGGGGGCTACGCCATACAGGCCTTATCAGAAAATCCTCGGCCGCCACTCGAACTCACTCGGGGGCTGCGCTGTACAGGTCAAGTTAAAAATCCTAGGCCACCACCCAATACACGCGGGGGTTGCGCCACACAGGTGACACTTGTAAGCCTAAGCTGTCACTCGACCTACTCGGGGGCTACGCCATACAGGACTTAGCAAAAAATCCTAGGCCGCCACTCGAACAACTCGGGGGCTGCGTCATACAGGTCAAGTTCCAAAAATCCTAAGTCGCCACCTGATAAAGTCAGAGACCGCGGCATACAGGTCACACTTGGGAAAACCTAGGCCGTCGCCTAACATACTAGGGGACTGCGCCACACAGGTCGAAAATCAAAACAGGCATTTGCACAGCAGAGCAAGCAGTTCAATTCTCATTACTCGCAAATATTTTTAATCTAATACATTGCGATTTGCACAGGCATATTTTCCATCTATAGCTAACCCTGTACAGCAGACGATAGCTACCCTAACCTGCAGGCTCGACCTTCGGCGCATTGAGTGGGCCTACAAGGCGCTCACTCAGCCTCTGAACCTGCCCGATAATCTGGCGCGCAGCCGCCAAGGTCTCGGCGAAGTCGTCATCACCAGACAGGCCATCCAGCACCTTATCGAGCGGAAGATGTGGCTGGTGCATCCGGATGTATGCCAACGCCGCATTCGCCCCAGCCACAAGTTGGGCGTGGACGACCTCCTTCAGCCCATCACCGTCGCGAAACCTCTCCAGCAAGGCGGACAGCCTGTTCGGCTGCGCGTTATGCGGGAAGTACACACGATTGATATGCCAGAGTGTCTTCCGGCAATTCTCCAGAAGAAAAGCCGCACGCCATGTATGATCAAGCATAGTGTCAAGGGTGCGCCCTCTCGACTTGTTCACCCAGAATTGACGAGCTTCATAGGAGTCGCCGGATGCCTCTCGGGTAACTCGCTCTTCAACGCGATCCCGCTCAGCCTGCCAATCTGGGTTCACATCTGCATGCACAAATTACAAGTCAGAACAAGCAAGTTTCAACAAAGAAAGCAGCCGCAAAAAGGATACCAACCTTGTAGCTGTCGACTGGTCAGATCGATCTCCCCAAGAAAAAAATCCTCACGCCGTGAGAATCCTGCAGTAGGATGCGACCTGGAGCGGTGCAACGTCAGCTCAGTATTCTTCAGGGTCGCCTCAAGCTCAACCACCTTGTTCTTCAGGTACGTGATTATCCGTTGATCATTTGCACTGCGTGGAGGAGCCGGCGCCGCTCGGCGACGACGAGCACCCGAAGAAGAAACCTCGCCACTCGGCTCAGCCACAGGAGAAAAAGAAGCACCACCGCGAACGACAGTCTGCCACGAATATGCAGAGTCAATACAATCATACGACTGTTCAGCAAAGGCACACTTGATAGAAGGAAACTCAATTCTAGCAAAAGCAATGTTAAAAGTGAAGGAGATATGCCCTAGAGGCAAATAAATAAGTAGTATTTATTGCATTATCTCATAAGTTTATAATAGGTTTGTGTATTATGCTATAACTGTATTAATCGGAATTATTAATACACGTGTGGTACATAGACAACCAGGTCCCTAGCAAGCCTCTATATGAGCTAGTCCATTGGGCAACAGTTGATCGAGATTCCCGATCAAGGACAATGACGTCGGTTGACAATGGAGTCATCTTGTTAGTTGAATAAGGTGGTGGACATACGCAAAGTATTGCAATAAGATCGTATTACGATGTTTGTCATTTGCAATAGATAAGAGTATGATAGCTTATTCCTTAGACCGTGAGACCGTACTTATTGTTGCTTCGTAGGAGTGCTTTGA
The DNA here is from genome assembly GCA_026929855.1 of Poa annua. Classification (NCBI taxonomy): domain Eukaryota; kingdom Viridiplantae; phylum Streptophyta; class Magnoliopsida; order Poales; family Poaceae; genus Poa; species Poa annua. The sequence continues at coordinate 14,455,311 of CM049428.1, forward strand.
GAGCATCAAACGTTGTGTCTTATATAGCATGACAATAACGGTGTCCATCTTGGGTATTCCGAAAGAGCATCGAGACGTAAGGATCAAGAACGGGATTTGTTCATTCTTGTAATGGAAAGATACTCTGGGCCCACTCGGTGAGATTACATCTATATAGCTGCAGCTTATGACTAGGTCATGGAGATGTAATATCACAGACGAGTTAATAACCTTCGTCGGTAACGAGATACAGCAAAGGCATCGGTGTGTCTACGATCATATCTCGGACAAGGTAGTATCGCAGAGACAAAGGGAATGAATATCATACTTATGGTTCAACGACGATATTCGTGGAATGCACAGGGGTCGTCATATATTTCCAGGTATCCCTGACGATCATTGGTGAGCGGAGTGTCTCGACCATGTCTGGAGTGTTCCCGAACCGTAGCGTAACAAACTTAAGGTCTTAGCAACGCTAGGAGATAGGTTCTGGAATTTTATAGGTTTTTGTTGGAGAGAGAGAAATGATCCGGAAAGAGTTCCGGTGGTCCAGAAGGAGTTCCGGAGAGGTCTGGAATGGTTCCAGGAATGTCCGAAAGTTGTTCGGGTGGTCCGAAAGAGTTTTCGGAGTCACGGGATATTGAATTATATATAAATATATTAATTATGAATTAATGGGATTTTTATATTAATTAAATATTAATTAAATAAAGGAAAAAGGGGGGCTCCCGCCTATATGGGCCCTAAGAGGGCCCAAGAGGGGGAGCCGCACCTCAAAGGGGGGTGGGCCCCATTGGCTGGTTCGGCCAGCCCATGTGGGGGCCGAACCCCCCCTCCCATGTCCTTTGTTTTAGTCCCACATGGGGGAGCCAAGGGGGTTGGCACACCCCTTCCTGCGATTTCAGCTGGATCTGAATGACCGGGAGTTGTCGCTACGCTCCGTCTGTTTGCGAGTGCTCGGAGGCTACTCTATTGAGGAGCTTGGGCGACGTCGTCTCGCCCCCTGCAGCCGCCGCGCCTCCCCCCTCTGCTGCCGGCGCACCAGCCCCGGTGCTGGCGCTTTGCCTTCTTCCGCCCGACGCCCGTCGAAGCAGATCATCGTCGACACCCCGGCGTCATCGACTCCGACATCGCGGCAAGTTCTCCGCGACCTCGAGGTCGTCTACGTACGACTTCATCGTCAACGCTTGTGCGGGAGCGTAATCCCCGCTATCGGTCTACATGGAGGTAATGTAACCCGTTCCGCCACCGTTATCACATGTACTAGATAGATAGATCCTGGCTAGTTAGGGTTTCGTTCGCTAGAAAATTAATGTTTTCTGCACCGTAACCCCTTCAAAAAGGCCAAAAGACCTGGCAGGACAATATTCATTACAGGGCCAAAAGTTTAAGGTACAGACCACGGCGACTGCCGAATTCCTATACTACATCTAATCTAAGGCCGCAGACTGTGACCGGGAGCGACTCTTCCGAGTAGCAGCCGCCTCAGTCGCTTTAGCAAGGGTCCTCTCAAAGAGTGCCACAAGCTGCACGGCCAGCTGTGAAGCACGCTCCTTCACACCACCCAGCGACGCGATTCGGCCATCGGGTCTTCGAGGAAAGCCGCTGACAACCTTCTCAAAGTCACCCGGAACCTGATGTCCTAAGAGGAGCTGGAAGGTGAGCTCGGAGCCGTGTACCGTCTGCAACCGCGAGAAGTCGGCGATGGTGGTCGCGTCCTCAAACGGCGCAGCAAGGGAGTCCACGGCAGCCGGCGGGTGGTCGCTTGGGAAGATGCTCCGGTGCACCACAGTAAGGGCTCCCGTCGACTTCTTCAGCGCGGTTGTGGACTTCTTCAGCGCGTCGGACGCATATGCGCAGACCCGGTCGAGGAAGCCGACAACAGTCGCCAAATCAACCGCGTCACTCGACGTGTCTTCCGGGGGAGCTCCACCGCAAATCTCTGCGCAAGGGATTCAAGGTCAAACAAAGGAAAGATCAAGACACAGTAGGCATTAAGCCGAAACTTACCCCCAAGAACACCGGCGAGTGAGAGGAGACGGTCGACTTGAGTCTTCTCCTGGGCGACCCGCGCCAGCTCCCGCTCTTGAGACTCATGCAGAGCCTTCTCAAGCTCAGCAACTCGCCCAGTAGCGTAGCCCAGAGAAGCACGTAGCTGGTCCCTCTCATTCTCCAGGCGAACATAGGCCGCGGCTGCGTCAAGCTGCTGGCGGTAGTACGGCTGAAACAAAAGCAAGATATTAATAAAGTTGTGGGCGACTATACTAGTCACCCACACCTTCGGGGGCTACTCCCATCGGGAGCGCTGATCGCGCACCCGATGAAAACTCAAGAATACAAGTACAAGCATAAAGGACTTACGTGGTCCAGGAGGTCGGGGTCCTCTGAAGCCGAAGGAGGAGCGCGACTCGACGACGCAATGCCAGCAGGCTGTGCGCGCACCTCCTCCACCACCACTTGAGTCACCAATTCAGTCGAAGGGGCGGATGTATGCTCCACGTCCCGAGGAGGGGAGCTAACATCGCCAGAACGACGGCTGCAGCAAAGACAGGCACACTGGTCAGCTCAAAGATTGCAGCCACAAAACACAACTCGAAGAAAATAAAGCACCAAGAAGTTCACCTGGTGGTTTCAAGGTCATCGTAACTCCCCAGGGAGGGCGACGCCATCCGCGCAAATGAATGAGGAGCCGCGGAGCTGACCGGAGGAACAACCAAGGGCTCATTCCAGTCACCCGAAGACCGCGCACCCGACGACGTCGCGACGGCCTCCTCCAGAACATTGTCGGCATCCCTAGCGGGTGACGACGCGGTAGCAGAATCGCCACCACTCGCGAGCTTCCGCTTCTTCCGTACAGGTTCCTCCTCTTCGTCTTCGTCCTCCACCTCTTCGTGGGGAGAATGAGCGGAAGGAATCTCATCGTCGTCGTCCTCCTCCTCGACAAATTTCGACTCGTCGTCGGGTCCGTTCTCGGGGAGAGGAGGAAGGCTGATCAGCAGGGACCGACCCTGAAGCAAGTAGACGCAAGTCGAATCAAGAAGCAAGTAGACGCAAGTCGAATCAAGAAGCAAGTAGACGCAAGTCGAATCAAGAAGCAAGAAATCAAGAAACAAAATAACAAGGAGAACAAGTCAAGAACTTACTTCAGGAATGGGGTTTGATGCCCCGTAAGCACCAACTGGGCATTTGACGTTGCAGGTATCCGCGACTCGAAGGTTGGTGATGGACCTCACTTTGGCTTCCACCTCCTCATCGTCAAGTGGCTCGGTGCTGACGCCCTCGACGGCCCACATCCGGTGGGGCCGAGCGCTGAGCGGCTGCACCCGGAGACGGAAGAAGGTGGCCATCAAGAAGACGCCACCCGCCTCGCGACCAAGGGTTTTGGTGAGATCGCGCAGCAGGCCCAGCAGAGGCCGCGCGGCTTCTTTCTCCCCAGCAGTCAGCGGGTGCGTCCAGGCTTGAGTCTTCCGCAGACCACGTCCGCTGTCGAATGCCACCAGGCCATCCTGGCTCGACTGGACGTAGAACCACTTCTTGCGCCACCCCTGGACGGAGTCCGACTTCTTCATCTGGAAGTACGCGGTGTCACCGCGCACTTGGATTCTGAAGCCGCCCACGGGGAAGGGCAACCCGCTCTTTCCAACGTTCTTGCGAACGAGGAAGAGCCACTTCCACAGTGCCCAGTGGGGCGCGACACCCAGAAAGCACTCGCAAAGCACAATGAAGCCCGCGATGCTCAAGACGCCATTGGGGGTCAGATCATGGATCTGAACCCCATAGGCATACAGGAGGCCGCACATAAAATCGTGCAAGGGGAACCCGAAGCCCCGCGGAAGGAAATCCACGAAGCAAACGCGTTCCCCATCCCGGGGTGTGGGGTAAACTTCTTTGCCAGGAGCGCGTACCTGGACTTGATCTGCAGGCGGAAGAAGACCTTGGGCACGGAGGAGTTCGATCTCCGCCATCTTCACCGACGACCTTTGCCAGTCGCCGTCGGGCTTCTTCATCAGCCCGGCTTCATCGACAGCGGCGGAGGAACCAACGGCGCTCTTCGGCTTGCCCATGGCGTCGCGAGGCAGCGCAAGGTGCACGGACAAAAAACACGGAGCTCTGGATGGCGGCGAAAATGGTAGAGCAGAGGAATAGGAGGCGCAGACGATTGAAGAAGATGATGCCCTCGCGTCCAAACGCGGTACTTATGCCTCGAAATATCTCATCTCAGTCGTCCAGAGAGAAACGGTTCCGAGCTGCCACATCCACCATCCACGTGTCGCGCGGAGAAACCAAACGACGCCGCCCACTTCGTCCACTACGCACGAAAATCGAGGCATCATCATCATGGCGCGCAAATTTCGCGCCCAGTTCGGAAACGTGACAACTGCTGACCGCGGTCAGCTCTGACAGTGGGCCCCGCCGCGTCACGTCCCATCAGGCGCAGAGGCGTGCAGCGGATCGTCATCAGTGACGTCATCAGGCCAACGACTCTAAAATCAACTGAATCAGCTCGACAACTCGACAGGATGATTCGAGTAGTAAGCTCCTCAGCTGAAACAAACAAAGTAGGATCGACAGTTGATCCGAGCACCCGAAGTAATCATTCGGGTGACAAAGAAAAACGAGTAAGCTCAGTCAGCTGAATCCATCTACAAGTAAGCCAGCAGGCTGAACTGACGCTTCACAAGAAGACCAAAGCAAAGTAGTTCGACTGCAGGTGTTACTCCCATCGAGACCCCGGTTCGACTGAAGAAATCGAGTTCAAGCTCAAGATCAAGCAATCCAATGGCGCGTCCAGGAGGAAGAAGTCCTTTGCCCGACTCTACGCTTCGACCAAGCACTCGGGGGCTACTGACGTGGGGCTACCTTTCGGGTAGCCCACGATAAGGCTACCTGGGCCGCGCCAAGGATTTGTAGGCCCACGTGGGGTACCATGTAACCTAGTCCAAGTCGGTTAGGTCGCATAACCTGCCATATCTGTAAGTGCCATCGGCATCGACCACCCGAGACCTGGCTACCTATAAAGCCAGGAGGGTAGCTCGTCCCCAGGACAACCAACGAAGAGATACGCTCATAGTCATCACCATAAACCCTAGCGAGATCGCAATCTCGCCATTGTAATCGCTACTCGCATCAATAATCAGACAAGCAGGAGTAGGGTGTTATCCTCCGGGAGCCTGAACCTGGGTAAAACCTTGCTTGTCAGCCGTCGTGATCACTAACACCTCTCTCTCTCCCCATCAATCACCCGGGGTGCATAACCTTGGGACTTGTCGAGTTAACACCTCGTCACAAGGATTGCCATTTCGTGGACATGATGAGAGTGAAGAATCAAACAATAGGGGGAACTTTATTGAACTTCTAAAATGGCTTGCTCAAAGTAATGAAGAAGTTAATAAGGTTGTTTTGAAGAATGCTCCCGGAAATTGCATATTGTATAGTCCAAGGATACAAAAGGAAATTATTAAATGTTGTTCAATGGAAACTACTAGACTAATCATTGAAGATGTTGGTGGTGACCACTTTGCAATTCTTGCCGATGAGTCTAGTGATATGTCTCACAAGGAACAACTTGCTCTCGCAAGGTGACATTGTTTTGCAACAAACATGGCATTCAAGTTCCTTCACCGGATGATCAATATGTGGCTCATGGAAGATCACAACGGTATTATGAAATACAAACAATTAATGATTCGTTATAGAAGAGAAGTATATCTTGGTGTCCTTGATCAAATTATTCAAGAGCTTGACAATCGGTTTGATGAGGTTAATATGGAGTTGCTTGCTTGCATGTCGGCCTTGAATTCATTTAATTCATTTGCTTCTTATGATGCACAAAAGGTAATGCAACTTGCCCAATTCTACCCCAATGACATATCAAGTGTGGAGTTGATAAGACTTGAGTTTCAACTTGAAACCTTTATTGATGATATGAGAAAGGATGAGAGGTTCAAATGTGTAAATCATCTTGGTGAGCTCTCTACTATGCTTGTTGAAACAAAAAACATCTTATTTATGATTTGGTCTACTTACTTCTCAAATTGATATTGATCTGCCCGTGGCAATTGCAAGTGTGGAAAGAGTATTTTCTGCAATGAGTCTAGTGAAGAACAAGTTGAGAAATAGCATGGGTGATGCTCTCTTGAACCATTGCTTAGTGACATTTATTGAGCGAGAGATGTTCTTGAAAGTAAGTGATGATGACATAGTTAAAACCTTCATGGCAATGACTGAGCGTAGAGTTCCCAAATGAAGATATGTACTTTTCTATTTGTGCTATATTTTATTATGTAAGACTTTGTTCATTTGTTGAACCATTTTGCATCGGGAGCTCACACATTTGAAACATATGTATTGATCTATAATGTTATAAATCATTTTGCAATTTTTATTGTTTTTTGAATAGTTTTTTAAGAGTGTGCCCACTTCAATTTTTTCCGCCACTGCCTGGAACCCTTTTACTCGCTCGGACGATTCATTAAGTTTTTGATTTCTTTTTTGAGTAGGGGTTCGTTTAGCTGGGCCAGTTGTTTATGCCAGTGCACACGTCTTTAATTTCCAGAGCAGCGCTATTCAGCCCAGTACTCGAGCCCATGAAGCCCAAAATGTATCAGCAGATCGAAAAGCCCAAACAACCGCTGCCCTCCCAACTCCCAAGTCCGGTCCGGGTCCCCCGAATGTTCAAAAAAACAAAGTCCGGGTTCCCCGAGATTGTCCAACAGAGCGGCGGCGCGGCGTGGTGGGTGGTGGGAGAAGGGATATCCAGAGAGCGCGCATCCGCGAGGAAAGAGGAGTTCCGGGGAAGATGCCGCTCTACGAATGCATGCTGATGCTGAAGCCGCTGGTGACCAAGGAGTCCGCGGCGGAGCTCGTGTCGCGGGTGGCAAGGCGCGTATACCAGCGCAACGGCGTCGTCACCGACCTCAAGTCCTTCGGCAAAGTGCACCTCGGCTAATCAGGAAGCTCGACGGCCGCCACTTCCAGGTGCGCCTTCTTTTCTTTTTCTACTAGCGAAGCCTCCTATCATATCATATCCCACTTTTGCCGTGCCTTGTGACCGCGCGGAATGGTGGCGATCTGATTCGCTCCGCTTGATTAATTGATGCGTACTGGCGAAATGGTTAAGTGGGTATGAATGTTATGCTCGATGAATTGCTCGAATAGGTTTAGCTGTTGGCCATTGGCATTGGCGTGTTTGATGAAATGCTCTGGCAGATATTCTTGGTAGTAGAGATCATTCTCTTGATCGCATTGAGTGTCAGAATGATTTGATCAGTTTGCTTTGTGTACTGGACAGAAGGATATACGGTGTCAGATACAGGATTTTGAGATGGGCATTGAAAACTAGAGCTGAAGTCTTCAGTGCAAAACACAGTCGAAAAAGAAAAGCAACGGAGGTACAATTTATCAGCCATATCAACTAAAAATAAAGTGGATGCATTTATCTATGTACAGGGGAATTTGGCTCTGATATTCTGGAGTGTTTGCTAGTTAATAATCAGAAAATTCAGTAATATTGAACAGATAATGAAACCAAAAGGCCATTATGATCCTAGTGGTTCGATTGTAAGCTCAAAAGAATCAAATATACAATTATCCCTTGCTGTATAAAATTGCTACTTCTATACTAGCAATTGTCGCTCATGACAGTAAACTGTAAAAGTGGGGTTTGAACTTAAGATGACAGGCATAGCTGAGATAGGTTGTGATCACCTAGTGTTGTGCGTATTTATAAACACAAATAATATTACACAAACGGAAGTATTGATAACAGGCATACTAGACTGTGTAAAATATTTGACGTCATGTGGATCCGCCCCTTCGATCTTTAAATATGCTGGCATTTGGAAGATGAAGTTGGTAAGTGATTCATGTGGTCATTTAAGTCATGAAGTGGTAGCATTGCCTCAGCTTACCCTTACGTTGATCCTTCTGGCTGCCCCAACCACAGATCTGGTTAGCTCACCAATTGTACATTCTTGATCTTCCACTGCCGCCAACCTTTTTCCTCCTCCTCCAACTTCGCCACTGCCGCACTGGATCTTTGTCCCCAGTAGGCAGCAACGGTGTTACTTTCGGAGGTGCTTCGAGTCACCATCATAAGCACTCATTTCGGACGTTTCTTCCGTGGTTATACTCGGCAAGTTTGCAGTTGCTAATCATATTCATGGTTTTTGAGCCTAATCATCACAAGTCTCAGTTATTTGGATGATTTTTGCATCCTGTTGGTTCTATTCCATCTCCTTGCAGATCCTTGATTTTGTCTCGCAGTCGAATGACACTGCCTGCTTTGTGAGGAATGGGTTTATTTAGGGACATTAAGGACGTGTTCGGCAACAACTCAGCTTCAGAAAATCTTACGATCCAGCTTCCTGCACTTTCCTTTGCGTCCTGAAGCAGAATATGTACGGCGTTACTCTGCTGTTTTACTGGGCCGACAACCCAATTTCGTTAGGCCGTCTTGGTAGTTTCAGCTTGATCCAGTTAGGGAGACGGTTATGGCGGCGGCGGAAGTTCCTGCCCGGTACTGAATCATCCCATTTTTTTTCAAATTCAAATGCATGCATTCATCATCATCATGCCATCATTGCATTCAAACTTAAATTTATCAAGTATAAATTTAAAATAAAACTTTCAAATTCGAATAATAACAAAACAAAGTTTTCAATATGCCCTCATACCATAACGTAGAGGCCCCCTTTTACTATAATCGTGGCGACCATCTGTTTATCGTACTAGTCCCTGGATCGACCTGCTAGAACACACAATTTAAGATGAATACCATAACATTGCATCAAGATCTATTTCACGATGATCCAGAAAAAAAGGTTCGATACAAGGTGCATAGCTCATGGCTAGCTCAAACGAAAGTAAACACACATTGGAAAGCAAATAGATATGGAGAGCTCCATTTTCATCATGTGCCAGATGCAAAGCATGTTGGTTGGAGACTCGTGACCCTATCAAATCCTTACTCCTCATCTGACGGACCTGTAACGCTGAGTTACAGCCCAATTTTCCTGGATCAACACAATTGAATTATGCTGGCAAGATGACACTAGCGTATATATATGGCAACTTAACTTCTACATGCTTATTTGTCTTGGTGGAATTTTGTGGCCTACTTTACATAAACAAAATTTATTCTATCATTTTCTAAAACCATGTTCATCTATGGCAAAGAGTACCATTGATAGACGTCTATGAGCGAACACCTTTGACCAACTACTCAAATCAAGCACCACTGATAGACATCAGTGAGCTCCCAAAACCCTTGTTCACGCATCAATTTTTAATTTAAGAAGTTGGGATGAGGATATCTTCAACAACTTCCTTGTCCAGTTGCTCAATTTGTCTGTAACCGGAGACACGACTAAGTATTTTTATTTAACTCTCGAGAGATTGCACTTTCACCACAAGACCCAACCATTCCCTCCTCCATGGCACCCAATTGTGATATGGAGAATAGAAAATCGAGACGAGATCTCTCAGAAGTAATTCATTAAGTCACAACACGTGACCCGAACCAACTTATCATCCCCCTACATTTGCTGGTCATGACGGATCGGGGTCTCACAACCTATATGATCAAGACAGAGCCAATATGACATGTGGCTGCACTAAAGCTAATAAACAACGAGTCTATATTCTTTCCACATTTGTGCGTTTCCCCCAAGGACGATTTCCATACAAATGTGGAAAATCGCTCAGGCTTAGACTCTTATTGTTTAGTAGCTTCCAATGTAGTCACATGTCATATGAGCTATGTCTTAATCATATAGGTTGTCAGACCCCGATCCAACGTGACCAGCAAATTTAGGGGATGATAGGTTGGTTCGGGTCACGCGTTGTAACTTGGGGAATTACTTTTGAAAGATATCGTCTCGATCTTCTCTGTATCACAATCGGGTGCCATGGAGGAGGAAATGGTTGGGTCTTGTGGTGAAAGTGCACAATCTCTCGAGAGTTAAAATAAAGTACTTAGTTGTGTCCGCGGTTACAAACAATTTGAGCAACAGGACAAGGAAGTTGTTGAAGATCTCTTCATCCCAACTTCTTAAATTAAAATTTGATGGATGAACAAGGGTTTGGGAGCTAACTGATGTCTATCAGTGGTGCTTGATTTGAGTAGTTGGTCAAAGGTGTTCAGTGATGTCTATCATCAGCGGTACTCTTTGCCATAGATGAAATTGTTTTATAAAATGGTATAATAAATTTTGCTTTATGCAAAGTAGACTAAAAAACTCTACCAAGCCAAATAAGCATGTAGAAGTTAAGTTGTCATATATACTAGTATCTTGCCACCACAATTCAGTTGGCTGTAACTCACCGTTGCGGATGCATCAGACGAGGAGTAAGGATTTTTGAAAGGGTCAAGAGTCCCCGTACCTAGTCAGTACTTCTAATGGTTTAGTTGCAGTTTCATATGATAGATTAGTTAAACAGTTGCCGAATAATTGATGCTGGTTGGTCGATTTGGTGTGTGCATAATAAATGTAAATTGGAGTACTACCATGAAATCGTATATTGAAGTTTCTAGTTCGGGCTTTGTGTTCAAATAAAATGTTGAGCCGGCAATATACACTTATGTCCAAGCGTGACTAAAGATTACAGTACTGCATGAGTTACTGGTTGTAACTATCCACCACTACCAAATGATGAGCGTATGATTTCATCTCGGTCAGTATAGACTTGTTTACAGTACAAACTTCAATTATCCATTTGTTAACCCTGACACTTGAGCCATTAATCATTAAACACACATACATGGTAATTTATGAAGAGTGGATTGCGTGCCGGAGCTGACATTGTTCTGGACACAGGCTAGTGTGATTTTTATTTTGTTTTTTCTTGTAAGATAGTATTGTCACCTGAACCTAACAAATAAATGTCCACTGACTAACACTCCCTCCGTTCCTAAATATAAGATGTTTTAGCTTTTCTCTGTTTTCTCAGATTCGTATGAATCTAGACGCATTTGATTGTAATATTCACTCATTTTAGTCTGCATGCAGTACAAATTGCAATATCTAAAACATCTTATAATTAGGAATTGTGGGATTAATTGATTGGTTATGAACATAACTTTTTATGAAATTTGGTGGTGAAACAGAAGACTTCCTGTACTAAAAGAATCCCAAAGTTTTATGGTGAACCAAAAGACCACCCATGCAACAAGAAGTGAGGACCCCCTAAGTTAATAAGAATACACTGCAGCGATGCAAAGAATTTATCACTTAGAAATAATTTTGGTGTAGCTGCTTGTCTGATTATCTCATTTGGTTTTTTAGGATTTTCTAAATATGAGGTGAAGGATTGACTTTCCATACTGCTCTAAATTGGATGGTTCTTATTAGAAAGAATTTTGGTGTTGCTGTATTGTCTAATTAGTTTTTATGAGGATTTGCTGAAACATTGGGTTTATATTTGATCCTGTACATTTCTCTAAATGGATAGAAATTCTGTTTGTTCCTTTTTTTTCCTTTCAAAAAATGGCTTTCTTTCCATAACTCTTCAGTAAAACTCTTGATCGAACAGTGAGATTAGTTGAACACAACACCTTTCGAAAATAGCCAAAGAAGCAGTGGCTCATTTGAATATATACATTAGTGCATTTGAGAATTTTCATATGTACATTTAACAAGTAGAGTTATATATGTTTAGTTATTGTTCATTGCCAGCATTTTTCACCGCTAGTATTGGAGCCTAAAGTCTAAACATATGCTTTTATGGTGAGTGGGCTCCTTGCTTGATGTGCTGAAGTTTCTCTTGCGTTTTCAGGGCCAACTTATGCAACTGACCATGATGGTTCCACCTTCCTTCACCAAAGAACTCCACTATCTGAACAAGGAGGATCGACTTCTTCGTTGGTTGGTGGTGAAGCATAGAGATGCAGTGTACGGTCTGGAGTTCATCAATGAGGATGACGGGAGGTACGAGATGGACAGTTTCCGCCATCATAGCAATAGTAGTAACAAAGATGAGGACGTTGATGAATATGACGACAACAATGATGACGAGTACGAGGTCGGGGAAGATGAGATTTGCGTGACAAGATCTCTGCACTTTCAGTATTGTGTTCTGTTGCAAACTGTACCTGTCTATTTGACATGTATGTTGCCAATAAGGTCTGTTGATCGGTTCATGGGCTCATGGCCACTAGGTTTATCATATGGCTGTGGTAGCTATTTTGTTTCTCAGGATCTAATGTGGAAGCGCTTTACAAAAGTAGGGGAAGCGCTATGTAAAACACACTGGATTCATCAATATAGCATGTACAGAGTGGTGAACTACCAAAAGCATACACATCCACAAAACTACACACACATATATACTACTTCTTTTGTGTGGGTAGAACTACATATACTGACCGTTCAAAAACAAAATGAAAGAGAACATACATAAACATAACTACGTATATATCACACGACAATCGACGGCCACGATCGATAAGAAGCGGCGCGCCAGCCACCAGAACCACCCCATGATCCCGTCCTCGTTCTCATCGTCTGAATCCGAGTCGAAGTCGGTGTCCGAGTCAGAGCTGTCGGGCCGCTCCTGCTCCAGCCCGCCCCTTTCCATCTCGCCCAGGGACAGCGGCTCTTCAGAGACCACCGCGTCTTCGCAGCCGCACCGGATGATCTGAGCAGCCTGGCCGGGAAGATCCAGTAGGAGGCCGGTGCTGGGCTCGGCCGCCTCGACGATCGCAACCGGCTTGGGCAGAAGCAGCTTGGCGGAGGCCTCGCGGTCAACGGCGTCGAGAACTACCTGCGGCGGGAGCTCGACGGGGCTGCGCGCCGGGGCAGCGCCCATGAGCAGGAAGCATACCAGCGCGAACAGGACACCGGCGGCGCCGGCGCGGGCCATGTGCACTTCTTGGCGCGGTGTTCGTTGTTGACTTGTTGTGAATTTGTGATAGAAGGGAATAAGCTGGTTTAGGAGCTGACCAAATACTGAAGGTGTACATATAGTCAGGAATTACGTACCAATCCATTGCGTAAGCTGATTTAGGAGCTCACCAAATACTGAAGGTAGATATAGTCAGGAATTACACGTACCAATCCATTGCGTAAGCTGGTTTAGGAGCTAACCAAATACCTCCTCGAAACAGGCTTACGCCCCGCTTTATAAATAAAGCAACCGTCCACAGTTTACAACCTCCGAGAACAACAAAGAACAACAGTACGAAATACGCGAACGAGAGGTTTTGCTGGGGCCACAGCACAAACGAGCCCAAGAAAAACAGAGAAAAAGACCTGATACAAGCTCTACACGGTAGAGCTCAACGGCTGGGCGGAGGAGAGAGAAGACGTGCCGCCTTCAGGAGGTCCTCAACAATGCCGTCCAGCCGCTGCCTGTCCCTCTGTCTAGCCAACGGGTGCCACTCCTGCAGGTAAGCCAAGAATTTAAACACTGAGTCAGCGGCTCGACGTGGGAAGACATGCTCGATGACCATCTTATTACGAATCGTCCAGAGGGTCCAGGTCATTGCTGCGAACACCAACCAGAAGAGGGACCTCCTCCTCCCGGTATGGTTCGCCTGCACTTCCAGGAACTCTGCCAAGTCCCGGGCCTGCCACTCAGGACCCAATGCCTCGGCGATGAAGCTCCAGAGGAACCGAGCAGCGGGACAGGAGAACAGGATATGGGACCCTGTCTCAGGGACCGCACACAAGGGACATGTGCCATCCCCAGGTCCCAAACGCTTCACCACCTCCACTCCCGACGGGAGGCGGTCGCGGAGAAGCTGCCAAGTAAAAATCTTGATCTTTAGAGGCAGGGGCGCCTTCCAAAGATGCGTCGTCCAAGGTAACACCGGCCCACTAAACAGGACCCTGTAGGCAGAACCTACAGAGAAGTGCTTCGCCGACGTAAGGCTCCAAGCTACCCTATCCGGGCTGTCAGACAGATATATGGGGAGGGATGCGAGCATGGACCTCCAGCTCGCAACCTCCCCCGGGCCGAACGTGCGGTGGAAGCCAATGTTCCACTGTCCCTGCTGGAAGACGGAGGCAATTGACACCAATGGTTCTGCACAAATCGCAAAAAGATCCGGGAACACAACTCGTAGCGGCCTTCCGCCAAACCAGGAGTCAAGCCAGAATAGGGTATCACGTCCGTTACCTACGGATGAGACCGCTCCTAATCTGATAGACTCCTTAATAGATTGGATGGCATGCCAGAATTGGGACCCCTCTTTACGTTCACACGCCAACAAGGGGCAGCCCCTAAGGTACTTGGCTTTTATCAAGTCGAGCCATAAGCCGCCCTCACCCCGAAGGATCCTCCACACCCAGCGCAACATCAGGGCCTTGTTCATGTGTCGCGACGCCAATATACCTATGCCCCCAACCTCCTTGGGGGCGCAAATATCAGCCCACTTCACCATGTGGTACTTCTGTTTCCCAGACGAGGCCTGCCAAAAGAATCTAGCTAGCTCCTTGTCGAAGCTAGCATGGACCCCGTCCGGCAGGATATACATCCCCATCATAAACATGGTTAGGCTAGAAATGCACGAGTCAATCAAAATCGTTTTGCTCCCCTTGGAGGTAAACCTCCCCTGCCAAGGTTCCGATTTTGATTTGACTCGTGCAACAAGGGGCTCGTAATCCTTAGCGAGGATTCTAGTGTCCCTGACCGGCATCCCCAGATACGTAATTGGGAATGAGGCCAACCTGCAATTCAGGTTGTCCGCGATCCTCTGCTGGTCTTCCTCCGAGTACCCAAGGATCACGACCTCACTCTTGTCGAAGTTGATCTTAAGGCCCGACATGGCCTCAAAGCATAGGAGTAAGAACTTGAGGTTAATGATATCAAGTTCCGACCCCTCTACCATGATCATAGTGTCATCAGCATACTGTAGGTGGGTCACGCCTCCCCCCGGGACAAGGTGTCCCACCACACCACTGATATGGCCGGAAGTCTTAGCACGCTCTAAGACCTCCGCAAGGGCATCTACCGCGGAATTGAAGAGCAGGGGGGAAAGCGGATCCCCTTGCCTAACTCCACAGGTGGACCGAAAATAGGGACCTACTTCCCCATTCACGTTAATGGCTGTGTGACCACTCATAACCAGCTGCATGATCCACCCAATCATCCTATCATCAAGCCCCCTCCGCTCTAGAACCAAGCGGAGGAAGGCCCAGTCTAGGCGGTCATACGCCTTCTGGAAATCTAGCTTGAGGAACACGCCTTTCTGGTGGCGTGTTTTCACCTCATGAATAACCTCACTAAGAGCTAGGATTCCATCGTGTATGAACCGGCCTTTCAAAAAGGCAAACTGGTAAGGGTGCGTGATTCGCTCCAACACGGGGGCGAGTCTAACGGCACACACCTTAGCCAGGATCCTATAGATGACATTTAGGACAGTGATGGGACGAAACTGGCGGATGTCCGTGGCTCCCACTACCTTGGGAATCAGGGTCACCACACCATAGTTAAGTCGTGATATCACCAATGTCCCAATATAAAACTCTTGGAACATAGGCATAATCACGGCCTTAACCGCCTCCCAGAAAGTCTGGAAAAAGGCCACCGGGAGCCCATCCGGTCCCGGGGACGAATTGGCTTTCATCGCCATTACTGCCGTCTTAATCTCTTCCGGCAAGAATGGCAGGGTTAGGTCTGCATTCTCCCTGTCTGAGACTCTAGACCGTACCGGCCATAGGTCCACTGCCAGGGAAACCCCGGAGCGGGGTCCAGCCGAGAAGAGCTCCTTAAAAAAGGAGTAAATATGGGATGAGATCTCTGCTGGAACCTCCAGCAGACGCTCATGCTCCCAAAGGCACGGAATCGAGCATTTTCTGCTGCGGCCATTGGCTATTGCGTGGAAATATGCCGTATTCGCGTCGCCCTTGAGGAGCCAGTTTTGACGACTTCGTTGTCGCCAAAACAGCTCCTCACCCTTGTAGATCTCCATAAGTGAGCTCTCCAACGAATAACGCTGTGCCCATTGGTCAGCCGTCAAACCGACCGAGTCCGACGTACTGTCCAACTGCTGAATGTCCGTAAGTAAACTCGCCTTACGCTGTCTAAGGGTCGCGCCTAGATTGGCACCCCAGCCCCTCATGAACTGGCGCACCTTTTGAGCACAGTGGTGCCATACATCCACTGCATTGAAAGTACGCGGAGGGTGGTCTGCAGCCCCTGCCCACTTCAGGCGAACGGCCTCCACAAACCCTGGCTGACCTAGCCAGAAGTTTTCAAAGTGGAACCTGTTCAGCCTTGGTGGCACGGCGCCTCCAGACGAAAGCAGAAGAGGAGAATGGTCGGAGCCTATCCTGGTGATCGCCCGAAGAGAGCAAAGAGGGTGTGCCATCTCCCAGTCGAAAGATACGAGCACCCTATCCAGCACACTCCGAACAGGGTCCACTCTGTTATTCGACCAAGTGTAACGAGCTCCCACCCTACGGATCTCTCTAAGGGCGAGATCCGCAATGCAGTCGTTGAACAACCGCATTCTCCGGGGGTCCACATTCGCCGAACTCTTATCTTCCGGTGCTCGAATCAAGTTGAAGTCCCCGGCAATGACGAGTGGGGTAGAGCACTGTTCCACCTTCGCGCGCAGCTCCGCGAGAAAAGCCGGTGCTCTAGTATGGTCAGCGGGGCCATACACAATGATCACCTCCCACCTGAAGGATGATCGTCTGTGTCTTATAAGCATGCTCACATAAAACTCGCCCCGGTCCATATCCTCCACTTCGAAGATTTCCTCCTTAACCCCAAGGAGGATACCCCCAGAGTGCCCAATAGCAGGGAGCCACTGCCACACAAACTTGTGTGGTGAAAGTCCCTGCAACTCCTGGATGGAGAAGTCCTGACGGATCGTCTCCTGAA
Organism: Poa annua; assembly: GCA_026929855.1. Classification (NCBI taxonomy): domain Eukaryota; kingdom Viridiplantae; phylum Streptophyta; class Magnoliopsida; order Poales; family Poaceae; genus Poa; species Poa annua. Next base: position 14,472,120 of record CM049428.1, read on the forward strand.
TCCCCACAATGTTCGCATCCTCTTGCCGAATGTAATCCTGGAGCTGCTTGCGACGTCCGGGTTGTCCAAACCCCCTCATGTTCCAATCGAATAACCTTATGATTGTATTCATTGTGGAACACTGTCGGGGGGTGTCCCCTTACGTGGGACGGATCGAGCTCTAGAAGTAGCCGAGGGCCGTGCGGGGCCCTTCGGAGGGCGTCCCCGTTTCTTCCCCACCTGGGGAAGAGCGGTGGGCGAGGCCTCACACGGGGGGGCCGAGCGTGCTCTACTAGCGGACGAGGGCAGGGGGGCACCCTTCGGCGGCCGCCCGCGTTTCCTCCCCACCTGGAGAGGAACGATGGGAGGCGCCTCACTAGGGGGGGCCCTCGTCGCGTCTGAGGTCGAGGGAGGAGACGCCTGCCCCGAGGAGGCAGGTTGAAGGGCCATCTCCCGCACAGGCTCGACCTGAGCCCGTGCAGCAGCAAGAGCCCCCTCGTACACTTCCTTCGCCTTGATAGCGGACAACTGTTCAAGCTTGGTTCCTCGTTCGCCCCGAAAAACAATGCCACACTCGCCGGCCACCTGCACCAAGTGGTCCAAAGGGACCTCATCCAGAACAGAGAATCTCGAACCCGAGGAAACGGGAAGTGAGGAACGTAGCGTACCTGCTAGGCTTCTCCTGGCGGCGGTCCTCTGGATCGCCAGCTCCTGAACTGTCGGCGTGGGCATCCCCAAGCCACCCCGTGCTGAGGCCAGCCTGGCACTCACGCGGGGTGTCTGGGGTAGCGACGCTGCCTGTCGGCTGTGGCGGGGAAGACCGTGGGCAGCACACAGGTACTGGCCGCCGGAGTGGCCGGGACCGTAGGAGGTGAGAGCGCAGGCGAGGTGGGAGTCGATCCAGGCGATAGGACGTAGCAGAGAGCACCAGCAGACCGAGGCGACGACGGAGGCGCCACCTCCAGTCCCACACTCCCACAATCCTCCTCTGGCTCAGTAGGCAACAAGCCTAGAGTAGAGGCGTCCAACCCTGGCAAGCCAAAGTTGGTACCGTACTGGGCAAGAGGGGGAGTCACGAGAGCTGGTGGGTCAGGGCGGGAAGTCCGCGGGCAGTCAACGGGCGGCAGCTTGGCCGGCGCACTCCGAGAGTGGACCAGCACACCTGGAGCAGGACGGGGAGCAGGCGAAGATGCCTGCACCTGAGCCAGAGGGGCCAGCGCGGAGGTACACCCAGCAGTCGCCGGGGGCACAGGAGATGAAACCTATGCCGGAGCCGGCAGGGCCTCAACAGTCGTAGCGGTCACCTGGTGGTCGTCCAGGCCTGGGTCATCGTCGTCGCGGTCAGAAGGGGAGGCCGACGGGTCGCCCTCCTCGTCCGATAGGTCCCTCGCCGAGTCTGTCACCGCCGAGGGGGGGAGCTGCCCCCCCTCGAGGACGACCCGAAGCACCGCTCCCCTGTTCCCTCCCCGACCCCCAAAGAAGAACGGCGGCAAGTCCTCGCGAATAAGGCCTGGGTCGGGAACTAGAACACGCAGGCGGACTGGGTCCTCGCCGGCTAGGGAGTTAGCGTCCACCTCCTCAAACCTACCCAGCAGCTGGGCCACCAACTCGACAGTGGACTGCGTCCGGGCCTCCTCTGGTAGTCCGTACAGACGAACCCAGACAGACTGGAGGGCTGGGATAGTGGAGGGAATGACTGCGGAGGGGCGGATGGAGACACGGATCCTGGTGAGCGGCAGGGTGTAGAAAGACTCGTCCAGTGTACAGCAAAGCCTCAGACTCTCCGCCGAGGAAAACACGACGGAGAACTCAGAGGGAGTGAGCTCCCGAATCTGCCACAGGTGATCAGGGGAAATCCACGCCAGGTCCTCTCTCAGGGACTCCATAGTGAGCACGGTGGCGATCCCCGGTAGCTGGTCTGGGAGCACTGTCAATGTCGCCTGGTTCTGGGGTGCCAACCTCGGCTCCCCCCCCCAGGTCAACAAAGAAGAAGAGTCCCTCGAGTCCAAGGCCCAGAGTCTCTAGCCGGGACCGGTGAAGCACGACCGGCTGAACAGGGCACTCACCAATGGCGTGTCCGGGGTCTCCACACCTCAAACAGCACGGAGGGCGTGCGCAGTCCGAACGATAGTGGCCCGTAGCTCCAGAGTTGAAGCACATGCGTCTCGACGGCGAGTCCCGCCCTTCTGCCACCTGAGGGGTTGGCGCAGCTATCCCAACCTGGGAGGAGGTACTCGGGTCACGTCGAGGCTGGAACAAGTGGGAGCCCACCTAGGCCCCCTCCTGTCCCGCCGTCCACCCCACTCGAGGTCTTCTTCTTCCTCTTCTTGAGCTTCTTCCTTGTCGGCCCACCGTTGGCGGCCTCTGGGACGGGCTGTCTGAGCGGGGGGTGCGGCTGCGGCTGCAGCTGGGAGTTGTGTTCGCGGTCCCTAATCCACGACCCCGCCTCCGAGGACCGTCCCGGGGAGCGCGCGCGTCCCTGCACCCTAGCAACCAAGGTCCTGCGGAGCTCCGCCTCCCTGGAAGCCCCGGCAGCCGCGACCGACCGTCCCGGCGACCTAGCGGGAGAGGAACGGCGGGTCGGATGGGCTCCTCCCCGCGGTGGATCACGAGGCCGCTCCTGGTCCCCGGCCCGGCGCTCCGGCGACCTGCGCATCAGCGCCAATCCGCGGCCCGGGACCCTATACGCGGGCGGGGGCGGGTGTCGGACCGGAGACCGACGTGGGGGAGGTGAGCGGGGGCGCGCACGGACGAGTGGCGGTGGTGAGGCCGGCGAGCGTGCCCGGCGGCGGGGGTGGACGTCGTCGTCCACGTCGTCGCCGTGGTCGCGCTTCATGGCGTCGGCGGCGAGGTGCGCCGGCGGCGGTCGCGGTGGCTGGGGAAGCGTGGGTCGGGAGGGCACGAGCTGAGCACGCGTGACGGCTGGGAACCGAGCGGGGAAGGTTAGGGTTCCGAATCGCACGGTTTCGTAACTCCCCGACGTGGGGCTACTTGGGCTAAGGCCACAATCTAAACCGCGACAGGCCTGTTCCGTGGGCCGACGGCCTGGTAAGACCCCCTGCCTCTGCGGCCCACCCGGCCCAACTAGCCCACCAAGGCTTCGTTGACTAGGGTTCGGTTGCGGCAGGAGATTGCCGCCGCCAGCCACCGAGCGCGCCGCCGTCGCCGCCGCCCGCCTCATCAGCACCTCCTCCGCCAGGGCCGTGAGCTCGCGTAGGAGTTCCGGAACCGGGTCCGCCCTCACCTGAGGGTTTCCCAGCGGCACTGGCCGGCGACCGGGCGACGCCATCGGCGACCCAACCCGGCGCGTCGCGCGCGAGCTCCCCCGCTTCGCCATGGCCAGAAATTCTCCGAAAGTCAGCGCCAGCAGCGGCGTGGTTCTGTCGACAAGGTCGTCCTCTGGGGCTGCGGCCCCGTCGTCTTCATCCGCGATATCCGCCCAACGCCGGCCCTCCAGCGTCACCGCCGCCATCACCGACCTGGTGAGGAAGCTGGTTGCCGGACGGCGGGGCTTAGGAGATTACGGGACGGGGACGCCGCCGGTCAGCTGCCGCCTGAGGTCACCGGTGTCGCCGGGAACGCCGGGCCGCCATCGCTGGAGCTTCTACCGTCCGTTGTCTCCTTTCCTGTCGCTAACCAAATACTGGAGGTAGATATAGTCAGGAATTACGTACCAATCCATTGCGTAAGCTGGTTTAGGAACTAACCAATGCAAATATACTGAAGGTATATATATATATACTAGTAAAATGCACGTGCGTTGCTACGGGCATTATCAATTTTAAGTAATTTAGCATAGTATATTTTTCAGATTCTCATATTTACATGTTGTATTTTACTGTTTTTTTATTCCTCAGTCCTTATTCTAGCATAATTACAACTAACTACCCTATATTTGAACAATACAACTATTATCCATAACATTCAATAACATAAGTGAGAAATAAGTTGCAAATTGTTGTTCAACCCAACTCACAAAAAATACATAGTGCAGCCTCTTTTTCTGATTCATTAGTTACGTATGCCTATATCATTGTCCCTCTAGCATGAATATTCTCCATGACCAGAAACTTTTAATCTATAAATCGCAACCTGTGGCAAGACATGAGCAATTTTGCTAGTAGTTAATAAATTATGTTGGCGAATTATCTAGGAAAAAACTAAAATTAGTGAAAACTTTCAAACTTTCTCCTTCGGCTATGTGATCGAGAGAAGACGGTAAGGATGAAAGATGGGAGAGGAATCAAACTCGGAAAAACGTGTGGCCTTCATCTTGAACCTCACAATGGAGAATTGTCCTGAGGTGCAGCCCTCTCGCTTTTGATGGCCACAAGTTGTCGGCCCTCACCACGACACGCTGATGAGACCATGCATGAGATGGTGGGCGAGACGCTTGCACCACGGAACGACGAGTGTGACCTAAACGCTCTGCGACACCAGAGATGTCTACTCAATGTCCGGAGTGGCGCTTCCTCTCATGAAACTTGGAGGCCCTTAATACAATTGTTGTCCGACACACAATATTTCTTATCCTTGTAACAGATGCAATACCTTGCAAACTTTGAAGCGTACAATTCATAGATAATGTGATGAAAACGTTGTGTTTTTTGTGATGCCATTATGGACAATAAAATCTAATTATTGTTTTGAATTAGTAGAGGCTGGGCAAGTTGTGCAGCTCACCATCGAGTAGATATGAACATTGGAGTACAGTTGCACATTGACCAGAACAAGTGCACAACCGTGCTCTAGACAGTTGATATGAACGACAACATCTGCACATAGCAACGCAAAAAACAGAGCAGAGACCAATCCACAATGTTGAAAAACTCGAACCAGGACATGAGAAGAGAAGGAGGAGCTGGCGGACACACCAGCCATAAGAGGAGGAACTTGGGGCCGTGACCCAGTCGCCCTTCCATGGGAGGATGAAGACCTGGCCCCCGCGTCGGCCATGAGGAGGGGTCGGGGGCTATGGGAGGCGGAGGTGCTAGCGGATGCGTCGTCCATGGAAGAAGGGAAGCGTTGGGGTCTGGTAGGCATTGTGCGTGTGTGCTTGTGCAGCCGTCACCATGGCTAGGAGGGTGCCTGCTCCAGCACCAAGCGCAGCACGGCAACCTTCTCCGTCGGCGATCTCAAGCTGCGCCTCTTCTCCTTCTCCTGGCCGATGCCACCAAGGGACCCTCCACACGCAGCTCCTGCTCCAATCACCGCCGCCCCCAGAAACTTCTCCTCGCGTTGATATTGTCTACAATGAGATTCAGTACAAATGTGACACGAAAGGAAGTAGACACCAAGACATCACCTTACGATTTGTTAGAATTTTTGCCAAGCCAAGCATCTGATTACCAGGTTTAACCTTTGCATCTGTATCATTTGATTTACCATGCTGCTGAGGAGCTTTCATGATTTTCTAATATTCGGCAGCAGCAGCTGTCAGGCTCTGGTCTTGCCCTAGGAAACCTGCATGTAAATAAATTGTGCGACCAATTACTGAATCTATTTGTAGACTTGAGCTTGCAATGACTATTTTCAATTTGAGAAGGGTGATTACATGAGCTGCCACAAGTTCTTCATTTTTCAAATTCAAATCAGAAAATTAGCACATAATGTGATTGTGCAAAAATACTGAAATTGTGCTATAAAATTTTCAAACTCTGTTAAAAGGTTGATCGATTGCGAAGATGAAATGCTCAATTAAACTGTACCAGAACATTGTGATAACTAATCAGCAATCCACATGAACAAACCAATAGAACTGCAGCATGTCCAGCGCAGCGACATCCATCCTCTTCCGAGACTTGTTGATGTTCTCCTCGACATTGCTCCTTAGCTCTTCGTCATCTTAACAAAGCTCCTGCCGATCCCCTGTTGATGAACAGGCCGTACAGGTCCTCCACCGTCCCATCTGCCAAATTAAACATCAAATATGTCATCTGCCCAGTTATTATCTAATGACAGTTAATGGTTTGATAGTTCATTGGTCGTTGATTGCAGCTCATAACAGAGCAAAAGCAGGACCAAAGTTGGATCACACTCACGAGCACACAAATCCTACTGTACCCAGCCGCACATATCAGCGCAAGAGGCCGGAGGAAGGCGTACCTGGGCTCGAAACCCTAGATCTCGCCGGCGCTCGAGGCGGCGAAACCCTGCCTGTCCGCCAGGACGAATCCGGCGCCGACGAGCCGGTCTGCGGGCAGGGCACGGGGCCAAGCGCGACCCGGAGGGAAAGCGGTGGGTGGGCCATAGGAGGGCGAGGCTTCCAACAGGCTCGACGAGCTCCTCGGCGTGGGGTGAGAAGCGGGGCCATCGGCAGAGACGGGCCACCGGAGGATTTGGAGTTGGCGGGGAGTCGGCGTAGCTCTCAGCCGACAACCATGAAGAAATCGGGGATTTCTATCCTTTCGGCAATGTTACAGTTAGGTCCCTGTATATGGACTGCGGGTTGATTTTACAGAAACTGAAGGACTAATCTGTAAAATAACCACGACGTACGACGCCTCAACGTAACAGATATTATATAGTAGAGATAACCACGACGTACGACGCCTCAACGTAACAGATATTATATAGTAGAGATATAGTCAGGAATTGCGTACCAATCCATTGCGTAAGCTCGTTTGATTAGTCGCTAAGGAGTAAGGAATCCTGCCTTGTGGCCGCCTTCGTGTTATGAGAGGGAGAGACGACTTGAGCGAGAGCGACTGAGCATGTACGTAGAGAACAATCTCTTCTCGTGCACCAAAAAGACTGTACAAATTGTTTTATTCAAGGTTTTGTGCTCACCGTTGGTTATTCTTGTCAAGCATAGAGCATGGGACATGTATAGATTTGATTCATGTGAGAATGTAGCGAAAGCAATCGCAGATTGCACAATAATAAGAACATGCATGATTTTTTCCATGAATTTTGAAACTTTTTTTAATTTTATTTTTAAGTTAGATCACTTGATTTCGGGAGCATCCAAACTCCACTCGATTCAATGTCAATGTTTTTTATAAGACATATAAACGACATTGATTGTCGCATAGTAGAAGGCATGTCAGTTTGTGCCAACCACCAACTACTTTGTTTGCACTGTTCTTGCATGCTCGTATACCCAGCTCGTGGTCACTAGCTAGCGCATACACAAATCAACTCTGTACGCGACAGTACACTCAACTGTCGCTCAACAATCTAATATGCTAATATTTCCGTTTCATAATACTCCATAAGATAAGATGTTTTTAGCAATTTTCACATTCATATGTAGACATATGTATCAAAACATGTTTTAGTTTACATATGCGCTCATTTTACTATGAACCTAAACAACATGTTTTACGCATGCAGTATATTATACAACGGAGGGAGTACCTTTTGACATCTATAGCTTCATTGCACTTTGGTTGTTTTAAAATTTTAGAACTCTTGGATTGGACTAATTCTGTCCTCTGGCAGATTAATTATCTAAGAATCCGGATCGACGTGATGTCATGCCAGGAAAATGCATCCAATCTGGATAACTCTCTGACTGAGCTCTTGGACATGCACGGTGCAGGTTCTGCCTACACTGTCAATGATCTATTTTAATATATGTACTAGAGTTCCACACGTATCAAGGTTTTATTGGCTGACTGATTTGTCCACCTCGCTGTTTTGTACAGAACGTTGATAGCTCCGTCTCTTGGTGAATGTTTCGTTTTTACCTGCCTAGTCTAGTAGTCTGTCCGGTAGTAATAGTATGTACAAGCATAAATTAATTTTAAAAGAAAATGAAATAATAATAATCAGAAAATCGGAGGACACAAAAAATAAGAAGAAGGTACAACTGAATTTGGTAGACTACTAATCATCGTTACAAAGTGCTATTATGTTCCACAAAATCTAAAAAAGCTTCAAACCTTCCCAGTATAAACTTTGAGAATTTTTTAATTCATTTTAAAATTGCTCGCAAAAGTTCCTAACGTGAGCTCCCCTAGACACATCAAAATAGCAAACACTTTATCCCTATAAACCGTGGTTCAATTACCATGTAGCAGTGAAAGTGTTCCTCAGCCATCTTTATTTTTATGCGATACATTTATTTGTTTGTTTTTGGCAGAAAACAACAGGAACACTGCTTAAAATTTAAATAAGTTTTGGGGTTTAAGATATAAAATGTGCAGGAGTTTTGTCAATTAAAAAGGAGGGAAAATCAAATGAAAGTATCAACCAAGTTAAAAAGAGTGTGTAGTTTTTCCTGATTGCTCTGAATGTAAGCCATCGAATCTCCTCATTAAAAATCGCCGCCCTACATCTCCATATAGTTTAGGACGAACTCCTCGAAACATGAAAGACTTTCTACTCTTCCATATATATATAGCTACTATCATCAGCTCTTGAAAACTAATAAAAATAATAATTTACAGTCAACTTGGAAGAAAAGACGTAAGACCAATGTTTTTCCTTCCAACACGTAAGAATAACAAGGGATGACATTGCTTTTTGATATCTCATAGTGTCTCTCACCATGCTTGTCTCTTTGTTGCGAGGTGTTGAGGTTGGCCATGCCAAGGCAGTTCTTAACTATATTCTAAAACCTCTACATGAAACGACATTTAAAAAATTGGTGGAATGACAACTATGATCCAACTCACATAATGCAAATTGGAGAAAGTATCCGGTGAAAAACAACTTTCAATGGAAAATTTAAAAATCACAAAAGACCTATATGTAAAAGTTCTGAAAAAATCAACAAAAATGCATTGCGTTGGGAAGGTAGAGTCGATATGCTTTTTGTACTATGATTTGAGCTCAAACCACATGAATATTTTGTTCTTCTGAAGGCGTCCAAGCCTCCAACCACCAAGAATTTAGCTTCCTAAAAGTTGAAGCCATTAAGTATTCACTACTGCTCACCTAAATCTTCCATTCGATCGTTTTTTCTATTAGTATTTAGGTTTATTTTGCTAAGGTCTGTCAAACAATCCACGAATTGCAAATACACATGATTGAAAAGCTAGAGCTTGTGTGTTGACATGACTGACCCATGCATCACCAAGTAAAGCTTGTTTTGCATTCTTTTACTTCCTATTAGACATTGGAAAGATGAGGGGTGCTATATCTCTCGTCAGCAGTGGAGCCCAGGAAAGTCCCTTAAGGTCTTTTCTACCATTTCAGATGGTGGTTAAGGTTGATTCACATAAAATTTAAGGTATGTGGCCATTTCATCCCAGAGATCTCCCAGTCTGACCCCGGTCGTTGGCCGATCTTTCCATTCAAGCCAATGACATCTCACCAAGATCTAGCAAGTAAATTCCATATATAAGAGTTGTACACATGGTTTCAAAGGACTTTCACATGAAAACAAATATGTGAATATTTCTTAAAAATTACGTAATTACTCCTTCACTGAGAAACATTTCATATTTCATACAAACTAGAGCACTCCAAAATTACAAAGACTTCCTACTTGGGTTTTACTGCCCACACTTAAATCAACCACTACTAACAAAACCGATTGAGACATCAATTCATCAAAGACTTGTTTTCGGTGGCACCTCTACTAAGATGTAGTGGAGAACCCAGAAACTTGTTGGAGACTGGGCAAACATAATTAGGATCCAAGCTTTTTAAATAAAACTACTATTGAAAGTCACGTATAGCTCAAACAGAGGCGCCGTCCCGAAGTCTGGTTGGTGCCCAGCAAGAGGGATGCTAGATCCAGCCCCGCTAAGAAGTAATCCAACAAAAATAAGCTTATTGGTGGGCCTACCTTCTCGGTATGACAATCGTTAATTATAATATCAATGCATGGAGTTTCATGGAAAATAGGTTGCTCAGTGCAAAGAAAATTTGAACATAATAAACTTGAATTTAAAAATTGACTAACATTTTCTTATTGTTTCCTCTGCATAGGAACGAGCCAAATCTACACAAATCTCTCACTTATTTTTCTATCTTTAGTTATTGGATATTCCTAGCCTGCGGGTGTTGCTATCTTTTTGAAGATGGTGTGGTTCTTCTCTCTATGCCAGGGTCCGGGGTAAAGACCCCTATTCGTCTCGGATTTGACAGCGGCGACGCCTAGCGTCGTTTCCCCTCCTGAGGGCGTTGTCGTGGATCTTAGGTGTTCTTGGTTGAGCCTTCCGTGTTATCTTTTGGTAGCATAGTTTGCGTGCGTTTGAGTTGTATGTTATTCCGGGATCCGTTTTGTAAGAGGGTTACCTCCTATTTGTATCGTTTGGCCATGTTGTGATTTTATTTATAAATCGGGGCTACGACCTGTTTTGAGGAGTATATTCCTTGCCATACGTTCCAATTGTATTCTACATGTGCACCGTCTGGTGGCACTTTGGCAAGGAGAGTGACTCATATCTAGAAATTTGGGTCAAGCTTGCACGCACCTTCCTACGGTTTTTGTAACGCCCCGCGATTTTTCCCAATTAGAAAATTGTTTGTTTTTATCATCATGCATTTAATTATTTGCAAATTTTATTACAGCTCAAAATAATATTTTATGCAAACCTTATTTGTTTTCTCAAATAATAAATTTGTCTCCATCTATTTTAAATACAAAGTCCCCAAAATAATATTGGGAAGGATTGTCAAATCATTTCAAATCAAATTTAAAACTTTGTAAATGTTTGCAAAGTTTCCCTCTTTCTGTCTCTCTCTTATCTTTATTTTTTTCCTCTCTCTTTTCTTTTCTTTCTTTTTCCTGGTATTTGGAAGAAAAAAAAAAGGAGAGCAGCAGGTTCAATTCGGCCCAAGTCAGCCCACCTCCCTCCTACTCGTCTTCAACCTGTACGGCACCACATCCATGGCGTCCACGTCCTCCTGTAGATGATGGGACAGCCGGGAGATTTTCCTCCTCCTCCTTAAAAACTGAAGGAGATATGCCCTAGAGGCAATTAATAAAGTATATTCTTTATCATATCTCGTTTGTTCATAATAGGTTTTTGTGTCATGCTAGAACCGTATTAAGCGGAAACATTAATGCGGGTGTGATACGTAAACAACCAGGTCCCTAGTAGCCTCTACTAAGACTAGTTTCGTTGCGCGATTGATGATCGAGGTTTCCCGGTCATGGGGCATGGCGCCGGTCGGCAATGAGAGTCATATCGTTAGAGAACGATTGAAAGAGCATTTTCCCTCATGTGTGGTTTTGGTAATTGAATGACAATCTCTATGGACTAATGTTTGCATTGAGATATCATTATAGATCATGTCCATGGAATTGTGGAGTTCATGTGTTGAACTCTTGAACCTCATGTGTTGAGTGAAGCTTATTGCAAGTATGTCTTGAAGATTCAAGACATCATCTTAGTGAAGAAAAGATGAGTTGTGCAAGACCAAGAGAAGCTTTCTCGAAAAGATCCTATGCTTGGTGCTTGCAATGGATACATGAAGACGAAGCTTAGCGAGACTCTCACATTGTGAGCATGGGGGAGTATTTGGAGAAGTCTTCATCAAGCAAGTATTTGGACGCGCAATCAAGAAAGATGATCCACTTGAAGAGATCAAGATAGTCATCATCCAACTCAAGTGGAATGCTCAAGGCAAAGGTATGATCTTGATAGGGCTATAGGATAGATAGGCGTACTATCAAGAGGGGCTCTCAAGTTAGTAACTTGATCGCATTCTTGTGGAGAGCTCAAACCTTTGCATACTTGGCATATCATATTTCTTGGTTCTTATTTGGCTTTTATGTTGGTGAGGAATTATAGCTTGGTTCATCTCCATGTCAAGTTCTAGTTCATCGGAAACGGTCTTACTTTGGAAAAATTGTTGGCTTTCATCCATGTGAGGATTTAGTGCTTGGGTTATCTACATACTAAGCTCTAGTTCATCAAAAACAGATTTCGTATGAATATCTTGTTACGTTTTTTATATTGGAGGTTTTACCGGTTTACATGTTTTAGGAAAGTTAAACCTTTCCCCATTTGGTTTTATCCTCACATGATGGACTATGATGTTTCTATGCATATTCAAGTAGAGCTCATTGTAACGATTCCAACGAGCCAAAAATCATCGAAAACGGAGTCCGGATGGAAATGATATTGCAGTTTTGGTTTTGTTGTTTCTGTCAGTTTTCAGTCACTCGGAATATCCGATTCTGAATGAATCGGAATATCCGATTCTCGCAGTTTTTCTCGAAAAAGAGGCACTGATTGGAACCGGAAATTCAGGTCGGAAATTTCACTTTTGGGCGGAATTTCCGGTCTAAATTCTGGGGGGGGGGGGGTATAAATACCCCTCCCCTTCTTCTTCCCTTGCCCAACCAAGGTAGCACGAATTTCCTCTCTCTCCTACTCCATTGTTGACCTTGGAAAGCTTGATTCCTCTCAATCCCTCCATTGATTCTTCCATATTCTTTAGTGAAAGTTGAGAGGAGATCTAGATCTACAATCCTACCAATCCATCTCTCCTCTAAGTGAGGGGAACCTAGTGGATCTAGTTCTTGGAGTTCCTTTGTGGTTCTTCTCCTTTGTTCTTCCTCTCTTCTCCCCCCATATGCATTAGTTGCTTTTGGTGGGATTTGGGAGTGAAGGATTTGACTCCTTTGTGGTTTCCTTTTTTCTTCCTCTCTTATTCCCCCATAAACATTTGTTGTTGTGTTGGAATTTGAGAGTGAAGGACTTGATCACTTCGTGTGCTCTTGCCATTGCATTTGAATCGGTTTGAGCCCTCCACGAGGATTCGTGGTGATTTTACTTGTGAGTTTGTTACTCTTGGGTCTTTGGACCCTAGACGCCTTTTGTGGCAAAGACCTTTTGTGGTCACTTGAGAGCCCCCAATTAAGTTGTGGGTGCGTGCCTCAAGACTTGGGAGCCCCCAATTAAGTTGTGGGTGTGTGCCTCAAGAGTTGTACGGGATTCGATCTCCGCCCCAAAGGAGATCAATAGTGGAAGGTGAACTCGAATCTTTTGTGGTTGAGTTCATCAGGAGAAGAAGGTGAGCCTTTGTGGCGTTGCGGCTATCCTGTTGTGGTTGCGCACACCTCTCCAAACGAGACGTACACCCTTTGGGTGGAACTCAGGAATACATCCTCGTCTCCGCGTGCCTCGGTTATTTCTATACCCGAGCTCTTTACTTATGCACTTTACATTGTGATAGCCTTCGTGCTTGAAGTCATATATCTTGCTATCATCTTGTTACTTGTATTGCTTAGCTTAAGTTGTTGGTGTACATAGGTGAGCCTAGTTTATATATCTAGGTTGTATGCTTGTTAACGTAAACCTCTAGTTTTATTCCGCCTTTATCAAGCATACCGGAATTTCCGGGTCACTCTTGGACCGGATATTCCGGCTCCTCGAAAAAGTTTTAAATCGCCTATTCACCCCCCTCTCTCTAGGCGACGACTATCCGTTCAATTGGTATCAGAGCCAGGTTATCTCATTATTAGGACTAACCGCCTAGAGATAAAGATGTCGTTTAGAGATCTAGTGCACAATCCCTCTTATAGATTCGATGGCACAAATTATGATGTTTGGAAAATCCGCATGCTTAATCTTTTTAGAGACATGGGTTCAAATTTTAGAGAGTATTGTAGATATGGGTTTTTCTCCTCCAAAGGATTCACAAGAATTATCTTTAGAGGATGAGAAAAACTCTTATCTCGATACTCTCGCATCTAATGGTCTCATATGTTCTTTGAGCGATGTAGTGCTTGCGTCAATCATGCCTTTTCAGAGCGCTCATGAAATATGGACAAAGCTTCAAGATATATATGAGGTGTCCAACATTTCCAAGGATGATTGTCCTCCTTCCACATCCGGTCGTGATGAGCTCACGACTTCCTCCACTTCACCGACATGTGGTTTGCCACAAGGTAATGATATGGTGAGTGGTGATAGAAATTGCAATCTTGATGATGAATCCACTATTGACTATACTTCTCACCCATCTTATTGCAATGCTCTATCTTTGGACTTAAGCACATATAGCACTCAAAATTTCATACATGCTAGTGTTGATGGTCCTTGCATATCATGTAGTAGTTGCTTAACTAAATCTCATGATGATATGATTTCCTTGTCTTGTTGCCATGATCAAAATGTTTCTATTTCCTCTAGTACTTGTTTGGCTAACAATGTAGAGGAATCCCAACAATTGTTGGAACAAGACTTGGACCTCAAAGGTGCTTCAAGTGTCTCTTCATCGTCTTCATCCACTACTCACATTTGCCTAATGGCTAAGGAGTATAAGGTATCACCTACCGTGCACTCCAATATATCTCATAATGATGATAATGATGATGATGATGATCTAATTAAGGAGAAGGTTGAAATTGTCTCTCATGCTCTCTTAAATAATAAAAATGTTCATGATAACTTCTTAGAAATCATGACTACCCTTTTTGAGCTCAAGGAGACCTTTGAGGCTATGGAGACCCGTTGTCATGAAGGGTGGGGTCTTTCTCGTGATTCCGCGGGTGAGGTCCATAATATTGAGAATGCTCTTGAGGAAGAGCAAGAAACTCGGGTTGCTCTCGAGGAGAGATTGGAATCTAGTGAGGAGTTAAAGAATGAAGTAATTGCTAAACTCACTAAAGAACATGACCATGCTATTGCTAAATGTAATGTGCTTAGTAAAGAAAATGCTAAGTTAAATAATGAGCTTGTCATGTTGTCTCCTTCCATTTATAATATCAATGATGCTTGTGCTACTAACTCCACTTTGTGTGAAGCATCTATTTTGAAGGAGAATGTTGAGCTAAGGGCTCAACTTGATTTGCTAACTAGCAAGTATGGGAAGTTGGAAGAAACTCATGAAAAGCTTTTTAGCTCTAATGAGGATCTCCTAGCATCCCATGCTAAGCTAAAGTTAGCTCATGAGGCGGTCACTACGAAGGTAAAATCTTGTGAGCCTCTTGTGGACACTAGCACAAGCTCTACTACTAATGCTTTTATTGCAATGTGCTAGTACTAGTAATTTTACATCACATACCATTGCTAAATCTTGTGATGAATTACATTCCTTGCCTTGTTTCTCTAACATTGTAGCATCTACTTCCTCTAGTATTTGTGTTGAAACTAACCATGTAGAGGAACTCAAAGAGCTCAAGGCACAAGTCGCTTCTTTGAAGAAAGACTTGAAGAAGTGTCATGAAGGGAAGTCCACCCTCGACAACATGTTGAGAGTGCAACAACTTCCTCATGACAAGAGTGGACTTGGATTCAACTCCAATAACAAGAACAAGTCCAATGTCAAGAAGAAGCACAAGTTCATCAAGAAGAAGGTCCAAGAACAAGTTATTGATTCGGCCAAGATTATGTGCTTCAAGTGCAAGGTTGAAGGGCACCATGTGAGATCTTGCCCTTTGAAGAAGAAGCCTCTTAGTGAGAAGCAACAAGTGAAGCAACCTCAAGTTCAAACTCAAGCTTCCCAAGTTGAAGAACCTTCCCTTCCCAAGAAGAAAGGTAAAAGCCGCCTTTGCTACAAATGTCGTGGGAAGGATCACTTTGCTTCTTCATGCACTCATGGTACCTTATCCAACCCTCCTATTATTGATAATGTTCATTCTCTTCGGAAGGATAAGGTTGGCAATGTGTTTGCCAAATTTATTGGTGCTCAAAGTGGTGTCAAGAAAAGAACCATTTGGGTTTCCAAACCTATTGTGACTAACCTCTTAGGACCCAACTTGGTTGGGGACCAACAAGTTAAAACTTGATCAATAGGTGTAAGCGGAGGACATTGGAGACTTGACTACATCATGAAGAATTAAGGGATCTTCATCACTCATATTCTCTCAAGTCAAGTCAATTGGATTATATTGTCTTAGCATATATCTAATGCTCCTCCTTGCGGTAACTTGTATCTAATTCATATGTATACATTGAAAGTTACTTGCACCCTTACATGTGTTTGGTTTTGTGCCTTACTAGTGTTTCATATGTGTTGTGCACTCTACTTACTTATGTTGAGTAATCAAGCTTGTGTATGTTGGTTTGCACACCATGTATGTTTGAGCCTCTTGTCTATTTGTTTTTATCTTAATTGGCTCTTTTTATGGATTTTTAATGGACTATCCCATTTTGGGGGAGTGATGTGCTTTTTGGTATCTCACCCCCTTAAAATGTGTATTCATGAGGAATACCACTTAGTAGTGATATTTCAATATTATCTACTCTCTTTGTGGTATACTCATGAGAAATTCAAATTCTAATGTCCATTAATTATCTCTTGTTGGATTTCTTTTGCCTCTTGTTACAAAGAATGGATTATCACATTATGGGGGAGTAATAAGCTATGTGCATATTACAAGCCTAGAAAATGTGAACATGAGAGGTAGTGTCACCTAGAGTTGATATTGTTGATTATCTTGTTCCTAGGTAGCATGGTACTCAAACAAGTTCCATATTTTCTTAAATGCATTTTGATCAACCATCTTTTGGTATCTTGTTTGTGAGAAAGTTTCTTGATGCCTAGAATGATCATTGAATATGTGAAGTCATCAAATATCTAGATAAGCATGTTTTTCAATTCTTTTATTTTGCCACGTGCTTATGTTTTGTGAATATGATCTTAATTATATATGTCATGTACCACCGAGAAATATCTCCATACAATCATTGTCTTTGACAAGTGATAATTATATTGGTGGAAAAATTATTGATCATATTTACATTGGCTTTTGTTCCTAAATTGTATTATTCTATCGCCAAGTTTGTGTTGGTTTAACCACCCATTTGTCTTCTTTGCTTCATTTAGATCTTTTTGTTGCTCTACTCATAATTTGTGTTGTGCTTTCTTGAGTTAGGACAAGCAAGGATCCCATTGTTGTGCAATTACATTCGAAGACTTAATTCTAAGTAATGCACTATTCTTGGGGGAGCTATCCTACATTGAGTAGAACATCATCCTTTTAATTGTTATCGGGTCTTATTGTTTTTTCTTGAACTTTGTATTCAAAAAGATATATGGAGGGTAATGATCCCACTTGTGTGCATTTTGTATTTACATAAAAGATCTTAAAAATGCACTAATCATGGGGAAGCTACTCTATACTCTTTAGAACACTATTCTTTAAATTGGTTTTGTATCTTATTGCTCTTCTTGAACATGACTAATTGGTTAACAATATATATGGAAAGTGATGATCCCATTTTTGTGCATTTTGTATTCAAATACAAGATCATAAGTAATGCACAAATCTTGGGGGAGCAATCCTATATGTTATTCAACATTAGTTGTCTTCAATTGGTGTTTGTTCCCGATGACATGTCTCTTTGAAAGACAAACATTTTTCGTCTTGGTACTTTGTGCCATCATGAAAATTGTAGAGGGCTTGGTTTATTTGTTGAAACCTTACTCTTCTTTGTGGAGTTGGCTATCTCATCCCATGGTTCCTAGTCTACCTTTTTGGATGAGATAAACCTTCGAGCATGCTTGTTTGATTTATTTCTTATGCTCATTGGTTTAGCCTTGACCTTGATTTCATTTGATATCTTTTCAAATTGGTTTCTCCAATCATGTGTTGTTTTGAGTCTTTTGATACAATGAGGACAAATCCTTCTCTTGCCACACTTTTGTGTAGCTTCTTGATTTAATTGGTGTTTTGTCTAAATTGTATCTCGCTTGGTTCTTGAAAGTTTTGTGCATGCATATTTACTATATGAATATCTTATGGCATGTTTACTTTCGTTGATCCAATATATAGGATAAACTCCATCAAATCCTAAATGGCTAAGATGTGCATGAAATTTTATTTCATATCAATATGCACATATTTATGCGGAGTTTGTCCTATGTATTGTAGTTGGACTAACTACTTTGGACCCAGTAAGTTTGGGTGCCATAGTGTACTTGATTTGTTTTAGGTACATGAGAGATGCATTGGAAGCTTGCCTCTATTTAAAGAAGATGTCTCCACCATGTGCTTCTTGGAGCCAAGCTTGGATGATTGTGAACTCTCATCCTCTACACCGTCAATGCTATCTCGGTAACAAGTATCTAACTCATGCATATACTTATAGCTCTCAACCTTGTGTAGGTTGCTCTTTGACATGAGTTTCTCTAAGTTGCATTTGATATGGTTTTTGCAAAGTTTTTTTCAAAACATCTTCATTGCAAATGTGACTTAGCCGGGATGATTAAACATCAAGGGGAATATATATTTATATATAATCATTTTCATGATTCATGGATCCCCAATATGTTAATCTAGCAAATTCATTTCAAAGTCTCTCATATGCAATATTGATGAATTCTCATAAATCATTTGCCTTTTGTGTTATTTGTTTTGTGTCTCGAAGTATCCCAACTATCACTTATCCTATGTGGGTACTTGTGTTGCTTTGAGAACTTGGTGTTGGAAGTTCATCTATACCCTCTAAGAATAATTTGAGCTATGTGCTTTGCTTTTAAGCAAAAATCTTATCGGTGTATTTATGACTTCCTCTTGGATATCATGTGCTTTACCTTGTACCTACATTGTGTGTGCATGTTTCTTTGTGGACTTAGTGACCACTTATAAACTTATACACATGAAGGTAGTTACATATTTTATTGGTATTCAAAATCTTTAGTGATCACCTTTTATTACTTTCTTGATTATTTGGTGATCTCTAAAAGGCACAAGCTTGTTTTTCTATTGGTTTCACATTGCATCTTAATAAGCTTGTGATCCTATTTGATTTATCCTCTTGGGTGTGCTTGTTTGCGAAATACATGATATGCACTATGTGCCTCATAATTTGAAAGACTATGGTGATGCTTAGGCACATCCTTGTTTAGTCTCCTAAAATGTATTTTCATGACACACCCATTCTTTCTCGTTTGAGCAAGTCTTCATTTGTCACTTCTTTCTCTTGTTGCTCAACATTTGTGTGTTGCAAGGTATACTTATTTTCTTAACTATACAATCTTGAACATTTTTGTGTTCGAAAGCATCTAGGAGGGAGTGAGGATTCCATGTTATGCACACCATATTGAGATACAAATCTTTTCATTGTGCATGTACCTTGGGGAGTTCCCTCTTGATTTTTAGAACACTTGGTTGATCTTATCATAACATCCTATTGTGTGCAATTGGTTTTGGATCCCTTGATTGCTTGCTTCTTTGTGAATGCTTTTCCCCTTTGCAATTGGTATCCTTCCAGTGGATTTCAATCGATATCTTTCTTGTGCAATTTTTGGATCCTCAATATAGTTTGATCCCCTTCATCTACTCGTCATTGGATAAGTGCATTTGATTTCACTCATATCATGAGAAATGCATAAATCATGAAGGAGATCTTATTATGTTACCTTTCCAAAGCCTTTCGCCCATTTCGGCAATCGTTGCCAATGGGGGAGAAGTTTTGGAGGGTTGTATGGAATTGGCTTTTTACTTTGGTATCTTCTTAAGTATTCGCCTTCCTTGCCTTTGCATTTGTTGCTTGGTTTTATATATATAGTGGAAACTCCACCATCGGTAATGGTCGATAATATATGCAATGAATTCATGTTCATACACACGTGCATAATTTATGGGGGAGTTTGCTCTATATATGTGGATGGACTAACATCACATACCTTTGTAGTATTTGATGTTAGTGCAACCATTATTGTTCGTTAAATTCCATATTATAAACCCTCTCAAAAGAGATTGTCATCAATTACCAAAATGGGGGAGATTGAAAGAGCATTTTTCCTCATGTGTGGTTTTGATAATTGAATGACAATCTCTATGGACTAATGTTTGCATTGAGATATCATTATAGATCATGTCCATGGAATTTTGGAGTTCATGTGTTGAACTCTTGAAGCTCATGTGTTGAGTGAAGCTTATTGCAAGTATGTCTTGAAGATTCAAGACATCATCTTAGTGAAGAAAAGATGAGTTGTGCAAGACCAAGAGAATCTTTCTCGAAAAGATCCTATGCTTGGTGCTTGCAATGGATACATGAAGACGAAGCTTAGCGAGACTCTCCCATTGTGAGCATGGGGGAGTATTTGGAGAAGTCTTCATCAAGCAAGTATTTGAACGCACAATTAAGAAAGATGATCCACTTGAAGAGATCAAGATAGTCATCATCCAACTCAAGTGGAATGCTCAAGGCAAAGGTATGATCTTGATAGGGCTATAGGATAGGTAGGCGTACTATCAAGAGGGGCTCTCAAGTTAGTAACTTGATTGCATTCTTGTGGAGATCTCAAACCTTTGCATACTTGGCATATCATATTTCTTGGTTCTTATTTGGCTTTTATGTTGGTGAGGAATTAGAGCTTGGTTCATCTCCATGTCAAGTTCTAGTTCATCGGAAACGGTCTTACTTTGGAAAACTTGTTGGCTTTCATCCATGTGAGGATTTAGAGCTTGGATTATCTCCATACTAAGCTCTAGTTCATCAAAAACGGATTTCGTATGAATATCTTGTTACGTTTTTTATATTGGAGGTTTTACCGGTTTACATGTTTTAGGAAAGTTAAACCTTTCCCCATTTGGTTTTATCCTCACATGATGGATTATGATGTTTCTATGCATATTCAAGTAGAGCTCGTTGTAACGATTCCAACGAGCCAAAAATCATCGAAAACGGAGTCCGGATGGAAAAGATATTGCAGTTTTGGTTTTGCTGTTTCTGTCAGTTTTCAGTCACTCGGAATATCCGATTCTGAATGAATCGGAATATCCGATTCTCGCAGTTTTTCTCGAAAAAGAGGCACTGATTGGAACCGGAAATTCAGGTCGGAAATTTCACTTTTGGGCGTAATTTCCGGTCTAAATTCTGGGTGCAACGGTTCTATTTTCTGGGGGGGGGGGGGGTATAAATACCCCTCCCCTTCTTCTTCCCTTGCCCAACCAAGGTAGCACGAATTTCCTCTCTCTCCTACTCCATTGTTGACCTTGAAAAGCTTGATTCCTCTCAATCCCTCCATTGATTCTTCCATATTCTTTAGGGAAAGTTGAGAGGAGATCTAGATCTACAATCCTACCAATCCATCTCTCCTCTAAGTGAGGGGAACCTAGTGGATCTAGTTCTTGGAGTTCCTTTGTGGTTCTTCTCCTTTGTTCTTCCTCTCTTCTCCCCCCATAAGCATTAGTTGCTTTTGGTGGGATTTGGGAGTGAAGGATTTGACTCCTTTGTGGTTTCCTTTGTTCTTCCTCTCTTATTCCCCCATAAACATTTGTTGTTGTGTTGGAATTTGAGAGTGAAGGACTTGAGCACTTCGTGTGCTCTTGCCATTGCATTTGCATCGGTTTGAGCCCTCCACGAGGATTCGTGGTGGTGTTACTTGTGAGTTTGTTACTCTTGGGTCTTTGGACCCTAGACGCCTTTTGTGGCAAAGACCTTTTGTGGTCAAGACCTTTTGTGGTCACTTGAGAGCCCCCAATTAAGTTGTGGGTGCGTGCCTCAAGACTTGGGGGCCCCCAATTAAGTTGTGGGTGTGTGCCTCAAGAGTTGTACGGGATTCGATCTCCGCCCCAAAGGAGATCAATAGTGGAAGGTGAACTCGAACCTTTTGTGGTTGAGTTCATCAGGAGAAGAAGGTGAGCCTTTGTGGCGTTGCGGCTAACCTGTTGTGGTTGCGCACACCTCTCCAAACGAGACGTACACCCTTTGGGTGGAACTCGGGAATACATGCTCGTCTCTGCGTGCCTCGGTTATTTCTATACCCGAGCTCTTTACTTATGCACTTTACATTGTGATAGCCTTCGTGCTTGAAGTCATATATCTTGCTATCATCTTGTTACTTGTATTGCTTAGCTTAAGTTGTTGGTGCACATAGGTGAGCCTAGTTTATATATCTAGGTTGTATGCTTGTTAAAGTAACCTCTAGTTTTATTCCGCCTTTATCAAGCATACCGGAATTTCCGGGTCACTCTTGGACCGGATATTCCGGCTCCTCGAAAAAGTTTTAAATCGCCTATTCACCCCCCCCCCCCCTCTAGGCGACGTCTATCCGTTCAACGATGTGATGGACATACCCAGATTTGGAGAACGTAGTCGTTACGCCTTTAACCGTGAGATCAACTCTTATTGTTATTCCTGGAAGATACTTTGATTGCACCAAACGTCGTATCTTATTTAGTATGACAATAACGGTGATACTTTTGGGTATCGGAAAGGAGTAGTTGAGACGAGGGGTCAAGAGCGGGATTTATCAGTCCGCATAGCAGGATAGATACTCTCGGGACCACTCGGTGAGATCATGTCTAATGAGCTTGCAAGCGTGTGACTAGGTCACGGAGACACGAGATCATGAACGAGTAGAAGATAGCGTCGTCGGTAACGAGGTCGGGATTAGGTATGGAGATATCTATGGAACGACGCTCGGACGTGCTAAGTATCGCTATGGCAAAAGGTCTAAGACTTTACGTTCAGGTTTGATAGATGAAAGTCATTCGTTATATCTCAGGGATTAATTCATGGGGTCCAGGCCTACGAGTTAGTCGTTGATCATTGAGGAGCCTTGATCATACCTGATATTTTATCGAACCGCTAGGGTAACACACTTAAGGGGTTTCGATAAGACAACCGGAAAGGAAGGAGATCACCGGGAGCGTCCCGGGAGGGGTCCGATGGAGATCGGGCAGCGCCGAAAGAGTTTTCGGAGCTAGGAAAAAATTATATATATTATGTTTGATATTAATTAGTGTTATTAATATGCAAATATGACTTTATATATTTATTTTCGAATTTATTTAGGCAGATTTCCCTAAATGGGCCTTCCGGACGAAAGAAGGCCCAAGAGGGGGAGGAACCCCCTTGGGAATTCGGTGGGGGAGCTGTGGACGGCCTTGGTGGGCCAGATGGGGCCCACCAGGGGGCCGGCGCACCATGTGCCGAGCCAGGCATGTGGGGATAGTCCCACATTGCCTGGCTGGCAAGGTTGGCTCCCCCCGGGAGCCTATATAAGAAGGGGCAGCCCCAGCCTTTTAATTCACCAATTAATTCCCGATTTCTCTCTCGATCTCGTGGTTCCCAAGTTGGAGCCGCGCCGAGCTGAGGAAGGGGGGATCTCTTCCACCATAGCCCTCTGCCGCGCTGCTGGTGTTCCGGTCCAAGTCTTCCGCTGCTCGTCCTGGACTGGAGCTTCGGAGGCCGTCGTCTCCACCGTACGTGTGCGACTCCCTGTGAGGTGTTGCGCTAGCGGTACTCGGAGGCCTGCTTCCTCTACACGACCTTGAAGTCGGCTTCGTCGGTCTTCATCGACAACGTTTGTGCGGGAACGTAATCCCCGCTTTCGGTCTACAAGGGTACGTATTCCGATCTCCGTTCGTACTACTATATCTGCATAGAATAGATCTTGGCATGCTTTTAGGATATCGTTGGTAGGAAATTTTTTGTTTTCTGCACACGATCCCCTTCAGTGGTATCAGAGCCGATCTATCGTAGATATAGCTGTACGCTGTTAGAACCCGTGCTCTGCACGGGGGCACCGTTCCTGTTATTTGCTACCCTCTAGCGTGCTCTTGTGTATTCCAGCGGCATTGAGTTGATGAAGCGGCCCGGACCGACTTTACGCGTACGCTTACGCGAGACTGGTTCCACTGCTGACATACGGCTTGTACCGTATATGTGGCTGGCGGGTGTCAGTTTCTCTCTCTTTAGTTGGTCTTCGCATTTTCAATGGGGGCCCGAAAGGGATGCTTAAACATGCAATTATTGGATCGTTGTTGTGGTCATAAGATTCGTAGGTATGAAGCGGTTTTATTTACGAAAGCCCCAAGCCACGTAAAACATGCAAAAGATAAAGTAGAAGCGTCTAACTTTATTTTGCAGGGGCTATGTGATATGGTCAAGGTAGGTTTATTAAATTGTTTATAAACTGTGGGCGCCAAGAAGACCATGGCGCAATGGACTATATCACATTGCATTACATTTGATGTTTTGTGTGCATCTTATATTGTGTGATTGTGTGTATAGTATACATTAGTTACACGGCGGTAGCTGAATAAGATGATCCCTTCAAAATACCACTAGTGTTCTCCCTCCAACGTGCACCACCAAGAAAGTTCTACGTTATGAGGCAGGCCGTGCTGATCGGGTGTCAGACATCTCGTCATTCGCATACAGTGGGTGTAATCCATGTTGCACAAGCGTCAGCGTGGAGGTCTTTGGTGGCGAGCCTAGCATACTCAGAGGTATGGCCTCGGAACAGGAAGACCGAAAGGTCGAGCACGAGTCACAAAATTGGTGTGGCGGACGATTTTGTCTACTCTTGAAGTTGTGCCGTCGGCTTTGATGATGAGGGGTGGTGCAATGGATGGGGGTCGTGTAATCGCTTAAACGACCAGGAGGGATGTTCGTTTGAGTGGAAGTTATGTTAGTTATTTTCTAAAATACTATAACTCAAAATTTTATTAACAAAGTCTTATGTTGTTGCAAATTCCATTGTAGATGTCTCGCCCCTCGTTTAACCTAGGTCTGTTCCTTGAGAAAGAAAAGCTTAAGACCAATGGGTCAAACTTCATGGCCTGGTTCCGCAACCTGAGTATCCTCCTCACTCCCCATAGGTGAAGGGGTTACGGTGCAGAAAACAATAATTTTTCTATCGAACGGAACCCTAACTAGCCAGGATCTATCTATCTAGTACATGCGATAACGGTGGCGGAACGGGTTACATTACCTCCATGTAGACCGATAGCGGGGATTACGCTCCCGCACAAGCGTTGACGATGAAGTCGTACGTAGCCGACCTCGAGGTCGCGGAGAACTTGCCGCGATGTCGGAGTCGATGACGCCGGGGTGTCGACGATGATCTGCGTCGACGGGCGTCGGGCGGGAGAAGGCAGAGCGCCAGCACCGGGGCTGGTGCGCCGGCAGCATAGGGGGGAGGCGCGGCGGCTGCAGGGGGCGAGACGACGTCGCCCAAGCTCCTCAATAGAGTAGCCTCCGAGCACTCGCAAACATACGGAGCCTAGCGACAACTCCCGGTCATTCAGATCCAGCTGAAATCGCAGGAGTAGATCTTATCTGGAATCCCGCAGAGCAACGACGCTCTGCGGTATGGCTTAGGTGGAGAGAGACCCCCTTCCTCAGCTCGGCGCGGCTCCAACTTGGGAACCACGAGATCGAGAGAGAAATTGGGAATTAATTGAATTTCCTGTGAATTAAATCAATTAATATGCCTTGCTATATAAAGGGGGAAGGGGGTGTGCAAACCCCTTGGCTCCCCCATGTGGGACTAAACAAAGGACATGGGAGGGGGGGTTCGGCCCCCACATGGGCTGGCCGAACCAGCCAATGGGGCCCACCCCCCTTTGAGGTGCGGCTCCCCTTCTTGGGCCCTCTTAGGGCCCATACAGGTGGAAGCCCCCTTTTTCCTTTATTTAATTAATATTAAATTAATATAAAAATCCCATTAATTCATAATTAATATATTTGTATATAATTCAATATCCCGTAACTCCGAAAACTCTTTCGGACCACCCGAACAACTTTCGGACATTCCCGGAACCATTCCAGACCTCTCCGGAACTCCTTCCGGACCACCGGAACTCTTTCCGGATCATTTCTCTCTCTCCAACAAAAACCTATAAAATTACAGAACCTATCTCCTAGCGTCGCTAAGACCTGAAGTTTGTTACGCTACGGTTCGGGAACACTCCAGACATGGTCGAGACACTCCGCTCACCAATGATCGTCAGGGATACCTGGAAATATATGACGACCCCTGTGCATTCCACGAATATCGTCGTTGAACCATAAGTATGATATTCATTCCCTTTGTCTCTGCGATACTACCTTGTCCGAGATATGATCGTAGACACACCGATGCCTTTGCTGTATATCGTTACCGACGAAGGTTATTAACTCGTCTGTGATATTACATCTCCATGACCTAGTCATAAGCTGCAGCTATATAGATGCAATATCACCGAGTGGGCCCAGAGTATCTTTCCATTACAAGAATGAACAAATCCCGCTCTTGATCCTTACGTCTCGATGCTCTTTCGGAATACCCAAGATGGACACCGTTATTGTCATGCTATATAAGACACAACGTTTGATGCTCTCAAAGCACTCCTACGAAGCAACAATAAGTACGGTCTCACGGTCTAAGGAATAAGCTATCATACTCTTATCTATTGCAAATGACAAACATCGTAATACGATCTTATTGCAATACTTTGCGTATGTCCACCACCTTATTCAACTAACAAGATGACCCCATTGTCAACCGACGTCATTGTCCTTGATCGGGAATCTCGATCAACTTTTGCCCAATGGACTAGCTCATATAGAGGCTTGCTAGGGACCTGGTTGTCTATGTATCACACGTGTATTAACAATTCCGATTAATACAGTTATAGCATAATACACAAACCTATTATAAACTTATGAGATAACGCAATAAATACTACTTATTTATTTGCCTCTAGGGCATACCTCCTTCAGTCTCCCACTTGCACTAGAGTACAAATAAACTAGCTGCATTTTACTTTATCAGAATCCCTTATCAAATAAGAATCATTTGATAATGCTTGCTCGTGGAAAAGTGTTACTGCACAATCCATGATTGTACATGCTTTTGCGATTCACTGGCATCAACTTGTTTGATATCACCATGTTGTCTAACAACATATATGCAAATACCGTAACTAAGTGAGACTTCTGCTTCCCAGCGCTTACTCTGATTATACTAACCAGATAACTGCCCTGAAAAACACACTCAACCATGCAGAGCCCCTTGTAACAATTACAAACTCGCGATATCTACATACTTTCACACCAATGTAGAAAACTTGACATTCAAATGTCAATCACTTAACTAACGCACTTCTACTTCCAGTAAATTCCAAATTTACTTTCATAACTGTTCTTTACTCCAAGAACATCGGTTATATTTTATCGAGCAGATAATATGGTTTCTGTATGATGTCTAATATATACACAATAGACCCACATGTCATACAACCATTACCTTCATGCATCATTACTCTTAATGACCAATTGGATTCCAAAGGACCATCCTTTTGATTCTATTCTGACTCCTCAGATATAATCCAACACAACTCGACTAACTATATAAAATTCCCGTTCTATTTCAAAATAGACACTAACTTTTAAATAGTTTTACAACTTCATCCTATTCTATTGGTACAGTTTTCACAATGTGTTAACTACACAAGATGAATTCGACTCCCACTCAAATTATGTCTCCACATATTTGATAACACGAGCTCCCACTCAAAAACATGTTATCCACATATTTGAGTTCCCAAGCTCCCACTCAAAAATATGTTCTTCACATATTTCTCCTGAGTGAACTAACTATGACTCCCACTTAAATCGACATCTTGGTTAACCCAAAATCATTGATCTACTATCAATTCGAATTTAATACAAACTACAGTATTACATTAATACAAATCCCTCAGACTTCAAGCATGTCTACATAAATGTAGTCAACAAATTTGATCTTGTCCAAGACACATTTCTCGACAAGACATGCTACCGCGTCTTTCTTATAGTCACATTTCTCATATAACACCTTATATGACGATTAAACAATCTTATTCCTCTAATAAGAATTGCAGCAACAATTACTCTCTTAATCCTTTCAAATGCAACTTTGGATTTCCAGGCTCAAAAAGCCTTTGTTCGTATTCCGATATTTTCTCAACTTTCTTTGTATTCATAAAGTGCACCTTGATCTGTCAACAAGATCTGAAAAACTTAATACAGTGATGTGACCTGACAGCAATATTAAATATAACAACACTTTATTTAGAAGTTTCTTTCATGAAAATATTATGATCTTTATGAAGAGGATTGCAAGCAGAAAACAATTTTCTAGTCTCCCTCACTCTTAATCACTAAACTTTCATTAGCAGACATATACTCTTTGGAACATCTTCCAACATAAGTCTGACACTTTATTCTAAACTTCTAATTTCAATCCATAAACCATAATTCGAAAAGTCATCTTTTCTCGGAATTACATAGACAACAAACTGAACTTTGTTTCTAATTGATTCTGGAATACACTCTCGTCTAATGCGAGCAATCTACAAAGAACTACTCATGTATATTCCGAATTATCGCATAATCATTCACACGTCGACATTACTGTCGATCCTATGAATTTTTGTTGAGAAAAATATCTATTTTCTAAAGTGGACATCGACTATAATGTTTCGAACATATTAGGAGATTCTAAGACAGATTCTGACAGACCACACTTTATTTAAAATATAGCATGATTATAATTCCCCACATATCACCATATATGATATTATAATATTGTGAAACGAATTTCCACAAGTCTTTTGTGTTGAAACCATAATTCAAAAAATATTGTCCTTTTGATCGAATTTTGTGAATACAACATTCACTAATCTTTCTTCTGAAAAACCCCATTTGATCTATTATCAAATTAATTTCAGACTCCATAATTTATCGGGCAAATACTCCTATTTACCAAAATCATAGAAGAATTCGGATCAAGCAAAACACCATTGATTAATCATTAAAAATGACTCTCAATCAATTTCCTCTAGTATTGCAACTTCAATACTGCATTTCAAACTTAATCAATTTTGGCACTCGAAATACTTAAATGGACCAAAAATATCCATTACTTCTTTCATTGCCTTTATGACTAAATTCGATGGTGTTTGTTCTTTGGACACACAATTTTATCATTCCCGCTATTATAAATGTATATCATACGCATAATGTAATTGAGATGTGATGCAAATTACTCATAACATGAAACAACTGCTTTGTTTCATAACATAAAACAACCGATGTGTTCTATATGAATAATTATGTCTTGTTACATTCAAGACACCAAACTAGATCACATTCTCACTATTACAAAATGTCTTAACAAAAACTATTGATGATAACTAATATGATATCTCGAGGGCGTGAGCACCACTGGCCATGAACTTGCCATCACTCGTGCATTGTCACGTCACCCTTCGCCACATACTTGTGATAATCAGGGACTGTTTCACAAACAGAACAATTATCAAACACTTTTCATCAAGTATGAGAAGAATACATTTATATCTTCGTATATCAAATATACCCATAGCGTCGAAGAACTCTTCTTCGATGAATCAACTTTTAGAGATTTGAACTTGTTCACGAACGTGAAGAAGCTCACCGTGTCTCTATAGCATATTCACGCACATGCTATTCACAGCTAGGAGGTAAAGCGCAATCTCTATTGCACTGGAGTTCGCTATCTAGAAATCGTAGATATTCGTAAGCCTGAAGTAGATGTCACACAACTTCTTCAACTGAGTCTCCAGACAGGTATGCTCCCCATGTGAATGGTCCGGAACTTTCTAAGCTGTCTGAACTGCTCAAGACTCAATTCATCTTTGAAGTGACCTCTGATCGCATCAATCACGACATATGGCTCCATGTGTTGAAACAACTTTCAACTCAGGTGCTAGGCATACGCTCATGACGATCGTCATTTCCATGAACATGTCATGATGCTTACGGAACTCATCATCTCGCTCCTTGCTATCAGAATCATCTGGTCTAATTCCTAACTAATGTTCTAGCACATATAGGATGTTTGTTGTGTTTGGAGAATGTTTCTAAAACCAATGCACCAGCTGATGAAGTTGGACCCGTCGGCTTCTAAGGTAGAATCCGAGCTCTTGAGGAAGCAACCGAAGTGTAGTTCCGTAGTCTCCAGATGTGATCGCAAAAGAGGTAAGATAAGTTTATAATATATAGGTGAGTTTTAGTTCTATAATCTCATTATCAAAAACACACCACACCAAGATTATTATCCCTAAAAATAATAATGGCGATTACACGACCCTCATCCACCACACTACCCCCGATCATCACGGCCGGCAGCACAACTTCAAAGGTGGACATAACATGTCGATCACAACAACTCTATGACTCGTGCTCGATCTTCGATCTTCCCGTGTTCCGAGGCCATACCTCTGAGTATGCTAGGCTCGCCAATCAAACCTCGAAGACCTGCGCGTGCAACATGGCTTACACCCACTGTATGCGAACGACGAGATGTGTGACACCCGATCATCACGGCCTGCCTCATAACGTAGAACTTTCTTGGTGGTGCGCAACGAGGGAGAACACAATTTTGGTATTTGTTAGGGATCATCCTATTTATGATGCTACCGTTGTATATCTAGCATATAAGCAATCAACAGGATGCACACACAACATCACACAATAATGATGCAATGAAGTGTGATGTGACATGGTCGATGCGCCTGGACCTTCATGGCGCCATGTGCCTGGCCCCCGGCGCCCCGGCATGGCTCTGAGTCTACAGAGCCCTCCATTGCCTCCGACAGTACGAGTAATATCAAAACTTACCCTAACCATGTCACATAAAATAACGCCTCTGCAAAACAAAGTTAGACGCCTCTAGCTTTATCTATTTTTGCAAGTTTTACGTGGCATATAGGCTTATTCGTGGGAGAACCGCTTCCCTACCTACGAACTTTGTACCACAACGTCGATCGTATAATTGCATGTTTAAGCATCCCTTTCGGGCCCTCCATTGAAAATGCTTTGCCGACTAGAGAGAGAGAAACAGACACCCGCCAGCCACAGATACGGTGCAAGCCGTATGTTAGTAATGGAACCAGTCTCGCGTAAGCGTACGCGTAAAGTCGGTCCGGGCCGCTTCATCAACTCAATACCGAAGGCATCGCAAGTGCACGCTAGAGGGTAGCAAATATAAGAAAGACGCCCTCATTCAACATGAGTTCTAACCGTACCAGCAGTACTACGCATAGATCGGCTCTGATACCACTGAAGGGGTTACGGTGCAGAAAACAATAATTTTTCTAGCGAACGGAACCCTAACTAGCCAGGATCTATCTATCTAGTACATGCGATAACGGTGGCGGAACGGGTTACATTACCTCCATGTAGACCGATAGCGGGGATTACGCTCCCGCACAAGCGTTGACGATGAAGTCGTACGTAGCCGACCTTGAGGTCGCGGAGAACTTGCCGCGATGTCGGAGTCGATGACGCCGGGGTGTCGACGATGATCTGCGTCGACGGGCGTCGGGCGGAAGAAGGCAGAGCGCCAGCACCGGGGCTAGTGCGCCGGCAGCATAGGGGGGAGGCGCGGCGGCTGCAGGGGGCGAGACGACGTCGCCCAAGCTCCTCAATAGAGTAGCCTCCGAGCACTCGCAAACATACGGAGCCTAGCGACAACTCCCGGTCATTCAGACCCCCTTCCTCAGCTCGGCGCGGCTCCAACTTGGGAACCACGAGATCGAGAGAGAAATTGGGAATTAATTGAATTTCCTGTGAATTAAATCAATTAATATGCCTTGCTATATAAAGGGGGAAGAGGGTGTGCAAACCCCTTGGCTCCCCCATGTGGGACTAAACAAAGGACATGGGAGGGGGGGTTCGGCCCCCACATGGGCTGGCCGAACCAGCCAATGGGGCCCACCCCCCTTTGAGGTGCGGCTCCCCCTCTTGGGCCCTCTTCGGGCCCATATAGGTGGGAGCCCCCTTTTTCCTTTATTTAATTAATATTAAATTAATATAAAAATCCCATTAATTCATAATTAATATATTTATATATAATTCAATATCCCGTGACTCCGAAAACTCTTTCGGACCACCCGAACAACTTTCGGACATTCCTGGAACCATTCCAGACCTCTCCGGAACTCCTTCCGGACCACCGGAACTCTTTCCGGATCATTTCTCTCTCTCCAACAAAAACCTATAAAATTCCAGAACCTATCTCCTAGCGTCGCTAAGACCTTAAGTTTGTTACGCTACGGTTCGGGAACACTCCAGACATGGTCGAGACACTCCGCTCACCAATGATCGTCAGGGATACCTGGAAATATATGACGACCCCTGTGCATTCCACGAATATCGTCGTTGAACCATAAGTATGATATTCATTCCCTTTGTCTCTGCGATACTACCTTGTCTGAGATATGATCGTAGACACACCGATGCCTTTGCTGTATCTCGTTACTGACGAAGGTTATTAACTCGTCTGTGATATTACATCTCCATGACCTAGTCATAAGCTGCAGCTATATAGATGCAATATCACCGAGTGGGCCCAGAGTATCTTTCCATTACAAGAATGAACAAATCCCGCTCTTGATCCTTATGTCTCGATGCTCTTTCGGAATACCCAAGATGGACACCGTTATTGTCATGCTATATAAGACACAACGTTTGATGCTCTCAAAGCACTCCTACGAAGCAACAATAAGTACGGTCTCACGGTCTAAGGAATAAGCTATCATACTCTTATCTATTGCAAATGACAAACATCGTAATACGATCTTATTGCAATACTTTGCGTATGTCCACCACCTTATTCAACTAACAAGATGACCCCATTGTCAACCGACGTCATTGTCCTTGATCGGGAATCTCGATCAACTTTTGCCCAATGGACTAGCTCATATAGAGGCTTGCTAGGGACCTGGTTGTCTATGTATCACACGTGTATTAACAATTCCGATTAATACAGTTATAGCATAATACACAAACCTATTATAAACTTATGAGATAACGCAATAAATACTACTTATTTATTTGCCTCTAGGGCATACCTCCTTCAATAGGGTGGCCTACGTCATTGAGGCCGCCATAGGTGACCCTCTTGCAGATGATGCCTCTGAGGATGAGAAGAAGGTCTTCCAGACCCGATCGGAGGATTCTGCCTTTGTCCAGAGTGGCATGCTCTACGCCGTGGAAGCCGACCTGCAGAAGTGCTTTGAGAAGATGAGCGCCTTTGAGATCATTTTGGATCTTAAGGCTGTCTTCGCGCCGCAGGCTAAGGCTGAGAGATATGAGGCTTCTGATCTTTTCTTCTCAGCCAAGATGGAAGAGCATAGCAGTGTGAGCGAGCATGTAGTCAAGATGTCTGGCTACGTTCAACGCCTGAATGCTCTGGAATGCAAGATTCCCGATGAGCTGGCGATTGACAGGGTGTTGCAATCGTTGCCGCCAAGCTACAAAGGCTTCGTCATGAACTACAACATGCAGGGCATGGCTAAGTCCCTGGGTGAAGTGTTCGTGATGCTCAAGACTGCTGAGGTAGAGATTCAGAAGGAGCACACGCTGTTGATGGTCAACAAGACCGTTGATTTCAAGAAGTCCGGTGGCAAGGGAAAGCAGAGCTAGAAGTCCCGGAGGGAGGCAAAGTTGGCTGCCAAGCCCAGGACTAACAGGTCTGGTCCGAGAGCTAGCGTGGAGTGTTTCTACTGCAAGGGGAAGGGTCACTGGAAGCGCAACTGCCCCAAGTACCTGGAGGATAGGAAATCTGACAAGACGGTCGACAAAGAGCAAGGTATATTTGATATACATGTTATAGATGTGTACCTTACATCCGCCCGCAGCAACATGTGGGTATTTGATACTGGTTCTGTTGCTCATATATGTAACTCTCAGGAGGAGTTACGGAATAGAAGGCGGCTGGCGAAGGATGAGGTGACGATGCGCGTCGGCAACGGATCGAGAGTCGACGTGGTGGCTGTCGGCACGCTCCCTCTACATCTACCATCGGGATTAGTTTTGGTTTTAAATAAATGTTATTTTGTGCCATCCTTGAGTGTAAACATTATAAGTGGGTCTTGCCTGTTACAAGACGGTTATTCATTTAAATCAGTGTCAAGCAATTGTGCTATTTATATGAATGATATCTTTTATGTTGATGCTCCCGAGAATAACGGTTTATTCTTGTTGAATCTCGATCGTAGTACTCACATCCATAACATAGCCAAACGGATTAAGTGTAGTGACGATACCGCCATGTTTTTGTGGCATTGCCGTCTTGGTCATATTGGTATAAAGCGCATGAAGCGACTCCACTCCGATGGACTCTTGGACTCGTTGGATTTCGGATCCCTCGATACATGCGAACCATGCCTTATGGGCAAAATGACCAGGACACCGTTCAAAGGTTTCGTTGAACGGGCGTCGGATTTGTTGGGGATCATACATACAGATGTGTGTGGACCGATGAGCGTTTCGACACGCAATGGTTATCGTTACTTCGTCACCTTCACTGATGACTTGAGTAGATACGGTTATATCTATTTGATGAAACACAAGTCTGAAACGTTTGAAAAGTTCAAAAAATTCCAGAGTGAAGTTGAGAATCAGCTTAATAGGAAAATCAAGCATCTCCGATCCGATCGTGGTGGAGAGTACTTGAGTTTTGAGTTTGGCACACATCTGAAGAGTTGTGGCATAGTACCCCAACTTACGCCAGCCGGAACGCCGCAACGTAACGGCGTGTCCGAGCGACGTAATCGTACTCTACTGGATAGTGTCTGATCTATGATGTCTCTTACCGATCTGCCAGTGTCCTTCTGGGGTTATGCGTTAGAAACAGTCGCATTCATTTTAAATAGGGCTCCGTCCAAGTCCGTTGAAACGACGCCGCATGAATTATGGTATGGCCAAAAGCCTAAGTTATCGTTTCTGAAGGTTTGAGGTTGTGAGGCGTACGTTAAGAAACTACAGCCCGACAAACTCGAACCGAAGTCGGAGAAAGTCGTCTTTGTAGGATATCCGCGGGAAACCGTTGGGTACACCTTCTACAACCAAGCTGAGGGCAAAAAAATTGTCGCGAAGACCGGTACCTTTCTAGAGAAGGAGTTTCTCGCGAAAGGAGTAAGTGGGAGGAAGGTAGACCTCGATGAAATCGTTGATCCTGAACTCGAGATTCCGAGTGGCGCAACGGAAGCAATTCCGGAAACGTTCTCAGTGGAAGGAGTGGGAGAAACTGTCGAGGAAGATGTTCTACCTCGTAGGTCTGGTAGATCTCGGATCGCACCAGAATGGTATGGCAACATGGTTTGCACCGTCATGCTAGTCGAGCAAGACGAACCTACGAACTACAAGGAGGCGATGGAGAGTCTAGAGTCCGAGAAATGGCTTGAAGCCATGAAATCCGAAATAGGATCCATGTATGATAACAAAGTGTGGACTTTGATGGATATTCCCGAAGGGCGCAAGGCCGTCGAGAATAAGTGGATCTTTAAGAAGAAGACTGATGCTGATGGTAATGTGACCGTCTATAAAGCTCGGCTTGTCGCAAAGGGTTTCCGACCAGTTCATGGAATTGACTACGATGAAACTTTTTCACCGGTAGCGATGCTTAAGTCTATTCGGATTTTTTTAGCGGTAGCTGCCTTCTATGATTATGAAATCTGGCAGATGGACGTCAAAACGGCCTTCCTAAATGGAAACATTGAGGAAGAGTTGTACATGGTACAGCCGGAAGGTTTTGTCGATCCGGGAAATGCTAACAAGGTGTGCAAGCTTCAGCGATCCATCTATGATTGAAGCAGCCATAGGATCGATCATGTATGCAATGTTGAGTACTAGACCGGATGTGGCATTAGCTCTAAGTTTGACAAGCCGGTTCCAGAGTAATCCTGGAATGCCGCATTGGGTAGCTGTTAAGAGCATTCTTAAGTATCTCAATAAGACAAAGGAAATGTTCCTTGTGTATGGTGGCTGCGATGAAGAACTTGGCGTAACGGGTTACGTAGATGCAAGTTTCTACTCAGACCCCGATGATTGTAAGTCACAGACAGGTTACGTGTTCAAGGTGAATGGAGGCGCCATGTGCTGGAGAAGTGGGAAGCAACCCATAGTCGCACAATCTACAATGGAGTCGGAGTACATTGGTGCATGCGAGGCCGCGAATGAAGCTGTGTGGCTGAGGAAGTTCGTCATCGAACTTGGAGTGTTCCCGAGCGTGCAAGACCCCGTGATCCTCTTCTTTGACAATACGGGTGCCATTGCGAACGCCAAGGAGCCAAGGTCTCACTCCACCGCCAAACACATTCTATGACGCTTCCATGTGATACGTCAGTACGTACAAGGAGGCGATGTGAAGATTTGCAAAGTGCATACGGATCTGAATGTGGCAGATCCGCTGACGAAGCCTCTCCCGCTTGATAAGCATGAACAACACCAGTTAGCTATGGGTGTTAAGCTTTTACCAAGTTGTAATCTAGATTAAGTTGTACTCTAGTGCAAGTGGGAGACTGAAGGAGATATGCCCTAGAGGCAATTAATAAAGTGTATTCTTTATCATATCTCGTTTGTTCATAATAGGTTTTTGTGTCATGCTAGAACCGTATTAAGCGGAAACATTAATGCGAGTGTGATACGTAAACAACCAGGTCCCTAGTAGCCTCTACTAAGACTAGTTTCGTTGCGCGATTGATGATCGAGGTTTCCCGGTCATGGGGCATGGCGCCGGTCGGCAATGAGAGTCATATCGCTAGAGAACGATGTGATGGACATACCCAGATTTGGAGAAGGTAGTCGTTACGCCTTTGACCGTGAGATCAACTCTTATTGTTATTCCTGGAAGATACTTTGATTGCACCAAACGTCGTATCTTATTTAGTATGACAATAACGGTGATACTTTTGGGTATCGGAAAGGAGTAGTTGAGACGAGGGGTCAAGAGCGGGATTTGCCAGTCCGCATAGCAGGATAGATACTCTCGGGCCCACTCGGTGAGATCATGTCTAATGAGCTTGCAAGCGTGTGACTAGGTCACGGAGACACGAGATCATGAACGAGTAGAAGATAGCGTCGTCGGTAACGAGGTCGGGATTAGGTATGGAGATATCTATGGAACGACGCTCAGACGTGCTAAGTATCGCTATGACAAAAGGTCTAAGACTTTACGTTCAGGTTTGATAGATGAAAGTCATTCGTTATATCTCAGGGATTAATTCATGGGGTCCAGGCCTACGAGTTAGTCGTTGATCATTGAGGAGCCTTGATCATACCTGATATTATATCGAACCGCTAGGGTAACACACTTAAGGGGTTTCGATAAGACAACCGGAAAGGAAGGAGATCATCGGGAGCGTCCCGGGAGGGGTCCGATGGAGATCGGGCAGCGCCGAAAGAGTTTTGGGAGCTAGGAAAAAATTATATATATTATGTTTGATATTAATTAGTGTTATTAATATGCAAATATGATTTTATATATTTATTTTCGAATTTATTTAGGCAGATTTCCCTAAATGGGCCTTCCGGACGAAAGAAGGCCCGAGAGGGGGGAACCCCCTTGGGAATTCGGTGGGGGAGCTGTGGCCGGCCTTGATGGGCCAGATGAGGCCCACCAGGGGGCCGGCGCACCATGTGCCGAGCCAGGCATGTGGGGATAGTCCCACATTGCCTGGCTGGCAAGGTTGGCTCCCCATGGGAGCCTATATAAGAAGGGGCAGCCCCAGCCTTTTAATTCACCAATTAATTCCCGATTTCTCTCTCGATCTCGTGGTTCCCAAGTTGGAGCCGCGCCGAGCTGAGGAAGGGGGGATCTCTTCCACCATAGCCCGCTGCCGGGCTGCTGGTGTTCCGGTCCAAGTCTTCCGCTGCTCGTCCTGGACTGGAGCTTCGGAGGCCGTCGTCTCCACCGTACGTGTGCGACTCCCTGCGAGGTGCTGCGCTAGCGGTACTCGGAGGCCTGCTTCCTCTACACGACCTTGAAGTCGGCTTCGTCGGTCTTCATCGACAACGTTTGTGCGGGAACGTAATCCCCGCTTTCGGTCTACAAGGGTACGTATTCCGATCTCCGTTCGTACTACTATATCTGCATAGAATAGATCTTGGCATGCTTTTAGGATATCGTTGGTAGGAAATTTTTTGTTTTCTGCACACGATCCCCTTCAAAAACCTGCCCCGGTGCCCTCCTAACCCTAGCTCGCCCTCTCCTCCTGCCTCCCAGTGCCGCCGCCCTCTCTCTCTCTCTTTTCCCCATCGATATTTTTTTCCCTGTTCTTCCCCACCGAGAGCTCCACCAGAGAGCGACCTCACCGCGAGGTCGTCACTCCGACACCGACGAAGGGCCGTGGTGCTACCCCGGAGGAGCGCCTCGCCGTCGTCAAGCTCCTCACTGAAGGAATCACGTCGGGCGTCCCTGAGGGCGTTGGGATCGTCTTCGTCTTCCTCGGCACCGGCGACGCTCGGCATCGAAATTCGTCGCCTCCGGACCTCCCCGGCAAGAACTGCTCCTCCCACACCCTCCCGGTGAGCCTCCGTTTCGATCCCCGCCTTCCCCTTCTCGATTAACTGTCGGAATCGCCGATTCCATCCACGTTTTCCTCCACCGTCCGCCATGGACGAGCTCAAGTTTGGGCCATTGGTCTTCTCTTGCCCCTGCCCGAGCTGCTGCTCTGGTCGTGCCTCTCCACATCTTCCCTGCACAATCCAATGCCATGGAGAATGCCTGCAGCTCGCCCCAAGGACGCGCAAGGATCGAGCGTAGTCAGTCGCGTCTTCCCGTTCCAAGGTCTGAACATTGTTCTTCAGTTCGTCAGGAACAACACACACGTACCCTTCCGATCTACTGCTTTAAACCATCAGGGAACTAACCCAGTGGCTAGCGCATTGATCTCCAGCGCCACACCTGCATCACCCTGCCCGTTTCCGTCCGTCGTGGTGGTTCCAGGTCGCCCGTTCGTCGTCGCCTCGAGCTCCAAAATCTGAACGTTGAGGTTCAGTTAACCTTGCCCGATCAAACATTATAGTGTGGGGCTTGGATGCATACACTAACAACCATCCGTCGTAGTGGCTGAGTCCCTAATCCGCGAACTGCAGTTCACTAGATCGATTCTGGGGAATGCAATAATCCAAACACTTTTTCATGTTTTTGTTCAACCGGCTTAAGGCCTGAAGTTGGTGTCTTTCAAAATTCAGTTAACCAATTCTCAATGACTCACTACCAGTATGATCCAGGTA
Organism: Poa annua; assembly: GCA_026929855.1. Taxonomy (NCBI): domain Eukaryota; kingdom Viridiplantae; phylum Streptophyta; class Magnoliopsida; order Poales; family Poaceae; genus Poa; species Poa annua. The sequence continues at coordinate 14,510,726 of CM049428.1, forward strand.
CATTCAGAATCCAAGCCATAGCCTAGTGGCTATGTTCCTGTCCCTCTTCCTAGCAAACCCGAGTTCGAACCTCCAGCCCGCACCAATTCTTTTTCTTTTCTTCCCTGTTAATTTATTTTTGCAAACTTCTATATATCATATCTCACGTTTTATTACTCCAAATAGTATAAAATTTATATCCATAATTATCAGCAAAATGCAATGAACATTAATATGCCATTTTGCATCTTTTATTTTAATTGCTTAGTGTAATTTAATTGTTGCGCCTAAATAATAAATATGGAATGTGTTGGGCTTTATTTAATTATTGCCCTAATCCATTTAATTTAATTAGATCACCCATGCAATGTGTTATCATGTTAACCAACATTTAATATTGTTGAGTAGATAAATAACTTGCACCTAAATATTAATTGTCGGGTTGCTTTCCCGCTTAATTTGGATTAACTGCACTGTATTGCATCTTGCCATGTCATGCATCATTCTCGTATGATCATGCTGAATCTTTTGTCGTAGTTGTAAAATGCATCTTTTATGCTTTCCAGTGTTTGTTGCTTCTTCGCGGATAAGACGTTGAGATGTGTGAGCAACGACAAGGTCTGCTTCCATGCGGGATTCCAGGCAAGCAAAGTTTGCTTGTTTACCTATACATTGTCTTTCATTCCTGCCGTTGATCTCTGCTACCCTAGTATTCGATTCTTTATCACGATCCCATCACATGTTTATCCTGCAGCCCATACAGCATTATCCCCACAACCTAATACTCGTTGCCTGTTTATCTGTTGGCCTTGCGAGTCGTAGCGCATGATTAGAGTTGTTTGTGCGAGTCGTCTGTTGGTCTTATGATTCATCTGCTTAGTTTGATAGATTATTCTACCTTAATAAACTCTTGTCTTATATTGGGGTATTATAATTAAAAGATAAGGCACCAGGCGGAAGGCCTTGCGAGGTGCTTTGTTCTGCTCAGTGTCGACCTAGGAACTGAGATTTTGTCCTCGGATCCAATTTTGAGCGCACTAACCACTTGTGGGAGGCCCTATGGAGCCCCCCTCGACTTTGAACGGATCTATAGCTTGTCCATGTGCCGCAACTAGTTCGGGTTTTTCCATTTGCTCATATGCATGATGATGATGATGATGATGATGATGATGATGATGATGATGATGATGATGATGATGAGAGGTTATGTGATACGGGGGGTCATATAGGTGCGGTACGACACGAAGCGGACAGTTCCTACTGTGGTTTGAGCCGCATGGTGGCGTAGTCGCAAACTAATGAGTCCGCAATTGAGATTTGGCCGGACTCCTGACGCGGGTAACAACTCATATGGGTGGCACTTGGACTTGCTGTAGTGAAGGAATAAGTCGTGTTGAGAAACCCTGATGCTTGCTTGGGTTGATCATGCGAGTATGGGTACAGTAGTGCACCCCTGCAGGGTATAATCTTATCGATGAGCCGTGTCCACGGTTATGGACGACTTTGGTGATGATGCTGGCTAACAAGATCTAGACAACTTGCACATAATTAGAGTTAATTAGTTTGACTAGTAATATAGAATTACTTTCACCATAAATTATAAACTAAAACTGTTCAATGTGTGAGTTTCCCGAATTGCTTCCTCATATTTGGTTGATGGGGTTAATTCGAGAATGGGTTATGTTTTGTGGTAGTTGTAGATGTTTACTTATGCGCTCTCTTATCCCTCTCTGATTAGACGGAAGTTGTAGCGTGTCACTTTAGGTTGCTAGTGCTGCTGCCGCTAAGTCCGACTCCCCTATATTTTGGGAGATGGTGTAGAAAGTAGGCAAGTCGGTTTTGCTTGCCAGGGAGTGCCCTGACCCTAAGACCGGCAATTCCGCCCATGGGCACGTCCGCCCACGGGCACCCGACCCTAATGGGCAGGGTTTGGGTCGCTATATTCACCCATGGGTCTCGCCCATGGTCGACCCGATTAGTCGTGGGTAGGGTATGGGCAGACATTTCTACCCATGGGCGACCCGATGGGCAACCCGATTAGCTGACATGTGGGACCTAGTGTAAGAAGTAGCAATTTAATCCACTCCAACCAGCAGCCCAGTCCAATAGTCCAGCCCACTCCAATAGCACAAAACCTAGGTCTGCACGATTCCTCACTCCCAGCCGCAATCCTCTATTCCTCTCCCCTCAGTCTCTCACGATGCTCTCCTAGCGACGTCGTCGCCCCGCACCCTACGTCGCCGTCCCCGTCCCCGTCCCCTCCCCTACGCCACGTCGCCGACGCCGCCCCGTCCCCTACGCCGCCACCCCCCGTCCCCTACGCCCCGTCGCCGCCCGTCCTGTTCCCCGACGTCGCCGCCCCGCCCCCTACGCCGCCGTCCTCGTCCCCTACGCCCCGTCGCCAACGCCTCCCCGTCCCCTATGCCGCCACCCCCGTCCCCTACGCCCCGTCGCCGACGCCTCCCCGTCCCCTACGCCCCGTCGTCGCCCCGTCCCTGACGCCGCCGTCGCACTCCAAGTCTCCAACGGAATCTGGAACTTGAGTACTTGATGACAAATGTGTGTTATATGTGGGTTATTTGTGTGTTATTTGTGGATTATTTCGCTTATTTTTCTATTTTAAATGCTATAATATCATATATTTTTGTGTTGTCTACAAACCCGATGGGTCGCCCAACGGGTCGGGCAACCCGTCGGGTACGGGCATGGGTCTGAAATTTGACCCATGTGCAGGGTCATGGGCACAGACCCTCGCCCATTTGTTAAATGGGCATGGGTCTGGAACAAGTCGACCCGGCCATTACCCGACCCATTGCCGGCATTACCTGACCCTCTTTTGGGATGTGCTTTATGTGCAGTCAACAGGTTTGAAGTCTGACGACGTTAGCTTGGTAATCCCTCCGGCTTGGCTGGGCAGGGATATGGCGCCATCGCTTATCTTCAGAACTCTTAGTCCAATTTGCTTCTTATCCGTAGTCGGATACTATTCTGCTTCCGCTGTCATTTGTATCTTTGTATTGTATATTTGTATCTTGACTCGTTCGAGTCGTTGTTGTATTATTTATCTTTGTTGTATTTGTGGATGTATCGGAACTATTATAATGTTATCACAATTCCACCCACATAATGCGCATGTTTCGACGTGCACATTATGTTTGGTGGGCGAGCTAAAATCGTTATTATACGGATTTTAGCGGGAGCGTTTAAATCTACATAGTACGATTTTAGCGCGTCACAGTTTTCTAGACCTGAAAACTTGGACCAAAGCAAGCACACACGCTCACGCATTAATCCATTTACTTGTGCTGTCATTATCGTTTTTCTTGACAAGAGGTTTCTTCATCTCCGAAACTTGCAACTGCTAATTAGGAAACATAATATGATCAGTAGATCGAGAGACTGAGTCCACCATCAATGTATCCTCCTCTCCTTCTCCGCCTGGAGACTTGTCTTTTGGTTTTAACAAGTCAACCCAAGACCTTAAACCACTCGCATAGTCGCATTAGGCACCCAAATTACGAAATTATGCATCTACCATGCATGCACATACATATGCCTATAGAATAATAGAAATAGCACCCAAAAGTCATACACACACTGCCATGTATGTTGGACACAGAGAGACAAGTACTCGTAGCTATAAAATACTAACCCCACTTACACACAGCTAGCTTGTGGACAAATCGATTAATTCGATCATAACCACCCATTACATTGCAGGGTTCAATGTTCAAAGTCATCCTCGGAATATCAGTAGACTCTAGCTAGTAACATGAACAACTTTATATATCTACATTACTGCAGCTAATGCTGGGTACTAGTACATATACTCCCTCCGTTTTATCTAGTTCGCGTTATGGGGTTTAGTCAAAGTCAAATTTTATTAAATTTAACAAAAAAAACATAGGAAAAAATATCAACATCCATAACACTAGCTAAATGCATATATCGTATGAAAATATAGGTTATGATAATTATAATACTGTAGGTTTTATGTTGTTGATGCTGATACTTTTTTTAAAAAAAATTGGTCAAACTTAATAATGTTTTACTTAGACTAAACACAAAAATATTTGTGAACGGAGGGAGTACGTAGACACGTAGTTTATAGCAGCTAAGCTTAATCTTGACATTAGAGTCAACAAAGCCATGGGAGATCACACACACACACGGATCGATACACTCATGCCGCAAAAGTAGTTGACCAGTAGCAACTGATCAATTATACTTTGGCTTAGTAAACTAAGCTTCTTTAGCTGTATAGCTTTAGCTAGCTGATGCCAAGGCATCTAAATGATTATGCGTCTCCTTCTCTCTCTGGGAGTGTGGCTTCAAGCAAGCTCCTGGTTCTTCTCCACCACCCTCACCTCCTTGGCCAACCTCAGCACGCTCGCCTGCATCAGTATAAAGTTAATCGACCATGTATATTATCAATGTGCAAGAGAAGATTCATGTATATATAATAGAAGCGATCGAGGTCAGGTGAGGCCGCGCAGTGACCTGAGCGTCAGTGATCTCGACGGCGAATCCGTCGACGATGGCAAGCGAGGACTTCTTCCAGTAGGTGTCGGGCTGGAGGAGCTTGGCGAGCAGCTTGTCGTGCTTCTGGCTCAGGTACGCGTCCAGCGTCGCCGATCCCTGCTTCGACCTGCTCTCATCAAAAGAACAAACCATCCATCCATCAAAAACCGCATTCTTATTGCTTAAAGATTCTAGCTACTGATCGATAGTCGGTGATATCTATGTCTATATATAGCTATAAATATATATATACAGACCGATCGGCTCTTAGGCGTTCGTAGACGGAGTCGAAGTTCATGAACACGAAGTACACCTCCTTCTGCGGCTTCGCCATTGCTCTTGTTCGATTCCCTCTCTACACAAGAAGCTAGCTAGCTAGTAGTTCTAAGCTGGTTTTCAGTGCGAGTAGCGAGTGAGTGAGCAAGTGCTTGGTTGGTTCCATATCATTGCGACGGGCCGCTATTTATAGCTGAGGGGAGAGGAGAGATGGTCCGAGAACCGAGACTCGGGTGGTCACTGGCCGGGAGCTAGCGTGCACCTGCAAGCTTTTCTTACTGTACACAGATTAGCCTAGATCTAGATTCTAGAGTGATTAGTCAAATTAGCGAAAGCACGACGCAACTAACAAACATGCAGCAGCCAACTATTGTGCTGCAGGCTTGAACTCGGTCAAGGAATCTGACACCTACAATAAGCACGCGCACATGCGTGCGTACGCCAGGGGCAACTACTTAATCAACTCTTACATGACCGAGTAAGCTATAACTTACTCACTACAGGAGTAACAAGCCAGCCCAACGGCATGTCGTTGGGCTCACGCTGAAAACAGTCGCCGTACACGTAGCCCGACGACCACTTACTCACTACAGGAGTAACAAGCCAGCCCGACGGCATGTCGTCGGGCTCACGCTGAAAACAGTCGCCGTACACGTAGCCCAACGGTGGCCGTCGGGCTAAGGCCGTCGGCGTGTAATCCATCGGGCTCACGTCGTTGTCGTCGGCGTCACAAATGCCGTCGGGCTCATAGCTAGCTACGCCGACGGCATTACCGTGGGGCTAATAGAAACTTTTACCAAATATTTTAAAAAAAAATAGAATTTTTTTTCAACTTTTTTATTATTACTTCAACTCCAATTTAGTCATATATTTGATCTCATATCACACACGTATTCATAATCTTAACTCAAACTATACACCATTAGTCAAACTTCGCAGACGGTCACCCATCCTCAGATTGCTCCAGGCCAAGCACGCTTAACTATTGAGTTCTATTCAAATGAGATTCCAGTTGAGATATCATACCATGCTGCTGTTAGTATGATAGCAATCGTATTAACCCTCATTTGAGATATTATATTTTTTAATCTTTAAAATTTTAAAAATAAGATTTGAATGAACAAAACAACAAGGTTAAATAATACTTTAATACTAATAATCAATTATTTTATTTTAGTTTTGTCTTTTCCATTTAATAAGAAATAACTCATATCTTCATATTTGTATATCATAATTTACTAAATAAAATGTCCATGTCGATCATGAAAATGAGAGGAATCCAAATATGACATCACACAGTTGTAGTTCAAATTTGAATTACTTCCGGAAAATTGACATAAAGTCAATTAAAGAGGCGAATTTAGATAGAAAGTAAGGAAAATCCTCATATTCAAGTATTATCCATAAAATATGTTCTACTGTTTGTGAAAATTAAATGGGTGTCATTTTGGACCATGTTTTATGTATTTGCTTCACAAAAAAAGTCATTTTTCATACTTAAAAAATGGAAAATGATATTTCAAAAAGAATTTTGAAAATCGCTTCGGTGAAATTATTTCCCATACCATGACACACATATGTGCTGAATATGAGCACTTTATCACAAACTATGACATGATAATGGTCATACATTGATCATTTGTTTTTAAACTTATGCATGTTTATAGATGATTTACATTTTTGTAAAGTTTCGTTTTAAAAAGTTTGCCAAAAATCAAGTTTATCATTTTTCCTATAAACTAGTACACGTAAAAAAACTCCATGCCAAAGGGTTTCTTTTTTTGAGTACTTTTTCATATTTTTTCATTTTTCAAAAAAGGTCAAAATGGAGAGCATGACTATTCATCAAAAGTGGTCGAATTTTTCAAAACTATTGACGGTTCTATGTTGTAATCACTACTTGTGTACCTTAAAATTATTTTTGTAAGAACTTCAGAGCAAACTATCACACAGTTGTAGTTCAAATTTGAATTACTTCCAAAAAATTGACATAAAGTCAATTAAACAGGCGAATTTAGATAAAAAGTAAGGAAAATCCTCATATTTAAGTATTATCCATAAAATATGTTCTACTATTTTTGAAAATTAAATGGGTATCATTTTGGACCATGTTTTATGTACTTGCTTCACAAAAAAAGTCATTTTTGACATTTAAAAAATGGAATATGATATTTCGTAAAAGAATTTTGAAAATCGTTTCGATGACGTTGTTTCCCATACCATGACACACATATGTGCTGAATATAAGCACTTTATCACAAACTATGACATAATAATGGTCATACATTGGTCATTTGTCTTAAAACTTATGCATGTTTATAGATGATTGACATGTTTGTGAAGTTTGGCATTCAGTACTAAAAAATACATGTTTTATAGCTGACGGCATTGTGAAGTTTTATAGCTGACGGCATTGTGAGCCCGACGGTGGCCGTCGGCCTTACAATTAGGACGCCGACTGTTTTTTCGTTTCGTCGGTTTCACGTTACAACGCCGACGGCACTGACATATTGTCGTCGGCATTGAAATGGCCGTCGGGCTGGGCTGTGTTTCCCGTAGTGACTGGTAGTGTGCAGGGTAAGCTAATTATGGAGAAGTACTAATATAGAAATATATGCATGGGTTACATGCAAATTTTAAAATAGCCGGCTATAAACCAGCTATAGCCTTTCCAAAAGCTTGACCCTACACCTATCTTCATAGGCTAAAGCAGTAATAGCTGCTAATAGCCCGATTAAATTGATTTAGCCCTGATTTAGTCGCTTACTGGTTAAATCTTTTACTTCGGAGTCCAAAAATTTTAGACCAAAATTTGTCCTTTCAGTCATATTTCGGAGCCAAACTCAACCCCTATGTTGTTGTTGGCATGTAATAACTATATCCTAAACTTGCTTTTGCTGCATGCTAATTGATTTTACTGGTTATAATATTTTGTCAGAACAATACCTGCTATTGAATGTTGTAATGTGTGAACATAACAAAGTCTTCTTTTTATGTAGTTTTGCTAATATGTTACGCGTAAATAAATTATTCGAATATATACGAATATATGTTGTCTAAATTTTGAATTTTTATCATGGTTTAGGCGTTTAGCAAAACGACTATAAACCCATAGTTACGCTATAGCCCGACTCTAGTTTTTTTATAGCTTCTGAAATTTCCAGGGTTAAATGCAGTATCGGCTATTTCAAACTTTGGTTGCATGTCAGAAGACGCATAACATATTTATGCATAGTTCTGGAGCAATATCCAATACTAGAATGTTTTTTATGGTTCGGCCGGAGGGGCACGGAATGGGCCGCTCTGGGATTCAGACATGTATGCAAATGCGGTGGATATGTAAGCATGGAATCTTGAACAGAGCTGGTAGAGGTCAAGGACTGGAGATCTCTGCGCTGGCTGGTGCCGGCCAGAAATTCAGAACCAGATCTAAATGGGATGGGATGTGAGCAGTTTGCACGGTCGCATGCATTCAGCTATGCAGAGCTCGATCGCTACCGGCCGCTGCACCTGCGTGCATGCATGGCCAGAGCGAGAGGCCCCGGACGGATAGGATCAGGAGCAAGGACAGCACTGGCCGGCGAGGATCTCGGCGAGGGATCGTCAGCTAGCTGGTGTGCCGTGCCACATATGCACATTTTTGGTATGTACGTTGTACTTCTTCTACCTCCCGTAGTTCGGTGTAGTTGCATGCACATAGGTTGCATCTCCTCGCCGTGCTGCATCTTGGGTTCATCGATGGTCCGATCCTCGTCGTGTGGATGACGCAGCGACTGGATCTTCAGATGGCTATAGGCTATAGCCTTCGGCAGTTCGGCTCCGTCTCCACGTGTTGTAATATATGGATGCCTTCTCTCTGCATGGTTGTGTAGAGATAGACATCTTTTCATTAGAAATTTTACTAGAGTACATATGTGCATTAGTGCTTGTCATGTCATCAAGCTTTGTCTTGTACCTGACTGTTCTACATAAATGGCAGTGCATGCATGCACCACTGAAGCACATATTAACATATTCTTTTTTGCGGCTGTATCACTTGCATTGAGAGTGCAGCCCAATCAGATTAGTACTGTATATTTGTGACGGGACGCTTGAAACAGTGGGGAGAAATGATCTCTGATACTGACATCGATATTTGGAGACCATCGATCGGGCGATCGGCTAAACTGTTACCCAAAGACCTAGATCATCACTCCTCGAGTTTTTGGCTTTCAAGTACTACCAGAGGTACTGGCTACGGCTAGTTTACGACAAGTTATCGATGCCGGCCCCCGGGATTGATGGGGGGGCTTGCCGGCTCGCTCGATCACACGTTGGATACCTATGCCATGCCATGCATTCTCTCCAGCGAAAGGTCGTCGGAGCTGTGGGGGACTGGTTTCCCACCGGGGCATCACATGCTACCTACCTGCTTCCATATGGCTGGCCAAACTTAGGGTCATTTCCGGGGTCCCATGCGGCGCCAAGAGAAAGACTTGGAGCGCATCTTGCTTTGTCGTTCCCTTCCATGGGTGGATGCCTCTAGTCCAGAGACAACAAAGTCTGTGGTCATGAAGCATGCAGGAGTACGATCTAAAGCCCCGTTTAAAACTGTGGCGAATTTCCAAAAAAATTATCTTATTGGAATAGAGTGGACTGTTAACCCCTAATTATCCATGGGTGGATGCTTCTCCTTAGCCAGCCGCAAAATTCCTCCCAGGTAGTAGTGGCAAGTTTGCGTTGGATGGATTGGAGCCAACGCGCTGCTGTGCCCTAAACTGCATAGTTGCTACTGAAATCCAGACTGGTTTGGGTGTGGCATAGAGGTGAAAGTAGTCTTCGCAGCGTTGCTGCCAAAGTTTGGAGCAGGTGCCATCGAACCTAGGGAAATTGATTTTTGGTAGCGATTTTTGGAATTGGCTAGAATCATCGGAAGTACGAGGGGAAATAGATCGGCTGGGTTGCGCACCTCTTGCCGGAGGAGGCACGTAGAGAGGCTCAGCCTCGTGTGCTTTCCCCCGGCGTGATCTGTCGTCGCCGTGCCCATTGGGGTCGATCTCGCCGTCCTTCGGCGTCGTTGGTGAGTACGCCGCCGTGGGTGACGTAGTGAAAACGTTCCCATGGGGGACGACGCGATCCAGTCGCAGATGTAGATCACCCAGATCTGCTCGGATCTCGTCAAGCATCTCCATGGTGTGGCGTTGATGCGCCGCCATGGCCTCCGAATTTGCGACCTTCTGATCATCGACGAGCTTGTTGATGGCGTCGAACAACTCCTTGTTGGTGAGTTCCGCCGCCGCCATCTCCAGACCTGATGTGTATTGGCGAGTTCGGTGGTGGGTGGGTGGGGGAAAATTTGCTCCAGCTTGTCGGCTCTGATACCAGATTGTTAACCCTTCACGGACGAGAGATCGGGGAAGAACAGTAGGGGATCATCGCGGAATTGCTGCGGTGTATTAATTAGGTTTTGCTTCCGCATATCATTCACGGCATAAGCCGATCAGTTACAAGCCATCGTTCCCGAAAGGGTGGCCACTCCTATTTATACTCTCAATCCTTCAGGCGAGTTGGGAGTTGTCGATGCCTGGTGCTTCTCCTTAGTGGGCTTGGGTCCTCTCTTGGGCCGTCGTCAGGTATGGTAGCTGGGTCGCTAACATGGACTAGCAAAAAAAACAATTAGAAATATGGAGTATGCATTATATGTAATGGCTTACTGTACGTGTTGTCATAATCAAGCCCCTTGCTTGCGACCCCAGGGCGGCGGCGGGGGCGACACGCCGCCTCTAGCCCCCATCCTTGCACCTCTTGATGCCCCTGCCGCCGTCCCGGCAGCCGAAAGAGACCCAAGTGTGGTGGTTGTTGGAGACAACAGTCGGGGCTGCTGGGCGGAGACGGTTGATGCATCGACGAGCAGCGATCAGGGACACGGCCCCTGGCCGGGGTGATGGCGGAGGTCCTCCTTGGCGGCGCTTGACCGGCGGTGAGGATTGGGCTAGTTGAGTCGGCTCGGGACGAATCTTAGATTGATCTGGGTGGATCTTTCTGTCGTCTCCCCATCTCCTTCCTCGCAGTGTCACGGTCGGATCCGGTGGAGGATCGACCATGCGCTGTTGTCGATCACGGTCGTTGGTGTTCGGCTCGAGGAGACATAGCCCATAGGTTGCCGGTGGGTGGCATGGGGCTAGTAGCTCGACTAGAATAAAAGAGGTGGTCCTATGGTTCCTTATCGTGCCATGATGATGATGATGATGATCTGCTGGATGTATGTCCCCATCGATCTGCCTGGACTGTCGTGTTTCGGAATGCTCCACCGACGAACTCCACTAGGCGCCTCATGCCTGAAGATTGCTGGATCAGGAAGATTCGATCGTGCACATCCATATTTTTTCTAATCTTTTTGTGTCGCGGGGCGCTTCAAATCTCTGCTGGCTGTTAATATCATGGGGCACGTTCTCGTTCCATGATGTTGGCAGAGAATGTCACGAAAGCCGAAATGTGAGGATTAGCAATGGTGGTTCGAGTCTTGGTGACGATGTGGAATTGGCTTGGTGATTCGAGACTTTGAGCAGCAACATGCAAATGGGGTGATTGCACATGAGAAGTTCATAGTTACTTTAGAGGTGGTGTGTATCCATAATGCTACTAGGGCGATACGTTGGTTTAGAGTTGTTTTAGAGGTTAAGAGTAATTGGTATCTTCACCATGATAAGATAGTAATATATGTTCTTTATTTAAGAAAATAAGTACTCCCTCCATCTAGAATTATAAGTCACTTCTCCAAAATCAGGTTTTCTCAACAATAGAGCATAATTTACAATAAATACGGTGTACTCTAATAGTCATTGTAACCTTTTTCTCTTGGATTTTCGTGTGTGTGAAAAAGTGTCAGCATGCAAACCGGTTTGCATGTGGATGCATGCAAATAAAATAGCACGCTGCAAAGTGGGGCTAAACTTGATTGTTGTCCTCCCATAATAAATGGTGAACGAGATAATTAATAAGCCTTTTATCCACATTTCTCTCATCAGCTATTACCTTGGCTGTAGAGAATATAGAAATGTGATTTATAAGACTAGTCACAATGGGGAGTATCATATACTAATATCATACATATGATACTACTACATGGTATTACCTCCATAATGCATGATAACATATATGTTACTACATATATGATTGTATATTTATTAGGTTGTAGACTCATATTGCATTAAAATCCGTTATGTTACGGTATCTACCTATGATACCGCTATCACCTCTCTATTCATTAATTACAGTGACACGCCATCTTTTTATCAACATGGCATATATGATACCACCCATGATACTCCATTGTGACTAGTCTAAAATCTAGATGGAGGGAGTAATTAACACGTCAGGAAAAAAACAACCAGCACATCCACGTGGCCCCTGTAAATGGATGGGCCTACTCGCCAGCACCAACAGCGAGCTGACCGCGACAGCCTCTCGCCAGCACCAACTAGCCCAGCCCAGCCCAGTATCATGACACGGTATCAGTCTATGATCCTATCCACCCGGTAACTGAACCCTCACATCTCTACAATACCTCTCCCTAAGATTTGAGCTTCTCGGTTGAGCCATGTGACAACCTCTAATTGGTTAATGCTAACTACACTCATGTATATCCGTTCGTTTAGTTGAACACATAAAATTTGGAGATGAATTTTTTAACAATCGCACACGAATCACGAGCCTCTCTTCACTTAGACCATCTCCAATAACTTATATATTTTAGGGTTTAACTATTTTAGGACATATGAGAGAAAAAACGTTTCTCTAGCAGCTGTAATTGATGTAAATTTTGTTGAAATTTATTTCGAGCTGTCCACACTTTGGTTGCTTCTAAATGGAAAAAGGGCAACGTGGCACGCCAACTACCAACTGAAAGTTTCATGTCGGCATCCTGCCTCTTCTCTCGTGATTGTGCTGCCTCCTCTCCCATCGCTTTAGACTCGAACTGGCCGCTCTGTCACAACTTATGTTGTTTTGGCCGTGAATTCACCGCTTTTGATCAAAGGCATAGTAGGGATTTGACCTTGAGTTGTCGTTTCTCTCCCCCACGCGGCTACCATCACTTCCTGGTTGTCCACAGCTTCAGCTGACGAGCCACCCGAACAACCCGCCTCTCCTCCCCTCCTCACCAGGGGCGAAGCCAGCCTAGAACACCATTGGGGTCATTTCATTACACTGGGGTCATTTTGTGGATATGAACCATAATTTCACTAATTTGTCAAAGGATTTCATTAAGTCACTGGGTCATTTGACCCCACAAAATGCACCTAGCTCCGCCCCTCCTCACTGTGCCTCCTTCCTACAAGCATGGGCACGCGCACAAACGGTGCATGCAAGTTGTACCTCCGACTGTACTTCGAGTAACCCTCGCCTCACTAAGACTCATCTACCACTATACACCAGATGTAGGGCTCACTTCGTTCGAAGATTAAGAAATTCAAAGTTGTTACTTTTGCATTATATGGGTTATATTGCAGATACCTGTCCACCTACAATAGTTGCATGTAAAAAGGTTATGTGAAATACAACACATACATTGTTGTTATATGGAAAAAGGGCAACATGTGCACGCCAACTGGTAATTGAAAGTTTGATGTTACCCTCCCGCCTCTTCTCTCGTGACCGCAAAGCGCGCCATCCTCTTCTAGTTCTTACATGAATCCACGTTGCTCTTCGTTTGCCGACACACAGAGAAAACACTGTCCACCCCCGTTGCACACACACTACATGGAGCCCTGCTGGAGCTAGTTTTGTAGTGATGCGGATTAATTTCTGATTTGTACTTACTGATGTAATAGGTTTACATATATAGTATGTCCAGTCCACTGACAAGTTACTACTGTACCAGTGACCCACGTGTACAGTGAGTGGGTAGAAGCCACACCGATCGAGCATTCGAGCTAACGTTAACGTAGTACTCATACTTCTACTCTGGATAAACATGCGTAACTCGGCGCTCGCAAGTCAACAATGGCGACGGAGGGGACATGCATGCGAGCAGGTAGCTAGCGGATGCAGCGCGGCGACGGCTTCCTGGTGCATGAATCTGATGGCGCGACGACCCGCCGGCGAGTTATTTTATACTCCCTCCGTTCCATACTAGATGACTATATTTTATCAGATACGTTCACTTTTTAACAAAATAGAGTCATCTAATTTAGAACGAAGAAAGTACTATATTATGCATTTTTTTTTCAAATGAGACTCTCCACAAACCGCCAATATCTTACAACAAGAAAGTAAAGAAAAAAGAAAAGAAAAGAAAGCCGGAAATTTTCTTTTACTCTTTAGCACCAGTGCTCCTACCATTTTTTTAGAAAGTCATTTCTTTAATTTTAAACAATTCTGGAAAACATTCAAGATGTAGGTAATGGTGTATCTCACAAAACATGTGTAAACTATCAATCCTAAATAATTTGTATTACGAGCTACATAAAAATGATAAAATCGCATAAAATTTAGAGATTTAAATTATGCATATTCAGATCCACATTTTTGTCACTTTTATGTTGCTCAAAATACATATTATTTTAAATTATTTGAGGCATGTTTGGGATTGACCATTGGCTACATCCTACATTTTTAAAAATTCATAAATATGATTTTTTTCGAATTCTATAAAATGGCAGGAGGACCGGAGCCTAGGAGCCAAATATCTCCACACCAAAGAAAGCCCAACAAGAACTGAGGTCGATCTAAAGGTCAATAGTATATGAGGTTAGGTAATGGAGCGCCTAGTCTCCGCGTGATGTGGATGTAGCAAGCGGTTCGTGCACGCCTCTCCCCCACCTGGCGCTAATGGGCCGGCCCACTTCCTTCGGTGGGGTTGGTTCTAATGTTTTTTCTATTTATTTTTTTGCAAATGTCCTGAGAATTAGGAAGTTTTTTAAAAAGTAAACAAAAAGGTATTTGAACATAAATAAAATTTGAATTTTTTTAAGAAAGTGCAAGAAAAAATTGTATGAACGTTAAATTACTTTTGAATGGGTAAAATTGAATAAAATAGATATTTGAACAAAAATTAGTTCTAGACAAAATTTTATAAAGTGGAAAGAAAAATTCTATGAGCTTAAATTATTTCAGAAAGATTTTTAGTTTCAATATTTAAACATTTTAAAAGGTGAACAAATTTGTTTTTGAACAATTTTATGTATGAACATTTTTCAAAATTTAAAGACATTACTAAATTTGAATATTTTTTAAACTAAACAATTTTATTTTGAACATTTTACAAAAACTGAAATCTTTTTCAATTATGAAACATTTTATTTTTACATATATATCCACAAAGAAAATGAAAACAACTAATAAAAAGACTCAAACAAGAAAAAAACATAAAAGAAATCAGATTGAAACTACCTGTGCCGGCCCACTTCGTCCTGGGGGCGGGGGGGGTGAAAGAGCATTTCCCCTCATGTGTGGTTTTGGTAATTATATGACAATTTCTATGGACTAATGTTTGAATTGAGATATCCTTATGGATCTTGTCCATGGGATTAGTGGAGCTCTTGTGTTGAGTTTAGCTTATTGCAAGTATGTCTTGAAGGATTCAAGACATCATATTAGTGAAGAAATGTTGGAAGATACAAGGTTGATCAAGATGTTGATAAACACATAAAGCTACAAGATGTACCAAGAGCGATCATGTATCTCTTGGGATGGTAAACACTTGTCCGTATAGCTTTGTGAACTAACCCATGATATATGTGTGTGTGGTATCATTACATGAGGTTAGGTATCTTCCCATGGGATTGCATCAAATGAAGATTTTATATAGCTCACGGAGGATAACATTATGTGGTGATCGTCATCAAGGTGAGATGTGCAATACCAAGAGAAACTTCTTGAAGAGATACTATGCTTGGAGCTTGCTATGGATACATGAAGACGAAGCTTAGCGAGACTCTCCCATTGTGAGCATGAGGGAGTATTTGGAGAAGTCTTCATCAAGCATGTGCTTGGACGCACAATCAAGAAAGATGAACCACTTGAAAAGATCAAGATAGTTATCATCTAACTCAAGTGGAATGCTCAAGGCAAATGTATGATCTTGATAGGGCTATAGGATAGATAGACGTAATATCAAGAGGGGCTCTCAAGTGAGTAACTTGATCGCATCATTGTGGAGAACTCAAAACATTGCATACTTGGCATATCATATTTCTTAGTTCTTATTTGGCTTTTATGGTGGTGAGGAACTTGAGATTGGTTCATCTCCATGTCAAGCTTTTGTTTATCGAAAACGGTCTTACTTTGAAAAACTTGTTGGCTTTCATCCATGTGAGGATTTAGAGCTTAGTGTATCTCCATACTAAGCTCTAGTTTATCAAAAACGGATTTCGTATTAATATCTTGTTACGTTTTTGATATTGGAGGTTTACCGGTTTACATGTTTTAGAAAAGTTAAACCTTTCCCCATTTGGTTTTATCCTGACATGATGGACTATGATGTTTCTATGCACATTCTTATAGATCTCGTTGTAACGATTAAAACGAGCCAAAAATCATCGAAAACGGAGTCTGAATGAAAAAGTTACTGCAGTTTTCGTTTCGCTATTTCTGTCAGTTTTCGGGGACTCGGAAATTCCGAAAAAGTGAAATTTCCGATCACAATTTCCGGTTCAAGTCAGTACCGATATTTCCGACTGGAGCAAATTTCCGGTCTAAATTTCCGACCGGAATTTCCGGTTTTCTCTGGATCCAACGGTTAGAATTTCTGGGGGGTATAAAAACTCCCCCTCTTCTACTTCCTTGGCCCATCCAAGGGAGCACGAAATTCCTCTCTCTCCTACTCCATTGTTGACCTTGGAAAGCTTGATTCTTCTCAATCCCTCCATTGATTCTTCCATATTCTTTAGTGAAATTTGAGAGGAGATCTAGATCTACAATCCTACCAATCCATCTCTCCTCTAAGTGAGGGGAATCTAGTGGATCTAGTTCTTGGAGTTCCTTTGTGATTCTTCTCTTTGTTCTTCCTCTCTTCTCCCCCCATAATCATTAGTTGCTTTTGGTGGGATTTGGGAGTGAAGGATTTGACTCCTTTGTGATTTCATTTGTTCTTCCTCTCTTATTCCCCCATAAACATTTGTTGCTTAGTTGGAATTTGAGAGTGAAGAGCTTGAGCACTTCGTGTGCTCTTGCCATTGCATTTTCATCGATTTGAGTCCTCTACGAGGATTCGTGGTGGTGATACTTCTGAACTTGTTACTCTTGGGTCTTTGGACCCTAGACGCCTTTTGTGGCCGGCCTTTTGTGGTCAAGACCTTTTGTGGTCACTTGAGAACCCCCAATTAAGTTATGGGTGTGTGCCTCAAGACTTGGGAGCCCCCAATTAAATTGTGGGTGTGTGGCTCAAGAGTTGTACGGGATTCGATCTCCGCCCCAAATGAGATCAATAGTGAAAGGTGAACTCGGAACCTTTTGTGGTTGAGTTCATTAGGAGAAGAAGGTGAGCCTTTGTGGCGTTGCGGCTAACCTGTTGTGGTTGCGCACACCTCTCCAAACGAGACGTACACCCTTGGGTGGAACTCGGGAATACATCCTCGTCTCCGCGTGACTCGGTTATTTCTATACCCGAGCTTTTTACTTATGCACTTTACTTTGTGATAACCTTCGTGCTTAAAGTTATCTATCTTGCTAGCTATCACCTTGTTTCTTGTATTGTTTAACATAAGTTGTTGGTGCACATAGGTGAGCCTAGTATATTTATGTAGGTTGTATGCTTGTTAAAATAAACCTCTAGTTTATTACGCCTTTATCAAGCATACCGGATTTTCTGGGTCATTCTTGGACCGGATATTCCGGCTCCTCGAAAAGAGTTTTAAATCGCTTATTTACCCCCCCCCCCCTCTAGGCGACGTCTATCCGTTGAGGAGGGGGGGTGTGCGGAGCCAGGGTAGCGCCACGGTACGTGGCAACTAGGGATTGTAGTCAAACCCGAGATACCATGTGCATGGTGGAAGGTCTTTAGTCCATCAAGCCGGCCGTCATTTCGAATGGACTCGAGAGGCCACTTTGGCGTATCCATTGTATCATGGTCTTAGCGAGTTGGAGTTCCACCTCGTTGCCGACACGGGCTGGCCTATTTTTAGGTTTTCTGTTTTGTTCTAATTTTTATTTTATAAATTGTTTATTATTGAATGGTTCAAATCTGGAAACGATTCAATTCTGAAAAATGGCTCTAGTTTTAAAAAAATCATTTATGCTTTAGATTTTTGAAAATGTTCCAATTTTAAATGTTATGTTTGAAAATGGTTCAGATTATAATATATGGGATTATAGTAAAATGGAATTATCCAAAAGTTAAAAATAATAGGAAGAAAAATAATTTAAAAAATCATAATGTTCGTTAGTCAGACTAAACTAGGTTTCCAATCTGGCGAGCTGAACGCTCGCTCTCGAGCGAGGCATAGAGGCTCCCCAAGAGTAGGATGGTTTTGATCGCACCTGAGATGCGCTAAATATTCAAACAAGCCTTCACCATTGTCGACACAATGGGCTTACTCTTTAGACGGTGCTGATCATCACAAAAATATCGATCCCCAGATAAGTCGCAAAAATAAAAAGGGAATAGCAAAGGAGATAGAGACTGGAGATCCCTTTTGTGCTTGGGGAATTGGTTGTTGTAGGCGCAAACGCACGAGGAAATCAACAATTTAGATTTTTTTAAAAATGTTCATTTACGCTTTAGATCTTTGGAAATGTTCCAATTTTTAATGTTATATTTGAATGATTCAGATTTTTAAAAATTTGGATTTTAAAAATTAGGAATTATCCAGAAAGATAAATAAATAAATAATAGGAAGAAAAATAATTTGAAAATCATAATGTTCGTGAGCCAGACTAAACTGGGCTCGAGCGAGGCATAGAGGCTCCCCGAGAGTTGGATAGTTTTGATCACACCTGAGATGCGCCTAAATAGCCAAACAAGCCTTCACCATTGTCGGCACATTAGGCTTTCTCTTTAGGCGGTGCTGATCATCGCAAAAAGATCCGTCAGAAAAGTCGCAAATATAAAAAGGAAAGAGCTTTAGGGTGTGTTCTTTTCTGGAATCATGTGGAACCGTTCCGCACCTAGAAGCCATTCTTGTGTTCAGTTGGGACAAGTAATGGAACGGGTTGATTCCCCGAGATGGAATATTCCTGCTAGATGCGGAACGCACCCGTCCGGCCAAATCGGCCGGACCGAGTGCAACGGCTCGCATCAAACGCTAATCTCTCTCGATCAACTCTCGTACCTCCCCGTAAAAAAAACTCTCTCACCTTCCCCGCGCACCACCCCCACGCACCACCGATCTCCACCCGTCGGAGCCGGAGACCAACGTCGGCGCGGCCACCCCCGCCCCCTCCGCCGCCGCCGCGCTGCCCCTAGCAGCGGTACCCGCGGACGAGCCGTCCGCCGAGCCCCCCGCGCCGCCGAACTCCAAGCGTCGCCCTGCGCCTTGGCGACATTGGCGTGCAGGCGCAGCCCACCGCCCCCTCCGACACCCAACTCCCGCGCCGCCCTGTTAGCCGTTCCATTCCCGCCGGCGCCGCCGTGACCCCCTCGACCCCCTCCGCTGCGGACCCAAGCCCGGCCAGCGCCGCCCGTGCGTGGCCTGGATCCCGCCGCCTGCCGACGGCCACTACGAGGACGACGAGCGCACCAGGTCGCCGTGGCAAGTTCGGGCGCGAGCGGAGGTCGCCGGGAGCGGCCGCAGGCGGAGGTTGCCGGCCGTCTCTGGTCGTTTCGTGTCGTTCCATGCCGAGAGGATCTAGTTAGACTCTAATTAACAATATTTAGATTAATTAGAATATAATTAATTAAATCTTAAATTAATTACATGTCGTTCCATTCCTTTTTGTCCGGACCAACCGAACACATGTATGAAGTGGAATGGGATGAAGTGGAATGGGATGGAATGGCACTCCATCCCAAAAACGAACACACCCTTAGAGACTCCCTTTTGTGCTTGGGGAATTAGCTGATGTAGGCGCAAACATACTAGGAAATCAGGAAATCAACCTTGAACCTTCTCGTTTGCACATGACTGACAATTGTTTTCTCACAAATCACGTCCTACCTTGTAAAGGAATGATTGCAAAAACTTTCATCAATCTAGAAATAACTCTCCCCATTGATATAAAATGTTTTAGCCATTGTTCACTTTTCCATGTGTATACATATATCTAGACATGTTTTAATTATATATGCACTCATTTTAGTGTGAATCTAGACAACATGTATTATAGCTAAAACATCTTATATTGTTTTTTTTGAGAATAACGGCGGGGAATAAATCCCCACTGCTTGTTTCATTCAACGAAACTAGCCTGGCGGGCCATGTTCTTACAACAGAATAGCACTTGTACAGGGGATACAGAGGAAGAGAGACAACTAAATACATGAAAAAAACAACAACAAGAGGGGACAAGAGCCACCGAAGACACAAGAGGTGAGGAGTGTTGTCTAGGGATCACAATGTCAAGACTCCGCAATCAGCCTCACGCACCGCACCGGCATGCGACTTGAAACCCACGTCACAACTCAGGAGCACCACCATCATCATCGGATTGGAGTGACAAGCCTAGCACCTAGCACTATCCTAGATAGGGAGCTCCGCCACAGACATCGACAGGTGGGGGAGACATACATTGTGTCGTCAAGGAGCAAAGGTGAGCTGAAACGCCACCAAGAGCACGAAGCTTCCACGCCGCAACAACAACCAAGGGAGGGTCAAGGGCAAGCATATCCATCTGGACGAGGCCACGTAGAGGCTAGCCGAGGAGAGAAACACCGCCGTCGGCCCCAATCTGGCCGGACCAACACCACCAGCACACGCATCAACAAAAGCCATACTTTAACGTCTCCAGGATGACACCTCCAGTGAGGTTGTGTTGACGAGCAACACCGTCATCCGGTCCAGCAAGCACCTCCCGGAGACCAAAGTAATGTAGGTGCTGGAGCTCCTCAGCGGCACCTCCTGCGAGGGAACAGTGTCGAAGACACCGCTGCCGCCGGCAACGACGAGGTCGATGCAGGGCTCTCACCCCGGAGTTTAGGCAATCCCTACAAAAGAGGCAGTTGATCACCACCCGCCACCGCAGCAGTCAACCGTACCTCACGGAGACGGCCAGAACAATAGCGCCAAACCAAATCCTCCCGGGCCGCCGGTCGCAGCGCCAACGACCGCACCCCGCCGAGCACCATGCCGACGGAGGCGGAGCAGCGTTGCCCGAAGCCTAGAACCACCATGGTTCTAGGCAGCGGACCAGCAGCACACGCCGGCGTGCTCCTCGCACACCACCGCGCGGCTGCCATGGGGGCGGAGTCTGGCGCCGCGCACTGACGAGGATGGGGTGCTCCGGCCCGTCGGGGCCCAGATCGGCCCCGGGACGGACCGCAGCCTGCGGCGCACCACCGTCCGACCCAGCAGCAGCACGCACAGCCCCGCCGCCAGCACCGCCAAGGTGCCCAGCAGCAGGCGCGAGGAGACGCGCACCCCGCACTTGCAGCCGCCGGGGACAGCTCCGCGGCCCCCCGAACCCCATCTGGGCCCAAGACATGAACGGAGAGCAGAGGCGCGAGGTAGCCGAGCGCAAAGCCGTCGTCGAATGGCGCTCGTCGCCGGGAGACCACAAACCACGCCGCCGCCTCGCCGTCGAAACCATGCCGCCGGAGAGGCCCTCCACCGTCGAGCGCACGGAGAAACGCCCCGCCGCCACCATCACCGGCCACAGCCTGGAGCTTTTGCCCGGCATGGTCTCCGGCGGCGGCGAGGATGGGGGTGAGGGAGGGGGCGCTGGGGCCGGCGGCACGGTAGCCCCGAGCCGCCTAAGAGCAGGCGACGCGGGGTGAGGGGGTCAAGTTGGTTCGTTCGCTAGTTTTTTACTCAACATCTTATATTGTGAAACGGAGGATTGTAATTCGTAGAAGCCATGTTCGGTATCGAGGATGATCAGGTTTGGCGCAACTTTCAGACAAATATATCACATTTAACATTACTGTTCATAGACATGTAAACCACACAATCTATCTTTCAAAGGAGCTCCTTTCAAAAACATATCAGGAGATCGGACACACAGTTTGATTAACTATCTACGCATTCCTACCAAACATGGGAATATGTTTTGGAGTACATAAACGGATAAACCACAGCAGTGTACTGTCAGAAAGGCGACCGGACAGTTCGGAAATAATGCAGTCAAGATGCAGCAATGCAGGAAGTTGCAACTGTCACTAGCACATTTCAGCAGTACAAAAATAAAAGTGCGCTGTCAAATTTTAAGAGAAAGAAAACCTTCTAGTGTTGCTTGATTAGGCTTACTACTCTAGTAAAATTGTTTCCATCTTCAGAGTTAGGGATGAAGAACTGAAAATCTTAACAGATGTATGTCTCACGACAGTTACATACCAACGCACAATCTACCCCTGCTCAACTTACCTGATGGTTCTGGTTTCTAAGCATACTGTGATAACTCCAACATAACCAACATACCGAGTATATGACAAGAGTCATTTGACAACAAAAATTCCCTGCAACAAAGACTGTTGTGAGCCACAGGTTTCGACAAACGTACTAAAGGATGCAAACAATATTTGGCGTCAGCTTTCTTCATGTTTAACCAATGCAAACAGTTCACATTTAGTCTCCGTTCGTGATTACACTGGACTCATACTTAAGTAAAATATCCAGATTGGCATCCATCAGTCGACTGAACTTCTGAACCCCGTGCTGCATTGGGGAGCAGAGGAGAAAAACGGTAGTTTCTAGGTGTTGCGGCTACGAGGTTTCAGTTAACGGCTGGCTTTTCAGAGTCTTGCTGCCTAAACATAGAAGAGCACGCTGCACGCACATACGTTTTCTTAGGGGAAACAGGGAGCTTTATATCAATAATGCTACACCTACGGAGAAAATCTACGGAAAAAGGCTTACATGCTGACATGGAAGACCAACGTGGAAGCCATCGCATCGATCTCTCTCTTTCCCTTGAGAAATTACGACAAGTGCTAGCGCAATCCTCGGAGGCCGGGGGCGGCAAGCCGGCAATCCACATGGCGCCTGCAAGCTCTGCGTGACGGGATCTCGTTGGACGGCTGGAGCCTTCCTCCACGCTCGGCGAAGGAGCGCCGACGTTGTCGACGTCAATGGGGTCGGTCTCGTCAGTGACGACGTACGGCCGAGACGACGACGACGCACTAGCAGCCTATGTCAATATAGTCGGTTCGCCGGGAGCGGCAACAAAGGGATGGTTGCGCTGGGTCTACATGGAGACGACGGCGACGACGCACTAGCAGCCGTGGTGCTCTTGGGAGGGCGCGACGTTCCTGGCGGCACGACCGGTGCGGCCGGAACGCACAAATCCGATATGGACTGAGACGAGCAAGATGGTCGACACCGGCAACTCGCCGGCGTTCTCCGCTCGCGCTTCTATATTTGTACGAGTAACTTGCCGTCACCGTTGGCATGTAATCGGAGAGAGAAGAAACGTGGGAGCGAAGACTACGGGATGTGGTGTGGACATGTGATTCAGTCGTTTCTGTACAGGGGCGCTTCCACCTAGAGACCCACGTCAGCCCGTAACTTTTTTCCGTAAGAGAAATCCCGTAGGTGTAGCATTGTTGGCTTTATATTCAAGAACTGTATTTAAACGATGTACTACTGTAGTAAATTCTTACATACGAAAATATTTACATGGAGATAATCAGCAACCTAATAAAGAGAGCAAAACATAACCTATGTCCTAACTTCAGTTCCTAACGATGTTCAATTGTACAGATCGTCTTCATCAGCAGCCTGGGAGGTGTCGACAGCAGCAGCCTCTGCCGCCTGGTGCTGCGCCGGGAAGCGGAACTCGGTGCCGAACCCTCTCGACTGCTGCAGCGTCTGAGCGAACGCCTGGTACTTCCTGATGTCGCCGTCGCTGACGCTCCTCCTCGCAAACTTCATCGACTCCTCAAAGTGAGCCGCCTTGATCTCAGCCACCTCCTCTGCCTCCTGGCCGCAGTCCACCTCCATGTTGTCCTTCCCCAGCCTCTGCCTCTCAATGTCCTTCTCGATGTCTTCCCTGATCGCGTACTTGCACGCCCGCTGGCAGATCTCCGTGATGTCGGCGCCGCTGAAGCCCGCCGTGAACCTCGCGAGCGCGCCGAGGTCGACGTCCTTGGCCACGGGAGACTTCCTGAGGCATGCCTTGAAGATCTGGTGCCTGGAGGACTCGTCCGGCAATGGAATGTAGATGAGCTGGTCCAGGCGGCCGGGCCGGAGCAGCGCCGAGTCGATGATGTCCGGCCTGTTGGTGGCGCCAATGATGAACACCGTCTTCTTGGCGTTCATCCCGTCCATCTCGGTCAGCAGCTGGTTCAGGACCCTGTCCGCCGCGCCGCCGGCGTCGCCCACGCTCCCGCCCCTCTGCGTCGCGATGGAGTCGAGCTCATCGAAGAACAGCACACAGGGTGCAGACTGGCGTGCCTTGTCAAAGATCTCTCGCACGTTGGCCTCGCTCTCCCCGAACCACTTCGTAAGGAGCTCCGGTCCCTTGATGCTGATGAAGTTGGCCTGGCATTCGTTGGCGATCGCCTTGGCCAGCAAGGTCTTGCCGCATCCCGGTGGCCCGTAGAAGAGGACGCCCTTGGAAGGAGACATGCCGAACTTCTCGAATTTCTCCGGATGCTCGACCGGGTACTGGACGGTCTCTTGCAGCTCCCTCTTGACGCCGTCGAGGCCGCCGATGTCCTTCCAGCTGACATTGGGCACCTCGACGACGGTCTCGCGAAGTGCAGAGGGGTTCGTGCCGCCGAGTGCTGTTTTAAGATGGTCATTGGTGACGGCCATGGAGTTTAAGATCTCAGCGTCGATGGTGTCGTCCTCCAGGTCGATCACGTCCATCTTCTCCCTGATGCACTGCAGCGCTGCCTCGGTGCAGAGCGCGGCCAAGTCGGCACCGACGAAGCCGTGCGAATCCTTGGCAACAACCTCGAGGTTGACGTCCACATCCAGCTTCATGTTCTTTGTGTGGATGCGCAGCACTTCGAGTCGCCCGACCTCGTCCGGCACGCCGATGTCGATCTCGCGGTCGAACCGCCCAAATCGCCTCAGGGCAGGGTCGATGCTGTTGGGGCGGTTCGTGGCGCCCATGACGATGACGTGCGCACGGGCCTTCATGCCGTCCATGAGCGTGAGGAGCTGGGAGACGATACGCCTCTCCACCTCTCCGTGGGTCTTCTCCCTGTTGGGGGCGATGGAGTCGATCTCGTCGATGAAGATGATGGAAGGCGCGTTCTTCTCAGCCTCCTCGAATGCCTTCCTGAGATTGCTCTCGCTCTCTCCGGCCATCTTCGACATGATCTCCGGGCCGTTGATGCAGAAGAAGAAGGCCCCGGTCTCGTTGGCCACGGCGCGGCCGATCAGCGTCTTGCCTGAGCCGGGAGGGCCGTAGAGAAGGATGCCCTTGGGCGGCTTAACGCCGATGGACTTGAAGAGCTGCGGGTGCCTGAGCGGCAGCTCGACCAGCTCCCTGATCTGGGTCATCTGCTTGCGCATGCCACCCACGTCATCGTAGCCGACGCCATCCAGCCGCTCCTCGTCCTCCCTCTTGACGGGCTCGCCGTCGCAGAAGATGTCCGTGTCACCCGACACAATGCAGTACTCGTCGCCGGCAGAACCCGAATCGATCTCGACGACTTTGAACTCGACGCTCCGCATGCCACCGCGCACGAGGAAGAGGTCGCCCTTGCGGACCGGGCGGTATGCGTCCTTGAAGTAGGGCTTCAGGTAAGGCTCGAAGAGGTCGCCGGACATGCCCTCGACGGTGTCGTCCATGGGGAGGACGTGCACGCGCCTCCCGTACTTGGCGTCGTGGCATTGGTGCACGGACACGACGTCCGCGACGCGGACGCGCAGGTTGGACCGGACGACCTTGTTGATCATCATCTTGTGCTCGTCGCAGGTGTCGTCAGAGAAGGCGATGCAGACGGTGGTGCGGCGGCGCTTGCCCTTGAGCAGCACGAGGTCGCCCTGGAATATGGAGAGCCTCTCCATGGTCGCCGGGTGGAGGATGCACGTGGAGTTGTCGTCGTTGGTCGCGTCGTCCACCACCAGCCGGTTCGCGGCCTTCTTCGACGGCGCAGGCGCGGTCGCCATCGCGTTCAACGCTTTCTCGATTGATCGATCCGAGCGCTGCGTGTTTCTTTCTCTCGTACGTGCTGCTTGCGTTTGGGCACTGAGCAAGCGGCGATATCAGGCTTTGTTACGTTCGTGTTCTGGTGAGGAGGAGACGGGGGGTTAGGGCCCATATTTGAAGCACGGCCAGCAAATTCGACTCCGATTGGCGATTGGGGAAGAAGGCCGAGCCTAGTTCAAATTCGGAAATTGATTCGTGCCGTATACTATGACCAGCTCTTATTCCAGATGAGCCGGCGTCGACTGGAACTCCTTCTCCTACATGAACACGTACGTCTGCCGCGAACACCAAGTTTCCAAAAGAAATCCGAGGAGACTAAAATCACGTACGGGGCCCGTCGACCGATCGATCATCCCAATCGCCATTAGCGGGCGCACGCAAGTCGCGATGGCGTCGTGCTGGGAGTCATTCGCGTCGGCCCTGTCGCCGGCGTGTATGAGGTCGCAGCGGGAGCAGCTGCTGTCGCTCCGGGCGGCCGAGCAGCGCCTGCGGGAGCGCGCCGGAGCGCTGCAGCGCGAGCACAACGAGGTGGTGAGCGAGACGGCGGAGGCCGAGATGGCCACGCTGGAAGCAGAGACTTTGGAGCGGCTGGTCGAGGCCAACCGGAGGGTCGCCGTGATGACCAAGGAGAAGCACGAGAAGGAGCTGCCTGTGGTGATCAACGAGCTCAAGGTCAAGGGCGAGCGCGTCAGGGTTCTGGAGGCCATCCTCGACACGGTGAGAAGCAACAAAAGGCCCTTACACCGATAATAAGTTTGTAACGCCGAAAGAAAGAACAGAAGGTATCGAGGTTGGTGGTGAACATAGGAACGGTGTATTGCCAAAGTTTATTTGCTTCTTTTATAAGTTCATTTATTTATAATGTTCATATGTGTCCATTTATTGTTGTAGAGATAGGAGTATTATTTTCGTCTTCACCGTTCATCTAGCTCGCTCATAACTCCATCAACTGTTTCACCATTAGTGCGCTTCCTTGGCTCCTTCTCCTTCATCCTTCCAAAAAACTGATGTTCGCAAAGTTTTAAGTCATTTGGACGTCGTTTGGACCACTGAAACGAAAAAAGGGTTTTTTGACAATGCATGGTTAATTCGAAATAAATATGGAAACTGTGAAACAACCGACATGTCAAGATCCAAATTCGAATTGGTTCCTGGTCCTGGTCAGAGACCACTGTGTTCACGCCGGCGGTCCAACAAAGAGGCGAAGTAGTGGTGTCTTTCTTCCCAAAATCATTATAAAAGATTGATATAACCCTTATATGATGCAAATATGATTAAAATACAAGTAATACAATGCAAAGCTCATGTATGCATTTAACATGCATCACACACTCGCTGACGAGTTGGAACAAAACGGATATGATGTGCCCGTGGCAGATTTCAACCGAGCGGCAAGTCTATAGGGGATTTGTTTTTATAAATGTGATCTTGTGCCAAATGACTTTGTCAAAAAAAAAACTTTGCAATTTATTGCTAAAAGTGACCTAGCAGGAGCATCAAAAGGCGACATTGTGACACCTCCCTCCACACCGGATCGCGGGAGGAGCATCCAGACACAGGGATTGGTGGGAGGAAGATTTTCGTCATAGAAACGACGGGACGTGGTTGGCCGAGGGATAGAAGTTGGCAAGAGACCAGCGTGGCAGTTCATTGCATCCCGCCAATGGCTATTAACCCCTAGGTCACGATGTTACACTTCTTATTGTTTGAATTCCAAAATTTATTTGAATAAACAACAATGATTATATAATAATAACCTTTGAACAAATAGAAATAAAAAGAATTTTTTTCGTTTGCCTTTTCATTTAATACGGAATAATCCATATCCTTAAATCTGTATATCAAAATTTACGAAATGAAATATCTAAATCGATTAGAAACGTTAGAGGAATCAAAATATGAAATCCATATCATATTTTGCATCACAAAACATCAATAGTTTTAGAAAATTTGATACCATTCGATAAACAACTATGGTGGCCATTTTTACTGTTTTTCATTTTTTTAAAGAAAGTGAAAACAAATCCTCAGAAAAACGATATCTTCTGGCATGGATACATCATATGTATACTAGGTTCTATGAAAAATGGTTAGCTTGAAATCTTCAAATAAATGTCTATCATGTATAAACATCTAAAAATTTCAAGTCAAATGGTCAAGTTATGGCCATTATCACTACATAGTTGGTGATAACGTTCTCATTTATGAAAATAGGTGTATCTTGGTGTAGTAAAAATTGTTCCAAAGGATTTTAAGGTACACAATCAGTGGTTATATCATAGAACTATCAATAGTTATAGAAATTTTGACCCCTTTCGATGAATAGACATGGTGACTGTTTTTTCAAAAAAAATATCAAA
This sequence comes from Poa annua, assembly GCA_026929855.1. Classification (NCBI taxonomy): domain Eukaryota; kingdom Viridiplantae; phylum Streptophyta; class Magnoliopsida; order Poales; family Poaceae; genus Poa; species Poa annua. The sequence continues at coordinate 14,539,036 of CM049428.1, forward strand.
GAAAGGGATTAAAAAACCTTTCAAAAAAGATATCCTATGACACGGAGTTCTTTTATGTGTACTAGTTGCTTTAAAAATGATAAATTTGATTTCTGACAAACTCTGAAAACAAATCAAATGCAAACATAACTAAATAATAGGAAATAAAAATATTAGTATTGAGTTTTAAGAAAAATATTGATGTTTCTATGATGCAAAATATTATATTGATTTATATTTGGATTGCACTCATTTTGTAATCGAGTTAGACACATTAATTGTTAAATTTTTATTTACAGATTATAAGATATGAGTTATTCCATATTAAATGAAAAATAGCTATGTAAGGCATAGGTAAAAAGCTATGCCGGTGGAGCCGTCGGCACAACCCTATGTCCTCAAGTGCCCGTTACCCACTGGATGTTATTGAAGGAGATATGCCCTAAAGGCAAATAAATAAGTAGTATTTATTGCATTATCTCATACGTTTATAATAGGTTTGTGTATTATGCTATAACTGTATTAATCGGAATTATTAATACACGTGTGACACATAGACAACCAGAGTCCCTAGTAAGACTCTATATGAACTAGTCCATTGGGCAACAGTTGATCGAGATTCCCGATCAAGGACAATGACGTCGGTTGACAATGGAGTCATCTTATTAGTTGAATAAGGTGATAGACATACGCAAAGTATTGCAATAAGATCGTATTACGATGTTTGTCATTTGCAATAGATAAAAATATGATAGCTTATTCCTTAGACCGTGAGACCGTACTTATTGACACTTCGTAGGGGTACTTTGCCATCAAACGTTGTGTCTTATTTAGCATGACAGTAACGATGTCCATCTTGGGTATCCCGAAAGAGTGTTGAGACGTAAGGATTAAGAGCGGGATTTGTTCATTCTTGTAATGGAAAGATACTCTGGGCCCACTCGGTGAGATTGCATCTATATAGCTGCGCAACTTATGACTAGGTCATGGAGATGTAATATCATAGACGAGTTAATAACCTTTGTCGGTAACGAGATACAACAAAGACATCGGATGTCTACGATCATATCTCGGACAAGGTAATATCGCAAAAACAAAGGGAATGAATACCATGTTTATGGTTCAACGACGATATTCGTAGAATGCACAGGGGCCGCCATATGCATCCAGGTATCCCTGACGGTCATTGGTGAGCGGAGTGTCTCGACCATGTCTGGAGTGTTTTCGAACCGTAGCGTAACAAATTTAAGGTCTTAACGACACCAGGAGATAGGTTCTGGAATAATATAGGATTTTATTGGAGAGAGAGAAATGATCCGGAAAGAGTTTCGGTGGTCCGGAAGGAGTTCCGGGAAGGTCTGGACGGGTTCCAGGAATGTCCGAAAGTTATTCGGGTGGTTCGGAAAATGTTTCAGAGTCACGATTTATTAAGTAGTATTTAAATATATTAATTATTAATTAATTATATTTTATATTAATTTAATTATTAAATAATAAAAGAAAAAAGGGCTGCCCACCTACATGGGCCCTAATAGGGCCCAAGAGGGGGAGCCGCACCACCAAGGAGGGAAGGGGCTTGGGCCCCTAGTCCAACTCGGACTAGGAGAGTCGGCCGAACCCCCCTCCCCCTCCTTTTCCTTTAGTCCCACATGGGGGAGGCAAGGTGTTTGCAAACCCCCTGCCCCCTTTATATAGCAAGGCATATTAATTGGATTAATTACGGAAAAATACAATTAATTGTATAGCAGGCCGGTCGAGTTGCTTCTCCGCCCGTTTTGCCCTCCCTCTCCACCAAAGCTATACCGCCGGGCGCTGTTGCCCTGTGGGATTCCAGATAAGTTCTACCCCTGCGATTTCAGCTGGATCTGAATGACCGGGGGTTGTTGTTAAGCTTCGTATGTTTGCGAGTGCTCGGAGGCACCATCTTTGAGGAGCATGGGCGACGTCGTCTCGCCCACCCAGCAGCCCTGCCGCTGCCCTGTCGCCGGCGCCTCCCTCCCCCCCTCCCCAAGTCGCTGGCGCCACGCCATCTTCCGCCCGACGCCCTCGACGCAGGTCATCGTCGACACCCCGGCGTCATCGTCTACATCGTCGCGGCAAGTTCTCCGCGACCTCGAGGTCGGCTACGTACGACTTCATCGTCAACGCTTGTGCGGGAGCGTAATCCCCGCAATCGGTCTATATGGAGGTAATGTAACCCGTTCTGCCACCGTTATCACATGTACTAGATAGATAGATCCTGGCTAGTTAGGGTTTCATTCGCTAGAAAAATTATTGTTTTCTGCATCGGAACCCATTCAGTGGTATCAGAACCGATCTATGCGTAGTACTGCTGGTACGGTTAGAACTCATGTTGAATGAGGATGTCTTTCTTATATTTGCTACCCTCTAGCGTGCACTTGCGATGCCTTCGGTATTGAGTTGATGAAGCGGCCCGGACCAACTTTACGCGTACGCTTACGTGAGACTGGTTCCACTACTGACTGGCGGGCCCGGTCTATATGGCTTGCTCCGTATCTATGGCTGGCGGGTGTATGTTTCTCTCTCTTTAGTCGGCAAAGCATTTTCAATGGAGGGCCCGAAAGGGATGCTTAAACATGCAATTATATGATCGATGTTGTGGTATAAAGTTTGTAGGTAGGGAAGCGGTTTCTCTTACGAATAAGCCTATATGCCACGTAAAACTTGCAGATGCGTTATTTCATGTGACATGGTTACGGTAAGTTTGATATTACTCGTACTGTCGAAGGCAATGGAGGGCTCCGTAGACTCGGAGCTATGACGGGGCGCCGCGGCCAGGCACATGGCGCCACGGAGGTCCAGGCGCATCGACCATGTCACATCGCACTTCATTGCATCATTTGATTGTGTGCTGTTGTGTGTGCATCCTATTGATTGCTTATATGCTAGATATACAACGGTAGCATCATGAATAGCATGATCCCTAACAAATACAAAATTGTGTTCTCCCTCGTTGCGCACCACCAAGAGAGTTCTACGTTATGAGGCAGGCCGTGACGATCGGGTGTCAGACATATCGTCGTTCACATACAGTGGTGTAAGCCATGTTGCACGCGCAGGGTATTCGAGGTTTGATTGGCGAGCATAGCATATGCAGATATGGCATCGGAACACGGCAAGATCGAAAGATCGAGCATGAGTCATAGAGTTGCTGTGATCGACATTTTACGTCCACCTTTGAAGATGTGCCGCCGGTCGTGACGATCGGGGGTGGTATGGTGTATGGGGGTCGTGTAATCACTATTATTATTTTAGGGATAATAACTTTAGTGGAGTGTGTTTGAAAATATGATCATAAACTAAAACTCACATATATTATAAACGTTACCTTACATATTTTGCGATCACATCTGTAGAATACAAAACTATACTTCGGTTACTTCCTCAAGAGCCCGGTTTCTATCTTAGAAGCCGACGGGTCCAACTTCATCAGCTGGTACATTGAGTTTAGAAACATTCTCCAACACAACAAACATCCTATATGTCCTAGAACATAAGTTAGGAGATATACCAGATGATTCTGTTAGTAAGGAGAAAGATGATGAGTTCCGTAAGCATCATGATATTTTCATAGAAGTGGAGGTCGTCATGAGCGTATGCCAAGCACCAGAGTTGAAAGTTGTTTCAACACATGGAGCCATATGTCGTGATTGATGCGATCAAAGGACACTTCAAAATAAATTGAGTCTTGAGCAGTTCAGACAGCTTAGAAAGTTCCGGACCATTCACATGGGGAGCATACCTGTCTAGAGACTCATTTGAATAAGTTGTATGACATCTACTTCAGGCTTACGCATATCTACGATTTCTAGATAGCGGACTCTAGTGCAATAGAGATTGCGCTTATATCTTTGCCTCCAAGCTATGAAGAGCATGTGCGTGAATATGCTATAGAGACACGATGAGCTTCTTCACGTTCGTGAACAAGTATAAATCTCTAAAAGTTGATTCCATCGAAGAAGAGTTCTTCGACGCTACGGGTATATTTGATATACGAAGATATAAATGTATTCTTCTCATACTTAATGAAAAGTATTGGATACTTGTTCTATTTATGAAATAGTCCCTGATTGTCACAAGTATGCAGTGATGGGTGACGTGACAGTGCACAAGTGATGGCAATCAAGGAAGTTGATGGCCATTAGTGCTCACGCCCTCTGAATATCATATTAGTCATCACTAATAGTTTTTTATGAGACATTTTGTAATAGTGAGAATGTGATCTAGTTTGGTGTCTTGAATGTTACAAGACATAGTTATTCATATATGAATAGAACAAATCAGTTGTTTTATGTTATGAAACAAAGCAGTTGTTTTATATTATGAGTAATTTGTATCACATCTCAATTACGTTATGCGTATGAAATACATTTATAATAGCGGGAATGATAAAATTATGTGTCCAAGCTTGATCCGAATTTTTCTATGATTATTGGTGAATAAGTGTATTTGCATAATAATTATGAGTCTAAAATTAATTTGATAAAAGATCAAATTGGGTTTTCCAGAAGAAAGATTTGTGAATATTGTATTCACAAGATTCGATCAAAGGACAATATTTTTGAATTATGGTTTCAACACAAAAGACTTGTGGAAGTTAGTTTCACAATATTATAATGTCATATATGGTGATATTGAAGTATCATAATCATACTCTATTTTAGATAAAGTGTGGTCTTTCAGAATCTGTCTTAGAATCTCTTAATATGTTCGAAACATTATAGTCGATGTCCACTTTAAAAAATAGATATTTTTCTCGACGAGAATTCGTGTGATCGACAATAGTGTCGTTATGTATATGATTATACGATAATTCAGAATATACATAAATAGTTCTTTGTAGATTGCTCGCATTGGATGGGAGTGTATTAAAAAACCCAATAGAAACAAAACTTGGTTTGTTGTCTATGTAATTCTGAGGAAAATATGATTTTTTGAATTATGGTTTATGGATTGTAATTAGAAGCTTAAAATAATGTGTCAGACCTATATTCATAAAAGTACAATATTGAAAAGTGTTCCAAAAGGCATATGTCTACAAATGAAAATTTGGTGATTAAGAGTGAGGGAGACTAGAAAATTATTTTATACTTTCAATCATCTTCGTAAAGATCATAATATTTTCATGAAAGAAGCTTCTGAATAAAGTGCTGCTATATTTAATATTGTTGTCAGGTCACAACATAATATTAAGTGTTTCAGATCTTGTTGACAGATCAAGGTGCACTTTATGAATACAAAGAAAGTTGAGAAAATATCAGGATACGAACAAAGGCCTTTTAGCCCAAAAATTCAAGTTACATTTGAAAGGATTAAATTAGTAATTGTTGCTATAATTCTTATTAGAGAAATACGATTATTTAATCATCATATAAAGTGTTATATGAGAAATGTAACTATAAGAAAGACGTAAAAGCATATTTTGTCAAGAAATGTGTCTTGTACAAGATCAAATTTGTTGACTACATTTATGTAGACATGCTTGAAATCTGTGGGATTTGTATTAATATAATACTATAGTTTGTATTGGATTCGAATTGATAAGAGATCAATGAATTTTGTTTGACCAAAATGTCGAGATAAATTGTGAATTTAAGTGGGAGTCAAAGTTATTTCACTCGGGTAGAATATGTAAAGGACATATTTTTGAGTGGGAGCTCGTGTTCTCAAATGTGTGGAGACATATTTTGAGTGGGAGCTCGTGTTCTCAAATGTGTGGAGACATAATTTGAGTGGGAGCCGAATTCATCTTGTGTAAATGACACATTGTGAATTGTACCAGTAGAATTGATAAGAAGCGTGAAGTTGTGAAACTATTTGAAAATTAGTGTCTATTTGGAATAGAACGGGAATTTTAAATAGTTAGTCGAGTTGTTTTGGATTATATCTGAGGAGTCAGAATAAAATCAAAACGATGGTCCTTGGAAATCCATATGATCGTTAAGAGTAATAATACACGGTAATAGTGGTTGTATGATATGTTGGTCTATTGTTAGACATCATACAGAAACCATATTATCTGCTCCATGAAATATGACCCATGTTGTTAGAAAAAGAACAATTATAAAAGTAAATTTAGAATTTACTGGAAGTAGAAGTGTATTGGTTAGTAGATTGACATTGCAGTGTCAAGTTTTCTACATAGGTGTGAAAGTATATAGATATCGCGAGTTTGTAATTGTTACAAGGAGCTCTCTATGACTGAGTGTGTTTTCAAGGCAATTATTTTGGTTATCAGTATCAGAGTAAGCGCTGGGAAACATAAGTCTCACTTGGTTATGGTATTTATATATTTGTTATTAGATAACATGTTGATATCAAACAAGTTGATATCAATGGATCGCAAAAGAATGCACAATTATGTATTGTACAGATTGTCAGAGTAACACTCTTACACAAGCAAGCATTATCATATGACGCTTATTTGATAAGGGATTTTGATAAAGTAAAATGCAGCTAGTTTATTTGTACTCTAGTGCAAGTGGGAGACTGAAGGAGATATGCCCTAGAGGCAAATAAATAAGTACTATTTATTGCATTATCTTATAAGTTTATAATAGGTTTGTGTATTATGCTATAACTGTATTAATCGAAATTATTAATACAAGTGTGATACATAGACAAGCAGAGTCCCTAGTAAGACTCTATATGAACTAGTCCATTGGGCAACAGTTGATCGAGATTCCCGATCAAGGACGATGACGTTGGTTGACAATGGAGTCATCTTATTAGTTGAATAAGGTGATGGACATACGCAAAGTATTGCAATAAGATCGCATTACAATGTTTGTCATTTGCAATAGATAAGAATATGATAGCTTATTCCTTAGACCGTGAGACCGTACTTATTGATACTTCGTAGGGGTACTTTGAGAGCATCAAACGTTGTGTCTTATTTAGCATGACAATAAGGATGTCCATCTTGGGTATCCCGAAAGAGTGTTGAGACATAAGGATTAAGAGTGGGATTTGTTCATTCTTGTAATGGAAAGATACTTTGGGCCCACTCGGTGAGATTGCATCTATATAGTTGCGCAGCTTATGACTAGGTCATGGAGATGTAATATCACAGACGAGTTAATAACCTTTGTCGGTAACGAGATACAACAAAGATATCGGATGTCTACGATCATATCTCGGACAAGGTAGTATCGCAGAAACAAAGGGAATGAATATCATGTTTATGGTTCAACAACGATATTCCAGGGGCCGACATATGCATCCAGATATTCCTGACGGTCATTAGTGAGCGGAGTGTCTCCACCATGTCTGGAGTGTTCTCGAACCGTAGAGTAACAAATTTAAGGTCTTAACGACACCAGGAGATACGTTCTGGAATATTATAGGATTTTATTGGAGAGAAAGAAATGATCCGGAAAGAGTTTCGGTGGTCCGGAAGGAGTTCCGGAAAGGTCTGGAAGGGTTCCAGGAATGTCCGAAAGTTGTTCGGGTGGTTCGGAAAATGTTTTGGAGTCACGGGATATTAAATAGTATTTAAATATATTAATTATGAATTAATTATATTTTATATTAATTTGATTATTAAATAATAAAGGAAAAAAAAGGCTGCCCACCTACATGGGCCCTAAGAGGGCCCAAGAGGGGGAGCCGCACCACGAAGGAGGGAAGGGGCTTGGGCCCCTATTCCAACTCGGACTAGTAGAGCCGGCCGAACCCCCCCCCCCCCTCTCCTTTTCATTTAGTCCCACATGGGGGAGGCAAGGTGTTTGCACAACCCCTCCCCCTTATATAGCAAGGCATATTAATTGGATTAATTACAGAAAAATATAATTAATTATATAGCAGGCCGGCCGAGTTACTTCTCCGCCCGTTTTGCCCTCCCTCTCCACTAAAGCTATACCGCCGGGCGCCGTTGGCCTGCGGGATTCCAGATAAGTTATACCCCTGCGATTTGATCTGAATGATCGGGTTTTTTTTTATTGAGCTCCGTATATTTGCGAGTGCTCGGAGGCACCACTTTTGAGGAGCCTGGGCGACGTCGTCTCGCCCACCCATCAACCCTGCCGCTGCCCTGTCGCCGGCGCCTCCCCCCCCCCTAGTCGCCGGCGCCACGCCATCTTCCGCCCGACGCCCGTCGACGCAGGTCATCATCGACACCCCGGCGTCATCGTCTACATCATTGCGGCAATTTCTCCGCGACCTCGAGGTCGGCTACGTATGACTTCATCATCAACGCTTGTGCGGGAGCGCCCGTTCCGCCACCGTTATCACATGTATTAGATAGATAGATCCTGACTAGTTAGGGTCGACGGGGTACGCCTACAACTGTCGCCAACTTAGTGTGTCCTACGCCCGACGATCAAACTACGTTGATGGCCCCGACAAAATACCCTCGATGTAGGAAACTGTAGTCACTGTTTTCCTTAGTGCACAAGGCTAAGGGAATTGCTTAAATTCCGTTGTCTTTCCGTTACCTAGGGCGAGTGTACTGGTCGCGTAAAATAAGTTTAACTCGATGTCATTAAAAGGGATCCCAAGGTCCACTCAAAATCTATCTAGTTCCTTCCATTACACTCACTCCATCCCGGTTTATATGATGTAATTAGCAATTTTTTAGTACTAAGGCATGAGCCTTTTTCATGAGAAAAATTATAAATCTGACATTTAATGGACAAAAACACAATGATCAGCACATGCATTGGCCTAACTAATTAGACTTTGAAGTAAAGTGCATGAAGATTGATGGAGGGAAGCATCATCCGTAATTAAAAGAGATTTTTAAAAGATATTAGTTATCTTAATCATATCTTATTCTTTAGAAAACCTGATTTTAAAATTACATCCTAAGAATCGGGATGGAGGGAGTAGGTTAAATTACCGTAGTCGGAGAGATGTCCCAAATTTGTCTCGAACACCTAGCCTTCTAAAATGAGTAGACCTACAAACTCCCTCAATTAATTTCACATTTTCTCCATTAATTAACCCTCCATTCCCGCCCAAAGAATGTTTTCCCAAAAAATTTCACCTTCCCAAACGACATGAGAAGCATCGTGTGAAAAACAAGTTGGGCGGCAAGCACGGATTCAAATATTGCGTTGACATATACTCCCTCTGTTTTAAATTAATTGACTCAGATTTATGCAATTGCTGCACTAGCTAATTATCCCAAAACTTTAGGAATTTCATAGATAGAGAAGGACGGGCGAAAAGAGAGACTGACTCCGGATCAATGCTGATTGACGACTGAATAAATAGCCGGAAGCAACAACTACACGAGAGAGAAAGAGCGGATCCAACTAAGAAAATGCAATACCTATTCTGTCGGAGCTAATCATGCAAAGCTAGCGTAGCGCCAGCCGTCGAAGTGAATGAATTTGAAAGCATGAAAAAGTAAGGACATGAGACGATGAATCGGTGCTGGGACATGACATGGCCAATTAATTAATTAAGAAAGTGAATTAAGAAAGCTCTGTTTTGCAAGGATTTCCTACTAGTCTCTGCCCATTTTTTTCACTTATTTTTTCATCATTTCTATATAAAATCCTCACTCAGTGCTTGCTGGCTGATATCATCTCCGGAAGCCAATCAAGACTTCATTAAGGGCCGAAGAATGACTGACAACATTCTTATTGCCAATGAGCTGGTTCGGAACTTTCATCTTTCTTCTGCTGCTGCCAAGACCTGCCTCAAAGGAGATCTTCGAAAAGCCTACGACAGAGTGAACCGGCAATTTATCTACAATAAAAAAAATCTTCCCTTCCGGTGTCCTACTACTGGTACGGCGCTAGCTAAGCTTGTAATTACTGTTGCTCCCAAAAGCTCATCTGACCCCAAGGTGGTACGTATCCTATAAAAGCTGTCACAATCATTAATTGGAATATGACAACTCCGAGACACCGAAGAACTCTCCTTGGGATAACTTATATGTCAGCATAATGGCAGAAAACGCACCCCTCATAGGTAGCTTTATGACTACCACTTTAGCCCTTCGTGTGCCTCGCTTATTGGAAGAACCAAGCTGTGTTCATCACACATCACAATCTTGATCTGAAACAGACACAACATGTTTCATTCCTTTCGTCTGGAGGTGAATCCTGGTTATTTCTATTCATTCAATGCACATGAGTGTAAGGTCATACTTTTTTTCTTCTCTTGTTGAAGGATTGTTTCACTCATTTGGCTCATGATCCATTCACTTTACTAGCAGTTCTTGACGGGTTTCAACGTCCTATCCACCGAAGGTACAATCCCTACTTGAGCTCAGTAATCTAATAGGAATCTGTAATATTCTAGTAGTGCTCTACCCATGGAAATGCAAAGTCTCCGCCCCAGGCATACTCAAAGTTATCAACCAAATCGATCAAGTAGGCTTGGGAATCCTTATCATGGGCATGCGCCTTCGCCATCCCACCTAATAAAGGGACAACACTAGGTTTCTGTCATAGCTTTCTTCCTTCCAGCTCCTTTACTGCAATAACAAGTGCTAGCTACAGTAAGAACAAGGGAATCCAGAGACCAAGACTAAAAGAAAAGGCTAGGCTACTTCTATTCATTTCGAACCGATGACAAGGGGCTAGACACATATTTATATTCAACAAGATTTATATAAGTTGAATTAAATCTTAGTCAATTAATTTAGAACATCAGAACAGAGAGAGTATAATATTACGAGTTAATTTGATCCCGCAAATCAAACAGCGCCGGACCGCTTTGTAAGTTTTTCTAAATGTGTTGGACGGCTGCGTGAGCTTCTTGTACCTTCTACATCAGCCGGGAAGGCCGACTGGAGCACCGCTTTGCGCCACGCAGACCTACGTTTGCACCTCCCAGGCCATGTCCCAACAAACAAGAACCGCATCAAAGAGCTAGCAGACCTTGTAGCAAATCGTGTCCCACAGACGAGGCAAAACCAGGAACAAGAACAGCAAAGGACCAAAGAATCCGTAAGCGGCGATCATGGGAGAGCAGGCACCACCCGACCAACGGCCGCCGGACACAGCCGAGGCGCATACAACGAAGGGCGCTACAGCCAACGCGTGGTCGCGAGGGCCGGTGCCGGAGTACCCCAACCGGCCGGAGCACGGGTGGGTGGAGAGCCCGCGGTACCCGCATCCCCCGGACCCGACCAACCCTGATCCTGCGACGCTGCGGGAGCAGTGGCTCCATGTCACTCGCCGGTACAGCCGCTGGTACTCGCGCGCGTGGGGCGCCGCCGCTCTCGCCGGCGCCGCGGTCTTCGCCGTCGGATGGGTCGTGAAGGGCTCCAACCCTTTCCCTTCGCGCCAAGGCGGCCACGACAACGAGCAGCCGCGCGACGCGCTGGGCCAGGAACCGTAAACACCGTGTCACTCGGCGAGCGCGCTGTCGTCTCGTCCTCTTGCCACATCCTGTCGGCGTCGACCAGTGTTTGTGTAGTCCATGCGTGTTGATTTTTTTGTTTTATTTTCAAACTTCGGTAATGTCTTTATTGATAAAGTCGACCTTCATTTGATAAAGTCGAAAAGAGTTGGACAGTTTATAAAAAAAAACGGCCGAAAATCATACAATACAACACACCACACTGGTCTAAAGGCTACGGCCCCAAAACGAGTCTCGCCCTATCAACCATAACCGACACCAACACGGCAGAGGCGACCTCAACGCAAGACGAAACCCGGAGCGCCGCTCCGACATCCACGCCGGCCCCTAGGCCCCGCCCCAAACTAGCCCGACGACCATGTCGCCCTAACAACCATAGCCGACACCAAACACAACGGAGGCAACCTGAACGCAAGAAAAAATCCGGAGCCGCAGCTCCGACATCCACGCCGAGCCCAGGGCCGCGCACCACCGAGCCGAAGACGAAAACGACGCCAACCACCATCATGAGCCGAAGATGAAAACGACTCTCCCACGCCCGCAACAAAATTTCTTTTCCCTACCCCTTCCAAGGCGCTGCGCGGTTTCCGTCGTGATGCGTCCATGCCGCCGGAACAGATCCGGCTAAGCCGGCGAGCACGTGTGGCCGAGCAGCATGTTCTATGCGGAGATCCACTCCATTGACACGCGGCTCGCGCCCGACACCAGTGAGATGTGCGAGGTCGCCCATGCCTGTGAAACGGCGGCATGCGCCTCGGTCAGCCGCAGGGGGTGAATTTAAAGGATGTTTGGAACACGCAATAGGCGTAGCTGCACCTCATCAGGGCCGAGGATCAACGCTGCACCATGAGCTCGTCATCAAGGCCGACGAGCACGGCATGGCGGTATGGTGTGATCGCTTCCCACAGGATGCCATCGTCGAGAACGCCTTGGGTGATGAGGGATGTTGATCGCGTCGAGCGGAGGCCCGTGTGGGTTGCGCAGAGGGTCAACAAGTGGGCTCGTAAGAAGGCAGCCAAGGCGCAGCTCTATGACCCGAGCGCAGAGGGTCAACAAGTCGAGAAACCACCATTGCTAGTCCTTAGATCTCGCCTTTCATGACTTTCTCCGCCAACACCATGGAACGAGAAAGCCTGCTCCATGGTGAGTTTCGAAACGCTTTGAAACCAATCGGTTAGATAAAAATATGGATGCGCACGACTGAGTATCACCCGATCTAGCAATCTCCATGCATGATTCGCCCAGTGGAGCATGACCGTTCAGCAAGTTCGATGGGACCAACATCCGGGAGATCTTCATCTTGGCGTGAGAAATAAACAAGGACCACCACATTTATTCAAATTCGCGCAACCGGCCCCCACGCCGCCGGCCGATCAGCGGAGAAGAAGACGAATGCAAGATGTTAAAATAGGGACAGGCAGCCGCATGGCCAGCAGTCATCGCACAACACCGAGACTAGCCCATACAGGGTCGGATCGGTCAGCCCCGCCTCTAGCGCCTCGCAGCCACTGGCCACCGTGTCCGGCGCCCGTCTACACTCCTCCATCCGCTTCTCCATTAGGCCCAAGACCCGCTGAAGTCGTACCCCACCGTCCAAGGAGACCAGACGTGCGATCCCTCTCCTGCCCTCTCTCCTTGGCGTGAAGGGCGCCGCCACCCTAGATGAACCCATCGAGCATCACTAGATGCTAAAATGCAAGAAGTGATGTCTCTATGTCTTTCATTGCATTTTTATCTGTGTGAGCTAAGCGGTTTACTATTGGTTGAATTATTTGATTTGAATGTTTATTTTAATTTTACTTGAGGAATATTGTAATTTGGATGATTATTATGCACTATAATGTTTAAAATATTGATTAAATTTGCTTATATTTCAATCATATTTTACATATATGTTTAAACGCGGAATAAAAGATTTATGGGCTCGCTCTGTGGAGGCAACAAACAGTCCACAAATGCGGCCCGTAAGAACAAATAGTTTGTCTAAGCGCACGTGTCGCCGCCAGGCCGCTACAGCAACGCCGACGACCGCGAGGCGGAGCAATGCCGACGACATGGGAGGTGGAGGGGAGGGGAAAGAGGTGTGCGGGGCTAGAAGCTCGATGATTTGGATTGGCCGTGCTATCCCATATTTAGGAAATATGGTCAATAGGTCCTAGGGAGGCATCCAGGGGGTGGGGTGGCAGTTAGCGATGGCTCGAGTCGTTGGCGGCATGGAATTATTTTAGAATTTTGTTAATCTAAGTTGTAAGCTTTGTTGACAGAGCCGCACTGTGAGGCGCCTACCGACGCGGCTAGGCCCACGGTTAATCAAGACGTGTCTTGAGTCGAGTAGGGTGAAAAACGAAAAGGAAAATGTTTAAAACAAAACTTAAACTTATAGCTGAAAGCTAAATCAAACTCTGAACTTCAAATCCTTGAAATTAACGTTCTAAACTATCAAAACTGGGTCTATTTTCAACCTAGATATGTTCGGCACATAGGGAATCAGCGAATCCGACTAGGAGTACATGTTTTGTCGTTTTGCCTCGCCGTGCCATCTCCCGTCTGGGGCGAGTCGTCCCGCAGCCTCCCACGTGCGGTATCAGGAGCTTCTTCATCGAGTTAATCCAAGAGTGAAGCTCGTGCGTGCTCACTATAATCCGAGGACCGGTGGCGATGATTTTTGCCGCCACGGCAACAGAGCTCAATTCCAAGAGCTTGCCGCATCGTCACGACCGCTCGGCTGGGGTCACAAGCGCGTGACAGGACCCAGCTCCTTCTCGGCTGATCGTCAGGGTAGATGTGCTCAGTGCTCACAGCCGCGAACGGAGTGATGTGCTTCGTATCTGGTGTTGTGCGTGCACGGCATGTTGTCCATCTGTGCCTGCAGCCCCGGCTGGTCTTCTGCTCATCCGCATGTAGCCCAAGCAATACTTGTGTCTATTGTTTCATTCGATTTGGTACCCCGCCAGAAACAGAACTAGACGAACAGGCGAGCTTCGCCTCGCGCGCCTGCAAGGCATTGTCACTGTGCGGCAGGCATCAGAGCATCATATTCCATTCATGACCAATGGGCCATTTTGAGTGGGGTGGGGAGTTTTCCTTCTAAGCATACTCTTTTTTTTAAGTTAAACATACTCTTATTTTTATTCTGAAGCTCATTATGATTATAGGCGAATAGCGAGCTCCTCCACGCCGCCTACATGATTTAATAAGGATTAAACGTTCCAAGTACATGCATGTGCCAAGTGACCGTCTAACAAAGGCTAAACTATGTGAGCCGGACTGCCGCCTGACACCATCGAGCTGAATAGATGTTGTTGGTCCGTCTTTAAAGGAAAAAGTTTAAAACAAACCTTAAACTTGTAACCAAAAGTTAAATCAAACCCTGAACTTGTAATCCCTGAAATTGGCACTCTGAACTCTGCAATCCCGGACATTTTAAACCCTACGTCTGCTTGGCACACCGGGAAAGCAATAATCCTGACCGGGATTGCAGATCAGTGACACCGACATGTGAGACCCACATGTCATAATCAATAAAATTTATTTTTATTCTCTAAATCCAACAGGGGAATAGAGAAGCTTGGGGCACGGGAGCCGACCACCCGTAGAAACAAATGTCGCCGTGTCCATGCGCGACGTAGCCACCGTGACGCCCTGACGTAGAGCACGTGGGATGCAGTCCAGCCGGGCGCAACCGAGCTCTGACCATGGGCGGCCATGGCGCGGACAGGCTTCGGCAACGCGCGAGTGTAGACGGGCTCCAGCCACAGACACGGACTCCGGCATGAGCAGCCATGGCGCAGGCGCACTCCGGCCAGGCGCGGACATTGGCCTGGGTGTGCTCCGACAAGGCGTGAGTGCAGACGATCTCCGGCCACGGGCACGAACTCCGGGGCGCGAACATGCTCTGACAAGGTGCAGGCGCGGACAAGCTCCGGCCATGGGCGCCAGGCGCGGACGGGCTTTGGCGATGGCGTGGGCGCGGACGAGCTCCGGCGTGGACGCGGTCCGGTCAGGCGAGGAGGAGGAGCGTTGACTTTTAAAATTGGATGACAAGTGGGCCTTGTTTGTCAGTGAGAGCAACAGATTATTATTAAACACTTTATTTTTATTTACGAATCATCCCGGGTCTAGGGTTTAAAATGTTCGGGATTACAGAGTTCAGAGTGCCAATTTCGAGGATTGTAAGTTCAGTGTTCGATTTAGCTTTTGGCTACGAGTTTAAGGTTTGTTTTGGACTTTTTCCGTCTTTAAACCACTTACTGCCTGGCATGCATCCATCGTTCCACGTAACAACGGAAGGATGACTCAGCTAGTAACGTGTTGCTACGTACTATGGTCGCCCCGACGTTCTTCAAACCAGATCGATCGTAACCAACGATTTGGTCAGGGAGCTTCATAGCCAATCATTGGCGTAGGATCATAGATCGACGCCGATCGTAACGAACAGGGCTAGGCCGTCTCCGATAGTAAGCGGAACGACGGATTTTCTGTTGACGAAGCTGCCGATCGTGATCAGCAGGTTCAGCTGTCTCCGATGGTTACTGAAACCCAACGTCTGTCTCCAATCTATACTATACTATATATATATATATATATATACTATATATATATATATATATATATATATATATATACCACATATCTGTACTCCTGAGCGTACATACTCTCACGTTCAATATACCACATATCTGAAGTATGTATACCTCTTTATCATTTTTAATATACTTCATTATACAATAGTAGATACCCCAAAGTGAATTATGTGAAAAATTTCATTTGAAACTATATATTTTGAATTATTTGCACATATACTGCCTTTTTACACTTAAAATGGTATATTCAAATTATCAAGAACTCCGATGATATTTTTTCATACTTCTTTTTTTGAGGTATCTTAGAATAATTAATGAGGTATATAAAAAATTATAAAGAGGTATTATACCTATGTATGTGAGGTATATTGAATATGGGAGTATGTACACCTGGGAGTATATAATAGGAGTTATATATATATATATATATAAAAGCAAATTGTTCCAGCGAGCTGGGAAGTATGCCACGCCATCGGTGTGATTCGTCTACAGTGCCAGCGCGCCTCCGCGCCATACGATCGCGATCCCACGATCCGCGGGGCCGTTTTGCAGAAAAGTTTGTGTGTTCTTTCAAATTTGCGTTTCGATCCACATTCGCAAACACCACCCTAGAACACCAACTCCTCATTTTCCCCACGTCTCCTGCGACTTCCTCCGTGGCTGGCTCCGCCTGTGCCGGCCACAACCTATTGGTCGTCGCCCAGGCCGAGCGCCGCCCGGCTGCTTCTTCTCTCCTCCAGCTCCGGCGCGCCGCGCCAAGCTCCGCCCCGACCTCGGCCTCTCGACGACCGTCTCTGCTTGACACGGCCGCCTCCGCCCCGACGCGGTCGTCGCCGCCCAACCAGCTCCCAACCAGCTCTTCCAGAAGCTGGTCCGACCTCCGCGTCCCCGGCCTACTTCTCCATCTCAGGACACCTCTGCCCCGCCCCGACCATGTTTTGCAGTTGGTTCATCCGCATCGCCAGCTCAAGGTGAGCTTTGCCAGAGACCGATTTGTCCATGTGTTGTTGATGCCGCTGTTAACTGCCATGGCAGACTGCTGTGTGAAATTGTCCAGTTTGAATCTAAAATTGCTACTTTAACTGCAGCCAAACTATGTTTTTCTACAATCTGAACTTCTCGTACAACTGCTTATTCTTGGAAAGGTTCTACGGGCAGGGTCCGTTGCAATCTTCGAAAGGTTGTAAATTATAATCATTAAAAGTAAATATGGGTATTGGAATGTATTAATTCAACTGATAGTTAACATTTGTTCCTTGGATTGGAGAAATAGCCACCCAGTTTCTCGCCCATCATCCCATGTGATGTTTGATCTCCTTAGTTCCTTAAAACTTACACCTCTCGGTCAAAGTTCATCCATGTAGCTTATCACCTCATTGTAACCAGTGCACTAGGGTAATCGGTGTAGCGGCCACCGACGCTTGGCGAGACTGAATGGATAATCATATCTTTTGTTGAGCAATGCCCCACAAGGTAGTGCATTCAGACTACCGTCCATGTCATCTTAAAGGAACTTGATTTTCTCTGCTAGCATGATATATACAGTCAATGTATTGAAATGTTGAGGTATATGTACAGTCAATTTTATCAGTCATGGTGGTCGAAATACAGTAAGTTTATGCTGAGGTATACGTACAGCCAATAATCTTGAGAGTATATTTATGACTGCCATGGTGGTCGAAATACAATAAGTTTATGAAATTGAATGGTATAAGAATATTAGAGAACCAACCTCTCAAGATTATCACTTTAGTAAGCACTGGGTCTCAAACCTTCATATATATACAGTATCTGCCTTACTGCTAATTTTGAACTACCATGTTTTGTTTATAGTTCCAAAATAGATGATCTTACGGCTCAAACTATAGCATGAAGCAATTCAACGGGCGCGGCGTGCCGCCGCGCGACACTTCCTAGTCGTAACTTAAGCCGGTGCTGTTTTGCCTTCTCCTTTGCAATTCACGAAGCTGCCGATCGTAGCCGGTAGCGAGTGGGGTTTCTGTTTTCCATGGATCGCGAGCTAGACGTCGAGACCAGCCTGATCTACCATGTAAAATCTATTGCTTTGGCTGGAACAAGTGCCTATCGAGGTCTCGGTAACGAGTATATGTTGACGGAAAAAACCTCCGGTCGAGATGTACGTACACGAACTCGTACGCCTGTACTACACCATACCGGATTACCGGATACGTATTGCATCTAGCACCTTCTACCGGTACCACCACACTAGCCTGGCGTTGAGCTACCGCATGACGGCAGAACTTCGAGCGGCCGAGGCGCCGCCAAGCCCATGCATGGCCAATTTTGATGGTACCACCAGTTCGGCCAACTGATCCTTAGGCTGCTGCAGCTCTTTCGAGTTCGAAATGATGCAGTCGTTCCTCAAATGCTAGCTGATTTCATCGGCCACATCGAGAAATGATTGCATCATATCGGACTCTAAAGAGATGAACACCAGGTCACAGCTTTTGGACTATAGATGCTGGATATAGATGTGCAGCTAGAGGTTGGATTATAGATGCTGGTATCTGAGATGTGCTGCGGCAACAGCTTTTGGACTTGGTAAAAAGTCTGCCCAGATCCGTGAAATGAGCTGCAGCCTGGAATCTTCAATAAATTAATTAATACTGCTGTAGATCTCACAGACTTGATAAATCCAGGCCGATCTGATCAAGGTTGCATCACTTGTGCAGCCCTATATCGACACACCCATTGTCGTCAACAGAGCCTGGATGATTTTTAAGTTCATTTCTTAAATTCTGAACACTTATTGAAATGATAAAAGGAAAAAAAGGAAACAAAAGAAGAAAATAAATATTAACAGAAAACGATAATGTAGGAATAATAAAGAAAATATTATGGAGAAATTGGGCCAGCCCAGTAACTCTTCGCAAAGGAGGTCCTTAAGGCGACGCATGGGTTTAGAAAACGTCAATGTAATCACTAGAAAAAGGTAACCTTTGCAAAGCTCACCGGAAGAAAATCCCTCGATAACATTTCTTCCTTATTTTAAGAATGATTTCAGACGCCCGTGGAAACTCTTTCATCAAAAAAACTTCTTAAAATAAGAAGAAAATATAAAATTCCTATTGATTTGTCCCGTGGACTAGACCTATATGGATTAGGCTTGTTGTAAGTTTGTTTGAAGCATCAGAGTCTAGTCTGCCAATGGGTGCTATGGTGTGTCCTCCTCTCAGAATGGGAATCCAGTACAAGGGAAAATGGGCCGAGATTGGCTAGTGGTCTCCTCTCCATGTCAAGTATTTTTGTTATTTTCTTTGATTTGGATTAAGGACTATAGTCGGATATTCCACTTGATTAAGTTCTTTTTTATGATTCGACATAACAAGAGCGGCGACCTCTTCCCGTTGGCTGAACTTCAAGTGCCATGGCGGGTGTTCGAAGGCCAGGGTGGCGGTGGCTCAACGACGGCGGCTCTCGGGGATAGCACGGCGGCAGGGGTAGGTGGAGCTCGGGATGTGGCCATGGCTAGGGTTAGTCAGCCCAGATCTGGGCCCGTTGGGCCCGATCTGGGTAGTTGGGGCCTCAGCCGGTGCATACAGTCAGAGTTCATCCACAGAGGATAGTTGCAACCTTGGCGCAGCAACGTGGCGGCGGGACTGGTCAGGCCTGACCTAGGCCAGGTGGGCTGGTCTGGGCCTGACCGGACCTGTTGCTGCATCCGGTCGGTGACTGCCTATGGCGGTAGAGGACGAGATCTCCTCTTATCGGTTACGGTTATCATTCTCGTGGGCACTTGGACTTGTCGTCGACCCCGGTTGTCCATCACGTTGACCCTGTGGCTTGTTGGTCCCTCGGTTTGAGGTTGCGGATGCCGGGGCGGCGGCCCTAGAAGGTGAACTGCATGGACTGCTCTACGGCGAGAACCGTGGTGGTGGCGATGGTCTTGTTCCTTAGTCATGTGGGTGGCAAGGAGCAGACAACGGGAGACCTTGGTGGTGGCGGCGTTTCGGCTTCGACATCTCCCAGATCGTGTTTAGAAGGCCAGTCTCGAGGGCATCGTGCATTTGGATAGCGGGCGTGTGCGAAGGATTGTCTGGACGAAAGTCCAGCGTTTTGACGCCGATGACGGCGATGCCTGCGGGTGTCGTAACCCTCTTGGGGGAGTTGTTGTGGACACCTTCTTTGCGAGGGCTCCGGGTAAAAACCCTTGACGATCGGTCTCGTCGACAACGGCGCTTTACGTCGTTACCCTCTTCCCCTCAGTCTCGGCACGTGTCTTCGGTGGCAAGTCTTGGTCTTTCTTGTGTTGTGTTGTTTATTCTTGATCTGTTGTAAGAGGGTTTCCTCATTGCCTTGTATCAGTCTAGCTGTTTGGGTTTTATTTATAAAACGGGGCGAAAACCTGTTTGGTGGTGGAAGAACATAGCGCTGACCACTATGTCGTGAAGCTTTCCCAAGTGTCTTTTTCTATTTACATTCCCGTCTCTTATAAAGAGCCCCTCATTCTCGTTGCACCAAGTGCCATCTTCTCCTTCGCGCGGTACCCAAGTTTGTTTGCATGAATGTCACAACCAGAATAAAAGTGTGGAGGATGAGAGAGAAAGGGATACAGGGAGGTGCGAGTCCATTTTTTCCTTTTATTTTTTAAAAATACCAAATTTTAAAACGAATATATTGAGAACTGTTCATCGAAATTATAAACATCTTTCACTTTTGATCTCCTCACGTCGAGACATCTAAAACTAGATCTCATATTTCTAGGCCGCACGTGTACGACACATATGTTTTTTATATCTCTTTTCTTTATATAGACGTGTCATACATATGAAGCGTTTCGTTAGGAAATCTACCTTTCGGTTTCATTCCGTATATCGGGCGGTATCTACGATTCGCCGTTCAAAAGAAACCCATGCCCATATGTCCACTTTCGCCTCCCAACCCCTACCGTCGTCGCCTCGTCCTTTCCTCCTCTCTTGCTCTCCCTACCTTGCTCTCATCGATCTCGGAACAACGCACGCGAGAGAGGGTCAGTGGAAGAGAGCTCGCCGGCTAGGGAGCAGCAGGCAGCAGACTCCTTGGACCGCTCATTGCACCGCCATCAGCAGACGACGACGACCTCTAGGCCATTCGAATAAATTGCGCAATGAACCTCGCGTGGGGTGGAACGGTCAGGTATTTTAGGTACAACAGAAGTCCGGAACTTTTTGAACATTCCTTTTGGTTGTTTATATAGAGAAAGAGTGATCGAATGATACGTTTTGGCTGAAAGCATGATCGATTTTGGTTAGGACTTTATTGGAAAAATAGAAAGTAATTCAAAACAGAGTTTCATCTCTGAAAATTTGGAGAGAAAAAAAAGATCAAATGAAGCAAAAATACCCAAAACCCGGACGCCAGGCCCATGTCCGGCCCACTCTACTCTCCCTCCTCCCCCTGCAAAGCAAAACCCTACCGCCGTCGCGCTCGCCGCCTCCCACCCCTCCTCCTCGCCTCGGACCAACGCTTCTGATGAAGAGCTCTCCGGCGACTGAGCGGGAGTGCTAGCATTCTCTTTCCTCTCCTCGGAAGAAGGGGGTCGGCCCGAGGCAGTGACCTCATCTCCGAAGGCGCAGCCATCTGGCAAGGGCGACCTCGAGACCGGCAATGGCGACTACCGACTAGGTCTTGCACTAGATAAACTCCGAGGCAGCCAGGTAGTTCAGGTACGGCTGCATCCCTCTCGATTACGGACTCGCATATGGGTTCGCCACTCTTGTAAGCATATATTGTGTAACAGGAGAAGGGAGCGGTGAGATTTTGTTGGTCAGAAGGTCTGGAGATTTGGTTTCCGTTTGTACCGCTACCCTTGTCTTTTGTTTGCGATGGACGGTACTAGCTCCAACAAGAGAAGAGTCGAAGGAGAGGGCAGACCCAAATGGATGGATGTCTCCATAGCAACAAAGACCTTTAGCTGCCCTGGCTGCTACAAGCCCTACGGCGGTCTGGTATTTGAGGTAAATGCACTAAGTATATATATGTACATAGATTTAATTCTCTTTTAAGGATCGGGGTAAGAGAATAGCTTTGATAAATCTGTTAGTGGGTGTAGTCCTACTTGGTAAGAGTCTAACATGATCTGTGTAGTACTAACCTATCTTCTTGTTGTGTTGTATTATTATTTTGCTTGTGTTAAAATTATTCTCATAGGGACTCAATTAATCGTTTCTTTTCCAGTGTTCTGCAGGGCATTTCTTATGCTGTTATTGCAATGACAAGATAACGGACATGAACTGCCCTGTATGCTTGACCGAAACTTCCATCGAGCGCAGCATTGCGATGGAACATATCATGGAGTCAATTGTAGTTCCTTGCTCCAATACCAAGTATGGGTGCAACCATGTGCCCCCCTACTATCAGAAAGAACGACACGAGCAGACATGCCAGAATGCCCAATGCTTCTGCCCAGAGTCCAACTGTAGCTTCTTTGGGTTAACATTGAATCTCCTGGACCATCTCACCACCCAGCACAAGTGTCCATCTACAGTCCTCCCAGATTCTTACACAGTTTCCCTCCGCTTAAAACCAGGTTTCCATGTTCTGCGCAGGTGGAGCATGCATTTTTTCCTGGTCTGCATGGCATCAGAGCCTTTTGGATATGGTATCTCAGTCATCTGCGTCCAACCACACGAGGATATGGGACCAAAGTTCACATGTAGCATGAATTACAATTGCTCAACGACAGGCTATTGTGAAAGTTCAAGTTGCACGATAAGAAAATCTTCAGCCTGTGGTGGACTACCGAAGGGCTATGACTTGATTCTGCCCAAGGGAAAAATTCCTGATAATCGAAACGGCATCATGCTCAGACTGGCCATTCAAGGACATGAACTGTTGGATGATTATTATAATTGTGAAACAGATGATGAACTTTTAGTTTAAGGAGGACTGACCGTGTCCAAGGTTTAGCGTGGAATTGCCTTTATTATACCTGGCTTTCACCATTCTGGTACCAGGATATATATGTCGAGTATCTTTATGGTCTCAAGCACCTTCAGCACATTAGTGGGCAGCGTGTGGTTGTAGAGTCTGACTGTATGGACCTGGTTGCTGCTTTGGGTCTGCTGATGCTGCCGGCTCTGCAATAAGCTCTTGGTCATGCTTCTTCCAAGGGTAGCTGTTCGGATGATGTAACAGTCCTGTACCCTAAGCTGTTTCAGGCTTTTGGCGATGCCGCTAGTAGAAAAGGTGTATGGTTATGTTAGTACATTTCTGTGTATTAAATTAGTCCTGGGTATGATTATTCAGACGATTGGTGTCCCTGGTGTTTTTTTAGAGTACGCATTAATTTTATAGAAGAGAGAACTTCCATGTACAAGAAAGAGCCCTCAGCACAAAGTGAGAGAGGCCAACTCCAAATAGAACTCGCACGTTGCTCTATTGGGGCATCAGTTTGAGCTCCTTGCCTCTTGCTAAAACCCTAAGCGTTCCAATCACCTCAGATCATCTATGGTCGCCGCGACTGGCCTATGCCGTGGGTTGTTGAAACACCACGTATTTCTGTTCTTCAGAAGCCCATGACAGACCAAGCAGATTAGCGTGTCAAACCATCTCCTATCCTTGCCTCTGAAATTTCGCTCGTTCCGCTGTCCATCACTGCATCAGCAAGCTCTCTGCATCTGGTGGCTTGAAGTCGATTCGTAGCTCGGTCTTACAGCCAAACCAAAACTCTCTAGCAAACACACATTGCATGAGGATGTGATACACTGTGTCTTCGTCCTGCAAGCCGATCCTCGATCCATCAAGATGTGGTGACAAGTGATGATCCACAAGAGAGGGCCTGACCGGAAAGCCATGGCTACGCTAGCCATGTTTGTCTTGTGAGAAGTTTAGAAGGAAAGAAACGTGAGGGTTTTTCGAAACCACGGCTCCACCGCAACTCTAGTTATGTTGAGAATCAAGGAAGAGGCAGCTTTGTGATGCCTCGCCGGAGCAAAAGCACTTAGCAATGTAATGCGGCGAGATTGAGCGTTTTGCTTAGCCGTGGCTCCTTCCACGGTTTGTAAGAACTCTCTGAAAACTCCCTTCTTAATTAATGAAAATGGAAAATCTTTTGCCTAGCTTGAAAAAAACATGGCGACGTTACCTCCTAGAGCCCGTGTCTCACGTGTCAATCCGCTGACCAACTTACTCTTCTGAACCGCAAGCCACATGAACAACTTGCTCTTCGCCGTCGCATTGCATTGCCACAACTCCTTCCCCATCAGAAATGTCGTATTTCCTTGAAGGACCTATCGTAGTAGTATCTACGTCGAGCTTGTTGTGTAAGCACCAGATTTGTCCCACGACCACGAAGGTATCCGGTCTTTGAGTGTCTCTGTCCGTGCTTCTGAAGTTCTGATGGCGACCCAAAGTGCAATGCATTCTCTGACAACCAATTGTTACTGAACACACCTTGGGCTACCGTCCGTGCATTCTGCACTCTGTTGCTGATCATCGGCGATAGGCCTGGGGCATAATCAGCCGCGCATCTCCCTTCGATCTACCGATTGGTCCAGAACCAGGTGCGATGGCCATCTCCAGCGCTTATTCATACAAGGCTATCAGACATCTTCCTTGCCTCTGTGTCCTTGAGCATGGGTAGTCCTTGCCATGGCCGAGAAGGATCCGTTCTGCAAAGCCGCTCCCATCGCACCCGCAGCGTTAGCCCTTGTTTTTTTTTTTAGAAAAGGGCGCCCAAGCCTCTACATCGACCTGATGCATGCGGCTTTTATTTATTATTATTTTCAGATTCAGATATCCTTACATCGGAACTAAATCAAGGATCACAAAGAGTTGGCTACATGAATCAACCACTTAAAAAAGGACAACAAGAAATGACTCTGCATCAACATGTTATCCTCAACTCAGAACACCAGCTGCACTGTGAAAATAGATCCGACGCGACCGATTCCATGTGGCTGCACCCAAAATCCATTGCGCCTTGCTTCTCCATTGACTATAGGAAGGACCAGGTACGGATCCAATGAGTAACCAACGGGATAACCTACATAAAAGAACTGTTATTTGCTCTGTTATAAATATAGTCATTGCGAACATTGCACAAGGCCAGCAAGGCACAACCACCCACTCGGACTTGAACCTTGTCTTTCTTAGATACACCATGTAACCAATTGCCAAATAAATTCCTTATATCATACGGTGGTTTAATATTGAAAGCCGTATACACAATGCGCCAAGTCATTTTTGCAAGTGGACAAGAAAAGAATAAATGTTGGATTGTTTCATCTTGAACACAAAAGTAACACTTTTTGCAACCATCCCAATTGCGTTAGCCCTTGTAATATGAAATTCTTGAGTTTCACTGAGGTTTGAGGTCTTTATGATCTCAAGCACCCTACATTCAAATGCATCTTCTATTTTATGCTTTGTTGTCACAAACTTGTGCCGCAACATAGGAGGTTGTCCCTAATATACTAGAAAAATGTATGTTTTGTTTAGTATATTTCTACATTGCGTAAATATCGAGTATGAACTAGAAACTTGCAGTTATCTTGTTTTAGACTGTTGCATAATATCAGGAAGGCATTCTCTTGTACTCCTTTGAGCATGCATGGGATCCCAAAGTTGCATGTATCCGCAATTGCAAAGGATAGTAAGAAATGTTTTCCTGAATTATAAGAATGTTTTTGTACTTTTATGCACAAAGCCCAAGCTATAGCTAGCAGCGTAAAACGTAATGATACGTAAAAGTACATGTATTTGATTTATGTGATGACAGTAACTAAACTGTAATAGGTTACAAAATTTCTACACTTTTTAACAAGTTGGCCATTGTTAACTGTTTCTAGTTGCAAAAAAGTGAAATGTGTTAGTCTTTGTTTCAAAAGGATTATTACAATGTTATAATTTTTTGGGTTTTTTGATAATCATGTTAACTCTATGGAACCAAATTAAGTGTATAATCAAAGATGAAGAGTAATCAAATGATAAGTTTTTTCTGAATGCCTGTATGGAGTGACAGTATTAGAGCATCTCTAGCGAATCCCATAAAAAGCCATACCATAAAACCAGTCTGAGTTCCCCGAAAATTGTTTTGCAGCTCGAAGCGGAACATATCCCCTAAACTCGTACCACAAAACAATTTTCCGGGGTTAGCTCATATTTATGATTTTGAACAACAAACTCTCAATCCAACAACAATATAAATCAAGCAGAGTAAATTTGTAGCGACATATAATACAACAATCTTCCAAATTACATATTTTTTCAAATCCATATAATTAAACAAATACTCCCTCCGTCCTTATTTAAGTGGCGTCTTGGTTTGTGTGTATCAACTTTAACCATTAAATTCATCAACAAATATGTGTTATTTGCTAAGAAAATCAACCATGAGAGGACTTGTTCGGGATTATATGCATACGATTGTCTGTGTTGGTGACAGCTAGAAGACGGTGCATCTTGTGATGGGTTCGTGGTTGGAGCCTGACGGTTCTGGTTCCCTACTCCGACGTCGTCGAGCGGGGTGTTAGTTTTGATGTTCGTTGACGTGTTCTTGGTCGTGCTGCCCGGTATGATTCTTTCAACAACAATGGGTTATCCTATGACAAAACTTTGGAGATGCGAAAAACTGTTGACCAACGATGGAGCAGTGTCCAGCTCAGGGTGAAGTGGTGATCCGTCTCACTTCTCTTTGGTGGCCGCTACGGTGGTGCCGAATGACATGGATAGGTGTTGATTTGTTACATAAGTTTTTTCTATCTTTTCGGCTCTGTAAGGTTGGTTTCCTTTCGTTATAACTTGATTTATATTTTATAAATGAGATAAGTATTAGCAGAAAAAAAAACTTGGTTTATGCTAGATGAGCATTGCCACATAATGATGGCCTTCATGCACCATCACTAGTATGGTGCTTACTTCTCAAGGAAGCACTAATAACGTTATCCATGTCTGTTTGCTTCTTTTACAGGAATTCGTCTTCTCTTTCTTGATCTTCTTCATGGCTTCCAAATCTTCTCGGTCCTCCTTGTTCTTTGCACAAATTTCCTATATGAACCAAATGAATATTAGTATAGTTAGTAGAATCGAACAGTTGGCCATTGCATGTTGCTGTTTCACGTTTGAAACAACTGAAAATTGTTGCTTATAAATAATGTCCTAGTAGTTTTTCAGTTTTTTTTAACAAGGATCTAACTCTCTAGAATCAAGTTAAATGTATAAATATAGAGTAATCAAATGATGAGTTTTTTTAAGGCTTGATCAATTTCACTGTATGGACTATGGAGAAGCGATATTAGGAACGCAAAACTCAAATACGTTGGAAAAAATAGAAACTAATTTCGTTCTCAGAAATTTCCGTATAAAAGGGGCCAAACCAAGCAAAACGTATCACCCAAAACCCAGACGGCACGGCCCATCATTCAGCCAACTGTATTCATTTCATTCACAGCAGCTCTGCCGTCTCCTATTCCCCACACCAGGTGTCCCCGTTCCGTGCTCCCTCGGGCTCAGGTCCACGCGTGCGGACGGAGAACTCGCCGGAAAGGAGCAGCAATATATACTTCTCTCCCATCGGACGAAGGGGCTCGGCCGGAGGCAGCGACTTCATCTCCATCGGGAAACGGCGAACTCGAGACCGGCAATGGCTGCTAGGTCTTGCAGTGGATAGATACACGCCGAGGCGACCAGGTAGTTCAGGCACGGCTGCATCTCCTTCTCGATTCAAAACCTTGCCTCCGTCCTTGGAGTCACACTACTATGCTATATGCTATGCCAATGGCCAGCTTTGAACCGGATTAGATTTCCCCATTTCACTGCTTCTTTGCAAGATTACTTGCACACGTCGCAGACGCTCGTGCATCTTGCATCTCTCAGGATCCTGTCTGAAACTTGACGGTCATCTTCAGTTATTGGCGCATATCTTCTTCAGTTGCAGAGCGACAAGAGCCGGCAGGTCCAGATCTTCGTCCAGATCCGACTGTCCTAATGGACTCAGCTTGTGAATCCAGTAAGTCAATTTAAGTTAATCTAGCAGTTCTTAAGGGTTGTACTCCCTCCGTTCCACTTTATAAGATGTTGTAGGTGTTGTGCATGTTATGTAGATTTACACTAAAATAAGTGTACACATACATTAAAACATGTCTAGATACTGTGTGCACATGTGACGTGAAAAAAAGCTAAAACATCTTATATTATTTAACAGAGGGAGTAATAATAAGGGAAAAAATGGCGCACTATATAGTTTTGAGCAAGGTGCCGCTATTTGAGATACCTGTGCAATTGCGGACTATAGTGAAAATAGCATGTTTTCAGGACTGACATTGAGGTATTAGCACCTATCATACAACAACTTTTTAGGTGTGAGCAAATTTATATGACAACTTGTAAAATGGGGTGGAGTGGTACACAAACTTATCTAGCGGGAGCAAATTCATACAAATAAACTCAGAACGACACTTGGTTGCCACTTGGTTGTCACTTGGCTACCCGTGGATAAGGTTTTTTTGCAGAAAAGCCCAAAACATGTAAGAAACTAATTTTTTAATCCATTGTGCAGCAGGGTGTGTATTAATAGTCTAAAATGTTCCATATTTGCACCCGGGTCGGTGTATACAACGAAAGAAGCAGGGTTTTTTCGTCGTTCTGAGTTGATTTGCATGAATTTGCTCCAACTAGACACAGCTTCCATATAAAGTGTAACACCCCGGAATTTATCCCCAATTAGATATTGTTTGTTTTACTTTTTGTATCAACATGTCATTGAATTTGTCATCTCATTAATTTAAATTGTTGCATTTAAATTCAAACTTCATTTAAATTCTTTCCCACTTTTAAATTCAAATACATTTCAATAAAATGAAATGTGATATTTCAAATCTTTTGCAATTGTTCAAAACTAGTTTATCAATTTGTCTATTTGAAAATATAAATATCTAATAAATTTTTTATATTATTTTCTTTTCTGTTTTCTTCTAATACAAAAAACATAAGAGAATAAAAAACAAAACAAATAAAAATCTAGAAAGAAAAAACCTGCCTGGGCCGAAGCCCACTTACCTCTTCGACAAACGGCCCAAGCCCTTTTCTTCTTCCTCCGTACGGCACGAGAAGGTTGTGCCCACCTTTCCACCGTGGAGCCCCATGTGCACCTCCAACCACTCCCTCTCCTTTTAGCCTCCCGCTCCTCCAACCCTAGCCCCTCTTTCCCCTCTAGCGCCGCCGCCACCTTCCCTCTGTCCCTCCTTTCTCTGTTTTGCTTCCCCACAAAAACTCACCGGAGCCAACTCGCCGCCGCCCCGCGTCTATGTCGACGACGAAGGGCCTCTGCCGGGACCCGAAGCTCCGTCTCGTCCTCCTTGCCGTGCCAGGCGAAGGAATCATGCCGGGACCCACCTATCAGCGTCACTGGCGCCAGGAATATTACACCGAGCCCCCTGCCTTTCTTCTTTTGCACAGAGAACCTCACTGACAAGTTTTCTATCACGGACAGGTCCCTGCAATTTACAGAGAAACCCCTAAACTTGTTTTAGCAATAACTTTTAATCTATAACTCCAAATAAAATAATATTTATATGTTTATTTATCAGAAAAATGCAATGAATATTAATATGCCATTCTTATTCCATTTTGCATCTTTTATTTTTATTGCTTAGTGTAATTTATTTGTTGCACCTAAATAATTAAATGTGGGATGTGTTGGGTTTTATTTAATTATTGTCTTATTCCATTTAATTTAATTAGATCACCCATGCCATGTGTTACCATGTTAACCAACATTTAATATTGTTTAATAGATAAATAACTTACACCTAAATATTAATTGTCGGGTTGCTTTCCCGCTTAATTTGGATTAAATGCATTTGTTTTGCATCTTGCCATGTCATGCATCATTCTCGTATGATCATGCTGAATCTTTTGCCGTAGTTGTAAAATGCATATTTTACGCTTTCCAGTGTTTGTTGCTTCTTCGTGGATAAGATGTTGAGATGTGTGAGCAATGACAAGATCTTCTTCCATGCGGGATTCCAGGCAAGCAAAGTCTGTATATTTACCTATACATTGTCTTTCATTCCTGCCGTTGATCTCTGCTACCCTAGTATTCGATTCTTTATCGCGATCCCATCACATGTTATCCTGCAACCCATACAGCTTTATCCCCACAACCTAATACCCGTTGCATGTTTACTTGTTGGCCTTGCGAGTCGTAGCGCATGCTTAGAGTTGGTTGTGCGAGTCGTCTGTTGGTCTTTTATTTCATATGCTTAGTATGATAGATTATTCTACCTTAATAAAATGTTGTCTTATGTTGGGGTATTATAATTAAAAGATAAGGCACTGGTGGAAGTCCTTACAAGGTGCTTTGTTCTGCTAAGTGTCGACCTAAGAACTGAGATTTTGTCCTCGGATCCAATTTTGAGCGCACTAACCACTTGTGGGTGGCCCTATGGAGCCCCCTCGATTTTGAACGGATCTTCATCTTGTACATGTGCCGCAAGTAGTTCGGGTTTCCATTTGCTCATATGCATGTACATGATGATGATGATTGATGAGAGGTTACATGATACGGTGGGTCATATATGGGAGGTGCGCGCGAAGCGGACAGTTCCTACTATGGTTTGAGCCACATGGCACGCAGGCACAAACTAACGAGTCTGCAATTGAGATTCGGCCGGACTCCTGACGCGGGTAACAACTCATATGGGTGGCACTTGGACTTGCTGTAGTGAAGGAATGTGTCGTGTTGAGAGGCCCTGATGCTATATTGGGTTGATCGAACGAGTATGGGTACAGTAGTGCACCCCTGCAGGGTATAATCTTATTGATGAGCCGTGTTCACGGTTATGGACGACTTGGTGATGATGCTGGCTAACAAGATCTAGACAATTTGCACCTAATTAATGTTAATAAATTTGACTAGTAATATAGAATTACTTCCATAATAAATGCTAACTAAAACTGTTCAATGTGTGAGTTTCCCGAATTGCTTTCTCATACTTGGTTGAGGGGGTTAATCCGAGAATGGGTTATGATTGGTGTTAGTTGTGGATGTTTATTTAAGCGTTCTCTCATCCCTCTCTAATTAGATGGAAGTTGTAGCGTGTCTCTTTAGGTTGCTAGTGCTGCTGCCGCTAAGTCCACCTACCCCATATTTTGGGAGATGGTGTAGAAAATAGGCAAGTCGATTTGCTTGTCAGGGAGTACCCTGGCCCTCTTGTGGGATGTGCTTTATGTGCAGTTAACAAGTTTGAAGTCTGACAACATTAGCTTGGGAATCACTCCGACTTGGCTGGGCAGGGATATGGCGCCATTGCTTATCTTTAAAACTCTTAGTCCAATTTGTATCTTATCCGTAGTCGGATACTATTTTACTTCCGGTGTCATTTCTATCTTTGTATTGTATCTTTATATCTTGACTCGTTCGAGTCGTTGTTGTATATTATATCTTTTGTTCTTGTTGTGGATGTATCGAAACTGTTGTAATGTTATCACAATTACAACCACATAATACGCATGTTTCGGCGTGTACATTATGTCTGGTGCGGATCGATTAAATCTACATAGTTCCGATTTTCGGGCGTCACATAAAGCCAGTACGAGGGTGGATGGGAGGCAACCTATAAACTCCCCCTAAATCTACCATGTCTTGTCTTTCCTTCCATAGCTAGTTTCCTTTCTGTACCCTAGATTTGTAGCAAGTGTTTTTGAGATCTTGCCACAGATCGACTGGCATACCACCGGGTCTTCACACTATAGTCAAACACTGTTTGTAAGAAAACTCAGATATCCGCAACCTAGAACAAGAAAACAAGAAGATGTGATTGCGGTACTCGACCTGTTATTTAATTAGTCCGTCTGTATAATTGTTTGCTTATTTTGCTGCCTTTTCGTTGCTAATGTTGCACAAAACAAACTCCTTTCTACCTTGCACCTATCGCACCAATGTCAAATTCAGTTTGATAATTTTTATGTTGTGGAACAGGACACTGGAGCAGTGAGATTGTCTTGATCAGTACGTTTGTGTCTCACTTACTTGTGCTTGTAATAATAGCATACACCAAAAGGCAAGAAAGTGTGCTGGTACCAGTGAGTTTTGTTGGCGATGAAGGGGGTACTTCCAGAAAGAGAACAGCTGAAGCTCCACGGTAGGGAGGGAGCAGCCCCAAAAGGCAGAATGTAACCATGGAGGTGGACAGGGCCAGGCCGGCGAAATCCGGGACCCTGTGCCAAAACCTAAGACGAGGCCCTATCTCACACCTTTTTTTTTTGCATAACAATTAATATATCAAGAATATCTAAATCAAAGTTGCATTACGTTTATTTAAACATCATTATTCATTTTGTGTTTTTAATCAATCTTCTCCAGCACTTCGATCTCAAGTGCTATTGTGGCAAAATGGTTGAATCTTTGTTGTGTCGGTGTAGTCAGCATCAATAGCTTCCACTTTGAATAGTTTTGTTACGTGGGCGGGTGTGGGCGGGCGGGAAAGGTTTATAAGTTACAACACGTTTATGCAATAATTACGCTGGAAAAATAATCATGCCTCTTTATAAAGCAATATTTTTTTATGTTTTACTGCTGAAATTAATTAAGAATTAGAAATCAGTACTACTAGGAGCCCATAATAACTATAATTAAAAAGGAGTACTCTCTAAAAAAACTAATCAGAAGGAAAGGATGAATTACCGATCAACAGATGTCGCCGGCCGGCGACGCTCCATAATTTAATCGATTTGCGATCCTGTCTGGCGGCTGGATGCGAATCCTCAAACTACGACCATAACTAGTACAAACTAGTACTCGGCTACACGGACGGCCAAGGAGCCCATTGCCTAGAAATGCTAAGTTGCGGGTGCTACGAGGCCGTCCTTCGCGAAGCGCAACGTGCGGCCGCGCGTGCTGCGAGCAAGGCATGTGTCCCCGTACGAGGCCCTCCGCGTACGAGCTGGCCGGTGCACGAAGCCCCCACGTATGAAGCCCTGCGCGCGTACGAAGCCCCCCAGTACAGAGCCCCCGCGTT
This sequence comes from Poa annua, assembly GCA_026929855.1. Taxonomy (NCBI): domain Eukaryota; kingdom Viridiplantae; phylum Streptophyta; class Magnoliopsida; order Poales; family Poaceae; genus Poa; species Poa annua. Next base: position 14,571,899 of record CM049428.1, read on the forward strand.
GGCGTAAGAAGCCCCCACGTCGGTACAGATCCAGGGCTACGTCTACACAAATTCAAACGTACAATTTATATAAGAACTTACCTGTGGTAGGATGGTTAAGAGGATGGTTGTATCCCAGCCCACCAGAGTTTAAACCCCAGGTTTGACGCTGGTGTTTCTCATTTAGCCGGAATATTCTTTCAGTGAGAGGCGACGTTCCCGTCGACAGCGAGGCGCCTGTGGTGACTTCGTCAATCTCAACACCCGCCGGCTCATCTATCGGAGGTGCTAATAGGGGTAGGGTGTGCGTGTGTGCATTCATAGTGGTGAGTGTGTGCGCGTGTATATGAGTGCTTGCGTTGTACTGTGTTTCTCAAAAAAAAAGTACAATTTATATAGATTTACACATACAATTACACAAACTTAAACATACAAACTACACATGATCAGTTCGTACTACAACTACACATACTCAGACGTACGACTATACATACTCAGTTTGTATAAATTAGGTCGTACAACTATACAAATTAGGTTGTATAGAACAGGGTTGAACATACAACTACACATATCAGGTTATACAAATCAGGTTGTACGTATAACTACACACAGGTTCAGTTGGATGTACAATTATACATATGGGGTTGTACGAACTATATACAATCCGAAGTAAAAAAAAAGTTCGTCGAAACAATGGATCTAGTTTTGAAGATCTCGACGCGAGGAGTTCTAAAGTGAAAACGGTTCGTAATTCGGATAAACGATTCTCAAGATATTTCAATTTAAAAAAACGAATCTCAAAATAAATGCACGTCCAGTCTCTGTGTACCAGTAGGAAGCCGCCACTTGTCACGCGTGGGAGGAAATGTGAGAACTGAAAACGAACGAAATTGCGACACGTGTCGGAGCCTCGGAGAACGAAAATAGACTTTTACAAAGGAAATCATTTTTCTAAGGATTTCCCTAAATTGCTAAGATATGCTGCATATAATTTTTTTGGCCCTAAAAAAATATGGGCCCTCTACGGGTGGCACGCTTGGCACCACAGTGGGCCCGGCCCTGGAGGTGGATACCCTGACTGTCCCATCTGCTTTGAGCCTCTTTAGTCGTCCAATATTCCAGGTAAAGCATACACTTGTCTTTGAACAAAAGCTTATATTTCATTTCAGGTGAAACTCAAGATAGGAGAACAGATTCGTTGAATTTATCATGCGACGGCAACAAATTGATCTTTGTGTACATAACATAATAATAGATATGGTAGTTGAAACGAGAAAATATATATTTGTAAATGTTTTAAATAGCGGGTTATAGTAAATAGGGGCATCCCTAAAAATGAACTATAGCGAGGCTAAATCAGAGATAAATGAGGCTATAAGAAAAAAATGTGCATGGATCCGTTTAAAAAAATGCTTAAAAAGGTATAGCTGGATATTTTAAACTGTGATATTTCCCTTGTATCATAACTAGCACAGAGGCCCTCGCAAATGCGAGGGCATCACCTTTAGCATATAAAAATCATTTATTTTACTCCTAGAAGGTTTAATTAAACATATGAATACAATTATGTTATGAAGAAACTAAAAACATGAATATGATTTTTTTATATGAAAACATGATATCATAAATTCATTGTTTAACGGTGTCCGGTTTATTTATACCGACAAAACCTAGGAATTGATCACTGATCCAGTTTGACTACCTCTACGAGATATAGCTCAATAAAAAAATGTTGAGTAACGACAGCAAGTGATTGAGTTGTTGTGGAGCTGCGAAAACATCACAAACATATTTTTTCAATTATATTTGAGATACAAATAATGTCATACTGAATTCATGAACACCAATTTTTTTTGTGACATTGAGTTCTATTAGTTTTAATAAGGTACTTCCTCCATCCAAACTCTAAGGCGCACTTTATTATAAAACTGTCTTAGTTGCATTATATTCAACACTAATATAAGTAAATTATATGGATCGAGAATGTAAAATGTTATCATTGTATATTTTTTGTAAAACTATATCATTATATATATGTATATATATATATATATACTAATTTCTAGATAAATTATAAGTACACTTTGTAGTGAAACTTGGAAGTCCTTGACATGCGAAGATCAAGGTTGTCTCGCATTTTAGGAAGGAGAGGGTATATTCTTTGGGAAATGTTGTGCGTAGAGATGCAATGTAACAATATTTTTTTGAAAGTTTAGAAATTGTGTACCCTTATTTTGTTTTGATATTTCTAATTTAATGTTCAGAAATAGATATAAAATCATGAAAAGGAAACAAAACATTACGATTCCCTTCCCCACTACTTGACATGACCTGACCTTCCCCGCACGGTCTATATTTTTGGCATTTTATTGGTCACTTCCTTAATCGTCTGTGCGCCTATATCTTCCATGATGTCTAGCTAATATACTATACTTAAGTAAGATCATTTAAGCTATTTTTTTGTAAGGCATAAGTCCATCTCTAGTTTTGCAAGTCAAGTATCAACATGTGTTTTTTTCAACCTGAGCTTAATTTAACTCGTGAGACAATATTCGAAATGTATTGTGGATAAGCCTGAGCTAATCAACACTTTACCCATACTAGTCAGTGTAACCCTCATATGATATATGGAATGCGTATATAAAAACTCACACGTGTACATTTGTAGATTCCCGTATCTTTTTATCTAATGATCTACATATAAGTTGCATCACCACGTCTAAGGTGAATGGAAAAAAAGGGGTCAAGTTATGTTGCATGACGTGCATATGGAGGAGGTTCACTTCACCAGGCCCCATCACATGTACGTTTCCCTTGACCACATCTAGGTTTTTTTCTCTTATGCCTGCATTGTGTGCTAATTAATATGATTAAATAATTCCCACCATGGGGCTCACATGACACATCTATGCGTATAAGAGTGGGACTCTATTTCCTACACCGGTAAGCGTGTTTAGACTTTAAGGTATCAACCAAAAATTCTTCGTAACATCATTATATAAATCTTAACCATAAATTTTAGATCTAATAGCTAAAAATAATTCAGAAGATGTGGCTTAACCGTGGTCTCTCGAAAAACTAACTCATTTTGCTTTTAGTATATAACTAGCATGGTGGCACTCGAAAATGCGAGGGCAACATCTGAAAGTTTACAGAAAATAGATTTGTTGTTTCACATGTATTTTATTTGCGGAATTATAAACAATATTATCCCATGAGCCCCATAGTATGTTGGATAAAATATCACATGTCAGACAAATCTATTTAATAATCGTTAATGCATTGGTAAGTGATTACTCAACCATTTGAGAAAACAATCACATATCACAAAGTACACATATCATTTTACCTTCTATTTAAATTTGTAATTGCATATTGCTTATGATACTTAGGGATGTATACGAATTATGGAGTATCTGTTAGATTTGCCTTTGGGTTCTTAAGATGACATTTCATAGTAGATTTTTTCCAGTATATCTCTTGCTTCTTATCTTATGCAGGTCATTTTACTATGTTGAAAGAATTAGGTTTTTATTCAGTATGTAACCACCCACCAGTTGAATTGAAATACTCATTGGTACATTCTTAAAGGTCTAACTTTATTTATATGACTATGTTGATAAGAAATAATATAAATGTCTATGAAATATTTCTGATTAAAAATAATGATATTAATTATTTTGCTTTACCAACAAAACTAATCCGCATGACCTCTAAATCTTGTCCCGTGTTTGCTAGCATAGCACTTTCCTCTTATTGTAGAATAAAGAGAAATCTCATATGCCGATTTATAAACTCCTCGCTAATACATTTAAATCTTGAACCATGTTGTTTTTACAATCAATTACCAACATGAGCTGACCCTTTAGTTTTATCGATGAAAAACTCGTTCTCTACTCATTATATTGTTGCTTAATCACTCCTTGGTTATTTTTCTATCTTATGTCCCTTGGTAATTTGGTACATTAACGGTGATATTAATTTTAGCGAAGCATAGTACGGTAGAATAAAACCTTACCTTGGCTTCGTCTTTATAGGGTACCATTCGTGTATCTATTCATTAGATTTTATAAAAATATAAATCTATTCATTCGAATTGCAGGCTCTATATCGATTTTGGCAACTAACTAATTTAATTTTATTTAATTTTACAAGCATCATAATAAAAAGAGTTGGTACCTAGAGTTTCTTAGATATGGGTATTATGAATTTAACTACCAATCCATCTATATTTTAAATGGTGCTTGTTCATAGACCTTATTGTTAAATAATTTCTGGGCGATTTAATTCCATACATCGGTGAAAGCAATTTTATCATATGTATTACATTGTTGCTAAGAACCTTCATACGTAGCAATAAAAAGTTTGAGAAGGAACAATTGTTGTCTCTCCCTTCTCATACAAAACTTTAAAGTTTCATGAACAATGAACTTTTTATTATCGTTGGTGATTTGGTGTGTATTTCCTCTTAACTTTTATTGCATTTTTTCAAAAATTAAATTAAATCAAAACAGTCAGAGTTGGTACTTAAATATTGTGTTTCTTTGTTACATATGCCACATCCTCTTATTCACCACGGTTGTGATTTTTTAGATGTGTGATGACATACCTAGAGATATTTCCCGACCATGTGCTTCTTAGTCTTTTTGTTGCTTCACCTATTAGACCAATGTAATTCTCGTTGTACTCGTCTAAAAATCGCTTGTGTGTTCTCTCTCACTTAATCATATCCGAATCCATATATTTTTAGATCTAGTTGTCACGACTGATGATTTCTCATTGTACAAAGTCAACCTATACAGCGGTAAGTCAAAACGAACGGAGGCTGAGCTACATGTAGCTCTTTATTTCGGGGAACTCAGAAATCATTTCCTATAAGTTCCAGAAAATTTCTAAGAAAATCATGTACGCTGACGGTAGTATATTCTACCAACATGTAAAATTCCAAATCAAAATAATTTCAACACAAAAAAATCTTTATAGATAATCAAAGACATCACATTAGTCCCCATTTATAAAAAAAATCTTATAGATAATCAAAGACGCCAGGTTAAATTATAAGATGTCGAACATAGGGTTGTTGGTCAAAATTTATGTTTGCATATGCTAGGGCCACCATGCCGTTCACCCCAGTGAAAATCAAAATTTATAAATTTTGACCAAATATATTAAAACATATTGTATAAATCTAAAATTTAAAATCATTATTATTATAATCTTCATCAACCGACTTTTCATATTATGCAAACTTATTTAGAAATATAAATTTATGTCGTATGCAAACCCGTTCACCCTAAGCGGGCGCAGAACTAAGGGACGCGTCACAATAACGCCACCCATGGCATAGACGGAAGCGGCGCGTGCTGCAGACGTAGCGGTTGCCCGTGGCGGCGCCCTTCGCACGCGTCGTCTGCGTCAATGCGTGGTCAGGCGAACCGATGGCCGCGTTAATGCAGGCCACCCGACCCCCCTCCTCTGGCCACCTTTAAAACCCGGCTCGTCGCAGCCCTCATCTCCCCACACCACCACTTCTCCCCTCTCTCAACACGTTACCAGTAGATCGGCCGCCGAGCATGGAGGGCAACCGCGAGACGCCGGAGGAGCGCGAGCTCCAGCGTCAGCGTGACATCCTGCAGATGGAGGAACGCCGTCACTGCATTTCGCAACGAGGAGCTGGAGGCGGAGGAGCAGGATGGGCGTGTTGTGCTCCTTCGAGGTGGTGTGCCGTTTGATGGCCACCTCCTTCCTCCGAGCTCCTCTGCGTATGGTTCTTGAAGATTTTTTATGGCATCCAGAGAAGGAGCAGACATGTAGGATGACGACCGTTGTCAACAAACCGACGTGTTGTTATCGGTGGTGTCTACGCGTCTGGACGGAAGGTCGCTCCTACTACCGAATTTGGTTAGGGTGACTCCGACCACTCCCTCGCTGCTCTCCCGCCGCCGATTTTGTTCAGGCTCACAAAGAGAAGGGCGGCAGGGAGGCGGCCACCGACGCGGGATGCAGGAGACGTCTGACAGCGAAAAAACGAAGGGGTAAATACTTATGGACGACAGAGGTGAGTAATTTTCCTATATAGGGACAAAATCAGAGAAAAAATAAACTAGCAGAAGAAACCATCCTCCCTTTATTTGTATAAATATAGATTGTGGTTGAGTCACAATTCATTTGTATCGGTAAAATGGCACAATATATCACGTTTGAATGAGTGGGTTCTACTTCTACATCCTATAAAATTCAGCCCGTTTTTCGTCCTAGTCTTAGGTTTTCGGGCTTCTTTGGATCACAAGATTAGAAAACAAAAGAATTAGCAAAACACGGGAATTTGATAGGATTGCATGTGTAAAACAGAGGATTACAAAATATAGGAAAACTGCAGGAATGGTCCTTTGGATGATACACAAGAAAAAGTGAAAAACACAGGAAAAAATGCCCCCATCCTACACGAATCAGTGTAAAAGGAGGTTAGAGTGGATGTTTTCCTATGAAATTGAAAATTGGGGGTGTAGTAATGCAATCCATAGGAATTTGGGATGTACCATATTTTTGATCCAAATAGATTCCTTAGGAAAAAATCCTATATACTGGAATTCTCCAATATTTCTATAAAATCCTTCAATCCTAAGAGGGCATTCGTGATTAATTAAGTATCACGGCAGTAATGAGGTACTCCTTCTATTCCATAATATTAGATGTTTTGCTTTTTTTCTCAAATTCACATGTATACACATATATTTAGACACATTTTAGTAGATATGTGCATTTGTTTTAGTGTGAATTTAGATAACATGTGAAACATGTAAAAGAGCTCTTATATTGTGTAACTGAAATTACGAGAATTCATCCAAGTCTGCCAGACGCTAGACAATACGAGTACAGGCGCAGTTTTGTTCCCGACTTCCTGTCCAGCCCGTATTCAGTCATTTTCTCGCATGACCTGGAGCGAGCAATTCCTACGATGGCCCCGGAAAGAAACCCCGTGTTTGAATACAACAAGTTTAGACTAACTGTCGTCGAGTCTGATCGAACAGGACAAGAGCGGATCTCGGAGGAAAGGAGTTCACTTGATGCTGCTACTACAAACAAACAGAGCCCAACACATGCTTAATTGAGAGTTGAGACCCAACACTGATACACGTTGGCCGGTGGCCACACCGCACGAGGTACAGACACAACACTCGCTGACGCGCACAGTCAAGCTCAGAAACAGCACGCTGTCACAGTGTAACCGTCCGTAAGAAGACCGTAACTAACCTGATCTTTTACATTTTCACTGCCCTACGGTTCAGATATCTTACAAACTCACCGTCGATCGTCTTCTCCAGCTATGAACGATGGATCAATCTCGGTGCAGTGTCAGTCAGTCGTAGGCGGCGCTGAAGAAGACCTTGGCGGTGTTGCCGGCGAGGATCTGCAGCACGCCGGCGTTGGACCGCGCCACGCACCGCGGCGACTTGAACTGGCTCACTGGGGAGCCCAGCGAGAGGTAGTGCCGCAGCACCTTCTGGAACGCGCCCCGCTGCAGCACCCGCAGCTCCAGCGGGGCGATGGCGCCGGACCGCCGCGACCCCACGTACCCGGGGTCCGCGAACGCCCGGTCCAGCTCGTCGCAGCACCCCTGCAGCGCCTCCGCGCTCGCGTCGGCCGCGGCGGCGTTGAGCTCGAAGAAGACCACGTAGTGGCCGGGACCGTCGGACGACACGTCGGCGTGGCTCGTGTAGTCCACCACCTCCAGCTTCTCGGCGGCCAGGTGCTTGGCGGACGCGGTGTCCACCGCCAGCTGCAGGTCCTGCTCGCTGTTCTTGTCGATGTTGATGGACAGCATCAGGTTGCGGCGGCACACGAACTTGAGCTTCGGCGTAGCGTTGTGGAACCCGGCAACCTGCACCACGTCGCCCAGACGATACCGGTACAGTCCTGCCGAAAAATCGAAAACAAAATTTAGACGTACGCAATGATGCAAAATAAAAATGTAAATTATTTATATTATGGGCTAGTGTGCTACACAAAATAAAAAATATTGTGTAGTTTTGGACATCTGAAAATGTATATACTCAGATCCACCATTTATTGAAATTATTGTATATTTTTCAAACTGAGATGTCCTTTTTTTTCTGCCGGGTATATTTTTCAAACTGAGATGTCCTTTATTGAAAAATATGCATCATTAAGCATATGCCGGATTTTTTCTGATGTTTAAAAGTTGGTAAATATATTTTAATATTCTGTAAATAAAGGGATCACTAGAAAGTCAATCATAAATCTCAATTCTGAAAAGTCCTTATACATGAGCACTAGTCTAGTGATCCCCCTTTTTAGTTAAAAGTTAAATAAAAACAGTTTTAATACTGAAAATTCTGGTATGTATGACCAAATCTGCAACATATAAAATATATTTTAATATATGGTCTGCACAAAAAAGATAAATGCTGAAACAACGGGTTCTTTTTTGTGGAAACAACAAATGGATGTCCTTTTGTAAATATTTTGAAAATCACATTTTGAACTTTTAAAATATCATGACCAAAATCATGAGCGTAGAAAATGTTGTAATTTAACAACGTGCGAAATTTCAAGTCATTTTTAATGTTTGGGCTACAAAATACAAAAGCTAACAAATTTCGAAGAGTTAAAAATTATATTTGAATTTTACAAATATAGAGCTCCATGTAGCTCGTCCCCCATTTGTCCACTCTCTTATTTTTTGCCATTTATTATCTACGATTTTTTTGTAGCATACAATACACATGTCTATATATCCATGTCAATTTTTTTTAGGATTTATTTAAAACTAAAAAAATAAAAAAAATAAAGTAATACTACAAGAACAAGAATTCGGAAGGCAAAATACATCCTATCATGCTAGCAGTAACATTTACGGCATGTAAAATGGATAGGCCAACATAAGACAGACATGCGATGGTCCAAACAAATTTCAATATGTTTAGTATGGCCCCCCCTCCTATCAGGCTAGCAGTTGTGAGGAGGTGACCACTCTGTGTTCATAGATTGGACAGGTGACCACCTGCATATTGTGTCGTGACCGGTTCCTCTTATCCGATTATCTGCCAGACAAGATAACATGCAGCCATGCTCATCTCAATTCTCAACAAATGGAGCCATGCAGCAGTGGTAAAAGTTTAAATGCTCTACCACAGATCCGACGGATTTACTTACGCATTGACCGGAAATAATCCAGCCTCTTTTCAAGACTCCTTTGGGCAATTGGAAGAAAGAGATCATATACAGTACCATGTTTGTTAATACCGAGTTTATGAGCACTAATCTTCCACCCAGGGATAATAATTTTCCTTTCCAACTGTTTAAACGTAGTTGAAGTTTTTCTTCCACCTTTTTCCATTCAACATTTGTAAGTTTTCGATAATGAATCGGAATACCCAAATAGTTGATAGGAAATTGACATTGTTGACAGCCAAAAAGTTCAGCGTACAAGGCAGCGTCCTCTTGAGCCTCGCCAAAGCAAAACAATTCACTTTTATGAAAAGTAATCTTAAGACCCGAAAGAAGCTCGAAGGCTGATAAAATCAGTTTAAGATTATGAGCTTTTTCGATATCATTTTCCATAAACAGGATCGTATCATCAGCGTATTGGAGGATCGATAAACCACCATCAACAAGATGTGGAATCACTCCTTCAAATTGACCCTCAGATTTAGCACGTTCGATCAAGATAGCCAACATATCAGTCACTATATTAAATAGCATTGGCGATAACGGGTCACCTTGTCTAAGGCCTTTCTTCGTTCGAAAGTACTTGCCAGTGTCATCATTGACCTTGATTGCAACGCTTCCCCCCGAAACAAAGCTATCTATTAACGAGCAACACTCAGAAGAAAAACCTTTCATTCTGAGTGTCTGCTGAAGGAAAGACCAATTGACTTTATCATAGGCTTTTTCAAAGTCAATTTAAGGATTACCCCATTTAGCTTTTTCCTAATGTAGTTCGTGAACTGTTTCATGTAAAATCGCAACTCCATCAAGGATGTTGCGACCTTTCATAAATGCCGTCTGAGACGGACGAACCACTGATCAGCCACACCGTTCAGTCGAATCGTAGCCACTTTGGTGAATATTTTAAAACTAACATTAAGGAGGCAAATAGGTCTGAATTGTTGAATCCTTTCCGCCTCATTAACCTTAGGTAGTAAAATAATCTCACCAAAATTTAGACGAAACAACTCTAGTTGTCCAACATGAAGACAAGCGAACAGTTGAAGTAAATCAGACTTGATAACATCCCGAAAGTTCTGATAGTATCGGCTGACGAAATGGAGTGTGGTTTGTTGCCCTAAAGACCAAGGAGGGCTCGGAGTTTATGACCTAGAGGTCAAGAATAGAGCCCTGATAGGTAAATGGCTTTTCAAACTCCTATCGGAAGATGGAGTTTGGCAAACCATCCTCAAGAGAAAGTATGCGGGAGATCAAGCTGTTTCCTAGGTTCTTTGGAAACCGGGAGACTCACACTTCTGGGCTGGTCTGATGACTACAAAGTAGTATTTTTTCCCACATGGCTCTTTCTCAATTTGGGATGGATCGGAAATTCGATTCTGGGAGGATAAATGGCTTGGCCAAGTTACCCTTAGAGAACAATATCCGGCACTATACTCTATCGTTCGAAACAAAAGCGACACAATTGCCAAGGTGTTGGGTTCCTCCCCACCGGATGTTTCGTTTCGAAGAAGCTTATTTGGAACGAGACAAGCATCTTGGAATGCCTTGCGTATCCGACTGGATTCAGTCCATTTGTCGGAAGGTTCAGATAAATTTCAATGGAATCTCAACAAGAATGGTCAATTCTCGGTTGATTCTATGTATAGAGCTCTTATCCTACACGAAGTCCCAGTAGATACTAAGGACAGTAATAAAATTTGGAAGATGAAAATCCCGCTAAAAACTAAAGTGTTTACGTGGTATCTTCGTCGAGGTGTAGTTCTTACTAAAGATAACCTTGCAAAGCGCAATTGGCACGGAAGTAAAAAATGTGTTTTCTGTCATCATGATGAGACCATTACACACTTATTCTTCCAGTGTGAATTTGCGAGGTCTATATGGTCAGCCATCCAGATAGGTTCTACCTTACATCCACCAAATACAGTTGCAAACATTTTTGGCAACTGGCTAAATGGTGTGGATCCTAGGTTTAAACGTTTCTGTAGGATAGACGCGATTGCCATTATTTGTTCGTTGTGGCTATGTAGAAATGACAAGATTTTTAACGATTTGAATGACTGTTATGCAGGTCATTTATCGGTGTACGGCTACCCTACGAGCATGGTCGGCACTTCAGCGTGTGGAGCACCGAGACCTTTTTTTGGAGGTGGCGTCGAGTCTGGCGGCGGCCAGTGAAATACTCTGCCGGCATGGATGGCAACATAGTCTCCGGATAGACCTACCAGTTCCTTAGGACGGATCTACAATTTCTCATTTTGATATGTAATTCGCCTTTTATTTCTGTTTGAGACTGGTCACTTTTGAACTGGTGGCCGTGTGCATCTTAGTTATGCAGAGGCCGGGTGTAATGCTTAAAACTTTTAAGTAATAAAATTCCCTTTATCTAAAAAAACTGACGCACTGAATACTAATCAAGGATAGAATAAAATTAAAGACATTTTTTTCTAGCCGGTTTTGGTCTCTGTTGTTGGTTTCATTTGAGTGTTTTGACAGTTGCATCGGTTGCATCACATGTCTGAATGCATGGCATCCGACCTCCCAGCCCGGTCAAAGTTAACCTGCGTTTAACCTACTCCGCCAATCGAACAGTGCGAATTCCAAGCTCTAGCTGCTAGCTGCTAGTACAGGCCAAGAACGATGACAAACCCAAAGCGACAGACCGCCATAGGAGTCACTTTTGTCTTAACATAGCGCTGTTGATCAACACCTAATCCGCGAATTGTTTACACATAACCGTACTTGTTTGCTAGTCTATGGATGCTAGGTAGCTCCCAAATTAGAGTCATGTAACAAACATATGCATGATTTGTCGTTAAAACAATGAGTATATTTGCTGAATAAGTCCTTGGACTTGCATGCATGCATCGCCACTTAGTATTATTTTTTGGTGGAGAAAAGGACTTGCTCGCATCACCCCGTGTCAAGTTGTCAACAAAGTTAATATGTATACTCAACGGTGTAACTTTCGTACAGATCATATAGCGCACAAGCTAAATTGTGACAGAAACACCATGGTGATCTTCTATTTCGTGAAGCAATGTGAGACGCTACTGTACTGTATCAGTGCGACTTTGCTCTTCCCTGCGTGTGACTGTGATAGAAATCCTTATCCTTCCAAAATTTACTCAGGAGTCAGGAGGCTAGTTTCTAGATGGCTTATATATATGTGACCAAATTGACCCACCAGAAGACGCTGGCTAATATAACGTCACCTTCAAATCGCTGTGCGGTACAACAGGATTCCATCAATCGGTGAGTATCGTCGTATCTACCCAAAAACCATTTTGAATTATGGATTTGGCTGAAAATTAAGTGGACGCTCCACTTGTTCAAGACGGCATGCTAATAAGTGAAGGAGTGAGATCACCGAGCACAATGTGCCCTTTTGCCAAGTCTGATCGAGGTGATGTCAACAAATTAAGAGGAAAAATCATAAACTGAATTACTGAAGTGAAGAGAAAACTCTCTGCAAAGTGCAAACCATGGAACTTGATTCCAGCCAAGGTTCAACGGTTGCTGATGCATGGAACAGTGAACGTACGTAGGTACGTAAAAAAGAGGTACTGTAGTATAGTGCAGTGGTACATGCGTACCTGCAAAGGTGGTCATGACGACCTCATAGTGCTCGCCGACAGCGACGTCCGTCAGCCCGACAGGCTCCGCCTCGCCGTAGCAGCAGCACGCGTCGTCGTCCACGGGGCTGCTGAGCCGCCTCAGAGGGATGAACTCGAAGTAGGCGATGTCGGGGAGCACGGTGAAGGTGGCGGACTCCGGGGGCACGGCCGGCTCGACGTTGGCGCCGATCCACCCCTCGGACGCGCCGTACTCGGCGGCGACGAGCGGCAGGCCGCCGGCGTAGTGCCGGAGCTTCTTCACGTAGTGCTCCATGGACCCCGTCATGATGCCGTACACGTACTTGGCATTGGGCCACAGCGCCGGGATCACCCCGTACCAGTTGCTCAGCGCGGCGCACCTGCGCGCCACGGCGTCGGCGAGGTCCGGGTTGGGCCCGCCCAGGAGCGCCGACACGGCCTGCCGGACGGCCGGCGAGGTGACGCGGGTCGGGGACAGGGCGCCGCGGCGGATGTCTGCGCAGAGCTCCTCCCAGACCCGCTCGAAGGTCTGGAAGGCGAGCACGACGCTGTGCGCGAAGGTGGCCGACACCATCTGCACCTCGCCGGCGCGGAGCAGGCCGCAGAGGAGGTGGCAGTAGAGCGACTGCGCGAAGTCGGCGCCGAAGATCACCTCGTCGGGGCTGCAGCACTGCGACTGCAGGTCGCGCATCGTGGACTTGAACTCCTCGCTCCGGTACACGTTGGTCGTCGCCGTTGTCGCCAACAGACCGCCCTTGGTCGTGAACTGCCGGCTGCTGTAGATGAACTGCAGCGCCCTGCCCTTCTCCACGGGGAACTCTCTACATGTCGTCGATCGTTAAGCAGTCGTGAGTTAAAGGTAACGCAAATGTCGTCCAAGAATTAAATTGGAGATCACTGAAACTGTAACGAAAATGACAGACTGACTGACAGTATGAGACGGAGAAGAGGTTACAGTCCTACGTATGTTAGGCTTAGAGCAGAGATTTCGTTCTAACAGGTTATGATTGATTACAACATTTCAACATAGATCGATCAACACACTGTTTTTAATTTCACTTTCACGTGGTGTATGAACTATAGGAATTATGGCAGAGAACGACAGCCCGGATCGATCGATGCCGCGCACCAGAAACCGAATGAAATCTCAACGAGAGTTGCTCTGTACGCACCTGTTTCTGAAAGCGTAGGAGGTCCTGTATATCTGCATCGTGGATTTGACGAGCTCCTCGTTGAAGAGCAGGTACTTGCGCTTCCCCTGCGTCGTGCCGGAGCTGCACGAACACCAGATACCATGATCGTCAGTAACTACTATAGAGCTAGATGAGGAGCAGTAAACGGTAGCAAAGAGATTAGCCAGTTAGTATAAATGATGACCAAGCAAGTAACCTTAGGGAGATGGATGTGACTGGCTTGGTGGTGAGCACGGGCGTGGCGTCGCCATCGACGATGCGGTTAATGTAGGGCTCGAGGTCGGCGTGCGTGGCGAGCGGCACGCATGCCCGGAAGCTGCCGGGGTCGGTGCGGCCGGCGAGGCCCAGCCGCTGCAGGTACTCGGCGACATCGTTCTCGGCGAGGATCCGCCTCAGCGTCTCCCGCTGCACAATGGCGGCGTCCCGCGTCAGCAGCTCGAACTCGGCGATCACCTTCTCCGCGCTGAACTGGCCGCCCTTCTTCTCCAACATCTTGCTTTGCTGCTGCTTCCAGGATCACACTCACTCGTGGTGCAGTGATGCTAGTCCGCCCTTTCTTCACCTCGATCGGCTGGGAGCCTTGGATCCAACCTACTGCAGGACGCTGGTACAAGAAGAAATGAAAACCAAGTCAAGAACAAGTTGGTGGTTGTGTGCTTGTGGGTGGTTCAACTCTTGAAGAGGTTGACGACAGCGATGAGATTCTGCATCCAACAGCGCTCGTGGTCGTGTCCTCTTTTTTGGATAAAAAGAAGCTAAAACCGGACAAAATCAGCATCTAGCCGGACTTTTCTTTGCTTCTTCGAGGAAACGAAACAAAAAAGAAACAGCAGCCACAAGTGTGATTTTCGCTACAAGTGAAGAGGGAAAACAAATTTGACACCTCGAAAATCTGTTTGCCAAATTAGTTCAGCAGCGCAGAGCCAAAAGGTCCAGCAAATCTTCTCTTGTGCCAGGCAGCTAGCAAACCAATGAAACCATGTGAGTCGGCGACAGGAGTTCACCGGAGAAGAAGCGCAGAGGAAGAAACAACGCAAGAGACAAAGAACAGGCCTGAAACCCAAGAAAGCGTCCACGAGAGCCGGAGAGAGAGCTCGCCAGCGTGGGCGCACGCACCTCGGGGAGTCGGGGTGTCCTTCGCGGGACCGGACAGAGGACGGCGGCCGGGCATGCGCCGCCGCAACGGACAAACCGCCCTTCCTGGCGCCGCTCAAACACCTAGCTAGGCGCGACGACACGGAGGGGATCACGCACGGCGGTGTGTCGAGAGTGGAGAGTAACGGCGAGGAGGAGGAGGAGAGGATATGTAAGCGATCAAGCTGCCTCTATATGCGAGCGGGAGGGCAGTGGTAAGTGCAGGAATAAACAATTTTTGTTTTCGCCATTGATGGGACATGTCCACCTGCTCTTCTTCTTGCGGCACGACAAGATCGCCCTGCGGTAAACCAGCGGAAAGTCTGCTACTAGTATCCAGTTCTATCCGTTGCTTGAAACGGAGGACCTATATTTTGGCACGGTTTGATTACATTTATGCCGTCACGGCTAGTGATGGCGATGCCGAGCTGTTGTACCTAGTGTCCATCAAGTAATTCAAGATAAGGCTACATAGTTGTTTATCAACTCAATCGGTTCTAAATTACTCCTACATGATTATATTTATCCACATATATGTATTTCTATCAGTTCATTTTTTACTTCATACATCAGCTTTGGTGAAAGACAAACCTTGAAAAGCTTGAGTAAGTACATCGAATATAACTGTACTGCCCCGCAACTATATGATCCAAGAGGATAGAAATTAGATATGTGTATTTTTACATTCATTCATGTTTCATGTTTGGGTAATTTTGTGTATAATAGTGAAGGCGTTCATATATGAGGAACATCTAAGATCCAGAGTATGATCTATGACAACCTGTCGAAATGTGTTGATAAACCCTGAACCCTATTTTAAAGGGCAATATTTTCAAAAACACTACTTCAACACTAAATGAATCTCGAGGAATTTAAATCAATAAATTTCTGTAGCTTGTCTTTTCTAAACAACTGATCAAGGCAATTCATCTTAAATTCATAAACTCCAGTATTTCAAAACTGCAGATTAATTTAGCAATTCAAATTTTGAACTTCACAAAACCTTTATCAATTATTTCTATACATCTTATATCAAAATCTTATGATTCTTATCTCACGTTTCCAAATACATTTGTGCCAAGATTAAATGTTTAATACATTTAATTCTTTCAAATCAAAATATCATAATTCATAATCCCAATTCAGCTCGATTATGAAATTATATATTTCAAATATTCAAATTCATCCATACAACAATTTTTACAAGTGGTTCAACCACTACTTCTTTTACAAATAGAAAGAGAAGAATAAAATTTGCAATTTTGAGAATTACAAAGTAAAATAAAAACGTACACTAGTTCCTATCTAAAATCTTGATCTTTTCTCGAATCATTTTTCTGAAATATTTCTTGCGCCTACAAAACTAACATCAAAGTAAAAAACAAAAATGGGGCTAGGATTTAAATGTTGTCAACATCATTTGGTGCTGACCATTGTTGTTTAGAATCTGGTATTAGCTCAAATTAAGACCAAGACTTAATTAATCTCAAGGGGGGGCACCATTGGAGAATGCTTTTGAAAGAAAAGGCATTTTAGTGTCAGATTCAAGATGATGTATTTGCCTCAGAAACATTAGAAAAATTCTAGAAATTTAAATAAAATATAAAACTGAATTTTTTTAAACTTTTGAGTGACATACAAATTCAAGGTTCCTTAAGTGGACAATCCTTGAAATACTTTCTAAATATTTTCTAAATGCAAATAAATTGGGAAAATTAATGATTCAGTTCAAAAAGTTGTTTGAACTACATTTACCAGTTTCAAATAAAACTACCTTGTCATCCATCCTAGATTAAAAATTACCAAAGAAATCACCTAAATATAAATTTGGAGATTTTTTTAGGGAGACACAAAATAATCTTATATATGCATATTAGCATAAATTTGGTTTTAAACATTGTATCATTTGTGCAATGAAATATTGGATTTAAGAACACGAGGGTGACAAGTCGTCGGGAGTTTTAGATTGAATTACCTATCAATTCTTAAGGCAAGTTCCAACTTGCATATCCTCTATACTTTATTCTTATCAAAGTATCCTCTATACTTGACTCTCTGTAAAAATGGGTGTGCCACTCCTGTCGGAGGACATGTACGGGCAGTGTCCCGTACATCCGAGAGGGCCTCCAAACTTAGGGGCCCTTTCAGCGGTTCCGGAGACAAATTGGCTCGAGCGAGAAAATTTGGTGATATTGCTGGGAATATTGTTTTTTTTTTGCGCTTAGACCCATGTAGAGCCTTTAAAGGGCCGTTTGGAGGATGCAGATGGAGATGTTTTTAACACACCCTACTAGCCTTGATAACCTTATGAAGAAAAACACACTTCATTGCGCGATGGCGATAGATATGAAAAGGGTAAAGGAGATCGATGTTCCATTCGAGTCAGACTCAAAGTATTGCCCATATCGGGCTAGGTCGCATCCAAAAACTTCTTGGGGCGTCGGTCCAGGAAACCAGATGAAAAACAAGAGATTTCCCTGCCTCTTCCGCCTTGTGTTTACAGGGACCGCCTTGACATCCAACTAACTCACCTGCATAGCCGGCACTCTTTTCCAACGGTTGTCGCACTGTTTCTGCTAACGCAGGCACGCACACTCGCTCTCAGGATGGATATGGGCTTGAACAGCGACGCTTCCCACCCAAAAGTTGCCGCTGGAGTTATCCCCATGAAAACGAGGATGGTGATGCAGCCAACCACTGAATTTGTCTTCCACTGTGCCGTTCTGGTGTTGTGCTTCGCTGGCTCACACAAACGTCGTCTCTTTGTGGACAGGTTTGGTTTTGTCACTGAATGCTGAAAGATAATTGTTGGATTATACTTACCTGATAGTGCTCCCTGTGCTTGGCATGGACATGGCGTACCGACTTGATGAAGCAAGGTGCTATCTATTATATAGTAAAAATAAAATGAGTTAGTTTTTAAGTCATCACGTTAAGCCACATCATCGAAATTAATCTTATCAGTTAGATCTAAAATATATGGTTGAGATTTTATACAAACTTAATAAATATGTAACAACTTTGACACGTTTTGTGTTGTTTACAAAACCAACAATGTACATATTTAAAAAAATAGCATACAGTACTACCACCTAGGTGGAATGTGGTGGCAGGAAACAAAAGGAAGAAATCTTGCTCCAACGAACAGGCCGGCCAACCCTTGCAATATACGAGCTGAGCGGCCGTTGTCGTACAATGATCTTAAAAATTGATTCTATGATCATCGTTGTTTAGATATGACATGATTATCAGATTAAATTAATAACGTAAGTCACATCATTTAAGTTATATTTATAGTTAGACCTAAAATTAATGGTTAGCATTTTTTAATCAAAACAATAAAATCTATGTACTCTCTTTGTTCAGTAATCTAACACATTTTTAAATATTTCAATATTGCCTACGTACATAAATAAATGAGTGAATGTATGCATACCATATCTAGATACATACAAATCACAAAACGCTAAATTGTCTTGCAAAACAATCCCGAACTCCGCAGCAAAAGAAAAAAATAAAAGTGAAATTTTGTTCTGAAGCCGATTAGATAATCAAAGAGGATAGATGAAAATTCAAAGACCCAAGCCAAACCGCACGAGACAAACATGCATATGCATGGGATTCATGTAGCACCCCCAAGAGCCAAGTTAGACATATCCGGAACCTTAATCTAAGATAAGACTAACAGATCTCGAGAGCCAACAGTTGAAATCGGTAACACAACAGAAACCCTACAACACAAGAATCAATAGGTTAAGCTCTTAAAAGAGCTAAGAAGCAAATATCACCAAGATAAGGTCACTGACCTGTTAATCACGAATACAACGAAAGGCAAGTTATGCTATTAGACATAGCAAGATAGCAAAAGGCCTAAGAGGTCAAAGCATAACGGTGACGTCCCAATCCATAGATTCTAGGCTGCCGTCTGGGAATCCCAACCTACTCGTCGATGTCGATGCCCAGAAAAACACACCTGTCCAAATAATTGCACAAGGCTGAGTACAGAAGGTACTCAACAAGACTTAATTAACCTATTATACATCTGCTCGTTTAGAGAGTATTCATGAATGTCTTTTGCATAAAGCCATCTTTATTTTTAAATTGAGGGAGAAGAGAATCTCGCATCAGTAGACTTTAAAAAAGGGATAAGAGACTGAAACACTAGATTCATCCATATCTTCAGTCTACACCAGCTCATCATGAGTTGTACCACCCACCAGAATCACCCCTCGCTCAACCCGAGGAAGCAATCCTAACCACCCTTAGTTGGCAAGTTTTATAATTAGGTTATAGTTGTCTATGATCACCGAAATAACGTACCAAGTCGTCCATAATCGTGGACACGACTTTCCGAAAAGATTTACCCTGCAGGGGGTGTAACTACCCACACACGCCAACCAACCGATACGCCAGTACTTTTAGCACTCTTCCGGGGAGTGCCGACAGGAGGGTTGGCCGCGACCTTTCCTAAGCTTTGCCTATGTCCACGAGCCACAACAGTAGGTCAGACCGCCATCTCAGCGATCCCTAGTGCGGGTTGACAGGGTCAAGATCAGAGCGTCACACTCTCCTGACCCAAGCCCTAATTTCCTCAACTTATTTTACCGCAGACGCAAATGGAACACTCAAACTAGTGGCTTCACGTAGTAGGCTAGGCTAGTTGGAGCCGATGGGAAAATGAATGCCCTGTGTGGATGCACGACTAATCTTGGTTCCGAACCGAGGAACTCAGTTCCTAAGATCGACAAGAATGAGACAACCCACCACCATCCCATTGTGTCCTCTAATCCAAGTCTTTAGCATATTCAACACATCTTTGATCATTCCACGTCATCCTTCACAGCTCTGATTCATCAACCAGATTGACCAGAGGGAAGATCTAGGCATGGCTAAGCATAGCAGACTCTCGCGATGCACCACTCAAGACACTCTAAACCTTAACTCGAAACCACATTTGAATCGCATGCATAATACCAGAATCAAATACTTTGGAATCTTATATGTGCAGATAAGAGGTTATGCTTGCCTTGCTCTTCGATAACAAGATATAACGCTTTTGGAAATCTTCAACTTCACGTGATTGAGATAACCAAAATAACTCTTCATAGATATCCTCTTGATTTGACCATCGATGATCTAGCACTCGCCTTCGGTGTTGTCGAACTCCACTTCAGATTCGTATTCTACCACGAAAAATGAAACACCGGAAAAGAAACGGGAAACAACATTCAACCATGGCATCCATGCAATGCGCACAATGTATGCATGACAATTTAAAGGATTAAATGTAAACCCTATAGATGGAAGAACATTTTAAATGGAGCTGAAATGCCCGACTGGTGCCATTCAACAAACTCCATATTTAAAAGAGATGGTGTAATGTGTTCTTCTATTATGAACATGATTCAGAGTTGCTTAAATATGCATGATTTAAACATAATTAGATAGATGTTATTTTTCTGAAATTTTTGATATATTAATCATATTTGTCTGATTTAAAATGAATTAGTTATAAATTTACAAAGATGAAACAAATTTAAATCAATTTTAAACATTTATGAAATTAAATAAATAATATTGGACCCACATGTCATAACTTTATTAATTACATAAAACATTATTTGGAAATGAATAAATTTCTGACAAGTCGACCCCACCTGTCATAATTTAAACAATTACATAAAACAAATAAATGATTTTGGGAAAAGAAAAGGCCCCGCTGACGTCATGATGACGTCAGCAATGGAGCTGAGCTCTCTGTCGATCACTAATCCGTTGACTGCGAGCGCGAGAGGAGGCGAGGCTACGCGCGTGAGACGCGCAAGGAAGCGGGCGACCGAGGGGTGGCGTCGCCGCCCGCAAATTGTCGCCGGAGACGACGAAGCGCTCGCCGGAGCGGAGGCCGGCGACGGCGCATGTCGGTCAGAGGAACCAGAGGGAGAGGGGTAACAGGAATAGGTCCTGGAGGACCTACAACTCACCTGGAACGCGATGATGAGGTCGGGGAGGCGAGGGGAGTCCGGAGGCGGACGGAATCGTCCAAGGCGCACGGCGGCCGGACTTGAGCACGACGAGGACGGGACGGCGGAATTCATCGTGTCCCGGGCTTCCCAGCACGAACGGATGGAGGAGGACGGGGAGAACAGCACGACGCTTCTCCAAAGAGTCTCACCGGAGCGAGGAGTTGCCGGAATCGGCGGCAATCGCCGGCGACCCGAGAGCTAGGGGTAGGGAATTGGGGAAGAATGGGACGAAATGGCGGCTAGGGTTCCGGAAGGCAGCGGCGGAGGTTTTCTTATAGGCCGGGCTAAGTCGGCGGCGTGAATCACAGCGTATCCACGACGAGGGACGGCCTCGCGCGCGACAACGCGCGGGAAGACGACTTAGTGTTTTGATGAAAACCCCATGACATTTTTTGGAAACCACAAAACCATTTAAAACAAGCCCCTGTTTTGGGAAATAAATCTTTCGAGGGCCATTTTGCAAACAGAAAATTTGTAGAAAAATACCAGGAGCTTTAGATTTTCACAAGGCAGCCATTGGAAACTTCAGATTTTGAAAATTTTGAAATCCTAACACATTCAAAAGTAACAAGTGGTTTAGGCCACTTAGGGTTTTCTCTTTTATTTTTAAAACTAAAATTTTGTGCAACGTTTGATAGATGCAAATGATGCTCATGATGCACAAAACAAATCTTAGTTAACACTAAGAAAAACTTGGGATGTTACGGATCTATCCCCCTTACAAGAATCTCGTCCCTGAGATTTCTAAGGTAGGAAGAGAGATAGAGGGAAGAGGGCTACACCGGTCTTGGATGATCTTGTCGATCCTAGGACGATCATGTTTCTCGAAGTGGTTGATCCTTGACTTCAGGAATGATTGAACACTTCATGTCTCGTCGGACTGTTCTTCAACTGCATCGAAGAGAAGAGGGAAATAACTCTGGAAAGAGGATCTTCAAAAAGATCGAATGTCTCATGGTCAACACAAGGGAGGAGTGTGCAAAACAACTCTTGAGCTAACGAGCATGAACCACATCAAGGTAACGGATGAGATTGAGGAAGTTTCAAGTTGGAAGAGAACTGTTCCGCGAAAGGATTAGAATATGAGCTTTGCACAAGGCTAAGATGGATAGATAACGAGATCTTGAAACAACCAAAGGGAAGAACCCTTTTTAGATTTCAAACATTTAGCTTACAAGAAGTTCACCATATGATTAAAAGTCCAGGGAACTAAGATGACTGACAAATTCGCACAATGTGTGAGTTGAAAAGAATTTCAAGTACAAACAAAAGGAAGGGAGAATGAATCAACATAATGTTGAAGATCACCACGGAAAGAAATTTCGCATGATGGATATGTTTTCAAGATAAGAAAAGGATTTGGACGATCAATCGTGAGACATTCAGAATCTCCGAGTGAAGGAGATATGCCCTCGAGGCAAATAAATAAATAGTATTTATTGCATTATCTCAGAAGTTTATAATAGTTTTATGTATTATGCTATAACTATATTAAATCGGAATTATTAATACACGTGTGATACATAGACAACCAGAGTCCCTAATGAGCCTCCATATAAACTAGTCCATTGGGCAACAGTTGATCGAGATTCCCGATCAAGTACAATGACGTCGGTTGACAATGGGTAAATATTATTAGTTAAATAAGGTGATGGACATACGTAAATTATTGCAATAAGATCGTATTACGATGTTTGTCATTTGCAATAGATGAGTAATATGATAGCTTATTCCTTAGACCGTGAGACCGTACTTATCGCTGCTTTGTAAGGGTACTTTGAGAGCATCAAACGTTGTGTCTTATAAAGCATGAAAATAACGGTGTCCATCTTGGGTATCTCGAAAGAGTGTGGAGACGTAAGGATCAAGAGCTGGATTTGTTCATTCTTGTAATGGAAAGATACTCTGGGCCCACTCGGTGAGATTGCATCTATATAGCTGTGCAGCTTACGACTAGGTCATGGAGATGTAATATCACAGACGAGTTAATAACCTTGTCGGTAACGAGATACAACAAGGACATCGGATGTCTACGATCATATCTCGGACAAGGTAGTATCGCAGAAACAAAGGGAATGAATATCATATTTATGGTTCAACGACGATATTCGTACAATGCACAGGGGTCGTCATATGCATACAGGTATCCCTGGCGGTCATTGGTGAGCGGAGTGTCTCGACCATGTCTTCTCGAACCGTAGCGTAACAAACTTAAGGTCTTAACGACACCGGGAGAAAGGCTCTGGAATAATATAGGATTTTATTGGAGAGAGAGAAATGATCCGGAAAGAGTTCCGGTGGTCTAGAAGGGTTCCGGGAATGTCCGAAAGATGTTCGGGTGGTCCGAAAAAATATTTCGGAGTCACGGGAGATTAAATTATATGTAAATATATTAATTATGAATTAATTATATTTTATATTAATTTAATTATTAATTAAAAAGGAGAAAAAGTGGGAAGCCCACTTAATGGGCCAAGAGGGGCCCATTTGGGGGCCGAACCAAAATGGGGTGGGGCCCATGGCCACCATGCACCATGGTTGGTGCGGCCGGCCTCCCCCCCTCTCCTTTAGTACCACATGGGGGAGGCAAGGTGTTTGCACACCCACTCCCCCCTTTATATAGCAAGGCATATTAATTGGTTTAATTACAGGAAAATACAATTAATTGTATAGCAGGCCGGCCGAGTTGCTTCTCCGCCCGTTTTGCCCTCCCTCTCCACCAAAGCTATATCGACGGGCGCCGTTGCCCTACGGGATTCCAGAAAAGTTCTACCCTGCGATTTTAGCTGGATCTGAATGACCAGGGGTTGTTGTTAAGCTCTGTATATTTGCGAGTGCTCGGAGGCACCACATTTGAGGAGCCTGGGCGACGTCGTCTCGCCCACCTAGCAGCCCTGCCGCTGCCTTGACGCCGGCGCCACCCCCCAGCCGCCGGTGCCTTCGCCCTCTTCCGCCCGACGCCCGTCGACGCAGGTCTTCGTCGACACCCCGGCGTCATCGTCTACATCGTTGCGGCAAGTTCTCCGTGACCTCGAGGTCGGCTACATACGACTTCATCGTCAACGCTTGTGCGGGAGCGTAATCCCCGCTATCGGTCTACATGGAGGTAATGTAACCCGTTCCGCCACCGTTATCACATGTACTAGATAGATATATCCTAGCTAGTTAGGGTTTCATACGCTACAAACAATATTGTTTTCTACATCGGTACTCCTTCACCGAGATCCTCGGAGGAGGGAACTTCTTCTTGATCTTCTAGATACCAATTTCAAGCTCATGATAAGCCTTTCATAGGTGAGAAGGTGAACATCGGGCTTTGGAAAGAGAAATACCATAAGGGGCAACTTTTAGAATAAGCCGCACAACAATCCTCATGGGGAGTGGTTGTTCTTGAAGATTCCAGGAATTTCGGTGATAGGCCTTCCGACTAATTGTGTCAACCACAACATCAATCTTGCCGGAGTTACAAAAAGACCTATGTCAAAATCCTTGAGGGACACCAACCATTGTTGTTGCTTGAGGTTCAGCTCTGGTTAGTTGTGACGATAATCCTGACTCGGAATGTTCGAAAGGAAAGTTTGCAAGGAATACCACAGGGGCAAGGTGGATTGATTCTCAAGATATGGACAACACTGTCAAGCTCGAAGAGATGAGCAAGATTGCAGAACCCATGTATTTGCAATTTGTCAGAAGACAACTGCACCTACATGATTAATCTGCAACAAACACAGTTGAGTCCTTGTTGGGAAACAACAAAGAAGGTAACAAAGTTTTCCGACTTCTTCTCATTCTTGATCCAATCAGTCAGTGGCTTGGTGTGCATGTACGACTTCTTCAAGGAATGAAGGTAACAACCTGTCATCCCATGAATAATCCGCACATGCATGACCGACTAGAGATGATTCCCGAGGGATCAAAGAGGAACTCTACTTGGATTCACGGCGACATCTTTTAGCAAATGCACGTGAACCAAAAGAGGTTACTTCCAACATCCATAACACATACTTCGTTATGACACAAAGATGGTTCTCAAAAGTTTCCAACATTATTGCCAAAGGTTCATAATGATCCTCTTCAGACGTGGAGGCAATAAGAATGTTACCGATGGGCTCAACAACAAGCTTATTAAGATATTCCAACAAGATGGAATCATATGATACATGAACAAGGCAAAATATTGGTCAGACCAAGGACATGAAGATGTAAGCTGGCGAAACACCATAGGTAAAACATCATCAAAGATGGTCCTTGGGACTGAGTTTGATTTGACAATAGCCCAAATCAAATCAAAGATTGAGAAGATAGCAGATCCAGTAGGAAATACCATCTTGCTTCAACACGGCAACACATGTAGACAGGAGTCTTGCTTTGCAAGGCAAAACGAGGTGGCCCTAAGAGCGTTGGTAAACCCTAACTCTTTGACCGAGTATGTGCACCAGAACAAACGGACTTGGTAGCACTGTCAACTTCACTTAGTGATCGGTTAGCCAATCACACAAGGAAGGAATCAGCTGTCTTCATATGTCAAGGCAATGACAATTGCTAAGAATATTGATAGACACATCGATACACACACCTTCGCATTCCCGAGCACGATCAGCTAGGAGAAAAGTATGAGTAAGGACGTGTAAAACCATCACTTCATCAATAAAGTCCTGACACATCACGACCTTTTGATATAAAAGAGTGTGATACTTTAAGATGGAACAAATTAGAAGCGAACAAAGCCTCTTGATCTGCGGATTACAACACTTTGACTGGGTCCTAGACATGGACGAGGTACAGGAGTTTGTTTCTCCCTGACATCTCGAAGTGGAATGTCACGATGGACTCTGAGAGCAGCATGCATTAGTACACCAATGCACCTTCACAACTTGGATGCCAAATGGCATAAACGGATCAGAACATGACGGAAGAGAAGAACATGCTCAGAAAAATCCTGAGATGTAGAGGTCAAGCTAGCATACATATGATAACTTGTTCTGATAAGAAGGGTGTGGCAGAGTCACCAACTTAGATGTGGGACTCATAAAGAGCACTCTTGTCGGGATCCTTTTGGTTCCATGGCAGAACCTCTGCCAAAGCTAGTGGAAGGAGCAAACCTTGGATGTCGTGAGTCAATCACGACACACCCACGAGCTGGAAGGCTAGCTAAAACTGAGATTACTAGCCCTTCTGAGGTAGCAAGCATTCCTCAGGGATCAACAAAATGGATCTTGGGTTAAAGGTCAGACGCAAGTACTGATAGAGTGAGAATCACATGGCTAGCAACCCATATGACTAAACACACCACCACCAACACAATCTGGGACCTTCGGTTCAAGTCCAAGGGTTAAAACCCAACAAAATGGTAACTACCATTCGAGTGTCACAAAGGCACAACTATGTAGTAAACACGAGATAACTTCGGAGACCAACACAGCTACCGAAGTATCAAAAAAGCAAATGAGTTCTTCAAGGTGAAAGAAACCTCAAGGACTAGGATAGAATGAGGTGGAACCGATAAAGTTGAAACATCACGAGGGGAGGAATCTCTCATGTCAAACAACAAAAAGAAAGATCAGAGAACACACCAGACTCTAGAGAACTCAACACTAGGTCAAATTGGCTGAGAAACGGCCTGCACTTGGTGCACCTATATTTTGAATGACCAGAGGAAAAGAATATGGTGGAATATGGTGTATTTCTTGCCTTCCACAAGATATGGTTCTGGTTCCTCCCCAAATTCCCGAGAATCTATTTTAAATAAATAAATAAGAGTTAAAAACGTACCAAATGTCAATAGAGAAAGCACAAGCAAACAAACTCCAAATCAACCCATTCGGGTTTCATTGGATAGAGATTTCTCTCTAGTTTTCAGAAAGCTAAAGTTTGTAATTTTTGGACAAATATTGAGTGAGTTATGCCCTTCCAAAGTTTCTGTTTTTAAAAGAATTAAATCAGTGTTTTAATTTAAAGCAAAAAACGATTCGGATAATGTTTAAAATGCTATCGTGCGGGTCCCACCAGTCAGTGACCCACGGTTCGAACGAACCGTACGCGCGCGTTGAAACAGAACGGAGCGGCGCGTCCGACGCCGGCGAGGCCTCCGGCGAGGTCGTGCGGCCAGGGGAGGAGGTGCTAGGGCTAGGGAACGGCATGGGGAGGCTCACCGTGCACGGACGGGTCACGGCGGCGAGGTTTTGGGCGGCGGGGAAGGCTCGGGTGGAAACGCCCCTTTCTTCTACGGCTCCGGCGTCGGGTCGTGGACGATTCCGACGATTCCGGCGACGGTTGGAGGAGGGGAGGGTGGCATTGGGTTCCTGGTGAGCTGGGGAGACTAGGGCTAGGTTTAATCGACGAACGGAGCGTCACTGGCGAAGAATGTGTCCACGGCCGAGACGGCTAGGGAATATCCATCGCCGGCGCTGCGGTGCTCGTCGAGCAACAATTGGACCAGAGGAGTGAGCTGAGGGGGAGAGGAGGTGGTGTGCGTCTCCGTTGAGGGATGGGGGGTTTAAATAGGAGTGGGGCGAGCGGCCGGAGTAAAGCGGGTAGCTCGGTAGGTGCGGAGGCGTAACACGCCGGAGTGAACTCTGGTGTCGCGGGAGAGGTGCCACAGGGCGGCTCGTGGGCGTCAGGAGGAGGGAGTGAATGCCGGGGGGCCGAGCGGCGTGCTGACGAGCGAGTCCCGGCGAGCACACTGGCGAGCGGCGCGTCGGTTAGCTGGTGGCGGCTCTGCGGCGGCGAGCGTGCGGGCGCGTGTACGGCTGCGGGGGCGTGGACGGTCAAAGGAGGAGCAGGGGGCTAGGGCGTGCTGGAGCGCGCTGCTCCGGCGACCAGAAACGGGCGGCGCTCTCGGGCACGTTGATTTCGACGCCGGCGTGCTCCAGAGCATGCCAGAAACAACATCGACGTTGTTCTCCGTGCTCAGGACACTAAATGGAAAAGTGAGGACATCCCCGTGCGCCAAATGAGATGGGCTACGAGAGTGCAGAACAAAGTTTTTGCAAACTCGAACAAAGTGCTATACAAAATTCTCGAAAAATGATTCTGGTGAAAAGAGGAATAGTTCATTGGGGGGTTTAAATGTGGTTGGTTGAAGATGCCGTTTTGTCCTGAGGTAGACGGTGGTAAATGTGACCTTATCCTGGTCTTGGATTTATCTTGGGAATTTTCTAAATAGATTTTCAAAAATGTTTTGAGAAATGGTCAGAATAGAAAGATGGGTGTGGAGAGATATTTTTCTATGGAAAGGCTCAAAGTTTTTCTAGAAATAGCTTCCACATCAACTAGGGATGCTTCCTTAATTTTTGTGGAATTTTTGGAGTTATAAATGAAGGGGTTCCTTTGGAGGGCAAAATAAAAGACAGTTTTTAAAAGAAGGAAAAGAATATTTCAAATCAATATTTGTCCAAGGCAAAAATAATAGTAGCAAGTATCAAGTGGGAGGGAGAATATAAGGCACAAGATCCCAATTGATTTATCAGATTTGAAAATCCAAATGATTTTTCCGAGGTTTAATTCAAATACTTTTAAATAAATAGAAATAATGTATTTTGAAAAATGTTTTTAAAAGGGCAAAAATCCAGGGTGTTACAAACTTTCCTCCCTTAAGATGAATCTCGTCCCCGAGATTCCTGCGGCTCGTTGAATAGGTACGGATACTCATATCTCAGCAAATCTTCACGCTCCAAGGTTGCTTCTTCCTCAGTGTGTCTGTCCCACTACACTCTGTAAAACTTGGTAACCTTGCTGTGGGTGTGGCGTTCTGTTTCCTCGAGGATTTTAGCTGGGTGCTCTTCGTAAGTCAAGTCTGAGTTCAGCTCTAGTTCCTCAACATTTGTCTGCTTGGTGGGTGGCGAGATGCACTTCCTTAGTTGAGACACGTGGAAGACGTCGTGGACTCCTGCCAGTTTCTCAGGGAGTTCCAGCTGGTATGCGACGGCTCCCACCCTTGCCAGAATCTTGAAGGGGCCGGTAAATCGTGGAGCGAGTTTTCCATTGAGATGGAACCTCTGTAGTCCCTTGAGGGGTGTCGCACGGAGGTAGACATGGTCGTCCACTTCAAAACTCACAAGGCGGTGACGGCTGTCATAGTAACTTTTCTGGCGAGACTGGGCCGTTTTGAGTGTGTCACGAATCACGTGCACTTGCTTCTCGGCCTCGAGTAGAACTCCGGATCTGAAGATCTTGCCATCTCCTGTCTCCGACCAGTTGAGAAACGTCCGACACTTCCTGCCATATAGGGCCTCAAATGGTGACATTTGCAGGCTTCCCTGGAAGCTGTTGTTGCAGGAGAATTCGTCGTACGGAAGGCAGTCCTCCCACCCAGTTCCGTATACGAGCACACAATCGCGTAACATGTCTTCCAGAATCTGGTTGATATGCTCGGTCTGTCCATCAGCCTGTGGGTGGTATGCGGTGCTGAACGTGAGCTTGGTCCCCATAGCTTCATGGAGACTAGTCCAAAGTTGCGAGGTGAATTGGGTCCCTCGGTCAGACACGATGGTCTTGGGAATACCGTGTAGTCTGACAATCTTGTCCACGTACAACTGGGCTAGCTGATCTGGGTGGTAGGTGGTTCTTACGGGGACAAAGTGGGCCACCTTGGTCAATCGGTCAATGATTACCCAAATGGAGTCATTTCCCCTGTTGGTCTTGGGGAGTCCCGTGATGAAGTCCATGCCGATATTGTCCCACTTCCATTCCGGTACGGATAGCGGCTGTAAGAGTCTGGCGGGCTTCTGGTGTTCCGCCTTGATGAGGTTGCAGGTGTTGCAGCACACGATGTGGTACGCGATCTCCTTCTTCATCCCGGTCCACCAAAATGTTTGCTTCAGGTCTTGGTACATCTTGGTGCCTCCTGGATGGATGGAGTAGGGGGTGTCGTGGGCCTCGTTCAATATTTTTTTCCGAAGCTCCGCCTTCCCGGGTACGCATAGGTGGTTGCCGAAGCGCAACACTCCGTCCTTCCCCATGGATAATCCCTTTGCCTTTCCAAGGGGGATCCTGCCGATGATGTCCTGGATTTCGGGGTCGTTGGCTTGCCCAGCCTTGATGTCTTCTTCTAGGTCGGGTTTTACCTCCAGGGCATTCAAGTAAGCCCGGTTTCCGATGCACAAGTTGAGCTTGGCGAACTGTAACATCCCAACATTTTGGAATGTTCAAAAATCACTAAAATTTAAAACTTTTGTTTTGATTAAAATAAAATATTAAAATGCTTAAGGAAACCAACTGTAAAAGACTTAAACAAATTTGAAAAAGTCTATTATTTCAAAATTTCCATTGTGTCATTATTTTCAAAAGTTATTTCCATTTAAACATTACATTATCCATTGTATTTCAAAAACCTTAATATGTAAATTGAAAAATGTTTTATAAAGTACAAACCATTTTATTTTAAGTAAATAGTTTAGTTAAAGTAATTGATTTCAACCACTTAGCCTGAGCTATAAATAAATTAAAATAATAATTACAAGTGTTATTTTAAACTATTGAAAACATTGTCTATTTGCTAGAAGATTATTATTCATTTACCTGAGTTCAAAACATAATTTGGATATTACAAGTCTATAATTTATAACTTAAAACCTCATAGATTTTATAATTACTTAACAACCCAAATAAACATTTCATTAGCTTAAATGATTTTCATTTATTTTCAAAACATAAAATGACTTTCATGAATATATTTTCTATATAAGAAATGAATTAAATAAAATATCTTTTCCAAAGTTGTTATAAGGTTTTCAAATGAATTATTATAATATAAAATATAATGATGCACAAAATATTTTGAATTAAAAATGAATACATTATATTTCCCTTTTCATTTCAAATAAATGTGTGATGATATTTAATACTGTACTAAAGCCAAAAATTATTTAATATTGGAAAATGAGTTTACATAACTTAATTTTAAACTTATATAGGTGTTGTATTTTTATAAATTTTATTTAGCCAAAAACAAAATTATTTAATCCATGTTTTCAAATATGACATTAAGTGGCAAATTTGTAATTTATCAATAATTCAAAATTTTGATTTTTAAAAAGTGTTCAAAACATGCGCACAACTGGTTTACCACAAAGATATTATTTTTACTATTTTTTTGGAATTTATTTAACTTGATTTGAAGTCTTAAATCAAAAGTTATGAAAGAAATAAGAAAAATCAGAAAAAGAAAAAGAAAAAAATGCTGACGTCATGATGACGTCAGCGTCGTCTTCAAGTTCAGCAACGGCCCGCACGCGAAAATCTCTCCCATGCCCACTTCTCAACATGATTCTCGTTGATTTAGAGCACCAAATGACGAACCGTTTCTTTCTAATTAAAGCCCTTGACCTCCTCTTTCATTCCTCCATAAAAGCCCTCTCTTAAACGCACTAAATTGCTCTAATTTCGTCCGCCATTAAACATGAGCATTTTTGGTCGAATTTAATGTCCGATTGATTGCGGGCAAATTACTGCACCAAATCAAGCACCGTCGGATTCTATAAATAGCCCTCGACCTCCTCCTCCATTTCCCCCCAAAAGCCCTCTCCAATACGCACCAAGGCCGACGAATTTCTTCGCCGGAGTTTCGTTTGACCGCCACCGTATTTCTTTGATTCCGACAAGCAGAGTGAGTCCCCGCCGCCGATTCCTGGTCCTTACTCTTTCCCACGTCCGTGCGCTCCTTTAAACACCCTCCTTGCTTCATTTTCACAGCCAAATCGTAGAGGCCGAGCTCGACCCGAAGGTCATCGTCGCCGTCGCCACTCCGTTCGCCTCTCCACGCAGCTCCGAGAATCGCCGCTCAACTCCGACACCGTCTTCCGCTCCGCCGTGTCCAGCTGCGCGTCACCGTCGTCTCCCTCACGCTCGGGATCTTCCGAAACGTCGTCGCCGTCCACACTCGTCGCCGACGACCACAGCACGCCGACCGTCCGCGTCCGCCTGCGATCGCCCGACCGATCCACCGCCGCCGTCATCTTCTCTCGCCGGTGAGCTGCTGCTGTGCTTCCTTCTATCTTGTTACGTACATATCACTTGATGAAGGGTAGCAGCCATTAGAAAAACGTCATAGGTCACCTATTCAATATTTTCGTTTTTCTGACTAGACATAACTTACAAAATTCATATTAAATCAACCGTAACTCCGTTTTTTATGTTTTTGTAGTCTATGGAATCGTATGAACGTGTAGAATACAGTAGTATAATAAAAACTTGTATTTTAATCGTGCACTAACTTGTTATTTACAGAAACATGTAAAACATTGTTTTAGATATTGATTTAATTCTATAAGTTCAAAATTTATATAGTAAATATCCTTGGAAAGCCCCTGACATGTAGAATACTTTGGTCATGTTGATTTATATTTTTAGTATTCTAAATTTATTTAAATTGCAAATGAGCAATTTGAGTAAATATGGAATATCTTTAATTCTATAAATCCAATTTTTGCAAATAAAATAGTTTTAGAAACCTTAAAATATGTGAAGTTTTATGCCCCTGTTAGAAAACAATTTTGAGCATTATTTTGATGGTTTAAAAAGCAGAGGCTTAATTTAAGTATTTTTGTTATACTTTAATCCTAGGAATAATGTTAATTTGTTTCTTTTGCAAAATGTCACAAACTTTATCTTTTAACCAGTAGTATTGTTTATAAGTTTTGAATAAAATTGTAATTATAGAAAACAATTAAAACTGATGGTAAAACATTTAAAGTGTCTTAACAATGTTTTTAAGGTAATTAAGTGGTATTAAAAGCCTTTTAAGACCATTAAGTTTTATTTAAATTTTTTTGACCAAATTAATGTGTGATAAATTTCTATTTAAGACCAGCCCATTAAAACCCATTATTCAGCACATCAATTCTTTTTGCATATTGAATTATGTGATGACCTTTGTGAAATTTGTTTTTGCTTTTATATGCCTTGTGTTGTTGTCCATGTTTGTTGTGTTTTATGTTGATTGTTGTATTGTTATTTGCTTATATTGTTTAGATTGAACGGAGAGCAAACGTTCGTTGTTGAAAAGTTTGTGAGCAAAGACATCATCCAAAGGCAAGTGGCACACCCCCATAAAAGTCCTATTATTTTCTATAAGCATGTGTAGGATAGTATCGCTATGCAAGCCATGTTTAGACTTCCTTATTCCTGTGTCTAGGTTCCTATGAAAATACTTAATAGAATTGTGATGCTATGCAAAACTATTTTTGATGGAAATGCTGAAATTCTACTAAGTTATAATCAAACACCTGGGTGGAATTGGTTGCTTGGCTGTATGAGTTGAGTGTTGTCCCCAGGGGATTTACCTGTGGGATATTCACTTGTGGATGGCCACCCAGGAACAAAGGGATCTGAAGAACTCCGAGTGAAGATTGCTTCTCATGCAGCCATTGCCAATATGGGCTCTGGCTTGATCTACTAAGCTGCGTGGACTCGCCCCGGCCTGACAGGTGGAGGTAGTGGTTTGTAGGTGGAGCGCGTCAGGCCAGAGTGGGAGGGAAAATGCTTCTGAAAGATCTCGTCTCATTCTTCTCCTTTCCTTATCACAAATGGTGTGTAAAGGGTAATTTGGGTTGAATGGGTACAATGGTGAACGTGCACAACCTCTGCAGAGTGTAAAACTAAGTACTTAGCCGTGTCCCCGGAAACGGACAATTGAGCAGCTGAACGAGGACGTCAACGGAGGATTCCATCATTCCAACTTCAGAAATAAAACTTGATGCGTGAACAAGGGAAGATGAGATTTATGGTTTTCATGCCATACTTGTCTTGAATTGAAGAAAGTGTTTTCCAAAGAGATAGGAAAAATTGGCTTTATGCAAAATAGCCTTGAACTCCACCAGCCAAATATGCATATATGATTTATAGTTATTCCATTAAGTGTCCACCATAGTGTCACTTGCCAGACTCCATTTTTGATGGAATCTGACCCACTCTGTTGCAAAATATTATTTGTTACAGGTTATTCAAATGACGAGTGAGGTTTCGTTAAGGGATTTCGAGTCTACAACCAACATGTTTTCGCCTGTGGCAACATGCAGTTGTTGGAGACCCACTGCTATTGTATTTCCGTTGTGTACTTTTTCAATGCTAGCTTTATGCTATGCAACTTGTATCGAATATTTTGCAAGTCTGGATCATCGATGTAAATAAATTGATACTTTGTTGTGATATTACATCGTAAACTTTGTGTGCAAACGAATCGATCCTGGGATTTGCACTATACACAGGTATCTGCCTTATTTAAAGTGCAGGTACGCTACACGAACTCCTTTTCTAGACTCGGGGAAATGGGGCAACGGTCTTCGGCTTAACGCGTCGGCGACCACGTTGGCCTTCCCGGGGTGATAGTGGATGCCGAGGTCGTAGTCCTTGATTACCTCGAGCCATCTTCGTTGTCTCAGGTTGAGGTCGGGCTGGGCGAATATGTACTTTAAGCTCTTGTGGTCGGTGTAGATCTCGCATCTTCACCCAATGAGCTGGTGTCACCAATGCTTCAAGGCGAGTATGACTGCGGCTAGCTCCAAGTCGTGAGTCGGGTAGTTCATCTCATGGGTCTTGAGTTGCTTGGACACATAGGCGATAACTTTCCCTTCTTGCATCATCACGGCGCCTAGTCCGTTTCTGGAGGCGTAGCAATACACTGTGAAGTCCTTGCTGTCATCGGGTAGAACCAGTATTGGGGCGGTGGTCAGTCGATTTTTTAGCTCGTTGAAACTCTCTTCACACTCATCGGTCCACGTGAACTTGCGGTTCTTCTTGAGTAACTCAGTCATTGGCTTGGCGATTCGGGAATTTTTTTCGATGAACCTCTCGTAATATCCGGCTAGTCCAAGGAAGCTCCGGATTTCCGACACATTGGTGGGTGTCCTCCAATTCAGTACGTCGGAGATCTTGTTGGGGTTGACGGCTACGCCGGCACCTGACAGGACATGTCCGAGGAACTCGACTTCTTTTAACCAGAACTGACACTTGCTGAACTTGGCATAGAGTTGTTGCTCACGTAGTCTTGTCAAGACTAGTCGTAGATGCTCCATGCTCTTCCTCATTCTTGGAGTAGATGAGGATGTCGTCGATAAACACAACCACGAACTTGTCGAGGTACTCCATGAACACCTTATTCATCATCCCCATGAAGTAGGCCGGTGCGTTGGTCAATCCAAAAGACATCACGGTGCACTCGTATAACCCGTATCTCGTGGTGAAAGCAGTCTTGGGGATATCGCTCTCTCGGATCTTCAGCTGATAGTATCGGGTACAGAGATCAATCTTGGAGAATACACGGGCACCACGGAGTTGGTCAAATAGATCATTGATTCGAGGCAACGAGTACTTGTTCTTGATGGTGACTTCGTTGAGGGCGCGGTAGTCGATGCACAAACGTAGGGTGCCATCGCTCTTCTTACAGCACTGGCAATCCCCATGGTGAAATACTTGGGCGGACCAACTTCTTCTCAATCAACTCGTCGAGTTGCCGCTTGAGTTCCACAAGCTCGGGGCTCGTCATGCGGTAATGCTTCTTGAATATTGCGTTCGTTCCAGGCACGACTTCGATTGCAAACTCCACGTCTCGATCGGGCGGCATCCCGGGTAACTCTTCGGGGAACACGTCAGGGTACTCGCTGACCACGTAGACTTGACCAATTCCTGGAGCTTGAATGGTGAACATCCTGGCGTTGATCTGGTGAGGTTTGTTGGGCAGGAAGGTTGTGTGGATGCCTTCAGGGTTGGTAAGCGTCACCTGGCGGTTGGCGCAATCGATCTGAGCAGAGTGCTGGACCAACCAATCCATCCCAGGATGGCGTCCATCCCAGGCACATCGATCATGTTGAGTTGAACGGGGAACTCCACTTGGTTAACCCTGATGGTTAACCCCTTGCAGGCGGTGGTGGTGGAAGGTTGTTGCTGCCGTTGGACTGCCACGAGCGGCACTTCGCGGAGTGGCGGTCATGGTGAGATTTGCGGTACTCGAACTTCCTCTTGGGGTTGTCATAGACTTGGTGGTGCTCCTTTTCGGAGATCAGCGCGGTGTTGACCATAGCCTGAAAATCTGGGAG
The DNA here is from genome assembly GCA_026929855.1 of Poa annua. Lineage (NCBI taxonomy): Eukaryota > Viridiplantae > Streptophyta > Magnoliopsida > Poales > Poaceae > Poa > Poa annua. Next base: position 14,608,045 of record CM049428.1, read on the forward strand.
CTGCAGAACACTCAGCTGGGTCTTGATGGTTTGGTGCAGTCCGTGGAGGAACCTGTCCTTCTTCTTTTCGTTAGTGTTGGTGTCATCGGGGGCAAAGCGGGTGAGGTTGTTGAACTTGGTGAGGTACTCGCTGATCGAGCGGCTGCCCTGAGTGAGCGCCAGAAAGTCTTGCTGCTTCATCTTGACGAGGCTGGACGGGATGTGTGCCTTGCGGAAGACTTCCTGGAAAGCAGCCCAAGTGATGGGCGTTTCGCCATTCTACGCATCCCTCTGGTTGTCCCACCAAGCGTTGGCCGGGCCCTCGAGGTAGTGGGTGGCGTACATCACTTTGTCTTGCTCGTCAACTCGGGCGATGGCGAGTTTCTTGTTCATGGTGCGGAGCCAATCGTCAGCTTCAAGTGGATCTTCCGCGAATGCGAACTTGCAAAGTTGGGTACGCTGGAAGTCTTGCAGTTTGGAGCGTTCGCCACGGTGCGCGGGCTGGGCTGTCATGTAGTTGCCAAATTCCCTCATGATGTTGGCCATGTGCTAACTATGTCTGTCATCCATCATCAACAGCAGCTGGCTTGGCGATGGCTCAATGGTTGGGCCATGCACCAAGTTGTCTTGATCCTCGGATCCTGGCGAGGTTTGGGTCTGGCTGCCATCGGTGGTCATCCTGAGTTTGCATGTTGTGTTTCGTACCATGAGCATCCTTAGGGGGGTAAGCGTCCAAGAAAACCAAAGGGAAGTCCAAATATTCGGAAGCAAGGGAAATGTGGGATAAAACAGCGGTAAAGGTTTAGTAAAAGGATGAGATAAGTGATACATGCATGGGTGCATTCTAAGCTACCTGGCCGATTACAACCCAACATACAGCATAAGTGCAACTAAAAGATGTAGGCATGAATGCAGCTACGATACATGGTTACGAACAACCGATACAAGCATCCCCCGAGCCTACCACTACGTTATTACGCGTGATAACGATAAAGTACTCTAGTATTCGAGTAGCAGTGTCGAGGCCCGGTCCGACGATGCCGTAGTCTGGAGTCGGTGGAGCGTCGCGGGGTCCTGGCACCTGGGGTGGAGCGGCGGGGTGGCCACGGTGACAACGGGTACGGATGATCGGAACGTGCACGAAGCGGCGAGCAGCGGGGCAAAGAGGAACATCAGTAGGGGTGCGACGGGGAGCAGTCTCTCCTAGGCGCTCCCGGAGAAAGTCCAGGGTGCCACGGGTAGACATAGGGGAAGAGAAGGGACGAAAGTTAGCGTTGGCGCCTGTGCCGCTAGGGTGAGTAGCCGTGGCTAAGTCGACGCGGAGAGATGCAAGCTGGCCAAGAGTGGCGTGGAGGTACTGGTGGAGAAGCGACGTGTAGCGGATCAAGGCAGTAAGGGACGCATCGGCATCACCGGGGTTCGGGAAGATGACATCCCTAGTGGTCATCTGTAGCCTAGGAAAGTGAACGTAGCGGCTACAGTCCCCCATGACAGGGTCAAAGGAGCGAATGAGAGTGATAGCGTCGCAATTGACCTCCTGGATAGCTCGGGTCACCTGAGAGGAGACTCCGGAAGTGAGTGAGTGGAGGATGGTCGGGTCTCCCACCTCCGGGCGCAAGAGGATGGTGGCGGAAAACTCCGATTTGGTCCCCGTGGGACGAATATAGAAGATGCGGTACAATGGTGGAGCAGAGTCCGGATAGAGGTGGTTCCAGATCTCCTGCAAGAACTGTGGGAAGCCGGCGACGTGCTCGGCAGTCATCTCTGCAAACGGCTCTGGCATCTGTACCACAATATCACCACAAGATTTAAACGTTAACGATAATCGATAAAAGCGGTTAAGCTACCCAAAATAACCCATAAACAGGAGGAGAAACAATCCAAAAGAACAATGTAATGGTCCTATTCTAGCGTCCGGGAACTAGGGTATCCTACAGGCAGTCAGGCTCTGATACCAAGCTTTGTGACACCCCGATCTAAAGACCGGAAATGCCCCGTATACTAGTGTTTATCACTTGATATTAAAGACGAGACCAAATACATAGGTTCGAATAATTATACATAACACAACTCGCGAGAGTGGCTCCGAGGGTAGGCGCAGTGGCGCACACAACAGTATGTACATTATTCTAGGTCATCGGAGCTAAGGATTAAGCAGCAGAAAGCGTAGACGGAAGCGTAGTACGGCGGGCGGACTCCACAGGGTTCTGCCTGGAATACTTGATCCTAGTTTTCGTATAGCGGGTACTCCTGGACGGGCGACGGATGGTGTGACCAAAGAATTAGCAAGGTGAGTACGTTACATGTACTCGCAAGACATCGGCCACACGGCACACATGACTATCTATATAGCATGGCATAAGTACGGGAAGTAGCATGGCATAAGTACTAAAGTAGCATGGCATAAGTACAGTAAGTAGCATGGCATCACAAGTTACTCTAACACAACAAGTAGATTCAAGCAATGGTAAGTTCCATCGTAAATGTTTCACAAGGTAAGTTTCACCACTTGCGGGCTCTCTAGCCCCTTATCACTTTGATGCAACAACTAGACTCCCCGAGTCTCGCGTAGTTTCAAGTTTAGTTTTCAAAGTTTTCCCTGTGACAAGACTGACTCTAAGTGTGACTCTACCCAAACTTGCCCTGTATCCTTGGGACTAGGCTAGTATCTAGATACACTCTCGAGAGGTCGCAACAACCACACGCTGGAGTGCACAATAGTCCCACCGGTACCGAAGTACTTAATGAAGGGGTTACGGTGCAGAAAACAATAATTTTTCTAGCGTAAGAAACCCTAACTAGACAGGATCTATCTATCTAGTACATGTGATAACGGTGGCGGAACGGGTTACATTACCTCCATGTAGACCGATAGCGGGGATTACGCTCCCGCACAAGCGTTGACGATGAAGTCGTGCGTAGCTGAAAGGAAAGACGTCGCCTAGAGGGGGGGGGGGGTGAATAGGCGAGAAACACTTTTTACAATTTAGGCTTGATAAATGCGGAATAAAACTTAGTGTTTAACTTATCAATGACACAACCTAAATATACTAGGTTCGCTATGTGCACCAACAACTTATGCTATGCAACACAAACAACAATGGGATAGCAAGGTAAAGAACTTCAAGCACGATGGCTATCACAAAGTAAAGTGCATAAGTAAAGAGCTCGGGTATAGGGATAACCGAGGCACGCGGAGACGATGATGTATTCCCGAGTTCCACCACAAAAGGTGTACGTCTCGTTGGAGAGGTGTGAGCAACCACAACAGGTTTGCTCAACGCCACAAAGGCCTCACCTTCTTCTCCGATGAACTCGACCACAAAGGTCCGAGTCCACCTTCCACTATGAACTCCTTTGGGGCAGAGAACAATCCCGTACAACAACCTTGGGGCACACACCCACAACCGAATTGGGGGCTCCCAAATGACCACAAGAGGTCTTGACCACAAAGGTCCCAACTAGCCACAAAGGCCTTGACCACAAAAGGTCCTATGCCACAAAGGCGGCCACTAAGGCGTCTAGGGTCCAAGACCCAAGAGTAACAAGCTCACGAATTTCACCACCACGAATCCTCGTGGAGGGCTCAAACCGATGCAAGATGCAATGGTAAGAACACACAAAGTGCTCAAGTCCTTCACTCTCAAATTCCAACAAAGCAACAAATGCTTATGGGGGAATAAGAGAGGAAGAACCAAGAAACCACAAAGGAGACAAAACCTACACTCCCAAATCCCACCACAAGCAACTAATGCTAATGGGGGGATAAGAGAGAGCAAGAACAAAGGGGGAGAACCACAAAGGAATCTAGATCCACTATGTTCCCCTCACTTAGAGGAGAGATGGATTGGTAGAATTGTAGATCTAGATCTCCTCTCACTTTTCCCTCAAAGATATGCAAGAATCATGGGAGGATTTGAGAGGGGGCAAGCTTTCCCAAGGTCAACAATGGCAAGAGAGAGAGGGGAAAGTCGTGCTCGCACAAGGAAGAAGAAGGGGAGGGGTATTTATACCCCTCCCACAAATCTAGCCGTTACAACAGCTCAGACCGGAGATTTCAGTCCTAGGGCCGGAGATTTCCGACCCCCGGAGATTTCCGGACAGATCTCCGAAGTTTTCTGGGCGACATCAGTACTGAAATCCGCCCGATTCGAAAATCTCAGAGCCCGGTTCGGAGATTTCCGAACACCCGAAAACTGCAGAAATACCAACACGAAAACGACAAAATCTTGACCATCCGAACTCCGTTTTCGATGATTTTTGGCTCGTTGTAATCACAACGAAGAACTCTACAAGATAATGAAGAGAAACATCATAGTCCAAGATGGGATGTTAAAACCAAATGGGGAAACATAAAACCTCTCGAAAAAGGAACAACCGGTAAAACCTCAACATCAAAAACCAAGAAGCATTTCAAACGAACTTTGTTTTTGATGAACTTGAGCTTGTTATGAAGATCACAACAAGCTCCAAAACCTCACAAGGATAAAAGCCAAATAAGAAACAAGAAAGATGATATGCTAAGTATGCAAAGGTTTGAGCTCTCCATAAATATTCGATCAAGTTACTCACTCGAGAGCCCCTCTTGATACTACGCCTATCTATCCTATAGCCCTATCAAGATCATACCTTTGCCTTGAGCATTCCACTTGAGCTAGATTGTGACGATCTTGATCTCTTCAAGTGGACCACCTTTCTTGATTGCGTTTGCTAGCACATGCTTCATGAAGACTCCTCCATATACACCCCCATACTCCATTATGGGAGAGTCTCGCTTAGCTTCGTCTTCATGTCTCCGACATGTTTCCCTTGGTCTTGCACTTGTCGACCATGATGACGATCATGGCATGACATCATCCTCCATGAGCTAAATTAATGGATCTTCTTGTTGCAAGCTCATGGAATATACCATCTTTCTTCATATAGGTGATGCCTTGACAACTTCAAGCCATACTTGCAATATGCTCAAAACACACATTAGTACTTAGGGATTGTCATTAATTACCAAAACCATACATGAGGGCACATGCCCTTTCAATCTCCCCCATTTTGGTAATTGATGACAATCCCTTTTACGAGGGTTTATATAAGGAATTAAAAACAACCATGCAACACACTAAGCAAAGCAAGGTTGCAAGAGAAAAGAACTAAATCCCTTAAAACCCTCTAAATCTCTCCCCCATTGGCATCCATTGCCGGAATGGGAGAAAAATCTAGAAGGCCAATATAATAAGAGCTTCCTCATAAATTATGCATTTCTCATGATATGAGTGAAATCAAATGCATATATCAAATAACGAATACATGGAGGGGATCCAATTATCAATAAAAAAAATTAGAAAGAAATCAATTGCAACTCGAAAGATGCAATCAAATGATCCGAAAACCAATTGGACACAAGAAGATGTTATGATAAAAGCTATCAAATGTTCAAATGAATCAAGATGGAACTCCCCAAGGTACATGCACAATGAATAATTTGAAATTCAATAAAGGTTGCGCAACATGGAATCCTCGTTCCTTCCTAGATTAATTTGAACAATAAGTGCAAGAGTGCATAGACGGAAAAATAAAGAATGCACTTTGCAACAAACAAATGTTGAGCAAACGAAAAGAAACGAGACAATTAAAGACTTGCTCAAACGAGAAGGATGGATGTAATATGGAAACACATGTTAGGAGACTAAGAAGGATGAGCCTAGGCATTCCCATAGTCTTTCAAGGTATATGGCACATAGTGCATATCATGTATTTCGCATACAAGCACACCAACGGAAACACATCAAATAGATTCACAAGCTTATTAAGAGGCAAGAGGATACCAAAACAAATGTAAAGCTTGTGCCTTTTAGAGATCACAAAAGGATCAAGAGAGCAATAAAGGTGATCAATAAAGATTTTGAATATCAATTAAAGATGTACCTAATCTCATGTATATAAGTTTCTAAGTAGGCACTAAGTCCACAAAGAAACATGCACAGACAAAATAGGTACTAGATAAAGAACATGATATTCACTTGGAAGTCTAAATAAACCAAAAATAATATTGCCTACACCCATAGGACAAAGCTAGGAAGACTTCCAACACACACTCTTCAAAGTATCTCAAATACCCAAAAAAATAAGTGATAGTTGAGATGCTTTGAGAATGGTAAACACTCTCTCAAGCGGCAAATGATTTTGAAAATTCATCCATATTGCATATGAGACAAAATAAGAAGAATTGCTAGATTAACATAGTTGGAATTGATGAATCATGAACACGATCAAGTATGTCCCCTTTACTATGTAATCATCCCGGCTTGCTCATATTTGTAATAAAGACGATTTGAAGGGAACTTTGCAAAAACCATATCAAAAGCAACTCGAGAGACTCATGCCAAGAAACAACCTACACAAGGTTGAGGGCTAGAAGAGTATGCATGAGATAGATACTTTTTACCGAGATAGCATTGACGGTGTAGAAGATGAGAGTTCACAATCATCCAAGCTTGACTCCAAGAAGCACATGGTGAAGACATCTTCTTTAAAAAAGGCAAGCTTCCAATGCATATCTCATGTACCTAAAACAAAACAAGTACACAATGGTACCCAAACTAATTGGGTCCAAAGTAGTTAGACCAACTTCAATACATAGGACAAACTCCACATAAATATGTGCATATTGATATGAAATAGAATTTCATGCACATCTTAGCAATTTAGGATTTGATGGAGTTTATCATATATATTGGATCAACGAAAATAAACATGCCATAAGATATACATATAGTAAATATGCATGCATAAAACTTTCAAGAACCAAACGAGATACAATTTGGACAAAACACCAATTAAATCAAGAAGCTACACAAAAGTGTGGCAAGAGAAGGATTTGTCCTCATTGTATCAAAGACTCAAACCAACATGATTCGAGAAACCAATATGAAAATATATCAAATGAAAACAAGGTCAAGGCTAAACCAATGAGCATAAGAAATAAAACAAGCAAACATGCTCGAAGGTTTCATCTCATCCAAGAAGGTACGCTAAGAACCGTGGGATGAGATAGCCAACTCCACAAAGAGGAGTAAGATTCCAACAAATAAACCAAGCCCTCTACAATTTTCATGATGGCACAAAGTACCAAGACGAAAAATGTTTGTCTTTCAAAGAGACATGTCATCGGGATCAAATACCAATTAAAGAGAACTAATGTTCAATACCATATAGGATTGCTCCCCCAAGATTTGTGCATTCTTTATGATCTTGTATATGAATACAAAATGCACACGAATGAGATCATCACTCTCCATATACATTGTTAAAACATTAGTCATGTTCAAGAAGAGCAATAAGATACTAAACGAATTTTAAAGAATAGTGTTCTAAAGAGTATAGAGTAGCTTCCCCATGATTAGTGCATTTTTTAAGATCTTGTATGTAAATACAAAATGCACACAAGTGGGATCATTACCCTCCATATATCTTTTTGAACACAAAGTTCAAGAAAATCAATAAGACCCGATAACAATTAAAAGGATGATGTTCTACTCAAAGTAGGATAGCTCCCCCAAGAATAGTGCATTACTTAGAATTGATTCTTCGAATATAAATGCACAACAATGGGATCCTTGCTTGTCCTAACTAAATAAAGCACAACACAAAATGAGTAGAGCAACAAAAAGATCCAAATGAAGCAAGGATGACAAAAGGGTGGTTAGACCAAAACAAACTTGGCGATAAAATAAGACAATTTATGGACAAAAGCCAAAGAAAATATGATCAATACATTTACCACAAATATAATTATCACTTGTCAAAGACAATGATTGTATATAGATAGTTCTCGGTGGTTCATGACATATATATGTATTCAAGATCATATTCACAAAACATAAGCATTTGACAAAATATAAGAATTGAAAAACATGCTTATCTAGAGATTCTTGATGACTTCACATATTCAATGATCATACTAAGCATCAAGAAACTCTCTCACAAACAAGATACCAAAAGAAGGGTGAACAAAATGCATTTAAGCAAATATGGAACTTGTTTGAGTACCATGCCACCTAGGAACAAGATAATCAACAATATCAACTCTAGGTGACACTACCTCACATGTTCACATTTTCTAGGCTTGTAATATGCACATAGCTTATTACTCCCCCATAATGTGATAATCCATTCTTTGTTAACAAGAGGCAAAAGAAATCCAAGAGATGATTAATGGACATTAGAATTTGAATTTCTCATGAGTAAGACATACCAGAAAGAGAGTAGATAACATTGATATATCACCACTAAGTGGTAGTCCTCATGAATACACATTTTAGGATAGTGTGTTACCAAAAAGCACATCACTCCCCCAAAATGGGATAGTCCATTAATATCCTTAAAAGAGCCAATTAAGATGAAAGCAAATAGACAAGAGGCTCAAAAACATACATGGTGTGCAAACCATCATACACAAGCTTGATTACTCAATCAAAAGTAAGTAGAGTGCACAACACATATAAAACACTAGTAAGGTACAAAACCAAACACATGCAAGGGTGCAAGTAACTTTCAATGAGTACATATGAATTAAATACAAGTTACCGCAAGGAGGAGCATTGGTTATAAGATGAGGCAATATAATCCAATTGACTTGGCTTGAGAGAATATGGTTGATAAAGATCCCTTAACTCTTCATGATGTAGCCAAGTCTCCAATGTCCTCCGACTCCACCTATTGATCAAGTTTTAGCTTGTTGGTCCCCAACCAAGTTGGGTCCTAAGAGGTTAGTCACAATAGGCTTGGCAACCCAAATGGTTCTTTTCTTGACACCACTTTGAGTACCAACATACTTGGCAAACAAATTGCCAACCTTATCCTTCCGAAGAAAATAAGCATGATCAAGTATATTGGGGTTGGATAAGTTACCATGAGTGCATGAAGAGGCTAAGTGATCCTTACCACGACATGTGTAGCACACTCGGCCTTTTATTTTATTCTTGGGGGGTGAAGATCCTTCAACTTGGGAAGCTTGAGTTTGAACTTGAGGTTGCTTCCCTTGTTGCTTCTCACTAAGAGGCTTCTTCTTCTTCTTCTTCTTCTTCTTCAAGGGGCAATATCTAACATGGTGCCCTTTGACCTTGCACTTGAAGCACACAATCTTGGCCGAATCAATAGATTGATCTTGACCCTTCTTCTTGATGAACTTGTGATCCATATTGTCAATGGACTTGTTCTTGATATTGGAGTTGAATCCAAGTCCACTCTTGTCATGAGGAAGTCTTCGCGCTCTCAACATCTTGCGAGGGTGGACTTCCCTTCATGACCCTTGATCAAGTCTTTCTTCAAAGAAGTGACTTGTGCCTTGAGCTCTTTGATTTCCTCTACATGGTTAGTATCAACACAAATACTAGAGGAAGTAGATGCTATATTGTTAGATCAACAAGGCATGGAGAGTAATTCATCACACGATGTAACAATGTTGTGAGTGGATGAATTACTAGAACTAGCACATGGCAATGAAGTATTTTTACTAGAAATTGTGTTAGTGATCACAAGAGTCTCACAAGATTTTACCTTTGTAGAGATTGCCTCAAGAGCAACCTCTAGCATAGCATGGGATGCTAGAAGATCATCATTAGAGCTCGAAAGCTTTTCATGATTTTCCTCCAACTTCCCATACTTGCTAGATAGCAACTCAAGTTGAGCCCTTAGCTCAACATTTTCCTTCAAAATAGATGATTCACAAGAAATGGAGTTAGTAGCACAAGCATCATTATCATTGGGAATAGAAGAGGACAATTTAACAAGCTCATTATACTTTCTTTTGAAGTTAATGGCTTCCTCAAGAGCTCTATCACGGGTTTATTTTACTTTAGATAATTCTAAAGTAAGAGTCTCCTCAAGAGATTTGGAGTTGCCCATTTTTAGTTTGGCAAGAGCATGGTCACATTGTTTAGTGAGTTTAGCAATCATTTCATTATTTAACTCCTCACTAGTTTCTAGCTTCTCCTCAAGAGAAACTCGAGTTTCTTGCTCTTCCTTAAGAGCAATCTCAAGATTGTGGATCTCACCCGCGGAATCACGAGCAAGACCCCATCCTTCATCACAACGAGTCTCCAAGGCCTCCATGGTCTCCTTGCGCTCAATAAGAATAGTCATAATTTCTAAGAAGCTATCATGGGCATGTTTTTTCTTTAAAAGAGCATGAGAGACAATATCAAAGTTCTTTTCAATGGAGGCATCATTATCACTTTCATCATTAATATCATCATCATTAGATGTATTGGAATTCAAGGTAGGAGATACCTTATACTCCTTAGCCATAAGGAAAAAGTGAGTAATGGATGAGGAAGATGAAGAATTACTTGAAGCACCATTGAGGTCCATGTCTTGTTCCAACAATTGTTTGTATTCCTCTACATTGTTAGTCAAACAAGTACTAGAGGAAATAGAAACATTTTTATCATGGCAACAAGACAAGGAAAGCATATCATCATGTGATTTAGTTAAGCAACTACTACATGATATGCAAGGACTATAGACACTAGCATGTAAGGCATTTATGGTGCTAGAGGAGTTTAAGTCCAAAGATAGAGCATTGCAATAAGATGGGTGAGAAATATGATCAATAGTAGATTCACCATCAATAATGCAATCTCTATCACCACTCACCATATCATTACCTTGTGGCAAGCCACATGTTGGTGAAGTGGAAGAAGACGTGAGCTCATCCCGGTTGGAGGTGGAAGGAGGACAATCATCCTTGGTAGTGTTGGACACATCATATATATCTTCAAGCTTGGTCCATAATTCATGAGCGCTCCGACAAGGCATGATTGACGCAAGAACTACATCGCTCAAAACATAGATAAGACCATTACAAGCTAGAATATCGAGATAAGAGTTTTTCTCATCCTCTAAAGATAATTCTTGCGAATCCTTTGGAGGAGAAAAACCCATATCTACAATTCTCTCTAAATTAGGATCCATGTCCCTAAAGATATTAAGCATGCGAATTTTCCAAACATCATAATTAGTGCCATCGAATATATAATTGGGATTGTGCACTAATTCTCTAAACGACATCTTTATCTCTAGGCGGTAAAGCCTAAATATGAGATAACCTGGGCTCTGATACCAATTGAAAGGAAAGACGTCTCCTAGAGGGGGGGGGGGGGTGAATAGGCGAGGAACACTTTTTACAATTTAGGCTTGATAAATGCGGAATAAAACTTAGTGTTTAACTTATCAATGACACAACCTAAATATACTAGGTTCGCTATGTGCACCAACAACTTATGCTATGCAACACAAACAACAATGGGATAGCAAGGTAAAGAACTTCAAGCACGATGGCTATCACAAAGTAAAGTGCATAAGTAAAGAGCTCGGGTATAGGGATAACCGAGGCACGCGGAGACGATGATGTATTACCGAGTTCCACCACAAAAGGTGTACGTCTCGTTGGAGAGGTGTGAGCAACCACAACAGGTTTGCTCAACGCCACAAAGGCCTCACCTTCTTCTCCGATGAACTCGACCACAAAGGTCCGAGTCCACCTTCCACTATGAACTCCTTTGGGGCGGAGAACAATCCCGTACAACAACCTTGGGGCACACACCCACAACCGAATTGGGGGCTCCCAAATGACCACAAGAGGTCTTGACCACAAAGGTCCCAACTAGCCACAAAGGCCTTGACCACAAAAGGTCCTATGCCACAAAGGCGACCACTAAGGCGTCTAGGGTCCAAGACCGAAGAGTAACAAGCTCACGAATTTCACCACCACGAATCCTCGTGGAGGGCTCAAACCGATGCAAGATGCAATGGCAAGAACACACAAAGTGCTAATGGGGGGATAAGAGAGAGCAAGAACAAAGGGGGAGAACCACAAAGGAATCTAGATCCACTATGTTCTCCTCACTTAGAGGAGAGATGGATTGGTAGAATTGTAGATCTAGATCTCCTCTCACTTTTCCCTCAAAGATATGCAAGAATCATGGGAGGATTTGAGAGGGGGCAAGCTTTCCCAAGGTCAACAATGGCAAGAGAGAGAGGGGAAAGTCGTGCTCGCACAAGGAAGAAGAAGGGGGGGGTATTTATACCCCTCCCACAAATCTAGCCGTTACAACAGCTCAGACCGGAGATTTCAGGCCTAGGGCCGGAGATTTCTGACCCCCGGAGATTTCCGGACAGATCTCCGAAGTTTTCTGGGCGACATCAGTACTGAAATCCGCCCGATTCGGAAATCTCCGAACCGGGCTCGGAGATTTCCGAGCACCCAAAAACTACAGAAATACCAACACGAAAACGACAAAATCTTGACCATCCGAACTCCGTTTTCGATGATTTTTGGCTCGTTGTAATCACAACGAAGAACTCTACAAGATAATGAAGAGAAACATCATAGTCCAAGATGGGATGTTAAAACCAAATGAGGAAACATAAAACCTCTCGAAAAAGGAACAACCGGTAAAACCTCAACATCAAAAACCAAGAAGGATTTCAAACGAACTTTGTTTTTGATGAACTTGAGCTTGTTATGAAGATCACAACAAGCTCCAAAACCTCACAAGGAGAAAAGCCAAATAAGAAACAAGAAAGATGATATGCTAAGTATGCAAAGGTTTGAGCTCTCCATAAAGATTCGATCAAGTTACTCACTCGAGAGCCCCTCTTGATACTACGCCTATCTATCCTATAGCCCTATCAAGATCATACCTTTGCCTTGAGAATTCCACTTGAGCTAGATGATGACGATCTTGATCTCTTCAAGTGGACCACCTTTCTTGATTGCGCTTGCTAGCACATGCTTCATGAAGACTCCTCCATATACTCCCCCATACTCCATTATGGGAGAGTCTCGCTTAGCTTCGTCTTCATGTCTCCGACATGTTTCCCTTGGTCTTGCACTTGTCGACCATGATGACGATCATGGCATGACATCATCCTCCATGAGCTAAATTAATGGATCTTCTTGTTGCAAGCTCATGGAAGATACCATCTTTCTTCATATAGGTGATGCCTTGACAACTTCAAGCCATACTTGCAATATGCTCAAAACACACATTAGTACTTAGGGATTGTCATTAATTACCAAAACCATACATGAGGGCACATGCCCTTTCAGTAGCCGACCTCGAGGTCGCGGAGAACTTGCCGCGATGATAAAGTCAATGACGCCGGGGTGTCGACGATGATCTGCGTCGACGGGCGTCGGGCGGAAGAAGGCGGGGCGCCGGCACCAAAGGGGGTGCGCTGGCGGCAGAGAGGGGGGCGGCGCGGCGGCTGCAGGGGCGAGACGACGTCGCCCAGGCTCCTCAAAAATAGTTACCTCCAAGCACTCACAAACATACGGAGCTTAGCGACAACCCCCGGTCATTCAGATCCAGCTGAAATCGCAGGGGTAGATCTTATCTGGAATCCCGCAGGGCAATGGTGCCCGACGGTATAGCTTAGGTGGAGAGAGGGGGCAAAACGGGTGGAGAAACAGCTCGGCCGGCCTGCAATACAATTAATTGTATTTTCCAATGTATTAATCCAATTAATATGCCTTGCTATATAAAGGGGGGAGAGGGTGTGCAAACACCCTAGCTCCCCCATGTGGGACTAAAGGAGGAGAGGGAGGGGGGGGGGGTCGGCCAAACCCCCCATGGGCTTGTCCCACTCCTAGTCCAACTCGGACTAGGGGGCCCAAGCCCCCCCTTTCCTTAGGTGGTGCGGCTCCCCCCCTCTTGGGCCCTCTTAGGGCCCATGTAGGTGGGAGCCCCCTTTTTCCTTTATTTAATTAATATTAAATTAATATTAAATCCTATTAATTCATAATTAATATATTTATATATAATTCAATATCCCGTGACTCCGGAACAATTTCGGAACCACCCGAACAACTTTCGGACATCCCTGGAACCATTCCAGACCTTCCCGAAACTCTTTCCGGATCATTTCTCTCTCTCCAACAAACGCCTATATTATTCCAGAACTTATCTCCTAGTGTTGCTAAGACCTTAAGTTTGTTACGCTACGGTTCGAGAACACTCCATACATGGTTGAGACACTCCGCTCACCAATGACCGTCAGAGATACCTGGATGTATATGAAGGCCCCTGTGCATTCTACGAATATCGTCGTTGTACCATAAATATGATATTCATTCCCTTCGTTTCTGCGATACTACCTTGTCCGAGATATGATCGTAGACACGCCGATGTCTTTGTTGTATCTCGTTACCGACAAAGGTTATTAACTCGTCTGCGATATTACATCTCCATGACCTAGTCATAAGCTGCGCAACTATATAGATGCAATCTCACCGAGTGGGCCCAGAGTATCTTTCCATTATAAGAATGAACAAATCCCGCTCTTGATCCTTACGTTCGATGCTCTTTCGGAATACCCAAGATAGACACCGTTATTGTCATGCTATATAAGACACAACGTTTGATGCTCTCAAAGCATCCTACGAAGCATCAATAAGTACGGTCTCACGGTCTAAGGAATAAACTATCATATTCTTATCTATTGCAAATGACAAACATCGTAATACGATCTTATTGCAATACTTTGCGTATGTCCATCACCTTATTCAACTAACAAGATGACCCCATTGTCAACCGACGTCATTGTCCTTGATCGGGAATCTCGATCAACTGTTGCCCAATGGACTAACTCATATAGAGGCTTGCTAGGGACCTGGTTGTCTATGTATCACACGTGTATTAATAATTTCGATTAATACAGTTATAGCATAATACACAAACCTATTATAAACTTTTGAGATAACGCAATAAATACTACTTATTTATTTGCCTCTAGGGCATATCTCCTTCAGTCTCCCACTTGCACTAGAGTACAAATAAAATAGCTGCATTCTACTTTTATCAAAATCCCTTATCAAATAAGAATCATTTGATAATGCTTGCTAGTGGAAGAGTGTTACTCTGACAATCTGCACAATCCATGATTGTACATACTTTTGCGATTCATTGATATCATCTTGCTTGATATCACCATGTTATTCTAATAACATATATGCAAATACCGTAACTAAGTGAGACTTCTGTTTTTCAGCGCATACTCTGATTATACCAACCAGATAACTGACCTGAAAAACACACTCAGTCATAGAGAGCCCCTTGTAACAATTACGAACTCGCGATATCTACATACTCTCACACCAATGTAGAAAACTTGACATTCCAATGTCAATCCATTAACTAACACACTTCTACTTCCAGCAAATTCCAAATTTACTTTTACAACTGTTCTTTTCTCAAGAACATCGGTTATATTTTATCGAGCAGATAATATGGTTTCTGTATGATGTCTAATATTACATAATACACCAACACGTCATACAACCGTTACTACCTTGTATCATTATTCTTAACGATCAATTGGATTTCAAAGGACCATCCTTTTGACTCTATTCTGACTCCTCAGATATAATCCAAAACAACTCGACTAACTATTTAAAATTCCCGTTCTATTCCAAATAGACACTAACTTTCAAATAGTTTCACAACTTCATCCTTCTACTGGTACAATTTCACAATGTGTCATTTACACAAGATGAATTCGACTCCCACTCAAAACATGTTTCCACATATTTGAGAACACGAGCTCCCACTTAAAACATGTTATCCACATATTTGAGTTCCTAAGCTCCCACTCAAAAACGAGTTCTTCACATATTTCACCTGAGTGAACTAACTATGACTCCCACTTAAATCGACATTTTGGTCAAACCAAAATCATTGATCTATTATCAATTCGAATTTAATACAAACTATAGTATTACATTAATACAAATCCTTCAGACTTCAAGCATGTCTACATAAATGTAGTCAACAAATTTGATCTTGTCCAAGACACATTTCTTGACAAGACATGCTTCCCCGTCTTTCTTATAGTCACATTTCTCATATAACACTTTATATGATGATTAAACAATCTTATTCCTCTAATAAGAATTGCAGCAACAATTACTCTTTTAATCCTTTCAAATGTAACTTGGATTTCCAGGCTGAAAAAGCCTTTTGTTCATATTTTGATATTTTCTCAACTTTCTTTGTATTCATAAAGTGCACCTTGATCTGTCAACAAGATCTGAAACATTTAATATTGTGCTGTGACCTAACAGCAATATTAAATATAACAACACCTTATTTGGAAGCTTCGTCATGAAAATATTATGATCTTTATAAAGAGGATTGCAAGCAGAAAACACTTTTCTAGTCTCCCTCACTCTTAATCACCAAATTTTCATTTGCAGACATATACTCTTTGGAACACCTTTCCAACATAGGTCTTACACCTTATTTCAAGCTTCTAATTCCAATCCACAAACCCTAATTCGAAAAATCATATTTTCCTCGGAATTATATAGAAACAAACTAAGTTTTGTTTCTATTTGGTTTTGGAATACACTCCCATTCAATGCGAGCAATCTACAAAGAACTGCTCATGTATACTCCGAATTATCGTATAATCATACACATGTCGACACTACTGTCGATCCCATGAATGCTTGTTGAGAAAAATATATGTTCTCTAAAGTGGACATCGACTATAATGTTTCGAACATATTAGGAGATTCTAAGACAGATTCTGACATACCACACTTTATTTAAGATAGAGCATGATTATAATTCCCCATATATCACCATATATGACATTATAATTTTGTGAAACAAATTTCCACAAGTCTTTTTATGTTGAAACCAAAATTCAAAAGTATTGTCCTTTGATCGAATCTTGTGAATATAACATTCACCATTCTTTCCTCTAAAAAACCCCATTTGATCTCTTATCAAATTAATTTCAGACTTATGATTTATCAGGCAAATACTCCTATTTACCAGCAATCATAGAAGAATTCGGATCAAGCAATAAACACCATTAATTAATCATTAAAAATGACACTCAATTAATTTCCTCCGGTATTGCAACTTCAATACTTGATTTCAAGCTTAATCAACTCGGCACTCGAAATACTTAAATGGACCAAAAACATCCATTACTTCTTTCATTGCCTTTATGACTAAACTCGACGGTGTTTGTTCTAGTAATAGAACTTTTATTCATAGGACACGCTATTTTATTATTTCTATAATTATGAATACTTATCATACAATCAATGTAACTGAGATGTGGAATCTTTATTCATAATATAAAACAACTGACTTGTTCCATAACATAAAACAACTGAACTTGTCTTATTACATGAATAACTTTGTCTTGCAACAATCAAGACACACACACTCGCTCACTATTACAAAAGATCTTATCAAAAACTATTAATGATAACTATGATAACTTGAGGATGTGAACACCAAATGGCCATCAACTCCTTGATCACCAGCTTCAACGCCAGGTCACATCAAACTGCGCCGCATATATGTGATAATTAGGACCTGTTTCACAAACAGAACAAGTATCAAATACTTCATCCTATATCAAGAGGCAAATTCATAATTATGTATATATCAAATATATTCCTGTAGCATCGAAGATCTCTCCTTCGATGGAATCAACTTTCAGAGATTTGAATTCAGACACAAACTTGTAGAAGTTCATATCATCGGCCTTCAAAATGTACTTGCGCACATGCTTCTCATAGCTAGGAGGTAGAGATATCAGGACAGTCTGAATGGCACAAGAATCTGCCATCCAGTAATCGAAGACCATCGTCAGCTGGAAGTAGATGTCATACAATCTCTTCAAATGTGTCTTCAGACAGGTATGCTCCTCCATTTGAATGGTGTGGAACATTCTAAACTGCCTGAATTGCTCACGCTTTAATTCATCCCCGAAGTGTGTCTTTATCGCATCAATCATGACGCTTGGCTCCTTGCGTCGAAATAAATCTTTCAACTCAGGTGCCAGGCATACGGTCATGGTGATCTCCACTTCAATGAATATGTCTCGACGCCTACGGAAATCATCTTCCTCCTCCTCGCTAGCAGAATCTCCTGGTCCTTCTCCTAATGGTTCATCGAGAACATACAGAATGTTGTTGTGTTCGAGGATGTTTCTAAAACCCTTGTACCATCTGATGAAGTTGGACCCGTCGGCTTCTAAGGTAGCATCCGGGCTCTTGAGGAAGTAACCGAAGTATAGTTGCGTAGTCTACAGATGTGATCGCAAAAGAGGTAAGGTAAAGTTTATAATATGTAGGTGAGTTTTAGTTTTATAATCACATTATCTAAAACACACCACACCAAGATTATTATCCCTAAAAAATAATAATGGTGATTACACGACCCTCATCCACCACACCACCCCCGATCATCACGGCCGGCAGCACAGCTTCAAAGGTGGACATAAAATGTCGATCACAACAACTCTGTGACTCGTGCTCGATCTTTCG
This sequence comes from Poa annua, assembly GCA_026929855.1. Taxonomy (NCBI): domain Eukaryota; kingdom Viridiplantae; phylum Streptophyta; class Magnoliopsida; order Poales; family Poaceae; genus Poa; species Poa annua. The sequence goes on from CM049428.1 coordinate 14,626,376, forward strand.
ATCTTCCCGTGTTCCGAGGCCATCTTTCTGGATATCCTAGGCTCGCCAATCAAATCTCGAAGACCCTGCGCGTGCAACATGGCTTACACCCACTGTATGCGAACGACGAGATGTGTGACACCCGATCATCACGGCCTGCCTCATAACGTAGAACTTTCTTGGTGGTGCGCAACGAGGGAGAACACAATTTTGGTATTTGTTAGGGATCATCCTATTTATGATGCTACCGTTGTATATCTAGCATATAAGCAATCAATAGGATGCACACACAACATCACACAATAATGATGCAATGAAGTGCGATTTGACATGGTCGATGCGCCTGGACCTTCATGGCGCCATGTGCCTGGCCCCCGGTGCCCCGGCATGGCTCCGAGTCTACGGAGCCCTCCATTGACTCCGATAGTATGAGTAATATCAAAACTTACCGTAACCATGTCACATAAAATAACGCCTCTGCAAAACAAAGTTAGACGCCTCTAGCTTTATTTAGTTTTGCAAGTTTTACGTGGCATATAGGCTTATTCGTAAGAGAATTGCAAACTTTGTACCACAACGTAGATCGTATAATTGCATGTTTAAGCATCCCTTTCGGGCCCTCCATTGAAAATGCTTTGCCGACTAGAGAGAGAGAAACAGACACCCGCCAGTCACAGATACTGTGCAAGCCGTATGCCAGAAGTGGAACCAGTCTCGCATAAGCGTACGCGTAAAGTCGGTCCGGGCCACTTCATCAACTCAATACCGAAGGCATCGCAAGTGCACGCTAGAGGGTAGCAAATATAAGAAAGACGCCCTCATTCAACATGAGTTCTAACCGTACCAGCAGTACTACGCATAGATCGGCTCTGATACCACTGAAGGGGTTACGGTGCAGAAAACAATAATTTTTCTAGCGTAAGAAACCCTAACTAGCGAGAATCTATCTATCTAGTACATGAGATAACGGTGGCGGAACGGGTTACATTACCTCCATGTAGACCGATAGCGGGGATTACGCTCCCGCACAAGCGTTGACGATGAAGTCGTGCGTAGCCGACCTCGAGGTCACGGAGAACTTGCCGCGATGATGAAGTCGATGACGCCGGGGTGTCGACGATGATCTGCGTCGACGGGCGTCGGGCGGAAGAAGGCAGGGCGCCGGCACCAAAGGGGGTGCGCCGGCGGCAGAGAGGGGGGCGGCGCGGCGGCTGCAGGGGCGAGACGACGTCGCCCAGGCTCCTCAAAAAGAGTTACCTCCAAGCACTCACAAACATACGGAGCTTAGCGACAACCCCCGGTCATTCAGATCCAGCTGAAATCGCAGGGGTAGATCTTATCTGGAATCCCGCAGGGCAACGGTGCCCGGCGGTATAGCTTAGGTGGAGAGAGGGGGCAAAACGGGCGGAGAAACAGCTCGGCCGGCCTGCAATACAATTAATTGTATTTTCCAATAAATTAATCCAATTAATATGCCCGTCTATATAAAGGGGGGAGGGGGTGTGCAGACACCCTAGCTCCCCTATGTGGGACTAAAGGAGGAGAGGGAGGGGGGGGGGGTTCGGCCGAACCCCCCATGGGCTTGCCCCACTCCTAGTCCAACTCGGACTAGGGGGCCCAAGCCCCCCCTTTCCTTAGGTGGTGCGGCTCCCCCCTCTTGGGCCCTCTTAGGGCCCATGTAGGTGGGAGCCCCCTTTTTCCTTTATTTAATTAATATTGAATTAATATAAAATCCTATTAATTCATAATTAATATATTTATATATAATTCAATATCCCGTGACTCCGAAACATTTTCGGAACCACCCGAACAACTTTCGGACATCCCTGGAACCATTCCAGACCTTCCCGGAACTCCTTCCGGACCACCGGAACTCTTTCCGGATCATTTCTCTCTCTCCAACAAACGCCTATATTATTCCAGAACTTATCTCCTAGTGTTGCTAAGACCTTAAGTTTGTTACGCTACGGTTCGAGAACACTCCAGACATGGTTGAGACACTCCGCTCACCAATGACCGTCAGGGATACCTGGATGTATATGACGGCCCCTGTGCATTCTACGAATATCGTCGTTGAACCATAAATATGATATTCATTCCCTTCGTTTCTGTGATACTACCTTGTCCGAGATATGATCGTAGACACGCCGATGTCTTTGTTGTATCTCCTTACCGACAAAGGTTATTAACTCGTCTGCGATATTACATCTCCATGACCTAGTCATAAGCTGCGCAGCTATATAGATGCAATCTCACCGAGTGGGCCCAGAGTATCTTTTCATTACAAGAATGAACAAATCCCGCTCTTGATCCTTACGTCTCGATGCTCTTTCGGAATACCCAAGATGGACACCGTTATTGTCATGCTATATAAGACACAACGTTTGATGCTCTCAAAGCATCCCTACGAAGCATCAATAAGTACGATCTCACGGTCTAAGGAATAAACTATCATATTCTTATCTATTGCAAATGACAAATATCGTAATACGATATTATTGCAATACTTTGCGTATGTCCATCACCTTATTCAACTAACAAGATGACCCCATTGTCAACCGACGTCATTGTCCTTGATCGGGAATCTCGATCAACTGTTGCCCAATGGACAAGCTCATATAGAGACTTGCTAGGGACCTGGTTGTCTATGTATCACACGTGTATTAATAATTCTGATTAATACAGTTATAGCATAATACACAAACCTATTATAAACTTATGAGATAATGCAATAAATACTACTTATTTATTTGCCTCTAGGGCATATCTCCTTCACTTAACCATTCCTGACGGCGAGTGCTCACTCCCCAACCTTCCACAAGATCAAGACGCCCCCTATATAGTTACCGACATGCCCCACGGGCCTTGTCTTAGGCTGAACTAAAGTTCTGGCACGTCCCCAACCTATGAGCGACGTCGTGCTCCGGAACCATCATAAGTCTTGCCCCGACCACACAGGTAGCCGCCTAGACTCACCAAGGGGTGACATCAAAGGGGTGTATGATAATGCTACTAAGTTGAGTCTACCCATTTCGACGACGTGTGACCGAGCTAAAAGGTTTGGTGAATGTCACCGATGACTCAATCTCAGTCGAGGGAGGTGGTTAAGTTCCTAGTCATGTTTATCAATATTTGCAAAGACGTTTCCACAACAATGATTGTAAAACAATACCCAACATGAATCAACTAAACAACGACCAAGAGTGGTAAGTAAAATCTAGCATGAGCATCATATCATAACAAGAACAAGATAGAAACATATATCATATAACAAGATTTAAATAAGGTCAAGTTATATCGACCAGGCATTCGCGGCGGGTGTGCCAGAATTTCCAGTGTCGCCTTTAGTGAGTTGTTAGTTATGATTTACCAACTTAGCAAATACATATAACATGTGGGTTATGCAGCATTTATATGTTCATTTAGCAAGTGCAGATGACATGTGAGCTAAGTAACATTCAAACATCAATATAGTAAATGCATATGACATGTGAACATGCGACGAAATAATTCAAGAACGAGTGTAAAATCATTCAAGTCCAATGGTGCAATCCCCAAAATGCAGCAATGGTGGAATATGGTGGATTTCTTGCCTTCCACAAGATATGGTTCTGGTTCCTCCCCAAATTCCCGAGAATCTATTTTAAATAAATAAATAAATAAATAAATAAGAGTTAAAAACCTACCAAATGTCAATAGAGAAAGCACAAGCAAACAAACTCCAAATCAACCCATTCGGGTTTCATTGGATAGAGATTTCTCTCTAGTTTTCAGAAAGCTAAAGTTTGTAATTTTTGGACAAATATTGAGTGAGTTATGCCCTTCCAAAGTTTCTGTTTTTAAAAGAATTAAATCAGTGTTTTAATTTAAAACAGAAAACGATTCAGATAATGTTTAAAACGATGACGTGCGGGTCCCACCAGTCAGTAACCCATGGTTCGAACGAACCGTTACGCGCGCGTCGAAACAGAACAGAGTGGCGCGTCCGACGCCGGCGAGGTTGTGCGGCCAGGGGAGGGGGTGCTAGGGCTAGGGAACGACATGGGGAGGCTCACCATGCACGCACGGGTCACGGCGGCGAGGTTTTGGGCGGCGGGGAAGGCTCGGGTGGAAAGGCCCCTTTCTTCTACGGCTCCAGCGTCGGGTCGTGGACGAATCCGACGATTCCGGCGACGGTTGGAGGAGGGGACGGTGCCGTTGGGTTCCTTGTGAGCTGGGGAGGCTAGGGCTAGGTTTAATCCACGAACGGAGCGTCACTGGCGAAGAATGTGTCCACGGCCGAAACGGCTAGGGCATATCCATCGCCAGTGCTGCGGTGCTCATCGAGCAACAATTGGACCAGAGGAGTGAGCTGAGGGGGAGAGGAGGTGGTGTGCGTCTCCGTCGAGGGCTCGGGGGGTTTAAAGAGGAGCGGGGCGAGTGGCCGGAGTAAAGCGGGTAGCTCAGTAGGTGCGGAGGCGTAACTCGCCGGAGTGAACGCCGGTGTCGCGGGAGCGGTGGCACAGGGAGGCTCGTGGGCGTCAGGAGGAGGGAGTGAATGCCGGGGGGCCGAGCGGCGTGCTGACGAGCGGGTCCCGGCAAGCATAGTGGCGAGCGGTCCGTCGGCTAGCTGGTGGCGGCTCTGCGGCGGCGAGCGCGCGGGCGCGCGTGCGGCTGCGGGGGCGTGGACGGTCAAAGGAGGAGCAAGGGGGGCTGGGGAGTGAGGGGGCGGGCTGCTCAGGTGACCAGAAATGGGCGGCGCCCTCGGGCACGTTGATGCCGACGCCGGCGTGCTCTCGAGCGTGCCAGAAACGGCATCGACACCGTTCTCCGCGCTCAGGACACCAAATGGAAAAGTGAGGACATCCCCGTGCGCCAAATGAGATGGGCTACCAGAGTGCGGAAGAAGGTTTTTGCAAACTCGAACAAAGTGCTATACAAAATTTTCAAAAAATGATTCTGGTCAAAAGAGGAATAGTTCATTTGGGGATTTAAATGAGGTTAGTTGAAGATGCCCTTTTGGCCTGAGGTAGAGGGTGGTAAATGTGACCTTATCCTGGTCTTGGATTTATCTTGGGAATTTTCTAAATAGGTTTTCAAAAATGTTTGAAGAAAATGGGCAGAAAAGAAAGATGGGTGTGGAGAGATATTTTTCTATGGAAAGTCTCAAAGTTTTCTAGAAATAGCTTCCACATCAACTAGGGATGCTTCCCTAATTTTTGTGGAATTTTTGGAGTTATAAATTAAGGGGTTCCTTTGGAGGGCTAAATAAAAGACAATTTTTAAAAGAAGGAAAAGAATATTTCAAATCAATATTTGTCCAAGGCAAAAATAATAGTAGCACTTATCAAGTGGGAGAGAGAATATAAGGCACAAGATCCCACTTGATTTATCAGATTTAAAAATCCAAATGATTTTGCTGAGGTTTAATTCAAATACTTTTAAATAAATAGAAATAATGTATTTTGAAAAATGTTTTTAAAAGGCCAAAAATCCAGGGTGTTACACCTAATTTCCTCAACTCATTTTACCGCACACGCAAATGGAACACTAGAACTAGTGGCTTCACGTAGTAGGCTAGGCAAGTTGGAGCCGAGGAGCCCTGTGTGGGTGCACGACTAATCCTTGTTCCGAACCCAGGAACTCAGTTCCTAAGATCGACAAGAATGAGACAACCCACCAACATCCCATTGTGGCCTCTCATCCAAGTCTTTAGCATATTCAACACATCTCTGATCATTCCACGTCATCCTTCACATATCTGATTCATCAACCGGATCGAGCAGAGGGAAGATCTAAGCATGGCTAAGCATAGCAGACTCTCGCGATGCACCACTCAAGACACTCTAAACCTCAACTCAAAACCACATTTGATACGCCAGTACTTTCTGAAAAGATTTACCCTGCAGGGGGTGTAACTACCCACGCACGCCAACCAACCGATACGCCAGTACTTTTAGCACTCTTCCGTGGAGTGCCGGCAGGAGGGTTGGCCGCGACCTTTCCCAAGCTTCGCCTATGTCCACGAGCCACATCAGTAGGTCAGACCGCCATCTCAGCGATTCCTAGTGCGGGTTGCCAGGGTCAAGATCAGAGCATCACACTCTCCTGACCCGAGCCCTAATTTCCTCAACTCATTTTACCGCAGACGCAAATGGAACACTCAAACTAGTGGCTTCACGTAGTAGGCTAGGCAAGTTGGAGCCGAGGGGAAAATGAATGCCCTGTGTGGATGCACGACTAATCTTGGTTCCGAAGCGAGGAACTCAGTTCCTAAGATCGACAAGAATGAGACAACCCACCACCATCCCATTGTGGCCTCTCATCCAAGTCTTTAGCATATTCAACACATTTCTGATCATTCCACGTCATCCTTCACACCTCTGATTCATCAACCGGATTGACCAGAGGGAAGATCTAGGCATGGCTAAGCATAGCAGACTCTCGCGATGCACCACTCAAGACACTCTAAACCTTAACTCGAAACCACATTTGAATCGCATGTATAATACCAGAATCAAATACTATGGAATCTTATATATGCAGATAAGAGGTTATGCTTGCCTTGCTCTTCGATAACAAGATATAACGCTTTTGGAAATCTTCGGCTTCACTTGATCGAGATAACCAAAATAACTCTTCATAGATATCCTCTTGATTTGACCATCGATGATCTAGCACTCGCCTTCGGTGTTGTCGAACTCCACTTCGGATTCGTATTCTACCACGAAAAATGAAACACCAAAAAATAAACGGGAAACAACATTCAACCATGGCATCGATGCAATGCGCACAATGTATGCATGACAATTTAAAGGATTAAATGTAAACCCTATACATGGAAGAACATTTTTAATGGAGCTGAAATGCCCGGCTGGTGCCATTCAACAAACTCCATATTTAAAAGAGATGGTGTAATTTGTTCTTCTATATAAACATGATTCAAATTTGCTTAAATATGCATGATTTGAACATTATTATATAGATCTTATTTTTCTAAAAAAAATGATATATTAATCATATTTTTCTGATTTAAAATGAATTAGTTATAAATTTCCAAAGATTAAACAAATTTAAATCAATTTTAAACAATTATGAAATTAAATAAATAATATTGGACCCACATGTCATAACTTTGTTAATTACAGAAAACATTATTTGGAAATGAATAAATTTCTGACAAGAGGACCCCACCTGTCATAATTTAAACAATTACATAAAACAAATAAATGATTTTGGGAAAAGAAAAGGCCCCGCTGACGTCATGATGACGTCAGCAATGGAGCTGAGCTCTCTGGCGATCACCAATCCGTTGATTGCGAGCGCGAGAGGAGGCGAGGCTACGCGCGTGAAACGCGCAAGGAAGCGGGCGACCGAGGGGTGGCGTCGCCGCCCGCAAATGGTCGCCGGAGACGACGGAGCGCTCGCCGGAGTGGAGGCCGGCGACGGCGCATGTCGGCCAGAGGAACCATAGGGAAAGGGGCAACATGAAGAGGTCATGGAGGACTACAGCTCACCTGGAACACAATGATGAGGTCGGGGAGGCGAGGGGAGGCTGGAGGCGGCCGGAATCGTCCAAGGCACACGGTGGCCGGACTTGAGCACGACGATGACGGGACGGCGGACTTCATCGTGTCCGGGACTTCCCAGCACGAACGGATGGGGGAGGACGGGGAGAAGAGCACGGCGCTTCTCCAGAGAGTCTCGCCGGAGCGAGGAGTTGGTGGAATCGGCAGCAATCGTCGATGACCCGAGAGCTAGGGTTAGGGAATTGGGGAAGAATGGGGAGGAACTGACGGCTAGGGTTCCGGAAGGCGGCGGCATAGGTCTTCTTATAGGCCGGGCTACGTCGGCGGCGCGAATTACAGCGTATCCACGACGAGGGACGGCCTCGCGCGCGATAGCGCGCGGTCGAGGTCGGAAGGAGGAAGATTACTCGACGTTTTGCTGAAAACCCTCTGGTGTTTTTTGTAAACCACAAAACCATTTAAAACAGGCCCGTGTTTTGGGAAATAAATCTTTTGAGGGCCTTTTTGCAAACAGAAAATTTGTAGAAAAATATCAGGAGCTTTAGATTTTCACAAGGCAGCCATTGGAAACTTCAGATTTTGAAAATTTTGGAATATTTTAACACATTCAAAAATAACAAGTGGTTTAGGTCACTTAGGGTTTTCTCTTTTATTTTTAAAACTCAAATTTTGTGCAACGTTTGATAGATGCAAATGATGCTCATAATGCACAAAACAAATCTTAGTTAACACTAAGCAAAACTTGGGATGTTACAGTTCACCTCTAAAAATTATTAATCATATCGATCAGTTCGAAAACATTAACACGATTGGCCAAAAATAGATCAACAAATCAAGCACCCTCCATTGAACATAGTTTTACATGAGCATACAAGAAAACGAGTTTGCGTGATTATACAGTCAATGACGGATTTCAACGCAGCCTGCACACCATCAGAGGAATAGTGAAATGTAAAATTTTGAATATGCTACCCATATTTTGTTTGAAAAAGATAACTTATTACTAAAAAAATTATTACACCATTATATGCATAAAATAATCTGCACAATAGATGCATGCTCCACTTGAGTTAAGAACTATAATCAATGTCCCAACAAAATAATCAATAAAATTGTGGCAGCTTCATGAAACAAAGCCCTCATAAAATTTGATGACTATTGATTAATTAATGATGTACCTAACACAATTTTAAAGTAAAAAGTATAGAATCAGTTTCTTAAAAAGATAAATGTATATGTTCACAACCAGGCATATACTCAGCGGATACGTGCTGAGCAGCAGAGTCACAACACTTATTGAACCAAAGCTTAATATGTCTTAGTGAGTTGTACATGACACTAACCATGTAATTTGACCTCAAGCGAATCAAGTACAACGGCCTCAGATAACCATCTACCTTTGATCGTTTTTAACAATTTGATTCGGGGCATATTGTTGTATTGTAGTAATGTTGCATGGATTTCTTAAATATAACATGATGTGTTTCTTTACTAGAGAAGCACATATGTTGATATACCCAAAGTAGAACATAAATGAGGATCGGCACTCACCGGTGGAGTTCTTGATCAAGAAGAATAAAAGACTATATATATAAATGATCAACATAAAGACATGTATGCTATCGTGCAATAAGTTCCGCACATATATGTCAATTGACATACCAGATGCATAAGCGAGTATATAAAATCGAGAGAGCAAAACAAAATTTTGCATGGTCCCTTTGGATATCCCTTTGTTATTAGGCTACAATGAGTCCCAATTTTTTAAAATGAAATACCATTCAACATATTAAGATAGCTCATATGAATGTGTGTAACATGTGATCTAAGAATATGTTAGCACATGAGCTGATCAACATATATAATTGGTGAATTTGTACTAGAAAATAGTACATGTTCTATTTGTTACTTCAATTCACAATTTTTTTTATGTACGAAAAGATAAAAAAATGTATATCATGAAAATTTAGTAGAAGTATCAATACTCATACATTAAGTTGATGTGATAAAAATGGTATACAAGAATTCAACTTTGGTTTACCGTGTATCTATTGACTTTATGATGAAATTAACTTTAGAAGGACCCACAAATTTAAGAGCGTCAAAGATGTTTCGCATACATGGTATATTATATACCGGAACTTCTATGGTAGTTGTTGAACAATTTTGTTTATTATGACATCATTAAAAATAATATGATTGGTATCAATGAAGCCATATTTTTTTACTTCGTAAACACTTTCAACCAAGTACAGATCATTAGGTAAAAGGAAACGCGAGGATCTGCTCGTCAGCTCATGTCAGCTAACAAGGCTTAACTGATTCTGCTGAATTTCCGCTGAGTTGGTCATTTTCTGCTAAATTTCATATAAGAGTCAGGTTTATCAACTTTTAACTAATACTGCAGCTTGTCATAGTTTAAGACTTGAAGGGAATCGGCCCCACTGCAATGTGGAGCAGCATACCGTCGGCACAACATGAAAAGCAAACACACGATGGACCTTGTGGGAACACTTGAACTGTGCACTGGTCTGCGCCGAACTATCCTACAGTGGACACGACGTCCGGCAGCACAAACAACCAAGATAGACTGCAGCAGATAATGATTCTTAACAAAAATTACAAAAGAATGCTTTATTGATCTCTTGAAAGTACACCTAGGCAGTACGAATTTGTTGCCGCACCTTGGTGCTAAGCTAGCCCACATCGGCCGCCAAAGACAGGAGATCTTTTTTAACGAAAACAAGAAACAAAAGTTGCATAGGGACTCATTTATGCGATCTTAACACCGGCGGTGAGTGGCGGGCTCTATGTTTTGCACTTCCTCTCGACCGGCGCCTCTCTGGTAGTCTGGTGGCATATCATCGCCTGTCCAGGGCCGGAGACGGAGCCGACCGGCTGCCGCCCAACGTCAGTCGCCGGTTTGTCCGTTGCGTAACGGACGTCTTGCGTCTGTACTGCAGTTGTAGTATACGGCGCGACTGACATTGGAAAGACATCCATGCTGCTAGAGAATCAGAACACTGCTGCCTGCTGGTGGTTTCTTCTTCAGCCATGTCCCCACAGACAGCTCCCTCCCGGGCATGTGGTCTTGGTTGGGTCTTTCCACATGCCCCAAGCGTCAACCTGAAGAAGACCCCCCGACTCCTTTGAACCCAGGTTGCACTGCACTCAGCGTGTACCGTGTAGACCGCTGGGCGCTGCACCTGATCAGTGTCCTGTGCAACAACTCGATCGGCTTATTCTTCGCCTTGCCAGTAACTAAACATTAAGGCCTAGTTTGGCAGCGCAGTTTTTATAAAACTAGAGTACTAAAAAATCAAAGTATTCCATTGCCTGGCAAAAGAATACTTCAGTTTTCTCTCATTTCTCAGTTTCCAAAAAAGAGGGGTAGACCTCTTTCTCAAATACTTCAAAAATACTGCAGTTTTGAAGTATACTTCAGTTTTAAAATCACGTTATTTATTGGGTTCAAACACCTTGAAGTATGCAATACTTTAATATTTTCAGAAACTGAAGTATTCGATGCATACTTCAAAAATACTTTGTTCCCAAACGGAGCCTAAGATTGCCTAATGAATGATAAGACAGATGCATCTGTTTTTTCTTTCTTGCTTCCCTAGCTTGCTATTCATTTGTGTGTGGTGGTTATCTATCCACAGTCCACACTGTGTAGAGTGCAGGGCGTGTGCCCCGTCAAGTAACAGGCAAATCTTTCTTGGTGAGCCACACCTACACAACATGATTGGGTAGGTTATCTGTCTATCTTATCGCGGTGTTGCGCGTTAATTTGTGAAAGAAAAACAACTTGCAGCAAACTCACTGCTTGGGTGTCAACGCCAGACGCCGATGTTCTTGCAACCAACGACTCAAATAATTGCAGCCATAGAGAACAACGGCAACGTATTTCTTCCTCGTCTAGGCACTCGTGGACAGCCGGTCTAAGATTAGACTAGAGAGAATGCAATATCTAAGATTGAGCAGGCATAGAAGAAAGTATACAAACTAGAGAAGCCAGCAGAGAAGAGCAACAAATGAAGGGAATCGACATATATAGATTGAGAAAGTATTGATCGGGCTTGTAGAAGGTAGCAGTCAAGAAAGTTGTGTTTCTACTGAAGTTGCAAATTTTCTTGTGTTTTTCTTTGCATCAGTTCTCTTAGCGAAGAACGGGTGAATTATGTGACCAAGATGTCTCTTAACGAAGTAATTGAGTAGTGAAGCTTGAATCAATAGCCCAAAAGTTTATGAATTTGTGTTAAATTTGTTTTGACGAGTTAAGTTTTAGGGTTCAGTTAGAACCGTTTTTTTACGAAGCAGATATAAGGAGTTAACCTATAAGAGGCCATATACTACTCTAAAATATAGATAGGGGTTGGAATAGAGATCGATGCCTTAAGGAGGTGCTGAGTAAATGGAACCTCAGCCTCGTCATAATCGATCCGTGTAAAGTTCTAACTAGTGAACACAAGCACCACACTCAAATCTCCAGCTTTGAGAGTGCGCAAGAAGAAGCCCGCACTGCCATTGATACATATCCTACTCCTAGTTGACTTCTGCTAGAACTGAGGGCAACAGCAAACCGGATTAAACTGATCAATCTTAACTCACGATTGCAACAGCTGACACGTGAGTTGAACGGTAGTAATAAGATTGATCGGTATCACTCAACGGCTGCGCTGGTGGGGTTGAGTAGCACATGTGCTGCCATCGCCACAAACAAAGACTGAACTGACCACTCAAAGTTCCATATGCTGTGGGCTTGTGGCTCAACGGACACCATGATCTCCAGATATGTGGCTAACTTTGCAAGGCTTGTTTGGGTCTTTGTTCCGGCCGCAGCTGCTTTCCTGTTTAGGGATGCAGCGAGAAATAGAACAATAATGTTCCTTTCGGATGCTCGAGAGAGATTGATGCGTGCGGCCTATCTGTCGGCTGGGATCGCTACACGCATATGGGTGCTGCCTCAAGCCACATTGGGGATGAGTTGATGGCAGCATTACAACCTACCAGGTCTATTATCATTACTGAGTTGTTGAGTGTTTAGTTGACAACAGTTGGAGAAATAGAAGGCATTTGACTCTTCATTGAAACAGTCTGCTGCTGCTTCTTTTACTAATTTGCTTCAGCATTCATTTTTTTGTGGTGAATTGGACATGCTTGTCAAGTTTATCATCTCAAAGGATTAGCAGCATCAAAAACACCATTTACAAAATGATTACATCGGTAGTTTGTGTGGTAGCCATAAGCATCAGCTTGCTTGATGAGTTAACATCGCTATATGTCTATATCAAAACTTGATAAATGAACATGCAGCTACACGTGCGAATTAGCTAACTTTGCATACCTGTACCGTCGTCAGTTCAGCAGCATGGCGTCTTTTTCTGAACATAAATTGTCACGTTCTCCATAAACCTGAAACTGGCATCCAAACCTTCATTGGTTGGAGACAATGCATGATGACATCCTGACTCCATGAACAAAGCAAACAAACAATACATAACGAGTGGGCAGGAGCACCTTGGGTAACTTCTCCAGGATTACACGAACTATGCAGGGATATTACATGCAGCACAACCACTTCGGCAAAACAACATAGCCCCAGTCAGACACACGCTTTGCTTAACAGCGTGTATCTTATACTGGATATAAACATAGGATGGCTGCATTCTCCAAAACTAACTTTAGAGTGCCCTACCTACAGACTACCAAGGCGAAACAAAAGTACACCTATATATTATTCTCCCTCCGACTGAAAATGGTAGGCACAGATTTGTCAAAATATGGTTATATCTACATTCATCCCTATTAGATAAGTCTGTATCAATCGATCTAGATTTTTTTTTGAAACGAGAATCGATCTACATATGGCTCAGCTCCCACCCTCTAGCCTAGCCCAACCACCAAACCCGCTGCCGTCGAGCCCATGCCAGCGTGCCTCCCTACCTCCTACCGCACCCCAAGCCCTCCCCAACCCTCCGACCATGGCGTCCCCAAGCACGGCCACCGCTGACCACATAGTGACCCCCTCCAACGAACGCGCCTCTTCTGGAGACCGCTGGCTCGAGTCTGAGGACAAGTCCTCTGCGTGCAATTTGTGTAGTAACCATAAATATCAACTTGCTTGAATAGCTAACATCACTGTATGTCAATATCAACACTTGATAAATAAGAGGATTGCTTCAGTGCTACCCCTTATGGAAACTTAAAAGAAAATTTTTGCTTCGGGTCGTCTCATCAATGGAGCGGTCTGCTTCGTGAGATCGGTATATGGGTCATATCTGGAACCATCGCATCATATGATGTATACACGCGGACCGTACTGATTTATACAGGGCCTATACGTACTTATCAGATTGCCCGTTCGAGTTAGAATATTTGCCAGGGGTAGCACTGGAGCAGAACCCGATAAATAAACATGCAGTTACACGTGTGAATTAACTAGGTTTGCTTACCGGTATTGTCGGTAGTTCAGCAGCATCTACAACTTGGCGTCTTTTTCTAAACATAAATCACCACGTTCTCCATAAACCTGAACTGGCATCGACCTGCACAGAACTGCTCCTCCCACGGTTCATCTTGGGAGTTAATAATGCATTGGCCACACGTCCATTGGCATGAGAGATGGCATGATGATATCATGACTCCATGAACAAAGCAATGAAACAACACAGAACGGGTTGACAAGAGCACATTGGATAACTACTCCAGGATAAATGTACCAAGTAGTTATAATTCCGGCAACACAAGCACTTCATATACGCAACATATACCAAGTCAGATGTGTGCTTTGCTGCATCACCGTGCATCTTACTGATATATACATAGGATGGCTGCATTCTCCAAAACTAACTTTGGAATGTCCTAACTACAGACTACCTGGAAGAAACAAAAGCACACCTATATATACAAAAGAGGGAGCCTGGCTGCAGAGGCAGAAGTGTCACAGAAAGGTCAACATATATGAAGTTAGAAAATAACTAACACTGGCGTGATGGAAATCAGGGGTCCTCCTTGTTCTGATATTTCACAAACAACTGCTTTGAGCAACGAAAAGCAATCTCGTGACAGAACTTAAGAGCATGTTCGTCATACTTCTCCAAATCATGCACAACCTTCTTAAGCCGTCCAAAAGCATCAGCGTCGAGAAGAAACTTTGCTATGCACACCTAAACAATGAAAACAACATTCAGAATGAGACAAACAGAAACCCCCAGTTCAAAGCTAGTTCTTGATCTCTTGCCTAAGATAGGATTAATATATTTGAAAACGAAAACAAAATATAGCACATGCTTGTATTGCTTGACACTAGTTATCAATAGACACAGAGAAAACTACATTATGAGAATGCCTCCTAACGAATACACCATCGATCTGCCAAATCCATTGCTCTATATACTTCTCATAACTTAAAAAAATGACCATTATCAGGATCCATGGAGTCAGCAAGATAGATGAGTGTGTCATGTTCATTGTTCACCCTACAACAGTGTAGTCTGAGAAGCCCTACAGTTTACAACTTTACATTGAAAAGAATGATGCTTCACAAATATATTAAAGCAGAAAATTCAGCATAGCACATGATCAATAGAAGATCTCTGTCAACCCACAAGGAGAAAATCCTTTCTTACCAAAAGAAAGATTTTGAAATTAAGCGTGCATATAGTCATATTTCTGCATCAAATTTTGCAATAATACTTTGTTATTATAGCATGATGTTCACACATGATTTGGTGCAAAATGGACCCAGGTGGACATAGGCAACTACGCCAAGTTGCCTCTAATATTTGCCAATAATGAGCAGCACAGAAGAAGTTACTGTTCTAAGAAAATGAAGTAAAATAGTAAATGTGGTATTCAGATGAAGTTACAACAATACGCAAAAACTAAAGAGAAAATATGCCCTAGATGGGATGAACGGGGATGATTAGCTCCCATTTGTGTTGAGTGCCGTACTAAAATGTATCAATCACAGTATGGTGATTGATGAGCATCGATTAGATGAAACACCAAAGCATAGGTGGTTTGTGCATGAGAAGTTGAGAACCGATACTGATGTCTCTTCATCCTTATGCAAGAAATCAGAAAACCTTGGATATGTCAGCCTTATATGGGTCGACACAATAGCATTACTGACCTGTGTGTTCTTTTTAACAGTTGTTAACATCATCCATTGCTTGAGATGCTTGTTCAGATGTATATACCATGTCCACAGGTTATAGACTGTCATTTCCCTTTTCTACACGTCTCCTTCCATTTCCCTGGAAGCTGCTAGTGTCATGGGTCTCAACAGATGCAGTGTGGGTCGTTGTGTTTTTCTCTATCTCGCTCCAAGGCATAGTTGACGGTGTTGGAAGAGACATCACTGAGTAAACTTGATAGGATATCCTTTCTCTCCGCAGTGATCCGCGTGAGACGTTAACTTTTAAGTTGTAGTGCCTTCCATAAAAAGGCTTGTAATCTCATGTGGGATATAATCAGTGATCCCCTGTCCATTGGCAATTAGCGTTAGAGCTGAGGCTCCAGTGAGTTGTTCGCCAATATCTCCAAAGAAAACAAATTCAGCAGCCTTTGGTTCTTTGTCTTGCAGACAGAGTGGGTCAAGACCAAGAAGTGCCAAACGGTATCTGTAGGTTAGAGTGGAGACCATAAGCAAACGGGATGCAACGATAGGATGTGGTATTGTGGTGTATCACTTTATAAGCCATGTGACAGATAAGTAAACCTTATTTCTTCGACTGTTCCACCACAGTTAGAACATCTGTATTCATCGCCAGATTGAAAGACCGTCTTCTTGCAGCCCTGGCATCCTATATAACACCAGGGTTCATCAGGAACAAGACTTTTGATGGTAATGTCGACATCGTATGCGTTCCCCTATTGTTGTAGAGAAACAGAAACCATGACAGTCCATGAAGAAGGAATGAGTAACTGCAATATATATGCTAGAGTACTCTATATGCTAGCAAGTAACAACTTACTCAAACAGTATATAAACTCACAATTGTTTCATGAGGATTGAGGTCATAAATATCCCCTACACTGACACGCACAGTCCGGGTCTTTGCTGGTGATGTGCCAAACCATTTGAGCTCATGTGAAACTCCAGCAGAACTGGCAGAAATCGAAGAAAAATCATGATGATATCATGGAAATCAAGGTTACATCATAAGTGAATAATGTCCTACATGACACGTATCTATGGAAAAATAATCTAACCTGTTCTGCAAAGTTTTAACTTCTGGAATAGGAGCATTGGGGTACCACCTACATACTTTGCTTCCTTGCAAGGACAGTTTGCCTGGCGAGATGACAAATTAGGCCAATTCTCTCCCATATTACTATAACACAGAGACAGTAATTACTAAAGAAAACCAAAGAGACAACAGAACAGCGTAAAGCAAGAATATCACCTTCATACAGCTTGACAGTCAGGGCAACAAATAGAATGGCAACTGGTCCTTGCTGCATCTGCTGCTGCAGAGCCTCGGCTGGGAATAGATGGGCATGTTCCCCCCACAAAACAACAACAGCCGTCTCTCTTCATGTTAAACCATAATCAGGATCACTTGTAGACACTTGGCATACACACAAAATAACCAACAAAGGTAGCCTCATGAAGCAATTTACCATAACCAGCAACCATACCAACATACCTGCTGTTGCTTATGTACACATCGCGGACTGCGGTAGGTGCACCTTTGACATGAACAGTTTTCACATGCGAAACTCCCATCATAAGACCAATGACATCTGCACCAGGCATCAAAAGCAAACCTAGATTAGATAGAGAAAAGAGCAGGGGCTGCACACACAATTTAGAGGGAGAATGATTCGTTCAGAGTAACTGATTATATACCAGACATTAGCACAGTATTGTTTTCACGAGATCGGAGGACTTCATAAGACGACAGCTTGTATGCATACAACGGAAAACTATCAGGCACATCTGTATCCTCATTTATCTCTGTGCGGCTCGTGAACATTGCCATGCAAGAATGCTCGACGGCCCGATGGCTAGGACTAGGGTTGACAACCTCAAAGTAGTGTATATAATACACAACATCCTCCCTGATGAGTCCCAAAAAGCGCGGTGCAAGCCATGGAGGTACTTTTCCTTCCATCATACCCCCCTAGCATATACATTGAACCAGCACAGTTACTTTACACAGCGGGTAAAGGAAACAAAATGCTGCATAACTACAACTATCTGACCTGCTCATCAAGCATCACAAAGTTGAGCTGTGGTTGATACATGCTCGAAATGCGTGTTATTCTGACTCGAACCCTCCAGCAATGTGACTCCTGGGTCACATCCTTCAGCAAGGTATGGCCCATCTGCACACATAGCAGACCTCGTCAAAAGAAGCTCCCACCTTCTGGGCTGCTTCTTGCTTGGAACCGCTCGGACCCTCCTCCAATCGACCAAACGGTTCTCCCACAGGCACCGCCACCGCCCTCCTCCAGCGGGCGTTCTCGGTTTCGAGGACCGATACCCGAGCCTCCAGGTTGGCAGTGCGTGGGGGACGTGGCGGCGAGCTCGGCCTCTAGGGCGCGTACCTTCGCCGCGACCTCCGCGGCGTCCATCCCTAGCGGCGATTTGGCCGGCGGCAGAACCCTAGCGTCGGAGTGCAGGCGAGACTGGTAGTCGGGCGTTACACTGGCACGGGACTGGAGAACGCGAAGAGAAGGAGGAAAGGATTTGGCCTTTTGAGCTTCTGGGCTGATAACACGTGCCGTAAAATGGGCCTAGACGATGATGCGCTCAGCTTGTCGGCCGTGTGATTTCGTTCAGGAACAATGGGAGAAATACTGAAATAGAAACCATCTAATTTTCAGTGAAGTATCCACTATGGGTCAAAATGTACTACTCCAACCTGGAGGGCTGAATCTGGGATCATGCTAGCGAATTTCTACTCAACTGTAACATCATTGCTGAAGTTCCAACACTCCTAAATTCCATAAAACTTCACCGAAGTCAAGGAAAGTGGGGGTCCTCCTTATTCTGGTATATTAAGAACAGCTGCTTTGAGTAATGTGCAGCCATCTTCTCACAGAACTCAAGAGCATCTGGATCGTATTTTTCCAAATCATGGACAGTCTTCTTAGGAGGTCCAAAAGCATCGCCATCAAGAAGAAACTCTGCCACGCGAGATCCCCTAAACAACAAAAACAGTTTGAATAATGAGAGGCAGTAGTTCAGTTCTAGTTATTGATCTTTTTCTTAACAACTAGAGTGATATACTGAAAACATAAAAACAAAATAAATGTCTCATATGTTTGATGTCTGCTAATTATTTAATCGTGACAACCACCAAATAGACCAAAAGATAACTTGAGAACCAGAATAAATACAGTTTCATCTCTTTGAGCGAAATGCACCTTCATCTTAAAATAGCACTGCTTCTTATACTTATTTTATAGCGTGTAAGTGCATGACCGCTATTAAGAGTACAGTACACCAGAATAGGAGGATTCCTAAATTATATCGAGGTAGCTCAACTTTGACACCAAAATAGATTCCATCCTACAATGTAATTTTAGAAGCAACATCGAACTGAACTGAACATCAAAACCAGTGTAACCCATGGTCAACACGTCAACCATCAGAGATGTCTGTTAATCCCCTCAAAACTTCTTCTTACCTAGAGACTAGATATTTGCAATAGTCAAATTACTAAATGCAGGTTTTTGCAAGTTGTTACTACCAATGCCAAGTTTCTCTCTGAAAACTTAATTTTTCAGACGATGAGAGGCACGGATAATGTGGAGGCTAAGCTAAATAGCAAATGCAACAAGTAAATTGTAAATGGAGATAGAACAGTCAATTAAATCTGTAGGGCACTACATATACACAAATTAACTATACTTGGGCATACCTAACAGCATCCAACTTACTAAATCCTTGTTTGTTATGCACCATGCTTGCTTTCTCAGACTGTTCATCCTCAGTTTGCTTCCGATAGAGGGCACACACCGCTTTGAAGCAAAGTTCAGGTTGTTCAGCAAATGCCGATAGCATCTCTGCCTCATACTGCCAGTCCTTAGTCTTAGCATTCCTCCTACGTCCTATGCAAGCCAAAACATATTTATAGTTCACCTCACTGTCAGACTGTTCTGGTTCAGCAGATACTTCTGAAGAGTTTTCTGAACAATCCTTGTCATCTATAAATTCATCCATACTGTTAGATTCTCCGGAATCATCCTCACTCTCCATGCACTCCTTGGGTTCAACAAAATCAAGCCCGCATCGTGCAACTCGCACTCTATTTACTTTTCTTTTAACTAACTGAGCCGAACGCCTTGTCGTGAAAGTAGAACACCCATTAATCTCACCTAATTCACCATCATCCCTACTGCCCCTCATCTTCTGAACCACTTGACGAATGGGAATCATACCATCCTCCTAAATAATACAGGAATATGTTGCAGCATTACAAGTTCATACTCCAAAATGTTCCCAAAAGGTCCAGCGGCTTAGGAATTTAGTCAGATAAATGCGGTACATCCTTCCATTTAGTACTGATCAGAAACACTTGCATCTGACTATAAACTGATCAAAAAAAATTGTGCCGACTGGCAAATTTATAGTCAGATAAATCAGGTCCATCCTTCCATTTAGTACTGATCAGAAACAGTGCAGAGCACTGTGAAATATTAATTCCAATGACCTACAGCCAAGTTCATACTCCAAAATGTTCCCAAAAGGTCCAGCGGATTAGGAATTTGGAGGTATAATAGTGAATTAGCCACGCCTCAATTGGTTGAAGAGGAGTAACAACCTGACTTATGAACAGAGCAGTAAAACTAGCATTCTACAGGAATATGTTACAGCATTAACAGTTCAGCTATATTTCCCAAAACACAGACCCCATAAGACATTCGCTTTTCTGAACAACACGTGCATCTTACTAATTTACATGGGATGATATTTGCATCCTCCAGAACTAATTTCAACATGCCCTAACTACTCCAAAAGAAACGACGACTAAACCTATTACTCATGGAAAGTAGGGGTCCTCCTTCTTCACATATATTTTGAACAGCTGCTTTGAGTAACGAAAAGCCATCTTGCGACAGGACTTAAGACCGTATCGGTCATACCTTTTCAAGTCCTGTGCAGTCTTCTTAAGCGGCCCAAAAGCATCACCATCCAGAAGAAACTGTGATATGCGAGAACCCCTAAACAAATAAAACAACTTGCAGGATTAGACAAACAGAAACCCCAATTGCAATGCTAGTTCTTAATCGCTTCCTTACAACAGAAGTGATATGCGTGCTGATAAAAAGAAAGCGAATAGAATATCACATATGCTTGTGTTGTGTACTTAACAGATACTAGCCACAAAGAAAATCGTGTTAGGTCTTATTAATCCAAACGCCAAACTTTTTTTCAAAAGGAGGCAAAGCCCCCGGCCTTTGCATCGAAGCCAAACTCAAGCATCGGAACGAACACAGATCTCCAGTGATATAATTATGATCCAAAGTCATCAAAGTATTTCCATTGTGGTACCTAGTACCTACACTGTAGACGGGCAATAGAGGTACTTTACAAACAAAACTGAAACCATGTAGTCTAAAAAGCCCCACATTCTACATAGAAAAGAGAGGTACTTTACAATAGAACAGAACATCAAGATCAGTACAACACATGGACAATTCAACACAGTAGATGTTAATCCCCGGATTTATTACCCAAGGACTAAAGACTTTCAAATACAAAATATCTAGATTAAAGTTCTTGCTACAAACAAGGCCAAGCTGCCTTGGTAATAGTATGTATGCGGACAATGAGCAGCAGAAACTATGTCAGGATTCAGGACAATACTAAATAGCAAACATAAAATGGGGTGATACAACTATATGCAGAACTGTTTGTGGAAGTGTAAGTGAAAACAGAGGGTACTTGCACTGCATATAACAAATTAGTAACCCTTAGGAGTTAGGTATACCTTGGGGCATCTATCTGGCTAAATCCCTTGTTGTTACGCACGATGGTGGCCTTTTCTGCCTGTTCTTCCTCGGTTTGCTTTCGATAGAGAGCACATACAGCTTTCAAGGTAAGTTCAGGGTGCTCACCAAATGCCGATAACATCTCTGCCTCACTCTCCCAATCCTTATCCTTGGCATTTGCTTTACCTCGTATCCTAGACATCACATCTTTATAGATTCCATCATTATCAGATTCTTCTGGTTCGGCAGTTGATTCTTCAGCAGAATCGGCAGAATTGTCTGTACAATCCGCATCATCTATAAATTCATCCATGCTATCATCTTCTTCTGAATCATCCTCGCTCTGCTCGACATCCTTAGGTTCAACAAACTCGAGCCCCCGGCGTGCAGTTCGTATTGTCTTTGATTGACTTTTAAGTAATCGAGCCGAGCGCCTTTTTTCTGGAGTAGAACACCCTTCCATCTCATATAGTTCACCATCATCATCCTCACTCTCACCATCTGTACGCTGACAGCCACCCTCACTCTCACCATCACTCGTTCCACCACCCTCACTCTCACCATCACTCATTCCACCACCCTCACTCTCACCATCACTCATTCCACATAACACACGTTTTCGGCTATTTGCAGCGCTCACCTCCTTGTTTCCATGCCCTCCATCATCCTCATCCTCGCTGCTGTCACTGATCACCAGTGCCGCTGCACGCTTCTTGCCTCGCGGTGTGGTTGACAGATCATCATCCTCCAGACACACATTGGCATCACAAGGAACACTCCCATGGTCACCTCCACCGCCTCCATCTGCATCAATAATCTCCACTTCCTTATCCCCCTGGCCAGACGCCGCCCGGACTGCAACTTTCACTGGAGTTGGGACATCAGGAACGCCCTCCTCCCCCACATGGTTTCCGCTGATACCCTCCTCCAATCGACAATAGGTTGGACCAATTTCGCCTGCATGATCCGTCGCCTCCCCGTCAGGCATGGCGGCCCTCCTCAAGCGCTCGTTCTCGGTCTCAAGAAGGGAGACCCTAGCCTCCAGGTCGGTGATGCGGGAGGACTTGGCGGCGAGCTCGGCCTCGAGGGCGTCGACCTTCTTCGCAATCTCCGAGATGTCCATCTCCGGCGTCTGCCCGCCGACGACGTGGTGGCGGCTGAACCCTAGTCTCGGAGAGGCAGTGGGAATAGTCGGCAGTGCCGTTTGTGCTCGGATTCGGTCGGGGAGAAGTGAGTGGAGGATTCGAGATATCTGGGCAGGCCGGTTGTATCGCGAGCACTAGTATCTCGCTTGTTGCACGGACTCTCGGCCCATTTGGGTTTTTGTTTTTAAACGAGGCAAAAGTTTTGGCATATAGGAGAAGCAAACATGATACGACCGAGATTGTAGCAGAAGGCAAAAATATGCTGTTTTTGTGCTAACCTTATTGTTAGTATAAGAAGTTGTAATGGGTATTGTAATTGTTTTTTTATTGTTTAAGCATGCATGGAGACTTATTGGATGTGAAGTCATCTTTGTCTTGAATATTTTGGAATTGTATTTGTTTGTTTTGAATCATTTAAACGTTACAAATTTCTGGTCCCGAATATTTGTCGATGTTATTTTAAATTGACAGTGGGCTATAATGAGAAGTTATATTAAGTTATTGAATTCATTTTTTAGTAGAATCGGAATCTGTTGGCTTGCTTGTATCTGTTTTGTATTTTACGGTCCGAAAGTTACAAATTTTACGTCGACAAATATTGTATGTAGTTATTTAAAATAAACAGTGAGTTGTTCCAAGAAGTTATATTAGTTTATTGTAGTTCTTTTTTCTTGAATTAGAATTTGTTGATCCGTGAGCATACGAATATTTGAGATGATTTTATATAAGCTATGTAATTGATATGGGAAGCTATAGTGTGTGTTTTAATCTTTTTTAAGTTGCTTAGACATGCATGGGGATGCTTTTGTTGTGAAGATATATTTTTCTTTAAATTTTTCATATGTTTTTGTATTTTTCTGAATTATATTTCAAAAGATATAGTTTATTTCAATTCTATTTCTTTTCTGAAATTTTGAGAGGCTGACAGACGGGACCCACATGTCAGCCGCTCCGCGCTGACGTCAGCAGCGGCGGAGCGGTCGACGATGCCGTGGCACGGCCGGACTAGCGCGACGCGGCGACGCACACGCGCGGCCTAGAGATGGCTTGCATCAGCTGTAGGAGAAGGAGGGGCGTCGAACGGGCGGCGGGGCGCAACATTTGGTCGCCCAAATCGCCGCCGGCGACCGATTCCGGCGCGTCATGTACAGCGGAAGGCGGCGGCGAATTGCGGCTGTCCAGCGACGCCTCCGGCCTCCCGAGGACAATTCCTCCGGTGAGGATGTAGAGGGACGACGACGGAGGGTCTCGTGACCCTGTTTGTACCGAGGAGGCGTGGACTGGCGACGCGGCGGCGGTGTCCTCGGGGTCGCGGGAGAGAGGAGGAAGACGAAGGGGAAATGCGGGGTTGTTTCGTAATAAAGTCTGTGAAGTTTTTCAGAATCATGAAGAGGTCCTCCGTTGTTTTAAGTTATGGACTGCAGAGCACGAGTTCGCCTTTTCATATGCTTTTCTGCAAAAGAGTCGCGATGACGGCGACATGGCGGCCTCCCATTAGCTATAAATAGGATGAACAGTGTCAAAGTGCTGAGAGCCCGACGATCCTGCGTTCCTTTATATATAGTAGGATGTTGTGCCCAAAGATCGGGTTTTCTATGGGAGGATGCGACGTGGTATTATCTCTGTCGAACCTATCCTGGAGAACACACACAGGCGACACAGACACAAACAGGAAGGTGTAAAGTTATGCTATCTACTAATGAAGATATGACACATATAGTAGGATGTTGTGCCCAAAGATTGGGTTTTCTAGGGGAGGATGCGTGAAGGAGATATGTCCTACAGGCAATTAATAAAGTGTATTCTTTATCATATCCCGTTTGTTCATAATAGGTTTTTGTGTCATGCTAGAACCGTATTAAGCGGAAACATTAATACGGGTGTGATACGTAAACAAACAGGTCCCTAGTAGCCTCTACTAAGACTAGTTTCGTTGCTCGATTGATGATCGAGGTTTCCCGGTCATGGGGCATCGCGCCGGTCGGCAATGGAAGTCATATCGTTGGAGAACGATGTGATGGACATACCCAGATTTGGAGGACGTAGTCGTTACGCCTTTGACCATGAGATCAACTCTTATTGTTATTCCTGAAAGATAGTTTGATCGCACCAAACGTCGTATCTTATATAGTATGACAATAACGGTGATACTTTTGGGTATCGGAAAGGAGTAGTTGAGACGAGGGGTCAAGAGGGGGATTTGCCAGTCCGCATAGCGGGATAGATACTCTCGGGCCCACTCGGTGAGATCATGTCTAATGAGCTTGCAAGCATGTGACTAGGTCACAGAGACATGAGATCATGGACGAGTAGAAGGTGGCGTTGTCGGTAATGAGGTCGAGATTAGGTATGGATATATCTATGGAACGACGCTCGTACATGCTAAGTATCGCTATGGCAAAAGGTTTAAGACTTTGCGTTCAGGTTTGATAGATGAAAGTCATTCGTTATATCACAGGGATTAATTCATGGGGTCTAGTCCTACGAGTTAGTCGTTGATCATAGAGGAGTCTTGGTCATACCTGTTATTATATCGAACCGCTAGGGTAATACACTTAAGGGGTTTCAACAAGTCAACCGGAAAGGAAAGAGATCACCGGGAATGTCCCGGGAGGGGTCCGATGGAGATCGGGCAGCGCCGAAAGAGTTTTCGGAGCTGGGAAAAATTATATATATTATGTTTGATATTAATTAGTTTAATTAATATGCAAATATGATTTTATATATTTATTTTCGAATTTATTTAGGCTGATTTCCCTAAATGGGTCTTCTGGTCGAAAGAAGGCCCAAGAGGGGGGAATCCCCTTGGGGATTCGGTGGGGGCCAGGAGGGGCCGATCCAAGTGGGCCAAGGGCCCACTAGTGGGCCGGCGCACCCTCCCATGCCGCACCAGGCATGTGGGGGTTAGTCCCACATTGTCTGGTTAGCAAGTTGGCTCCCCCCTGGGAGCCTATATAAGAAGGGGCACCCTGGCCTTTTAATTCACCAATTAATTCCCAATTTCTCTCTCGATCTCGTGATTCCCTTGTCGGAGTCGCGCCGAGCTGAGGAGGGGGATCCCTTCCACCATAGCCCGCTGCCGCGCTGCTGGTGTTCCGGTCCAAGTCTTCCGCTGCTCGTCCTGGACTGGAGCTTCGGAGGCCGTCGTCTCCACCGTACGTGTGCGACGCCCTGCGAGGTGCTGCGCTAGCGGTACTCGGATGTCTGCTTCCTCTACACGACCTTGAGGTCGGCTTCGTCAGTCTTCATCGACAACGTTTGTGCGGGAACGTAATCCCCGCTTTCGGTCTACAAGGGTACGTCCGATCTCCGTTCGTACTACTATATCTGCATAGAATAGATCTTGGCATGCTTTTAGGATATCGTTGGTAGGAAAATTTTTGTTTTCTGCACACGATCCCCTACAGTGGTATCAGAGCCGATCTATCGTAGATATAGTTGTACGATGTTAGAAGCTGTGTTCTGCACGGGGGCACCGTTCCTGTTATTTGCTACCCTCTAGCGTGCACTTGTGTCTTCCAGCGGCATTGAGTTGATGAAGCGACCCGGACCGACTTTACGCGTACGCTTACGTGAGACTGGTTCCACTACTGACATACGACTTGTACCGTATCTGTGGCTGGCGGGTGTCAGTTTCTCTCTCTTTAGTTGGTCTTCGCATTTTCAATGGAGGGCCCGAAAGGGATGCTTAAATATGCAATTATTGGATCGTTGTTGTGGTCATAAGGTTCGTAGGTATGAAGCGGTTATATTTACGAAAGCCCCAAGCCACGTAAAATATGCAAAAGATAAAGTAGAAGCGTCTAACTTTATTTTGCAGGGGCTATGTGATATGGTCAAGGTTGGTTTATTAAATTGTTTATAAATTGCGGGCGCCAAGAAGACCATGGCGCAATGGACTATATCACATTGCATTACATTTGATGTTTTGTGTGCATCTTATATTGTGTGCTTGTATGTATAGTATATATTAGTTACACGGCGGTAGCTATATAATATGATCCCTTCAAAATACCCCTAGTGTTCTCCCTCCAACGCGCACCACCAAGAAAGTTCTACGTTATGAGGCAGGCCGTGATGATCGGGTGTCAGACATCTCGTCGTTCGCATACAGTGGGTGTAAGCCATGTTGCACAAGCGTCAGCGTGGAGGTCTTTGGTGGCGAGCCTAGCATATTCAGAAATATGGCCTCGGAACAGGAAGACCGAAAGGTTGAGCACGAGTCACGAAATTGGTGTGGCGGACTTTTGTCTACTCTTGAAGTTGTGCCGCCGGCTCTGATGATTAGGGGTGGTGCAATGGATGGGGGTCGTGTAATCGCTTAAACGACCAGAAGGGATGTTCGTTTGAGTGGGAGTTATGTTAGTTATTTTCTAAAATACTATAACTCAAAACTATTATGAACAAAGTCTTATGTTGTTGCAAATTCCATTGTAGATGTCTCGCCCCTCGTTTAACCTAGGTCTGTTCCTTGATAAAGAAAAGCTTAAGACCAATGGGTCAAACTTCATGGCCTGGTTCCGCAACCTGAGGATCCTCCTCACTCCCCATAGGGTGGCCTACGTCATTGAGGCCGCCATAGGTGACCCTCCCGCAGATGATGCCTCTAAGGATGAGAAGAAGGTCTTCCAGACCAGATCGGAGGATTCTGCCTTTGTCCAGAGTGGCATGATCTGCGCCATGGAAGCCGACCTGCAGAAGCGCTTCGAGAAGATGAGCGCCTTCGAGATTATTTCTGATCTGAAGGTTGTCTTTGCACCGCAGGCTAAGGCTGAGAGATATGAGGCTTCTGAGCTTTTTTTCTCAGCCAAGATGGAAGAGCGTAGCAGTGTGAGCGAGCATGTAGTCAAGATGTCTGGCTACGTTCAACGCCTGAATGCTCTGGAATGCAAGATTCCCGATGAGCTGGCGATTGACAGGGTGCTGCAATCGTTGCCCCCTAGCTATAAAGGCTTCGTCATGAACTACAACATGCAGGGCATGGCTATGTCCCTGGGTGAAGTGTTCGTAATGCTCAAGACTGCTGAGGTAGAGATTAAGAAGGAGCACACACTGTTGATGGTCAACAAGGCCGTTGATTTCAAGAAATCCGGTGGCAAGGGAAAGCAGAGATGGAAGTCCAGGAGGGAAGGCAAGATGAGTGCCAAGCCCAAGACTAACAGATCTGGTCCCAGAGCTAGCGTAGAGTGCTTCTACTGCAAGGGGAAGGGTCACTGGAAGCGCAACTGCCCCAAGTACCTGGAGTATAGGAAGTGTGGCAAGACGGCCGACAAAGAGCAAGGTATATTTGATATACATGTTATAGATGTGTACCTTACATCCGCCTGGAGCAACAAGTGGGTATTTGATACTGGTTCTGTTGCTCATATATGTAACTCTCAGGAGGAGTTACGGAATAGACGGCGGCTGGCGAAGGATGAGGTGACGATGCGCGTCGGCAACGGATCGAGAGTCGACGTGGTGGCTGTCGGCCCGCTCCCTCTACATCTACCGTCGGGATTAGTTTTGGTTTTAAATAAGTATTATTTTGTGCCAGCCTTGTGTGTAAACATTATAAGTGGGTCTTGCATGTTACAAGACGGTTATTCATTTAAAGCAGTGTCAAGCAATTGTGCTATTTATATGAATGATATCTTTTATGTTGATGCTCCCGAGAATAACGGTTTATTCTTGTTGAATCTCGATCGTAGTACTCACATCCATAACATAGAAGCCAACCAGATTAAGTGTAGTGATGATACCGCCATGTATTTGTGGCATTGTCGTCTTGGTCATATTGGTGTAAAGCGCATGAAGCAACTCCACTCCGACGGACTTTTGGACTCGTTGGATTTCGGATCCCTCGATACATGCGAACCATGCCTTATGGGCAAAATGACCAAGACACCGTTCAAAGGTTTCGTTGAACGGGCGTCGGATTTATTGGGGATCATACATACAGATGTGTGTGGACCGATGAGTGTTTCGACACGCAATGGTTATCGTTTCTTCGTCACCTTCACTGATGACTTGAGTAGATACGGTTATATCTATTTGATGAAACACATGTCTGAAACTTTTGAAAAGTTCAAAGAATTCCAAAGTGAAATTGAGAATCAGCTTAATAGGAAAATCAAGCAGCTCCGATCCGATCGCGGTGGCGAGTACATGAGTTTTGAATTTGTCACACATCTGAAGAGTTGTGTCATAGTACCTCAACTTACGCCAGCCGGAACACCGCAGCGTAACGGCGTGTCCGAGCGACGTAATCGTACTCTACTGGATAGTGTTCGATCTATGATGTCTCTTACCGATTTGCCAGTGTCCTTCCGGGGTTATGCGTTAGAAACAGCCGCATTCATTTTAAATAGGGCTCCGTCCAAATCCGTTGAAACGACACCGTATGAATTATGGTATGGCCAAAAGCCTAAGTTATCGTTTCTGAAGGTTTGGGGTTGTGAGGCGTACGTTAAGTAACTACAGCCCGACAAACTCGAACCGAAGTCGAAGAAAGTCGTCTTTGTAGGATATCCGCGGGAAACCGTTGGGTACACCTTCTACAACTAAGCTGAGGGCAAAACTTTTGTCGCGAAGACCGGTACCTTTCTAGAGAAGGAGTTTCTCGCGAAAGGAGTAAGTGGGAGGAAGGTAGACCTCTATGAGATCGTTGATCCTGAACTCGAGATTCCGAGTGGCGCAACGGAAGCAATTCCGGAAACGTCCTCCATGGAAGGAGTGGGAGAAACTATCGAGGAAGGTATTCTACCCCGTAGGTCTGGTAGATCTCGGATCGCACCAGAATGGTATGGCAACATGGTTTGCACCGTCATGTTAGTCGAACAAGACGAACCTACGAACTAAAAGGAGGCGATGGCGAGTCTAGAGTCCGAGAAATGGCTTGAAGCCATGAAATCCGAAATAGGATCCATGTATGATAACAAAGTGTGGACTTTGATGGATATTCCCGAAGGGCGCAAGGCCGTCGAGAATAAATGTATCTTTAAGAAGAAGACTGATGCTGATGGTAATGTGACCGTCTATAAAGCTCGGGTTGTCGCAAAGGGTTTCTGACAAGTTCATGGAATTGACTACGATGAAACCTTTTCAGCGGTAGCGATGCTTAAGTCTATTCGGATTTTGTTAGCAGTAGCTGCCTATTATGATTATGAAATCTGGCAGATGGACGTCAAAACAGCCTTCCTAAATGGAAACATTGAGGAACAGTTGTACATGGTACAACCGGAAGGTTTTGTCGATCCAGGGAATGCTAACAAGGTGTGCAAGCTTCAGCGATCCATCTATGGATTGAAGCAGGCATCTCGGAGCTGGAATCTTTGCTTTGATGAGGTAATCAAACGTTTTGGATTTATCCAAAATTTGGAAGAGACCTGCATTTACAAGAAAATAAGTGGGAGCTCGGTTGTGTTCTTAGCACATATTGCTGATTGGGAATGATGTGGAACTTCTGAATAGCGTGAAGGAATATTTAAACAGTAAATTTTCCATGAAGGACTTAGGAGAAGCTGCGTATGTTTTAGGCATAAAAATCTATCGTGATAGATCAAGGCGCCGATTAGCACTGAGTCAGAGTACTTATCTTGATAAAATACTGAAGCGTTTCGGTATTGTGGTGACCCAGCATACCACTGCATGGTGTAGTATGCTATAGTCGTTGACATAGCACCAATGGATCACTGCCCACCAGTGTTACGTCATCAGAGTGGTACAACAGAAACATCGCAGGTCCAAGGCATGACTATAGATTACAAACAGAAGATCCAAAACAACAGATCTATAGAACCTCCTCGAAACAATGAGGCAAGGCCCTAACAGAAGAACATCAAATGGAAAATCTCGGAGGAACTGATCTATACTAAGCCTACTGCTAATACGGCTAGGCTTGCGGTTGCTCTATATCAACGCCTACAAAGATAGGTTCTATGACTAGGAATCTGTCCTCTTCTACACTACACCTTCATTTGTCCTCCGTCTTCCTTCAACTGCTTCAACTCGATGTAGTTGTCTTCTGTGGTATCTTGAGTTTATCCTCCAATGTTGCCTTTTCGTAGCTCTTCATGTCTAAGAAGGGGTTTAAGAGGCAGGGGTGAGTAACAGCGTTACCCAACAAGTTCATTATATATAAGGTGGGAAGTTTGATGTATAAATACAGCCACAGACAGTGGATTGTCGTAGGCTAATGCAAGTTTTCGAAAACATTTCTTCAAAAGGTTGCTTTTATTCCGAAGACTATGCTCGTCAGGAGTCACAGGGCTAGGGCTTTGAGGAGCCTCCTTTCCTGCTGCGTTCGTCGTTCCGTCCTGGAACGTGGAGTAACATGTCACATTCATACACTCTGCAGAGGTGCGCTGCTTTACCCATAAGAGATCAAGACCTTGTTGCACAACCGGGTGATCTTTCCCGTCCACACTTCCTTGGTGTGGGGCCCAGTCAGTAATCCAAGCCAATCACTGCGCCTTTCCACCATCCCCGCACACCCCCCATTACTTCAGTTGCAAGCTAGTGGGAACCATCCCAACCTACAACTTGCTGACTCGTGGGGCCTTCCCAACCTAGTCCTGAAGCCAACCTTCAATAGATGCTAGAAGCCACAACCCGAAGGTGAGGTTATTATCCTGGCCACCTCAAGCTCAGCGGATTTACACACCGCCCGGCTTTGATCTAGTCACCCGTTGGTGTACGAGAGGAAAAGGGTACAACTGACTTCTCCGTCCCATTCCAAATCTTATGGTTGCGCGTAATATTCGGCGCAAGAATCACTGGCGACATTGGTTGTTAAGTCCTAGGTGATACTTTCCCGTGCAAATGGAACCTCCACCACAACATTCTTACCGTGGTCCCATCTGCTAGCCATATGAGATTACCACCTCACTGGTGGATAACCATAGTCATATTATTATAAAATAAGTTTTCTGCCCTTTTTTGTGTGATATGCAATACTAACATTTTGAAAATAGTTTCTTATCAAATACTTCAATAGGACATGAATAAAAGGGATGAACTTGCCTTTTTGACTGCAAGATTATACAGCCAGGGTCTTCGATATAATATAAACTCCAAGAAATCTGGAAACAACATCATTGGTCCGGTAAGGACTAATGTTTAAAGAAACAGCATGATTAATGCATAAGTATGAGATGCATCGCAAAGTACCCCGTATCTCACTCTCGGAGGTTGTGTGTTGTTTGAGTTGGGTGTTTTCATTTAGAGTTGTTTGGTCTTCAAGTTTACTTCACAAGCAAGATGAGTTGTTTAACATTAATGTTCATGTATCATATTAAGCTTAAGGGTAAAGTAAAACCACATATAAACACTCAATGGTTGCTTTAGGTTGTGTTCATCTTATGTTGGTGGAAAGCATGTATGAACTTTGATTAAGTAGAGAGCTAGTGTTAAATTACATGATGGCAAAAAGAATAACTTTTGAAGAACATAAGAATGTAAACAGTCGTTGGTATTATATGAAGTAGTTAAGGAAGAGCTTTAACATTATTCTTCTTTGTGTGTTTTACCCAAGACTTTGCAATAAGATCTTATTTTGGTGAAGCACTTACTTCTTAACTATGAATTGTTTCTTATGAATGAAGGAATTGTTTGGAATATAGCAATTTACATAGTTATCTTAGTGTTATAAATCTTTAAGTTGTTTACTACTTATTTTACTTAACCAATTAGTAATAAACATGAGTTAACTAACACATGGAGTAGGTACTTATTTATACAAAATAAAACTTAGTATTCTAAAATGTTATTAGATTTTCATTTCATTTAAATGGTTGCTACATAGTAGTAGAACACCTTTTGTAAGCTTATAACTTTATTTTCACAATTATGACAATAATTCTTATTATTTATCATTTTAAATAGAATATCATTTTAATATAGATTTAATGAAATGAAATATTTCATATTGTAATATAAACACATTACTAAAGTTAAAGCTATGTATGTGAGACAATTTAAATGAGGTTTGAAATGCATCCAAAATAGCATTTCAAATAACTTCATATTTAAAAGATTATGTGATTTATATTTTAAATTTTATTCCATTTAAGTTTTATTCAAATACAAATAAGGATGATACAAAAATATAGATTTTATTTTTCTGATCATTTTGGTATAAAGATTATATTTTTCTGATTTAAAATAAATTAGTTATGAATTTACAAAGTTTATTCAATTTAAATCAATTTCTATACTTATTAAATTAAGTTGGGCCCACCTGTCATAATTTTAATATTTACAGAAATGATTTATCAAAATAATAAAAGTCTGACATGATGGTCCCACTTGTCATAGACTTATCTATTTCGAAATTAATTTCTGGAAAAGAAAAAAGAAATAGGCGGCTGACGTCATGTGACGTCAGCGACTGGAATCCGACTCGGGTGAGCACGATTTGCTCACCCCGGCACGAATTCGAGCCGGAGCATCTGCGGGTTGGTTGTAGGGCGCTGCGGGGAGGCGATTGGCGGCGGTTGTGGACCAAATGTTCACCGGAATAACCGGCGGCGACCATTTGCGCGGCGGCGGACGACGGTCACGGCGGCGAGCATGCAAGAGAAGGAAAGGGAGGAAACGGGAAACACCGTGGTGCTCAGAAGCTCACCCTGAACAGAATGGATGGCTCGGTGTATCGGAAGGTGGTCTGACGGCGACGAACTCGTCCGCGGCGTCGGCGGCCGGAGTTAGAGAAGACGATGTAATTCTCGACCTCCCGGGCTCCCCTGGATGCGTAGCTTGCGGAGGACGAAGAGGACGTCAGTAAGAAGCTTCCCAGATACTTAGCACGGCAAGGAGAGGCCTCCACCGCCGGTAATCGACGATCCACGCCGGCGGCCGAAAGCTAGGGTTAGGGTTGGAGAGGATTAGAGAGAGAGGAAGAAGAGAGAGGCGCGAGTGGGAGGAGTGAGTGATGCGGACGGCGTCTCCGCGACCTTATCCTCGCGAGGGAAGCAAGAGGGAGCGGCACGGCAGGTCGGAAGCAGCGACACGGCGCAGCGCATCCTTCTGGCGCGAGGAGGAAGAAAGGGAAATAAACGCCGATTTGCAGAAAACCCTCTGGATTTCCGGGAAACTACAGAAACAGTTGAAACAGGCCCCTAGTTTCTGTTTTGGGTCTGTTTTTTTATTTTGAAATCTACAGAGTGGTCCTGAAATGTTTATTTTTGAATTACATGTTTATTTCCACTTAAATCTTTTGTCTCCTTGATATATTTTAATATTTGGTTTAGTTTTTGAATTCTTCTATCACATAAATTGAATTTTGGCTTATTTGCTATCTTTCTTTCATGAATATCTTTTACTTAAATAATTTTTGGTAGTGCATATTACGCACATGGAAATATTTATATGTTATAATTCCAATTAAATTGATTTGAGGTTTTTGTTAAAAGATTATGTATAAAAATATATATACCCAATTTGTTTCCATTTATGGTTTCCAATTATTTGTTTTTATGGTGCATTATAACCATGGGAAATTATTTCTATGGCCTTATTTATTTTTATAAATTGTTTCCATCAACTACTAAATGATCTAAATTATGGACTTTAAGATATTGAAATATTTGAATACACCAATTGATGGTATGGTGATTTAAGTATTTCTAACCACACCAAATTAAGGTTTGATGGAAATAACAAAATGGATCATTGTGAATCCTAAGAAGAGTATGCACAATGAGGGCATTAAGTTTCATGTTAAAAGATGGAACATTGCCATTGTGACTTTGACATATGACACCTCATCTCTACATCATGTGGAAACATGAGTAGATGTCCCTAGAAGTACAAGGTATAGATAACCCGCCTAAGTTATGTCTTATGGTGATATGATAGCTGCAGTGTTAAGTGGAAAATCCTTCTTATTCATATGTATATGGCACTTCATTGTTTGTGCATACAAAAATGAGTTGTCAACAAGGTTGCAAAGCTTGTTATCAACCTACTTCTATATAACACTAACCTTGTAATGTCATACCATTTCCTGAGGAATAAAGATGGTTGATGATAAAAGAGTTTCCAATTTTTCATGATAGATTGGCATAACACTTCTATGCCCATCTAAGGAATTCTCCTGTAATACTTCATGTTGTGTTTCCTCCTTTATTGATAACTTCTCTGCTTGATGCCTCCAAGAAGATTGGGAGACAAGAAAATAAAATGTCTAGGTCAGGCAAGAAGATCTAGGTTAAGATTTAGGTGATTCATCTTGGTAATCAAGACTGTCATGGATTTCATGTACTAGAAATATGTCTAGCACAATTGATAAGAATAGATGATCAGAGAATAACTAAGAACAGTTGTTTTGGTCATTAACTCCTAAATATTGTTTTGATGTAACAAGTTTTGTTTTCTTTAGTGTAACCTCTCATCGTGTATCTCTTTACCCCAAAATAAGGTTTAAGCCAAGATCATCTCGAAGTTTATAACACTCAAGTTGATGATCTACTTCAGTTCCACCAACTCAAGTGAAACTTCAATCACTTAGTGTTTTGAAAATTAAATGCGCGAAAATTATCCGGATTTTCTGATGCATGAATGCAATGCACACTCCTGTGTCCACTCTATTTCTGGACCCTAAGTTCTGGGATGTTACAGGTATGGAGAAGGCAAAGAAGGGTTCTCTGCCGGTTATCAAGAATAAAATATTGCGGAAGGCACAGTGTCCGGTAACGGAACTGGATAAGGCCGATATGACTAAACATCCTTATGCTTCAGCCATAGGATCGATCATGTATGCAATGTTGAGTACTAGACCGGATGTGGCATTAGCTCTAAGTTTGATAAGCCGGTTCCAGAGTAATCCTGGAATGCCGCATTGGATAGCTGTTAAGAGCAATCTTAAGTATCTCAATAAGACAAAGGAAATGTTTCTTGTGTATGGTGGCTGCGATGAAGAACTTGGCGTAACGGGTTACGTAGATACAAGTTTCTGCTCAGACCCCGATGACTGTCACAAACAGGTTATGTGTTCAAGGTGAATGGAGGCGCCGTGTGCTGGAGAAGTGGGAAGCAACCCTAGTCGCACAATCTACAATGGAGTCGGAGTATATTGCTGCTTGCGAAGCCACGAATGAAGCTGTGTGGCTGAGGAAGTTCGTCATCGAACTTGGAGTGTTCCCGAGCGTGCAAGACCCCGTGATCCTCTTCTGCGACAATACGGGTGCCATTGCTAACGCCAAGGAGCCAAGGTCTCACTCCACCGCCAAACACATTCTCCGACGCTTCCATGTGATACGTCAGTACGTACAAGGAGGCGATGTGAAGATTTGCAAAGTGCATACATATCTGAATGTGGCAGATCCGCTGACGAAGCCTCTCCCGCTTGATAAGCATGAAAAGAACCAGTTAGCTATGGGTGTTAGGCTTTTACCAAGTTGTAATCTAGATTAATTTGTACTCTAGTGCAAGTGGGAGACTGAAGGAGATATGCCCTAGAGGCAATTAATAAAGTGTATTCTTTATCATATCTCGTTTGTTCATAATAGGTTTTTGTGTCATGCTAGAACCGTATTAAGCGGAAACATTAATACGGGTGTGATACGTAAACAACCAGGTCCCTAGTAGCCTCTACTAAGACTAGTTTCGTTGCGCGATTGATGATCGAGGTTTCCCGGTCATGGGGCATGGCGCCGGTCGGCAATGGAAGTCATATCGTTGGAGAACGATGTGATGGACATACCCAGATTTGGAGGACGTAGTCGTTACGCCTTTGACCGTGAGATCAACTCTTATTGTTATTCCTGAAAGATAGTATGATCGCACCAAACGTCGTATCTTATATAGTATGACAATAACGGTGATACTTTTGGGTATCGGAAAGGAGTAGTTGAGACGAGGGGTCAAGAGCGGGATTTGCCAGTCCGCATAGCAGGATAGATACTCTCAGGCCCACTCGGTGAGATCATGTCTAATGAGCTTGCAAGCATGTGACTA
Source organism: Poa annua (assembly GCA_026929855.1). Classification (NCBI taxonomy): domain Eukaryota; kingdom Viridiplantae; phylum Streptophyta; class Magnoliopsida; order Poales; family Poaceae; genus Poa; species Poa annua. The sequence continues at coordinate 14,662,899 of CM049428.1, forward strand.
GGTCACGGAGACATGAGATCATGGACGAGTAGAAGGTGGCGTTGTCGGTAACAAGGTCGAGATTAGGTATGGAGATATCTATGGAACGACGCTCGGACATGCTAAGTATCGCTATGGCAAAAGGTTTAAGACTTTGTGTTCAGGTTTGATAGATGAAAGTCATTCGTTATATCACATGGATTAATTCATGGGGTCTAGGCCTACGAGTTAGTCGTTGATCATAGAGGAGTCTTGGTCATACCTGTTATTATATCGAACCGCTAGGGTAACACACTTAAGGTGTTTCGACAAGACAACCGGAAAGGAAAGAGATCACCGGGAACGTCCCGGGAGGGGTCCGATGGAGATCGGGCAGCGCCGAAAGAGTTTTCGGAGCTGGGAAAAATTATATATATTATGTTTGATATTAATTAGTGTAATTAATATGAAAATATGATTTTATATATTTATTTTCGAATTTATTTAGGCTGATTTCCCTAAATGGGCCTTCTGGTCGAAAGAAGGCCCAAGAGGGGGGGAATCCCCTTGGGGATTCGGTGGGGGCCAGGAGGGCCCACTAGGGGGCCGACGCACCCTCCCATGCCGCACCAGACATGTGGGGGTTAGTCCCACATTGCCTGGTTAGAGAGTTGGCTCCACCCTGGGAGCCTATATAAGAAGGGGCACCCCTGGCCTTTTAATTCACCAATTAATTCCCAATTTCTCTCTCGATCTCGTGATTCCCTTGTCGGAGTCGCGCCGAGCTGAGAGGGGGATCTCTTCCACCATAGCCCGCTGCCGCACTGCTGGTGTTCCGGTCCAAGTCTTCCGCTGCTCGTCCTGGACTGGAGCTTCGGAGGCCGTCGTCTCCACCGTACGTGTGTGATGCCCTGCGAGGTGCTACGCTAGCGGTTCTCGGAGGTCTGCTTCCTCTACACGACTTTGAGGTCGGCTTCGTCGGTCTTCATCGACAACGTTTGTGCGGGAACTGTAATCCCCGCTTTCTGTCTACAAGGGTACATATTCCGATCTCCGTTCGTACTACTATATCTGCATAGAATAGATCTTGGCATGCTTTTAGGATATCGTTGGTAGGAATTTTTTTGTTTTCTGCACACGATCCCCTACAATGCGACGTGGTATTATACCTGTCGAACCTATCGTGAAGAACACACGCATGCGACACAAACAGGAAGGTGTAAAGTTATGATATCTACTAATGAAGATATGACACATGTAATTATCGAGTGAACACATGCAAAAAAGTTTGGAAGGACATATCTGTTTTAATTAGTTTTGTGTCTTTGTTTACAACATAAGTGTGACTTACAACGTGTTTAAATACTGAAAGTGCATTCTTTGCACTCTCATATTTTGGTGACTAATGACAACACAAAAGGTGTTCTAATGTTTGCGATGAAGTATGCAGGTTCTAGTACAGGTCGGTTGATAAGATTGAATACTTAAATTGCCTGATTTTCAAGTACTGCATCACTTGTTCTTTCATCAGGAAATAATTCAGGAGATTTCCGGAACTCGGAGATTTCTGGTCCCTAGTCCGGAGATCTCCGAGCTAATCAAGATTTCCACTTAGTCAATAACTCCAGAGAGCACTGACTACATTTCATCTTTAACCGGAAATGCTCCAGGAGATTTTTGGTGCTCGGAGATTTCCGAGTCCCAGTCCGGAGATCTCGGGGTGACAGAAGAATTAATCCATAAGATGGTTGTTGAGTGTTGACCCCTAGAAAACGAGAAAAGATCAAACCGTGGTGGCCTATAGAATTATTATATTATTGATTCCTAGGGTAACTGTAATCAGGAAGGGTTGCTCATTGAAAAGTCGGGAAAATCATCCGGCAGCCCACACATATATTTGCACCCAAATAATCTAGAAAAGGAGGACTGGGGGGCTCACTTTCCCCTTTCCCTTTCCTCTCCTCTTCCCCTTCCTTGAGAGCCTCCCTTGCTTCCCCGGCCCCTCTCCCTTTCTTCTCTATCGGCTTCGCCAGCCGGAGCGGATGGGAGAGAGGGGGCCGCCCTCCTGTGTATAAGTAGTGGTAGGTTTCCTTTTCGTAGCAGGTTGTCCCATGTGGCGTACTGGAGTAGGACATCGGCGATTCTCGGCTTCGTCCGATGCGCCCCAGTTCTCTTCCTGTTGTTGGTAACGCGCTGGTGGCGCGGTTCGTCGCCGGCGGAGAAGCTGGAGTCGGGCATCTCCGTTAATAAAGTTGAGCGCTGGAGCTATTCCCTGCTGCTGGTGTCGCGCGCCGCAACATGGTCGTCTTGGAGCTCTCTCTGGTTTTTCATGGAGGATTCTAGAGGAATCCGTGAGTTCGGGCTCCCCTAAGAAGCGTGTTCACCAGAGGTTCTTCGTTGGCTTCGCTCAAATCCTGATCCTGGCCGACCGTGGAGGCAAGGAGGAAGAGGATCTTGGAGCGTTGCTCGTCGGTGCCTGCCGGTGCTTGCTGCCTAGTTGTGCTTCTAGCTTGGTGGCCTGGTTTGCCACCGGCATCTTTGGCCGTGAAGGGTCGTTGCCACGCGGTGTAGGCGTATGCTCAACCTCCAGGAGGGAGGCCTTCTTAGAGTTATGAGCTGGAGTTCACCAGCCTTCTCCGACCAAGTGGTTATGCCCTAGAGGCACTTAATAAACATAGTTTATTGGTTATATTCCAATTGTTCATTGTATGTTTTATACCATGCTATAACTGTATTAAGCGAAAACATTAATACAAGTGTGGTAGATAAACAACCAGGTCCCTACTAGCCTCTACTAAGACTAGTTTCGTTGCGCGATTGATGATTGAGATTTTCCTATCATAGGGCATGGCGTCGGTCGGCAATGGAAGTCATATCGTTGGTTGAACGATGTGATGGACATACCCATATTTATATGACGTAGTCATTACGCCTTAACACCGTGCGATCAACTCTTATTGTTATCCCTGGAAGATACTTTGATTGCACCAAACGTCATATTTATATAGTGTGACAATGATAGGTGATACTTTTGGGTATCGGAAGGGGGTAGTTGAGATGAGGGGTCAACAACGGGATTTGTCAATCCATATAGCCGGATAGATACTCTAGGGCCCACTCGGTGAGATTATGTCAAATGGGTTTGCAAACATGTGGCTAGGTCACCAGCTGACATAATATCATAGACGAGTAGAAGATAGCGATGTCGGTAACGAGATCAGCTAGATATGGAGATATCTAAGAACGACGCTCGGACACGCTAAGTATCGCCATGACAAAGGGTTTAAGACTTAACGTTCAGGTTTGATAGATGAGAGTCATTCGTTATATCACAGGGATTAATTCATGGGGTCCAGGCCTACGAGTTAGTCGTTGATCAGAGAGGAGTCTCGATCATACCTGTTATTATATCGAACCGCTAGGGTAACACTCTATAGGGGTTTCGACAAGATAACCAGAAATGAAAGAGATCACCGGGAACGTCCCGCGAATGGTCTGATCACTACAACAAGATCCCCCATATAGCAATGCATGCTTTGCAACGCAATAGAAATGCGTTGCAAAATATAGATGTAGCCACGAATATTTGCGTTGGTAACCCAGGGTATATGAATGACAACGAATATCATGTGTTGTTGTCTATACGTTGGAACAGATCCGATTATGACATACGTTTATAATCAGATCTTGCAACTAACCGTTTTTTGACTCGTGAACCCCATTTGTTTTGATTTTTTTCTAGAATATGTAAGCAACATTAGGGCAACATAATTGTGCACGTCAAAAATAATTATTTTCATCTCTTTCCTTTATTCCCTCCTTTTCCTTTGTTTCTTCCCTCCATTTTTTCATTTCCCTCCAATTGTTCATTACATTTAGTTATGACCCGCTCATTCTTCTCTCGTTATAAAGAGAAGAAGTTCCAAATAACCCCACCTTCATAGAGATTAATCTGTGAAATTGGGTGAAATGGAGAAAAAGTTAAGGTAACCGCCACTGAATCTCCGCACCCCCATTTCTCAAATACCAGTCGTGGACTCGTGGTTCTCTTCTCCAACTACAGCTCCAGGGAACTTCCGCCGACTGCTTGTAGCGGGCAATTCGGCACTATTCTCTCCGATTGCAGGTTAGTGCTTCCTCTCTCCTAGGTCTCCTCTAGATCCATCTGATCCATCTGGCCACCGCGTCGGAGCGTCTCGCCCATATGCCGCCGGCCGGCCGCATCTCACGAGGACCCTCGAGGCCACGATTTTGCCGGGTAGTCATCTCTAGCCCTGTCTTCCTCGCCATGGTCCTTTCAGCCCTCCGGGTTTCCAATTCCACGTCATCCGGCAAATTCCAGCCTAGAGTAACTTTGTGTCCTGTTGTCTCCTACACGGCTCCACTCTAGACGATACCATCTCTTGTTTTCCTCTCCCATTCGATTTCTCATAGCTGATACTGATGCTGGAATTAATTGAAGTTTTATTATTCATTTTGTATCGCGCTGCCCTACGTTGTTCTAGCACCCAGCGTGAGAGACGGAGAGAGTGCAAAGGCGTCAGCAGCAAGAGAGTGCATCGTGCGTACTTGGCCTCCCCCTATCAGTCACTTGCTCTTTTTTTACAGTAATCGGAAGTAATCTGAACCTGACAGAGCGAGAGAGCGAGTGTGCACAATAATCTGTTATTGAAGGTTTTTTTTTGGAATGTGTATACCTCTCCGTTTTATAGCTAAACTGAACCTGACACTTGCTCTGTTCACGTGGAGGTTCGTCTAGGTTCAGACTGCAACCTGTATACGCTCACATCTTGAATAATATTTGCATATTTTCATATACAGTTATTAAGGATAGACCTAAATCAGCCAATTAGAAAAGAAGCTGGGCGTCTAGGTATTTCTACTCTCTTATCTTCAGAATTTGTATTACTGTTTTATATATTGTTATTAATTTCAATATGCATATAGTTAGGTTGAATCTGAAGAAGACTTTAGCTAACGGGAGTGCATATGTCTCAGGCGCCTGATTTTTTCTTAAGTCTCAATCGACTCAGAAAAGTGCAACTGCAGTTTAAAAAAAAGTGTAACTGAAACGAGTTGCACTTTTCTGGCAAAAAAGTGCAATTGCATTTTTCTGTGATGCATATTTTCATGGGTGTCTGAGACATAAGAAAATCTCAGGCACCTTAGAATTAGCAAAACCGTTAGCTAACAGACCATATTTAGCAGATACGAGTAACAAAAAACAGCTTGAAAAGGAGACGCCTTTAATACAATATTAGGAGCAGACAAGGCTGGACATGTACTTGAAGGAGATCCCCATCAGTATGGGTTGGGACTAGTGCCGAACCTAATCAAGTCTTTGATGTAGCAGTTGCACGACACTTGCAGAAAAGGTTAGTGTGCACTTTACTTTTACGAGTTCTTTCTTCTGTAGTTGATGCTGCTAACCTTCCCTCTTAAGGATGACATGGTTCATGAATTTATATTTACATAATGAATTTCCATGTACATATATAAGGATCAGGACAATGGCCCCGAGCACAATGACTGAACATTTTAGAGTTAGCTCTACACACGTTACTTTCTCATACATCTTGCATACATTGATATTAATTTTTCTATTACTCTTACCTTTGATTATTCCTCATGTTCTTATTAGCATAGTGGCACGGCATGAAGATTTCAAAAGGGGGTGCAATACAACATGCCAATGTAATTGGAAATATGTCAATATGTGTTAGAGTAAGTAATGGGCCTGGGCCCATTAGTTTTAAGGGTTTACTTAAGGGTCAAGTAAGTCATGCTTGGGAGTCAAGGAAACCCCTCTATATAAGGAGGGGAGATGTATCAATCTAAAAAAGCAAAAATTCAGAGGAAACCCTCCCTCTTGCCCGGCCGTGGGACAGGATCCCCGCGGCCGGCGATCCAGCGCGTCCTCGCAGCTCTCTCTCTCTTCCCCCTCAAACCCTAGCAACCATAACATCTGGTATCAGATTGCCTAGGTCTCATGGGTTCCAACAGCCCCAACATCGACACCACCTCCGCCGCCGACACCACCGCCATGCTCGGCGCATCCGCGCCGCGGGAAACCGCCGCCGTCACCGGCGCCCAGGGAGCCGCCATCGCCGCTGCCATCCAGGCCGCCGCCGCCCCTACGACGGTCCTCGCCCTCCTGCCCGCGGCGCTGATGGACATCGCCGACAGCCTCCGCGCCCTCCGCCTCGACTTCGCCGAGATGAGAGCGGGCCAGCACCCCCCCCCCCCCCCCCCCCCGCCGATCGGGCCGCCCGCGCCCGCCGATCAGCCACCGGCGGCAGCAGTCGCCAGCAAGGGGCGCTCCACCGTCCAGTGGCCAGCATCGCCCTCGCCGCTACCTGCCTGGCTCGACGGCCCGCCCATCTACACCGAGGCGGCAGCACAGCCGACGGTCCAGCAGGTCGCTCCCACCTTCGGCGGCCCAGGGGGTTTCGCCCCGCCACCGACGGCCGCGCCGTTTGCCCCACCTCGACATCCAGTCTGGGAGAAGATCGATGCGATGGCGGCTTGGGCGTCGCAACACAAGCGGTCGCCGCCGGCGCCGACCCCCGCACAGGCAGCGCGTCCGCGCTTGGCCGCGACCACGGCGTCGGTCACCACGGCGCCGCCGTCCTCGACTGCTGCCCACCACGTGTCAGCGGCGGTGAAACTGCAGGCTGCTGCGCGCGGCCTCCTAGCGCGTCGGCGTGTGCGGGAGATGCGTGATTTCCAGCTGCAGCGCCTCCAAGTTGCGCTTCACGGCGCACGGGACCTCGTTCTCGTCCGCTGTGTGGGAGATCTTGGGCACTCGATTTTCCCCACGGGCGGCGGGCACGCTGTTTTCTCCGCGGGCAGCGACCTCCACGTCTACGACATCGACAGACAGCCAGCGGGCAGAAGACATGGTGTCACAGACGGGAGCGCACCGCGTAGTGCCACGGCATTCCGCCGCCGGCCGCCGCGAGGGCTCTCTTGGTCCCGATGGCGTCCTTGGGATCCAGGGGGCTGCACACGCACAATTTCGGCGCGCGGAGAATTCTTGCCACATCGTTCGGAGTCAAAAATAAAGAGTCGGAGTCTCATTCGGGTTAGCTTATTTCAGGTCCATCCACTAAGCCGAGATGTAAAAGGCTTAGGTCGATATAAGAGTCGGAGTCTTGTTAGGTTGCAGCTCGAGGACGAGCTGCGTGTCCAGGTGGGGTGTAGTGTTAGAGTAAGTAATGGGCCTGGGCCCATTAGTCTTAAGGGTTTACTTAAGGGTCAAGTAAGACTTGCTTGGGAGTCAAGGAAACCCCTCTATATAAGGAGGGAAGATGTATCAATCTAAAAAAGCAAGAATTCAGAGGAAACCCTCCCTCTTGCCCGGCCGTAGGACAGGATCCCCGCGGCCGGCGATCCAGCGCGTCCTCGCAGCTCTCTCTCTTTCCCCTCAAACCCTAGCAACCATAACAATATGTTTCTTCTCCTTTCATTGTTCTTATGATTTAATTTGCATACAGTATGATGTTGAACTATATCCTTGCAGCAATAATTTTACTACAACCTGTAATTTTTGCAATATCAGTGTTGATTATACTTCATGTTAATCTTGCAGTATACATTTTTTTCATAGAACAAGGAAACTTTGGTCCTTGATAAAAATGTTCAACGAAGGAAGGAAAGTGCTATTGCGGAAAAGGCTAGTACACTTCTTTAGTTCTAGGACTTATCTCTTATTTAATATTGCCCCGCTATACTTAGAGATCGCTCAGGTTCTGAAAAGACGGTGTGCACAAATCTAGAGTGCTTACTCGTGTACACAATAAAATATAAGTATAGCATGATCATGCATAAAACATATAATGCTTGTGTTAAAACAAAATATAAGCTCAATCTGATCATGTATGAAAGTGCCCACTTCTGTAGAAAACAAAACACAACTTAAGATTAGTGCACTCACCACACTAGGAATTCACCGTGAATACTTGGTTTTGTACTTCGATCAAATAAGAAAGTCTTCGAAAGATTACATATCTGGTTGCGGTTAGGTAAATCAAACTTTAGAGGATTTGATAATGTGTTGTGCTATCTGATGATACTTTCCTGTTCTTCAAATATAAATTTGTACAATTGTTTGCTTATGTTATTTTTGATTATTTTGCATCTTCTCATCAGCATGGTGGCTACAACACAAAGATCTCAGAAGGGTCTAGTGCACAAAAGCACGCTAAGGTATGTCACAGTAGCAAAATCCGATGAGTTGATACGACCACTCAAAAAGGTCAAGATTATTGGTCATGCAGAAGGACTAACAATTGCATGGCCTTAAATTCAAAAAAAAAACAATTGCATGGCATTCAACCTTTTGTATGTTAACCCTCTTTTAAATTCACCACTCTTAGATTTTACTACTTTATTAACCTAATGGATCTAATGGTATGTTATTGATATCGTTTTTGCTCTTGTAGATTTCCAAGATAAATGGATAATCTATGGTTCAGATTCAGATGGAAAGATGGAGATTGATGCTACTACTAAATAGTTTTACATTATTGTTTATTATGTCATTGTCATAGTTCTTGTTTGGAACAGGTCATGTGTCATTGTCGTAGTTAATGTTTGGAAGGGAACATATTTGTAGTGAGATATTTATATGAGATATTTTTGTTTACTATATTCGGTTCCCGTGTATCTGCATTAACCTAGCGATCGTTACTGGATGTGTATAAATATTATTACCATGCAATGAAGCAACATTTCTAGGGGTTGCAAGTTTCTGTTAGGTCTATTTGTGAAATTCATTCTTGCGGAGTAGCAGCAACGCATACAGAGTGTTGTTAAGCTCCCCTTGTATATGTTGCTAGCTTACAACGCTTTTGCACGCCGATTACCAACGCATGATTTTGTGTTGGCGTGGACCCTTGCAACGCCAGCTACAGCAACATATAAAAATCCGTTGGTGTAGACCTTTGCAACGCTTATATGGACATATGGCTACACATTGATGCGTTGCTGAAGGGGGGGGTCCTGTTGTAGTGGATGGAGATCGGGCAGCAACGAAATAGTTTTCGGAGCTAGAATAAATTATATATAATATGTTTGATATTAATTAGTGTAATTAATGATTAAATATGATTTTATATATTTATTATTGAAATTTTAAAGGCTGGTTTCCCTAAATGGGCCTTTAGGTGGAAAGAAGGCACATGAGGGGGGAAGTCCCCCATGGCTTCGGATTGGGGGAGGGCCGGCCTAGGTGGGCCAAATGAGACCACCTAGGGCCGGCGCATCATCCCTAGCCGCACCAGGCATGTGGGATTGTCCCACATTGCCTGACTTGCAAGGTTGGCTCCCCCCGGGAGCCTATATAAAAAGGGCACCCCTGGCCTTTTAATTCACCAATTAATTCTCTTATTTCTCCTCAATTTCGTGATTCCCTTTGTCGGAGTTGCGGCGAGGAGGATGAGGGGTTCTCTCCACCATAGCCCGCTGCCGCGCTGCTGGTTTTCCGGTCCAAGTCTTACGCTACTCGTCCTGGACTAGAGCTTCGGAGGCTGTCGTCTCCACCGTATGTGTGTAAGGCCATGCGAGGTGCTGCGCTAGCGGTGCTCGGAGGCCTACTTCCTCTACCCGACCTTGAGGTCATCTTCGTCGGCTTCGTCGCGCCAAGTTCTTCGTGACCTAGAGTTCGGCTACGTCGTCTTCGAAGTCACCGCTTGTGCGGGAGCGTAATCCCCGCTATTCGGTCTACGAGGGTATGTATTCCGATCTTCGTTCGTACTTCTATATCTGCATAGTACAGATCTTGGCTAGTTTAAGGATATCGTTGCTAGGATTTTTTTTTTGTTTTCTGCCTGCGATCCCCTTCAGTGGTATCAGAGCCGATCTATCGTAGATATAGTTGTACGCTTTTAGAACCCGTGTTCTGCACGGGGCACCGTTCCTGTTTTTTCTACCCTCTAGTGTGCACTTGTGATTCCAGCGGCATCGAGTTGATGAAGCGTCCCAGACCGACTTTACGCGTACGCTTACGCGAGACAGGTTCCACTACTGACATACGGCGGGTGTCAGTTTCTCTCTCTTTAGTTGGCTTTACATTTTCAATGGAGGGCCCGAAAGGGATGCTTAAACATGCAATTATTGGATCGTTGTTGTGGTCATAAGATTCGTAGGTATGAAGCGGTTCTATTTACGACAGCCCCAAGCCACGTAAATATGCAAAAGATAAAGTAGAACGCGTATAACTTTATTTTGCAAGGGCAATGTGATATGGTCAAGACAGGTTTATTAAATTATTTATGAACTATGGGCGCCAAGAAGACCATGGCGCATGGACCATATCACGTCGCATTACATTTGATGTTATTGTGTGCATCTTATATTGTGTGATTATATATTAGAATATATTAGTTACACGGCGGCAAAAATATAAGATGATCCCTTCAAAATACCACTAGTGTTCTTCCTTCGACGTGCACCATCAAGAAAGTTCTACGTTATGAGGCAGACCGTGACGATTGGGTGTCAGACATATCGTCGTTCGCATACAGTGGGTGTAAGCCATGTTGCACGCGCGTTCGTTGAAGGTTATTGTGGCGAGCCTAGCATATGCAGATATGGCTTCGGAACACGGAGGCCGAAAGGTCGAGCATAAGTCACAAAGTTGTTCTGATCGACAATTCGTTGACCACCCTTGAAGTTGTGTTGTCGGCTCTGACGATGAGGGGTTGCGCAATGGATGGGGGTCGTGTAATCGCTGAAACGACCTGGAGGGATGTTCGTTTGAGTGGGAGTTCTTGGAGTTATTTTTTAAAATAATAGAACTCAAAATATAATGATCAAACTTTGTTTTGCAAAACCTTTGTAGATATTAACCAATGTGATAGCTTCTTTAAAATTAGGCGCAATCCTACGATTGAGAAACTTAAAAGGTTGGGTCCAAACTTCATAGTTTTATACTTTTTCTTGAGAATACTCCTTGTTTGAACCATTAGCTCTTTGTGATACAGTACCCGCTAGGAGATAAACCCGGAGATTCCGCTAACAAAATGATAATTTGGATTATCAAGTTTTTGTGCGGATGATATCATAATAGTCAAGTGTATGCTATGATCTCTGCCATAGACTACTAAAGGTGGGTATGAGTTTTTAGATCGCGAACATATGAGATGATCGCTAAACTCGGGATACCCCTAAATTTGGGTTGATGAAGATTATCAGTACGTTGACTGCTCTTCTTCTCAACCAAGATGGAAGAGAATACACACATTGAATGAGCACGTGGCAGTCATACTTGATGACACTAGTCATACTTGATGACATTGGTCATACTTGATGACATTGGTCATACTTGATGACATATGGTCATACTTGATGAACATAGAGATGCCTCGCTCAACTCGATCACTGGATGACAAACGTCGTTGCCAAGTGCAAATGCTTTGTCATAGACTATGCCATGCAAGGAGAATCATTCACCTTCATGGTGCTTGATTACGTTGGAAATATCAAGAAAATGAAACAGATCGCCAAAAGTCATCAATGATGATGGTGTATATATGATATACACGTTATGAATGTTTTACCTAAGCAAGTACTCGCGGTAGTGACTAAGTTTTTGATACTAGTCATGTTTTATTAAAACCAGATTTACTACTTGAGTAACTTGGAAGGATGAGGAGACATTGCGTGTTCATAATGGCAGACAAATTGTTGTGATGGCATAGACACTCTCCCTCTAGATCTACCATTTGAATAAATTCTTTTATGATCGCCTGTTAGTATGCTCGTTATAAGTGTGTTTACTCTAGCGAGACAATTGTTCATATATGTTAGTGACAAATTTGGTGTCCTATATTTATGAAGTAATGATCATATGTCGATTTGAATTTAGATGATAGAAGCTCCCACATTCATAATATTAATGCCAAAGGATACAAACTTAATAAAGACACCACATATGTGTGGCACTGCCGTTTAATTCATGTCAATGTTATAATCAATGAGTTAGCTCCATAACGGATGGATCTACAAGTTCTTAGATTTGATCTTTTGACACTTGCAACATAACTAAGACACCGTTTTCGGAAAAAGAGCATATAACTTATTGATAGTCATGCATATAGATGTATGTGGATCAATGAAGTAATTGACGGATAGTGGAGACCTTTATTTCATGAACTTCACTGAACGTTTGAGTATAACTTGTTGAGAATCGTGCATATGGGTGTATGTGAATCAATGAAGTACTTTAATGTATAGAGGAAGTCTTTATTTCATAAACTTCATGAATATTCCGAGTCGATATATGGATATCCACTCAGGAATGTTAGTCTGAAAATTTTGATTCGAACAAACAAGTTCAGAATGAAGTAGGAAATAAATTTAACAAGAAAATCAAATTCCTTTGATACAGAACGAGGAAATGCAGATTTGAGTTATAATGTTGGCACATCATTGGAAGAGTTGTGAGAAGAGTTTCACAGATTACGTCACATGGAACACCATAGTGTTATGGTATGTTAGGACGTCGTAATCACACCCTATCGGATAGTGTGTGCTAAATAAATCTCTTATCGAATTATTGTAATCATTAGAGTCATATGGTAGAAACGTAACATTCACGTTAGATAATAGGGAAACCATTTAAATCCATGGAGACAATACCATATGAGTGATGGCATGGCTTTTAGCCTAGATTGTCGTTTCAGCAATTTAGTGTTTCGATGTGATCAAACCTATAATGGATTAATCTTTGTAGTGTACTGTACCTAAAGAGTTAGTTGGGTAGATGTCTCACCTTATAGGAAAAATCGTTGCCGGGATATACCTTGCGAAAGAAATAGTTTCTTGTCCAAGGGTATAAGTGAGAAAGAAAGTAGAGCAAGACAAAGTTGATGAACTTTCTCTCCAGACATCAAAGTAGCGCAACCGAAAGTGTTTTCAGTGTCATGCTCCACAACTCGAAAGAAGCTGATGATACAAGATCATGATGCTCTGAGCTCATGCTAAGAACGTAGGAGTACGAGGTTGTGTTCCACACTATGTGTTACGACAATCTTGTTATGAAGGTCATGTTAATGGAATATGACAAACCTACGAACTACGGAGAAGAGATGGTAGACCTAAGTCCAAGAAATGATTATGAGTCATATATGATACGAGATAAAATCCATGTACGATTACCAGGTAATGACTTGGGAGATCTTCTTGATGGCATCTAGGATGTTAATAGAATATGGAATTTTATGAGAGAGTAGACACTGATAAGGATCGATTTGTCGTGAAACAGTTCCGACAGATTCAAAAGTTGACCACAACAAGATTTTGTCTCAAGTGGCGAAGCCTAAATCTATTTTGGATCGTTTAGCAATTACAGTAATTTCGAATGAGGAATTGATGGATGGATAAGGAAACCATGTTTCTTAATAGTGTCATTAAGAAAAAGTTATAATAAGTACAATAATGGTTTGGTGATCCTGAGAATCCTAAACATGTATGCAAACTTCAGTTGTCCATTCCTGTGCTGAAGCAAGCATATCGGAGCTGGAATCTCTTCACTTTGATAATGTGATCAAAAGATTTTGAAGTTGTCCAAAATAGTTGACGAAACTTGCATTGGCAAAGAAGTGAGTGACAGCTAAGTAGCTTTTATTGATCTTATATGCGAATGGCGTATTTGAGTGGGAGTTAAAAGAAATTCCCTAGTCTTATATACGGATGGCGTATTTAAGTGGGAGCTAGGTGTCATTCATGATTTTATATGTAACGACATATTAAATGACACAGATCCTCCAGTAGAGTGTAAAGGATTATTTAAAGTGATTAAATTTTCTATGAATGAAGTTAAGAGTATTAGGCATCCAATCTATAATTGTATAGATCGTAAGGGGTTTAATAACATTCGGTCGGAATATTTGCTAAGTTAAGATTCTGAAGTGTTTCAGAATAGAACAAGCGAAGAAGATTGTTCTTACTTGTATGACTAGGTAAAATATTAAGTTTATCTTGGCATTTTCAGTGAGAGAAAATGATGTTCGATATTCTCTATGTATCAGACATAGATTCTATCAGACTGAAAGCTCGACTTGGTGTGACCCGAGTTCTTGGTTGAAGAACAGGTTCTAGAGTGATCCTTGTGTGAATCAATGAACAAATGTTAAGTATATTTTTCAGTATCTATGAGAACTGAAGATATGTGTTCTAGTAAACGGTAAGTGGAAAGACAACTTGCCGTAAAACGGTTACGATGATGCAAGTTGTGACACTGACCCGTACGACTAGAAATCTCATATAGGAGATGTCCTTTGTTTTGAAGAAAGACATAGTTAGCTTGTGAAGTCGCATATGAATGCACTGTTGCATAATCTACGTAGGTATAGAAATATATGGCAACTTCAGAAGTAGCAAGTGTGATTGGAATGTCTAACTCCATCCACTAGAATATACTTCACCGTCATCGTAAGATACGGAATGATGTCAAACTAGGTGACATAGAAGTGTTGCAAAGCACATATAGGTCTCAATGTGTGAGATCTATTGACTGTATTCCTCTTCCACGAGACGAGCATGCACCAAGATGCTATAGGTGTTGAGCTTTTACCAAGTTGTAAACTAGATTAATTGTTAATCTAGTGCAAGTGGGAGACTGAATGGAATATGCCCTAGAGGCACTTAATAAAGATAGTTTATTGGTTATATTCTAATAGTTCATTATATGTTTTATACCATGCTAAAACTGTATTAAGCGGAAACATTAATACAGGTGTGGTAGATAAACAACCAGGTCCCTAGTAGTAGCCTCTGCTATTACTAGTTTCATTGCGCGATTGATGATCGAGGTTTCCCGATCATGAGAGATGGCATCTGTTGGCAATAGATTCATATCGTTAGATGGAACGATGTGATGGACTTACCCACTATTTATAAGACATAGTCATTACGCCACCGGCATCTTTGGCCGTGAAGGGCCGTTGCCACGCAGTGTAGGGATATGCTCAACCTCCAGGAGGGAGGCCTTCTTGGAGTCTGAGCTGGAGTTCACCAGCCTTCTCCGACCAAGTGGTTCGTGAAGGGAATATGCCCTAGAGGCACTTAATAAACATAGTTTATTGGTTATATTCCAATTGCCCATTGTATGTTTTATACCATGCTATAACTGTATTAAGCGGAAAAATTAATACAAGTGTGGTAGATAAACAACCAGGTCCCTACTAGCCTCTACTAAGACTAGTTTCGTTACACGATTGATGATCGAGGTTTTCCGATCATAGGGCATGGCGTCGGTCAGCAATGAAAGTCATGTCGTTGGTTGAACGATGTGATGTACATACACATATTTATAGGACGTAGTCATTATGCCTAAAGACCGTGAGATCAACTCTTATTGTTATCCCTGGAAGATACTTTGATCGCCCCAAACGTCATATCTTATATAGTGTGACAATGATAGGTGATACTTTTGGGTATCGGAAGGGGGTAGTTGAGACGAGGGGTCAACAGTGGGATTTGTTAGTCCGTATAGCCGGATAGATACTTTAGAGCCCACTCGGTGAGATTATGTCAAATGAGTTTACAAACATATGACTAGGTCGCCAGCTGACATAATATCATAGACGAGTAGAAAATAGCGATGTCGGTAACGAGGTCAGCTAGATATGGACATATCTAAGAACGACGCTCGGACATGCTAAGTATCGCCATGACAAAGGGTTTAAGACCGTTATATCACAGGGATTAATTCATGGGGTCTAGGCCTACGAGTTAGTCGTTGATCAGAGAGGAGTCTCGATCATACCTGTTATTATATTGAACCGCTAGGGTAACACTCTATAGGGGTTTCGACAAGACAACCGGAAAGGAAAGAGATCACCGGGAACGTCCTGGGAATGGTCCGATGGAGATCGGGCAGCGACGAAATAGTTTTCGGAGCAAGAATAAATTATATATAATATGTTTTATATTAATTAGTGTAAATAATTATTAAATGTGATTTTATATATTTATTTTCGAATTTTTATACGCTGATTTCACTAAATGGGCCTTCTGGTGGAAAGAAGGCCCATGAGGGGGGAAAGTACCCCCAGGGCTTCGGATTGGGGGAGGGCCGCCCTACGTGGGCCAAATGGGGCCCACCTAGGACCGGCGCATCATCCCTAGCCGCACCAGGCATGTGGGATTGTCCCACATTGCCTGGCTGGTAAGGTTGGCTCCCCCCAGAAGCCTATATAAGAAGGGGCACCCCTGTCCTTTTAATTCACCAATTAATTCTCTTATTTATCCTTGATTGTGTGATTCCCTTTGTCGGAGTTGCGCCGAGGAGGATGAGGGGATCTTTACACCATAGCCCGTTGTCGCGCTGCTGGTGTTCCGGTCCAAGTCTTCCGCTGCTCGTCCTGGGCTGGAGCTTCCGAGGTCGTCGTCTCCATCGTATGTGTGTAAGGCCCTGCGAGGTGCTGCGCTAGCGGTGCTCGGAGTCCTACTTCCTCCACCCGAACTTGAGGTCATCTTTGTCGGCTTCGTCGCGCCGAGTTCTCCGCGACCTAGAGGTCGGCTACGTCGTCTTCGTCGTCGACGTTTGTGCGGGAGCGTAATCCCCGCTATTCGGTCTACGAGGGTATGTATTCTGATATACGTTCGTACTTCTATATCTCCATAGTATAGATCTTGTCTAGTTTAAGTATATCGTTGCTAGGAATTTTTTTTTCTGTCTGCGATCCCCTTTAGTTCGTCCATGACAGGAGTTGGATGGCCGGCGTTTGGTGCTCTTCCGCGGTGGAGAGGTCAAAGGACCTGATGGCGTTTTTTTGCGCTTTCGTTAGGGTCCTCCTTGCTTATTCCAATGGCTTGTTTAATTTTTATCTATTGTAAGGCCCTTTGTGTAAAATGTACCCACCGGTCCGACTTTAATGGCAGCTCGGGGTCCTTCTAGACCATCGAGGACATAGCAGCCGGACAAATATTGCAAGGACGGTCTTCTTCCCCGCAACCATGAGTAAATATTCCAAATAAATTTAGCAAAGAAAGATATGAAGTACCATTACTAGATAAATATAATCTTCCAACACCATCACTAATATTGAGAAAAGAGATCTCACCATCAAACGACGTGCATCACTTATTACAAACAATATCATTTCTATTGATAAAGAAGACGACTACCAACACCCTAACCTAATCTATTAAAAACACTTCTTACTCAACACATAAATCGGGTTACCCACACTTCCTTACGCCGGCGAGGCCGACCAGGAGAGAGGGGAGCCGAGACTATGGAGGAGGCGGATGTAGAAGCGGTGGCTCTTTTTCCCGACGGCGGAACAGGTTCAGCAGTTTGATTGAAGGATTTAGTTAGGCGCGAGCCGTCAATCTGTTCGAGTCGTGAATGCTTTTGCATGGGCCATCGATTTTGCACCTGGTCGTTTTTCTTTCAGATTAGGACCGTGGACTCGTGGTAGACACGTTCTGAAGTTCGTTGAACGGAACTGCTGTGTGCTGTGCGTACATCCTTAATTAGCTTGTCTGATCCCTGTACGATGATGATCCAGTGGTGTACAACAGTTTGGGCTAATGCATTGTAGCGTACTTGCACTTTTAATAAGGCAGATACCTGTGTATAGTGCAAATTACTGGATCGATTCATTTGCACACACAGTTTACGATGTAATATCACAACAAAGCATCAATTATATTACATCGATGATCCAGAATTACAAAATATTTTATACAAGTTGCATAGCATAAAGCTAGCATTGAGAAAGTACACAGCGGAAACACAATAGCAGTGAGTCTCTATAACTTTCATGCTGCCACAGGCGAAAACATGTTGGTTGTAGACTCGAAACCTTTACGAAACCTCACTCGTCATCTGATCAAATCTGCAATAAGAAAAAATATTGCAACAACGTGGGTCAGATCCCATTAAAAATGGAGTCTGACAAGTGACACTATGGTGGACACTTAAGGCAGTAACTCTAAAGGCTATATGCATATTTGGCTGGTGGAGTTCAAGCCTAATTTGCATAAAGCCAATTTTTCCTACTCTTTTGAAAACACTTTTCTTGAAATCGACGAGTATGGCATGAAAACCATAAATCTCATCTTCCCTTGTTCACCCATCAAGTTTTATTTCTGAAGTTGGAATGGTGGAATCCTCCGTTGACGTCCTTGATCAGCTGCTCAAAATTGTCCGTAACCGGGGACACGGCTAAGTACTTAGTTTTACACTCTGCAGAGGTTGTGCACTTTCACCATTGTACCCATTCAACCCAAGGTATCGATTACACACCATTTGTGATAAGGAAAGGAGAGAATGAGACGAGATCTTTCAGAAGCATTTTCCCTCCCACCTGGCTTGACCCGTTCCACCTAACATCCCCCTACATCTGCTTGTCAAGCCGGAGAGAGTCCACGCAACATAATTGATCAAGCCAGAGCCCATATGGCAATGGCTGCACTGGAAGCAATCGTCACTCGGAGTTCTTCAGATTCCTCTGTTCCTGGGTGGCCATTCTCAAGTGTACATACTCCAGGAACCATAGACATGGACCTGAGTAGCCACTCAACATAACCCATGCAACCAATTACCACCCAGGTGTTTCATTCTTAACTTAGTAGAATTTAGATTTTCACAAAACAACATTTGCATAGCATCAATAATTCTACTAAGTATTGCATAGGAACCTAGACATAGGTATAAGGGATTCTACACAGGTTTACCATAGCAACACATGCATATAAAAATACACTAAGTAATGCATATAAAAATAGGAAGTTTATGAGGTGTGCCACTTGCCTTTGAATGTTGTCGTTGTTCACAAACTCTTTTCAACAATACTCGCGACTCTCCGTTCAATCTAACATTATAGACAAGCAACAATACAACAATCAACAGCAAGCACAACTCCACAATGCATACAAACACATATCAGATGCATAAATAAGTTTTATAAAACTTTCTAAGGAAAATATGTTTATGCATGATGTGCAAAATATTCCTAAGGCTAGAAATGCTTTTTCAAGCCATGGAAATCTTTTAAGTTTATGCAAGGCAAATAGGTTGGTCCAAAAGGACTAAGGGCTAAGGTCATAAGTTGAATAAAATTATTTTGTTTTATATCATCTTGAATAAGCACTCTAGTGGCTTAGTCTTGATGTGTAAAATACTAAGAGAAAAATACTAAGTCTATAAGGTGATCAGCAATTACTATCAGCTCTTTGTAAATTGAATATTCGCTAAAGTGAGAGAGACAGACACCCGGCCAGCCACTTAAATTGTGGAACAGGTCTCATGTACGTGGACATGTAAGGTTTGTTTCCAGGCCACTTCATCTCACTATGCCGCTAGGATCCAACAACTTCAAGATGATAATATCATGATCAAAATTTGTTTAAGTCTAGAAGACAAGATTAGGAAAGAGGGAAAAGATAGAAAGAAAGGTGTAGTTGTCCTCCAGGCTTCATCTCCAGACTTGTAACTTTCTTTTGGATGATGTCTTGATTGAAGTTTTGATAGACTTGATAAATCTTCAGACTTGGTGGTTCTTGTATCTTCGAGGCTGGTCTTGGATTTACTTAGTCTTCATGAAGTCTCAGAAGAGAAGAAAAGACAGAGGGAGAGACTTAGAAAATAAAAGGGGGTTGGCCTTCTTGAACTTCTTCTCACTTTTCTTCTAAGTGCTTGACATCTTGAGGATGCTTCCAGGGCCTGTTTTCTTCTAAGTCCTTCATGAACTTCTTCTTGATTTTCTTCTAAGTGTTTCTTCTTCTTGAAGATACTTCTGGAGTCTTGTTTTTGGCTAAGTCCTTCATTGGTTTTCCAGCTCCATGTTGAAAATCCTAAGTGTCAAGTGCATAGCACTTTTCCCCAAAATACTAAGTTTGAAAATAATCCTAACTTAGAGAAAATGGGGAGGAGTTTTCCTTATGGAAAATATAACTATGAAATATGCTATGCATGAAATGCAATTTTAAATCACAAGCAACATAACACTAATTTTTGTGAAGTTTATAAAATATGCATAAAGTTATAATTGCAATTTAATTAGTTTCTAATTTGCAAAACATAATAAAAGGAAACATATAGATTAAAGCTTCCTATGATTAAATTTTTGTAACAAAATTTTATAATTAGTGTTAATAGACAGAGAGCATTTAATTAAATCTATTGCAATTGGATTTAATCAAAAATAATGTTTCTATTAAAAGTTATTTCAAAATTGGTCAAACTATTCAACTTAAACTCACAACTATGAAATCATTCAAAAATTACTCAAAAATATTTATAGCAGTGGCAGTAATTTACAAATATTCTAAAGTTTCTAAAACATATTTATTTGCAATTTTTGGATTTATAGATTTAAAGTTATTACAAATATACTCAAATTCACCATTTGAAATTTGAATATTTTATACTAAGTCAAATTTGAATTTTGTCAGATCCAAAATATTCTACATGTCAAGAGCTTTCCAAATATATAAAAATTATTAAATTTGGAGTTGTGGTTAAAAAGTTGTGACAGATCTAAGTGGCAGGGGCTTTTCTGTAAAACTGCCAATTAATTAAATTGCGAAATTGATTTTACACGTCAGCGCTGACTGGGCGCTGACTGTGTGCTGACGGGGCATGCCACGTAGGCGCTGACGTGGTTAAGTTAACAGATCTGGGCCGTCAGATCTGGATCTGGCGGTCCAGATCTATTCGTACCGGTTCGTCCTAGGGTTCTAATCTTGACCGTTAAAAGCAGATCCGATGGCTCACCGTGGGTGTCCAGGGGGTGGCGGCGCATCTCACCGGAGATAGGGGATGACGGTGGCGCGGGCTCCGGCGTGGACGCCCCGGTCGTTGCCGTGCCTCCCCGGATGCGAGGAGGGCAGCTCCGGACGCAGGGCTCCAAGGCGAGGAAGAAGAGCGCGGTGGCGGTATGCCCCGCTTCCTGGAACAATCACGACGGCGGCCGGAGTTGGAGTCGAAGACGGCGGCGCGGGTGTGGACGAATCCCGCACTTCGGTTCGCGCCACGGCTCGGGGAGGTGGCGGAGGGATGCTGCACTACGCCACGAAGGGGGTGGACACGGTCTCGAGGCTTGGGTGTTGGACTCCTCGCCGGAATCGTCAATTTCACGACGGCGGCCCGTGCGGACTCCGGCGAGCAGCACTGGCGGCCTGGCGGCGTTATTTTCGTGGGGAGGAGAGGGGAAACGGAGGCGGGGTTGCGGGGTTTATATGGGCATGTAAAGGAGATCAAATCCCGCAAAGAACGCCGCGAATTTGAGCTCGGATCGGTGGAGGATTCGGAGGCGAAAATTTCGGCTGGAGGTTGACGATGATGACGTCATGACGTCATCCAGTAATTCTTTTTCTGTTTTTATTTTTTAAATTCATATCTTTTTATTTAAATATCCAAATGATGTCAAATTAATTTCTAAAATTTTGTAAAAATAATATCTAGCTGTTAAACCAGTTGTGGGTATGTTTTGAACACTTTTCAAAAATAATAATTTAGAAATATTGATTAAATGTGAAATTGACACTTTATGTTTAATTTAAAACTAGGGTTTAATTAATTTTAATTTGCCTAAATAAATTATATGAAATACCCATATTCAAATATGTTTGAATTTAAGTTATTTAAACTCATTTTCAATTTCTAAATTCATTTTTGGCTTTGGTATAATTATTAATGATATAACACAACTATATGAAAATGGAAAAGGGAGGATATAATGTATTCATTTTTAATTCAAAATAAATGGTGCACCAATATATTTTATATTAAGATAATTCATTTGAACTTCATAACAACTTTGGACAAGACCTTTGTTTTAATTTTATTCTTATTTAGAATATATTAATCATTTCATGCTTTGTAAATAGATGAAATTCATTTAAGCAAATGAAATGTTTATTTGGCTAATTCATTAATTTAAAATCTATGAAGTTTTAAAGTTATACACTATAGGCTTATAATTTCCAAACTATATTTTGAACTTAGTTAAAGGAATGAAAACCATTTAGTAATTATATAACCTTTTGAATAATCTTGTAATTATGAATAGATATGGCCAAGTGGTTTAATTCAAATACTTATAAAGAAACTAATTTATTTTAAATAAAATGGATTGTAGTTTGTAGAATATTTCTCAAATTATATTTTAAGATTTTTAAAACACAGTGGATAATAAAATGTTAAAACTGTGACATTTGAAATATTAACTCAAGTTTGAAGTCTTTCATAGTTGGTTTCCTTATACATTTAATATTTCATTTTAATAAAAGAAAAGTTTTAAATTTTAGTGATTTTTGAATATTATAAAATGTTGGGATGTTACATGCATGGACGTTACGATCTGTAGTATCGTACAAAAACCGGACAGATTGTGTCGTACGTATAGCAACACTCCTCGTTGAATGGCGCGAGTCCTTCGAATTGTGGCGCCTTTGGTAGGATCCTTTACCGGCAACGTTTTTTTCCTTTCTCTGTAACTGAATATAAGTGAGATCTAAAAGGAGAACTGCTACTAAAGAAATTCAGCTCTCAGCCATCCTTGAGCGCAGGGAAAATGGGACGCCATATCGTCATAAAGGGATGGATACGTCCAAAATTTCGATCCTCCTTTGGCATCTCATACACTTTGTGCAGCGTCCTGCCCTTGACATCCAAGTAGAGTGCGCAACGACCAATCTTCAAGAAGACAAAATCTCTATAGTTCCCGACATGGTTTATCTCGATAAGAGCAGGAGGCTCATGCTCAATCAAAGTAGCACACATTTGCCGCAAGCAAATGTTGTCCTCCAGCAACCAGTTGCCCGCCTTGTGGAGCCAGATGTGAAGTTGATGCTTGTTGGCGTGGATGAGAAAAACACCGCCGGGAGCATCATCAGCCCGTGATAACATTGTGGTGCCTTCTATGTTGAAATCCACCCCTTGCGGGAGCTGAATTACGGAGGAGCTTGCGGCTGCTAGATCCAGGACAAATATTTTATTCCTGCACTCCAAATATATTTTGTTGTCAACGAGCACAGAGCTTGGTGAATCTTATGAAAGAGGTAGTCCACGACCAATGTAAAATGTTTGCGCCAAGCATCGTCCCCATTTTGCAGCATATACACGTGCACCATAGATTTCGTTCGATCCCTGATAGCAGCCTCCACCATCACATAAAAGTAGGCAGACCACAAACCCTAGCCCACCAACACCCTTATATATGGAACACGCTCTCCAATAATTGTTGAGATTGATCTTGTTTGATTTTATTTTCCGTGCATCGTTTTGAGCTAATCCGATTCCGAGGCTGCAACAAACAAAGCTACTAGAGTATATATTTTCTGAGGGTTTCTCCGTCCCGTGCAGACATCTTTATAGTTCTTACCGCGTTGAAGATCTGTCCGATTATTACCGGAAATCCTAATCCTACTAGAACTAGGTTAGCGTTTTCTTTTCTTATTTTAGTCCTGGTTCTTGTTGCAGTTCTATGAAGCACATTTTTTTTGAAATGTTTAACGAGCTGACGTGATGATATCCTTTAATTTCACGGAAAATATTATTTTTAGTGTTGAACAAAAGTACACTATAATTATCTGTTCAACTACTGTATGAATTTTAATAAAGAGAAAATCTCTAATTCTTCTCCAGGTTTCTCCAGCACGCCTTTTGTGTAAAATATGCCCCTACAGGGCAATAGTAAAATGTTACTATCATATTTTCATGTTTACGCCAAATGTTTATTTTTCATGCTATAATTGTATTATCCGGAAATATTATACATGTATGGTTGCATAAACAACACCGTATCTCTAATAAGACTCTACTAGACTACTAGACTAGCTCAATAGGCGAAAGGGCAACGCCGGTGGGTGCCCGAGGGGCCCACACCATGTGGCGGCGCGACCAAGGGTGGTGTCGCGTCACCGCATGGTGTGGCCGCCTTGTGGCTCTTCTTCGTCTCATCTTCGGACTTCGTGAACGTGCCATGAAAAATAGGGACTTTGGTTTTGTTTCGTTCAACTCCGAGAATATTTTCAGAACAACTTTTCTAAAATCTAAAACATCGGAAAACAAGAAATAGCACTGTGGCATCTTGTTAATAGGTTAGTACTAGAAAATGCATAAAAATGATATAAAGTGAATATAAAACATGTAGCAATTAATATAATATAAACATGGAAAAACAGAAATTATGGATACGTTTGATACGTATCAAAAGCGCAATTTGCAATTGTGCGTGGACCAGCTAGAATTTGGGATCAAGAGATCCTTTGGTACATCATGATGCCTGATGCACTACACGGACGACAGAAAATCCTTTGATGAGCACGAGCGTGTGTTGTTTGGAGACCCCAAGAGGAAGGTGTGAAGTAGTGATGTAGCAACTTTTCACTCAGTTATGAAAACAAGGTTATCGAACCAGTAGGATATGAACGTTTCCCCCGAGGTTGTTAGCGGCGACGTTGGCACGGCGCTGATACGTCTTCAACGTATCCATAATTTCTTATGTTTCAAGCTATGTTATATCATGTTATTACATGTTTTATATGCATTTTATATAATTTTATGCATTTTCTGTGACTAACCTATTAACAAGATGTCACAGTGTCAGTTCACTGTTTTCTGTTGTTTTTGGTTTCAAGATCCTCGTTGTCAAGCACATCGGACACACACGCCGGCGGCAGCTGCGGCTCGCCTGCCATTAGGCGCCGCCGCTTAGTCGGCATGGATTCGAAGAGGATCGACCGAGCTGCACAGGTAGATGAAGTGGAAAGCCGATGCCACCCGTTCTTGGTCTAGGCAGACCACAAACCCTAGCCCACCAACACCCTTATATATGGAACACGCTCTCCATTAATCGTCGAGATTGATCTTGTTTGCTTTTATTTTCGTGCATCGCTTTAAGCTAATCCGATTCCAGGGCTGCAACAAACAAAGCTACCAGAGTATATATTTTTTGAGGGTAACCCGTCCCGTGCAGAGATATTTATACTTCTTACCGCGTTCAAAATCTGTCCGATTATTACCAGAAATCCTTATCCTACTAGAACTAGGTTAACGTTTTCTTTTCTTATTTTTTTTGAAATTTAAAGCACACTATATTAAGCAAGCAAGCCGCCTCATTAAAAACCTTCCGGTCCCCATAGGTACCCTCGTAAGGAAAAGAGTACCGTAAAAACTTGCTGCTGCGAGTTCAGAATAAAGTTACATCACGAATTACAAAAGGTAAAATAAAATCTAAGTCAGGGGGATGTAGGTGTTGATCTCGGCTAACAAACCGAGAGAAAGATAAGGGGAGGTGATTGACCACGTCCCCACACTGGAGCCTTGATCGGAGGCCCCTAAAACCAACGTTTGGTCAAGGTCCCCTGCCCCAAGCGCCTATATAAGAGGATCAGATATCACGTTGTTAGTAACTAACAGAAAACGTGCTTATCCACCTAACCTACCCGATCTGAGGCGCTCAAGGGGCTGGAAGACAGACGACCACCAGAGCCACCTCCAAGGTGTGATGCCGGCGTCCACAGCCTCTTCCTCGACTATGGCAACTTCTACATCGACACTCAATAACGCCTGCATCGAGCAGGCGCCCATGGCTACAATTAATGGAGCCTGTAATTATATCTAAACCCCTTTGTTTTAATCCTTCTGTGTGTTCTAGATGGTTGTCACAATTAATCTAGTTAATCCTAGATGAATAAGAACTAACATTGGTATCAGAGCCTCTGTGATAGCTTTAGAACCCTAAATAGGATCTGTAGATTGAATTTGGGTTTATCATGTTCATATTTTAGGCAATTAAGTTGATGATTATGATTCGGATTAGTCTAATTGTACACATGCACTGTTAAGGCTGATGGTCAAGTTTAATTAACAATTTATGTCTTAATTGGACAAATTCACTACGGTTAATTGAATTGGTCCCTGTTAGTCTTGTTTTGAAGCAATTAGAAGGCGGGGAGTAAGAAATTTTGGCAACAAAAGAAATCCCTTCTGTCCCGAAGCCTAACCCTAGCAATAAGAAAATTCCCAAATCGGTAGAACCCTAATTGCAAATTAGGTCACAAAATCAACGATTTCGGATTCAATACTCACCTCAGCACACACTGCTGCGAGGGCGAGGACGCCGTGCCGCCGTCCCTCTCCCGGTGGAGAGGATGAGCGGATGGACGAGCCGCAAGGCGCGGAAAGGATGCTGCAGACGGTGTGCCTTGCGTCGCCCGCCGTCTTCATCACCAAAAGGGTGTGCCGGCCGCCGCTGTGCCGCCCTGCTCCACCCTCACGCCGCCCCATTAGAAAACGACCCCGTCAGCCATGCTCAACGGACGAGCGCGCAGGATCGCGCCGGAGCGCACGCTTTTCCGCTGAGCACAGCCAACAGGTCGGGATGAATCAGAGGGGAGGGGCGAAGCTACGCGTCGCCGTCTCTCTCTCTCTCTCAGGCGAGCTCTGGTCGCCGGAAAAGCTGCAGAGCAGCAGGGTCGCTTCGGCGCCGCCTCTCTCGAACGGGAGAATCGGGGAGAGGAGAGAAGAAAATGAGGATTAGGGTTAGGGGTTTGACCGTGTCCTATTTTGTTCCGACCGCGACGCACCTGGGCCGTTCGATTCAATCGGACGCTGTAGATCTGCTCCGGGTGAGTTACCGGCCTCGGTGCCCTTTTTTTGGGCCCAATCCGAGCTGGGTTGGCTGCGAAGTTTTTCCAGCCCGAATTATTCTGTTTAGTTTCCTTTTGTTTTTAATTGCAGTGCTTTTTAAAGTTTTAATACTCAGTTTTATGCATTGTTTTATATACAGAAAAATATTTCCTAAAATTTGAGAGCATGTTTAAATGTTGAATTATCAAATTAGACATCATAAGAAGTTTTTAGTTTAAATTTGATGTTTAATTTGAGAAGATTTATGACAGTAAAATTAAATCTGGGCAACGTTGTTTTAATTTTACAAGTCATTTCCCTACAATTTGTGTTTTATATTGAGAAATAAGTTGTAAATTGATATTCATTACTACAATGATGTAGTATACATATATTTTAAGGGGATATAATGTTGTAAGATTAATACAAGTCATATTTTTTATTTATAGCATTTTTAATGTTGAGTTATGAATTTTTATGAGATGAAGTTAAGTTGATGCCATGTTTATATAATTTTTTAATGATGTGATCATCTCTAATGGGCTTAGGCCACCTTACAGAAAGTGTTTATGGTTGTGTAGTTAGTTTTTCCGCAGCGCACTATGCAACCTAATAATGATGAGCCATAATGCTAAAGTATTATGTCATATGCATTTAAGTCTTTGGACATGCATTGACAGAAGGTGATGAAGGCTCCTCATGAAGTTCTCTGAACAAAGACGTTCAAAGTATTTTAATGTGATATCATGGTCACAAGTTGCCATTCATTGACTCTTAAAGTTAATTATTGAGACCGTGATGTAATATCCAAATTTTATTTGGAGAAGAACGTTTATAACATTGTTCCGACTTAGGATTTTAAATCTATTGTCTACTCAGTGAGATATCATGTTGATAATGTTTGAAATGAATGATATTTTTTTATGATGTAGTTGTAATGATAAGGTTTGACATGTTCTATTTAAGTTATTCATTATGGTGTCAAAGTTTGATGGAAATGATCAGCGATAAATTATGAACCCATGTGTCTAATAACATATTGGATTGCATCATATATTCATATATATATTGGTGCCTATGTTAGTGATGGCTATTAATTTAGCAAATGAGTTTGCTGATCAGTTACATCATTTAAGTTTCTATAGTCAAAACGAGAAGTCTTGTTTTGACTTGAGTATACATTTGTGAGTATAAGTTATTATGGTGTATGACAATATTCTGACCAACGTTGAATATTTTCATGTTCCATATTTGTATGAAAAGTGCTCTTTTCCGTTTTCAACCCAACGGTGATATGGATTAGAACACGATTAGCTTGTCTTGTTTTTAGATCAATTCAAGTTTGATGTTGATTATTGATGCTCATAAAGATGTTATTCTTGTTTCAGCAATGGAATACAAAATAGAGTTTAAAATATTTTCACTCCTTATGATGAAGCATACCATCTCCCCTGAGATAAAGAATGCAATTCTCAACTGAGTATATGCCAAATAATATTTGGGCTCTATTGAGGAATATTTTCAGGATTACCCATTTAAAATGGGGTTTAATGGGTTTTGCTAAGAGGACTGTAGAGAATAAAGCATTTGAAGACATTTGGTCATTTATGTGGACTCATTTGTTCTTTGTAATGAAACTCTTTGTTGTTGTCTTACCATGTGGTGAGAATATTTATGTCCTCGACGAATGAATTATGTATTGATATGTGTCATTGCACTCTTAATATATAAATAAATAATGAGATCTCGCCGAAATTGTGGTCATGTTTACCACATTTCGAGGGGGGGGGGAGAAAGGAATTGTCTCATTGAACATGGGAGTTCCTGAATGTTTTTTAATTCTCCGAGTATGATGAAACCAACGAGAAGTCTTACTCTGGAGAATGACTGAGTAAATTATCTCATTGAATATGAGAATTCGTAAACGTTTTAATTCTCTAAGTATGATGGAACCAACGAGAAGTCTTACTTTGAAGAATGATTGATTATAGTGATTGAAAAATCACATGAATGTTGTGACTCCTTTTATCGAGTTAATGTGGATTTACACCCCTTATGAGTATTATGAAGCACACATGAATGTTAAAGTGACAACCTTGCTAATCTAATGTTGATGTGGCTCATGGTTATACTTCTGACCAACGTCTTTTATAATCATTTGTCATATATTTAATTCAAGTGGCAAGTTTGTCAGTATCATGTGGCTCATGGCTATAATTTTGACCAACGTCATTTTATGATCATGTGTCACAGTTCAGAAAATTCATTTCATCTTCTGCCCAACAGTGTTGTGGTTTTTGAACTAAATTGAATGTCATCAAGATTTTGGATATATTTCCATCTTCTAAATAAAGTAATCATCTTGGAATCTAAAGTGTATGAACATGAATCTTAAGGATAACTCCATTAGATCTTTATTCATATACATCGGGTAAGTTGAGAAGAAATACCTAATGCAACACTTGGTGTTGCAGCAATTTCCTTGTGATTTATAATGTGTGTGTTAATGGTCATCTTAGAGGCTTCTGGCTCTAATGATGTATACGACTCAATAAAGTTTTCTCGGCGAGTTGTTATTTCGCTTGTGTTATTATTATAACATGTTATTGTGTTGATGACTAAGTTAAGAATGTATGTGACTCAACCAAAAGGTTTTGTCATATAGTTGAAGTCAACATAAGGTATGTTACATAAGGAATTTCAATTAGGAAATAACATGAGCATTATGACACTCATACCATAAGACGAGGGGAGTAAGTTTACTACCTTGTGAAGAAGAAATATTTTTGGTTAGCCAAGTAATTTCTATCTTCTATTTAAGATAAACAATCTTGGTGATGTCTCATACTTTGTATTGAGTTTCACCAAGATATAGGTCAAAAGGAGTATAAGCTATTATGACGTCATACGTCGATAGAGTATGAAAGAAAATATTACGTAAAAGTACTCTATCGCACCTGCTAATGAAATTAAGGGCAATAAAGGTGGACATTTTAGTGTCCAAGGAACCATTATGAGCTGATCAGATAATGTCGGTTCCTTATGTTTCGGCTGTCAGAAACAATATGAGTATTAAAGTAAGAATGTGCCCTATATTTCTTTATCGGGACAATTGGCAAATATAAAAGAAAGTCCAGAATTTGACCACTGGAAAGGCCGCCAAAAATCTTGCAAAGATGCAAGGCAATAAAGTTTACATGCTCACAAATAAGAAGTCTAATAACCTCGACACTGTGGGTTATCTGGAAATTGTTTATGCGAGATGTGTGTATATTAAAGTTTCCACGTTAAGTTACATCCTCACCCTCGCAGATGGAGCTATGGTGTGGAAAGCTCCAGAATGATTTTAATTGCATTAGTAATGGTGCAATTTATCATGTGACATGTTAAAAGAGGCCAAAGAGCAGGTTGTATGTCAAGAAGTTTATTCCCGAAATGACGGTGGTAGACAGTATTTATAAACCACCTACTGCAATATGTAACGCAGTTTTCTATGCGAGTAACAACAAGTCAATTGGTGTTTCCAAAGCCATTGACAATATGTTTCGTGTTGTGAAAGATAGAATCTAGAATCAAACTTATGATGTTAAGCATATGAATAAGTTTTGTATGTTTTACGGATCCGTTACTGAAGGCTTACCACCCATTTTTAAGATTATGTTGCTAGCATGGGTTGCTGGAAAGCCTTTTGATTCTAGAAATAAGGACCGTCTCATAAACCAACTCCCGTAAAGTATTATGTTTTCCATTTCAAGATAGAACAATGTACTATAGGTATTGAGGTTCAGTGAATTTTGTTTTGTTACTGAAACACCTT
The DNA here is from genome assembly GCA_026929855.1 of Poa annua. NCBI lineage: Eukaryota > Viridiplantae > Streptophyta > Magnoliopsida > Poales > Poaceae > Poa > Poa annua. The sequence continues at coordinate 14,693,270 of CM049428.1, forward strand.
ACCTTAGTATGTTGTTTTATTGATGATGGTCTTATGATGTTTGTTAAACCTTACGATTAAGGGGGAGAATGTTGGTGTTGATCTCGGCTAACAAACCGAGAGAAAGATAAGGGGAGGTGATTGACCACGTCCCCACAGTGGAGCCTTGATCGGAGGCCCCTAAAACCAACCTTTGGTCAAGGTCCCCTGCCCTGAGCGCCTATATAAGAGGATCAGATATCACGTTGTTAGTAACTAATAGAAAATGTGCTTATCCACCTAACCTACCCGATCTAAGGAGGCGCTCAAGGGGCTGGAAGACTGACGACCACCGAAGCCACCTCCAAGGTGTGCTGCCGGCGTCCACGGCCTCTTCCTCGACTATGGCAACTTCTACATCGACACTCAATCACGCCTACATCGAGCAGGCGCCCATGGCTACAATTGCTGGAGCCTGTAATTATCTCTAAACCCCTCTGTTTTGATCCTTCTGTGTGTTCTAGATGGCTGTCACAATTAATCTAGTTAATCCTAGATGAATAAGAACTAACAGGGGAACATCCTTCCAGCTATTAGACTTCTTAGACTGAAAAGCGAACTTCACCAGTTCATGGGCAACCATGTTTGGTTCTCTTGGACAGTGTTGAAATCTGATCTCCGCCATCATACTTGCCTTCACAAAACAATCAGCCAAAGTTGCTGCATACGGGCTCATGATTTCTATATCACCATTACAAGCCTGGATCAACTCCATAGAATCCGATTCAACCACGGCTTTTGAGCGGCCAATATTCTCTAAAAAATCCAAGCCTTTCAACAAGGCCATTGCTTCAGCCGACGTAGCATCCGATAAGTGCTGGATTGGGCCATAAGAGCCTCCCAACACTTCTCCTTTAGGCCTTGTTTGGCAGAGGAGTTTTAGGGTGTTTTCTAGTGTATATTACCTAGTGTTTTAGGTGAAAACACCCCTCACACCCAAAACACTCCAATCCCTAAGAATCCCCTTCTCCACCAAAACCCCCACCATTTCATGTTGTTTGGTACACAGGTTTTGCAAAGGGGTGTTTTGCAACGAAAATTTCATAAGAATGCAAAACTATTATTCTAAATGAATATTTCACAAGAACAAAAATATGATAGTTTTAACAACATGTAAGCACATAGTTTATCAACAAAAAACTGATATTTGACACACAGTTTAATACACTACCATCAACTCCACTGTTTGGCATGGAACTCCCACTCAATTCAAGCAGCAGGGCAGCCGTTTTTTTACAGGATCAGAGGGGGCGATCAGACAAGTATATACACAAAACATCCACATTGAAACACCCACAATTCTACCTGATGCATTTAAACTGGGGAACAAATGCAGTCATTAAAACTGGCCGCGGCGGATCAAAGTAGCTCGGATCTCACGTCGCCAGCGTCACGGGACCAGAGGCGCGTCGCTGTGAGCCTGTGAGCGCCGCCACGCCAAAAAAATGCGAGGGGTGAGGAGTGTCTGGAAAACACGTCCGCCCGACGTGTATCGGCGTGTCTTCAGATTCGCAGCCCGGCCAAAACCGTCCCACCAAACAGCTCACTAGTGTTTTGTGGTGTTTTATTTTGGTCCGGGATTATACACAAGAAAACCTGTCGAAACACCCCTGCCAAACATGGCCTTATGATTGCGCAGCACCGCACCCGTCGCACCCGAACCATCACCATGAAAGGATGCATCAATATTTAACTTCAGAGAAACCGCAAGAGGTTTAACCCAACAATTAATCTTCGGAACAACTTTGATATGACTCGCTCCATAATTTGCAGTTATAGAATTTATAGTAAAAGAAGAACTGATAGGGGATGCAACATGTTCACCTTTAACCGCTTCTCGTCTCTGCCACCAAATATACCAACACCCAATAGCCACAGGTTCTTGAAAGCCAAGATGGGAGAGAATAGGCGATTTCTTCCGGGGGTCACATAAAATATGCTCAAGAACAACCGAACCTGAATGATCAACTTTCATTGCCTCCTCTATCATTTCATGTAGCCATAATGCTGTCCAGACTTCTTTTGCTCTTAAACATGAAAACATGAGATGTTTAGTGTCCTCTGGACCCGCCATGCAAATGGGACATTGCGGAGAAACTTTGATGTGCCGATCGGCCAAAACACACTTCCCTGGTATCACTCCATGCAGGGCTCGCCACAAGAAAATCTTAACTTTGCTAGGCACATCTAAATTCCAGAGAGCCTCCCATACAGGGTTAGCCGCCGATGAACCTTGCCCATCTTCTCTCCTAATACGATTTCCAAATTGGTGATCCATTCAAGATGATAAGCTGATCAGACACAAAAACAATAATTCTTAGTATGATTCCACGCCACAAAATCCTCCTCCAGCCGATTACTCAGTGGGATTGAAAGAATTCTTTCTGCATCAATTGGAATAAAATTGTCCCGTATGAGCACCTCATCCCAGGACAAGGAATTCGGCTCAATTAACTCATCAACAGTCCGAAGAAGGCATTGACCACGTGTAGAAATTACTTGCCGAGTAGGGCTATTAGGAATCCAGTGATCCTCCCAAATATTAACTTCAGCTCCAGAGCCAATTCTCCAAATATGACCTCTTTTAAAAGTGTGTAAACCTGACACAATACTTTGCCATGTAAAAGAGGAACCAGACTTCGACTCAGCTTTCAACAAGTCTCCATTAGGGAAATACTTAGCTTTGAGGACTCTTGCACACAATGATTCTGGATTTGACAGTTGAATGGATAGACGTTGCCTAGAGGGGGGGGGGGGTGAATAGGCGATTTAATTTTTTTTCCGAGGAGCCGGAATATCCGGTCCAAGAATGACCCGGAAATTCCGGTATGCTTAATAAAGGCGGAAAAAAACTAGAGGTTTAATTTAACAAGCATACAACCTAGATAAATATACTAGGCTCACCTATGTGCACCAACAACTTATGCTAAGCAATACAAGTAACAAGGTGATAGAAAGATATATGACTTCAAGCACGAAGGCTATCACAATGTAAAGTGCATAAGTAAAGAGCTCGGGTATAGAAATAACCGAGGCACGCGGAGACGAGGATGTATTCCCGAGTTCCACCCAAAGGGTGTACGTCTCGTTTGGAGAGGTGTGCGCAACGTTGCACAAAGGCTAGCCGCAACGCAACGCCACAAACAGGTTAGCCGCAACGCCACAAAGGCTCACCTTCTTCTCCTTATGAACTCAACCACAAAAGGTTGCGAGTTCACCTTCCACTATTGATCTCCTTTGGGGCGGAGATCGAATCCCGTACAACTCTTGAGGCACACACCCACAACTTAATTGGGGGCTCCCAAGTCTTGAGGCACACACCCACAACTTAATTGTGGGCTCTCAAGTGACCACAAAAGGTCTTGACCACAAAAGGTCTTGGCCACAAAAGGCCGGCCACAAAAGGCGTCTAGGGTCCAAAGACCCAAGAGTACCAAGCTCACAAGTATCACCACCACGAATCCTCGTGGAGGGCTCAAACCGATGCAAATGCAATGGCAAGAGCACCCGAAGTGCTCAAGTCCTTCACTCTCAAATTCCAACACAACAACAAATGTTTATGGGGGAATAAGAGAGGAAGAACAAAGGAAACCACAAAGGAGTCAAATCCTTCACTCCCAAATCCCACCAAAAGCAACTAATGCTTATGGGGGGAGAAGAGAGGAAGAACAAAGAAGAAGAACCACAAAGGAACTCCAAGAACTAGATCCACTAAGTTCCCCTCACTTAGAGGAGAGATTGATTGGTAGGATTGTAGATCTAGATCTCCTCTCAACTTTCCCTAAAGAATATGGAAGATTCAATGGAGGGATTGAGAGGGAAGTGAGCTTTCCAAGGTCAACAATGGAGTAGGAGAGAGGGGAAAGTCGTGCTGCCTTGGATTAGCTGGGGAAGAAGGAGGGGAGGGGTATTTATACCCCTCCAGGAAATATAGCCGTTGGCTGTTTCGACACTCGGAAATTCCGGTATAAGTGAGACTCGGAAATTCCGGTCAACCGGAAATTCCGAGTCCATGAAATTTCCGAGCTGAAAATCCGGCTGGAGTCAGAAGCAAAACCAAACTTTTCCTTAGCCATTTCTGGAGGACTTTTCTGGGGGCACTCGGAAATTCTGGTAGACGGAAATTTCTGAGCACAATTTCCGACTGGAGTCAGAACCCTTTTTCTCCTTTCCTTAGACGTTTTCTTGGATCAGCTGGGGAACCGGAAATTCCGGTAGAGCGAAATATCCGGCCCCAATAATCCGAATCAGCAAAACACCGAAACGAAAACTGCTATAACTTTTGCAAATGAACTCCAAAAGAGGTGAGACCAATTTTGTTGGAAAGATAGCGACGATGAGCACCCAACAAGGTGTGGGACTTTCCTCATGATAGAACCGACAATATTTCCACCACCGATAACGCAACAAGTTGTCCAAAGTAAAACCGATTTCGATGAACAAGAGCTTGACATGGAGATGAACCAAGCTCTAATTCCTCACCAACATAAAAGCCAAATAAGAACCAAGAAACATGATATGCCAAGTATGCAAAGGTTTGAGCTCTCCATAATGATGCGATCAAGTTACTAACTTGAGAGCCCCTCTTGATAGTACGCCTATCTATCCTATAGCCCTATCAAGATCATACCTTTGCCTTGAGCATTCCACTTGAGTTGGATGATGACTATCTTGATCTCTTGAAGTGGTTCATCTTTCTTGATTGCGCGTCCAAGCACATGCTTGATGAAGACTTCTCCAAATACTCCCCCATGCTCACAATGGGAGAGTCTCGCTTAGCTCCATCTTCATGTATCCATTGCAAGCACCAAGCATAGGATCTCTTCAAGAAGCTTCTCTTGGTCTTGGTCTTGCACATCTCACCTTGATGACGATCACCACATGACGTCATCCTCCATGAGCTATATGAGATCTTCATTTGATGCAAGCCCATGGGAAGATACCTAACCTCATATAATGATACCACACACACATATATCATGGGTTAGTTCGCAAAGCTATGCGGACAAGTGTTTACCATCCCAAGAGATGCATGATCGCTCTTGGTACATCTTGTAGCTTTGTGTGTTGATCAACATCTTGATCAACCTTGTATCTTCCAACATTTCTTCACTAATATGATGTCTTGAATCCTTCAAGACATACTTGCAATATGCTCCACTCAACACATAAGCTACAAGAGTCCAACACATGAACTCCACAATTCCATGGACATGATCTATAATAAAATCTCAATGCAAACATTAGTCCATAGAGATTGTCATTCAATTACCAAAACCACACATGAGGGAAAATGCTCTTTCAACAGTAGCCTCCAACTTTGTTTTGCAAGCATAGCTAGATTGAAAGAGTGTAGGTCTCGAAAGCCCATACCTCCTACTTTTTTGGGAATACACATCCTCCACCATGCGAACCAATGCATTTTCTTTTGGTCTTCAGTATCACCCCACCAAAACTCGGCCATGGCATCATTTAACTCTCTAAAGAGTTGTTTAGGAATTTTAAAAACAGCCATGGCATAAAAAGGGATTGCCTGAATAATAGCTTTTAACAGGACCTCCTTACCGCCCAATGACATGAACTTTTCTTTCCAACCTTTTAACCTCTCAATTACTCTTTCCAATAAGTAAAGAAAGCTTTCAGTTCGGTCCAACCCTACCATTGTTGGTAGACCAAGATAAGGATCTGAGACAGCTTCAGTCATGATGTTTAATTGAGTGCATATTTGTACCTTCATATTTACCTCCACATTGGGTTGAAGAATATGCTACATTTTGCCTCGCTCACCAACTGACCAGAATTTGTGCAATAGGAATCTAGGACATGTCTTAATGAGGTTGCATTAATTGAATTTGCCTTCATAAGTATTAGGGAATCATCAACAAAAAGTAAATGAGAAACTGACGGTGCATTTCTGCACACCCTAACACCTTTCGTGCCACGAACCTCCTCTCTATGAGCCAACGCACTAGAAAGCGCTTCCGCACAAATCAGGAATAAATAAGGCGACAGAGGGTCACCTTGCCTCAAACCCCTCGAAGGAGTAAAACCTTCAGTTTCCTGATCATTAAATCTGACCTTATATTTAACCAATCTGACACACGCCATCAGAAGATCCACAAAATCTTCCTGAAAACCCAGCCGAGATAACATACTCTCCAAAAACGTCCACTCAACTTTGTATACGCTTTGTGCATGTCAAGCTTAACTGCACAAAAACCTTCCTTCCCCTTCTTCTTATTTTTAATAGCATGCATACTTTCATAAGCTAGCAGAATATTATCAGTTATTAATCTTCCCGGGATAAAAGCACTCTGAACCTGAGAAATGACCTCATCCAATATTACTTTCAGCCTTAGAGCAATCATCTTAGAAATGACTTTGTACATGACATTGCAAAAGCACGGTGCGAATCGTCCCCGGTTTAACAACTGGGGCGAAAGAGTCGGTGAAGTCGACGCCCGCGCGCTGTCGAAAGCCGCAGACCACCCAACGGGCCTTGTGACCATCAAGTGTGTCGTCTGGGTGGAACTTGTGCTTGACCCACTTCCCGGTGATGATGTTGGCATGGCGCGGTGGAGGAACCAGCTGTCACGTCTGGTTGCGCTGGAGAGCGTCAAACTCCGCCTGCATAACCGCGAGCCACATGGGGTCGCGAAGAGCTGCCCGGGCAGAGGCTGGTAGCGGCGATGGGGCAGGTGGAGTCGACAACACATGCACGGAGGTCGAAGCCGATGCAGAGGTCGAGGCGGTGAGGGTGTATACATCCGAAGCATAGCGCATGCTCGGACGAAAAATATCTGCCCGTCCGCGGGTGACAGGGCCAAGTACCGATGGTTACGTGGAGGCAGCAACCGACGATGTGCCGGAAGTCGATGTAGCGCCTGATCCAGGAGACTGCACGGCGGCCGAGTCAGGACTCGAGGGCGACACGGAAGGCGATGATGGGGCCGCAATAGGCAGTGCGGCAAGGGCCGGAGGAATGCAGCGCCATGGGGTCTCAACCTCGGGGGAGGGAGAAGAAGTCATCGCGTTGCCCTGTGAAAACGGAAAGCACAACTCATCAAAATAAACGTGTCGGGAAGTGATAACCCGATGGGACACCAGATCATAGCAACGGTAGCCCTTGGTGTTAGAGGGATATCCGAGAAAGACACAGGGCACGGAGCGGGGAGCAAGTTTGTGGGAGGAGGTGGCGGTTGTGTTAGGGTAGCAGTGGCAACCCAAAATCCGGAGGTCATCGTATGAAGGAGTGCCGAATAGGAGGTGGTGAGGAGTATAGTTCCAACGTGTACGACATGGCCGAAGGTTAACGAGGAGGGTAGCTGTGGCTAAGGCATCGGGCCAGAAAGAGGGTGGTATGTGGGCATGGAACAAGAGTGTACGAACACAGTCGTTGAGGGTGCGAAGGACACCTTCGGCGCGGCCGTTTTGCTGGGATGTGTAGGGACATGTGAGGCGGAAAATGGTGCCATGGTTAGAGAGGAGGGCGCAGACGGTGAGGTTGTCAAATTCTTTTCCATTATCGGTTCGAAGAGCATGTATAGGACAACCGAATTGCGTGGAGACATAGGCATAAAAGGCGACAAGAGTAGCAGGGACGTCGGATTTCTTACGAAGAGGGAATGTCCACACAAAATGAGTGTAATCATCCATTATAACAAGGTAATAGATAAACCCGGAATGAATAGGTATAGGATAGGTCCATACATCGCTATGAATTAATTGAAATGGAAAATACGCAACTGTGGAAGAACTTCTAAAAGGAAGACGAACATGTTTGCCTAGACAACATGCTTCACAAGAGTGAGCATCTGTTTTATTACACAAAAAGGAAAAACCCCGCAGGATCTGACAAAGAACGGTGGAGCTGGGATGGCCAAGACGAGCATGCCAAAGGTCAACGCCGGCAGAGAGGGCCCTAGGTCCAGCATGGGATGAAGAAGAAGGCTGAACCGGGTATAGCTCGCCAGGACTTTCACATCGGCGGAGCACCATCCGGGTACGGGAATCCTTTACAGAAAAACCAAAGGCGTCAAATTCAACAGTTACGGAATTATCACGAGTGAGACTACGAACGGAGACTAAGTTATGGATAAGTTGTGGAGAGACAATGACATTATGGAGAGAAAGGGGTTTAGAGGAAGATGGAAAAGAAGTGGAGCCAACATGAGAGATGGGAAGGGTAGCACCATTACCGACGATGATGTGAGAAGAGGTGGTGGCGGGAGATGAATGTGAGAGATTACCCGGGTGAGCAGCCATGTGAGCGGAGGCACCGGTGTACATGAACCAGTCGCCGCCGCCGATGTAGTTGCCGGGGGCAGGTGCCTGCTGGAGAGCGGTGAAGAGCGCCGGGTCCAAGGGAGCTGGGGCGAGCGGTGGTGCAGCAGCATATCCAGGGTAGCCAGGAGCCGCGCCAGCCGGCAGGCCACCGTAGGTCATGGGCGCGTCGTAGCCGGGCTGCGGAGCAGTGTAGAACGCGTGATGAGTCACCGGGCATGGGCCGAGGAGACCCGGAGCAGGCGCGCGGGGCACCGGCATGGTGTAGGCATGGACCACTCATGTCCATGGATTGTGACCGCCACTCCAAGGTGGTGTGGGCTGCTGGTAGGCGGGGCGAGGTGGCGCAGACTGCGGGTAGCCGCCACTGGTGTTGCCTGTAGGATAGCGGGGCGGGCCGCCACGGCCACGGCCACGACGACGCCACGGCTGCTGCTGCCACGGTTGCTACGGTGGAGGCTGGGGTTGAGGCGTAGGTGCCATGGGCGGACGCAGCGCAGGAGCAGGGACACCGCGACCGACGCCAACGGCCAGCGCAGTGTGGATGGTGCGGCTGCGGAGGTTCTTTAGACGTCATTCCTCGAGGCGGAGGTAGTCCACCACCCTCTCAAAGGTGGAGTTGTCCATGAGGGAGAGGTTGGAGGCGGCGTTGCCGAGGTCCTCGCCGAGACCGGCTTTGAGGGTGGAGAGGAGGATCTCATCACCAAGCTGGAACCCGATGTCGTTGAGCTCGTCGGCAAGTGTCTTCAGGCGCAGGCAGTACGCGTCGACGGAGAGGTCGTTCTGCTGGCAGCCGAAGAACTCCTGCTGCAAGAAGACCACGCGTTGGTGCTTGTTGTCGGTGAAGAGGCCGATGACCTTGGTCCACACCTTCTTGGCATCGTCGTCGCGGACGACGGCGTGGAAGATATCCGGCGAGAGGGTGAGGAAGATCCAACAGCTGATGGTGGCGTCGATGGCGAACCAGTCAGAGTCGCGATGGGTGGTGAGGAGGTCGGTGGTGCCGTCGATGTGGTCGGAGAGATTGTACTCACGGAAGAGAAGGTTGAAGTAGGTTTTCCAGGCAAAGAAATTGACGGCGGAGTGGGAAAGCTTGATGGGAACATGATCGGAGATGGAGACCTCACGGAGCTGGACGGGGTTAGGGTGGGAGAAATCAGAACCGGCGGAGGCAAAGGGGTTGTGATGAGGACATCCCTAGTTCTTTACCATCTTCTCCTATTGATGATGTTGTTGTACAAGACACAACTAAAGGTGTGAGGATTGGACCAATGACAAGAGCTCGAACCAAGCTACTTGAGCAACTGGTGAACTCACTCTTAGTTGAATATGATGTTTGAGTTAATGAGAACTTTATACTGCCTAAGTCTATGCATTTATATATGATCAGATTTATTAATAACACAAGCATTGGAGGAGGAGACGAGCTACAGCAAGGAGAAGAACAATCACTGATTTCGAATGTCAGCAAGTGCGCGAGGGAGGAGAGGGAGGCCGGCGCATAAGGGCATTGAAGGAAATCACTCGTTTGCACGTTAGAGGGATCAAGTGGCGCACTAGGACATAACGTATGAAGATATTAGTCTAAGGTGCAATGCATGAGGCCTGTGTGCCATGTTTAAGGCCGAACCCACCATGGGTCGGTTTGTATCAGTTTGAGTCGAACCAGGTTTGGGTTCAGATCCGAACTGATTCCTAGTTTAGGCCAGCCCCTTTAAATAGCCAAGGGCTGCGCCATAGAGAAGGCACCACGTTTAAGACAAACCCTAGATCAAATTTGCTCCAAGCATTCATCTATATTCGAGTTCCTCTGTGTTGCGCTCGGGAATTCAACCTCTCCACTGTGTTGCGCTCTGGAGATTATTATCCGAAGTTTGAGTGTGATCTGTTGTTCCACTAGGAATTAGTAAATTGCAAAACCGCTTCATGGTCGGCGGCTACGTTACAACAGTGTGAGGCGTCGCGAATATCCATTGGGTTAAAGAGCTGTTGCATTGGCAACGGGGGAACAGCCGGAGAGTTCGTCAGAATCTCGCAAGTTATCTTCCACCATCATCCATCCACCCACCGCTCACTGAGAAGATCGGGCAACCCCTTATCATCTTGGTATCAGATTTCCAGTGTTTACTCGGTGAGCATCCACATATCCATCCCGTAGATTTACTGTTTTTGTCCTATACAGAAAAAGCCAAAAAAAAATTAGGTTTAGCTCTCGCCAGAACCATAGATTGCATCGGATTACAAGTTGTAGTGCTGGTCGGTTTTTCCTTCGCGTACCTTGTCTTGTCAGAGTCGTAGAGGTCTAGGTTATGTTCGTTTCTTTGTGCAAGATGAGTTAGAGTCGTAAACAGACATTTACCAAAAAAAAAGACGTTGAGTCCGAGTTCGAGTTGGTTTCCGAGTTCTTCCTGTTTTCGTTTTGTTACCGAGTCCACATAGAGTTCTTTTTCTTTTCCGTTTGACAACCTTAGAAAGCCTTTCTTTTGGTGTAGGAACTTACCCACGAGACTAGCTTTTCCTTGCTCTTGGGCTGCTCAATTAGGAAAGTTTTTGTGTGCACCCGCTCGGCAGTTTTGCAAAATTTTATCGCGGTGCGACATTTTGTGGCCTCAACGAAGAGGAGAGAGAAAAAGTCAATTTTACTATAGCTACAGTGTCACGAAAGTTGACTATTTTTGCTGGTTTGGAAACATAGAAAAGAAGTACAAAAAAAAAGAGCCAGCGAATTAAAGACACAAGAAGCTGAAAGTTGTTGCTATATCCTTCTTTGTTGAACCTGTTTGCGGTGTTGTCTCACTAGTAAATATGAGCAATCTTTTGCCCTTATACTTTGAGCATTTGCTAGTGTCTCTCTCGTGCATTGTGACACTCTTGTTTCATAGTTGCTTTGCCATGTTTATCCCCACCGTGTGTGTTTCCTGTGGTGTCATACGATCAGCACTAGGATTTGCAATTTTGTGTAGTTAGGTATCCCTGCCAAGCCCCACTTAAATACCCTGGTTTTGTTGTGTGACACTTTGAAACCCATAATATTCGCTTCACCCCCTCCGTGCACGTTCTGTCCTACGAGCGGTAAGCTTTCGCTATTCACTTTAGAACGGTAAGATACACAATTTCTTTCGGTTTATAGTGAGTTGAGAGTTCTCCACCTATATATATATATATATATATATATATATATATATATATATATATATATATATATATATATATAGTATTGTGTGCACTAATCATGTCTTCAGCGAACGATAGCGTGGTGCAGCAAAGGAAGGAGGCAACAACAACGGTTACTTGGTGAGAATATGAGGCTCTCCGTGATCATTTAACCCGTCAAGTCAACAATCAGTGTGACAAGATACAAAGTGATTTGGCAGAAACGGATCATAAGCTTGGGGCTGTCCTGCAAACAGCTAATGATTCAGCGACCACATTGACGCAAATACAAACCAACCTTGCCACCTTGACTCGTGCTATGCGCACGTTGACACAGCGCAACAACCAGCCAACGGATGATGAAAGTGTCCAGGCTGATCATGACGAGGAGTTTGATGCTGCGGAGGAGAATGGTCCTGCGGGGATGCCGCATGCCAATGCCGACCGTGGCGTTGGTCGTGATCGACTTCATGGTCGTGGTTTTGCATCTGTTGGTGCGCGTCGTAATTTTGTTCCTGCCGGACTTGATAATGATGATGTTCTTGCCAAACCAAAATTCAGCATTCCTAAATTTGAAGGCTCTATTGACGTAGAAGAATACATCAATTGGGAGCTGAAGATGGAAAAACTATGGCGTTTGCATGAGTGTACTGAAGATAGAAAGATCAAGCTTGCATCTTCTGAGTTTGATGGTTATGCTTTGCTATGGTGGGACGGACTTGTGAATGCTCGGCGTGATGCTAATGATTTGCCAATTTGTTCTTGGCAGGAGATGAAGGAAGAGATGCGTCACCGTTTTATTCCTCGTAATTACATCCGTTCTTTATATGACAAGTTGCAGAATTTGAGGCAAGGTACCCTGTTCGTCGATGAGTACTACAAGGACATGGAGATGATCATGCAGCGTGCTAAAGTGCGTGAAGAAACTGAACAAACAATGCAGCGTTTCTTATCAGGTTTGAGTGTTAATATCAAGCGAATTGTGCGTCATCATCAATATGGAGATGTACAAGATTTATTGCATCAAGCACGTGAAGCTGAGTTACAGTTGGCGGAGGACGCCAAGTATGCACCCCGGGCTGCATATAGCCGAGGACCCTTTACACCACGCGTGACACCTGCTGCCGTGGCACCGATACCCGTGTCCGTGTCCCATGGTTCTACACCTACTGCATCCAAATTCAGCTCGGCTGCACCTACGCCTAAACCAGCACAAAATCCTGCTGTGAGTGTTGGTTCATCAGATTCTACAGCCCATACTCGTGATATGAATTGCTACACTTGTGGAGGAAAAGGACACTTCAAAAAAGATTGTCCAAACCGCAAGGTTATGTTAATCAACGAGAAGAACGGCGAGTATGAGAGTGGTGATGAAGTGGAGGCCGAACCAGCATATGTGGAGGAGAAGAAGGACAGTTCTTGCTATGCCGATGTTGTTCGGTTACCGTCCATTGTTTGCACGCCTCGAGTTTTGAGCGTTACACCAAGTCCTGCGGAACAGCGCTGCAATTTGTTTCAAACAAGAGCTGATGTTGGTAATGGAAGGTCGTGCAAAGTAATCATAGATGGCGGTAGTTGCCACAGTTTAGCTAGTAAAGAGCTATGTCAGAAACTGAATCTGAAATATTTGCCGCACCCACATCCATATTATATTCAGTGGTTGAGTGATAGCGGAGAGATGAAGATCAACCACATGGTGCGCATTGACTTTCAGATTGGACCATACAAAGACACCGTGGAGTGTGATGTGGTTCCAATGACGGTGTGTCATTTGTTGTTGGGTCGTCCTTGGCAATATGATTGTGATGTTCGACACAATGGTCGCTCTAACACATACCAACTCAATTGGCTTGGCAAGGAGATCATCTTGCGTCCTTTAACACCATCCGAAGTTGTTAATGATTCGAGGCAAACAGTGGAGGTGAACTGTGAGGTGGAGCGTGAGAGATTAGCTAGCCGAGTGCCCCCACCTTCGGCGAGTGAAAGCCACAAGCCAAATTCGAGTGGTAAAAAGAAAAGTGAGGGAGAGACTTCCTTAGTAATGTTAGCCACCAAATCTGATTTGCGAGAGTTTCGTGAGAATCCTACACTAGTACCTCTTGTTCTTATGTGCAAGGGCGAAATTTTTGTTTCTAATGACATGACCCCTATTTCTCTTGGTGTTGCTAATGTGTTACAGGATTTCGAGGACGTTTTTCCCGCTGCGGTACCGGCTGGTTTGCCACCTTTGCGAGGCATCGAACATCAAATTGATTTGATTCCAGGAGCTTCTTTGCCAAACCGAGCCCCTTACCGTACCAACCCTGACGAGACGAAGGAAATTCAGCGACAAGTACAAGAACTTCTCGACAAAGGTTATATTCGTGTGAGCTTGAGTCCTTGTGTTGTTCCTGTTATTTTAGTTCCTAAGAAAGATGGTACATGGCGCATGTGAAGGGGATCGTGTGCAGAAAATAAAAAATTTCCTAGCAACGATATCCTTAAACTAGCCAAGATCTACACTATGCAGATATAGTAGTACGGCGGAGATCAGAATACATACCCTCGTAGACCGAATAGCGGGGATTACGCTCCCGCACAAGCGTTGATGACAAAGACGACGTAGCCGACCTCTAGGTCGCGGAGAGCTCGGCGCGACAAAGACGACGAAGATGACCCCGAGGTCGGGTGGAGGAAGTAGGCCTCCGAGTACCGCTAGCGCAGCACCTCGCAGGGCGTCACACACATACGGTGGAGACGATGGCCTCCGAAGCTCCAGTCCAGGACGAGCAGCGGAAGACTTGGACCGGAACACCAGCAGCGCGGCAGCGGGCTATGGTGGAAGAGATCCCCTCATCCTCCTCGGCGCAACTCCGACAAAGGGAATCACGAGATCGAGGAGAAATAAGAGAATTAATTGGTGAATTAAAAGGCCAGGGGTGTCCCTCTATATAAAGGCTCCCGGGGGGAGCCAACTTGCCAGTCAGGCAATGTGGGACTATCCCCCATTGCCTGGTGCGGCTCCCTTAGTGCGCCGGCCACCTGGTGGGCCCCTTTTGGCCCACCTAGGCCGGCCACCTTGACCCCCACCGAATTCCCTTGAGGAATTTTCCTCTCTTGGGCCTTCTTTTGACCAGAAGGCCCTTTAGGGAAATCAGTCTAAATAAATTCGAAAATAAATATATAAAATTATATTTGCACATTATTTACACTAATTAATATCAAACATATTATATAATTTATTCTAGCTCCGAAAACTCTTTCGTCGCTGCCCGATCCCCATCGGACCATTCCCGGGACGTTCCCTGTGATCTCTTTCATTTCCGGTTGTCTTATCGAAACCCCTTAAGTGTGTTACCCTCGCGGTTCGATATAATAACAGGTATGATCAAGACTCCTATGTGATCAACGACTAACTCGTAGGCCTGGATCCCATGAATTAATCCATGTGATATAACGAATGACTTTCATCTATCAAACCTGGACGTATAGTCTTAAACCCTTTGTCATGGCGATACTTAGCGCGTCCGAGCATCATTCTCAGATATCTCCATACCTAGCATGATCTCGTTACCGACATCGCTGTCTTCTACTCGTCTATGATATCATGTCAGCTGGTGACCTAGTCACATGTTTGCAAAGTCATTTGACATAATCTCACCGAGTGGGCCCTAGAGTATCTATCCGGCTATGCGGACTGACAAATCCCGATGTTGACCCCTCGTCTCAACTACCCCCTTCCGATACCCAAAAGTATCACCTTTATTGTCACATATATAAGATATGACGTTTGGTGCGATCAAAGTATCTTCCAGGGATAACAATAAGAGTTGATCTCACGGTCTTAAGGCGTAATGACTATGTCCTATAAATACTGGGTATGTCCATCACATCGTTACACCTAACGATATAACTTCCATTGCCGACCGGCGCCATGCCCTATGATCGGGAAACCTCGATCATCAATCGCGCAACGAAACTAGTCTTAGTAGAGGCTACTAGGGACTTGTTTGTTTATCTACCACACCTGTATTAATGTTTCCGCTTAATACAGTTATAGCATGGTGTAAACATATAATGAACGATTGGGATATTGCCAATAAACTATGTTTATTAAGTGCCTCTAGAGCATATTCCCTTCAGTCTCCCACTTGCACTAGAGTAACACTTAATCTAATTTACAACTTGGTAAAAGCTCAACACCCATAGCATCTTGGTGCCTGCTCGCCTTGTGAAAGAGGAATACAGTCAATAGATCTCACACATTGAGACATATATGTGATTTGCAACACTTCTATGTCATCTAGTTTGACATCATCCCGTATCTTACGATGACGGTGAAATATATCCTAGTGGATGGAGTGAGACTCGAGCATTCGCGTAGCTTGGGCCTTAAAAGTCTAAGAGATCTATTAAGGGGACCACCTACGCTCGGAAAACTGCTCAGTCCAATCACACTTGCTACTTCTGAAGTCGCGATATATTTTCTATACCTATGTAGATTATACGACAGTGCATTCATATGCGACTTCGCAAACTAACCATGTCTATTTTCAAAATAAAGGAAATCTCCTATATGAGATTTCTAGTCGCATGGGTCAGTGTCATAACTTGCATCATCGTAACAACTTTATGGCAAGTTGTCTTTCCACTCTTACCCTTTACTAGAAAACATATCTTCAGTTCTCATAGACACTGAAGAATAAACTTAACGTTTGTTCATTGATCCACACAAGGATCACTCTAGAACCTGTTCTTCAACCAAGAACTTGGGTCACATTAAGTCGAGCTTTCAGTCTAATAGCATCTATGTCTGATACATAGATAATGTCGAACATCATTTGCTATCACTGAAAATGCCAAGATAAACTTAATATTTTACCTAGTCATACAAGCAAGAACCTCTTTCTTCGCTTGTCCTATTCTGAAACACTTCAGAATCTTGACTAAGGAAATATTCCGACTTAATGTTATTAAGCCCCTTACGATCTATACAATTATAAATCGGATGCCTAATACTACTAACTTCATTCAAGATGTCGTTACATACAAAATCACGAATGACACCTAGCTCCCACTCAAATAGGCCTTCCGCATATAAGATTAGGGAAAAGCTACTTAGCTCCCACTCAAATATGCCTTCCGCATATAAGATCAAGGAAAGCTACTTTGCTCCCACTCACTTCTTTGCAAATGTAGGTTTCTTCAACTATTTTGGACAACTCCAAAATCCTTTGATCACATTATCAAAGTGAAGATTCCAGCTCCAATATGCTTGCTTCAGCCCATGAATGGACCACTGAATTTTGCATACATGTTTAGCATCCTCAGGATTACAAACCATTCTTAATGACACTATTAAGAACCATGGTTTTCTCATCCATCTATCAATTTCTCATTCGAAATTATAGTAATTGCTAAACGACCCAGAATAGATTTAGGCTTCGCCACTTGAGACAAACTCTCATGTAGTCAACTTTTGAATCTGTCGGAACTGTTTCATGACAAATCGATCCTTCTCAATGTCTATTCTCTCATAAAATTCCATATACTATTAACATCCTAGATGTCATCAAGAAGATCTCCCAAGTCATTACCTAGTAATCGTATATGGATTTTATTTCGGATCATAAATGACTCATATCCATTTCTCGGACTTAGGTCCACCATCTCTTCTTCGTAGTTCGTAGGTCTATCATATTCCATTAATATGACCTTCATAATAAGATTGTCGTAACACACAGTGTGGAACACAACCTCGTATGCCTACGCTCTTAGTATGAGCTCAGAACATCATGATCTTGAATCATCAGTTTTTTTCAAGCTGTGGAGCCTGACACCGAAAACACTTTCGATTGCGCCACTCTGATGTCTGGAGAGGAAGTTCACCAACTTTGTCTTGCTCTACTTTCTTTCTCACTTATACCCTCGGACAAGAAACTATTTCTTTCGCAAGGTATATCCCGACAATTGTTTTGCCTATGTCGTGAGACATGTACCCAACTAACTCTTTAGGTAGAGTATACTACAAAGATTAATCCATTTTAGGTTTGATCACAGCAAAACACTAAATTGCTGAAACAACAATCCAGGCTAAAAGCCATGCCATCACTCGTATGATATTGTCTCCATAGATTCAAATGGTTTCCCTATTTGCTAACGTGAGTGTTTACGTTTCTACCATATGACTCTAATGATCACAATAATTCGGTAAGAGATTTATTTACCACACACTATCCGATAGAGTGCAATTACGACGTCCTAACACACCATAACACTGTGGTGTTCCATGCGACGTAATTTGTGGAACTCTTCTCACAAGTCTTCCAATGATGTGCCAACATTATAACTCAAATCTTTATTTCCTCGATCTGCATCGCGGGAATTTGATTTTCTTGTTAAGTTTATATCCTACTTCATTCTGAACTTTGTTTGATCGAATCAAAATTTCAGAGTAACATTCCCCGGAGTGGATATCCATATATCTACTCGGAATATTCATGAAGTCTATGAAATAAAGACTTCCACTACACGTTAAAGTACTTCATTGATTCACATACACCCATATGCATGATTCTCAACAAGCTATTCTCAAAACGTTCAGTGAAGTTCACGAAATAAGGGTCTCCACTACCCGTCAACTACTTCATTGAACCACATACATCTCTATGTATGACTATCAGTAAGTTATATGCCCGCTTTCCGAAAACGGTGTCACAGTTATTTTGCAAGTGTCAAAAGATCAAATCTTAGGACTTGTAGATCCATCCGGTATGGAGCTAATGCATTGACTATAACATTGACATGACTAAACGGTAGTGCCACACATATGTGGTGTATTTATTAAGTTTGTATCCTTTGGCATTAATATTATGAATGTGGGAGCTTCTACCATCTAAATTCAAATCGGCATATGATCATTACTTCATAAATATAGGACACCAAATTTGTCACTATCATGTATGAACAAGTGTCTCGCTAGAGGAGACATACTTGTAACGATCATACTAACAGGCGATCATAAAGAATTTATTCAAATGGTAGATCTAGATGGAGAGTGTCTATGGCCATCACAACAACTTGACTGCCATTATCAACACGCAATGTCGCCTCATCCTTTCAAGCTACTCAAGCAGTAAACTTGGTTTTCACAAAACATGACTAGTTCAAAACTTAGTCACTACTGCGAGTACTTGCTTAGATAAAACATTCATAACATGTATATCATATATACACCATCATCATTGATGACTTCCGGCGATCTGTTTCATTTTCTTGATACTTCCATCGTAATCAAGAACCATGAAGGTGAACGATTCCCCTTGCATGACATAGTCTATGACAGAGGATTTGCACTTGGCAACGATGTCTGTCATCCAGTGATTGAGCTGAGCGAGGCGCCTCAATGTTCATTAAGTATGAACATATGTCATTAAGTATGACCGCCACGAGCTCCCTCAATGTGTGTATTCTCTTCCATCTTGGTTGAGAAGACAATCAGTCAACGTACTGATAAACTTCATCAACCCAACGTTTGGGGTATCCCGAGTTTAGCGACCATATCATATGTTCGCGATCTAAAAACTCGTACCCACCGTTGGTTCTCTATGGCAGAGATCATAGCATACACTGGACTATGATGATATCATCCGCACAAAATGTGATAATCCAAATTATCTTTTGTCAGCGGAATCTCCGGGGTTATCTCCTAGCGGGTATTGTAACACAAAGAGCTAACAGTTTAAACAAGGAGTATCCTCAAGCTAAAGCATAAAACTATGAAGTTTGGACCCAACCTTTTAAATTTCTCATTCGCAGGAATGGGCCTAATTTGAAAAGATGCTATCACAATGGTTAATATCTACAAAGGTTTGCAAAACAGACTATGTTCATTATATTCTGAGTTCTAGTATTTTAGAAAATAACTATCTGAACTCCCACTCAAACGAACATCCCTCCTGGTCGTTTAAGCGATTACACGACTCCCATCCATTGCACCACCCCTCATCATCAGAGCCGGCGGCACAACTTCAAGAGTAGACAATTGTCCGCCACACCAATTTTGTGACTCGTGCTCGACCTTTCGGTCTCCCTTTTCCGAGGCCATATTTTGAATATGCTAGGCTCGCCACCAAAAACCTCCACGCTGACGCTAGTGCAACATGGCTTACACCCACTGTATGCGAACGACGAGATGTCTGCCACACGATCATCACGGCCTACCTCATAACGTAGAACTTTCTTTGTGGTGGGCGTTGGAGGGAGAACACTAGTGGTATTTTGAAGGGATCATCTTATATAGCTACCGCCGTCTAACTAATATATACTATATATACAATCACACAATATAAGATGCACACAAAACATCAAATGTCATGCAATGTGATATAGCCCATTGCGCCATGGTCTTCTTGGCGCCCGCGGTTTATAAACAATTTAATAAACCTAGCTTGACCATATCACATAGCCCCTGCAAAATAAAGTTAGACGCTTCTACTTTATCTTTTGCATATTTTACGTGGCTCGGGGCTTTCGTAAATAGAACCACTTCATACCTACGAACCTTATGACCACAACAACGATCCAATAATTGCATGTTTAAGCATCCCTTTCGGGCCCTCCATTGAAAATGCAAGACCAACTAAAGAGAGAGAAACAGGCACCCGCCAGCCACAGATACGGTACAGGCCGTATGTTAGTAGTGGAACTAGTCTCGCGTAAGCGTACGCGTAAAGTCGGTCCGGGCCGCTTCATCAACTCGATGCCGCTGGAATCACAAGTGCACGCTAGAGGGTAGCAAATAACAGGAACGGTGCCTCCGTGCAGAACACGGGTTCTAACAGCGTATAGCTATATCTACGATAGATCGGCTCTGATACCACTGAAGGGGATCGTGTGCAGAAAACAAAACTTAACCTAGCAACGATATCGTTAAACTAGCCAAGATCTACACTATGCAGATATAGTAGTACGACGGAGATCGGAATACATACCCTCGTAGACCGAATAGCGGGGATTACGCTTCCGCACAAGCGTTGACGACGAAGACGACGTAGCCGACCTCTAGGTCGCGGAGAGCTCTGCGCGACGAAGACGACGAAGATGACCCCGAGGTCGGGTGGAGGAAGTAGGCCTCCGAGTACTGCTAGCGCAGCACCTCGCAGTGCGTCACACACATACGGTGGAGACGACGGCCTCCGAAGCTCCAGTCCAGGACGAGCAGCGGAAGACTTGGACCGGAACACCAGCAGCGCGGCAGCGGGCTATGGTGGAAGAGATCCCCTCATCCTCCTCGACGCAACTCTGACAAAGGGAATCACGAGATCGAGGAGAAATAAGAGAATTAATTGGTGCATTAAAAGGCCAGGGTGCCCCTCTATATAAAGGCTCCCGGGGGGGAGCCAACTTGCCAGCCAGGCAATGTGGGACTATCCCCCATTGCCTGGTACGGCTCCCTTAGTGCGTCGGCCACCTGGTGGGCCCCTTTTGTCCCACCTAGGCCGGCCACCTTGACCCCCACCGAATTCCCTTGAGGAATTTTCTCCTCTTGGGCCTTCTTTCGACCAGGAGGCCCATTTAGGGAAATCAGCCTAAATAAATTCGGAAATAAATATATAAAATTATATTTGCACATTAATTACACTAATTAATATCTAACATATTATATATAATTTATTCTAGCTCCGAAAACTCTTTCGTTGCTGCCCGATCCCCATCGGACCATTCCCGGGACGTTCCCGGTGATCTCTTTCCTTTCCGGTTGTCTTGTCGAAACCCCTTAAGTGTGTTACCG
The DNA here is from genome assembly GCA_026929855.1 of Poa annua. Lineage (NCBI taxonomy): Eukaryota > Viridiplantae > Streptophyta > Magnoliopsida > Poales > Poaceae > Poa > Poa annua. The sequence goes on from CM049428.1 coordinate 14,714,496, forward strand.
TAGCGGTTCGATATAACAACCGGTATGATCAAGACTCCTCTATGATCAACGACTAACTCGTAGGCCTGGACCCCATGAATTAATCCTTGTGATATAACGAATGACTTTCATCTATCAAACCTGGAAGTATAGTCTTAAACCCTTTGTCATGGCGATACTTAGCGCGTCCGAGCATCATTCTCAGATATCTCCATACCTAGCATGATCTCGTTAGCGACATCGCTATCTTCTACTTGTCTATGATATCATGTCAGCTGGTGACCTAGGTATTTGACATAATCTCACCGAGTGGGCCCTAGAGTATCTATCCAGCTGTGCGGACTGACAAATCCCGCTGTTGACCCCTCGTCTCAACTACCCCCTTCCGATACCCAAAAGTATCACCGTTATTGTCACACTATATAAGATATGACGTTTGGTGCGATCAAAGTATCTTCCAGGGATAACAATAAGAGTTGATCTCACGGTCTTAAGGCGTAATGACTATGTCCTATAAATACTGGGTATGTCCATCACATCGTTACACCTAACGATATGACTTCCATTGCCGACCGGCGCCATGCCCTATGATCGGGAAACCTCGATCATCAATCGCGCAACGAAACTAGTCTTAGTAGAGGCTACTAGGGACCTGGTTGTTTATCTACCACACCTGTATTAATGTTTCCGCTTAATACAATTATACCATGGTGTAAAGCATATAATGAACAATTGGGATATTGCCAATAAACTATGTTTATTAAGTGCCTCTAGGGCATATTCCCTTCAGCATGTGTGTATATTGTAGAGCAATTAATAACTTTACTATTCGCTATCGTCACCCTATTCCACGGTTGGATGACATGCTAGATGAATTAAGTGGTGCTGCTATTTTCTCTAAAATTTATTTGCGTAGTGGTTATCATCAAATTAGGATGAAAGAAGGTGATGAATGGAAAACTGCCTTTAAAACAAAACTTGGTTTATATGAGTGGTTGGTGATGCCTTTTGGTTTAACTAATGCACCTAGTACTTTCATGAGATTAATGAATCATGTTTTGAGGCATTTCATTGGAAAGTTTGTGGTTGTGTATTTTGATGACATATTAATTTATAGCCACAACGAAACTGAACATATTAATCACATTCGAAATGTTTAGCAAGTGCTGCGAGATAATAAGCTTTATGGTAATCTTGAGAAGTGCACGTTTTGCAAAGACAAGGTCATATTTCTGGGATTTGTTGTTTCTAAGCATGGGGTCGAGGTAGATGAATCTAAAATTGAAGCAATTAAAAATTGACCTATTCCCATGAATCTAAGTCAATTACGAAGATTTCTTGGTCTTGTTGGATTTTATAGACGTTCCGTACGAGACTTTAGTGCTATTGCTGTAGCTTTGAATGATCTTACTAAGAAAGGTGTTCCTTTTGTTTGGGGCGCTGCCCAAGATGCTGCATTTGATGAATTGAAACGTTGTTTGATTTATGCACCTTTCCTTATGCTTCCTGATTTCAATAAACAATTTGATATTGAATGTGATGCTAGTGGCGTTGGAATAGGAGGTGTGTTGATGCAAGAGGGCAAGCCGATTGCATATTTTTCTGAAAAATTGAGTGGTGCACAATTGAATTATCCTGTTTATGATAAAGAATTGTATGCTCTTGTTCGTGCTCTTGAGGTTTGGCAACATTATTTGTGGCCAAAAGAATTTATCATACATTCTGATCACGAGGTTTTGAAATTTTTGAAATGCCAAACTAATCTCAATAAACGTCATGCTAAATGGATGGAATTCATTGAATCTTTCCCATACATCATTAGGTAGAAAGGCAAAGATAATGTTGTTGCTGATGCTCTCTCTAGGAAGCACATGTTATTGTCAGCTAGATATTAAAGTTCCTGGATTGGAGAATTTGCGTGATTTATATGCTTCCGATACTGATTTTGCCACTGCCTTTGCTAAGTGTTCCGATGTGAAGACGTGGGAAAAATACCATATGCATGATGGATATTTATTTAGAGCTAACAAGTTATGTGTGCCCGAGTCGTCCGTGCGTTTGCTATTGTTACAGGAATCACATGGAGGCGGCTTGATGGGTCACTTTGGACGTGAGAAGACGTTGTTAATGTTGGCTGATCACTTTTATTGGCCACGGATGAGGCGAGATGTGGACAGGTTTGTAAAACGTTGTATCACTTGCAACAAGGCAAAGTCCAAATTAAAGCCTCGCGGTTTGTATACCCCTCTTCCTGCTCCTACTACACCATAGGAAGATATAAGCATGGATTTTGTGTTAGGATTGCCTAGGACCAGTAGAGGACATGATTCTATTTTTGTGGTAGTGGATCGTTTTTCTAAGATGGCTCATTTTATTGCCTGCCACAAAAGCGACGATGCGTCGCATATTGCTAATCTGTTTTTCAGGGACATCGTGCGCATACATGGAGTACCGAAGACGATTGTTTCTGACCGTGATGTGAAGTTCATGGGCTACTTTTGGAAGGCACTTTGGGGAAAGCTGGGGACGAAGCTGCTGTTAAGTACAACTTGTCATCCCCAAACTGATGGCCAAACGGAGGTGGTGAATCGTACACTTTCGGCGTTGCTGCGGACAATTATCAAGAAAAATCTGCGCGTGTGGGAAGAGTGTTTGCCGCATGTGGAGTTTGCATATAACAGGGCTGTACACTCCACCATGCAATTGTGTCCGTTTGAGGTGGTGTATGGTTTTAAACCCATTACACCGCTTGATTTGCTGCCGCTTCCAATTCAAGAACGTGTCAACATGGATGCATCGAAGCGAGCAGATTTTGTGAGAAAGATACATAAGAAGACTAAAGAGGCCATCGAGAAGAAAGGAAAGTACAATGCTGACCGTGTTAATAAGAAAAGAAAGGAGGTGATTTTTCAGCCCGACGATATGGTTTGGGTGCACTTTCGCAAGTACAGATTTCCGGTTCAGCGCAAGTCTAAATTGATGCCACGTGGTGATGGTCATTTCAAAGTTCTTGCCAAGATAAATAATAATGCATACAAGATAGATCTTCCTACATCTGAGTTTGGTGTGAGCAATACGTTTAATGTTGCTGATTTGACGCCATTTGCTGGAGATGACCTTGACGCGTCGAGGTCAACGCCTTTTCAAGGGGGGGAGGATGATGAGGACATCACTAGTTCTTTACCATCTTCTCATATTGATGATGTTGTTGTACAAGACACAACTAAAGGTGTGAGGATTGGACCAATGACAAGAGCTCGAACCAAGCTACTTGAGCAACAGGTGAACTCACTCTTAGTTGAATATGATGATTGTGTTAATGAGAACTTTATACTGCATAAGTCTATGCATTTATGTATGATCAGATTTATTAATAACACAAGCATTGGAGGGGGAGACGAGCTACAGCAAGGAGAAGAACAATCACTGATTTCGAATGTCAGCAAGTGCGCGAGGGAGGAGAGGGAGGCCGGCGCATCAGGGCATTGAAGGAAATCACTCATTTGCACGTTAGAGGGATCAAATGGCGCACTAGGACATAACGTATGAAGATATTAGTCTAAAGTGCAATGCATGAGGCCTGCGTGCCATGTTTAAGGCCGAACCCACCATGGGTCGGTTTGTATCAGTTTGAGTCGAACCAGGTTTGGGTTCAGATCCGAATTGAGTCCTAGTTTTGGCCAGCCCTTTTAAATAGCCAAGGGCTGCGCCATAGAGAATGCACCACGTTTAAGACAAACTCTAGATCGAATTTGCTCCAAGCATTCATCTATATTCGAGTTCCTCTGTGTTGCGCTCGGGAATTCAACCTCTCCACGGTGTTGCGCTCTGAAGATTATTATCCGAAGTTTGAGTATGATCTGTTGTTACACTGAGAATTAGTAGATTGCAAAACCGCTTCGTGGTCGGCGGCTACGTTGCAACAGTGTGAGGCGTCGCGAATATCCATTGGGTTGAAGAGCTGTTGCATTGGCAACGGGGGAACAGCCAGAGAGTTCGTCGGAATCTTGCAAGTTATCTTTCACCATCATCCATCCACCCACCGCTCACTGAGAAGATCGGGCAACCCCTTATCAGGTTGCTCGAGTTGGAGATGTCGGACATGGTGTCGGCTGCAGCGCACGGCTTGAAGAGAGAGCTAGCAGCGTGCGAGAGAGCAGCGCGAGAGAGAGCTAGCAGCGCGCGGAGAGAGAAGGCAGCGTGCAGGAGAGAGAAGCGTGGAAGGAGAGAGGCGACGGCCGGCCGGCCGGACGAACGCGGGCGGCGCGCTAGGGCTAGGTTTAGGATTAATGGGTGTCTGATACCATATAGAAGATTGCATGGAACTCACGATAATATTGATCGGGTGCATAATACGTATTATATAGGTACAAGGGAGGCAGTCGTATCCTTATCTATACATAGAAGGAGTAGATTTGCCATACAAATAATACATGCACAATATATCTCAACAGCAGCACCATGGAAAATCCATGGCCCTCCTTCCATCACCCGGTTCCAATCTCCCAGACAATAAAATTGAGCCAAGAATAAATTTGCTCCTTTCGTCTTGAAGTTCACATCCTGTGCCGGTGCCCATGCGTTTCTCATTTGCTTGAACATTGCAGCGTGGCTGAAAGGTTTGCTGGAGTGAACCCTAAAGATCGCCAACCATCTCACCTTCCCCACCACCAGATCGTCAAATTCTCCTAACAAATCAAGGTCCGTTTCCTCTTCTCCACAAAGATGGATGCCTTGAAATCTATCTTCTAGTTCCTGCTCAAAATCAACATGCCATGTACCTGTCGCTCGCCCTTGATCCGTCGCTCCCTTCGCCTGATCCGTTGCCTCGACGAAGGCCCCGGGCACAGGCTCCGTTGGTGGCGGCTGTGCGCCTCCCTCCGCCGTGCAATCGTCCGTAAGTCCGCGAACCCCCTGGGGGGCGAATATGAACTGGTCGCACGTCAAAGAACTAAAGATCACGATGATCTCACCGAAAATTGTGATAAATTTGGTGGACTCTCATGGCGGTCGCGAGAGGAACTAGGGAACCCTAGGAACCTAGCGGATAATATGGTTTCTTGATCAGGGACACAGAACCAGGAATTTTCTTTTCTTATTTTAGTCTCGGTTCTTGTTGCAGTTCTATGGAGTAATTTTTTTAAAAATGTTTAACGAGCTGACATGATGATATCCTTTCATGGATTTTTTTTTGGGTCGAACAAAATTACACTATAATTATCTGTTCAATTATGATTTTTTTTTGGTTGAACAAAATTAACTACAATTTGGAACGAAAAAGACGTACGAGCCAATCTGCAAAAGAGGAAGCCCAAGGAGCAAACGGGCATAGCACACACGGTCAGATATCTTGGCCGTGTGTGATATGCTTGTTTATAGCTCGGTCTCCGATGCTGTCGATTTTTTCGTCTTATAACCAACTATATTGATTTTACGAAAACTTACATTGATCTTACGATCAATTATTAGATGCATAGTAGAAACATACATGAGTCCGGTCGGACACCACAATGACAAAACACAACACATGTTAGGAAACAAAACAAAACAAAGCAGAGGTCGGGGAGATCAATCTAGCTAGGCACCGAGATGGTGGACACACACATTCAGGTACACCAGCGGGAGTCTCGCATTATGGACATGCTCTGAGTTGAACTGGACACGCAGCAAACGACGGTGCCCCTCATCCGACGAGCAGACGTGATGATATCCTTTCACGGATTTTTTTTTAGTGTTGAACAAAAGTACACTATAATTATCTGTTCAACTATGAATTTTAATTAAGGGAAAATCTCTAATTCAGCTCCAGGTTTGTCGAACACTTCTTTCGTGTTGAAAATATGCCCTATAGGCAATAATAAAATGTTATTATCATATTTTCATGTTTATGTCATATGTTTATTTTTCATGCTATAATTGTATTATACGGAAATATTATACATGTATGGTTGCATAACAATACTGTATCTCTAATAAGTCTCTACTAGACTACTAGATTAGCTCAATAAGCGAAAGCGTCGGTGGGCGCCCGAGGGGCCCACACCACATGGCGGCGCGACCAAGGGTGGGCTGCGCCACCGCATGGTGTGGCCGTCTCGTGGCTCTTCTCCGTCTCCTCTTCGGACTTCATGACCGTGGCATGAAAAATAGGGACTTTGGTTTTGTTTTGTCCAATTTTGAGAATATTTTCAGAACAACTTTTCTGAAATCTAAAACATGAACTAGCACTGTGACATCTTATTAATATGTTAGTCCTAGAAAATGCATAAAAATAATATAAAGTGAATATAAAACATGTAGCAATTGATATAATATAAGTATGGAACAAAAAAAATTATGGATACGTTTGAGACGTATCAAAAGCGCAATTTGCTATTGTGTGTGGACCAGCTAGATTTTGGGATCAAGAGATCTTTTGGTACATCATGATGACTTGTGTGATCATGCATAACATGATCATAGATGATGAGCATGGAGAAGAAGAACACGACTACAGCTATGAATTGATGGGACAACCGGTGCAAGTTCAAGAAAAAAAGAGAAGATCACCCGGTTCATTGCCTCCTACCATGTCATTTGAACCAATGAGGTGCATGATGAGCTCCATAACGATATCATGACGGAGTGGTGGGCTTGGAATGGAGGAAAATGATGTTCCTGTTGTATGATTGTATGTTCTATGATACATTTATTTTATCTTGTATGTGTTGATGTTGTATTTGTTATTGCTATTCAAACTATTTATTCGTGTTGTAAGAATAATTAAGCTATTTGTTGTTGGTTTATTGTGTGTGTTTGATCTTTGTTGCTCATATTTGTGTGTAGATTGTTGTTTGTTCAGCGCGTGGTCCTGGAAAAACACCCAAAACACCTGCGCACATATGACATATATAAAGTTTTAACGCGTATGTGTTTTGCGAACCGCAGCCGCACGCGCGAAATGTCTTACATCTCGCGCTAAACTACTTATGCAACGTCAAAAATGATAGTGGGGGCTGCTGGAGATACTCTTATAAGCTGGGATCAAAATATATAGAGGCGCATGGAGGAGACGCGTAGGCACGGCCTGGATCGAAAATTTGAGCCTTTTGTTTTAATCTAGGATAATCACACTTTTTTTAGAAACACAGTACAAATGTATACGCTCACTGTGCACACTCCCTCTTACGAATGCACACACGTACACCCTACCCCAATGAGCACACTCCGAAATGTTGAGCCGACGGATCGAGTTTTAAGATTGACGAATTCACCATGGACGCCTCGCTATGACGGGAACGTCGCCTCCCATTAAAAGAATATTTCACATAAATGCAACACACAGACGTCAAACCTGAGTTTTGAATTCTGATATGCTGAGCGTACAACCACCCTGCTAACCATCAAACCACAGACGGATAGTCACACCTTTATTAATCAACTATATGGTCTTGAGTTTTTTATTTATTTTGAGCTGTCCAAAAGTTTGGTAGTATCCAACATAGTTAAGTATTCTTATAACTATATATTAATATCCCTAATTTTGGTATGAAAAAATCAGAGAGTTTTGAACTGGAATATGTGCATTGTTTAGATTTTTGGGTATAATCTTCTCATGCTTCGTAAAGCAGTACCTATGAAGATATTGCCAATTAAAGATTAAGCTCAACATACTGGGGGAATTCATTACTATCACATTCACCGGGATTTGAATACTGTATGCTGTGATTTCTACGTTTTGAAATACTGAATGGAAATACAGACCTAACAGTTTGAGTATTACTAGCAGGCTAGCGCCAACTATGCCATCCAGCAGAACTAGACACCGATTGCTTCCGAATTATATTATGGGATGTCGCCAAGTAACTGTTATAGGAGATAGCAAGAAACGACGAAGAGCGGAACGATCAAACCAACGAGGACACGAGATTTTAACGTGGAAAACCCCTCCAAACAAAGGAGAGGAAAAAATCACGGGCGCCAGCCAGCAATACTTCACTATATCGGGTGAGATTACAAACGTCGTGGGTTTACAATGTGTGGCTTACCCCAATAGGCGACTTACAAGATGTATTTATAGAGGGCAGAAACCCTAAGTCGGTTGCGATCCGACTCGGATACGATCCGTACCGTACCGCGGGGCCTGCCGCCCCCGCACCCCCGCGAGCGCAGGATGGCCGGTGGGCTAACTTCCTCGCTACGCTTCTGACCAAGCCTCCCGGCGACGGGCCTCCGCTTCGCTCCGAAGTTAGCCGCTCACTTCACTTCATCATATGAATTTGGATCACCATAAAACAACACTCCACCTTGAGACAAATTCCATCTTGTAGTATGAACGAGAACCTTCACCCCTGAAACAACAAAGAGAACACTTTCGGCGCCCAAATAGCCTCTTGGGCTAAACAGTGATACCAACTAAGTCTGAGCATAACTCAAACTTAGATACAGGAACAGTCTTTGTCATCATATCAGCTGGATTATCAAGAGTACTAATCTTGCATACCTTCAACTTACCTTGTGCAACAACATCACGCACATAATGGTATTTGATGTCAATGTGCTTTGTTCTCTCATGTAACATCTGACCCTTAGTAAGGTAAATAGCACTCTGACTATCACAAAACAGGTTAATGCAAGTATCAACTCCACAAAGCTCAGCAAACAAACCTTTCAACCAAACAGTTTCTTTAACTGCTTCTGCAGTGGCCATGTATTCAGCCTCCGTGGTGGATTGGGCAACAACTGGCTGAAGTGTTGCCTTCCAACTAACAGCACAACTACCAATGGTGAACACATAACCTGTGAGGGACCTCCTCTTATCCAAATCGGCAGCAAAATCTGAATCCACATAGCCAACGAGTCCCTCACTAGCTCTGCCAAACTTCAAGCAAGCATCAGACGTGCCACAGAGGTACCTGAAAATCCACTGAACAACTTTCCAATGTTCTTTACCAGGATTAGCCATGTATCTACTCACCAAAGACATAGCATATGATAAATCAGGTCGAGAACAGTGAAGGGGATCGTGGGCAGAAAACAATAATTTTCCTAGCAGCGATATCCTTAAACTAGCCAAGATCTATTCTATGCAGATATAGTAGTACGAACGGAGATCGGAATACATACCCTTGTAGACCGAAAGCGGGGATTACGTTCCCGCACAAACGTTGTCGATGAAGACCGACGAAGCCGACCTCAAGGTCGTGTAGAGGAAGCAGGCCTCCGAGTACCGCTAGCGCAGCACCTCGCAGGGAGTCGCACACGTACGGTGGAGACGACGCCTCCGAAGCTCCAGTCCAGGACGAGCAGCGGAAGACTTGGACCGGAACACCAGCAGCGCGGCAGCGGGCTATGGTGGAGGAGATCCCCGACTCCTCTTGCTCGGCGCGGCTCCAACTTGGGAACCACGAGATCGAGAGAGAAATCAGGAATTAATTGGTGAATTAAAAGGCTGGGGGTGCCCCTTCTTATATAGGCTCCCAAGGGGAGCCAACCTTGCCAGCCAGGCAATGTGGGACTAACCCCCCACAGCCTGGTTCGGCTAGGGAGTGCGCCGCCCCCTTGGTGGGCCCCTTGTGGCCCACCTTGGCCGGCCCTCCTGGCCCCCACCGAATTCCCCTAGGGAATTTTCCCCTCTTGGGCCTTCTTTCGTCCGGAAGGCCATTTAGGGAAATCTGCCTTAATAAATTCGAAAATAAATATATAAAATCATATTTGCATATTAATAACACTAATTAATATCAAACATAATATATATAATATTTCCTAGCTCCGAAAACTCTTTCGGCGCCGCCCGATCTCCATCGGACCTCTCCCGGGACGTTCCCGGTGATCTCCTTCCTTTCCGGTTGTCTTGTCGAAACCCCTTAAGTGTGTTACCCTAGCGGTTCGATATAATATCAGGTATGATCAAGACTCCTCAATGATCAACGACTAACTCGTAGGCCTGGACCCTCTGAATTAATCCCTGAGATATAACGAATGACTTTCATCTATCAAACCTGAACGTGAAGTCTTAGACCTTTTGCCATAGCGATACTTAGCACGTCCGAGTGTCGTTCCATAGATATCTCCATACCTAATCCCGACCTCTTTACCGATGATGCCATCTTCTACTCGTTCATGATCTCATGTCTCCGTGACCTAGTCACATGCTTGCAAGCTCATTAGACAAGATCTCACCGAGTGGGCCCGAGAGTATATATCCTGCTATGCGGACTGGCAAATCCCGCTCTTGACCCCTCGTCTCAACTACTCCTTTCCGATACCCAAAAGTATCACCGTTATTGTCATACTAAATAAGATACGATGTTTGGTGCAATCAAAGTATCTTCGGGGAATATCAATAAGAGTTGATCTCACGGTCAAAGGTGTAACGACTATGTTCTCCAAATCTGGGTATGTCCATCACATTGCTCTCCAGCGATATGACTCTAATTGCCGACCTGCGCCATGCCCCATGACCGGGAAACCTCGATCATCAATCGCGCAACGAAACTAGTCTTAGTAGAGGCTACTAGGGACCTGGTTGTTTACGTATCACACCCGCATTAATGTTTCCGCTTAATACGGTTCTACCATGACACAAAAACCTATTATGAACAAACGAGATATGATAAAGAATACACTTTATTAATTACCTCTAGGGCATATCTCCTTCAGTCTCCCACTTGCACTAGAGTACAACTTAATCTAGATTACAACTTGGTAAAAGCTTAACACCCATAGCTAACTGGTGTTGTTCATGCTTATCAAGCGGAAGAGGCTTCGTCAGCGGATCTGCCACATTCAGATCCGTATGCACTTTGCAAATCTTCACATCGCCTCCTTGTACGTACTGACGTATCACATGGAAGCGTCGGAGAATGTGTTTGGCGGTGGAGTGAGACCTCGGCTCCTTGGCGTTCGCAATGGCACCCGTATTGTCGCAGAAGAGGATCACGGGGTCTTGCACGCTCGAGAACATTCCAAGTTCGATGACGAACTTCCTCAGCCACACAGCTTCATTCGCGGCCTCGCAGGCAGCAATGTACTCCGACTCCATTGTAGATTGTGCGACTATGGGTTGCTTCCCACTTCTCCAGCACACGGCGCCTCCATTCACCTTGAACACGTAACCTGTCTGTGACTTACAGTCATCGGGGTCTGAGCAGAAACTTGCATCTACGTAACCCGTTACGCCAAGTTCCTCATCGCAGCCACCATACACAAGGAACATTTCCTTTGTCTTATTGAGATACTTAAGAATGCTCTTAACAGCTATCCAATGCGGCATTCCAGGATTACTCTGGAACCGGCTTGTCAAACTTAGAGCTAATGCCACATCCGGTCTAGTACTCAACATTGCATACATGATCGATCCTATGGCTGAAGCATAAGGATGTTTCGTCATTTCGGCCTTACCCAGTTCCGTTACCGGACACTGCGCCTTACGCAATACCTTATTCTTGATAACCGGCAGAGAACCCTTCTTTGCCTTCTCCATATGAAAACGCTTCAATATTTTATCAAGATAAGTACTCTGACTTAGTGCTAATAGGCGTCTTGATCTATCACGGTAGATCTTTATGCCTAAAACATACGCAGCTTCTCCTAAGTCCTTCATGGAAAACTTACTGTTTAAATATTCCTTCACGCTATTCAGAAGTTCCACATCATTCCCTATTAGCAATATGTCGTCAACATACAGTGCTAAGAACACAACTGAGCTCCCACTCATTTTCTTGTAAATACAGGTCTCTTCCACATTCTGGATAAATCCAAAACCTTTGATTACCTCATCAAAGCGAAGATTCCAGCTCCGAGATGCCTGCTTCAATCCATAGATGGATCGCTGAAGCTTGCACACCTTGTTAGCACTTCCTGGATCGACAAAACATTCCGGCTGTACCATGTACAACTCTTCCTCAATGTTTCCATTCAGGAAGGCCGTTTTGACATCCATCTGCCAGATTTCATAATCATAGTAGGCAGCTACCGCTAACAAAATCCGAATAGACTTAAGCATCGCTACCGGTGAAAAAGTTTCATCGTAGTCAATTCCATGAACTTGTCGGAAACCTTTTGCGACAAGCCGAGCTTTATAGACGGTCACATTACCATCAGCATCAGTCTTCTTCTTAAAGATCCACTTATTCTCGACGGCCTTGCGCCCTTCGGGAATATCCACCAAGGTCCACACTTGGTTATCATACATGGATCCTATTTCGGATTTCATGGCTTCAAGCCATTTCTCGGACTCTAGACTCTCCATCGCCTCCTTGTAGTTCGTAGGTTCGTCTTGCTCGACTAGCATGACGGTGCAAACCATATTGCCATACCATTCTGGTGGGATCCGAGATCTACCAGACCTACGAGGTAGAACATCTTCCTCGACAGTTTCTCCCACTCCTTCCACGGAGGATGTTTCCGGAATTGCTTCCGTTGCGCCACTCCGAATCTCGAGTTCAGGATCAACGATTTCATCGAGGTCTACCTTCCTCCCACTTACTCCTTTCGCGAGAAATTCCTTCTCTAGAAAAGCACCGGTCTTCGCGACAAAAGTTTTGCCCTCAGCTTGGTTGTAGAAGGTGTACCCAACGGTTTCCCGCGGATATCCTACAAAGACGACTTTCTCCGACTTCGGTTCGAGTTTGTCGGGCTGTAGTTTCTTAACGTACGCCTCACAACCCCAAACCTTCAGAAACGATAACTTAGGCTTATGGCCATACCATAATTCATACGGCGTCGTTTCAACGGACTTGGACGGAGCCCTATTTAAAATGAATGCGGCTGTTTCTAACGCATAACCCCAGAAGGACACTGGCAGATCGGTAAGAGACATCATAGATCGGACACTATCCAGTAGAGTACGATTACGTCGCTCGGACACACCGTTACGCTGCGGCGTTCCGGAGGGCGTAAGTTGGGGCACTATGCCACATCTCTTCAGATGTGTGCCAAACTCAAAACTCAAGTACTCTCCACCGCGATCGGACCGGAGATGCTTGATTTTCCTATTAAGCTGATTCTCAACTTCACTCTGGAATTCTTTGAACTTTTCAAACGTTTCAGACTTGTGTTTCATCAAATAGATATAACCGTATCTACTCAAGTCATCAGTGAAGGTGACGAAGTAACGATAACCATTGCGTGTCGAAACGCTCATTGGTCCACATACGTCTGTATGTATGATCCCCAACAAATCCGACGCCCGTTCAACGAAACCTTTGAACGGTGTCCTGGTCATTTTGCCCATGAGGCATGGTTCACATGTATCGAGGGATCCGAAATCCAACGAGTCCAAGAGTCCATCGGAGTGGAGTCGCTTCATGCGCTTTATACCAATATGACCAAGACGGCAATGCCACAAAAACATGGCGGTATCGTCACTACACTTAATTCGTTTGGCTTCTATGTTATGGATGTGAGTACTACGATCGAGATTCAACAAGAATAAACCATTACTCTCAGGAGCATCAACATAAAAGATATCATTCATATAAATAGCACAATTGCTTGACACTGATTTAAATGAATAACCGTCTTGTAACAGGCAAGACCCATTTATAATGTTTACACTCAAGGATGGCACAAAATAACATTTATTTAAAACCAAAACTAATCCCGATGGTAGATGCAGAGGGAGCGTGCCGACAGCCACCACGTCGACTCTCGATCCGTTGCCGACGCGCATCGTCACCTCATCCTTCGCCAGCCGCCTTCTATTCCGTAACTCCTCCTGAGAGTTACATATATGAGCAACAGAACCAGTATCAAATACCCACGTATTTCTCCGGGCGGATGTAAGGTACACATCTATAACATGTATATCAAATATACCTTTCTCTTTGTCGACCGTCTTGCCAGACTTCCTATCCTCCAGATACTTGGGGCAGTTGCGCTCAGGTGATCCGATGGTTACCTCCATCTTCTTCAGCTTGATTTCTAATTCGGCCACTTCGAGCATCTTTAGGATTTCCGACATGGGTTTTGACGTCCCTTTCATGCCGTAGTCCACTATGGCGTTCTTATAGCTAGGGGGCAGAGAAATCAGCACCCTATCAATCACCAACTCCTCTGGGATCACACTTCCCAAATCACTCAGAAGTCGAGCGCAGCCAAACAACTTGGCCAAGTGCTCACTGATATTGTCGTGCTCTTCCATCTGGGCTGAGAAGAGAAGCACAGTTGCCTCGTACGTCTCAGCCTTGACTTGTCGTGCAAAAACAACCATGAGTTCAGTGATTATTTCATAAGCACCCTTGTTCATGAAGCGGTTTTGCAGGTCAGTCTCCATGGCAAAGAGCATGCCACTCTGGACATAAGAAGAAATCTCCGCTTTCACCCCATGGACAATCCTTTCGATTTCCGGGGCAGAGCTGGGAAGATCACCTAAGGGGGAATCAAGGATGTAGGCCACCTTGTGGGTTTCAAGGATGGACTTCAGATCGCGGAACCAGGACACGAAGTTAGACCCATCGGTCTTAAGCTTCTCTTTCTCAATGAACAGGTTCAGGTTAAAGGAGGGGTGAGACATCTACAATGGAATTTGCAACAACATAAGACTTTGTTCATAATAATTTTTAGTTATAGTATTTTAGAAAATAACTAACATAACTCCCACTCAAACGAACATCCCTCCTGGTCGTTTAAGCGATTACACGACCCCCATCCATTGCACCACCCCTCATCATCAAAGCCGGCGGCACAACTTCAAGAGTAGACAAAATCGTCCGTCACACCAATTTTGTGACTCGTGCTCGGCCTTTCGGCCTTCCTGTTCCGAGGCCATACTTCTGAGTATGCTAGGCTCGCCACCAAAGACCTCCACGCTGACGCTTGTGCAACATGGCTTACACCCACCGTATGCGAACGAAGATATGTCTGACACCCGATCATCACGGCCTGCCTCATAACGTAGAACTTTATTGGTGGTGCGCGTTGGAGGGAGAACACTAGTGGTATTTTGAAGGGATCATCTTATTCAACTACCGCCGTGTAACACACAATCACACACAAAATAAGATGCACACAAAACATCAAATGTAATGCAATGTGATACAGTCCATCGCGCCATGGTCTTCTTGGCGCCCGCAGTTTATAAACAATTTAATAAACCTTCCTTGACCATATCACATAGCCCCTGCAAAATAAAGTTAGACGCTTCTACTTTATCTTTTGCATATTTTACGTGGCTTGGGGCTTTCGTAAATAGAACCGCTTCATACCTACGAATCTTATGACCACAACAACGATCCAATAATTGCATGTTTAAGCATCCCTTTCGGGCCCTCCATTGAAAATGCGAAGACCAACTAAAGAGAGAGAAACTGTCACCCGCCAGCCACAGATACGGTACAAGCCGTATGTCAGTAGTGGAACCAGTCTCGCGTAAGCGTACGCGTAAAGTCGGTCCGGGCCGCTTCATCAACTCAATGCCGCTGGAATACACAAGTGCACGCTAGAGGGTAGCAAATAACAGGAACGGTGCCCCCGTGCAAAGCACGGGTTCTAACAGCGTACAGCTATATCTTACGATAGATCGACTCTGATACCACTGAAGGGGATCGTGGGCAGAAAACAATAATTTTCCTAGCAACGATATCCTTAAACTAGCCAAGATCTATTCTATGCAGATATAGTAGTACGAACGGAGATCGGAATACATACCCTTGTAGACCGAAAGCGGGGATTACGTTCCCGCACAAACGTTGTCGATGAAGACCGACGAAGCCGACCTCAAGGTCGTGTAGAGGAAGCAGGCCTCCGAGTACCGCTAGCGCAACACCTCGAAGGGAGTCGCACACGTACGGTGGAGACGACGCCTCCGAAGCTCCAGTCCAGGACGAGCAGCGGAAGACTTGGACCGGAACACCAGCAGCGCGGCAGCGGGCTATGGTGGAGGAGATCCCCGACTCCTCTTGCTCGGCGCGGCTCCAACTTGGGAACCACGAGATCGAGAGAGAAATCAGGAATTAATTGGTGAATTAAAAGGCTGGGGGTGCCCCTTCTTATATAGGCTCCCAAGGGGAGCCAACCTTGCCAGCCAGGCAATGTGGGACTAACCCCACACAGCCTGGTTTGGCTAGGGAGTGCGCCGGCCCCTTGGTGGGCCCCTTGTGGCCCACCTAGGCCGGCCCTCCTGGCCCCCACCGAATTCCCCTAGGGAATTTTCCCCTCTTGGGCCTTCTTTCGTCCGGAAGGCCCATTTAGGGAAATCTGCCTTAATAAATTCGAAAATAAATATATAAAATCATATTTGCATATTAATAACACTAATTAATATCAAACATAATATATATAATATTTCCTAGCTCCGAAAACTCTTTCGGCGCCGCCCGATCTCCATCGGACCTCTCCCGGGACGTTCCCGGTGATCTCCTTCCTTTCCGGTTGTCTTGTCGAAACCCCTTAAGTGTGTTACCCTAGCGGTTCGATATAATATCAGGTATGATCAAGACTCCTCAATGATCAATGACTAACTCGTAGGCCTGGACCCCCTGAATTAATCCCTGAGATATAACGAATGACTTTCATCTATCAAACCTGAACGTGAAGTCTTAGACCTTTTGCCATAGCGATACTTAGCACGTCCGAGTGTCGTTCCATAGATATCTCCATACCTAATCCCGACCTCGTTACCGACGATGCCATCTTCTACTCGTTCATGATCTCATGTCTCCGTGACCTAGTCACATGCTTGCAAGCTCATTAGACAAGATCTCACCGAGTGGGCCCGAGAGTATCTATCCTGCTACGCGGACTGGCAAATCCCGCTCTTGACCCCTCGTCTCAATACTCCTTTCCAATACCCAAAAGTATCACCGTTATTGTCATACTAAATAAGATACGACGTTTGGTGCAATCAAAGTATCTTCGGGGAATATCAATAAGAGTTGATCTCACGGTCAAAGGTGTAATGACTATGTTCTCCAAATCTGGGTATGTCCATCACATCACTCTCCAGCGATATGACTCTCATTGCCGACCGGCGCCATGCCCCATGACCGGGAAACCTCGATCATCAATCGCGCAACGAAACTAGTCTTAGTAGAGGCTACTAGGGACCTGGTTGTTTACGTATCACACCCGCATTAATGTTTCCGCTTAATACGGTTCTAGCATGACACAAAAACCTATTATGAACAAACGAGATATGATAAAGAATACACTTTATTAATTGCCTCTAGGGCATATCTCCTTCAAACAGACCATAGCATACATCGAGGAACCAACAGCACTAGAATAGGGAACTCCAGACATGTACTCCATATCATCATCAGTAGTAGGACATTGAGTAGATGACAACTTAAAATGAGAAGCAATAGGAGTACTAACAGATTTTGCATCATGCATGTTAAAACGATGAAGAACTTTCTTAATGTAACTCTGCTGACTAAGAAATAAGAACCCAGACTTTCTATCACGTGTAATTTCCATACCTAGGATTTTCTTAGCAGCACCAAGATCCTTCATCTCAAATTCGCTACTCAACTGTGACTTGAGAGCAGCGACATCTTTCATGATCTTGGCAGCAATCAACATGTCATCGACATATAACAGCAAGTATATAGGTGATCCATCAACCAACTTAATGTACACACATCTATCAAATTCAGACCTCTTAAAACCATGTGACAACATAAATGAATCAAACCTTTTATACCATTGACGAGGGGATTGTTTCAAACCGTAGAGAGACCTTTTCAACTTACAAACAAGATCCTCCTTACCCGGCACTATGAACCCTTCTGGCTGGTCCATGTATATCTCCTCCTCCAACTAACTGTGCAGAAACGCAGTTTTAACATCTAACTGCTCAAGCTCAAGATCACGCATAGCAACAATGGAGAAAAATGTCCGAATAGAACTATGCTTGACAACCGGAGAGAAAACATCATTGAAATCAATATCAGGGATTTGACTGAAACCTTTTGCCACTAACCTTGCCTTAAATCTTGGAGGCTCACTTGGAGACAAACCATCCTTTCTCTTGAAGATCCACTTACAGCGGACAGCCTTCTTTTGTTTAGGCAAGCGCACTGCATCTCCTCTTGCATAGCAGAGATCCATTTATCACGATCACTTGTGGCAATAGCTTCAGTATACGTGGACGGCTCATGTCCATGCTCCACCTGTTCTGCACAACTCAGAGCATAATTAACAATGTTACACTCCTCAACTAACCGTGTAGGTTTAACAATATTCCTCCTTGTTCTGCGATCAGCGATGGACTGATTTTCTGGCTGCAAAACAGGAGGTGAGTGCTGAACAGTATCATTATCAGAATCATCTGATGTATCACCATCATTGTCAACGATGACATTATCCTTTTCCACAGGATGCTCCACCTCGACACGAACCTGTTCCTCATCAGAACTTTCTGAAACATCTGAGGACAACTTATCAAAGTACATAACAGATTCATTGAAAACAACACTCCTGCTCATGAATGCCTTGTTAGTTTCAGGATTCCACAACTTATATCCTTTTATTCCCGAACCATAACCAATGAAAACAGACTTAATAGCTCTCGGCTCTAACTTTTCATTATCAACATGAGCATAAGCAGTGCAACCGAAAACCTTAAGCTGTGAATAATCAGCAGGAGTACCAGACCATACCTCAATGGGAGTTTTCTTGTCGAGGGGAATAGATGGTGACCTGTTTATCAAGTAACATGCGGTGGCAGCCGCCTCAGCCCAAAAACGCTTACTCATGCGAGCGTTAGATATCATGCAGCGAGCTTTAGACATGATAGTCCTGTTCATCCGCTCCGCTACTCCGTTCTGCTGAGGCGTGTACGGGATGGTGAGGTGCCTGACAATCCCTTCTGCTCTGCAATAATCATTAAAAACATTCGAACAAAATTCACCACCATTGTCAGTACGAAGAATTTTCACCTTCCTCTCAGTTTGCCTTTCTATCATAGCTTTCCACTCTTTAAAAGCAGCAAACGAATCATCCTTATTTTTCATGAAATAAGGCCAAACTCTCCTAGAGTAATCATCAATAATAGTAAGCATATAACGAGCACCACCATATGAGGGCTTACGTGACGGCCCCCAAACATCAGCATGTACATAATCAAGTGTACCTTTGGTGGTATGAACAGAAGCATTGAACTTAACTCTCGTGTGCTTACCAAATATGCAATATTCACAAAATTACATCTTACCCAAACTGCAGTCATGCAGCAACTCTCTCTTGATCAATTCTGCCATACCAAGTTCGCTCATGTGTCCAAGACGCTTATGCCAGAGGTTAGTTTTATTTGCATCATCATGAGAAACAGCAGCAACAGTACCAGATAAAATATTGCCTCTAAGAACATATAACTTAGCAGAATTCATATCACCAACCATAGTAATGAGAGAACCTTTTGATACCTTCAGGAGTCTGTTCCCCCCGGTATACTTGTACCCGTCACAATCAAGGGTACTGAGCGAGATCAAATTTCTCGCCATGGTTGGTATGTGCTTCACGTCCGTCAACGTGCGTGTCATGCCATCATGGGTCTTGATCTGAACTGATCCAACGCCAGCAATGGTGCATTGTTGGTCGTTCCCCACACGCACAAAGTCTCCAGTCTACACTAACTCATAAGAACTGAACCAATCTCTGTTACAGCAAATATGAAAAGAACATGCAGAATCTAGAATCCATTCATCCTGACGTGAAACACATGCAGCTAAAACAGCTAGGCATTCGCCATCAGAACTACCATCAACAACAGCAGCCTCACCGGTATCATTACCTTCATTATTTTTCTGTTGGTAAGTACCTTTTCTTTTCTCCTTGTTCTGCAGTTTCCAACAATCATCAATGTTGTGGTTAGTCTTCTTACAATACATGCAGAACTTATCACGGCCTTTAGACTTTGAGCGACCTCTGTCGCCCTTGCTCTTGTCTCTGTTGTTGTTGTAGTTGTTGTTGTCTCGCTGCTGAGGCCTACCACGGACCTCCAAAGCATCACCCTTCGAAGAGGATGACTCCT
Source organism: Poa annua (assembly GCA_026929855.1). Taxonomy (NCBI): domain Eukaryota; kingdom Viridiplantae; phylum Streptophyta; class Magnoliopsida; order Poales; family Poaceae; genus Poa; species Poa annua. The sequence continues at coordinate 14,734,432 of CM049428.1, forward strand.
CCTTCTGTACCATACCCTTCATCTTTTCCCTCGTCATGAGGGTCTCATAAAATTCAGAAGTGGTTAGTTCATCACGACTAAGCAGTATGTGAAGGAGATATGCCCTAGAGGCAATTAATAAAGTGTATTCTTTATCATATCTCGTTTGTTCATAATAGGTTTTTGTGTCATGCTAGAACCGTATTAAGCGGAAACATTAATGCGGGTGTGATACGTAAACAACCAGGTCCCTAGTAGCCTCTACTAAGACTAGTTTTGTTGCGCGATTGATGATCGAGGTTTCCCGGTCATGGGGCATGGCGCAGGTCGGCAATGAGAGTCATATCGCTGGAGAGCGATGTGATGGACATACCCAGATTTGGAGAACATAGTCGTTACACCTTTGACCGTGAAATCAACTCTTATTGATATTCCCCGAAGATACTTTGATTGCACCAAACGTCGTATCTTATTTAGTATGACAATAACGGTGATACTTTTGGGTATCGGAAAGGAGTAGTTGAGACGAGGGGTCAAGAGCGGGATTTGCCAGTCCGCATAGCAGGATAGATACTCTCGGGCCCACTCGGTGAGATCTTGTCTAATGAGCTTGCAAGCATGTGACTAGCTCACGGAGACATGAGATCATGAACGAGTAGAAAATGGCATCGTCGGTAACGAGGTCGGGATTAGGTATGGAGATATCTATGGAAAGACACTCGGACGTGCTAAGTATCGCTATGGCAAAAGGTCTAAGACTTCACGTTCAGGTTTGATAGATGAAAGTCATTCGTTATATCTCAGGGATTAATTCAGGGGGTCCAGGCCTACGAGTTAGTCGTTGATCATACCTGATATTATATCGAACCGCTAGGGTAACACACTTAAGGGGTTTCGACAAGACAACCGGAAAGGAAGGAGATCACCGGGAGCGTCCCGGGAGAGGTCCGATGGAAATCGGGCAGCGCCGAAAGAGTTTTCGGAGCTAGGAAATATTATATATATTATGTTTGATATTAATTAGTGTTATTAATATGCAAATATGATTTTATATATTTATTTTCGAATTTATTAAGGCAGATTTCCCTAAATGGCCCTTCCGGACGAAAGAAGGCCCAAGAGGGGAAAATTCCCTAGGGGAATTCGGTGGGGGCCAGGAGGGCCGGCCTAGGTGGGCCACAAGGGGCCCACCAGGGGGCCGGCGCACTCCCTTGGCCGAACCAGGCTGTGGGGGGTTAGTCCTACATTGCCTGGCTGGCAAGGTTGGCTCCCCTTGGGAGCCTATATAAGAAGGGGCACCCCCAGCCTTTTAATTCACCAATTAATTCCTGATTTCTCTCTCGATCTCGTGGTTCCCAAGTTGGAGCCGCGCCGAGCAAGAGGAGTCGGGGATCTCCTCCACCATAGCCCGCTGCCGCGCTGCTGGTGTTCCGGTCCAAGTCTTCCGCTGCTCGTCCTGGACTGGAGCTTCGGAGGCGTCGTCTCCACCGTACGTGTGCGACTCCCTGCGAGGTGCTGCGCTAGCGGTACTCGGAGGCCTGCTTCCTCTACACGACCTTGAGGTCGGCTTCGTCGGTCTGCATCGACAACGTTTGTGCGGGAACGTAATCCCCGCTTTCGGTCTACAAGGGTACGTATTCCGATCTCCGTTCGTACTACTATATCTGCATAGAATAGATCTTGGCTAGTTTAAGGATATCGTTGCTAGGAAAATTATTGTTTTCTGCCCACGATCCCCTTCAGTGGTATCAGAGCCGATCTATCGCAGATATAGCTGTACGCTGTTAGAACCCGTGCTCTGCACGGGGGCACCGTTCCTGTTATTTGCTACCCTCTAGCGTGCACTTGTGTATTCCAGCGGCATTGAGTTGATGAAGCGTCCCAGACCGACTTTACGCGTACGCTTACGCGAGACTGGTTCCACTACTGACATACGGCTTGTACCGTATATGTGGCTGGCGGGTGTCAGTTTCTCTCTCTTTAGTTGGTCTTCGCATTTTCAATGGAGGGCCCGAAAGGGATGCTTAAACATGCAATTATTGGATCGTTGTTGTGGTCATAAAATTCGTAGGTATGAAGCGGTTCTATTTACGAAAGCCCCAAGCCACGTAAAATATGCAAAAGATAAAGTAGAAGCGTCTAACTTTATTTTGCAGGGGCTATGTGATATGGTCAAGGTAGGTTTATTAAATTGTTTATAAACTACGGGCGCCAAGAAGACCATGGCGCGACGGACTATATCACATTGCATTACATTTGATGTTTTGTGTGATTGTGTGTTACACGGCGGTAGCTGAATAAGATGATCCCTTCAAAATACCACTAGTGTTCTCCCTCCAACGCGCACCACCAATAAAGTTTTACGTTATGTGGCAGGCCGTGATGATCGGGTGTCAGACATATCTTCGTTCGCATACGGTGGGTGTAAGCCATGTTGCACAAGCGTCAGCGTGGAGGTCTTTGGTGGCGAGCCTAGCATACTTAGAGGTATGGCCTCGGAACAGGAAGACCGAAAGGTCGAGCACGAGTCACAAAATTGGTGTGGCGGACGATTTTGTCTACTCTTGAAGTTGTGCCGCCGACTTTGATGATGAGGGGTGGTGCAATGGATGGGGGTCGTGTAATCGCTTAAACGACCAGGAGGGATGTTCGTTTGAGTGGGAGTTATGTTAGTTATTTTCTAAAATACTATAACTCAAAATTAATATGAACAAAGTCTCATGTTGTTGCAAATTCCATTGTAGATGTCTCGCCCCTCGTTTAACCTCGGTCTGTTCCTTGAGAAAGAAAAGCTTAAGACCAATGGGTCAAACTTCATGGTCTGGTTCCGCAACCTGAGGATCCTCCTCACTCCCCATAGGGTGGCCTACGTCATTGAGGCCGCCATAGGTGACCCTCCTGCAGATGAAGCCTCTGAGGATGAGAAGAAGGTCTTCCAGACCCGATCGGAGGATTCTACCTTTGTCCAGAGTGGCATGCTCTACGCCATGGAAGCCGACCTGCAGAAGCGCTTCGAGAAGATGAGCGCCTTTGAGATCATCTCGGATCTTAAGGCTGTCTTTGCGCCGCAGGCTAAGGCTGAGAGATATGAGGCTTCTGAGCTTTTCTTCTCAGCCAAGATGGAAGATCATAGCAGTGTGAGCGAGCATGTAGTCAAGATGTCTGGTTACGTTCAACGCCTGAATGCTCTGGAGTGCAAGATTCCCGATGAGCTGGCGATTGACAGGGTGTTGCAATCGTTGCCCCCAAGCTACAAAGGCTTCGTCATGAACTACAACATGCAGGGCATGGCTAAGTCCCTGGGTGAAGTGTTCGTGATGCTCAAGACTGCTGAGGTAGAGATTAAGAAGGAGCACACGCTGTTGATGGTCAATAAGACCGTTGATTTCAAGAAGTCTGGTGGCAAGGGAAAGCAGAGCTGGAAGTCCCGGAGGGAGGCAAAGTTGGCTGCCAAGCCCAGGACTAACAAATCTGGTCCCAGAGCTAGCGTGGAGTGCTTCTACTGCAAGGGGGAAGGGTCACTGGAAGCGCAACTGCCCCAAGTATCTGGAGGATAGGAAGTCTGGCAAGACGGTCGACAAAGAGCAAGGTATATTTGATATACATGTTATAGATGTGTACCTTACATCCGCCCGGAGCAATACGTGGGTATTTGATACTGGTTCTATTGCTCATATATGTAACTCTCAGGAGGAGTTACGGAATAGAAGGCGGTTGGCGAAGGATGAGGTGACGATGCGCGTCGGCAACGGATCGAGAGTCGACGTGGTGGCTGTCGGCACGCTCCCTCTGCATCTACCATCGGGATTAGTTTTGGTTTTAAATAAATGTTATTTTGTGCCATCCTTGAGTGTAAACATTATAAGTGGGTCTTGCCTGTTACAAGACGGTTATTCATTTAAATCAGTGTCAAGCAATTGTGCTATTTATATGAATGATATCTTTTATGTTGATGCTCCCGAGAATAACGGTTTATTCTTGTTGAATCTCGATCGTAGTACTCACATCCATAACATAGAAGCCAAACGGATTAAGTGTAGTGACGATACCGCCATGTTTTTGTGGCATTGCCGTCTTGGTCATATTGGTATAAAGCGCATGAAGCGACTCCACTCCGATGGACTCTTGGACTCGTTGGATTTCGGATCCCTCGATACATGCGAACCGTGCCTCATGGGCAAAATGACCAGGACACCGTTCAAAGGTTTCGTTGAACGGGCGTCGGATTTGTTGGGGATCATACATACAGACGTATGTGGACCAATGAGCGTTTCGACACGCAATGGTTATCGTTACTTCGTCACCTTCACTGATGACTTGAGTAGATACGGTTATATCTATTTGATGAAACACAAGTCTGAAACGTTTGAAAAGTTCAAAGAATTCCAGAGTGAAGTTGAGAATCAGCTTAATAGGAAAATCAAGCATCTCCGGTCCGATCGCGGTGGAGAGTACTTGAGTTTTGAGTTTGGCACACATCTGAAGAGTTGTGGCATAGTGCCCCAACTTACGCCCGCCGGAACGCCGCAGCGTAACGGTGTGTCCGAGCGACGTAATCGTACCCTAGTGGATAGTGTCCGATCTATGATGTCTCTTACCGATCTGCCAGTGTCCTTCTGGGGTTATGCGTTAGAAACAGCCGCATTCATTTTAAATAGGGCTCCGTCCAAGTCCGTTGAAACGACGTCGTATGAATTATGGTATGGCCATAAGCCTAAGTTATCGTTTCTGAAGGTTTGGGGTTGTGAGGCGTACGTTAAGAAACTACAGCCCGACAAACTCGAACCGAAGTCGGAGAAAGTCGTCTTTGTAGGATATCCGCGGGAAACCGTTGGGTACACCTACAACAAAGCTGAGGGCAAAACTTTTGTCGCGAAGACCGGTACCTTTCTAGAGAAGGAGTTTCTCGCGAAAGGAGTAAGTGGGAGGAAGGTAGACCTCGATGAAATCGTTGATCCTGAAGTCGAGACTCCGAGTGGCGCAACGGAAGCAATTCCGGAAACGTCCTCCGTGGAAGGAGTGGGAGAAACTGTCGAGGAAGATGTTCTACCTCGTAGGTCTGGTAGATCTCGGATCGCACCAGAATGGTATGGCAATATGGTTTGCACCGTCATGCTAGTCGAGCAAGACGAACCTACAAACTACAAGGAGGCGATGGAGAGTCTAGAGTCCGAGAAATGGCTTGAAGCCATGAAATCCGAAATAGGATCCATGTATGATAACAAAGTGTGGACTTTGGTGGATATTCCCGAAGGGGGCAAGGCCGTCGAGAATAAGTGGATCTTTAAGAAGAAGACTGATGCTGATGGTAATGTGACCGTCTATAAAGCTCGGCTTGTCGCAAAGGGTTTCCGACAAGTTCATGGAATTGACTACGATGAAACTTTTTCACCGGTAGCGATGCTTAAGTCTATTCGGATTTTGTTAGCGGTAGCTGCCTACTATGATTATGAAATCTGGCAGATGGACGTCAAAACGGCCTTCCTGAATGGAAACATTGAGGAAGAGTTGTACATGGTACAGCCGGAAGGTTTTGTCGATCCAGGAAGTGCTAACAAGGTGTGCAAGCTTCAGCGATCCATCTATGGATTGAAGCAGGCATCTCGGAGCTGGAATCTTCGCTTTGATGAGGTAATCAAAGGTTTTGGATTTATCCAGAATGTGGAAGAGACCTGTATTTACAAGAAAATGAGTGGGAGCTCGGTTGTGTTCTTAGCACTGTATGTTGACGACATATTGCTAATAGGGAATGATGTGGAACTTCTGAATAGCGTGAAGGAATATTTAAACAGTAAGTTTTCCATGAAGGACTTAGGAGAAGCTGCGTATGTTTTAGGCATAAAAATCTATCGCGATAGATCAAGGCGCCTATTAGAACTAAGTCAGAGTACTTATCTTGATAAAATATTGAAGCGTTTTCATATGGAGAAGGCAAAGAAGGGTTCTCTGCCGGTTATCAAGAATAAGATATTGCGTAAGGCGCAGTGTCCGGTGACGGAACTGGGTAAGGCCGAAATGACGAAACATCCTTATGCTTCAGCCATAGGATCGATCATGTATGCAATGTTGAGTACTAGACCGGATGTGGCATTAGCTCTAAGTTTGACAAGCCGGTTCCAGAGTAATCCTGGAATGCCGCATTGGGTAGCTGTTAAGAGCATTCTTAAGTATCTCAATAAGACAAAGGAAATGTTCCTTGTGTATGGTGGCTGCGATGAAGAACTTGGCGTAACGGGTTACGTAGATGCAAGTTTCTGCTCAGACCCCGATGACTGTAAGTCACAGACAGGTTACGTGTTCAAGGTGAATGGAGGCGCCGTGTGCTGGAGAAGTGGGAAGCAACCCATAGTCGCACAATCTACAATGGAGTCGGAGTACATTGCTGCCTGCGAGGCCGCGAATGAAGCTGTGTGGCTGAGGAAGTTCGTCATCGAACTTGGAGTGTTCCCGAGCGTGCAAGACCCCGTGATCCTCTTCTGCGACAATACGGGTGCCATTGCGAACGCCAAGGAGCCGAGGTCTCACTCCACCGCCAAACACATTCTCCGACGCTTCCATGTGATACGTCAGTACGTACAAGGAGGCGATGTGAAGATTTGCAAAGTGCATACGGATCTGAATGTGGCAGATCCGCTGACGAAGCCTCTTCCGCTTGATAAGCATGAACAACACCAGTTAGCTATGGGTGTTAAGCTTTTACCAAGTTGTAATCTAGATTAAGTTGTACTCTAGTGCACGTGGGAGACTGAAGGAGATATGCCCTAGAGGTAATTAATAAAGTGTATTCTTTATCATATCTCGTTTGTTCATAATAGGTTTTTGTGTCATGCTAGAACCGTATTAAGCGGAAACATTAATGCGGGTGTGATACGTAAACAACCAGGTCCCTAGTAGCCTCTACTAAGACTAGTTTCGTTGCGCGATTGATGATCGAGGTTTCCCGGTCATGGGGCATGGCGCAGGTCGGCAATGAGAGTCATATCGCTGGAGAGCGATGTGATGGACATACCCAGATTTGGAGAACATAGTCGTTACACCTTTGACCGTGAGATCAACTCTTATTGATATTCCCCGAAGATACTTTGATTGCACCAAACGTCGTATCTTATTTAGTATGACAATAACGGTGATACTTTTGGGTATCGGAAAGGAGTAGTTGAGACGAGGGGTCAAGAGCGGGATTTGCCAGTCCGCATAGCAGGATAGATACTCTCGGGCCCACTCGGTGAGATCTTGTCTAATGAGCTTGCAAGCATGTGACTAGGTCACGGAGACATGAGATCATGAACGAGTAGAAGATGGCATCGTCGGTAACGAGGTCGGGATTAGGTATGGAGATATCTATGGAACGACACTCGGACGTGCTAAGTATCGCTATGGCAAAAGGTCTAAGACTTCACGTTCAGGTTTGATAGATGAAAGTCATTCGTTATATCTCAGGGATTAATTCAGGGGGTCCAGGCCTACGAGTTAATCGTTGATCATTGAGGAGTCTTGATCATACCTGATATTATATCGAACCGCTAGGGTAACACACTTAAGGGGTTTCGACAAGACAACCGGAAAGGAAGGAGATCACCGGGAGCGTCCCGGGAGAGGTCCGATGGAAATCGGGCAGCGCCGAAAGAGTTTTCGGAGCTAGGAAATATTATATATATTATGTTTGATATTAATTAGTGTTATTAATATGCAAATATGATTTTATATATTTATTTTCGAATTTATTAAGGCAGATTTCCCTAAATGGCCCTTCCGGACGAAAGAAGGCTCAAGAGGGGAAAATTCCCTAGGGGAATTCGGTGGGGGCCAGGAGGGCCGGCCTAGGTGGGCCACAAGGGGCCCACCAGGGGGCCGGCGCACTCCCTTGGCCGAACCAGGCTGTGGGGGGTTAGTCCCACATTGCCTGGCTGGCAAGGTTGGCTCCCCTTGGGAGCCTATATAAGAAGGGGCACCCCCAGCCTTTTAATTCACCAATTAATTCCTGATTTCTCTCTCGATCTCGTGGTTCCCAAGTTGGAGCCGCGCCGAGCAAGAGGAGTCGGGGATCTCCTCCACCATAGCCCGCTGCCGCGCTGCTGGTGTTCTGGTCCAAGTCTTCCGCTGCTCGTCCTGGACTGGAGCTTCGGAGGCGTCGTCTCCACCGTACGTGTGCGACTCCCTGCGAGGTGCTGTGCTAGTGGTACTCGGAGGCCTGCTTCCTCTACACGACCTTGAGGTCGGCTTCGTCGGTCTGCATCGACAACGTTTGTGCGGGAACGTAATCCCCGCTTTCGGTCTACAAGGGTACGTATTCCGATCTCCGTTCATACTACTATATCTGCATAGAATAGATCTTGGCTAGTTTAAGGATATCGTTGCTAGGAAAATTATTGTTTTCTGCCCACGATCCCCTTCAGTATGGTATCACGGAAATTTGCATAGGAATTTGGCAGCGAAACTAGGAGTAAGAGGGCTAGATCTTCATCCTCATATTTTACCTCCATCGACACTAGGTCGGAAACGATCTCCTTGAAGATCGATATGTGATTCATTACAGAACCACCTTCTTGCAACTTGTGCGAGAACAACTTCATCTTCACATGCATCTTGCTGGTTAGATCCTTTGACATGCAGATTGACTCCAGCTTAGCCCACAACACGGCTGCGGTTTTCACTTGTAGAACTTCTTGCAGGATATCATTAGATAGATGCAGTTGAATAAGAGACATAGCCTTACAGTCTTTTCTCTTCTCATCGGCAGACCACTCGGCCGCCGCCTTATCGCCGAATTTCTCCAGCGCTTCGTCAAGATCATTGGACTGTGCGAGGATCGCACGCATCTTGACCTGCCATAACGAGAATCTCGTCTTGTAGTCCAGCAACGGTAGATCGAACTTCATCGATGCCATCCAAAAACCCTAATCTGAAAACAGATCTAAAACAAGGGCTCTGATACCACTTGTTATAGGAGATAGCAAGAAACGACGAAGAGCGGAACGATCAAACCAACGGGGACACGAGATTTTAACGAGGAAAACCCCTCCAAACAAAGGAGAGGAAAAAACCACGGGCGTCAGCCAGCAATACTTCACTATATCGGGTGAGGTTACAAACGTCGTGGGTTTACAATGTGTGGCTTACCCCAACAGGCGACTTACAAGATTTATTTATAGAGGGCAGAAACCCTAAGTCGGTTGCGATCCGACTCGGATACGATCCGTACCGTACCGCGGGGCCTGCCGCCCCCGCACCCCCGCGAGCGCAGGATGGGCCGGTGGGCTAACTTTCTCGCTACGCTACGGCCCAAGCCTCCCGGCGACGGGCCTCCGCTTCGCTCCGAAGTTAGCCGCTCACTTCACTTCATCATATGAATTTGGATCACCATAAAACAACAGTAACTAGATTGTTAATTCATTGGAATTCGTTGAAAATAATTTCTCGGATTACTAATGAGAACCGATCGAGATTATTCTATTTTCTCCAATACTAGATGACAACATTCTTTCTCTGATTACATGCCGATGATAGAGATCAATTCAAGAACCAATACAAAGAAATAACGCTACATGAAGCAGGATGGACTATATCAATTCCAAGGAACCAAGTTATGTGGTACGAACAATCACAGCCCAGCATATGTTAACAGACGAGCTAACACGATGATTGATCAACAAAAAAATTACTACTCCAAGATCATTAACACCGTCAGAAGGTTGCACCAACAGCCCATACTACCACTTTCACCTAGTTTGGGATTATCAGGATCGTATCCCCATCTCTCAAACCGTACATCAGTATTGTCCTATCCCCAATCAGACGCTGACCCTCATACTGAAAGAAATAGGACTCTGGCGGCTGTAGCTCATCGGACCTGCGTGCAATCACGGGTCTCATATCGTCGATGTTGTCCGTCAGGTAGATCTCGAGCTGCGTAGCCTGACCCCCAAGCATCAGGAGCGTTACCTCAATGAATCCGCGCTCGTTGAAGGTGTGGCTGGCTGCGGCAGATGTGCTCATCCACTCTCCAAGAATGCTGTCGACCTCTGCTTCGGTCGGCTGCTGGTCCTGCCGCTGGTACTTGTCCACAGCCAGAACACCTATCATCTGGGACGGCAGGTCATATTCATCCAACCTCTTCTCGTCCGCCATCTCTGCTCCTCGAAAAATGAGGCTAGTAGTGGCTGCCGTCAGTTCGCCATCGGAAGCTTGCTCGAGGATCTCCTTAAGGCCGGCCACCGTGTCGAACACGTCGACGTAAACACAGAAGAGGTCGTTCATGGCCTCGACGAGGACGTTCAGTGTGGTGGAGAGGAGGAGCCGCGAGGGGGCAAATATGAGGTGGTCGTCCTCCTTGATCTCATCGCCATCCACGAACACCCTGAGAACCTGCGGAGGTATGCTGAATCTGTTGGCCATGATCTCCTTGATCGACCCCACTGTCGGCCACACCAATCGGCACAGCGTGACCTCAGAACCTGCCATCAGAACAGTAATGTCGGTGGTGGTGTCGTTGAGGCTGAGCCCGACCTGGGTGGCGAGCAGCTCGAAGGCGGTCGCCGGAGTCCAGCCGCTGCGAGCACGTGGGGGCGCCTCGGTGGAGAGGAGGAGGCTGTCGATCTCGAGACCGGGACCGAGGACGGCGGCGGTCGAGGTGATCCAAGTGTCGCCGTCCTCGTCGCGCGCGGTGGTGTCGCGGTCCTCGTCGAGCCCAACGGCGAGAGCGGAACCACGACGGGCGGTGGAGGTGGAGCGGTAGAGGCGCAGGAGGTCCTCATCGAGGACGACGGTGTCGCGGTCCTCGTCGAGCCCGACGCCGAGCGCGGAACCGGCGGAAGCGGTGGAGCGGAAGAGGCGCAGGGGGTCCTCGTCGAGGACGGCGGTGTCGAGGTCCTTGTCGACGGTGGAGCGGTAGAGGCGCAGGAGGTCCTCATCGAGGACGAGGATGTCGCGGTCCTCGTCGAGCCCGACGCCGAGCGCAGAAGCATGAGGGGCGGAAGCGGTGGAGCTGAAGAGGCGCAGGAGGTCCTCGTCGAGGACGGCGGTGTCGAGGTCCTTGTCGACGGTGGAGCGGAAGAGGCGCACGCGGTCGTCGATGTCCTGCTCCTCATCCATGGGAGCCGGGACGCGAGCGTCGTGGTTCTCGTCGATGTCGACGTCCTTGTTGAGTCCCATCCCGCGAGCGGAGCGACGAGAGGCGGTGGAGCGGAAGGGGCCGAGGAGGTCGTCGTGCTCCCGCTCCTCATCCATGTGAGTGGGGGACGACGGCGTCGGAGTCGGAGGAGCCGTCGAGCACGACGCTACGGCGGAGGTGCGGAGGAGCCGGGGCGGCGAGAGCGCGGTTGCTCGAGAGCATGTCGGGGGCGGGGGCAGACTGAGCGCTGGAGGGAGCGAGAGCGGGATCGGAGGCGGCGGTGGAGAGGACGGGCTGGTCGCGGTCGTCGTGCTCGTGCTCGTGCTTGTCCATGGCTGCGGCTTGGTGACTGGTGAGTGGTGGGTTTGCTTGCGGAAGGAGGTACGGGATGGGATGGGAGGTGTGCTCTATTTATAGTGGGTCTCTCGTCTCCGTCTTCCTCCTTGAGTCCTCGACGGCGCGGCTGCCTGCTGCACTGCGTCGGCGAGCGACGGCGCCCGGTTTTTTGAATTTGGCACTCGTCCCTTGTTCCCTTTATCTAACGGCCTCCATCGCTCTAAGATATGTGCTGCCGGTGCGGTGTTCTTTTGGCAGGCAGCTGTATCTGTACACCTGGCGTCTCTCTCCTCTCAGCATGTCCGTCCAAGACGCGGCGCCGTCTTCCACAAGCTGCGGGTTGGGGTTGGGGAGGTGGTGCGCGGCGCCGATGATTGGCCGCGAAGAAGGGAAATCGTCGATGAGGCGCCGGCTCGCAGGTACAACGACCCCTTCCTCTTCCCTCGATCTACAGTTTCCCTATCTTATTTGCTCCACCGGATTTGTTCCCGATCTGGAGCGGCGGATCCTCCCCTCCCCTCTTCCCCCAACCTGTGCGATTTTCTTGCAGGGAGACCCACCAAGTAGCCGCTGAATCGCCTGGTTTGGTACAAACAGGGGTGTCACAAGACGACTGGGAGGCTGGCGCAGTTGAGCTTTCTTGGATTCAAGTCTGAACCATATCAGAGGGACCTCCTCATTTTCCTATTAAATCGAGCAAATAAGCTGAAGAAGGTAGGGGTGCAGTTTTCAGAGAGCGTAGAAGCTGATGTGAGGTGGGCTTTGCAAGTGAGGAAGGCCCCAGTCGAGAGAAAATCTATTCTGCACAACCTCTGCTACTTGAAGATGGAGTATCACTGATAGTTTACACATAGGTAGCAAGGTTTTTGGGGGCATACATTAGTTTTAGCTCGACTTGTGGACATGCCATGGCATGATTGCAATCTTGAGTGGTTGCATTCTTTACATAGCTAGGTGAAACTTAGATGAGATGTATGGAAAATGCATGTAATCCATTGCATCATTCTCGGATTTATACACGCCTGTAACTTGCACGGTTGTAGTTCACTACAGGCTTCTATATGGTCCATCGATTGTTCAGTTAAGAAGAAAATAAATGGCCCTGTAAGAATTTGTCAGGTTTTCATATGAGAGAGCTAGCATTTTTTTCACAGGCTAACATTTCATGGTTTCACTTCTATCATTAATGCTTGCATGGTGATGGTTGTTTGGTACTTTCTAATTTGAAATCCCTAATTGAAAGCTCCTTTTAGGGCTTTATTGTGGAGAAATTACTCTCAGTTTCAGACTGTATAATTCTGTTTGTAGAACCTATATGTGTTACACTAACTTCTGGAACTACTAAGACTTTCAGGCCTTTCTTTAAAGGGGGAGCGTCTACTTGGCCTTCCGTATCAACTCAGCTACAGAAGGTTACTACAATGCTCAACACTAGCGTAGGATCTTGATGTGTCATCCTGATGTAACTTGAATATGTTCTTGTGTTTCTCGGCGCAGCAGCTCTTCATATGAGTGTCCACCTCCTCTCTGAATCTTCTGAATATTTCATTAAATTCATGGATGCAAATTTGGTTCACTGGGAGATTGTTCGGGTACTCTAGCTGTTGATGTAGCTCATGGAGTTAACTATTATAGCCCATGCATGTTGTAGATTCTCTATTCAGCTCCACTCCAGGTTGGTAATGTTTCTGGCCAATATGTTTTGGGTTGTTCAATGATAGCTTATTATCTTTAGTATATGTTACTGGGTCAAAGAGAGGAGCTAACTACATTTGTTTGTTAAAGAATCAATCCACCTCCTTAGGGTAAATGATGTAAATATAGTCGTTCTCAGATTTCGAGGGTTGTATGGTACTTGAGAAATAACTCTATATTCATTCAGAAAGGATTTTATCACCTTCAAAAAATGTTGAAATTTCTTAGCACGATTCATACTTTGTCAGCTATGTTCTTAATTGGTTTCTCCTACACACTGCCTCCCCTTTTGTCTACTAAGCATGATTGATTCCGAATTTGTCCTTTGTTTAACTCTTATCTTTTCAGCTTTTCTGTACAAGAACATTTACGTACTTTAGCTCACTATGCTCTCCTCATGCCATGTACCATAATAATTATAAATTGTCACCAACCAGGCAATCCAGTATATGGGAGATAAAATGAAACAATACGGTCCTGAAAGTATTGGGTTGGTCTACTTGATAATATTTAGTTCATGTGTACATATCTCGCAATTATCTGAGAACGACCGGGGAGCAAGTTTTGTCAGTTAGTGTTTCTTTACTGATGTTACCATGTTTGAAACCTGTAGGTATTCTTCGAAGTTCCTGTGTTTTGGTTTCTTCTACAGAATAAACTTGAGGGTTACTGAACCACCATAACTTCAATATATAATGTGAGACCATTTTCTAATCCTCACCAGCATATTGCTCATTTTAGTGTAGTGTTGAATTATTGTTTCATTCATGCATTTGTTTGATATATATTCCGGTGTTATCTTATAATTACATTCACGTGCAGTGTTGAATTATCCAGTAGATGTCATGGAAAATGTTATCACATAACTACATTCTGGTTATTTCTGCAGAAGTATGGTGAAGTTGGGGTGTGTTTCTCTCTCAGCCCACTTCCATTTTGCATTGTTTGTCATGCCACTGATTCTCCTTATGGGTCTCTTTTTCTGCAGCTCTTGTCAGTTCATGTACAGGTATGGGTTGTCGATCGTTTCCGACTCTCATATATGGTGTTAGCTCATGATCGTGTGTGTTGTCCGAGACCTGTTTGTTGATATGTCGATGTACCTTGTTGTTCTCTGGATTGCTTGTTCGTGTTATTCTGTAGCTTGGCTTGTTGTTTCTTTTTATGTAGTCACCTAGGTTGGCTCATGGGGAATTAACATGAGTTGTTCCATTTCATTTACTTATGTATATTAATGCTACACACTCAGCTCTAATCCAAGTGGGATCTTTCTCTACCAATTATTAAAGTTCTTACATTTGGTATATTCAGGGTCTAAATATGTATACGTGTATACCACTTGTAATGAAGAGGGTGCTCTTACCTTTTTCTATTTCTTGTAGCTGAGCAGCTAGTTAACTGTTGCGCCTCCATTGGCTGCTAAAACATGACCTGGGCCATGGCAGCTCTTCCAAGTGAAGTTTAGTGAGCTATTCACAGTTCATGTTATGCCACTGCTTTTTCAAGACCATCATGCTCAGTGTGTTCATTGGTTCGCTCTCAAAATATTTCTTTTGCTTCATGATATTTTTGTCTGAAGAATAGGTAGTTTTACTTTATCAATGTTTATTCAAGATGTGCGATGGAGCCGATGCACATGGTGGCGTTTGAGATCATCCTCCTAGCTGAGAAGGTGAGTTGGGTTGGTGGTTTGTGTCTGTAAAGTTGAGGCTTTGGGGCTCGTGGCTGCTTTTTTCTTGTCTTGCCCTAGGCAGATAGGGAGCTTGTAATAAGCGGGAAGAACCCTGATAAGCTGTAGGCGGCTGGGTCATTCCTGGTGAAGGTTTTTGGTGCATTAGCGGTGTATATTTCGGAAAGCTTTGTTTGGTGTGCTTTGTTCGATGGTAATAAGTAGACTAGCATGAATCCAAATCATTGAAGGAAATTGCTTGCGATTATGTACAGTTCAGGTGCCTTGAGATGTGCTTAGCAAATAGGAACATCTTTTCCTTGCCATGTAGAATGGACAAGGTTCTTTTTTTTGGCACCTATGCTTTATCAGGCTTACCATCTGCTTAAGCATATAATTAACTCTTGTTAGTAGACAATACAATGAATTATAAACTTACAAAGTGGAGCTTGCATTAGGTAGTTGTAGCTTAGATGATGGTAGAATTCACTGTTGCATTTTTTGTTTTCCGAAACTTGGCCGTGAAAAAGAAGAACGCCACCATTATAAGAAAAAAAACGTATTAGGATCGTCATTGAGCCGCACCGAACCGGCCAGGAGGCGCCCGAAGGGCCGCCCCAGCCTTGATCCCCCAGCTTCTAGTAGGGAAAACGTGAATGTACCCTCTGAGTGTGATCACTGGGAGTATAATATTCATCTTTATTTTGTTCTGTATTATTCTTTTTTCTCGTTAAATGTCAGATCAGTTGCAGTTTAGATCATCTCTTGTCAAAGTCCACAATTCATAATTCTGGTGCTACCGTGTTAGTGTCATCCTCGCTGTAACCTGTAAGGCTAAATTTTGCAGCTACCTTTTTTTTTTTGAAAAAAGTGGGATATCTGACTGTTCCTCAGCAGATGGCCCTATTGCAAACACTGTGAGAGATTGCAGTTTATCTTATACCACGAGGAACTCCAGCAGGTAGTTATGTTACTTAACATACTTGTGTTTCTTTATTTTATTTCACTCCTAGTCTACTAGGTCCCCTCGTCTTATTGTTCTCGTGTTCTTTTTCATTGTATTGGTGATTTTGCATGGTAGTCATCCATTCTTCTCTAGGAAGCTGAGTTGTCATCTCGCCTTTTTTGGACAGTGGGATATAAACAACATTAGTTCTGGTAGAACATAAGTACGTAACAACATTGCACCTGTCACATTATCAGTATCGTGGTGGTCATTTCTGTCATGAGTATTGTTTTTAGAGCAACAGGGATCTACATCCCAGTTCCATTAAAATTGTCAACGAAACCTGTACCAAAGTAGTTTCGGAACCATCAGCATGCCTCGTGAGTTACAGTAAGTTTTTGTGGCCAAAAGAAGGGCCAATTGTTCTCCCAGGCTGATTAACAACAGCTAACTTTTTACTGAAACAAAAAGGAAGTTTTACTCTGCAGACCACTCTACAGCTTAAAACAGAGCTAAACGGGAAGCTAGACATGGGAAAGAAAGGTAGGACCCAGGGTTGATGTAGGCGTGGTACAGGTCGCTTGTATCGCCGTCTTCTTCACAGCTGGAGGGAAGGTGTGATTATCAGTGCATCACCGGTGCAGAATGTTTCTTCAGGAGCTTGGAGCCATCATCGCGGAATTTGCAAGACCTGACAGCAGAGACGATCCGCCTCCGCCAGCATGTGGTCTTTGAACATCAGTTTGCACCTTTTCACTGATTTCAAGATCATTCGCCACACCTGAAAAATGTTAAGCCAAACTTGACCATTAAAAATCATGTTATTCTGGCCTTCTGAAGGCTCCATAAAGTGGCAGCACAAACAGAACTGAAAACTGCATGTTTCTTGTTAGCTACCTAGAATTAGCAACAGAAATAGTCATCTCCAATATGAACATTGAAGGCTTCAGAAATCTCATTGTATTCTGCATGTTTCTATCAGGGGTATATGGTCCCATCTTATTATCATCATGTTTCTTCCATTGGCTTAGTAAATCTGCCAGGAACTCCCCCTTTCTACTTCCAGAAGACGAATAGACATTTCGCCTTCTTGGGACAGTAGAGTATGAAAACCATTAGTTCTGGAATAGCATACCATCATGTATGTTGCTTTCTTGTGTCATCACATTATAAATATTCAAACTGTTAAATCTGTAGAAGCATAACTAGATCACGTCAAGAACATTTATCATCATCACACCGGTCATTTATGTCATCAGGAGACAGGACCTCCTTTATCCTCATGTTCATTTGGTAAATTTTTCCTGGAGTTCTCTCTTGCTCTTTGCAGAAGCAGTGTAGTCATCTTGGCTTCTTGAGCGATCTAGAAGATGGTCTGGGTGGCCTCTGACAGGTCAGGATGAAAAAATTATACTCCCTCCGTTCATAAAAAGATGTCTCAGTTTTATCCAAATTTACATGTATCTAGACAATGTTCTAGTGTGTAGATATATGCAAGTTTGGACAAAGTTGAGACAACCTTTTATGGACGGAGGGAATATTTATGTACGCTGATGCTAATGAATTGTGTACAGGTTCTGCAGAAAAGTGCTGAATTTATTTGTAAAGGTTCTTGTGAATGTTGTACTCAACTCCTAAATTGAGAAACTGGAGATGTAAAGGCATCCATGAAGCTGAGTATGGAGAATTCTCAAGGTTCAACCATGTAAAAGTGTGGTAGTGAAAGAAAAATTCAATTTAGGCTCATTGCTTGCCGTTGATTTTGCACAGATCATGAAAGTGGTATGATTTATGTGAATACAGTATGTGCAACCAATGATGTAGTAAATGCTGGTAATGTTGCACAATTTATGCATCATGTATTTGTAATTTATAGATCCATTATTGGCCAAAGCAGCACATGGTAGCTACTGCAGCAGCTTATCTGATTTTTCTTGTGCACACATGGATTGTAAGTACACCATTTCCAGTCAAAACATTGTTGTGATGGTGTAAAAAATAGTAATGATGGCAACATTTTATTTTCTGTGTGGTGGTTATATGCAACATGGTTTGAGAGTTAATTGAGCAGGCTACATACGAGCTGTTTTTTTCCAGTAGACAATGGACATTCATCGGTAGCCAGATTCATGCCAGTTTTAAGAAGTAAACAGAGCGTCCGTTGGTAGGCTTTAGATACAGGTGCAGCCTTGGGACTGCACTTATTCAGTTAACAGCTATTCCGAATATCATGCCTTACAATAGTACACACAGGTCGGTCTCAACTCACAACTCTCAAGAAGTCTCAACTCAATAGATAGCTACCCAACCATGGTTTTTTCCATAGAGCATCTGTAACGCAGACCAAAGAGTCTCCTCGAAAAGAAACAGCAAACATAACTCATGTCCTTCTCACAGTATGCTCTCTTGCTGGAGTCCTCAATCGTGTCGAAATCCTCGACATGAGCGATTCCAATTATTCTCCTGCACATGGAGGAAGATGAAGTAGATTTTATAAGTTCTTTATGATAATCTTTTCACTGTGTAGCATTCCAGAAGTACAAAAAATGTTAAACATAGCTTGATACTTGGACATGTGCTTATATATATGGTCATATTCGTTCTAGGTTTGCCCCTACTTGCTGGCTACAAAAAACAACCCGGCTGACTGAGAAATACAGGGAGGTTGTATAGGATGGGACTCACTGCTCGAGTCATGCGGCGTACCTGCGCGCACAAACATTAGGCTTTGTTTTTTTTAAAATTTAAACCACATATATTAGGTCAGCAAGCCGGCTCATTAAAACCCTGTCAGTCCCTTTCGGTACCCTGGTTAGGCAAAGAGTGCGTCTAAAACTTGTCGCCTTTAAACATTAGTAACCGTTACATCCTCAATGAGTTTGCTAAGAATACAACTAGGCAGGTCATCAGCCCAAATACAGAAAATATTATTAGAAAAACTATACTTAGCAATCTTGTGTGCCACCTGGTTAGCCTCTCTCGGACAATGTTGGAAAGAGACTTCTCCAATCCTAGGGATATAGTCCATACAGTCCGCAAAGATAGCAGCAGACTCGCTCCACCACCTCTGTTTCCCAGTACAGGCTAGAATTGTTTCCATAGAATCAGATTCAGCTACAATTCTGTGAGTTCCAAACTCTTCGGCCATCTTTAATCCTTCCTTCATTGCCATTGCCTCAGCTGTTGCAGCCGAGTTCACATGTGATAATAGGGTACACTTTGCACAAATAAATCTACCATCATAGTCGCGAAGCACAGCACCAACCACACCTGATCTGTCATCGGCAGAGAAGGCTGCATCCACGTTCAATTTCAAGATTCTTGGCATCGGTCTAGTCCACCTTTTCTCCAGGTTTGATGATCGAGGCTTTTCTGCACTAATAGCATTCGAAGTTATAGCAAGAATAGACAATTTACATTTGAACAGGGGGGGGGGGGGGAACCTCCTCGCCATGAGTTCGTCTCCGACGGATCCACCACAGGTACCATGCAGTAACCGCAATAGTTTCCTTGAGAGTAATGTTGTCGAAACCTTGCATGTAATTATCAGGTAATCGAAGCAGATGCTCAAGAACCGCTGACCCTGCTCTGTCTACCACTGTCACTTGCTCAATAATATTAGCCAGA
This sequence comes from Poa annua, assembly GCA_026929855.1. Classification (NCBI taxonomy): domain Eukaryota; kingdom Viridiplantae; phylum Streptophyta; class Magnoliopsida; order Poales; family Poaceae; genus Poa; species Poa annua. The sequence goes on from CM049428.1 coordinate 14,753,794, forward strand.
CCGAGTTCAGTCCACAATTCCTTTGCCGTATCACACTGAAAGATTAGGTGGAGAATATCTTCAGCATGTTGATGACAGATTGGGCATTCACCACTGGTTCCTATGTGACGATTAACTAATATACTTTTCAATGGAAGGATACCATGGAGCGCTCTCCACAAAAAGATCTTTACTTTACCAGGGACCTTAAGTTTCCAAAGGATTTTCCACAATGGGTTTGTAATTGCACTACCAGAATTAGCCAACATCTGCATGTTAGGGCCAAATCTGTGACGCCATTGGATATGATAAGATGTCTTAACTGAGAAGAATCTGTTTGGAGTCGCCCCCCATGCAATGAAGTCAGCGAATCCTCTATTATTTATGGGTATCTGAAGGATACGGTTTACATCCACAATGTTGAATAAAGATCTAATAATTTGCTCATCCCACTATCCATCTTCATTAATTAATTGACTCACCTTTGTAAGAAGAATAATACCACGCTGAGACTGAATTCTCCTATCCGGGCTTGAAGGGATCCAAGGGTCGTTCCAGATATTTATGCTTTCACCATCTCCTGCCCTCCAGATGTACCCTCTTTTAAACATGGTCAAGCCAGCCAGGATACTTTTCCAGGTAAAAGAGGAGCCCGCTTTTGGACCAGCCTTTAGGATATCTCCGTCAGGGTAATATTTAGCACGCAACACCTTAGCGCACAGGGAGTTTGGAGTGTCAATTAATATCCAAACTTGCTTTGAAAGCATGGCAAGGTTAAAAGACTAAAAATCTCTAAAACCCATGCCACCATCACACTTCGGATAACACATTTTCCACCAGGCATACCAATGCATCTTGTTGCTATTCACGTCATCACCCCACCAAAATTTGGCAATTGCGTCCATCATCTCCTTACAAACTCCTTTGGGAATAAGAAACACAGACATAGCATATACTGGAATTGCCTGGGCAATTGCTTTCAAGAAAATTTCCTTTCCTTTAATAGATAGTTGTTTTTTCTTCCAACCATTAATCCTTTGAATAATTCTCTCAATAAAGTGTTTGAAGCAGTCACTCCTATCAGCTCCCACAAGGGCAGGGAGTCCCAAATACTTATCTGATAGGGCTTCTGTATCTATATTAAGCATCTCACAAATTTCTGATCTCAGTAGTACATTAGTATTCAGAGAGAAAAAAATACTAGATTTCGTAACACTCACCATCTGTCCCGAATTAGCACAGTAGGTGTCCAACACTTGTTGTAAGGAAGTTGCATTAGTCATATCCGCTCTCATGAGAATCAGGGAATCATCAGCAAATAAAAGGTGTGAAACTGACGGTGCATTCCTGCACACCCGTATCCCATCAATGCCACCAACTTCTTCTTCGAACAACAATAAGCTCGACAATCCTTCAGCACACAAAAGGAAAAGATATGGCGAGAGAGGATCACCTTGGCGAAGCCCTCTCGTAGGAACAAACAAATCGGTTTCTTCAGAATTGAATCTCACTCGGTACCTGACGAGGGTGTAACTCGACAAGTCCCAGGGTTGTGCACCCCGGGTTGATTGAAGGGGAGAGAGAGGAGCGTTGGTGATCACGACGACTGACAAGCAAGGTTTTACCCAGGTTCAGGCTCCCGGAGGATAATACCCTACTCCTGCTTGTCTGTTATTGATGGCGAGTTGCGGTTACAATGGCGGCGAGATTGCGATCTCGCTAGGGTTTGTGGTGGTGGCTGTTGTCGTGTCCTCTAGGACGGGCAACCCTCCTGGCTTTATAGGTAGCCAGGTCTCGGGTGGTTGGTATCGGCAACGATTACAGATATGGAAGGTTATGAAACCTAACCGAGTTGGACTAGGATACGTGGTACCCCGAGCGGGACTTCTGTGGGCCTCTCCGTCCTTGGCGCGACCCAGGAAGCCTCATCGTGGGCTAATCGAAAGGTAGCCCCACGTCAGTAGCCCCCGAGTGCTTGGTCGAAGCGCAGCGTCGGGCAAAGAACTTCCTCCTCCTGGACGCGCCATTGGATTGCTTGATCTTGAGTTTGTACTCGTTTTCTTCAGTTGAAGAGGACACTCCCGATGGGAGTAATACCTTCAGTCGAATTTCTTTGTCTTGTTCTTGACGTGAAGCTTGCTTCTGTTCGGCCTGTTGGCTTACATGTAGATTTGATTCGGCTTCTCGAGCTTTCTCGGCTTTCCTTGCCTGCAGGCTTGCAACTCGATGTAGGTTGTCGGCCTTGCGAATGTTCCAGAGAAACTTTTTATGAAAGTATCTTGGAATTCTTCCCAGGTCTTGAAGGAGTCTTTGGGCTGGCTGGTGAGCCACCCGCGGGCTGAGTCCATGAGCATGAGCTGGATATACTGCATCGCCGTAGTCGACGTCCCGCCTTGACAGGTACATGCGATGAGGTAATCTTCGAGCCATAAGCGCGGGTCTTGCTTTCCGTCGTACTTGGGGGTTCCTGCTGTCAACTTGAAACCTTTAGGCATGCGGGTGTCGCGGATGTTGAAGCTGAAGCATGCAGCGCCGCACGGCTCAAAGTTGCAGTCGGCCGGATCATCCAGGTTCATCGCGTCAGCCGAGCGCTGGCTACGATTACGGTCCACTGTCCTTTGTGTGATGACGTTGCGGAGATCCTCGCCTGGCTGGGCTTGCCTCAGAGGCTACGTGGCCCCTGATGTTGCCGGCTCGCGGGCTTGGTGGTCCCGTTCTTCACGTGCCCGGTTGTTGGGTGCTCCAGTGGCCAAGGCTTCCTCGATTGCCTTCATGGACATGATCTGCTGCTTGTGGAGAAGGGCGCGTGGATCTCCCTCCGGCGGTTGCGTGAGCCGGAGATATGTCTCGACTGACATGATGGCAGCGTTCGCTGTCTTGGGGACAGGTATCCCGTTCTCGTCCTCGGTGATGAAGGATGAGTCGAGGTTGCGGGTGAGTCTTGCTCGATCCGCATCTGTCATGTTGGGAACACGAGCTCTGTGTCGCCGTCCTCCTTGGTTAACTTCTGTGGAGGAAGTGAACGAGATCGCGGCCCGTCTGGCACTCGACGCGTCCGCGTCCCTCTTGCGCCTGAGCAGTTCGGCCTTTTCGGCACGAAGTCGCTCGCCTTCCTTGCGTAGCAAGTACTGGACCGCCAGGTGGTCCTCTCTAGGCGCGTCGGGTGCAGGGAAGGTACCGTCGTCAATATGCTTCAGGGCCCTGATTCCCATGTCTCCTGTGATGGTGAGTCGTGTCTGGTCAGGCATGACCACCTCTAGTGGGTATGCGGGTTCCTCGTTGCCTTCTGGAGGTTTGGTGTTGGCCATGAAGACTTGCTGGGGGTAAACTTCGGTAGGAGTGTTTACGCTGCCGCTGCTGCTTTCCTGATCCAAATCCTGCCCGGGATCGAAAATTGCTGCTACATGGGCAGCGTAGTCGCCGTTGCGTCTTCGGAGGATCGTCACCGTGGTTGCAGACGGAGGTGTCGCAGTCGCAGGGGCGAGTGCGATTGGCTTGGGGTAGACTTGATGATCCCACGAGGGTGCGTGCGACGCGGCAGTCGACGGTACGCCCTTGGTCGCACGCACTGGTGCAGTCGTAGTTGAGGTAGATCTTGACCTTCTCGACCGTGCGATCGAGATGGCTGAAGTAGACTCGATCTGCGCGGCCGTCGCCGAGGTTGACGATGTAGTCGATTCAGGTGCGATCTTCGTGGGCGTGGCAGGCGCGGTTCCCGTAGTGGGTGACGTCGACGGTGTCACGTGGGTGATCGATGCGGGTGCCGCCGCCGCATGTGGCGCGGTTGTCGCAGACCTGAACACGCCACGACTGTCGACGAAACAGTATATGGAGCCGAAGGTGATATGTATACCTTTGCGCAGATTAGTGTACACCGAGCGTAGTGCCGGCGGGTGGAGGGCATACTCGAAGGAGCCGAAGCGGATGGGCTCCCGAGTGGCGTCGATCTCGAGCTTCATTGCGGATGGAGCCGGTGCGACCATGATTCCAACGTCCGATATCTTTCCCATAGACGGCGCCAGTTGACGAGGGTGTAACTCGACAAGTCCCAGGGTTGTGCACCCCGGGTTGATTGAAGGGGAGAGAGAGGATCGTTGGTGATCACGACGGCTGACAAGCAAGGTTTTACCCAGGTTCAGGCTCCAGGAGGATAATACCCTACTCCTGCTTGTTTGTTATTGATGGCGAGTTGCGGTTACAATGGCGGCGAGATTGCGATCTCGCTAGCGTTTGTGGCGGTGGCTGTTTTCGTGTCCTCTAGGACGGGCAACCCTCCTGGCTTTATAGGTAGCCAGGTCTCGGATGGTTGGTATCGGCAACAATTACAGATATGGAAGGTTATGAAACCTAACCGAGTTGGACTAGGATACGTGGTACCCCAAGCGGGCCTTCTGTGGGCCTCTCCGTCCTTGGCGCGGCCCAGGTAGCCTCATCGTGGGCTAGTCGAAAGGTAGCCCCACGTCAGTACCTTACCGATTTAACACAAGCCATCATGAGGTTAATCCATCCTTCATCAAACCCCATCTTTCTCATCATGTTCTCCAAAAAACCCCACTCAACACGGTCGTAAGCCTTGTGCATGTCAAGTTTTACCGCACATGCCCCAACAAAGCCACTTCTTTTATTTTTGATGGCATGAACTGACTCATAAGCCACCAGAACATTATCTGTGATAAGCCGTCCTGGAACAAAGGCACTTTGCATTGGAGAAATAATATTTGGTAATATCTCCTTTAGTCTTTGTGCCAACATTTTAGAGATGATTTTGTATATGACATTACAGAGGCTAATAGGCCGGAATTTTGACACCAACCCCGGTTCATCAACTTTGGGAATAAGGACAACTGTGGTATCATTCTATCCCTCTGGAATAAAGCCTGAGTTAAGGCCAGCAAGCACTTTGGCCGAAATTTGCTCTCCACAGATATCCCAGAACTTTTTATAAACTACTGCATGAATACCATCAGGGCAGGCACTTTAAAATCTCAAATACTGAAAATTGCTTTTCTGACATCATCTACTGAAAACGGATCTAGCATTTTTGTGTTCATCTCAGCTGTAACTCTTGTTTGAATTTTATCCAAGAAAGCGGGGTCTGTGACATGTACTTCAGAAGCAAACAGATTAGAGAAGTAATCACAAATTAGGGGTTTTAGCATATCAGTACCTTCCACCCAAGCACCACTACAATTCTTCAGTTTATGAATAAAGTTCTTTTTACGCCTTGCTGAAGCAAAATTATGAAAGAAGGAAGTGTTGCGGTCCCCTTGCTTCAGCCAATTCGCCCTAGATCTTTGCATCCATTGAATTTCTTCTTGTTCTAAAAGCATTTCGATCAACTCAGCCATCTCCTTAGCTTTCAATTCACTCTCATCCGTAAGAATCCCGCTCATAGCTTTTTCAAACTCTTGCTGGGCCTTCCGGAGGCGCTTCTTAGGAATTTCCAGAATTTTTGAGTCCCACTCATGAAGTGCTTCATGCATACGGCCCAACCTGCCAAGAACATTTTCTCCTGGCTCTTCTTGAGCTGCGGCTTGCCAGGCTTTAATCACCACATCTCTGAAATTTTTCTCGTGAAGCCATTTTGCTTCGAATATTTTCGGTCCAGGTCTCGGTTGTATTGCTGCGATTTGAGCTTCTGTGTCCAGAAGAATAGCTCGGTGGTCAGATTTACAGTAATCTAAGTGCTGCAGGGCAGCACCTGGGAAGAAAAGAGACCAAGCCTGATTAGCAACCGCCCTGTCCATCCTTTCCCTATTGCGTCCTCGCTTCCAAGTAAACCGATCACCCGAGAAGCCAATATCTTCAAGATTACAATCAGAGAGGGCATCTCTGAAGGCTCGCATATAAGATTCCGGTCTCGGGTTCCCTCCATCCTTTTCATGAGAATATATAATCTCATTTAGGTCTCCAATTACCACCCAAGGCAGGTTGTATTGGCCGTTCAGATCTCTAAGCTTATCCCAAGTCAAATGCTTGTCCTGCCAGCGGGGCTCTCCATACATACATGTTAATCTCCACTCCCTCCCATCACGTTCCGTAACCTTAACATCAATATACTTCGGGTCTGAGAAGAGTTGTTGGATGGACACCTCCCTTTTCCAAAGCATGATGACACCGCCACTTCTACCAATACTAGGTTGACAATTTTGAAGTCCATATTCAGTTTCCTCCTCAAGCACTATGCCGGAAAATCGTCAAGGTGAGTCTCCGACAAAAAAATCACCTCGGGGTTACATCGCTTCCGAAGATTCGAAAGCGCACGAACTGTCGGGGCGTTACCCAAACCCTGACAGTTCAACGCTAATGTTTTCATTGCATCCGGACGAACCCCTCGCGGGAGCCCGCCGATCCTAGTGAAGAGGAGTCAGCTCCAGTCTTCGATCTCGTGTTCCTTTCTTTTTCCATCATTTTATGTGCTTCCTCCGGAGATAATGCAGGTGTCTCCGTAACCATGGGACTAAGGCCCTCCACATCCAGTCCTGCCTTTCCTCCATTGAGATCATCATTAAACTCCCCCATCAAATTCCTTTTAGATCCCGAGTTGGTTGTATCCTTGTCTTCCATAAGAACATCTGCATTTTTTAACGGACTAGTAGCCGTATCTTTCAACTCTTCGGAGATCACTCGTCCATCAACAAACTCTAGGGCATTGTGCCTCCAACTTGTTACGTTAGGATCTCCACAGGCACTCGTATCCCTGCCTCCACTTCGAGAACCGAAGTTCTCATTATATCTTCCACCACGGTTGCCGCGACCTCTTCCGCGCGTACCTGCAGCATTACCTCTCCTCTACCATGTATTCCAGTATGCTTTGAGCCAGTCTCCCCACTTCAAGTGTTCTTCTTCATGCTCGCCGGAGCCACACTCCAAATGAGAATGCCCAATAACACCACAGGCTGCACAAAAGCGTGGCATTTTCTCGTATTTCACTAGGAGGACTTCTCTCTTCCCGTTTCGTATCATAGATACCCACCGCTCAAGCACCTTCCGGACATCCAATTTTACTTTCACACGCACAAAATTACCAGCTCCTTGGACATCTGTTTGGACCTCGATCACCTTTCCCATCTTCTTTTCCACCAAATTTGTTAACAGCGTAGTATTGTGATATCCAATGGGGACCTTATGGATTTGGATCCATGTTGAAAAATAATTCAGATCGACTGTGGTGGCATCAGCTAATCCATCATACTTTTCTATACACACAATAGATTGTCTAAACAGCCACAGACCTCCTTCCTCTACCTTTAGCCAATCACCTAGACAAAAGCATTGGATCGTGAATAGGTTACCTTCAATATGCTGGAAGGTGATATCTCGTGCTGGACTCCACGCTATTTTCATGTGCTGCTCGAAAGTTGAAGAGCTGAAGAAGTTAGACGTATGAACTCGAGCCAGAGCAAGCCACTTGATACCCTCCTTCGGTACCCCTTCTACATCCTCAAACACAATATCATCAAATTCCCCCTCCTCAATCCCAAGCCGTTGCAGAAGATCATCTATCCCCTCTGATTGTTTCGCTCCAGGTCCACCAGGCCGATTGCCTGAATTTTCCGAGTTCGCCGCCATCAGGAAGCGCAAACCAAACCCTAGCCTTTGGAACCACGCAGGAATTGACAGCAGTCTGTATACGGGAAGAAACGAACACGCCTTAAAGCCCTCCCCTACGAGAGGTCTCAATCCTAGTCGCAGAAGAACTCCACTCCGGGAAGGACCCGGCGGCGGAGGCGTAAACCCTAGTTGCCTCGGCTATCGCCAGGGCGCCAGGTCCAAACGATCCTTCCCGTCTTAACATTAGGCCTTGTTTGTTGTTTGGTGGAAGAGTTTTGACCGGTTTTACTGGGTATCATCCCGGTCCAAAATAAAACGGGAGAATTGATTATGACCCCCCCCCCCCCCCCCCCCAGCTCATGCGACTTGAATCTTCTGCCCCTTTCTTCATTTGCCTCACTTCTAAGGCCCCTAGTTGGATGTGTCCATTGCTGATGGCCCCCCTTTGGCTTTGTCTCGGAATTAAGGTAGCAATCAAATGTTACAGGCTAATTATAAGCTGAACTGACAAATTTATCCCTGTCAATTTCTTCCAGTCGCAAAGCTCTGGGAGCTGGGAGGATTGGGCAGTTTGCGGGCCAGTCGTTCTTCAATCTGGACGTGCTCCAACGGGAGGCGCTGAAGCTCCCGATGACGTCCCGCCGCCTAGAACTCGCAGTCGTGGCCCTCCTCCCCAATCTTCCCCGTAGCCACAACCTCTCCTATTTTCCCTTCTCCCTTATCCACCTCGAGCTTCCAAGCCATGGCCATCTCGGGCTTCCGAGGCATGGAGATAGAGAAGGAGGCTGCGCTGTTGGGAGGGGAGCACGCCAAAGATGGGGAAGAGGAGGTCGACGGGCGCTCGCTGGCGCTGGAGGCAGACAATTAGAGAAGGGGAGGCGGCTCCCATGGCCAGTAGTGGAGATTGGAGAAGGTCGAGGTGCGGACGTGGACGCGGAGCTCCATTGGGCTCTGCGAGGCGGTGCGGGTGCAGTCCACGTTCCCTGCGTCAATCTGGCCAGCGGCGGCGTCGACCTTGCCGGCAACGGTGTGCTTATTTGTTGGCCGCCGGGGAGAGAGGGGACTGGAGAGAGATGAACAGTAAAGCCGTCCTCGTTGTCTTTGTTGCCTAAATTAAGAGATAACACGGGGGGGGGGGGGGGGGGGGGGGTTTAAAAGCGAGGAAGACGAAGAAGGGGGCATATAAAACAGCAGATTACACGCGTGTGCTGTTTGGTAGTCATGTACTGTCTCTGTTCTACATTAATTGACTCAGATTTAGTTCAACTACCCCGGGCAAACACGTCGGGTAGAAGTGTAGCTGCGCCACGCCTTCCCTCTCGTGTTTTTTTTACGGCTGATCGTTAGGCTGTTCAGTGCAGGCGCCGAGCGCGTCCTCGAGATGGCCGTCGCGGGCGTTGTCCAAGGCAAGCTCAAGGCGCGCATGATTCGCCTCCTCCGCGGAGAAGATTTGGCTGGAGACAACGTCGCGGCGCCGACGGAGCTCTGGGGGCAAGGAGGGCGTGCAGCGGAGTGCGGAGGAGAGGAAGGCCTGGGTCGTGTCGATAAGGAAGAAGTGCGTTAAGGTCCCGAAGGTCTGGGTGGGCGCGGATGAGCGCGAGGTGGCTGCCGGCGGCGGCGGTGGACGGCGGGGAGGTCTGTAACATCCAAAATATAAAACCTTTCTAAAACGTAGATTTGGTTGTGTAATAAAAAAAACATCATGGTAGTCTTGCATTTAATTAACTGGTTACATTCAAATTCAAATTACACATTTAAATTCAAATACAAACTTAAATAAATTCAAATGTGAAGTTTCAAAATCTTTAAAACCAGTAAATTAAATTACCTATTTGGAGACAATAAAAATTTGCCAATTTTTTTATCTTGTTTTCTTTTCTATTTTGATTTAAAAATACAAAACAGAAAACAATAAAAACAAAAGAATAAAAACAGAGAAGAAATAAAAGGTATTCTGGTCGAAGTGGGCCGTTCGGCCCAACTCCGGCCCAGCCCACGGCCTGCCTCCCTTGCACCTTTCTCCGTATGGGCACGAGCGAGACAACCTTTCCAGGTCACGACCATGGCTGTGTCGCTGCAGCTCGCCCCCACCGAGCTGCCCCACTGCTTCCCCCTCTCCTCCATAAGTTGCGCCGCATCCGCCGAAACCCTAAACTTAGTTTTTCCCCTCCTTCTCCGCCGCTGCTCGCTCCTCTCGCTCACGCCGTCGACATGGATGCCGAGCACCCGAGCTCGGGTCCCCGCTGACCGACGCCGTCCCCGACCTCCTCCGCGCGCCAGAAGGCGCTCCTCTCATTCCTCTTCTCCCTCGCCGACGCAGACGGACCCGGGAGCCACGGACGTGACACCGCCACCTCTTCTTCCCCGACGCCGCCGTGGCTCGGCCTCCCCTTCTCCGAGACAGTCCTCTTGACTCCTGCCTCCCCGAGCCTTCCCACCTCGCCAACGATCTCACCGGGGTGAGCCGCACCAAATCCATGTCTTTCCACCTCCGTTTTCCTCTCTGTTCGTCGTAAAGTCGCCGATGCCGGAGGAACTCCGCCACGGCCGCGACATCGCCCGCACAACGGACACGGACACGAGCCTCCTTCCTTACTTCCAAGCACGAAAACGGAACCGCCGTACAATCCCACACACCCGCACACACTCGCCTGAGGCAGTGCCGCCCGGAACGGTCGCCGGCGTGCAGTTCCCTCGCCGCCGTTGCACTATCCCGCGCGCACATTCAGTTTCGTCAGAAAACGCGCATCTTCAGTTTCGTCAGACAACAGAGCATTCATTTCCTGTTAAAAACAAAATGTGCCTAAGTCTTACAACAACACCACATCGACCTACTGGCTAACATCGACTATTTGCTCGCGTCCCGAGATCTAGAGTTCGGACCCTGGCAGTGGAGAAAAAGGCAGCCTTTTTGCTTATTTGCGCACACTGACCGACCGGCCCCACCTGTCAGCGATAGTGGACACCCGCACACACTTTCCACGCGTAGTAAGCACCACGCTGGCGCTGGGTCCCGCAGATTAGCCTCTGTGGGTAGGCACACGCGCGGTGAGAAAAGCCAGAGCAGAGAATCTACAATGCAGATTTTACACCGAGCCCCCTGCGTTTTCTGTTTTGCACAGAGAACCCTCACTGACACTTTTCCATCACGAACAAGCCCCTGCCTTTTTGCAGTTTGGTCCAGAAAGTTAAAACATTAATAACTTTTAATCTATAACTCTAAATTAAATATTTTTTATATGTTTAATTATCAGAAAAATGCAATAAACATTAATGTGACATTCTTATGCCATTTTGCATCATTTATTTTAAATTCATAGTGTAATTTAATATTTGCACCTAAATAATAAATGTGAAATGTGTTGGGCAAATATTTAATTATTGCCTATTCCATTTAAATTGATTAGATCACCCATGCCATGCTATATATGTTAAGCAACATTTAATTTGTTGGTTACACAAATAACTTGCAACATAATCTTTTGTCGGAATTTCATCCCGCTTTAATGTGACATAATCATCACATACCATATTGCCACATCAATCGTTTGTGCATTTCCATGTATTGATTATGTTTCGTATTGTCTATGTTTTGCTCTTCTCTGGGTAGACGACGACGTGTCTGCTCCCGGTACGTTCGTCACTGAGGTTCCAGCTTTTTTGTTGGGCCACAAGCTGCCAGACAAGCTATTGCTAACCTGTTATAAGCTGTTTAGTTTTCATACTTGATGTTGAACTCTGCTACCCTAGTATTCGATGCTTGAATTGCGATCCCATCACATGTTTATCCCGCAGCCTATACAGCTTTATCCCCACAACCCATAACCCCTTGCCTGTTTATCTGTTGGCCTTGCGAGTCATAGTGCATGCTTAGAGTTGGTTGTGCGAGTTGTCCGTCTATCTTTTATTCCACATGCTTAGTATGATAGATTGTTCTACTTTAATAAAATGTTATCTTATGTGGGGTATTATAATCAAATGATAAGGCACCGGCGGAGCCTTGCGAGTTGTTTTGTTCTGCTAAGTGTCGTCCTAGGAACTCAATTCTTGTCCTCGAACCCAATTTGAGCGCGCTAACCACTTTTGGGTGCCCCCATGGAGCCCCCTCGACTTTGAACGGATCTTCAGCTTGTCCATGTGTCGCAAGTAGTTCAGGTTTTCCATTTGCTCATATGCATGTGCATGATGATGATGATGATTGATGAGAGGTTACTTGATATGGGGGGTCATATAGGGGTGGTGCGCGCGAAGCGGACAGTTCCTAGGGTGGCACTTGGACTTGCTGTAGTGAAGGAATGAGTCGTGTTGAGAGGCCCTAATGTTTTTGACTAGGTTGATCATGCGAGTATGGGTAGAGCAGTGCACCCCTATAGGGTATAATCTTATCGATGAGCCGTGTCCATGGTTATGGACGACTTGGTGATGATGTTGTCTAATAAGTGAAGGGGATCGTGTGCAGAAAACAAAAATTTTCCTACCAACGATATCCTAAAAGCATGCCAAGATCTATTCTATGCAGATATAGTAGTACGAACGGAGATCAGAATACGTACCCTTGTAGACCGAAAGCGGGGATTACGTTCCCGCACAAACGTTGTCGATGAAGACCGACGAAGCCGACCTCAAGGTCGTGTAGAGGAAGCAGACCTCCGAGTATCGCTAGCATAGCACCTCGCAGGGAGTCGCACACGTACGGTGGAGACGACGGCCTCCGAAGCTCCAGTCCAGGACGAGCAGCGGAAGACTTGGACCGGACCACCAGCAGCGCGGCAGCGGGCTATGGTGGAAGAGATCCCCCTCCTCAGCTCGGTGTGGCTACGACTTGGGAACCACGAGATCGAGAGAGAAATCGGGAATTAATTGGTGAATTAAAAGGCCAGGGGTGCCCTTTCTTATATAGTCTCCCAGGGGAGCCAACCTTGCCAGCCAGGCAATGTGGGACTAACCCCCACATGCCTGGTGTGGCATTGGAGGGTGCGCCGGCCCCCTAGTGGGCCCTTGGCCCACTTGGGTCGGCCCCTCCTGGCCCCCACCGAATCACCTAGGGATTTTCCCCCTCTTGGGCCTTCTTTCGACCAGAAGGCCCATTTAGGGAAATCAGCCTAAATAAATTCGAAAATAAATATATAAAATCATATTTGCACATTAATTACACTAATTAATATCAAACATAATATATATAATTTTTCCTAGCTTCGAAAACTGTTTCGGCGCTGCCCGATCTCCATCGGACCCCTCCCGGGACGCTCCCGGTGATCTCTTTCCTTTCCGGTTGTCTTGTCGAAACCCCTTAAGTGTGTTACCCTAGCGGTTCGATATAAAAACAGGTATGACCAAGACTCCTCTATGATCAACGACTAACTCGTAGGCCTGGACCCCATGAATTAATCCCTGTGATATAACAAATGACTTTCATCTATCAAACCTGAACGCAAAGTCTTAAACCTTTTGCCATAGCGATACTTAGCACGTCCGAGCGTCGTTCCATAGATATCTCCATACCTAATCCCGACCTCGTTACCGACGACGCTATCTTCTACTCGTTCATGATCTCATGTCTCCGTGACCTAGTCACATGCTTGCAAGCTCATTAGACATGATCTCACCGAGTGGGCCCGAGAGTATCTATCCTACTATGCGGACTGGCAAATCCCGCTCTTGACCCCTCGTCTCAACTACTCCTTTCCGATACCCAAAAGTATCACCGTTATTGTCATACTAAATAAGATACGACGTTTGGTGCAATCAAAGTTTCTTCCAGGAATAACAATAAGAGTTGATCTCACGGTCAAAGGTGTAACGACTACGTTCTCCAAATCTGGGTATGTCCATCACATCGTTCTCCAACGATATGACTCCCATTGCCGACCGGCGCCATGCCCCATGACCGGGAAACCTCGATCATCAATCGCGCAACGAAACTAGTCTTAGTAGAGGCTACTAGGGACCTGGTTGTTTACGTATCACACCCGCATTAATGTTTTCGCTTAATACGGTTCTAGCATGACACAAAAACCTATTATGAACAAACGAGATATGATAAAGAATACACTTTATTAATTGCCTCTAGGGCATATCTCCTTCAGCCTCCCACTTGCACTAGAGTACAACTTAATCTAGATTACAACTTGGTAAAAGCTTAACACCCGTAGCTAACTGGTGCTTTTCATGCTTATCAAGCGGAAGAGGCTTCGTCAGCGGATCTGCCACATTCAGATCCGTATGCACTTTGCAAATCTTCACATCGCCTCCTTGTTCGTACTGACGTATCACATGGAAGCGTCGGAGAATGTGTTTGGCGGTGGAGTGAGACCTTGGCTCCTTGGCGTTAGCAATGGCACCCGTATTGTCGCAGAAGAGGATCACAGGGTCTTGCACGCTCGGGAACACTCCGAGTTCGATGACGAACTTCCTCAGCCACGCAACTTCATTCGCGGCTTCACAAGCAGCGATATACTCCGACTCCATTGTAGATTGTGCGACTATGGGTTGCTTCCCACTTCTCCAGCACACGGCGCCTCCATTCACCTTGAACACGTAACCTGTTTGTGACTTACAGTCATCGGGGTCTGAGCAGAAACTTGCATCTACGTAACCCGTTACGCCAAGTTCTTCATCGCAGCCACCATACACAAGGAACATTTCCTTTGTCTTATTGAGATACTTAAGAATGCTCTTAACAGCTATCCCATGCGGCATTCCAGGATTACTCTGGAACCGGCTTGTCAAACTTAGAGCTAATGCCACATCCGGTCTAGTACTCAACATTGCATACATGATCGATCCTATGGCTGAAGCATAAGGATGTTTGGTCATTTCGGCCTTACCCAGTTCCATCACCGGACACTGTGCCTTCCGCAATATCTTATTCTTGATAACCGGCAGAGAACCCTTGTTTGCCTTCTCCATACGGAAACGCTTCAATATTTTATCAAGATAAGTACTCTGACTTAGTGCTAATAGGCGCCTTAATCTATCACGATAGATTTTTATGCCTAAAACATACGTAGCTTCTCCTAAGTCCTTCATGGAAAATTACTGTTTAAATATTCCTTCACGCTATTCAGAAGTTTCTCATCATTCCCAATCAGCAATATGTCGTCAACATACAGTGCTAAGAACACAACCGAGCTCCCACTCATTTTCTTGTAAATACATGTCTCTTCCACATTTTGGATAAATCCAAAACCTTTGATTACCTCATCAAAGCGAAGATTCCAGCTCCGAGATGCCTGCTTCAATCCATAGATGGATCACTGAAGCTTGCACACCTTGTTAGCATTTCCTGGATCGACAAAACCTTCCGGCTGTACCATGTACAACTCTTCCTCAATGTTTCCATTTAGGAAGGCCGTTTTGACGTCCATCTGCCAGATTTCATAATCATAATAGGCAGCTACCGCTAACAAAATCCGAATAGACTTAAGCATCGCTACCGGTGAAAAAGTTTCATCGTAGTCAATTCCATGAACTTGTCGGAAACCCTTTGCGACAAGCCGAGTTTTATAGGCGGTCACATTACCATCAGCATCAGTCTTCTTCTTAAAGATCCATTTATTCTCGACGGCCTTGCGCCCTTCGGGAATATCCATCAAAGTCCACACTTTGTTATCATACATGGATCCTATTTCGGATTTCATGGCTTCAAGCCATTTCTCGGACTCTAGACTCGCCATCCCCTCCTTGTAGTTCGTAGGTTCATCTTGCTCGACTAGCATGACGGTGCAAACCATGTTGCCATACCATTCTGGTGCGATCCGAGATCTACCAGACCTACGAGGTGGAACATCTTCCTCGACAGTTTCTCCCACTCCTTCCACGGAGGACGTTTCCGGAATTGCTTCCGTTGCGCCACTCGGAATCTCGAGTTCAGGATCAACGATTTCATCGAGGTCTACCTTCCTCCCACTTACTCCTTTCACGAGAAACTCCTTCTCTAGAAAGGTACCGGTCTTCGCGACAAAAGTTTTGCCCTCAGCTTGGTTGTAGAAGGTGTACCCAACGGTTTCCCGCGGATATCCTACAAAGACGACTTTCTCCGACTTCGGTTCGAGTTTGTCGGGCTGTAGTTTCTTAACGTACGCCTCACAACCCCAAACCTTCAGAAACGATAACTTAGGCTTTTGGCCATACCATAATTCATACAGCGTCGTTTCACCGGACTTGGACGGAGCCCTATTTAAAATGAATGCGGCTGTTTCTAACGCATAAGCCCAGAAGGACACTGGCAGATCGGTAAGAGGCATCATAGATCGAACACTATCCAGTAGAGTACGATTACGTCGCTCGGACACGCCGTTACGTTGCGGCGTTCCGGCTGGCGTAAGTTGGGGTACTATGCCACAACTCTTCAGATGTGTGCCAAACTCAAAACTCAAGTATTCTCCACCGCGATCGGATCGGAGGTGCTTGATTTTCCTATTAAGCTGATTCTCAACTTCACTCTGGAATTCTTTGAACTTTTCAAACGTTTCAGACTTGTGTTTCATCAAATAGATATAACCGTATCTACTCAAGTCATCAGTGAAGGTGACGAAGTAACGATAACCATTGCGTGTTGAAACGCTCATTGGTCCACACACATCTGTATGTATGATCCCCAACAAATCCGACGCCCGTTCAACGAAACCTTTGAACGGTGTCCTGGTCATTTTGCCCATAAGGCATGGTTCGCATGTATCGAGGGATCCGAAATCCAACGAGTCCAAAAGTCCATCGGAGTGGAGTTGCTTCATGCGCTTTACACCAATATGACCAAGACGGCAATGACACAAAAACATGGCGGTATCGTCACTACACTTAATCTGTTTGGCTTCTATGTTATGGATGTGAGTACTACGATCGAGATTCAACAAGAATAAACCGTTATTCTCGGGAGCATCAACATAAAAGATATCATTCATATAAATAGCACAATTGCTTGACACCGATTTAAATGAATAACAGTCTTGTAATAGGCAAGACCCACTTATAATGTTTACACTCAAGGATGGCACAAAATAACACTTATTTAAAACCAAAACTAATCCTGGTGGTAGATGCAGAGGGAGCGTGCCGACAGCCACCACGTCGACTCTCGAACCGTTGCCGACGCGCATCGTCACCTCATCCTTCGCCAGCCGCCGTCTATTCCGTAACTCCTCCTGAGAGTTACACATATGAGCAACAGAACCAGTATCAAATACCCACGTGTTGCTCCGGGCGGATGTAAGGTACACATCTATAACATGTATATCAAATATACCTTGCTCTTTGTCGACCGTCTTGCCAGACTTCCTATCCTCTAGGTACTTGGGGCAGTTGCGCTCAGGTGATCCGATGGTTACCACCATCTTCTTCATCTTGATTTCTAATTCGGCCACTTCGAGCATCTTCAGGATTTCCGACAGGGGTTTTGACGTCCCTTTCATGCCGTAGTCCACGATGGCGTTCTTATAGCTAGGGGGCAGAGAAATCAGCGCCCTATCAATAACCACCTCCTCTGGGATCACACTTCCCAGATCACTCAGAAGCCGAGCGCAGCCAAACAACTTGGCCAAGTGCTCACTAATATTGCCGTGCTCTACCATCTGGACTGAGAAGAAAAGCACAAATGCCTCGTACCTCTCAGCCTTGACTTGTCGTGCAAAAACAGCCATGAGTTCAGTGATTATATCATAAGCACCCTTGTTCATGAAGCGGTTTTGCAGGTCAGCCTCCATGGCAAAGAGCATGCCACTCTGGACATAAGAAGAAATCTCCGCTTTTACCCCATGGACAATCCTTTCGATTTCCGGGGCGGTGTTTGGAAGATCACCTAAGGGGGCATCAAGGGTGTAGGCCACCTTGTGGGTTTCAAGGATGGACTTCAGATCGCGGAACCAGGACACGAAGTTAGACCCATCGGTCTTAAGCTTCTCTTTCTCAATGAACAGGTTTAGGTTAAAGGAGGGGTGAGACATCTACAATGGAATTTGCAACAACATAAGACTTTGTTCATAATAATTTTGAGTTATAGTATTTTAGAAAATAACTAACATAACTCCCACTCAAACGAACATCCCTCCTGGTCGTTTAAGCGATTACACGACCCCCATCCATTGCACCACCCCTCATCATAAGAGCCAGCGGCACAACTTCAAGAGTAGACAAAATCGTCCGCCACACCAATTTTGTGACTCGTGCTCGACCTTTCGGTCTTCCTGTTCTGAGGCCATATTTCTAAATATGCTAGGCTCGCCACCAAATACCTCCACGCTGACGCTTGTGCTACATGGCTTACATCCACTGTATGCGAACGACGAGATGTCTGACACCCGATCATCACGGCCTGCCTCATAACATAGAACTTTCTTGGCGGTGCGCGTTGGAGGGAGAACACTAGTGGTATTTTTGAAGGGATCACCTTATATAGCTACCGCCGTGTAACTAATGTATACTATACACACAATCACACAATATAAGATGCACACAAAACATCAAATGTAATGCAATGTGATATAGTCCATTGCGCCATGGTCTTCTTGGCGCCCGCAGTTTATAAACAATTTAATAAACCTACCTTGACCATATCACATAGCCCCTGCAAAATAAAGTTAGACGCTTCTACTTTATCTTTTGCATATTTTACGTGGCTTGGGGCTTTCGTAAATAGAACCGCTTCATACCTATGAATCTTATGACCACAACAACGATCCAATAATTGCATGTTTAAGCATCCCTTTCGGGCCCTCCATTGAAAATGCGAAGACCAACTAAAGAGAGAGAAACTGACACCCGCCAGTCACATATACGGTACAAGCCGTATGTCAGTAGTGGAACCAGTCTCGCGTAAGCGTACGCGTAAAGTCGGTCCGGGCCGCTTCATCAACTCAATGCCGCTGGAATACACAAGTGCATGCTAGAGGGTAGCAAATAACAGGAACGGTGCCCCCGTGCAGAGCACGGGTTCTAACAGCGTACAGCTATATCAACGATAGATCGGCTCTGATACCACTGAAGGGGATCGTGTGCAGAAAACAAAAAATTTCCTACCAACGATATCCTAAAAGCATGCCAAGATCTATTCTATGCAGATATAGTAGTACAAACGGAGATCGGAATACGTACCCTTGTAGACCGAAAGCGGGGATTACGTTCCCGCACAAACGTTGTCGATGAAGACCGACGAAGCCGACCTCAAGGTCGTGTAGAGGAAGCAGACCTCCGAGTACCGCTAGCGCAGCACCTCGCAGGGAGTCGCACACGTACGGTGGAGACGACGGCCTCCGAAGCTCCAGTCCAGAACGAGCAGCGGAAGACTTGGACCGGAACACCAGCAGCGCGGTAGCGGGCTATGGTGGAAGAGATCCCCCTCCTCAGCTCGGCGCGGCTCCGACTTGGGAACCACGAGATCGAGAAAGAAATCGGGAATTAATTGGTGAATTAAAAGGCCAGGGGCGCCCTTTCTTATATAGGCTCCCAGGGGGAGCCAACCTTGCCAGCCAGGAAATGTGGGATTAACCCCCGCATGCCTGGTGCGGCATTGGAGGGTGCGTCGGTGTGACGCCCTAAAATCGGTACTATGTAGATTTAAGCGCTCCCGCCGAAATCCGCATAATAACGATTTTAAGTCGCCCACCAGACATAATGTGCACGCCGAAACATGCGCATTATGTGGGTGGAATTGTGATAACATTACAATAGTTCCGATACATCCACAAATATAACAAAGATATAAATACAACAACGACTCGAACGAGTCAAGATACAAATGATACAATACAAAGATTCAAATGACAGCGGAAGCAAAATAGTATCCGACTACGGATAAGATGCAAATTGGACTAAGAGTCCTGAAGATAAGCGATGGCGCCATATCCCTGCCCAGCCAAGCCGGAGGGATTCCCAAGCTAACGTCGTCAGACTTCAAACCTGTTGACTGCACATAAAGCACATCCCAAAAGAGGGTCAGGGCACTCCCTGGCAAGCAAAACCGACTTGCCTACTTTTTACACCATCTCCCAAAATATAGGGGATGTGAACTTAGCGGCAGCAGCACTAGCAACCTAAAGAGACACGCTACAACTTCCGTCTAATCAGAGAGGGATAAGAGAGCGCATAAGATAAACATCTACAACTAACACCAAACATAACCCATTCTCGAATTAACCCCCTCAACCAAATATGAGGAAGCAATTCGGGAAACTCACACGTTGAACAGTTTTTAATTTATAATTTATTGTGAAAGTAATTCTATATTACTAGTCAAATTAATTAACATTAACTAGGTGCAAGTTGTCTAGATCTTGTTAGCCAGCATCATCACCAAAGTCGTTTATAACCGTGGACACGGCTCATCGATAAGATATACCCTGCAGGGGTGCACTACTGTACCCATACTCGCATGATCAACCCAAGCAAGCATCAGGGCTTCTCAACACGACTTATTCTTTCACTACAGCAAGTCCAAGTGCCACCCATATGAGTTGTTACCGCGTCAGGAGTCCGGCCGAATCTCAATTGCGGACTCATTAGTTTGTGTCTGCGCGCCATGGGCTCAAACCACAGTAGGAACTGTCCGCTTCGCGCGCACCACCCCTATATGACCCCCCGTATCAAGTAACCTCTCATCAATCATCATCAACATGCACATGGATATGAGAAAATGGAAAACCCGAACTAGTTGCGGCACATGGACAAGCTGTAGATCTGTTCAAAGTCAAGGGGGGCTCCATAGGGCCTCCCACAAGTGGTTAGTGCGCTCAAACTTGGATCCGAGGACAAAATCTCAGTTCCTAGGTCGACACTGAGCAGAACAAAGCACCTCGCAAGGCCTTCCGTCTGGTGCCTTATCTTTTAATTATAATACCTCAATATAAAATAACATTTTATTAAGGTAGAATATTCTATCATACTAAGCAGATGTAACATAAGACCAACAGACGACTCACACAAACAACTCTAAGCATGCGCTACGACTCGCAAGGCCAACTGATAAACAAACAACAGGTGATAGGATGTGGGGATAAAGCTGTATAGGCTGCAGGATAAACATGTGATGGGATCGCAATTTCAAGAATTGAATACTAGGGTAGCAGAGATCAATGGCAGGAATGAAAGACAATGTATAGGTAAACAAGCAAGCTTTGCTTGCCTGGAATCCCGCATGGAAGCAGATCTTGTCGTTGCTCACACATCTCAACGTCGTATCCGCGAAGAAGCAACAAACACTGGAAAGCGTAAAAGATGCACTTTATAACTACGGCAAAAGATCCAGCATGATCATATGAGAATGATGCATGGCATGGCAAGATGCAATACATTGCAGGTAATCCAAATTAAGCGGGAAAGCAATCCCGGCAATTAATATTTAGGTGCAATTTATTTATTTACCAGCATTATTAAATGTTGGTTAACATGGCAACACATGGCATGGGTGATCTAATTAAATTAAATGGAATAGGGCATTATATATTTATTACCCCCTAACATTCCATATTTAATTATTTAGTTGCAATTAACAAATTATACTAAGCAATTAAAATAACAGATGCAAAATGACATACAAATGACATATTAATATTCCTTGCATTTTTCTGATATAAAAACATATAAAGATTATTGAATTTGGAGTTATAGAATGAAAGTTAGTAGCATATTAAGTTTATGGGTGTTTCTGCAAATATACAAGACCTATTCGTGACTGAAACAATGTCGGTGAGGTTCTTTGTGCAAAAACAGAAAAGCAGGGGGCTAGGCGCAAAGTTACAGATCCAGATCTGTATCTGGTCTTTTTGCACCGTGGCTGGGCTAACCCGTGCGGCTGTCCGGCGGGCCCCGAGCCACGCTGGCGTGTGTGGAGGTCGAGCTGTTCCTACCGTCGCTGACCACTGGGCCCTGACGGTCTGTGAGAGCGCAAAAGCTGAAAAAAGGGGGGCTTTAATTCCTCTGCCCAGGGTTCGAACCTGCGCGCGACGCAGGGGATGGACCGGTGCTGGTAACCAGTAGAGCCGGTGCGGGATGTTGATTGACTAAGCGATGCATTTGCTTTTAACGCGCTCCCAAAAACGCTAAGTCTGACGAAATTGTCAAACTGAATCGACGGTGGCGCACGGCGGGAGAAAAACGTCCGGCGGCGACCAAAGCAGAGGCGTTGGACGCGTCCAAGCGACCGGGGTGTGTGTGTGTGGAGTGGGGATTCCGTTTTTGTGCCCTGGTGGAGGAGGGAAGGCATGGAGCGGTCGGGTCCGTGCTCGACCATGGCGACACCGAACGGAAGACGGCGGGGGCGTGGACCGAATCGGCTCGTGCGAGAAGAAAGCGATACGGGGAGAGGGGGAAAAAGGGGAGGTGCTCACGGGGAGGTAGTTGGGGGCGTTGCTCGGGGTCGACGACGACCGTAGCCGGCGAATTTCAGCGGAGGAGATCACCGGAGTTGAGGAAGGCGGGGACGCGTGCGACGTGCTGGACGATCCCCTGCTCGATTCTTTCGGCTTGGGGAAGGAAGACGACGAGACGCAACTATGGGGGTGCTCCATGGTTCTTCGACGGCAGCGTGGCAGTGGCGCGACGACGAGGTGCTCCGGTGATTTTTTGGTGGAGAAGAAGCAGAGGAGGGGATCGAGGAAGGAGAGGGTGGCGGCGGCGCGAGGGAGAGGGAGGAGTGGGGTGATGGTGCGGCTAGGGTTCCAGGGGGAGGGGCTTGGCTTAAAGGGGTGAGGGAGTGGTTGGGGGAGAGAGAGCACGTGGTGGGCGCCATGGCCAGCTCTCTGTCTCTGCCTCGCTGGAAAGGGGAGGAAGACGACAGGAGGGGAAGATGGGCCATGAGGAGGAGGTGTTGGGTTTTGGCCCACTTAGAGTTTTTCTGAAATTTTATTTCTCATGTAATTCTTTTACTGTTTTTGTATTTCTAAAACAAAATAGAAATAATTTTTAATAAAGAAACTTTACAAAATAGGTTTAGTTTAAAATAGGCAAATTAATAAACTAGTTTTTATAATATTTGCAAAATATTTGAAATACACATTTTAATTAATTTCAGCAGCATTTGAATTTAATTGTGAGAAAAGAATTTAAGTGGAGTTTGAATTTAAATGCAACAATTTAAAACTAAGATAGAAAAATGCAAATGATGCATGATGACGTCATGTTGATGCAAAAGAAAAACAAACACTTTTCTAATTGGGAAAAATCCCGGGGCGTTACAGTCGGCCCCTTAGTGGGCCCTTGGCCCACTTGGGTCGGCCCCTCCTGGCCCCCACCGAATCCCCTAGGGATTTTTCCCCCTCTTGGGCCTTCTTTCGACCATAAGGCCCATTTAGGGAAATCAGCCTAAATAAATTCGAAAATAAATATATAAAATCATATTTGCACATTAATTACACTAATTAATATCAAACATAATATATAGAATTTTTCCTAGCTCCGAAAACTCTTTCGGCACTGCCCGATCTCCATCGGACCCCTCTCGGGACGCTCCCGGTGATCTCTTTCCTTTCCGGTTGTCTTGTCGAAACCCCTTAAATGTGTTACCCTAGCGGTACGATATAAAAACATGTATGACCAAGACTCCTCTATGATCAACGACTAACTCGTAGGCCTGGACCCCATGAATTAATCCATGTGATATAACGAATGAATTTCATCTATCAAACCTGAACGCAAAGTCTTAAACATTTTGGCATAGCGATACTTAGCACGTCCGAGCGTCGTTCCATAGATATCTCCATACCTAATCCTGACCTCGTTACCGACGACGCTATCTTCTACTCGTTCATGATCTCATGTCTCCGTGACCTAGTCACATGCTTGCAAGCTCATTAGACATGATCTCACCGAGTGGGCCCGAGAGTATCTATCATGCTATGCGGACTGGCAAATCCCGCTCTTGACCCCTCGTCTCAACTACTCCTTTCCGATACCCAAAAGTATCACCGTTATTGTCATACTAAATAAGATACGACGTTTGGTGCAATCAAAGTATCTTCCAGGAATAACAATAAGAGTTGATCTCACGGTCAAAGGCGTAACGACTACGTTCTCCAAATCTGGGTATGTCCATCACATCGTTCTCCAACGATATGACTCCCATTGCCAACCGGCGCCATGCCCCATGACCGGGAAACCTCGATCATCAATCGCGCAACGAAACTAGTCTTAGTAGAGGCTACTAGGGACCTGGTTGTTTACGTATCACACCCGCATTAATGTTTCCGCTTAATACGGTTCTAGCATGACACAAAAACCTATTATGAACAAACGAGATAAGATAAAGAATACACTTTATTAATTGCCTCTAGGGCATATCTCCTTCAATAAGATCATAGACAACTTGCACCTAATCATTGTTAATTAACTTGAGTAGTAATATAGAATTACTTTCACAATAAATGGTAACTAAAACTGTTAACGTGTGACTTTTCTCGAATTGCTTCCTCATACTTGGTTGAGGGGGTTAATCCTAGAATGGGTTATGATTGGTGTTAGTTGTAGATGGTTACTTATGCGCTCTCTTATCCTTCTCTAATTAGACAGAAGTTGTAGCGTGTCTCTATTAGGTTGCTAGTGCTGCTGCCGCTAAGTCCACCTAACCCCATACTTTGGGAGTCTTTCAGTTTCTGTAACTTGTTAGCTCTAGCTTGTTCGATACGCTCCGGTGTATTGACCCGTTCGCGGGCTGTGATTTTCTCTGCAATTGAGGATTCTCCGTATGACCAGGTGGGTGGCTACTACGTGGAGTTCGATGACGAGATCTACGACGAGTAGTTAGAGTTCCCCTGGGCTTCTTCCCGGTGGACCGCGTGGATGGGCCTTCTCTTTTCATTTTGGCCTTGTGCCTATTTGCTTCTTGTCTGTACTCAGAACGGCATGTTTCCGCTGAATTATGTAATGTTGGGACATGTGTCCTCTGCTTGGTGATATTCGTTATATTTCTCAGTGAGAGCTTTGGATATTTATTTCCTTTATTTGTGTCTTAGGTTTATCCTGTGATTTCCATTTTGTTTCCAAACCGATTTGTATACCGTGTATGTATGTTTGTAGTATACGAGTTGGTAGGATTTTGGATTTCTTTCGTGCGCAATCGCGAGACGTACATGACGTTTGGATCACTAGCGAGCTGTCGGCCGATGATCCATTCCGAGCCGGCCTGCTTTTTCCTGGGATTGGTAACCCCAGTATGCTCCTAGTTGTGTGGCCCAACCGGTACGTCTTCTTTGTTACGTCTTAATCCAGGGTCCGACAGTTGGTATCAGAGCCTAAACGCCCTCAGGTTCCCTTCTACTGGTCGTTGTTTGAGTCTAGATTTTTTTTTTGTATTTATCAGGAAAATCTTAAATGTGACAGTAGGAATTATGTTCTTTTATTCCTTTCCCCACCCACCCTCCATGTTCTTCTGGTAAGGAAGTGTTACGATATTTTTACCTTCTCATCTAAAATTTCAAATTAGGACATCGTGTTCTGGGTTTCCGTAGTACCATAATTGCAGGTGTTTGAAGGTTGTTTTTCATTTTGGCAGTTATCAACCTCTTCGGCTATGTTCAGTTTCATTCTTGAATCAATCAGTTGTTGTTCTACCTTTCACTTGAATCATCTCTTTGTCATTGTACAATCTTTTCTGTGCAATCAATCCTTTTGGTTTCCGGCGGCTAACTTCTACTTCAAAATGCTATGTAGATGGGGCACTACCAGGTGGTACGTATGACGCAGTGCGAGCGGACTACCGGTTTCCCGAGGCTTCTCAGAGGCATGGTTGACTATCTCGGGTTCCGCTGGCTTTCAGAGTACCAGTGTTTGAGATCCAGTTGGATTTCGGACAGACCTTCTATAGAGCTATAGTTCGGATCAGGGGAGATGATGGTGGTACTGTGCACAAGTACGAGGCTGCAGCTTCCAGTGTGGACATGGCAGTACACTTGGCAGTTTATGAGGCAGTTGTGACTCTGTGCAGGGACTACTACTGTTTCAACTACCCTCCGTTCTGCTACGTTACGAGGCTAGCAGTAGTCCGTGAGCAGTTTCAGCGGGCACTCTCTCACCTCGGTCAGTACGACAGGGGGAACGTCGCACATGACACGTACCCGAGGTTTCATCTTCCACCACTGAGTCGCCTGTCTGCTGTGGGCGGACACACTCCAGAGCGTGGTCTACTGCTCACTACTTCTCCAGACCACGTCGGACCACTGCTGTACGGGAGACAGACGCCAGATGCCTACTTCTATGAGATACTTCCTGTTGTGCCAGAGTACCACGCGTACTTTGATCGCTGTTACACCCATCGCCACAACAGAGAGGGGTACATAGATTCGACTTCCGAGGGAAGTGTGAGCTAGTATTCACGATATATCTCTTCTTTTGTAATAGTAGTTGTCCTTGTTTTACTGAAACCGTGTTGGTTGTACGGATGGTTAACTATGTACTAGTAGCTATCTTTGTTGTACTGAAACATTGGTGGTTGTACTGATAACTAACTAAGTGTCATGTTGTGATTCTTTCTATGAGAAGCTTTTATCCTTATTATCCTACAGTGTGTAACTGTTTTCTGAGCAAGAATTATATTCTCCAAGTTTTTCTTCCCCAGCATTACGTATCTTGTTGCTGTTCTAATATCCAATGTATCCAGGATGACGAACAGTAGGAACAACCGCAATGCGGAAGGCAGTGAGCCGCCACTGATCACTGAGTTGCTTGGGCAGATGACCCAAGTCATGGCTCAAATGACGGAGCATCAAGCCTACCAGAACAACCACGAGCATCGCAATGAAGGCAATGCACGTGTGAATGTCAAGGACTTCCTCAGTCTGGGCCCAAGGAACTTTGCTTCCCCCACTGAGCCGCTGGAAGCTGATGATTGGCTTCGCGAGATGGAAAGGACCCTTGCTATCGCCCACGTGGCTGAGCAAGACAAGGTTCCTTACGTGTCCTACCTACTTAGGGGCAAGTCTGCCTCATGGTGGGAGAACTTCCAGGCTATGAGAGCTCTCGGGGTGGTTATCACTTGGGGGATTTCAAGACAGCCTTCCTGCGGCACCACAGCCTAGAAGGTCTCATGGACAGGATGCGCGAGCAGTTTAACTCGCTGACGCAAGGAAAGATGGACGGGGATGGAGTACAACGGCGAGTTCAATCGCCTTGCTCGTACGCTGGAGATGAGGTGAACACTGAGGTTAAGAAGATGGCCAAGTTCAGCAAGGGTTTCAACCCCACGCTCAAGTTCAAGCTGAACCTCGTCAAGGCTGATAACTTCGAGGACCTCGTCAACATCACGCTCAATGAGGATCATGGGCGCAAGATCATCGAGGAGTCGCGCAAGCACTCTCGTGAGAGCAACTCTTCTTCATCCTCAATCGCCGCCGCTCCTACTCAGAAGCGTCGGATTTGGGTGCCCAACAACGTCTTCGCACGAGCTACCTACGTGCCAGGACCTCCAGGACTCGCGCCTCCCCCACCGAACCCGGCTCTTGCTACGAGGGGTTTCGGAGGACCGCCAAGGCCAACGGGCGCTCGCCCCAACGTGAACTGCTACAAGTGCGGGCAAACGGGCCACTACTCCAACAATTGCCCGGAGAACCGTCTTCCTCCACCACCACCTCGCCCTGCTACAACTTAGGCGATGGTCCGCGCACCTGCCCCGACTAGGCCTTTCGTCCCCAACAACAAGCCTCCGACACGTGCTGCGCTGGTGAACCACATCAGGGCTGAGGAAGCAGAAGACGCTCCAGAAGTTGTTCTTGGTACACTACCCGTTAACTCTTCTAGGGTGTTGTTCGATACAGGAGCACCTCATTCTTTCGTATCAGTTAGCTTTGTAGATTTACATGGTCTAATTCTCGATCCTCTACCCAAAAACATTGCGGTTACTTCTCCCAGCATGAAAATGACTTCTTCCAAGATAAGCCACGACAATGAAATCCAAATTGGAGGCCACATCTTCTTGGCATCTCTAATAATTCTCGGCAATTCAGACATTGATGTCATTCTAGGCATGGATTGGTTGAAGGCCAATCAAGCTAAGATAGACTGTTTCACAAAGACTGTAACCCTTTCTCATCCTTCTGGACAGATAGTCTATTCTTCAAAACAAACCTCTTCAGCTCAGCTTTTCGCTCTCAATGTTGATCCTCTTCCTGTCATAGATGCTATTCCGGTGGTCTGAGACTTTCCTGACGTCTTTCCTGAAGAATTGCCAAGCATGCCACCTGACAGAGCCGTGGAGTTCGTCATTGAACTAGAACCAGACACTGCTCCTATCTCCAAACGTCCTTACAAGATGGGCCCCATAGAACTGGCTGAACTTAAGAGACAGCTCGAAGAGTTGGAAAGTAAAGGTCACATCCAACCTAGTACTTCTCCTTGGGGTTGTCCTACTCTGTTTGTCAAAAAGAGGGACACGACTGAGCGGCTGGTTGTTGACTACCATCCTCTGAACAAGAAAGCCATCAAGAACAAGTATCCTCTTCCTCGCATCAATGACCTGTTTGATCAACTCGCTGGTGCTAAGGTTTTCTCCAAGTTGGACTTGAGGTCAGGTTATCACCAGATCAAGATCTGCAAAGAAGACATTCCAAAGACAGCTTTCACCACTCGTTATGGTCTCTATGAGTACACTGTCATGTCCTTCGGTCTCACAAAAGCTCCGGCGAATTTCTCACGTCTCATGAACTTTGTTTTCATGGAATACCTCAACAAGTTCGTGGTAGTCTATCTTGATGACATTCTTATCTATTCCAAATCCGAGGAGGAACACGGAGAACATCTACGCCTCATCTTGCTGAAACTCCGAGAACATCGTCTCTACGCCAAGTTCTCCAAGTGTGAATTTTGGCTTCCTAAAGTATCCTTCCTTGGTCATGTCATCTCTTCTAAAGGCCTTTCTGTTGATCTATAAAAAGTGAAGGCCATTGTTGAATGGTTGCCTCCTACAACGGTGGAACAAGTCAAGAGCTCTCTTGGCATGGCTAGCTATTGCCGTCAATTTGTTGAGAACTTCTCCAAAATCATTAAGCCTCTCACCGGTCTTACTAGGAAGGATAGAAAGTTTCTTTGGACTCCAAAGTGTGATGAGAGCTTCAATCTCTTGAAAGCTGAACTCACTTCTACTCCTATTCTAGTTGGCCCAGACACTTCCAAACCTTTTCAAATTTTCTATGATGCATCCCTTCAAGGACTAGGCGCAGTCCTCATGCAAGAACGCAAAGTTGTGGCTTATGCATCTCGTCAGTTGTAGCCTCATGAGCTCAACTATCCTACACATGATCTTGAACTTGCAGCAATCATGTATGCGCTCAAGGCTTGGAGACCTTATTTGTTGGGGGCACAGCTATGAGATCTTCACCGACCACAAGAGTCTCAAATATGTCTTCACTCAACCAGATTTGAACCTCAGACAAACAAGGTGGCTTGAGAAACTCTCATATTTTGATCTCACCATCTCTTACACTCCAGGCAAAGCTAATGTGATGGCTGATGCTCTTAGTCGCAAGTCCTATTGCAACAACCTCATGGTTGAGGACATCCAACCTCCTCTTCACGAAGAATTCAAGAAGCTCAATCTTCAAGTGGTTCCTTCTGGTTATCTTGCAAACTTGGTTGCCACTCCTACACTTGAGGATAAAATCCGTGCCGCACAGTTGCGCGATTCTGGTGTTAAGAATATCAAAGTCAACAGCAGCAAGGATAAGTACAAGAGTTTCTCTCTCGATGACAAGGGTACCTTGCTCTTTGAAGGACGCATTGTAGTGCCCAAGCTTGATAGCTTAAGAGAGCTCATTCTCGAGGAGGCTCATGTGAAAGTGCATTCTATGCACTCCCAGATTTTGGTGACTAATGACAACACAAAAGGTATTCTAATGTTTGTGATGAAGCATGCAGGTTCTATTACAGGTCGTTTGATAAAGAGGAACACTTATATTGCCTAATTCTCAATAGTGCTTCACTTGGTCTTTCCTCAGGAATTCAGTCAGGAGATTTCCGGAACTCGGAGATTTCCGGTCCCCAGACCGGAGATCTCCGAGCCAATCGAGAATTTCACCAAGTCATAAATCAGATGCGCACTGACTCCAATTTGAGTTTCGTCGGAAATGCTCTCAGAGATTTCCGGCGCTCAGAGATTTCCGAGCCCCAGTCCGGAGATCTCCGAGTGTCAGAAGATTTTCCACTAAGTCCAGAACTCAGAGTGCGTACTGACTCCAACACAAGCTTAGCCGGAATGCTCTAGGAGATTTCCGGCGCTCGAAGATTTCCGAGCCTCAGTCCGGAGATCTCCGAGTGTCAGAGGAATTTCTACCAAGTCAAGAAGCCCAACCAGTACTGACCCCGAGCCACGCACAGCCGGATTTCCTTCCGGAGATTTCCGGAGTCCGGAGATCTCCGGTCCTCAACCCGGAGATTTTCGGACTGGCGGCTGTACAACGGGCAGATTTTGGAGAGGGGTATAAATACCCCTCCACCTACCTCCAGTAGTCTAAGCTTCCAGATTTTCTCTCTCCTCCATTGGTGCTGAAGCTTGTTTCTTCCGGATCTCCCAGTCTAGCCACTCAAATCTTTTGATACTTGGGGATCTGAGGAAGAAGCCACCGATCTACTACTCCACCGAAGCGTTTTGATTTCCCCACTCTATTTCTTGAGGGGCAACGAATCTAGGATTCCTTTGTGGATAGCTAGGTTCAACCTTGTGTGTTTTGATCCTTTGTGGATTCCTTTGTGGAAGTGACCTGTTGTGGTCTTTGTGGGAGCCCCCAATTCAGTTGTGAGTGTGTGCCTCACGTGTTTGTACGGGATCTTCTCAGCCCTTAAAGGAGTCCTTAGTGGAAGAGTGGATTCGCACCTTTGTGGTCGAATTCACAGGAGAATAGGGTGAGGCCTTTGTGGCATTGAGAAAACCTTTGTGGTAGCTCACATCCCTCCAACGAGACGTACACCTATGTGGTGGAACTCGGGATAAAATCGCTGTCTTCGAGTTCCTACGGTTGTCTTGTTCCATTCTCCTTTACTGCATCTTTAATTCCTGTACTTGTTTAGTTTCTTTGTTGTTTTT
This sequence comes from Poa annua, assembly GCA_026929855.1. Lineage (NCBI taxonomy): Eukaryota > Viridiplantae > Streptophyta > Magnoliopsida > Poales > Poaceae > Poa > Poa annua. The sequence goes on from CM049428.1 coordinate 14,784,320, forward strand.
CACTTGTATCACCTAGTTGCACATTTAGACAACTTACTTTCCGCTAGCCTAAAACTGAAAAAGACATAAAATTTTGTCACCGCCTATTCAACCGCTTGACCGCTTGAGACCAACCTTGGACAATGCAAGTTGACCCGAACGAGGTTTCCGAAACGGACGCCACGACTTTGGCGGCAATGCAAGAGAAAGGTGCCACTATGGCCAATATCAACTCTTTGGAAACAAAGTTGACATCGTCCATACAAACCGAGTTCAAGAAGTTTCATGATATGCTTGAGTCTCTCAAGACATCTAAGGAAACCTCTCTTGCATTGCCCTCAAAGCCTCCGGTGCTTCCGGGCATTACTCATGATGTGGACCCTGAATTGATAAAGGGAAAGCAATTGCCTTTTGATGGGAAGGGTGATGCCAGTAGCTCCTCAAACCATCAAAACACTCCATCTTCCCATGATGAAGTGCCTAAAGGCTACAACGCCACTCCTCCCCCATCCCAATACCATACCCCCGATCCCATTATTCCTCACCCGCAAGTTTCTCATAGGGGTGATCCCCCTTTGCTTAAAGATTATACTTTTTTCTCAATGGCAATATGTGATGAAGTCTCATGTGTGCAGCTCTTCAATCGAGTTGTGGCGCATCATTCAAGTTGGATACAAGCCTCATGATCCGACCAACTTAACAAGAAGAGAAGTGGTGGAGGCTCAACTTGATGCCACCGCTCTCTACATGATCCAAAAGGCGGTTGGGAACAAGGACATGTCTCTCATCCAACATCTCACCACCGCCAAAGAGACATGGGATGCTCTATCCGAGTTGTTCGTTGGAAATGATAGCATGAGAAGGAACCTCTATGACTCTTTGAGCAACAAAGCCGAGGGCTTTTTCAAGCTTGATGGTGAAGACCATGAGATGATGTATCGAAGATTGATGACCATAGCCACAAGCTTTCGAGAAGTGGGTGCCTCTCACATTGATGATGCTTGGATCAAGAGGAAGTATGTTAGCTCTATGATGGCATGTGAGCCAACCGACGTCAAGAGTCTTCAAGGAAGACACAACTACCATCTCATGACGTCTAATGAGATTATGCAAGAGATGTCCGCGTACAAGGTAGCCACTAAGAATGCTCAAGACGCAAGGGCAAGGGCTATTGGAATGCAAAGAGGCACAACCAACCTTGCCTTGAAGGCTACCGTTGAGGAAGAAAACGATGATGATGATCTTGGAAGCTTTTCCGCCATGTCCTAGGAAGCACTCAAGATTGCTTACAATGATCATCTCGCTCTTGCGGCTCGCACCTTTTGGAACAACCCCTCAAGAGGCAAGATGCGTTTTGACAAGAGTGCACCTCAAGCCGATAGGGTCTCACCCTCCAAGTCAAGGACATGTTATAATTGTCATGACAAGTTCCATTTCGTTGCCGAGTGCCCTTATGAGAAAAGAGAAGAGCATGGTGACGTCTAGTGCTCAAGGACAAAACCAAGATGCCTCCCAAGAAGGCCTATGGAAAGAAGAGGCCTTTTAACAAGAAGACTCGCATCGTGTTGTTGACTCAAGAGGAGTATCCCACCGATGATGAAGAGTCGGAGGAAGAAACGCCAAATGAAGTGGCGGCTCTTGCTACCACATCGACAACTACCGTTTCTCCATCAACAACAAGAACTCCTTCAACTACGACAAGCTCTTCATCGTCTCTATTCACATCGCCAAATGAGAACTCCATCACCAAGAGCTCAAGGTGTCTTATGGCAAAGGCATCGGAGGTACCTTCATCTTCTTCCTCTCTCATGAATGAAATGAATGAGCTTGATGATGCCTCTAGCCTTCAAATCAAGCAAGAGCTTGTTGCTTTCGACTCTTTTATCATTAACTTGCAAGGTGATAGCAAGAAACATGTTGGTGCCCTCATGGCTCGGATTGGTGAGCTAGAGCATCTCAATGAAGAGAAGGGTAAGATAGAAAGAGAAGACGCTATTTCTCTATCTTATTTGAAATCCTCTCTTGAGGAGGTTGAAGAGTCTCATGCTCGTCTTGTGGAGAAACTTGAAACTATTGAGGAAACTCATAATTTCTCACATGCTAAGCTCATTAAGGATCGTGATATGTACTTTGCTAAATTCAAGGTGGCTCAACAAGATAAAGCCGAATTTGCGGTTGGGCATGTTAGACTCATTGAGGACATGGAGAAGCTCGTCATAGCTCACAAGGCTTTGGAGAGTGAACATGCTCTTCTAAAGGAGTCGTATGCTCAACTCCAAACTCGGCTAACTAACCTTGATTATCTTAGCATCTCTACCTCTAAGTGTTCGTGTGATAATGCTCATCTTGTGAAGGAGAATGCTAGGTTGAAGAGTGAGATGACTAAGGCCTCCACATCCAAGATCATCCTTCTCAAGGGTAAGCAAGTTGTTGAGACTACCATCGTGGAGCCTCACACTCGACAAGGAAAGGAAGGTCTTGGATATGTGCCTCCCATAAAGATGAATGCCAAGAAGGGTATTCCCAAGAGCGTCAACCCCATCCAAGCCAAGAAGGCCGACTCCATTCAATCCAAGGACGGTCTTGCGAGTAGGAATGCCACAAGGGGCAAGCCTACTCGTAAAGATCACGCCGGGGACAACAACCCTAACTATGCTTTATATGTCGATTATAATGGGAATGTTTGTGCTCGTTACATTGGACCCTACTATGGTTTTATTCCATATGCTATTTGGGTTCCTAAGTCTCTTGTCGCTAACCATAAAGCACCCATTGTGAAGCAATGGGTTGCTAAATGCAAGAATTGAACTCTTGTAGGACCTTGCTCCCGGTGGTTCAAAATGGATAATTGATAGTGGATGTACAAGTCATATGACCGGGAGCAAAGAACTCGTCACGGAGTTGAAACCTAATGAAGATCAAGTAACCGTGACGTTTGGTGACTTATCAAGGTCTAAGGTAACCGGGCTTGGCAAAGTGGTAGTTGCCCCCGACATTACTCTTGTCAATGTTATGCTTGTTGAATCTCTTGGTTATAATTTACTATCGGTTCGTGCCTTAACAAAGATGGGGATCTCTCCCTTCTTTGATAAGGACATTGTGGTCCTCTTGTGGAGCAAGTCGATAAGAGTGGCTTTCGTGGGATACGTGGAGCATGAGCTCTATGTGGTGGACTTGTCCGGAGCCACCACTTCTCAAGCCATGTGTCTCTTCGGAAAAGCCGACGTGGGTTGGCTTTGGCATCGCTGACTAGCCCACGTAAACATGCGCACTTTGCAAAATCTCCACAAGGGTGGCCACATCCTTGGACTAAAAGATCATGTTTTCTTTTCAAGGGATCAAATTTGTAGAGCTTGTGTGGAAGGCAAGATGCATGCTATTCCTCATCCAAGCAAGACCATCATATGTTCGTCCCGGATTTTGGAGCTCCTTCATGTTGATCTATTCGGACCAATTCCGGAGATAAGTCTTGGTGGCAAGAAATATTGCCTCGTGATTGTTGATGACTATTCAAGGTATACTTGGGTCTATTTCTTCAAGACCAAGGATGAAACTCAACAAGTCTTCATCGACTTCTCAAAGGAAGTTCAACGCCAACATGACCTTCCCATATTGATTGTTCTAAGTGACAATGAGTCGGAATTCAAGAACTACACTCTTAACAACTTTCTTAGTGAAGAAGGCATTCGTCATCAATATTCCGCTGCTTACACTCCTCAACAAAATGGCGTTGCCGAAAGGAAGAACCGGACTCTTATCGATATGGCGAGATCTATGTTGGCGGAGTTCAAGTCTCCCATCAACTTTTGGGTGGAGGCTATTTCCACCGCATGTCACTCATCAAATCGCCTCTACTTCCGCAAGGGCTTGAAGAAGACTCCATATGAGATCCTTACCGGCAATAAACCCAACATTGGCTACTTCCGAGTGTTTGGATGTAAGTGCTATTATCTCGTTAAAGGTGTCCGGTTGGGTAAGTTCCACTCTAAATCTATTCAGGGGATATTTTTTGGATATGGTTGCGAGTCCCACACTTATCGAGTCTTTGATAAATCCTCCCGGATTATCATAGAGTCTTGTAGTGTGGAATTCGATGAAAATGATGGCTCCCAAGTGGAGCAAGTTGGTGTTTGTGATGTAGGTGATGAACAACGTTTTGATGCCATTAGGAAGATGGGGGTAGGCTTTCTTCACCCCATTGAAGTCCATCAAGAAGTTGTTCAAGAAGACTCAAGTTCTCCCATCAAGGAGACCTCACCATCACAAGAACCACAAGGTGGCTCACCATAGCCAATGATGAATCCCCTCAAGAACAATCTCAAGATCTTCCTCAACAAGAGCATGCTATTTCTTCTCAAGATGAAGCTCATGATAAGCCTCAACAAGATCTTCATAAACAAAAAGATCATGCCTCCTCCACCAAGATTATTGAAGACAACTCCACTTCTCCAAGTTCTACTCAAGGGCAAGATCATCTTTCTCCACCACACGAAGAGACTTCTCATGATGATCAAGGCCCTCAAGAAGGTCAAGACGAGGATCCAAAGGATCAAGATGGTCAAGAGATTGTACCCACAACAAGGGCGGCAATTGAAACTCGTCGTCAAGCTCGCTTTCCAAAGTCATTGGAACTTAGGGCATTATCTCTCGACAAGGTCATTGGTGATATACGAGCAAGGGTCTCCACACGAAGTCAATTAGCTCACTTTAGTGAGCATCAAGCACACATTTCCATGGTCGAGCCCAAGAAAGTATTCGATGCTCTTGAAGATCCCGATTAGCTAGGGGCTATGCATGAAGAACTTAACAACTTCGAGCGCAACAAAGTGTGGCGCCTAGTTGAGAAGCCTAAAGATTGCCGCAACGTTATTGGCACTAGGTGGAACTTCAAGAACAAGCAAGATGAACATGGTATCGTTGTAAGGAACAAGGCGCGGTTGGTGGTCCAAGGTTTTTCTCAAGTCGAAGGCATCGATTTTGGAGAAACTTTTGCACCGGTCGCAAGACTCGAATCGATACGTATTCTCATAGCTTATGCTTCTCACCATGGTTTCAAATTGCAACAAATGGATGTAAAAAGTGCTTTTCTTAATGGTCCCTTGCAAGAACTTGTGTATGTTAAACAACCCCCGGGCTTTGAAAACCCCAACCATCCTCACCACGTCTATGTCTTGGACAAAGCTCTCTATGGCCTTAAACAAGCCCCCCATGCATGGTACGGGCACTTGAGAGAGTTCTTGGTAGACCGTGGATTTGAGGTTGGGGTAATCGATCCCACTCTTTTCACTAAAAAGGTTAATGGTGAACTCTTCATTTGTCAATTATATGTCAATGACATTATCTTCGGTTCTACTAACCGTGTGTTCAATGATGAGTTTTCCAAGTTAATGACCAACAAGTTCGAGATGTCCATGATGGGTGAACTCAAGTTCTTTCTTGGCTTTGAGATAAAGCAATTGAGGGAAGGGACTTTCATATGTCAAGCCAAGTACATTCAAGATATGATCAAGAAATTCAAATTGCTTGGACTTAATGGTGTGACTACTCCTATGCAAACCAAGTGCCACCTCCAACTCAACCCCGACGGTAAAGAGGTAGACCAAAATGAGTATCGTTCTATGATTGGGTCTCTTCTTTATTTGTGTGCGTCCAGGCCCGATATCGTTTTAAGCGTTGGAGTGTGTGCTCGTTATCAAGTCGCGCCTAAGGAAAGTCATTTGATGGTCGTGAAGAGAATCTTCAGATATTTGGTTCATACCCCTTGCTTTGGGTTGTGGTATCCCAAAGATGGCACCATGTCTCTTTGTGGATACACCGACTCCGATTGGGCGGGCGACATTGATGATAGGAAGTCCACATCCGGGACGTGTCAATTTCTTGGAAGATCTTTGGTGAGTTGGTCCTCGAAGAAACAAAATTGCATCTCATTATCCACGGCGGAAGCCGAGTACGTCGCTGCCGCAAGCGGGTGTACTCAACTTCTTTGGATGCGGCAAACTTTAAAGGATTACGGTGTCCTCTTGGACAAAGTGCCGCTTCTATGTGATAATGAGAGTGCCATCAAAATTGCATACAATCCGGTGCAACATTCAAGGACCAAGCACATTGAGATTCGTCATCACTTCATCCACAATCACGTGGCACGCGGAGATAATTATATATCATATGTTGGTACAAGGGATCAATTGACGGATATCTTCACGAAGCCCCTTGATGAAGCCCGTTTTTGCTACTTGAGGAATGAGCTCAATATCGTAGATTCTCGGGCCTTGGCTTGAACTCCGTACACACTCTCCAATGTTTAAGGCTTTATTAGACCTAGAGGTACGCATGGACTTAGGGGGAGTGTTTTCCTAATACATTGGACTCTTCCTCCCCCTATTATGCATATAGTGACTTATCATTGCTAAAACTTCAAATTAAATCTAATTTGTGAGCTTCAATGTTGAGATGTAGTTATGGACCCAAGATATATCTTCGCGGTGCCACGCTACAACTCATACACGGTGGCCTCGGCCACCAACACTCTTTTTCTTTGGATCCTATTTGGTTTTATTTTTGATACTCACTTGCATTGTCTTTGGTTCATTTGGGAAAACACACTCTTGGTTAGTCTTCTCTTGTGTTTTCTGGTTCTTGCAACTTGAGTGTGTCTTCTTTATTCAGTTTAAGTGTCTATCCTAAGCCTTTCACTATCTTTAAACATGCTTTTCCCCACTCATGTCCCCTTTTGGTTTCTTGTTCCTGGAGTTTTTGGGTTTGAACGGAAATCTCCGAGCCATACTCGGAAATCTCCGGTCCACCAAAGAATTTTGAGACTAAGTCCATTCAAAAATCAGTACTGACCTGTGATGATTATTGACCGGAAATAGTCCCGGAAATTTCCGGTGTCCGGACATTTCCGGCTGAGACTCGGAAATCTCCGGCCCCTGCGATTTTTCGGCACCTAAGTCCTTTTCAATTTCGGCACTGACCTCAGGCGAAGCTGAATCGGAAATAGAGCTGGAAATCTCCGGGGTCCGGAAATCTCCGGTCCGATGTCTGGAAATCTCCGAGCGTGGTAAAGTTTTTCAGGGCTAAGTCCAAATCAGATTCGGTACTGACCTCAGACGAACCTGAGCCCCGGAAATCTCCGGCACCCGTAGATCTCCGAGCCTCAGTCCGGAGATTTCCGGTTCAATTTGTCCAGCATATATAAGGGCACGGGTGGACTGGCCGGTTCGGCCAGTTCATCCACCCCGTGCCCTAATCCTCTCTCTCCTCCGAAAAACTCCATTTCTTTCGATCCTTGCTACGGGTGGATCGTTCGAGGGATTCTCGCGTGCTTCTGGGATCTTCTTCTCCTCTTCGAGGGTTTCGATTTCATCCGCACGCTTTCCGCGATGTCTTCCGGTAACTCCTCGTTTTTCAAATCTAGGACGAAACTAGTATTCGTTTAACCTAGCCGATTTAGGAGGTTGTTGCTTGTTTCCTTTGGTAGAATTGCTCCCCATGGCGTGATCTTCCCTCCACGTGCACATTTCTGTTTGTCGTTCATAGATTTTGTTCAAATCTGTCAAAATTTCGTGCAGACCGGAAATCTCCGAGTTAGACTCGGAAATCTCCGAACCCCGGAGATCTCCGAGTCAGACCCGGAAATCTCCGGCCTACTCAGAATCAAATCAGCTAAGGACAGAAACTGTGATTGCTAAAAACTTCTCTAGTACGTTCCATTTTCTTTCTCAGACATGAGTGCTTATCCCATATGTTTTCCATCCTCTCTTTGCTGTGTGCTTGCAGGTTCCAACCCTCGTGGCCGTTTCAAGCAAATTTCTTCACGAGGAAGAGGCAAACCAGTTCATTCTCGCCCTCCCAGCGGGTCCTCGAGTGAAGATGTAACATCCCGGGATTTATCCCAATTTAGATTTTAATGTTTTCTTTTGTGCATCTCCATGTCATCATATCATCATGCTTATGTCACCTCTTTTTATTTTATTGCTTTTAAAAATTGAATCACACCCTTCAAATTCAAATTCCACTTTTAAATCTAATTGCAAATCAAATTGTTTTAAATGTGGTATTTAAATTCTTTTCAAATATTCAAATTAATATATTAAATTGTGTTTTGGAAACAATAATTAAATTCCCTATTTAAAACAAAAACTATTTTGTAAAGTTTCTCTATACAAATTCTTTTTCTATTTTGTTTTAAAATACAAAAACAGGAAAAGAATTAAACAAAAGAAATAAAATCTAGAAGAAAAACTTACATGGGCCTCAGCCTATCTCCTGGCCCATCTATCCCAAGCCCAGCCCACCTCCTTCTCTTCCTCCTCCGTACGGTCAACAAAGCGCAAAGGAGACGCAAATGGCGTGACGCCATGGCAGCCCCACCTCCTCAACCACTCCCCCTCCTTTTAGCCTCCTCTCCCTTCCTCTGCCCGAACCCTAACCCTACCCCCCACTCCTCCCTCTCCCTCGCGCCGCCGCCACCCTCTCCTTCCCCGATCCCCTCCTCTGCGTCTTCTCCACCAAAAACTCACCGGAGCACCTCGTCGTCGCGCCACTGCCACGCTGCCGTCGAAGGACCATGGAGTACCCCCATAGTTGCGCCTCGTCGTCTTCGTCCCCCAACCCGAAAGAATCGAGCAGGGGATCGTCCAGCACATCGCACGCGTCCCCGCCTTCCTCAACTCCGGTGGTGTCCTCCGCCGAAATTCGCCGGCTACGGTCATCGTCGACCCCGAGCAACGCCCCCAACAACCTCTCCGTGAGCACCTCCCCTTTTTCCCCCTCTCCCCGTATCGCTTTCTTCTCGCACGAGCCGATTCGGTCCACGCCCCCGCCGTCTTCCGTTCGGGGTCGCCATGGTCGAGCACGGACCGGACCGCTCCATGCCTTCCCTCCTCCACCAGGGCACAAAAACGGAATCCCCACTCCACACACATACACCCCGGTCGCTTGGACGCGTCCAACGCCTCTGCTTTGGTCGCCGCCGGCCGTTTTTCTCCCCGCCGCCGTGCCCACTGTCGACTGAACCTTGTTCAGTTTCTTCAGTGTCCGCCACCCCCCTCTTTCCTATTAAAATAAAAGAAATCTAAACCTATCAATAACACCACCCGATCCATCTGGCTAGCGCAGCGCTCCCGCTCATCCGCGCGTTGCGGGTTCGAACCCTTCCTCCAGCGCGAGTTGATTAAAACACGCTCTTTTTTCTTTGTCTCTCACTGACACGCGGGCCCCGCCGGTCAGTGACCGCGGGAGCCCTCAGTGCCCAGTCAGCACAACTGTGCCAGCGAGACCAACCGGGCCCGCACGGCAGCCTCCGAGGTGGGTCGCTCTTCGGTGAGAAAAGTTCAGGAGCGCTGTAATTTTTGCACCGGAGCCCCTGGTTCCCAGTTTTTGCACAGAGGACCTTTCCTGTTACTTTCCTATCACGGATAAGTCCCTGCAATTTACAGAAACAACCCTAGAACTAAAAATGCAATAACTTTAATTCTATAACTCCAAATTTAATAATCTTTATATGTTTATTTATCACAAAAATGCAATGAATATTAATATGCCATTTGTATGTCATTTTGCATCTGTTATTTTAATTGCTTAGTGCAATTTGTTAACTGCAACTAAATAATTAAATATGGAATGTTAGGGGTAATAAATATATAATGCCCAATTCCATTTAATTTAATTAGATCACCCATGCCATGTGTTGCCATGTTACCCAACATTTAATATTGCTGGTAAATAAATAACTTGCACCTAAATATTATTGCCGGGGTTGCTCTCCCGCTTAATTTGGATTACCTGCACTGTATTGCATCTTGCCATGCCATGCATCATTCTCGTATGATCATGCTGAATCTTTTGTCGTAGTCTTAAAATGCATCTTTTACGCTTTCCAGTGTTTGTTGCTTCTTCGCGGATACGACGTTGAGATGTGTGAGCAACGACAAGATCTGCTTCCATGCGGGATTCCAGGCAAGCAAAGTTTGCTTGTTTACCTATACATTGTCTTTCATTCCTGCCGTTGATCTCTGCTACCCTAGTATTCGATTCTTTATCGCGATCCCATCACATGTTTATCCTGCAGCCCATACAGCTTTATCCCCACATCCTAATACCTGTTGTATGTTTATCTTTAGCCTTGCGAGTCGTAGCGCATGCTTAGAGTTGTTTGTGCGAGTCGTATGTATGTCTTATTTTATTTCACCTGCTTAGCATGATAGGTTATTCTACCTTAATAAAATGGTGTCTTATATTGGGGTATTATAATTAAAAGATAAGGCACCAGGCGGAAGGCCTTGCGAGGTGCTTTGTTCTGCTAAGTGTCGACCTAGGAACTCAGTTCTTGTCCTCGGATCCAATTTTGAGCGCACTAACCACTTGTGGGTGGCCCAATGGAGCCCCCCTCGACTTTGACTGGAACTTCAACTTGTCCGGGAGCTGCACCTAGTTCGGGTTTTCCATTTGTCTCATATGCATCGATACTAGTGTAGTATTTTACTTTGGCGGTGTGCCTTGTTACATGCATATAGGGAGCGGCCTGTTGGTGCGGAGGGGTGTGTCCTGCGGGAGTCCGCACCCTTTTGGCCGGGACCAGCATAGCTCCCGTGGCTCCTGGACTTGTTGCGGTGAAGGAAAAGAGTTGGGTTGAGAGGCCCTAATGTTTTTGACTGGGTTGATCATGCGAGTATGGGTCCAGTAGTGCACCCCTGCAGGGTATAATCTTATCGATGAGCCGTGTCCACGGTTATGGACGACTTGGTGATGATGCTGGCTAACAAGATCACAGACAACTTACACCTAAGCATTGTTAATTAACCTGACTAGTAATATAGAATTACTTTCACATTAACTTGTAACTAAAATTGTTCAATGCGTGAGTATTCCCGAATTGCTTCCTCATACTTGGTTGAGGGGGTTAATCCGAGAATGGGTTATGTTTGGTGTTAGTAGTAGTTGGTTACTTTATGCGCTCTCTTATCCCTCTCTGATTACACGGAAGTTGTAGCGTGTCTCTTTAGGTTGCTAGTGGTGCTGCCGCTAATTCCACCTCCCCTATATTTTGGGAGATGGTGTAGAAAGTAGGCAAGTCGGTTTTGCTTGCCAGGGAGTGCCCTGACCCTCTTTTGGGATGTGCTTTATGTGCAGTCAACTGGTTTGAAGTCTGACGACGTTAGCTTGGGAATCCCTCCGGCTTGGCTGGGCAGGGATATGGCGCCATTGCTTATCTTCAGGACTCTTAGTCCAATTTGCATCTTATCCGTAGCCGGATACTATTTTGCTTCCGCTGTCATTTGAATCTTTGTATTGTATCATTTGTATCTTGACTCGTTCGAGTCGTTGTTGTAATTATATCTTCTGTTGTATTTGTGGATGTATCGGAACTGTTGTAATGCTATCACAATTTCACACACATAATGCGCATGTTTCGGCGTGCACATTATGTCTGGTGGGCGACCAAAAATCGTTATTATGCGGATTTCGGCGGGAGCGCTTAAATCTACATAGCACCGATTTTCGGACGTCGCAGAAGATAGCACACCAGCTGAGTCTGCAGCTCTGCTCAGGAGAGCCACTGGGACTAGCAAGAAGAAGAGGCCCGAGCTCCGTATTGAAGACTTCAACAAAGACAGTTTTCGCAAGTGGCGAAGTGAGCTATCCTACAACGTGGATTCTGATGATCCCAAGTTCTTGTGCACTGAGATGGCATGGCTCTACAGGGAAGTCTATCAGAAGTTCTCAATTGACAAGCCCATCTGTCCCATGAAGTGGATTGACTTTTGACAAATTAATGAAGAAGGCTGATTATTTTGGTGGTGTTGTCAAGGTATGCCGTCTTCTGGGTTTGGAGCACTTGATGAGAACTAAGTGCAATTACAGCGTATCTCTTATCCATCAGTTCTATGCTACTGTGGTGTTTGACTCCTCAGAGGATATTGGGATGACTTGGATGTCTGGCAGGCAGCGCTTGACTTCCTCTTTCCGAGAGTTTGCTCGGATTCTTGGCTGCCCCTTCAGTGGTTTGTCTGTTCCAGCTGGCGCCTGCATGCATGTCCATGGCATGTCTTACACCAAACATGTCATGACTGATCTTTACCAGCCTGGAGGAAGGATTGGCTCTCAGAATGGTCTCCCCCCTACTTATGATATCCTGCTTCGCATGTTCCGTTGGACCATTGCTCCCATTGCCGGCAATGCAGATAATATTGCCGGGGCTCTAGTAAACTTGATGGCCAAAGCTCATGATGCCTATCTTGGGGAGTATGCGGTTGAGCAGGAGGTCTATAAGGTGGATGTCATGGACTTTATTTTCCAGGAGATGTCACTAGCTGTTTTTGAGAGGAAAGTTTCTCCATATGCTCCCTATGTGATGTTACTCATCAAGAGGCTCTACAAGTTTTCCGAGCAAGACGGTGATGATTTTGATGCAGCTTTTGGTACTCAGCCCCACACGGCAGCCCTGCTTATCCAGAAATCTGCTCATCTTGTTCAACAACAAGCCACCATGCATGATATCAACGAGGATGAGATTTTTGGTGGTCCATCTCGGGTTCCTTCCAATCCCAATATCAAGAAAGCTGCCAAGAAGAGTCGCCCATGAGTTGTTCGAGCAATTGAGAAAATCATGAACATGAACTGTTGCATTCACAGTGAAAACTACTCCATCTACTGTCAGAACCATCGCATTATGAAGCGTCAATAAGAAATGATGGCTCATATGAAGATGCCTGCTCCGAAGCACCCTTTGAAGCCTGTGATTCCTTTCAAGGATTGGAATGCATATGGACTCACTTTTGATTGGGATGATGCAGTGCCAGAGGACAGCGATCTTGAGTATGATGATGATGATGCTGAGGAGGAGGATGATGAGGCCGAGCAGGGTTCCGACTCTTGAGTCATGGGCCGTTAGTGGAACCTCCTCCCTTTTTGGTATCTTGATGCCAAAGGGTGAGAAGTATCTCTAGGACTCTCGGGATTTGCATGGGTTGGGAGCACTTCTTTTTTTATTTCTTTCGTTTTGTTTTTAAGTGCTCCCTCTTATCGTGTTTGTTTATTTCTTCATGTGTGTGAGACATGAGTACCGTTAAATTTTCTATTGTAATAACTCTAGTGTCTAAGTTTGTTGCTTCTATTATGTATTATGTATTTGCGCGTTTTGTAAAATCTAGGGGAGTGTTGATCCTAAGGAATGTGCACTTTGTATTCCAAAAACATCCTAAGAATAGTGTACTTACTTAGGGGGAGATCCGTCTATTTTTTGCAAATCCGTTCTCCTTTCGTGTTGTCATCATTCGCCAAAAAGGGGGAGATTGAAAGTGCATTCTATGCACTCCCAGATTTTGGTGACTAATGACAACACAAAAGGTATTCTAATGTTTGTGATGAAGCATGCAGGTTCTATTACAGGTCGTTTGATAAACAGGAACACTTATATTGCCTAATTCTCAATACTGCTTCACTTGGTCTTTCATCAGGAATTCAGTCAGGAGATTTCCGGAACTCGGAGATTTCCGGTCCCCAGACCGGAGATCTCCGAGCCAATCAAGAATTTCACCATGTCATAAATCAGGTGCGCACTGACTCCAATTCGAGTTTAGCCGGAAATGCTCTCGGAGATTTCCGGCGCTCGGAGATTTCCGAGCCCCAGTCCGGAGATCTCCGAGTGTCAGAAGATTTTCCACTAAGTCCAGAACTCAAAGTGCGTACTGACTCCAACACAAGCTTAGCCGGAAATGCTCTAGGAGATTTCCGGCGCTCGGAGATTTCCGGCGCTCGGAGATTTCCGAGCCTCAGTCTGGAGATCTCCGAGTGTCAGAGGAATTTCTACCAAGTCAAGAAGCCCAACCAGTACTGACCCCGAGCCACGCACTGCCGGATTTCCTTCCGGAGATTTCCGGAGTCCGGAGATCTCCGGTCCTCAACCCGGATATTTTCGGGCTGGCGGCTGTACAACGGGCAGATTTTGGAGAGGGGTATAAATACCCCTCCACCTAACTCCAGCAGTCTAAACTTCCAGATTTTCTCTCTCCTCCATTGGTGATGAAGCTTGTTTCTTCCGGATCTCCCAATCTAGCCACTGAAATCTTTTGATACTTGGGGATCTGAGGAAGAAGCCACCGATCTACTACTCAAACGAAGCGTTTTGATTTCCCCCCTCTATTTCTTGAGGGGCAACGAATCTGGGGTTCCTTTGTGGATAGCTAGGTTCAACCTTGTGTGTTTTGATCCTTTGTGGATTCCTTTGTGGAAGTGACCTGTTGTGGTCTTTGTGGGAGCCCCCAATTCAGTTGTGGGTGTGTGCCTCACGTGTTTGTACGGGATCTTCTCCGCCCTTAAAGGAGTCCTTAGTGGAAGAGTGGATTCGCACCTTTGTGGTCGAATTCACAGGAGAATAGGGTGAGGCCTTTGTGGCGTTGAGCAAATCTTTGTGGTAGCTCACACCCCTCCAATGAGCATACACCTATGTGGTGGAACTCGGGATAAAATCGATGTCTTCGAGTTCATACGGTTGTCTTGTTCCACTCTCCTTTACTGCATCTTTAATTCATGTACTTGTTTAGTTTCTTTGTTGTCTTTCACTTGTATCACCTAGTTGCACATTTAGACAACTTACTTTCCGCTAGCCTAAAACTGAAAAAGACATAAAATTTGGTCACCACCAATTCACCCCCCCCCCCCTCTAGGTGGTCAACTGCCGTTCATCATGATACTCCGCTTTATATCCACCCTGTCAGCACAAAGATGTACCAGGATCTCAAGTCAATCTATTGGTGGACCAGGATGAAGCGTGAAATTGCTCGCTATGTGTCTCAGTGTGATGTTTGCTGTCGTGTCAAGGCAGTACATCAGAGACCACCTTGACTTCTTCAACCACTGCAAATTCCTGAGTGGAAATGGGACAAGATCGAGATGGACTTCGTTACTGGGTTTCCAAAGTCCAAGAAAGGCAACGATGCAATCTTTGTTGTCATTGATCGTCTCTCCAAAGTGGCTCACTTCTTCCCAATCAAAGAGACAGTCTCAGCTAGTCAGTTGGCAGAACTCTATATGACAAGATGGGTTCCTTTACATGGTGTTCCTCTGGCAATGAGCTCAGATCATGGAAGTATCTTCACTTCTCGATTTGGGATAGCTTTCAGAAAGCCTTGGGTACCAAACTTCTGTTCAACACCGCTTACCATCCGCAGACAAGTGGACAGGTTGAAAGGGTGAATCAAATTTTGGAGGATATGCTCAGAGCTTGTGTTATCTCCTTTGGCATGAAATGGGATGATTGCCTTCCGTATGCTGAGTTCTCCTACAACAACATCTTCCAAGCAAGTCTAGGCATGGCTCCCTTCAAAGCTCTCTATGGGCGCAAATGCAGAACTCCTCTGAATTGGTCTCAAGCTGGTGAACGTCAATTCTTTGGTCCTGACATTATCCAGGAGGCTGAAGAAAAACTTCGCATCATTCGTGACAATCTGAAGATTGCCCAGTCTCGTCAGAAAAGCTATTATGATAGCAAGCACAGGGACATGGTCTATGCACCTGGTGATCAAGCTTACCTTCGTGTCACTCCACTGAGAGGCACGCAAAGCTTTGGCATCAAAGTGAAGCTCGATCCGCGTTATGTTGGGCCTTTCAACGTTCTTTCAAGGCGTGGTGATTTGGCCTACCGTCTGGAACTTCCTCCAAACCTCTCCAAAGTGCACGATGTATTCCACGTGCCACAACTCAAGAAGTGCTTCCAAGATCAAGGACGTGGATCAATTGAACTTCGAGAAGATCTCTCTTATGTGGAACAACCTATTCACATTCTTGATGAAGCTGAACGTCGCGCCCGTAACAGCAGTGTAAAGTTCTACAAGGTCCAATGGTCTCATCATTCTGACAAGGAAGCTACATGGGAACGCGAAGACCACCTCCGTGCCAAGTATCTCGACCTCTTCGTTGCTCCATGAAGAATCTCGGGGCGTGATTCCTTTGAGGGGGGGAGTGTTGTAACATCCCAAATGTAAAACCTTCCTAGAATGTATGTTTGGTTGTGCAATAAAGAAAAACATCATGGCATCATTTCATTTGTCTTGCATTTAATTAAGTGGTTGTATTCAAATTCAAATTCCACGTTTAAATTCAAATGCAAACTCAAATAAATTCAAATGTAAAGTTTCAAAATCTTTTCAAAATTTTAAACAAGTAAATTAAATTGTCTATTTGGAAACTATAAAAATTTGCCAAAAGTTTTTATCTTTTCCTTTTCTATTTTGATTTAAAAATACAAAACAGAAAAGAATAAAAACAGAGAAAAAAAAGGTGTTCTGGCCGAAGTGGGCCGTTCGGCCCAACTCCAGTCCAACCAACAGCATGCCTCCCTTGTCACCTTCCTCCATACGGGCACGAGCGAGACAACCTTTCTAGGTCACGGCCATGGCTGTGTCGCCGCAGCTCACCCCACCGAGCTGCCCCACTGCTTCCCCCTCTCCTCCATAAGTTGCGCCGCATCTGCTGAAACCCTAACCCTAGTTTTTCCCCTCCTTCTCCGCCGCTGCTCGCTCACGCCGTCGACATGGATGCCGAGCACCCAAGCTCGGGTCCCCGCTGACCGACGCCGTCCCCGACCTCCTCCGCGCGCCAGAAGCCGCTCCGCTCCTTCCTCTTCTTCCTCACCGATGTAGACGGACCCGGGAGCCACGGACGCGACACCACCACCTCTTCTTCCCCGACGCCGCCGCGGCTCTGCCTCCCCTTCTCCGAGACCGTCCTCTTGACTCCTGCCTCCCCGAGCCTTCCCACCTTGCCAACGACCTCCCCGGGGTGAGCCGCACCAAATCCATGTCTTTCCCCCTCCATTTTCCTCTCTGTTCGTCGTAAAGTCGCCGGCGCCGGAGGAACTCTGCCACGGCCACGACGTCGCCCGCACAACGGACACGAACACGAGGCTCCGATCATCCTTCCTTACTTCCAAGCACGAAAACGGAACCACCGTTCAACCCCGCACACCCGCACGCACTCGCCCGTTGCACTGTCCCGCGCGCACATTCAGTTTCGTCAGAAAACGCGCATCTTCAGTTTCGTCAGACAACAGAGCATTCGTTTCCTGTTAAAAACAAAATGTGCCTAAGTCTTACAACAACACCACATCGACCTACTGGCTAGCAGCGACGATTCGCCCGCGTCCGCGAGATCCCGAGTTCGAACCCTGACAGTGGAGAAAAAGCCAGCATTTTTGCTTATTTGCGCACACTGACCGACCGGCCCCACCTGTCAGCGACAGTGGGCACCCGCGCACACTTTCCACGCGCAGTCAGCGCCACGCTGGCGCTGGGTACCGCATATTAGCCTTTGTGGGTAGGCACACGCGCGGTGAGAAAAGCCCGAGCAGGGAATCTACAATACAGATTTTACACCGAGCCCCCTGGGTTTTCTGTTTAGCACAGAGAACCCTCACTGACACTTTTCCATCACGAACAAGCCCGTGCCTTTTTGTAGTATGGTCCAGAAACTTAAAACATTAATAACTTTTAATCTATAACTTCAAATTAAATAATTTTTATATGTTTAATTATCAGAAAAATGCAATAAAGATTAATATGACATTCTTATGCCATTTTACATCATTTATTTTAAATGCATAGTGTAATTTAATATTTACACCTAAATAATAAATGTGGAATGTGTTGGGCAAATATTTAATTATTGCATATTCCGTTTAAATTGATTAGATCACCCATGCCATGCTATATATGTTAAGCAACATTTAATTTATTCGTTACACAAATAACTTTAAACATAATATTTTGCCGGGATTTCATCCCCGCTTTAATGTGACATAATCATCGCATACCATATTGCCACATCAATCGTTTGCGCATTTCCATGTATTGATTATGTTTCCTATTGTCTATGTTTTGCTCTTCTCTGGCTAGACGATGACGTGTCTGCTGCCGGTACTTTCGTCCCTGAGGTTCCAGCTTTTGTGCCGGGCCACGAGCTGCCAGGCAAGCTATTGCTAACCTATTACAAGTTGTTTGGTTTTCATACTTGTCGCTGATCTCAGCTACCCTAATATTCGATTCTTGAATTGCGATCCCATCACATGTTTATCCTGCCCCCAGAACCCATAACCCCTTGCATGTTTATCTATTGGCCTTGCGAGTCGTAGTGTATGCTTAGAGTTGGTTGTGCGAGTCGTCCGTCTGTCTTTTATTCCACATGCTTAGTATGATAGATTGTTCTACTTTAATAAAATGCTATCTTATGTGGGGTATTATAATTAAATGATAAGGCACCGGCGGAAAGCCTTGCGAGGTGCTTTGTTCTGCTAAGTGTCGTCCTAGGAACTCAGTTCTTGTCCTCGGATCCAATTTTGAGCGCACTAACCACTTGTGGGTGACCCAATGGAGCCCCTCTCGACTTTGAACGGATCTTCAGCTTGTCCATGTGCCTCAAGTAGTTCGGGTTTTCCATTTGCTCATATGTATGTGCATGCTGATGATGATTGATGAGAGGTTACTTGATATGGGGGGTCATATAGGGGTGGTGCGCGCGAAGCGGACATTTCCTAGTGTGGTTTGAGCCGCATGGCACGCGTGCACAAACTAATGAGTTTGCAATTGAGATTCGGCCGGACTCCTGACGCCGGTAACAACTCATATGGGTGGCACTTGGACTTTCTGTAGTGAAGCAATGAGTCGTGTTGAGAGGCCCTAATGTTTTTGACTGGGTTGATCATGCGAGTATGGGTACAGTAGGGCACCCCTGCAGGGTATAATCTTATCGATGAGCCGTGTCCACGGTTATGGATGACTTGGTGATGATGCTGGCTAATAAGATCATAGACAACTTACATCTAATCATTGTTAATTAACTTGACTAGTAATATAGAATTACTTTCACAATAAATGGTAACTAAAACTGTTAACGTGTGAGTTTTCCCGAATTGCTTCCTCATACTTGGTTGAGGGGGTTAATCCGAGAATGAGTTATGATTGGTGTTAGTTGTAGATGGTTACTTATGCGCTCTCTTATCCCTCTCTAATTAGACGGAAGTTGTAGCGTGTCTCTATTAGGTTGCTAGTGCTGCTGCCGCTAAGTCCACCTAACCCCATACTTTGGGAGTCTTTCAGTTTCTGTAACTTGTTAGCTCTAGCTTGTTCGATACGCTCCGGTGTATTGACCCGTTCACGGGCTGTGGTTTTCTCTGCAGTTGAGGATTCTCCGTACGACCAGGTGGGTGGCTACTACGTGGAGTTCGACGACGAGATCTACGACGAGTAGTTAGAGTTCCCCTATGCTTCTTCTTGGTGGACCGTGTCGATGGGCCTTCTCTTTTCGTTTCAGCCTTGTGCCTATTTGCTTCTTGTCTGTACTCAGACCGGCATGTTTCCGCTGAATTATGTAATGTTGGGACATGTGTCCTCTGCTTGGTGATATTTGCTATATTTGCTCAGTGAGAGCTTTGAATATTTATTTCCTTTCTTTGTGTCTTAGGTTTATCCTGTGATTTCCATTTTGTTTCCAAACCGATTCGTATATCGTGTATGTATGTTTGTAGCATACGAGTTGGTAGGATTTTGGATTTCTTTCGTGCGCAATCGCGAGACGTACATGGCATTGTGATCGCTAGAGAGATGTCGGCCGATGATCCATTCTGAGACGGCCTCCTAGTTGTGTGGCCCAACCGTTACGTTTTCTTTGTGACGTCTGAATTCAGGATCTGACAAGGTCGGTGAGCCACAACGGCACGACGAGAAGTCACACGGAGAGACGAGGCAGAGCACCGAGGGCGGAGGCCGAAGCGGAGCAGCGGCACATGCGAGAGCATGGCAGGAATCTGAATTATCAAATCTTTGTATGACAAACACCTAAATTTGATGACTGAGAAGGGGGATTGGGATATTGGGTGTAGGAGGAGTGAGGTGTTTTCGTCCAAACTCTGCGGAAAATTACTCGATAAATAACCACAAACACCTTCTGTCAAATGATGCCTATGCAATACGGGAAATCTATCTAGCAGGCGCCTGCTATATGGCGTACGCTACACCGGGTCGAACTTATTTGCATGCACAAATAAACAACGGTTTTGCTAGTTCTAAGACGTCTGAGAACTCACGAGTTCTAAGTCGTGTCCACCACCGTTCGATCATGCGTCAAGATGCGTGTGTTTTTCTTTTCTTTTTCTTTTCTTTTTCACGTTTTTTCCAGTTACAAGTGGTTTGCAACTAAATTTTTTCCAGTTGTAAGTTAGTCAAAACTAATTTTTTTTTAGTTATAAGTGGGTTGTAACTGGATTTTGGTTGCAAGTGGGTTGCAACTGAATTTTTTCGGAACAAATTTTGAATTTGAATATTTTTGGGCCAAAATTCATGCGTACGTCATGCTTACGTCACCCGACTAAGAACTCACGAGTTCTAAGTCGACTGAGATCTAGGCACACCCAATAAACAAACAAACAAACAAACTGATGTCATTCCGCATTAAATGTGAAACTCGAAAATTTAAAAAGTTTTGTAGCCCAAATCATTTATCCGATTGAGAATCCGTTTTCACCGTTAGACTAGTCGCGACGAGATTTTCAAAACTAGATCCCATGTCGATATGTTATAACAACTTTCCTTTTTCCCAAAAGTTACAACCCGTAACGCATAAGTTACCTAGTATTATATACGTAAGTTACTAACCATATTAGTGATTAGTTTTTAGGTTGAAATAGAATAATTTTTTATTTTGTAGATCTACCCACACTTAACTGATGGAGTTACCCCATGTACTAATGAAGTTACCCACGTGTTCTATCCACCACAAATTGATGCAGTTAACATACTCTAACGGATCCAGTACTGATACAGTCAATCACTCTGTACTCATGAAATTACCCACAATATACTCATAGAGTTATTTCATGATATAGTTATCCACTACAAAATCGATATAGTTACCATACTCTCATGATAAAATTACCCACATTGTATTGATGAAGTTAAACATTTATTCATGACATAGTTATACACCATAAAATCGATATAGTTACCATGTACTCTAAATAATTGTTACCAACCTGGTAAAGTGAGATATACTTTTAAACTGAAATTTAATCGTTGCCTGGGTGGCCGTATCGCCGGATCGAATCATGCAATGAGCTCGAGCCGTGCCAACAAAGCTAGCCCGTCCAAAAAAAAGAAAACAACCACTTCTTCCATGACCGTCAGATCTAGTTACCGTTATTATAAACTGTTTCAATTCTTTTCTATCTATTTGAGCGGTGGATATCCACCACTTTTACCTAAAAAATAGTACATATAAATAGTATTCAATTACAGGTGCAAAAGTACACCACAAACACTAGCAAATCAACAGAGAAATAAAAGAGAAACCTAAAGCGGAGCTGTACAGCATGGAAGGTTACAATGGTCTAAAACAACACACACACACAGAAGCCTGACAAGGAGCAAAACAACATCTCACGGGAAACCCACTATCATGCATCGTTGCTCTAGTTGAGAAACCATCGGCGGACAGGGCTTCTGACTTCCAACACAGCTGCTCGATCGGTCTCATAACTAATGGTTCACATTCTTGTTCTTGTTTCCAACGGCGTTTACACACACCGGTACCGGTGCATTCCTTTCTGCGTGGCGGCTGAACAGCCGTCCCTTGTCGTAAAGGTCACGGGGCGTCGCACGCGCACGCACCATGTCGCTGGCTACGCCGGCTGGCCGGCCGGCCGGTGCCTTCTTTGCCGTGGTCCGTGGTGGAGGACCAACCGATTCGGTTGGCCATCCAGCCGGCCGGCGAGCACCAGAACACTTGCTGCTCGTTGCTCGAGCCCAAAACTCATGGGACGTGACTCGTGAGTGAGATGGAGCTGGACGGACGACGCAGGGCGCTCACGCCAACGACGTGATGGCCAACGTGAACCAACCAACCTCGTATCGCCCGTCGAATCAGGCGATGAGCTCGAGCCGTGCCAACAAAGCTAGCCAGTCGGTCCAAAACTAACAAAAAACAACCACTTCTTCCATGGCCGCCGGAGTTTATTTTTTTCACTGTAATCGCCGCCAGAGGTTGACTCGCACGGGGATATTTCGCAAACGGACGGCGCCCGATGGGCGTGCAGCCAAGCGCGTTGACCTGCCATCGATGCTAACAGCAGCTCGTCATCGGTGCTATGGCACGGGCGTGAGCCGGCCGCCGTCCAAGCTTCCCCGCCCGTGCGCGCACTGCGCCTGCCAACTGCCCGACCACCGAACCAGGCCCTGATGCCGTCCCGATGCCACACCACGCCGGCCACACCTCGTGATTAACTAACCAAACCTCTCGACGTCTGATATTTCCTATGGGCGCTGCCCGGCTCGCACTATAAAAGACGACGGCCTCGTCCATTTCGTTACCTAGCTAGCTCAGATCGATCTACGACTCGATCCAAGGCAGCAAGGCACACACTACACAGTCCACCAAGGCTTCGTACGTAGAACCCAAGGGTGGGTGGTCACTGATCATGGAGATGATGGCGGCGAACGGCGGCGGGGAGAGGGAGCAGCAGGGCCTGGGGCGCCGCCGCTTCCAGATGCCGCTGCACTACCCGAGGTACACCAGGGCGAACTACGAGGCCATGCCCGAGTGGCAGCTCGACCGCCTCCTCTCCGACTACGGCCTGCCCGTCCAAGGCAACCTCCACCAGAAGCGCAGCTTCGCCATGGGAACCTTCCTCTGGGGCGCAGGCAACTGACCTATCTACACGTACGACGTCCATCCACCGTCGAGCAGCTACCGGTAGCGCTCACCTACGAGGAACCTGATAAAAGGAGATATGATATGCTCCGTATGTAGAGCGATCTAGTGGATAGTAATTCCTATTTTGAGAAAATGTTGTCTCGTAATTTCTGTTTGTTGCTACTGTACGACATAGTAGTAACATGTGTATGCGGATTTCGGACAGTTTAATATCTTCAACTTTGATGTACTACTAGCTGGTGACTCGCGTGAAGTTTGGAATTGATGATGGACATGAGGGGATGAACAGCCTAACATGTGTGTGACCTCCCTGTGCAGGCATGTGTAAGATTGTGGAATATGTTGTATTGTATTGATTCTAGATTGATTACAATGAGTCACGGTGGGCTGTATATAAAGGGGTACAAGACTTGGAGACTACGAAACCTAATAGAGATAGACTTGGATTACAATCCTAATACTACCAAATATACCTAAACCGTATTATACTCTAACATCCCCCCGCAGTCGGATCGGTAGTGACGCGAACAACTGGAGCGTTGCGGACGGTCTGACTGGAGCATAATCCGAAGTCGCCAACTGAATAGGAGCCGAGTTGATAGCCCTTGATGCCGATGTCGATGTAGCCGAGTTGTGGGCGCTGGCGCTGTGGTCGATGTTGCCGTTTGAGGAAATTGAGGTAGACTTTTGCTGGAGTCGATGTAGTTGGAGGTAGGCGGCACGCCTTACCGAGCTTGCCAGACTCAGAAGCGCGTCGGGGACGAAGGCACGCGCCGATGTTGCCAGTATCGAGCATGCGAAGAAAGGGACCACCATTAACCATGCGAGCCAGAGCTGGATGAAGAAGCAGAGGAGATCTCCGTGATTGGCGGCGCGTAGCGCAGATTTTCCGCCGTTTGTTGCCGGAGTAGACGAAAAAGGAAGTTGCAACTAGTAAATTGTGCAAAATAAAAATAGACTGCAACTCTGACGGCAAGGTTGTGGTGGACGAAGATGGCGTGGTGGTTGTTGAAGACGTTTGTTGAGGTAGGCGATGTAGAGGTAGAAGATGTCGAGGTGTTGTTGACGTAGAACTTGTCGGCGATGATGACCACGAGTGTTGTTTGGTGCAGTCCTGTGTTGACGGCGAGACGATGAAGATGATTTGGTGTCGTAGATTGGTTGGGGAAGATCCAGGTAGTTTCGATGGGATCTGCTGGCTTTTTCACCAGGACTAGATGTATTTTTGTGGCTAAAAAGAAATTGATCTAATTGCAAAACAAAATTAGTTAAACCTATGAACTGATTTATTGGAATTGGAATAAAAACTAGCTATGAGATGCGACGCCCCCGGCGATCATGGAGATCGATTTCGCCGGGGGCGGCGCGGCGGAAGCGGTGGTGGCTAAACCCTAGATAGCGGAGCGCTGCTCTGATATCATGTAAGATTGTGGAATATGTTGTATTGTATTGATTCTAGATTGATTACAATGAGCCATGGTGGGCTGTATATAGAGGGGTACAAGACTTGGAGACTACGAAACCTAATAGAGATAGACTTGGATTACAATCCTAATACTACCAAATATACCTAAACCGTATTATATTCTAACAGCATGCATGCTCCCATGGTGCTAGGATTCCTAAGCGAAAAATTAATGAGACATGCGTGCATGCATGTCATATTATTTTCTACAACTACAGTCTACGGTTAGAAGTTATTATTCTATTGTACCCCTCCCCTCCGTTCCATATTAGATGACTTTTTTTTGTCCAAAAAATGGATATATCTAGATAAACATCTAGATACATCCACTTTTGTCCAGATAGAAGTCATCTAATTTGAAACGGAGGGAGTAGTACATTTCAGTGCAATATAATGATTTCACTTTGGCTCCCGAGCTCTACTCATGCTTGATTAAAACAAACTTAAAATAAGTGGATTTTTTCCCCAAAAATTCAGAAATTTTGTGGAGACAAACATATTCAAGTTTTCTACATATTGAGGAAATGACATCTGTGATGCTCTGTTCGAAAAAAACACAAATCACTCACAAAAATAGAATTTTAAAATGTACTCTCTAAGTTATGAATTAATTGACTCAAATTTAGTACAACTTGCACTAAATCTGAGTCAATTAATTCAAACCTGAGGGAGTAATTTCTAGAGCACCGATTTTGTTTCTTCGCACAAAGCAACACAAATGTCATTTCAATCCGCAACTTTGTGTGTGTGTACACTTGAATTTGTTTGTCAAAAAAATTCAGATTTTGAAAAATTTTACTATGTTTTTTAAAAATTAATCTAGAAGGAGCATATGAGCTCGGAAGTCAAAACGCCTCTCACAACACCCACGATGTCGCGTACTGGGCTCGGTCGTTTGTGAAGGGGATCGTGGGCAGAAAACAATAATTTTCCTAGCAACGATATCCTTAAACTAGCCAAGATCTATTCTATGCAGATATAGTAGTACGAACGGAGATCGGAATACGTACCCTTGTAGACCGAAAGCGGGGATTACGTTCCCGCACAAACGTTGTCGATGAAGACCGACGAAGCCGACCTCAAGGTCGTGTAGAGGAAGCAGGCCTCCGAGTACCGCTAGCGCAGCACCTCACAGGAAGTCGCACACGTACGGTGGAGACGACGCCTCCGAAGCTCCAGTCCAGGACGAGCAGCGGAAGATTTGGACCGGAACACCAGCAGCGCGGCAGCGGGCTATGGTGGAGGAGATCCCCGACTCCTCTTGCTCGGCGCGGCTCCAACTTGGGAACCACGAGATCGAGAGAGAAATCAGGATTAATTGGTGAATTAAAAGGCTGGGGGTGCCCCTTCTTATATAGGCTCCCAAGGGGAGCCAACCTTGCCAGCCAGGCAATGTGGGACTAACCCCCCACAGCCTGGTTCGGCTTGGGAGGTGCGCCGGCCCCCTGGTGGGCCCCTTTTGGCCCACCTAGGCCGGCCCTCCTGGCCCCCACGGAATTCCCCTAGGGAATTTTCCCCTCTTGGGCCTTCTTTCGTCCGGAAGGCCCATTTAGGGAAATCTGCCTTAATAAATTCGAAAATAAATATATAAAATCATATTTGCATATTAATAACACTAATTAATATCAAACATAATATATATAATATTTCCTAGCTCCGAAAACTCTTTCGGCGCTGCCCGATCTCCATCGGACCTCTTCGGGACGCTCCCGGTGATCTCCTTCCTTTCCGGTTGTCTTGTCGAAACCTCTTAAGTGTGTTACCCTAGCGGTTCGATATAATATCAGGTATGATCAAGACTCCTCAATGATCAACGACTAACTCGTAGGCCTGGACCCCCTGAATTATTCCCTGCGATATAACGAATGACTTTCATCTTTCAAACCTGAACGTGAAGTCTTAGACCTTTTGCCATAGCGATACTTAGCACGTCCGAGTGTCGTTCCATAGATATCTCCATACCTAATCCCGACCTCGTTACCGACGATGCCATCTTCTACTCGTTCATGATCTCATGTCTCCGTGACCTAGTCACATGCTTGCAAGCTTATTAGACAAGATCTCACCGAGTGGGCCCGAGAGTATCTATCCTGCTACGCGGACTGGCAAATCCCGCTCTTGACCCCTCGTCTCAATACTCCTTTCCAATACCCAAAAGTATCACCGTTATTGTCATACTAAATAAGATACGACGTTTGGTGCAATCAAAGTATCTTCGGGGAATATCAATAAGAGTTGATCTCACGGTCAAAGGTGTAATGACTATGTTCTCCAAATCTGGGTATGTCCATCACATCACTCTCCAGCGATATGACTCTCATTGCCGACCGGCGCCATGCCCCATGACTGGGAAACCTCGATCATCAATCGCGCAACGAAACTAGTCTTAGTAGAGGCTACTAGGGACCTAGTTGTTTACGTATCACACCCGCATTAATGTTTCCGCTTAATACGGTTCTAGCATGACACAAAAACCTATTATGAACAAACGAGATATGATAAAGAATACACTTTATTAATTGCCTCTAGGGCATATCTCCTTCAGTCTCCCACTTGCACTAGAGTACAATTTAATCTAGATTACAACTTGGTAAAAGCCTAACACCCATAGCTAACTGGTGTTGTTCATGCTTATCAAGCGGGAGAGGCTTCGTCAGCGGATCTGCCACATTCAGATCCGTATGCACTTTGCAAATCTTCACATCGCCTTCTTGTACGTACTGACGTATCACGTGGAAGCGTCGGAGAATGTGTTTGGCGGTGGAGTGAGACCTTGGCTCCTTGGCGTTCGCAATGGCACCCGTATTGTCGCAGAAGAGGACCACGGGGTCTTGCACGCTCGGGAACACTCCAAGTTCGATGACGAACTTCCTCAGCCACACAGCTTCATTCGCGGCCTCGCAGGCAGCAATGTACTCCGACTCCATTGTAGATTGTGCGACTATGGGTTGCTTCCCACTTCTCCAGCACACGGCGCCTCCATTCACCTTGAACACGTAACTTGTCTGTGACTTACAGTCATCGGGGTCTGAGCAGAAACTTGCATCTACGTAACCCGTTACGCCAAGTTCCTCATCGCAGCCACCATACACAAGGAACATTTTCTTTGTCTTATTGAGATACTTAAGAATGCTCTTAACAGCTATCCAATGCGGCATTCCAGGATTACTCTGGAACCGGCTTGTCAAACTTAGAGCTAATGCCGCATCCGGTCTAGTACTCAACATTGCATACATGATCGATCCTATGGCTGAAGCATAAGGATGTTTCGTCATTTCGGCCTTACCCAATTCCGTTACCGGACACTGCGCCTTACGCAATATCTTATTCTTGATAACCGGCAGAGAACCCTTCTTTGCCTTCTCCATATGAAAACGCTTCAATATTTTATCAAGATAAGTACTCTGACTTAGTGCTAATAGGCGCCTTGATCTATCACGGTAGATTTTTATGCCTAAAACATACGCAGCTTCTCCTAAGTCCTTCATGGAAAACTTACTGTTTAAATATTCCTTCACGCTATTCAGAAGTTCCACATCATTCCCTATTAGCAATATGTCGTCAACATACAGTGCTAAGAACACAACCGAGCTCCCACTCATTTTCTTGTAAATACAGGTCTCTTCCATATTCTGGATAAATCCAAAACCTTTGATTACTTCATCAAAGCGAAGATTCCAGCTCCGAGATGCCTGCTTCAATCCATAGATGGATCGCTGAAGCTTGCACACCTTGTTAGCACTTCCTGGATCCACAAAACCTTCCGGCTGTACCATGTACAACTCTTCCTCAATGTTTCCATTCAGGAAGGCCGTTTTGACGTCCATCTGCCAGATTTCATAATCATAGTAGGCAGCTACCGCTAACAAAATCCGAATAGACTTAAGCATCGCTACCGGTGAAAAAGTTTCATCGTAATCAATTCCATGAACTTGTCGGAAACCTTTTGCGACAAGCCGAGCCTTATAGACGGTCACATTACCATCAGCATCAGTCTTCTTCTTAAAGATCCACTTATTCTCGACGGCCTTGCGCCCTTCGGGAATATCCACCAAAGTCAACACTTGGTTATCATACATGGATCCTATTTCGGATTTCATGGCTTCAAGCCATTTCTCAGACTCTAGACTCTCCATCGCCTCCTTGTAGTTCGTAGGTTCGTCTTGCTCGACTAGCATGACGGTGCAAACCATATTGCCATACCATTCTGGTGCGATCCGAGATCTACCAGACCTACGAGGTAGAACATCTTCCTCGACAGTTTCTCCCACTCCTTCCACGGAGGACGTTTCCGGAATTGCTTCCGTTGCGCCACTCGGAATCTCGAGTTCAGGATCAACGATTTCATCGAGGTCTACCTTCCTCCCACTTACTCCTTTCGCGAGAAACTCCTTCTCTAGAAAGGCACCGGTCTTCGCGACAAAAGTTTTGCCCTCAGCTTGGTTGTAGAAGGTGTACCCAACGGTTTCCCGCGGATATCCTACAAAGACGACTTTCTCCGACTTCGGTTCGAGTTTGTCAGGCTGTAGTTTCTTAACGTACGCCTCACAACCCCAAACCTTCAGAAACGATAACTTAGTCTTATGGCCATACCATAATTCATACGGCGTCGTTTCAACGGACTTGGACGGAGCCCTATTTAAAATGAATGCGGATGTTTCTAACGCATAACCCCAGAAGGACACTGGCAGATCGGTAAGAGACATCATAGATCGGACACTATCCAGTAGAGTACGATTACGTCGCTCGGACACACCGTTTCGCTGCGGCGTTCCGGCGGGCGTAAGTTGGGGCACTATGCCACAACTCTTCAGATGTGTGCCAAACTCAAAACTCAAGTACTCTCCACCGCGATCGGACCGGAGATGCTTGATTTTCCTATTAAGCTGATTCTCAACTTCACTCTGGAATTCTTTGAACTTTTCAAACGTTTCAGACTTGTGTTTCATCAAATAGATATAACCGTATCTACTCAAGTCATCAGTGAAGGTGACGAAGTAACGATAACCATTGCGTGTCGAAACGCTCATTGGTCCACATACGTCTGTATGTATGATCCCCAACAAATCCGATGCCCGTTCAACGAAACCTTTGAACGGTGTCCTGGTCATTTTGCCCATGAGGCATGGTTCACATGTATCGAGGGATCCGAAATCCAACGAGTCCAAGATTCCATCGGAGTGGAGTCGCTTCATGCGCTTTATACCAATATGACCAAGACGGCAATGCCACAAAAACATGGCGGTATCGTCACTACACTTAATTCGTTTGGCCTCTATGTTATGGATGTGAGTACTACGATCGAGATTCAACAAGAATAAACCATTACTCTCGGGAGCATCAACATAAAAGATATCATTCATATAAATAGCACAATTGCTTGACACTGATTTAAATGAATAACCGTCTTGTAACAGGCAAGACCCACTTATAATGTTTACACTCAAGGATGGCACAAAATAACATTTATTTAAAACCAAAACTAATCCCGATGGTAGATGCAGAGGGAGCGTGCCGACAGCCACCACGTCGACTCTCGATCCGTTGCCGACGCGCATCGTCACCTCATCCTTCGCCAGCCGCCTTCTATTCCGTAACTCCTCCTGAGAGTTACATATATGAGCAACAGAACCAGTATCAAATACCCACGTATTGCTCCGGGCGGATGTAAGGTACACATCTATAACATGTATATCAAATATACCTTTCTCTTTGTCGACCGTCTTGCCAGACTTCCTATCCTCCAGATACTTGGGGCAGTTGCGCTCAGGTGATCCGATGGTCACCACCATCTTCTGCAGCTTGATTTCTAATTCGGCCACTTCGAGCATCTTCAGGATTTCCGACAGGGGTTTTGACGTCCCTTTCATGCCGTAGTCCACTATGGCGTTCTTATAGCTAGGGGGCAGAGAAATCAGCGCCCTATCAATAACCAACTCCTCTGGGATCACACTTCCCAGATCACTCAGAAGTCGAGCGCAGCCAAACAACTTGGCCAAGTGCTCACTGATATTGCCGTGCTCTTCCATCTGGGCTGAGAAGAGAAGCACAGTTGCCTCGTATGTCTCAGCCTTGACTTGTCGTGCAAAAACAACCATGAGTTCAGTGATTATATCATAAGCACCCTTGTTCATGAAACAGTTTTGCAGGTCAGCCTCCATGGCAAAGAGCATGCCACTCTGGACATAAGAAGAAATCTCCGCCTTTACCCCATGGACAATCCTATCGATTTCCGGGGCGGTGCTAGGAAGATCACCTAAGGGGGTATCAAGGATGTAGGCCACCTTGTGGGTTTCAAGGATGGACTTCAGATCACGGAACCAGGACACGAAGTTAGACCCATCGGTCTTAAGCTTCTCTTTCTCAATGAACAGGTTCAGGTTAAAGGAGGGGTGAGACATCTACAATGGAATTTGCAACAACATAAGACTTTGTTCATAATAATTTTGAGTTATAGTATTTTTAGAAAATAACTAACATAACTCCCACTCAAACGAACATCCCTCCTGGTCGTTTAAGCGATTACACGACCCCCATCCATTGCACCACCCCTCATCATCAAAGCCGGCGGCACAACTTCAAGAGTAGACAAAATCGTCCGTCACACCAATTTTGTGACTCGTGCTCGACCTTTCGGTCTTCCTGTTCCGAGGCCATACCTCTGAGTATGCTAGGCTCGCCACCAAAGACCTCCACGCTGACGCTTGTGCAACATGGCTTACACCCACCGTATGCGAACGAAGATATGTCTGACACCCGATCATCACGGCCTGCCTCATAACGTAGAACTTTATTGGTGGTGCGCGTTGGAGGGAGAACACTAGTGGTATTTTGAAGGGATCATCTTATTCAGCTACCGCCGTGTAACACACAATCACACAAAATAAGATGCACACAAAACATCAAATGTAATGCAATGTGATATATTCCATCGCGCCATGGTCTTCTTGGCGCCCGCAGTTTATAAACAATTTAATAAACCTACCTTGACCATATCACATAGCCCCTGCAAAATAAAGTTAGACGCTTCTACTTTATCTTTTGCATATTTTACGTGGCTTGGGGCTTTCATAAATAGAACCGCTTCATACCTACGAATCTTATGACCACAACAACGATCCAATAATTGCATGTTTAAGCATCCCTTTCGGGCCCTCCATTGAAAATGCGAAGACCAACTAAAGAGAGAGAAACTGTCACCCGCCAGCCACAGATACGGTACAAGCCGTATGTCAGTAGTGGAACCAGTCTCGCGTAAGCTTACGCGTAAAGTCGGTCCGGGCCGCTTCATCAACTCCATGCCGCTGGAATACACAAGTGCACGCTAGAGGGTAGCAAATAACAGGAACGGTGCCCCCGTGCAGAGCACGGGTTCTAACAGCGTACAGCTATATCTTACGATAGATCGGCTCTGATACCACTGAAGGGGATCGTGGGCAGAAAACAATAATTTTCCTAGCAACGATATCCTTAAACTAGCCAAGATCTATTCTATGCAGATATAGTAGTACGAACGGAGATCGGAATACGTACCCTTGTAGACCGAAAGAGGGGATTACGTTCCCGCACAAACGTTGTCGATGAAGACCGACGAAGCCGACCTCAAGGTCGTGTAGAGGAAGCAGGCCTCCGAGTACCGCTAGCGCAGCACCTCGCAGGGAGTCGCACACGTACGGTGGAGACGCCGCCTCCGAAGCTCCAGTCCAGGACGAGCAGCGGAAGACTTGGACCGGAACACCAGCAGCGCGGCAGCGGGTTATGGTGGAGGAGATCCCCGACTCATCTTGCTCGGCGCGGCTCCAACTTGGGAACCACGAGATCGAGAGAGAAATCAGGAATTAATTGGTGAATTAAAAGGCTGGGGGTGCCCCTTCTTATATAGGCTCCCAAGGGGAGCCAACCTTGCCAGCCAGGCAATGTGGGACTAACCCCCCACAGCCTGGTTCGGCTTGGGAGGTGCACCGGCCCCCTGGTGGGCCCCTTGTGGCCCACCTAGGCCGGCCCTCCTGGCCCCCACGGAATTCCCTTAGGGAATTTTCCCCTCTTGGGCCTTCTTTCGTCCGGAAGGCCCATTTAGGGAAATCTGCCTTAATAAATTCGAAAATAAATATATAAAATCATATTTACATATTAATAACACTAATTAATATCAAACATAATATATTTCATATTTCCTAGCTCCGAAAACTCTTTCGGCGCTGCCCGATCTCCATCGGACCTCTCCCGGGACGCTCCCGGTGATCTCCTTCCTTTCCGGTTGTCTTGTCGAAACCCCTTAAGTGTGTTACCCTAGCGGTTCGATATAATATCAGGTATGATCAAGAATCCTCAATGATCAACGACTAACTCGTAGGCCTGGACCCCCTGAATTAATCCCTGAGATATAACGAATGACTTTCATCTATCAAACCTGAACGTGAAGTCTTAGACCTTTTGCCATAGCGATACTTAGCACGTCCGAGTGTCGTTCCATAGATATCTCCATACCTAATCCCGACCTCGTTACCGACGATGTCATCTTCTACTCGTTCTTGATCTCATGTCTCCGTGACCTAGTCACATGCTTGCAAGCTTATTAGACAAGATCTCACCGAGTGGGCCCGAGAGTATCTATCCTGCTACGCGGACTGGCAAATCCCGCTCTTGACCCCTCGTCTCAATACTCCTTTCCAATACCCAAAAGTATCACCGTTATTGTCATACTAAATAAGATACGACGTTTGGTGCAATCAAAGTATCTTCGGGGAATATCAATAAGAGTTGATCTCACGGTCAAAGGTGTAATGACTATGTTCTCCAAATCTGGGTATGTCCATCACATCACTCTCCAGCGATATGACTCTCATTGCCGACCGGCGCCATGCCCCATGACCGGGAAATCTCGATCATCAATCGCGCAACGAAACTAGTCTTAGTTGAGGCTACTAGGGACCTGGTTGTTTACGTATCACACCCGCATTAATGTTTCCGCTTAATACGGTTCTAGCATGACACAAAAACCTATTATGAACAAACGAGATATGATAAAGAATACACTTTATTAATTGCCTCTAGGGCATATCTCCTTCAGTTTGACCAAGACCTGCCCTAAATTTAGTGTTGTCGTTCTAAGGGCCTTTTTGAGTTTTTACTAGGAATTTCAGAAGACGGAAACATATAAAGTACATGATTGGAGTGGCATACACAATTGAACCCTAGAGGATTAGCAAATAATACAATTTGCATTGGAGAGTGTTTCATAACATATGAAAAGTAAAGGAATTGTAAAACAAGGTTCAAGTGAATGCTAAGATTTTCTAATGAATGTGGTATAATGATTCCTATGGTCATAGGAACAATTCCTATAATTCAATTGACAAGCAAAGGAAAAATTTATATGAAATCAAATTCTCAAAAATGAAGTCCCTTACAATTAAAGGAGACAATGATCTCTAAGATGTAAATAAAAATGTATGACAAATAAAAATGATCGGATTGATGGCAATATTTTTAATTTTTTTTTGGTTTTCTAACGCACCCTAAAATCCTTTCAGTTCCGTAGATAGCTTAAACCGAGCGGGCTTAGGTGCAGCAAACCACGTTTGCGTCGGCCCACCTATACTTGATCCAGCTCAGCAAACAACTTGATGTAACATTTCCCTACGGAGGAGTTCGCTCACCGGAGTCTGCTCAAGAACATGGAAGGCCACTCCCTCGCGATCCTAACCCGTGCTTGTTGTTTTTCTCAAGGAGAAACCATATCTATATATGTTGTGATAATCTTGGCGTCACATACTTGTCAGTCAATCCAGCTTTTCATGGCAAAATGAAACACATTGAATTATACTACCCTTTTATCAGTGAGAGGGTGGCTAGTAATTAAGTTACCAGAAATTAAATTAATTTCTACTAAGGATCAGGATCAAGTAGGTGATGGCTTTACAAGAAAATTAGCTGTAAAATATTTACCTGAATTTTAAGTGTAATCTCAACTTGTCTATTAAGATTAAGGGGCCTATTAAGTATTGTAATCCTGTACGTGTACATCATCTACATCTCTGACGATGAGTAGAGGCCAGCTACAATTGAAAGGTTTAAACTAATAAAAAATCATTCTCCATATGAAATTAAACTGAAATTGAAAATACACAAACTGAAAAGACACAGAGGACAAATAGTTAGCAATGTATAGATATCCCGAGATTTCTATGAGCTCCAGAACACTTGAACAAATTAACACAACAATAGTTAATGATCTGCAAACACCACAGTGTTGTAAAGTTGAAAATAATGTGAAGCAATTAGTCTCAAATATTGTGCCAGTGAAAAGTATATTTAATAAGAAATACATATAGGTTTATAATTAATTTTTGTCCAAATGCATAGGTGATAGTAAACAATTCAAAATCATTCACACACTCGGTGTTTCCCTAAGATTTGAAAATACGTAAACTCATATCCCACTTTTACCATTTTGTGTAGCTCAAAACACAACATATTTCAATTTGATATTTTACACGTTTGTGGGACATATCATTGGCTATCTTCGGATTTCTTTTCAGAAAATTTTAACACATTTAAATCTGAATTTTCGAAAATTTTAAACAGGAGAGGAGCCAAAAATCTCCACTCACCTAGTAATGACTAACAAATACTATTGTCAGATAAGATATGAATTGTCGTCTTGTATGGAATGGATAAGATATGCATCACTCGGAAACGAGTAACTTTCGTCAGACATAACAGTCAAACTCTGTTTTCTTGTGTGTGTAAAAAGAAAAAAAAAACAAGTCGTAGCATCCAGAAGGGCCCCTGAGGTGACGACGCAGAGCCATCAGATATTCCGCTACGCTTCTCTCCTTGTCGTGGTCGGAAGAGGCAGCGACGCGTATGCCGGCCAAACAAGAGCGCCATTTGACGCCACGCTCGCCATCGCCGCTGAATATCCCAAGCTGCAAACGCACCTAACAAATGTCCTGTTTTACTCTGCTGATTTCTGAAGAACAAAGTCAAATGACCCTTCTCTCCTCTCCTCTCCTCTCGTCTGCCTCTGCTCCTCCTCACACTCGTCTTCCTCCTCTCTCCGTCCAAGCAAAACCTAAGGAAAGCACGCGACAAAGAAGAGAGCTTTCAGCTTCAGGCTCGCATGGCTAACCTCCTGCACCTCCCGGACCTCGCAGCGGCCACCAGGCCACCGGTGGCGGGCGTCGCGCGGAGGAGGGGCTGCGTGAGGGTCGTCGTGGCGGCGGCTGCGCCCCGGGGCCGCGTGAAGCAGCAGCAGCCGGAGGCCGGGACGGGCGGCGGGCGGGTGATCAGGGTCACTGATCCCGTGCGGGAGGGGAGGCTGCCCGTGCCTCTGCCGCTGCCGCTGCCGCCGCTCTTCTCCTCGCCGGTGATGCCGGCGTCGGAGTCGCCCGCGGCCACCAAGCGGCGGGACGAGGACGAGGAGGAGAGGCGGAGGTACTACCTCAACATGGGCTATGCCATCCGGACGCTCAGGGAGGAGATCCCCAGCGTCTTCAACAAGGAGCCCAGCTTCGATATCTACAGGTTCCTGCGCCTTTCTTCCTTCAGTTTGGTCCGTTCCACAGTCAATTCAAAAGCTTCTAGCTTGAAATATTAGTCTACCTTAGCCGCGCACCAGTCTTAGCACATGTATTCGCTAGTCTAGGAGGATTTTTGGAGTTGAATGGATGAATTAGGCAGCACGGCTAGTTACTGAAACACCTACTAATGTGCTACCAACTACATCAGACGAACTACATAGCAGAAATAAAGGTCAGTTGACAAGATTTTAGGTGGAACCGGCTGAACTTAGGGTACATGTTTGATCATTGCCAGTGTTGATAATTGCAGATTGGCAGTAATTTATAAGTATAACATGAGACATACTTACACGCATTATTCGGTTAAGTTGTTGTTTTGTCGGAGTAGTTGTGTGATTGATGTTGACTGGTAGAAATGGCTAGATTGTTTTGTTGGAGTAAATCTTGTGATACTGCATCTCTTCTAGCTTGTAATAGTAGTCTAGCTTAGCCTTCCACCAGTCTTCACACATGTATTGGTAGCCTAGGAGGTTTCTGGAGGTGAATGAATGAATTAGGCAGCAGAGCCACCTACTGGACCACCTGCTAATGTGCTATCAAGTACACCAGACGAACTATATTTCAGAAATGAAGGGCAAATGTCTATGCCTATATAATGCTAATTCGGATATGGATTGTCTTATGGATGTGAATGGACCTCTTGTTTGTAGAGGTACCCAATGCATTCTTTAGTTGTTAGATATTCATTGTATTTCAAGCTGATGACATTGACCCTATAGTGTTGATTTTGCGTGGAACATTATTGAAACAAAGAACTCAAACATGGACTAGAGAGGAGAGGTGAGGTTGTGCTATATTTGCAAAGGATGGCATTTTATATTTCTGGTTAGCTTCTGCCTCTTTTTTTTTGGTTGCCAGAGTTTTGGTTCTTTATTGAGAAATCATTAAGTTAATCATTGTAATAGGTATAAAGCCTTAGTTTGGAAATAGAAAAATATGATGCAACTAAGGCGAGCAGTTAAGGAGTAAGACCACCAGGGGTAGGGTGAACGGATCACGGTTGATCAAGAGTTAAAATGTCGAGACTCCCTCTTGGTAGGTTCGATGACCATTGATCTATGGCGTTGGTTACGTTTCAGATGCTTTTTATCCTCTTAATACAAAATATTTATAAACACCAGTTGTTTATTTTAAGCTTTCATGTGCTCTAGTATTGTTTTCTTGACATGCCTCAACAAAAGGAACCTCCATCAGTTGCTTGCACTCATTTTATTTTGCGCTAACATTAACGTATTTTAGATGTTAGCTAGTGTTTAGTACATTTTATTGTCGTTCAATTGTCGAGCTCATGAGGTTGGCCCTTACAAAGTATTGGCTCAAATGAGAAACATTAAAACACCTTATGATGAATATGAATTACCAGGTTAGTGTCGGTCGAGGGTTTAGTAAAAATGGACTCCTTTCTTGATCGTTCACTCGATCTTCGCAAAGTTTGAACTTTGCCATGTTTATCTCTTGATTAATGCTTGGCAAAGTTGCTCCAGTGAGTCGAGTAACTTGATTCTGCAACTTTGAATATTAGTGTGTCGCCCACTCTGATTCGTTTATGTGGTCGGCACTCTGCAGACTGCAGTACATGATGATTGCATTTTCTTGTACAGATTATACTGTTGAGTCTTAGCATTGATCTTTTCTTAACTTCATATGTTACTGTTTGGCAGAGATGATATTGTCTTCAGAGACCCTTTCAATAAATTTGAGGGCATTGACAATTATAGAAGTTTATTCTGGGGATTGCGCTTTACTGGACGTATCTTCTTCAAAGCATTATGGGTTGATATAGTCAGTATATGGCAGCCTGCTGAGAATCTTATTATGATTCGCTGGATTGCCCACGGCACGCCTCGAGTCCCATGGGATGGCCATGCCCGCTTTGACGGCGCCTCTGTGTACAAACTTGATAAGAATGGGAAGATCTACGAGCATAAGGTACATAATATCGCAATGACCCCACCAACAAAATTCAAGGGCCTGTCTGTTCAAGAGCTAATCAGAGCTGTTACATGTCCATCCACTCCAAAACCAACTTATTTTGAGGCGTCGTCTCAATCTTTGAGCACAGCACCATTTTGTTCGAGATTGGCATGGATCAGACACCATATGCTTTCCCTAGCAAATATGGGAGAAGGATAGTTTGAGTTTAGCATGATGCTTACAATTTTTGCCTTTTTGTTTGTATTGTATAGTGTACCATGTCACTACTGAGTAGTACTGAATCATAACTGTTGTATATATGAACAGTAAATATATTTATACAGGATAACTTTGCTCTTCATTGGGGTGTATGAACTGCGGTGTTGGATACA
The DNA here is from genome assembly GCA_026929855.1 of Poa annua. Lineage (NCBI taxonomy): Eukaryota > Viridiplantae > Streptophyta > Magnoliopsida > Poales > Poaceae > Poa > Poa annua. The sequence goes on from CM049428.1 coordinate 14,822,356, forward strand.
TTCTTGGCTGTTAAATTTGTTAACCAGTAATCCAGTTTGACAGTGCTCTGTGGCCTGTCAGCATACTCAGCCTGGTTACCTAAAGGCTGTGGATTTGGACATTGGTATGGTATCCAAAACAAAAGTTTGACCACTACTTCCCATAGTACAATATATTTACATTTTAATAAAACAGTATATTGTGGACCATGAAATCAAACACTATTTTTCCTGGCTCTGCCTCTTAAATTGATACTATAGTTATTTGAGACAGAACGTCTCAGTTAATAAACCAGAAAGAACAAAGCTCCAAGCCTGCGATACTCCCTTCTCCAACGAGATCATCTCCCGAAATCATGTGCTGAGTGCATGTAGCACCACATCAATAGCTGCAGCAGGTGAGAAGTCAATCAGAAATGAACGCTCAAGGGCATAACTTATTCATCGACAACCTTAAATGTGTGCAACAAAAACAGAACTAGAAAAAATAAATATCAATGGGTAAAAAGCTGGAACACCATCTTTCAAATGCATGTGTAAAAACTAAACACATTTCTACGAAAACAAAAAAATGATGTTTTACAGCATGGAACTGTAACATATTTCACACTCGTTGGACAGTCTTTATAATTAGATAGTAAGAGTGTCACAAAAGTTCAGTTTCTACCTTCAGCCATGAAGTAAGATATCACGCCCCCAAACTTCAATCATATATGACCTGCATGCATATTGGAATCAGAATGAGAAACAGTCAAACAACACATCTTCATGGCCATTAATCTATTTGATCATTAATAATTACTATAGAGCAGAAACAATGGTCTACATGGATGTCTCGATATCATACATACCTTGTGACACAACAGTGATAATTTGAGGAATTTTTCATATTCTTCGTGGTCAGGCCCACAACAATAGGCCACCTTATACAGTTGTGGAAAAAAAAATCAGATGTCTAGCAGCAAGCAAGCGGTCCACAAAATTCAGCTTCATTTGGAAATGGGAACATTTTGTAGAAGCTTACTCAGCTTGACAAATTATAAGCCACACACTGCTGGTCCAAAATGCTCACACTTAACAAGATAAGCAAAACTAGTCACACCGAATAATTCTACCTGCACAGGAAGCATGTGTATTTTATATGAAACTTCGGTTGTGTCCACTCCCCTCTTGCGTGCCACTGGACAAAACAAATTGGGTCCTCACAAAGCCTTCACGTTTCTCATACCCAGCTTGTTTCTTGTCTCTCCATAACAGAGCACATACTTATAATGTCGACGCTGGAGGAATAATGCTTTCATTCTCGATAAGAATATGATCTTCCAATAATTTTCAGTAAGAAGTAGGACAAGCAATTTCTGAGCAACCTTCCAGCTGCCATCAACCCCACAAGTTGCCCATATGCTTTCTGTAACCTTATACAGTATAATCTAAGAAGAATTGCCCATGAACAAGTTGTGAATATGCCGATGTTTCCCATTTTGAGATGCCTGATTCTTCCAGCACAGCCAGCTGCTCAACTCAGCTACCTTAATCAGGACCTAACATCTTTTTCCTTGTGGTTGAGCGGCCTCGCGTATCTACAAACATAAGAAACTGTGAAGTTTATCACGCCAAGTCTCCCTCGGTATTATAATGCGCATGGGCCATGCAAACATCAGCCAGTTGCTAATTGTTTACACAGAAGAAACACGATGTAGACTATACAGGGGGAAGACACTAACAGGACCAGGAATGGAACATACTTGCATGCTGACGTTTTTCATCAACCGGCATAAAAGAAAAGTATTGAGCTCTGAATAGCACCTACCCTGGTTAAAGTTCCTCAGCAAACACCTCATGTCATTGACTTGCTATTGTCGGCGCTTTTGATTCAACTTGGAAAACATGATATTGCATTAGACACATCCATACTTTCTTGCACTTTAGTAAAGACATCTGATGCCAAAAATAAATTTCGGGATTGCGTAAATGTCTCTACGAAGAGGAAACATCATGTACACCCTCAGTTATTCTATGTCGAGGCTTAAACTCCCCTGGTCAAATATTTCGGATTTTGACCAGAAATTTATTTGTAAGTATCCACATTGGAGAATCATAAAAAATATTTCATAATGTTATATATTTTTACCATATTTACACTAATGTAGAGGTATAGTAATGGTAGTAAAAGAACCGCCTTGCAGATCACAAGAAGTCAGTAACGACTAACATCATCCATAAATTATAGGTATATTTCACTATACAAACCAGTCAATATTGCTGTTATGAGGGCTGTGTTGTTAAACCAGCATATAGTTGCGCAACAAGTATATGAAGGTGACAAGTTGTGAAGGGGAGACCGCTATGGCACAAGCAAATTTGGCAATGGCGACTAAAGACGGTGCAGTAAGCCACAAGGCTGTAGTGGTGGTAACACGGAAGAACTGGCAAGTTTGACTGCTTATCATTACTATATCAATATTGGTTGATTTTTATTAATCAAGTTTTTGATATGCCTACTTTTGGAGCCTAATTAAATTCGTAACAGAATCAAATACGAGATTAAGCTGTTTATTCAGAACAGAGTCACAGACTATGTCTTTTAAAACAGCTTTAAAAATAGAAAAGAAGATAATTTCAAACAGTTTGTAATGTAATGCAGGTTCAACATTTCATTACAAGTTTACCCTCTACTATCAAATACACCATACAACAAGGCAGCTGGTGAGTGGTGACAAGTCAGTAACAAGTATTTGTTAAATCCAGCTCAATCAAGTACCCAGAAGATAGAAAAAAAAACAGAAGTGATTACAAGCTCCATAAAACAGATAATATTGTTCAAATTTCTATTTTAAGAGGAAGCCCTCCATTCACTCTTACATTCATTTTTCACAGCACTCCCTAATTTCAAATATCATTGTTTCGGCGGTACAAAACCATAAAGGGCATAATTTCCCAGTGAAAGTAGATATGATCATTGGTTAACGTACATAATTTATGACATACGGTTAGAAGTAAGGAACTGCTAAACTGAAGGAAATTCGTTGCAAATTATTCCTAGTGATGCTTTCGGAAGGAACAGGATGCCATACCTTTATCTGACGTGTCTATAGACGGTTGGCCCAACGAAGATTTCGTGATCCATCATTAATCCATTAATGTTAGGATCACTAACAGCATCAGTCCATGCCACCTCTAATCCCAACATCGATCCATACGCAGGCAGGCCATGTGGAATCTGATACCATGCAGCATGAGATCATACGCTTTGCAGAATCTTATCTCCACATGTTTTCAGTTGCTCAAATGTCCAGGTCTTCTAATCCTGCCAAAACAGAGGTACCAAAAGGATTAGCCCATACTTGTGTATGCTTGCAGACATAAAAAAATTGTGTTACATAAGAGTGAGTAAACCATAGATCATAGATCACTCAAGCATGGGATATGAGTACATGAAATATACCCTTTTGCAGCTTAGAGAATTCCAGTGACAGTTGCAAAATAAGTGAAATTTTAGAAAGTGCCATACGGTTCATAGAAGATCATACAATTACCAGTACAAACCCTATTAATTGGTATAATAACTTGTTTGTTTACCATAGCAACGTTTTCGACAGAGTAGTGGAGTAGTAAGATGCAAAAATACAAAGTCTTATCCTTCTCGCATGCAGTCTTTGCATCCCTTTATCTTTAAAGCTAGTGAGGATGTTGAAGAGCGATAACACGCATCATCAAGAATGCTGGAAAGAACGTGTTAATTAATCCTGAAACCTAAATTTTAATATATATCTGTTTGGTCGCAAAGGGATTTGCGACATACGATTACGAGTATGTAGTATTTTCAGACGCTGAAACCATACTGGGAAGCAAAACCAGCAGAAACTGTACTTCTTGGGTTTCCTTTTATGTGCATGAACCAGTCCAGATTCTCTTATCAGACAAAATTTTCAATTTGGAGTCATGAATTTGGTCTCACGAATATAAGAAACCAAGTAGCTTACTTCACAAATGCATTTATAATATATCCATGTGGTGGAGTCTAAAACTATTGTAGTCATGATATTTCGTGGTAGTATCCATCCAAAATAACGATGTCGTGCCGCTATTAATGATCTGGTCCAAACACGCCCACTCTCATGCAACGTAAAGCTGCGAGCTTGGCAAAGAATACACCGTAAACTGCAAATCAGTACTGGAAAGGTAACATTATTTCAAATGATAGATTCCAGTTCTCTATCCATACCTACATTATTGAGTGAGAGCATCTCGAAAATCACCTGTATAATGTTACCGCCAACTACTTTCAGAAGCTATATTCTCCTTACATGACGCTATGACACCCCTTTATCTAGTTGCAGGTTAAGCTACCAAGGAAGCTATATATATACCCTGTGCCATCCATAAGACTCCACACCTCAAAAACCCAACTGAAGCCTAAGTACAACTGCTACATTGGCGTTGCCTGAGCTGATCCGTGCAGTCCCTAGAGCTGCTGTGTAGAAGGCATCCTCGGTTGGAGAATGAATGGCAAGAAGGGTAGTATAAGGATTGATATTTGCCTGCCATCAAAAAGTGTGGAGCAAGAAAGTGTAAAGAAGCAGATCCATGAAGAAGGCCTGTCCCCAAGTAAATGGCTACGTGATGTCTGGGATTTTGCTTGGCAGGACACAAACAGGGTCACATTTGCACTCAAAGTTGGCCTTGCTTGCCTCCTTGTGTCACTTCTCATACTCTTCCGTGCCCCCTATGACATCTTTGGGACTAATATCATATGGTCCATCCTCACTGTTGCTATTATGTTCGAGTACACTGTAGGTAAGTAACATCCCTATTCCTTAGTAGCTAGTTAAAGAAGCTGCTTGAAACATTATGAACAATATTTGGCTGGGCATTGGGCAATGTTTGTTCAGAACTTTAGATGAGCATTGATGAAAAATATGCACAATATCTTTCACTGGAAATCATAATATATTTTACTATCTGCAGGTTCAACATTCAATCGTGGATTCAATCGAGCTCTTGGAAGTGTACTTGCTGGAGTATTCGCTATAGTGGTTATTCAAGTGGCTATGTCTAGTGGCCACATTGCAGAACCATACATCATTGGTTTCAGCATCTTTCTTGTTGGTACGTCTTACAATTAATCAGTAACAAACATATATGAAATCCATAAAAGCATGAAGAGGTTCATTTGTATTGACAAGAGATCCAAGTTAGAAATTTTCTTTGCATTACCTGGTATTTCGGTTCAACATTTTTAATATGCAATAATATGATATGCAGGAGCTGTAACATCCTTTATGAAGTTATGGCCATCACTAGTCCCATACGAATATGGTTTTCGAGTTATCCTCTTCACCTACTGTTTGATCATTGTATCGGGCTACCGCATGGGGAACCCTATTAGGATTGCAATGGATAGACTCTACTCAATTGCAATTGGAGCCTTCATAGCTGTTCTTGTGAATGTCACCATTTGCCCAATCTGGGCAGGGGAACAACTACACAAGGAGCTAGTTAACAACTTCAACTCTCTGGCAGACTCCTTAGAAGGTTTTGCTCTAGTCCACATGATAACATTTTTTTTTTGAATATCATGATAACATTTTTTTCAAGTCAATCCTGAAGAGGTTGTATAACACAGTCCTTCTGTTTTGTATTTCAAAAAGAGTGTGTCAAGAAGTATCTAAGTGACGATGGTTCCGAACATCCTGAATTCTCAAAGACAGTAATGAATGACTTCCCTGATGAACCAGCATTCAAGAAGTGCCGAGCTACCTTAAATTCATCAGCAAAACTTGACTCACTGGTAACTAGTGAACCTTAATTTTTATGCTTGTATTATTATATAAATCAACAGCATTTCAGATAACATTTCTCTCTTCATATGGTGAATATTTTCCAGGCAAACTCTGCTAAGTGGGAGCCACCACATGGGAGATTCAAGCACTTCTTCTACCCTTGGGCAGAATATGTGAAGGTTGGCAATGTTCTTAGGCACTGTGCCTACGAGGTGATGGCTTTACATGGTTGCCTGCACTCAGAGATTCAGGTACATACTGATACTCCCAGCATCACAAGTCCATGTACTGCACATGCTCCGATCCTGCCTCTACCTAGCTATCATATGTCATACAGATCAATTTTTTCACCCTGCTTAGAAACTAGCTTAAAATTCTTTATAGTTCACTTCCAGTAGAAAACTTTCTACTGGTTTCTTGCATATTCAAGCAAATCACCCTAGAGCAACATAATGAGTTGACCAGATACTAAATGCTAAATACTTCGGCTGGTAAACGTAGCTCGTTACCTGAGACTGTCAAATCTACTAAGAGTAACATATTCAGTTTGTGAACAGTATAGATAAATAAAAAACTATGTCAATTTAGAAATACAGATTTGTTTAAGAAAAGACAAATGCAACTGGCTGCAGTACGACTGCAAGTCAACTGTGTACTGATAGCCAAGGTGGAGAATATGATCACAACTAAACAAGGCTCGTCTTATCTAAAACAATGCAAACAGTATTAAATTCAAAGGTGCACCTTTCCTCATGATGTACTATTGTACCAAGTTCGTTTGATTTTCTTGTTCACATATTTTATAACACATTCAGGAATCTCATTACCTTAATGTGCATATAAATCTACTGACTGTATTCTCCAGGCACCATACAACCTAAGATGTGCCTTCCACTCTGAGATCTTAGATGCCACAAACCAAGCTGCAGAGCTGTTGCGCAGTTTGGCAAAGGATATAAACAATATGAAGTGGAACCTCCAAACTAGCCTACTCAAGCATGTGCATGTTTCAACTGAGCGTTTGCAACACTCAATCGACCTGCACTCGTACCTCTTTACTGCAAGTCATGAAGACAACTCTGCCAAATCACAATTGAAAACCTCCAGGGCTGTCACTTTCAACCTTAGCATCAAAGAAGCTGATGACCGAGAGAGTAAGATAGCTGCAAATACAGAAACACAAGTAGCCGGGGCACTGCAACCTGAATCCTACCACGAGATGATGAAAAGGCAGCAGAGGAGGCTGCATTCGTGGCCTTCTCGGGCGGTGGATGATTTTGATGATGATGAAAACGTCGTTTCTGATATGATCCCGAGGATGCGTGCGCTTGAAAGCACCGCAGCGCTGTCTCTTGCGACTTTCACATCACTACTGATTGAATTTGTTGCTAGGCTTGATCATTTGGTTGAAGCTGTTGATAATCTCTCCCAGATGGCCAGGTTCAAGCAGCAGGCTGGAAACTAACCACTCACTGACACTGACAAATTATTCCGACTGGTTATAGAACTAAGTGTTTACTTATCTACCAAGAGAATCCATTGATCTTTAAGTGTTTTTACTCCTTCATATACTAAGAAGGGGACAAGCGTGTTGAGTTACTGATGTTTGTCAGTGGATCTAGCAAATGTAATAGAGAATATATACTAGTAATCTGTTCCCATGTAATGATAGTTCTCGTTATCCTTGAGCAATCAGCATCATTTATTTCTATGAGCCACTTGTAGAAAAATGAAGTGGTCAGCTCTACAAGACCAATCAGCATCATCAAGTCCAGAACAACGTATTATATATCATCAGATCGAAAGAAAATCACCTCCATCTTCCCAGTTGTACCAAGAGGAGGACACGTGGTCGTCCAATCCACCGCAGAGTCGCAGACTACATCCTTCACCATTAGTGAGAGGAAGAAAACGAACTGCAGAACGCAAACCAAAACATGATCAGGCTACGTACGTCGTGAGCACGAAAATTGAATATTGGGTAAAGAAATCAACATAAGCATAACATTACCCGGAAAAAGACATAAGCATACCATCGAGCACCTGGTGCGCATTCCGGGATGGCGCCGAGGCAGAGACAGACAACCGTCCCAGGGAACTAGTATGATTCAATCTTGGCTTCTGGGATCGACCTACGGGCTAAATGCAGTGATAGAACCTCCTCCGTGGCGATGGAAGCTCACTCGCTCGCTCGTCGCTTCCGCCGGCCGGTGTCGGAGATCGCCGAAGACAGCTGCTTGCAGCGAACGTGCCGCCGCAGCAGCAGCTTGTTTCCAAGAGAACCATCAAAATGGGCTGGCCCGAAGTAGTGTGGGCGAGGAGGGCCTGACCATGAAAATCACAGCCCGTCATTTGAGCCCATTCACCAACAACCCGTTCGAACTCTATCCACTCCCAACGGCCAAGAGGAAGCGGCCAGTAACCGCCCAGTCCGCCCCGCCTCGGAGGAGAAGCCAGCACCATGGCCTCCGTCGCCGCCTGCTCCTCCGCCGTCTTCGCATCCTCCTCCTCCATACGACGCCGAACAGGGACGCCTCGTCCGTACCTCCACCCGCCGCCGCGCCGCGCCAGCCTTCCCGGTCGACCGGTACAGTGCACCCGATCCCTAAACGGAGGAAAGAGAGAGAGGGAGAGAGATAGCTCCGGCGCCGTGCCTGACGTGAATTTCCTCCGCTGCTTCAGGTGTTGAGGTGCCTTCGGAAATGCGAATCGATCGAGCCGCGGATCCACGGAGCTGCTGGTGTTCCCGACGCGGAGCGGGCTGAGCCGGCGGGCGAGGAACGGGGTCCGTTCGATGCGTCGTGGGGGTTCGCGTTCGCGGCGGCGGCGGGCGTGCTCATGCTCCAAGGCTCGCAGCAGGCGCTGGCCGGGACGCAGTTCATGGGCCTGCAGCCGCCGGCTGACGCGCTGGGGGATCTCGGGGACATCAGTACAGGTTTTGCTTCAGTTAGGAGAACCGCCCCTGCCCTTTTAATTTTGACGCCTCTTCCTTTCCTTTCCTTTCCTGATATGATATGTATCTGAAATCCATCAAGTGCAAGTTTCTGACGCCATCCTCTCGTGTCCAAAATCCGATTGCAGGCTTTTCTGCTCATCTTCTTTTCTGAGCTAGGAGACAGGACGTTTTTCATTGCGGTGAGTAGATCCATGCATACAGTGAGACTATATTGCCACGGCTAGATTGCACAAGGATTTTATCTATGCTATGCTTACCTACATGGCTAAATGTTCAATTCAGCAAACTACCTGTTTTTTGGATTTGGGATGTTCATTGTGGAGTGCTGAAACTGGCAGTTAAAACTAAATTAATGCTTCATGCATGCTTATTCTGTTAAATATCTGGTGGAACCAAATTGCAAAACCCGCAATGAAACCCCTACTGCTAGTAAATGCTACAGTATCACGTTTGGTGAAAGAGTTGCAATCTGTTTTACAAGTTATGTGGCTTCATATTTACTTCCAACTCTCTGATACACAAGTAGTTTGATAGTAATATATGTTAAAATGAGTCATTGATAAATGCTGCAGTTTCATGTGTTTCAATAGGCTCTTTTAGCAGCTAGAAATTCTGGAGGAGTCATTTTTCTTGGCACGTTTGGAGCTCTTGCGTAAGTACTAAGAATGCACTTTTCATGTTTTCCTCCATATGCTAAGTTGTTCCTCCTATACCAGTACATGTTTCATGTTTTTCTCTATATGCTAAGTTATAGGAATACAAATTTTCCATGGACAGAGAATTGAAGTTTCATATTTACTTTGACATATCTGACTTGTATAAACGACCTTTTGCCTTGATCAGGGTAATGACACTTATATCTGTAGTTCTTGGTCGAGCATTTCACTATGTTGATGGCGTCATTCCATTCAGGTAATTGTAATTGAGTCTTGAAGAGGACATTCTATTTGCTACCTTAGACAAGGACCTTCTGTTTGCTGCTCTAATGAAGAATCTTTTTACTACTGCTCTTATCAAATGTACCTCTTGGCATATGCAGTTTTGGTGGTACAGATTTTCCAATTGACGACATTCTTGCGGTGTGTCTGTTGGTGAGTGAAATATCACATATCGCTGTTGCGTGTACAAATATATAACATATAGAAATATGTACTCAGAATCACAATTTCTAAAGAAATTCAAGCATGCGCATGGTATTTTGCATTACTATTTCAGGTTTAAAAATCATTATCATTTCTAACAAACTTTACTGTCTTTTAGGTTTATTATGGAGTTACTACATTACTTGATGCCGCTTCAGGCGACGGAGAAAAGATGAATGAGGAGCAAGAGGAGGTAGAACTTCAAATTTCAAATTCTTAGTTTTAGTCGACTATATTCTCAAGTTCCAATTAAAAAATCATGACATTGGTCAAAGAAAAAACACTTGCATGCCATTTAATCAACTAAGACTTAACTGATTATATCATACTCTCTAGAAACTGTTTGTTCAACTTTTGTATTTTAATGTCTTGTTTATGCTTAATATTCTTAGACGTTAGAACAGTAATAAGCATGGTAATCCATTCTTTTTGTCCTTGTTTTTTCGTATAGTGAAAAACTTCTAAGAATTCACCAGTATCATGTTACAGTGCATCTTATATGATCACGAGAGCACGTAGTTTTTAATTTATGTATTCAAAAAGATTGTGAACATGGACAAACATACTGCAAAAGTTATAATTATTTTATTAAATCTATAGCCTTTTGTGGTTGCTTGATGCCCCTGATGATCTTCTTGTGTTTAGCCCTATTTCTATATGATAGTGAAATTCCTTTATAACACTATACTGAACAATGGCAGGCTGAGTTAGCAGTTTCAAAATTTTCTGGAAATGGTGCAGGAATAGTATCTGTCGCCAGTACACTTGCTAGCACATTTGTGTTGGTTTTTGTTGCTGAATGGGGTGATAAATCCTTTTTCTCAACTATTGGTATATTTCTTACTACCATTCCATACAAGGGTGACATTTCTATTTTTCACAACAATATTAACACTGGGTCTCATGTTATTTTACAGCACTTGCTGCAGCTTCATCTCCTCCAGGTGTCATTGCAGGGTCGCTCGCTGGTCATGGTGTTGCAACATTGGTAAGAAACAGCAGTAGTTGAAAAAATTCATACCAAAATGCTCCTATATACTAATATGAAGCATTGCCACAACAAATTATTTTTTTACCAAATAATAAGGCATTATATTCCAGTTAATGGAATACTAGAATTGGTTTAGTTCATTTGATCATTAATCCAGGTCCCAACAATCATCATTTGATTATTTTACTGTTGTTGCGTGAGCCTTCTGTTTCGCATCTACCTTCTCTGTGTTCATTTTCAGATTGGTTCTTCTGGTTGTAGGGAATTTTAACACAAACCATTTTTTCTCTCACACAGATTGCAGTTCTTGGTGGCTCTTTACTGGGGACATTCCTGTCGGAAAAGGTAAAGCAGTAGTACCAAGGGAGCCTGACTTCCCATGTGACTGAATTTGACTTGTTGGTTTTTCTCGCATGTTAAAATTTCTGAAGATTTGTGACTTGGATTTAATTTGTCTGACACTCAACAGGCACTTGACATATAAGTTGCTCATAAAGTATTAACGGAGTGCTTTTCCTACACAAACTGTTTGATTTCACACACTTATCAGCTCATCCAAAAGCTTAGGCTGTCGGTATAAAGTGCTGAAATCTACTCATACTTTAACACTGACTGAAGTTCTAATATAGAAACCTTGGTACTCCCTCCGTCCCAAAATAATTGCCAAAAAGTGGATGTATCTAGACATGAAACATATTAAGATACATCCACTTTTGATCAAACTTGAGACACTTATTACTGGACGGAGGGAGTAGTATTTTCTCCCTTCCATTTTTTGTGCTCCATCCATTCCTAATTATAAGATGTTTTGGATATTTCAATATGGAGTACATATGGTATGTATTGACTGAAATGAGTGAACAGAGCATGTCTAGATACATGTGAATGAGAGAAAGGTTAGAACATCTCCTAATTTGGAACGGATGGTGTATCTTTGAAAATTAAAAAGAACTGATTATTGGCTTACTGATAAAAAAAACTGTCTTGCACCATTAATCTTCAGCACTTATACCTGCACTGTCCTCATTCGTGCAGATAATAGCATACATTGGAGGGAGCCTCTTCCTAGCATTTGCTGCCGTGACAATAATTGAAATCGCGACCTCGTGACTTGAGAGCGGTTTCAAGGTTCTGCGACGTAGCACATTGCAGGTCTGCATCAGAGACATCGTTTACTGACAAGGTAATGCTACAAAAGAAAAAAATCCTCTAAAAACATATTTTATAACAGTACCAGAAAAATCAGTAATTTAGGTGTTTGCACCTGTAATAGTGATACACTGATATGTTGAAAGTCTTGATTATGTACAGGAATTCACCATCCATAACGTATCATCATAGCATGCATAAGATGATTTGCTGTTGCTCACTAGAATTTCTGCCTCCTTTTCCACGACACGGGCGTCATCAGAGTGATTGGTTCTTGGACTGAGAACAGGTAGAAAATTCAAGTGGGGTGTGACTTTTGGACAAAAAGCTGCAAATTCTTTGGAGCTTTCTTCTTTACCCCGCACCTTTAACCAAGCACTGTTAAGCGGAGAACACACTGATTTTTGTGTGCAACAGTCACCACACCGAGTGTCTGAGTAGTCATTCCAGAAAGTCCAAGGCACTGTATTGAACAGTTTCAGTCTAGTACAGTCCTGTATTATATCATTCGTGTTCCTGTACAGTACAAAGGTAACAACTGTTGGGAGGAGTCATACATATAGAATGGTGGGTGCTACGAACAGAAGCTATCTGAAATGTTGCAGACCATGTTTTCTTTGTAACAAACTTACAAATGCTAACACTTCGGTAGAAAAGAAATGGTTAAGCTCAATAATAGAGCACCTGCCATGTCCAAGAATCAGGATACATGTTTTGTTAAAATTTCAAATAGCAACTGGGAGTACTTGCCAAGTAATCTCAATATCTCATACGCAACTACGCTAATCCAATTTAAAAAACAAAACAAAAACTGAGCTAATCCGGTTGTCACTTCACACCATATGAAGAACTAGTCGAACGACATCTGTGCTCTTCGGATTCCCCCTGTAAATGGTCATCGTCTCCTCATCTAGATCGAACAAGACTGTGCATAGAGTGTACAATGTTGGACCTGAACAGAAGACACCGACGAAAACAGGTCATGTTTTTGTTGCAATCTTTGACATTTTTATCAGTAAATGTCAATATCTGGTCACCTGTCATAAAGATCGGGTACTTCTCATCGGCTGCGTCTCCGAGCACCGACAGTGCATTCTCCTTTGAGTCCATGGCGCACTGCGCTGCTCTCCTCTCCCTGCTCATGGAGTTCTCGTCCAACACCTTTGTAAATCCAAACGACACAATGAAGTTTATGATGGAACAGTTAAATTTCGGGGAATTTGTTTACCGACCTGTTCCACTTGGAGATGGCGGTACATGTTTGCGTGGAAGGAGGGTGCCGGGCCGGCCTCGTGGACGGCGGACCGGTTCCTGGAGGCGGTCTCGACGGTGACGATGCGCCGGGCTCTGACGTCCATCAGGTTGTAGCAGTGCCCGACCGAGACGCCCGGCGAGCACACCCGCCGCATCGCGTCGTCGAGGTCTCTCGCCTCCAGCAGGTCGCGCGACACGAAGTTCACGGCGATGCCTCCCGCAGCGACCTCGCCGATCGCCGGCGGAACCGAGTCGAGCGTGAATGCCTGGAAGTTCACCATGGTCATGTAAGATGTATTTCTGTAACTGTCATGAAGTATTGCTTCTGTGATGAGACAACACGTGCGTACTACTCCGTTGCTGTTGAAGCCGAAGGCGCAGGTCGGAAGCTCGCCGGCGTAGGTGTAGGCGGTAAAAGAGGATGCGCCGTCCGGCGACGTCGCCCTCACCAGGTAGCTGAAACGGAGAAGCCTCGATCGGCAATGCTGTGCATGGAACGGGCAAAACAGTTCCCAATTGGTATACGAACGTACGTGTGGCCGAGCAGCGCGACGTTGCCGTCCTCGTTGTGCGCCGCTATCGCCGTCGACTCGCTGACCATCAGGATGTCGGAGCAGTCATCGTCTGGCTCCTCTTTCCGTTCGTGCTCCGCCGTTTTTGGGATGAACGGCCGAATCTCCTTCCTGAAGTTGACCAGTATTATCTGCTCGAGAAACAGTCAGTAATTAACCATTGTGCGGCAACCTGATGGACGCCATTCAGGTTTCTTTCTCCAAAGTAACAACATTATCACGTTACTGACAGGGAGGAGCAAGTAACGGGCCGGCCGGAGAAAAATTACGTGTAGGAGTGGAGCCCCGCTGCCGTCGGCCGTGCCCACCAGCTCGTCCCAGTACCGTGGGTACCTCTCCCTGTTGGCGGCCTGGAGCGCGGCGAGGAGCGTCTTGCCGGCAGCCGTGGACGCGAACGGCAGCAGCTGCTCGTGCAGGAAGAGGTCCCCGCGCATTCTGCTCCTGATCGTCTCGCCGAATCGCTGGCCCACGGCCAGGCCGAACTGATACCCGTCGGCGCAACGGCCGGCGTCGAAGACATGGAGCTCGCCGGCGTCCATGCGCGTTCGAGCCAGAGCGTTCGTAAGTAGAGCTGTGCGACGAAGAGCGTGTAATCGTTGCTTTGCTGCTCCCTGCCTTATCTCCAAATCACTGTGACGCGGTGACTGACAAACATTGGCACCAAAAAATGGTCAGGATGGGCCGAGTACCTGAGAACTCAGCCTAGCCCGTCTGAAATGTGGCCACCAAAGCCGACCTACAGCCTCTCCGCAGTGTTCCTTATTCAAAGTCAAGCGGCTGGCCTACCGGCGGAGGTCCACCACGGCCCCACTCGTCATCCAATTAATCAGGTACTACTATCGTGCATATTGATTAGATGACTGGCAAAGTATAATTTTACAGTTTCTACACCTTGAAAATCAACCCACACTGCATATCACTGTTACTTCCATAGGATTCACTAGTCTAGGATTACCACGGTAGAATCTTTTAGGATTTGGTGTGATGGTGTTCTTCCGCGAGAGACAGAGAGAGATCCGAGGGAGAGGAGGCAATACCTTGAGTCTGGCTCGAGAAACTCGAGTCGGATGCCATTGGTGGTCGACGGTGGCGGCGTGTGAGCTAGTGGGGGCGGCGGTGGTGCTTCATGTCGGCTCGCGCTAACCCTAAATCGATAGGGGATGTCGGTGGGGTTTGGCTGCGCACGTTCAACCTCGTTATATGTGATGGTCGGCCCCCACCCTTTATATAGCGCTGCGACAGGGGCCCACCGTACATAACGGAAACGGGCACCCCCGATCAGGGCGCAATCAAGGGGATCCGTTCGAGCCGTTGGGGTCGTACGTGAGATCAATCTAACATTCTCTCTCTTGATCTCAACTTTTACTTTTACCATTTTTCTTTACTCGTTTCAGCACAGATTAATACAAAGAGCATGTTTCATCGTCACAGCTCAATTGCCGATAGAATCAGACGACCACTATATACTTTTCTGTGTTGAAACAAATCATGTTACTTTTGGGACTCTGTAATCCAGAAATCATAGACTTTTCATTAAACCCATGCCGGCTGTGTGTTCCTTGAACACACTGGGTGGTAAGCCTTTCGTTAGCGGATCTGCAAGCATATCCTTTGTCCTTATATGCTCGAGACTTATAGTTTGATCCTGCATTTTATCATTCACAACATAATACTTTATATCTATTGCATGTGTGGCATTACTCGACTTGTTGTTGTGAGCATAGAATACTGCGGGCTGGTTGTTACCGTACATCTTGAAGGAGATATGCCCTAGAGGCAATTAATAAAGTGTATTTCTTTATCATATCTTGTTTGTTCATAATGTGTTTTTGTGTCATGATATAACCGTATTAAGCGGAAACATTAATACGGGTGTGATGCGTAAACAACCAGGTCCCTAGTAGCCTCTACTAAGACTAGTTTCGTTGCATGATCAATGATCGAGGTTTCCCGATCATAGGGCATGGCGTCGGTCGGCAATGGAAGTCATATCGTTCGAGAACGATGTAATGGACAAACTCATATTTGTAGGACGTAGTCATTACGCCTTGACCGTGAGACCAACTCTTATTGTTATTCCTGTAAGATACTTTGATTACACCAAACGTCGTATCTTAATTCGAATGACAATAACGGTGATACTTTTGGGTATTGGCAAGGAGTAGTTGAGACGAGGGGTCAAGAGCGGGATTTGTCAGTCCGCATAGCAGGATAGATACTCTAGGGCCCACTCGGTGAGATTATGTCTAATGAGTTTGCAAGCATGTGACTAGGTCACGGAGACATGAAATTATTGACGAGTAAAAGATAGCGTTGTCGGTAACGAGGTCAAGCTAGATATGGAGATATCTATGAACGATGCTCGGACACGCTAAGTATCGTCGTGGCAAAACGTTTAAGACTTTACGTTCAGGTTTGATAGATAAAATTCATTCGTTATATCACAGGGATTAATTCATGGGGTCCAGGCCTACGAGTTAGTCATTGATCGGAGAGGAGTCTCGATCATACCTGTTATTATATCGAACCTCTAGGGTAACACACTTAAGGGGTTTCGACAAGACAACCAGAAAGGAAAGAGATCACCGGGAACGTCCCGGGAGAGGTCCAATGGAGATCGGGCAGCGACGAAATAGTTTCTGGAGCTAGAATAAATTATATATTATATGTTTGATATTAGTTAGTGTAATTAATGTCTAATTATGATTTTATATATTTATTTTCGAATTTATTTAGTCTGATTTCCCTAATGGGCCTTTTGGTCGAAAGAAGACCCAAGAGGGGAAAATTCCCTAGGGGAATTTGGTGGGGGGCTTGGGGGCCGACCCAAGTGGGCCAACAGGCCCACTAGGGGGCCGGCGCACCCAGCCATGCCGCAGCAGGCATTTGGGATTAGTCCCACATTGCCTGGTGAGGAGGTTGGCTCCCCTCTGGGAGCCTATATATAGAGGGGCACCCATGGCCTTTTAATTGACCAATTAATTCCCCAATTCTCTCTCGATTTCGTGATTCCCTTTGTCGGAGTTGCGCCGAGTTGAGAGAGGGATCTCTTCCACCATAGCCCGCTGCCGCGCTGCTGGTGTTCCGGTCCAAGTCTTCCGCTGCTCGTCCTAGACTGTAGCTTCGGAGGCCGTCGTTTCCACCGTACGTGTGTAACGCCCTGCAAGGTGCGGCGCTAGCGGTGCTCAGAGGTCTTCTTCCTCTACACGACCTTGAGGTCGGCTTCGTCGGTCTTCATCGACAACGTTTGTTCGGGGACGTAATCCCCGCTTTCGGTCTACAAGGGTATGTATTCCGATCTCCGTTCGTACTACTATATCTGCATAGAATAGATCTTGTCATGTTTTAAGGATATCGTTGCTAGGAATTTTTTTGTTTTCTGCACTGAATCCCCTTCAGTGGTATCAGAGTCAGTCTATCGTAGATATATCTATACGCTGTTAGAACACGTGTTCTGCACAGGGGCACCGTTCCTGTTATTTGCTACCCTCTAGCGTGCACTTGTGATTCCAGTGGCATCGAGTTGATGAAGCGGCCTGGACCGACTTTACGCGTACGCTTACGCGAGACTGGTTCCACTACTGACATACGGATTGTACCGTATATGTGGCTGGCGGGTGCATGTTTCTCTCTCTTTAGTTGGTCATACATTTTCAATGGAGGGCTCGAAAGGGATGCTTAAACATGCAATTATTGGATCGTTGTTGTGGTCATAAGTTTCGTAGGTATGAAGCGGTTCTATTTACGACAGCCCCAAGCCACGTAAAATATGCAAAAGACAAAGTAGAAGCGTCTAACTTTATTTTGCAGTGGCTATGTGACATGGTCAAGGTAGGTTTATTAAACTGTTTATGATCTGCGGGCGCCAAGAAGACCATGGCGCAATGGACTATATCACATTGCATTACATTTAATGTTTTGTGTGCATCTTATATTGTGTGATTATATATATTAGTATGTATTAGTTATACGGCGGTAATTATATAAGATGATCCCTTCAAAAATACCATTAGTGTTCTTCCTCCAACGAGCACCACCAAGAAAGTTCTACGTTATGAGGCAGACCGTGACGATCGGGTGTTAGACATATCGTCGTTCGCATACGGTGGGTGTAAGCCATGTTGCACAAGCGTTACGTGGAGGTTATAGTGGCGAGCCTAGCATATGCAGATATGGCCTCGGAACACGGAGGCCGAAAGGTCGAGCACGAGTCATAAAATTGGTGTGACGGACAATTGTCTACTCTTGAAGTTGTGTTGCCGGCTCTGACGATGAGGGGTGGTGCAATGGATAGGGGTCGTATAATCGCTTAAACGACCAGGAGGGATGTTTGTTTGAGTGGGAGTTATGTTAGTTATTTTCTAAAAATACTATAACTCAAAATTATTATGAACAAAGTCTTATGTTGTTGCAAATTCCATTATAGATGTCTCGCCCCTCGTTTAACCTAGGTCTGTTCCTTGAGAAATAAAAGCTTAAGACCAATGGGTCAAACTTCGTGTCCTGGTTCTGCAACCTGAAGTCCATTCTTGAAACCCACAAGGTGGCCTACATCCTTGATGCCCCCTTAGGTAATCTTCCAAACACCGCCTCGGAAATCGAAAGGAATGTCCATGAGGTTAAGGCGGAGACTTCTTCTTATGTCCAGAGTGGCATGCTCTTTGCCATGGAGGCTGACCTGCAAAACCATTTCGTGAACAAGGGTGCTTATGAGATAATCACTGAACTCATGGTTATTTTTGCACGACAAGTCAAGGCTGAGAGGTTCGAAGCATCCGTGCTTTTCTTCTCAGCTCAGATGGAAGAGCACGACAATATAAGTGGGCACTTAGCCAAGTTTTTTGGCTGCATTCAGCTCCTGAATGATCTGGGAAGTGTGATCCCAGAAGAGCTGGTTATTGATAGGGTGTTGATTTCTCTGCCCCCTAGCTATAAGAACGCCATCGTGGACTACGGCATGAAAGGGACGTCAAAACCCCTATCGGAAATCCTAAAGATGCTCGAAGTGGCCGAATTAGAAATCAAGCTGGAGAAGATGGTGGTGACCATCGGATCACCTGATCGCAACTGCCTCAAATACCTGGAGGATAGGAAAGCTGGCAAGACAGTCGACAAAGAGCAAAGTATATTTGATATACATGTTATAGATGTGTACCTTACATCCGCCTGTAGCAACACTTGGGTATTTGATACTGGTTCTGTTGCTCATATATGTAACTCTCAGGAGGAGTTACGGAATAACGGCGGCTGGCTAAGGATGAGGTGACGATGCGCGTCGACAATCGAGAGTCGACGTGGTGGTTGTCGGCACGCTCCCTCTACATCTACCATCGGGATTAGTTTTGGTTTTAAATAAGTGTTGTTTTTTACCATCCTTGAGTGTAAACATTATAAGTGGGTCTTGCCTGTTACAAGGCGGTTATTCATTTAAATCACTATCAAGCAGTTGTGCTATTTATATGAATGATATCTTTTATGTTGATTCTCCCGAGAGTAATGGTTTATTCTTGTTGAATCTCGATCGTAGTACTCACATCCATAACATAGAAGCCAAACGGATTAAGTGTAGTGATGATACCGCCATGTATATGTGGCATTCCCGTCTTGGTCATATTGGTATAAAGCGCATGAAGAAACTCCACTCCGATGGACTTTTGGACTCGTTGGATTTTGGATCCCTCGATACATGTGAACCATGCCTTATGGGAAAAATGACCAGGACACCGTTCAAAGGTTTCGTTGAACGGACGTCAGATTTATTGGGGATCATACATACAGATGTGTGTGGACCAATGAGCGTTTCGACACGCAATGGTTATCGTTACTTCGTCACCTTCACTGATAACTTGAGTAGATACGGTTATATCTATTTGATGAAACACAAGTCTGAAACTTTTGAAAAGTTCAAAGAATTTCAAAGTGAAGTTGAAAATCATCTTAACAAGAAAATCAAGCACCTCCGATCCGATCGTGGTGGCGAGTATTTGAGTTTTGAGTTTGGCACACATCTGAAGAGTTGTGGCATCGTACCCCAACTTACGCCTGTCGGAACACCGCAACATAACGGCGTGTCCGAGCGACGTAATCGTACTCTGCTGGATAGTGTCCGATCTATGAGTTCTCTTACTGATTTGCCCATATCCTTTTGGGGTTATGCGTTAGAAACTACCGCATTCATTTTAAATAGGGCTCCGTCCAAATCCGTTGAAACGACACCGTATGAATTATGGTATGGCAAGAAGCCTAAGTTATCGTTTCTGAAGGTTCGGGGTTGTGAGGCGTATGTTAAGAAACTACAGCCCGACAAACTCGAACCAAAGTCGGAGAAAGTCGTATTTGTAGGATATCCGCGGGAAACTGTTGGATACACCTTCTACAACCAAGCTGAGGGCAAAACGTTTGTCGCGAAGACCAGCACCTTTCTAGAGAAGGAGTTTCTCGCGAGAGGAGTAAGTGGGAGGAAGGTAGACCTCGATGAGATCGTTGATCCTGAACTCGAGATTCCGAGTGGCGCAACGAAAGCTATTTCGGAAACGTCCTCCGCGGATGGAGTGGGAGAAACTGTCGAGGAAAGTATTCTACCTCGTAGGTCTGGTAGATCTCGAATCGCACCAGAATGGTATGGCAATATGGTTTGCACCGTCATGTTAATTGAACAAGACGAACCTACGAACTACAAGGAGGCAATGGCGAGTCTAGAGTCCGAGAAATGACTAGAAGGCATGAAATCCGAAATAGGATCCATATATGATAACAAAGCGTGGACTTTGATGGATATTCCCGAAGGGCGCAAGGCCATCGAGAATAAATGAATCTTTAAGAAGAAGACTGTACTGATAGTAATGTGACCGTCTATAAAGCTCGGCTTGTCGCAAAAGGTTTCCGACAAGTTCATGGGATTGACTATGATGAAACTTTTTCACAGGTAGCGACGCTGAAGTCTATTCGGATTTTGTTAGCAGTTGCTGCCTATTACGATTATGAAATATGGCATATGGATGTCAAAACAGCCTTCCTAAATGGAAACATTGAGAAAGAGTTGTACATGGTACAACCGAAGGTTTTATCGATCCAAGAAATGCTGACAAGGTATGCAAACTTCAGCGATCCGTCTATGGATTGAAGCAAGCATCTCGGAGCTGGAATCTTCACTTTGATGAGGTAATCAAAGGTTTTGGATTTGTCCAAAATTTAGAAGAGACCTGCATTTATAAAAAAATGAGTGGGAGCTCGGTTGTGTTCTTAGCACTATATGTAGATGACATATTGCTGATTGGGAATGATGTGAAACTTCTGAATAGCGTGAAGGATTATTTAAACAGTAAATTTTGCATGAAGGAATTAGGAGAAGCTGGATACTTCTTAGGCATTAAAATCTATCGTGATAGATCAAGACATCTATTAGCGTTGAGTCAGAGTACTTATCTCGATAAAATACTGAATCGTTTCGGTATGGAGAAGGCAAAGAAGGGTTCTCTGCCGGTTGTCAAGAATAAAACATTGCTAAAGGCACAGTGTCCGGTAACGGAACAGGATAAGGCCGATATGACTAAACATCCTTATGCTTCAGCCATATGATCAATTATGTATGCATTGTTAAGTACTAGACCTGATGTGGCATTAGCTCTAAGTTTGACAAGACGGTTACAGAGTAATCCTGGAATGGCGCATTGGATTGCTGTTAAGAGCATTCTTAAGTATCTCAATAAAACAAAGGAAATGTTCCTTGTCTATCGTGGCTGCGATGAAGAACTTGGCGTAACATGTTACATGGATGCAAGTTTCTGCTCAGACTCCGATGACTCTAAGTCACAGACAGGTTATGTGTTAAAGGTGAATAGAGGCGCCATGTGCTGGAGAAGTGGGAAGCAACCCATCGTCGCACAATCTACAATGGAGTCGGAGTACATTGCTGCTTGCGAAGCCGCGAATGAAGTTGTATGGCTGAGGAAGTTCATCATTGAACTTGGAGTGTTCCCGAGCGTGTAAGACCCCGTGATCCTCTTCGGCGACAATACGGGTGCCATTGCTAACGCCAAGGAGTCAAGGTCTCACTCCACCGCCAAACACATTCTCCTACGCTTTCATGTGATACGTCAATACGTACAATGAGGTGATGTAAATATTTTCAAAGTGCATACGGATCTGAATGTGGCAGATCCTCTGATGAAGCCTCTTCCGCTTGACAAGCATGAAACACACCAAGTTGTAATCTAGATTTATTTGTACTGTAGTGCAAGTGGGAGACTGAAGGAGATATGCCCTAGTGTCAATTAATAAAATGTATTTCTTTACCATATCTCTTTTGTTCATAATATGTTTTTGTGTCATGCTATAACCGTATTAAGCGGAAACATTAATACGGGTGTGATGTGTAAACAACCAGATCCCTAGTAGCCTCTACTAAGACTAGTTTCGTTGCGTGATCGATGATCGAGGTTTCCCGATCATAGGGCATGGTGCTGGTCGGCAATGGAAGTCATATCGTTGGAGAACGATGTGATGGACATACTCAGATTTGTAGGACGTAGTCATTACGCCTTTGACCGTGAGACCAACTCTTATTGTTATTCCTGGAAGATACTTTGATTGCACCAAACGTCGTATCTTAATTAGTATGACAATAACGGTGATACTTTTGGGTATTGGAAATGAGTAGTTGAGACGAGGGGTCTAGAGCGGGATTTGCTAGTCCGCATAGCAGGATAGATACTCTAGGGCCCACTCGGTGAGATTATGTCTAATGAGCTTGCAAGCATGTGAATAGGTCACGGAGACATGAAATCATAGACGATTAGAAGATAGCAGTGTCGGTAACAAGTACAATTAGATATGGAGATATCTATGAACGACGCTTGGGGGCCGACCCAAGTGGGCCAAGAGGCCCACTAGGGGGCCGGCGCACCCAGCCATGCCACACCAGGCATGTGGCATTAGTCTCACATTGCCTGTTGAGGAGGTTGGCTCCCCCCTGGGAGCCTATATATAGAGGGGCACCTGTAACATCCTAGGATTTTTCAAATTCTGAAAAATCAGAAAAATTAAAAACTTTTTGAAAACTATTTGTATGTCGATTTGAAAACAAAATTCATGCATGCATTCATCATTTTCTTATTGTTTAGATTTGAAATTACAATGGTTGAAATACTATTTCCATTTGAAAATCTATCTGAGAAAATATTAAAAACAAAATAATGATTATGCTATTTATCTTATTTTACTTTAATATTTTGATTGTAATTATTAGAAATAATTATTTTCATTTGTTCACAATTGTGGCACCAAATTTTATTTAGCCATAAATAAATTAATTAAATTTCTATTTCCAAATTTGACAAAAGTGTCCAATTTGCATTAAATCAAATATTCAAAATTAAATTTTTTTAAAAATGGTCAAAACATGTCCATAAGTGTTTTAAAATAAAGATATAATTTTTAGAAATTTTTAGAAATTAATTTCATTTAATTCGGAGTTCTAAAACAAAAGTTATGAAAGAATTAAGAAAAGGCCAACCCACCGAACCGAACCGAACTGAGCTCGTATCCAACTCAAACTCTGAAAATTCGTTTTTCTAACCACCTTTCATTCAAACACGTTTATCTCGAGAAATATAATCCGGATCCGCTTGATCCTACGCGTTCACAACTCCGAGCCCTATCTATTCCACCTTCCCTCCGCCTATATAACCCCTGTAGCCGCCGGCATCTATTTTACACTTTTCGTTCCACCGAAACCCTAATCAGCGAAATAGTATTTCGTTCGTTCGACGAACAATCCCATCTCCAATCGCGACGGGGCCTTAATCATTGTTGTAGATCTCGTTGATAGCTTTCCATCCAAATAAGTCTCAACTCTTTTCATCAAGCGTGGAGGAAGAATTTCGAATCGTCATCCATCAGATCTGAAGTCGTATTTCTCAGATCTCTTCGCGCTCGTTGCGCCAAATCGAAATTCCTTTGGTGAAAAGGTATATCTACTCTATATCTACAACTTTCCTGTTGACATCTTTTTATTTTAACGTACGTAATTTTCTGTATAATACAGATCGTGTTTGATGTTGTTCGAGTAACCAAACCATCTCAAAAATTTGGGACAACAATACGAAAGTTGTTCCCCTGATCAAGACCTTTCTTTTGCCACAAGCCTCACCTCTTTTGGTTCAGCGAGCTGAGAGATATTCGCGTTTGAAGTTTCGGATCAGACAGGTATTTTGCGATTTGTGACCAATCTATTAATTCACTTATGTTATAATTCTGATAATTAGAAAGAGCACATAATTCTCTACAACTTTCGTTAAGAGTGTTTTTCCATCCGAGCAACTTTATTTTTGGTCAAATTCGTAGTCAAATCCCAGTCAGCCTGCCACGTCAGCAAGTCAATTCCCACGTCAGCAGTCAAAGTCAACAGTCAACCGAAGACCGGCAGTTTTGCAGAAAAATCCTAAATTTGAATCTATCACTACTTTTTATTGGTTTGGTCAAATTTTACAAATAAAATATTTTTGGAAAGCTTATGACACGTAGAAACTTTTGGCATCATTACTTTAATATTTTGTCAAATTAAAATTTGTTGAAATTCAAAAGTGGCATTAATGCTAATTTGAACATAACTTCAAATTTGAAATTTAAAATTTATCAAACTCTTTTGCTATAAATTTGAATGTCTAAGTATTGGCAGTAGTATTTTTATACTAATTTTGTAGAATAATTTTCTATGATTTTATAATTAATATTTATTAAATACTTTTAAGTGTTGTTTTAATGATTAAAATTGATTAAAAATTGATTAAAAATTATTTTCATCATCTATTCGAATTATAAAGTACTTAGTCATATTATGACCACTTTGGTATTAAAAGGTACTTAGAAATATTTTGCCTCTTTAAATAAAATAAATTCTTCCTTAGAAAATATTTGATAACTATTTTTCAACAACACTCTTCCTTAGAAAAATTTCAACATCTTAAAGATGCTAAATCTTTTCCTTAGAAAATTTTAGCATCTAGAAAACTTAGTTGTTTTATTTTGTTAAGTGTTGTCCTTAGAAATAAATTGCATTGCATGCATGGCATATTTATTGTATAGTTATTGTTTTTCTCTAAGTTACTATTTTTCAACATAGTGTTTTGGTAAAGTGCTATGCACTTAGACACTTGAGATTCTTAACATGAATACTAGAAGGCCAATGAAGACTTAGCCAAGAAAAACAAAACTCCGAAGGCATCTCCAAGAAGCAAAAAAATACTAAGAAGAAAATCAAGAGGAACTGCAACAAGACCATCCCCCTTTATTTCTCTAAGTCTTTCTCTCTTTTCTTTTCTTCTCTCTTAGACCTCGTGGTGGCTAAGGTATATCCAAGACCAGCCCGGGTGATATTTAAATCATCAAGTCTGAAGAACCATCAAGTCTACATGATTCAATGAAGACATCGGAGAAAGTTACAAGTCTGGAGATGAAGCCTAGAAGAAAAACTACATCTTTTCTTTATCTTTTTCCGCCATCCTATTTTTCTTTCACTTTGGGCATAAACCAAGTCCTTAGTGATTATGACCAAGTCCTTAGAGTGCAAATTGAAGACGAAGAAAACTACAAAGGAGTTTAAGATTTCAAGACCAAGCATGTGAAGATTTGCAGCAGCATTACAACTTATTCAAGTTGATTTATAGCAAAGTTATTCTGTCCAACCTATGACCTTGGTCCTTAGTAATTTTGACTAACACACTTGCCCGTGCATTAACTTAGAATAATTTCATGGCATGACATGCATCTCTAGTCCTTAAGAATATTTATCAGATCATGCATGTCATATTTTTCTAAGTGTTGCATTTATGCTTGTATGTTTATTTGGGGCTTGTTTGACTTGTTAGAAAATTCGGAGAGAAACGAAGGCTTTTGCAACTGTTACTCCTGTTCTCCCTGTTGCCAAGGCAAGTGGCACACCCTCATAAACTTCCTAAGTATTTTTCCATGCATTACTTAGTGTATTTCTTATATGCATGTGTTGGATAGTATTGCTATGCTGAAACTACTATATCCCTTACACTAGTTGTGTCTAGAATCCTATTGGTAACTTGGTAGAAATATTGATGCTATGCAAAAGTTGTTTTATGAAAAATTAAATTCTACTAAGTTAATGTAACACCTGGGTGGAATTTGGTGTTGATTGGTTTATGTTGAGTGTTATTCCTTAGGGGTGACCTCTAAGGAATAGTCACTTGTGGATGGCCACACAGGGTAATAAAGGGACCAATGTTTTCTCCAAGTGAAGATTGCTTCTAGTGCAACCATTAGTCAATGGGCTCTGGCTAGATGGATTAAGTTGTGTGGACTCGCCCCGGCCTCACAGGTGGTGGTAGAGGTTTTGTAGGTGGAGCGCGTCAGGCCGTTATGGGGTGGGAAGATGCTTCTGAAAAGTCTCGTCTCAACTCTCTCCTTTTCCTTAGCACAAATGGTGTGCTTGAGGATAATTTGGGTCTGTTGGGTCTAATGGTGAAAGTGCACAACCTCTGCAGAGTGTAAAACTAAGTACTTAGCCGTGTCCTCGGCTACAGACAATTTTGAGCAGTTGATCAAGGACGTCAACGGAGGATCCTATCATTCCAATTTCTAAGTTAAAAGTTGATGGGTGAACAAGGGAAGATGAGATTATGGTTTTTATGCCATACTCGTCTTGATTTCAAGAAAAGTGTTTTCAAAAGAGTAGGAAAATTGGCTTTATGCAAATTAGCCTTGAACTCCACCAGCCAAATATGCATATAGGTTATAGAGTTATTCCATTAAGTGTCCACCATAGTGTCACTTGCCAGACTCCATTTTTAATGGAATCTGACCCACTCTGTTGCAAAATTTTATTTGTTACAGGTTATTTAGATGACGAGTGAGGTTTTCGTTAAGGGATTTCGAGTCTGCAACCAACATGTTTTTCGTCTGTGGCAACATGAAGATGGAGACTTATTGCTATTGTATTTTCCGCTGTGTATTCTTTCTAAAGCTAGCCTTATGCTATGCAAATTGTAATGAATATTTTCAAGTCTGGATCATCGATGTAATAAATTTGATACTTTGTTGTGATATTACATCGTAAGTGTGTGCAAACGAATCGATACAGGGGTTTGCACTATACACAGGTACCTGCCATATTTTAAGTGCAGGTACGTTACAGCACCCATGGCCTTTTAATTGACCAATTAATTCCCCAATTCTCTCTCGATTTTGTGATTCCCTTTGTCGGAGTTGCGCCGAATTGAGAGGGGGATCTCTTCCACCATAGCCCGTTGCCGCGCTGCTGGTGTTCTGGTCCAAGTCTTCCGCTGCTCGTCCTGTACTGGAGCTTCAGAGGCCGTCGTTTCCACCGTACGTGTGTAACACCCTGCGAGGTGCTGCGCTAGCGGTGCTCGGAGGTCTTCTTCCTCTACACAACCTTGAGGCCGGTTCGTCGGTCTTCATCGACAACGTTTGTGCGGGAACGTAATCCCCACTTTCGGTCTACAAGGGTATGTATTCCGATCTCCGTTTGTACTACTATATCTGCATAGAATAGATCGTGTCATGTTTTAAGGATATCCTTGTTAAGAATTTTTTTGTTTTCTGCACTCGGTCCCCTTTAAAAAAAGGAGGTTGGCCGGATAAAACATGAATCTCCACGCAAGCAGCAAAATAAACGGCGGATGATGTGAGTGAGACATAAGCTAAATCTCACTCGACTGATATTTAGCAATCTGAGAATAAAAAAACAGTAACAAAAGGCTTTTCTCCCTTCTAAAGGTAGTAACTAGATACAAAAATAATGGGATTTCGTGAAAAAACCTTAAATAGGTAAAAAAAACAGTGTATAAACTTATAAGGTGATGCAAATATGTGATATTACGGTATAATTAACTACCAAATTCATACATACGTTGTGAAGTATCACATGCCCAACCATTCCCTTTGGGGAGAAGAACTACGTGTGCATTCACTAGTGGAAAAGCGGGCTTTGGTTCACCCCTTTAGCCCGGATTTTAAATTGAACCGAGACTAAAGGGGTGAGAGGCACCGCGCCGAATTTGCGAGGGACCTTTAGTCCCGGTTCGTGTTAGGAACCGGGACTAAAGGTACACTGCATACGGCAGCAGAGGCGGGTCCCAGCGCCATAACCCTTTAGTCCCGGTTCCTAACACGAACCGGGACTAAAGATACTCACTTTATCAGCTTCTTCCACCCATGCTCACTCCATTTTCCCACCGATCCCGAGCTCAAAACCATTTCCTCTCCATTTCTTCTCCATTTCCTCTCCCCAAGACTAAATAATCCATAATATTTTACCACATTTGAAAGATTGAAGACACCCTACACGGTTAGCCGCTTCATCCTCTTTTCGGCGTTTCTTCTCTAGCTCATTTCAAATTTCTTGTGCAAGGAAGGTGTTTGATGAAATGCCCAAGTTAGGATTTCATTTGTTCATGTGTGCAATTTGAGCTCAAACTAAATTATGATTTATGTGTTTTAGTGTCGTGAGGAGCCTTATCGACGTCGATCGCCCGCGCCATCCCGTCACAGGCACCACCTTGGTGAGCCTCTATCTTTTATTTTATTTGATTTTTAAAAACATAGATTTATTGTTTTAGATCCATAATTATTACTTGTATAATTTTCTAACTTGTATTATATGTATAGAGTCATGGTTCTGATATCCGTCCCCGTCGGTCCTCGTCCGATCTATGATTCGGATGTGGTATATTTTCAAAACTATTTATTTCATTTTTTGTTTCCGGCAATTATGGCGACCAACTTGACATAGATTTATTTTTATCTAGGAGGTAGTTGAACCGGAAATTGAACCTGACCCTATTGTGGAGTTTTTGGATAAAGAAAACAATGATTTGAAAGCAAAATTGAAAAGAAGTGAAGATCTTTATCTTCAATGCTTAGAAGATAAGATGAAATTAGAGCTCAAACTTGCCGACGTGGTCGATGGTAACGAGATCAAGATGGATGCAATGCGCTTGAAGATAAAAAGGATTAGAAAATATGCCATTAATCAGGAGGCTTGGTGTCATTATGTTGTGGGTTCAGTATTTACCTTAGTTGCGATTTTGATCGCATTTGTTGTTGGATTTAAATTCTTTAGATATTTTAAATATTTGTTTCAGTTAATGTATGTTTTATGAGAACTATGTATTACCAGTTGTCACTACTCTACTCTTATTTTAATGAATGACATTGTATTAATTAATTTGCTCTTACATATTATTTATGACAGTAGTGTAATAATGGGGTTCGATATACTTTTATGTAATACAGATGAACCAACAATGGATGTACGGTGACCGATATTGTCCTGAGTTTATTGATGGCATACATAATTTTCTCCATGTGGCTGAGGCAAACAAGCCGAAGAACGGTTTTATTCGTTGTCCATGTAGTGCCTGCAAGAATATGAGTGATCACTCTACCTCAAAAGTCATTCACTCACACCTCTTGCATAATGGTTTTATGCCTGGTTATTATTGTTGGACCAAGCACGGAGAAACAGGGGTTATCATGGAAGAAAATGAAGAAGAGGAGGATAATGACAAGTATCCTTGGTTCAGTGATACTACAATGGGAGAAGACGAAACTCAAGAAGATCCCATTATTGATGAGCCCGACGATGATCTTCGTCGGGCCATTCGTGATGCACAAATGGACTGTGAAAGTGAAAACGAAAGGTTGAAGTTGGAGCGTATGTTAGCTGATCACGCCAAATTGTTGTACCCAACTTGTCAAAATGACCAGAAAAAGCTAGGTACCACACTTGAATTGCTGCAATGGAAGGCAGAGAATGGCACTTCTGACAAGGGATTTGAAAATTTGTTAAAAATAGTTAAGAAGATGCTTCCAAAGGATAACGAATTGCCGTCTAGTACGTACGAAGCAAAGAAGGTGGTATGCCCTCTAGGATTAGAGGTGCATAAGATACACGCTTGCATTAATGACTGCATCCTCTACCGCGGTGAGCACGAAAAATTGAATGCATGTCATGTATGCGGTGTTTTGCGGTATAAGATCGGGCGAGATGACCCTGGTGATGTTGAGGGCGAGCCGCGCCCCAGGAAGAGGATTCCTGCAAAGGTGATGTGGTATGCTCCTATAATACCACGGTTGAGAAGTTTGTTCAGCAATAGAGAGCATGCCAAGTTGTTGCGTTGGCACAAAGAAGATCGTAAAAAAGACTTGATGTTGAGACACCCCGCGGATGGGTCCCAGTGGAGAAAAAATGACAGAGAGTTCCCGACATTTTCAGATGACGCAAGGAACTTAAGATTTGGTCTAAGTACAGATGGCTTTAATCCTTTTGGAGAGCAGAGCTCCAGTCACAGCACGTGGCCCGTGACTCTATGTATCTATAACCTTCCTCCTTGGCTGTGCATGAAGCGGAAGTACATTATGATGCCAGTGCTCATTTAAGGCCCGAAGCAACCTGGCAACGACATTGATGTGTACCTCAGGTCATTAGTTGAAGAACTTTTGCAGTTGTGGCGTGAAGAAGGTGTACGTGTGTGGGATGAGCACAAACTGGAGGAATTTGATCTACGAGCTTTGCTTTTTGTAACCATCAATGATTGGCCTGCTCTAGGCAACATTTCAGGACAGTCAAACAAGTGATACAATGCATGCACGCACTGTTTAGCTGAGACTGATAGTATAAATTTAGGTAACAAGAATGTGTACCTGGGTCATCGTTGGTTTCTTGTACCCAAGCATCCGTTAAGGAAGAAAGGCAAGCATTACAAATGTGAGGCAGATCATCGACCGAGGCCTACCCGCCCTTCTAGTTCTGCTATACATGATATGGTCAAGGATTTAAATGTAATCTTTGGAAAGGGTCCTGGCGGACTCACTGTTCCGAATGACGCAAACAACCACATACCCATGTGGAAGAAGAAATCTATATTTTGAGAGCTGCCATATTGGATAATGCTAGAGATGCACTCTGCAATCGACGTGATGCACGTGACAAAGAACATTTGCTGCAACTTGCTAAACTTCTTGGGCGTGTATGGGAAGTCAAAAGATGGGAAGTCAAAAAAAGGGAAGTCAAAAAAAGGTACAACGAAAGGAAGACAGACCCATCAACGTATGAGCGAAGAGATGCATCGAGACGATACTCATTCAGAGAATCAGCCAGGTCCTGCAAGCTACGCTCTTACTAAAGAAGAGAAGAAAATATTTTTTGAGTGCCTTCGCAGTATGAAGGTTCCATCTGCCTTCTCATCAAATATAAAAGGAATAATAAACATGGCAGAGCAAAAATTTCAGAATCTAAAGTCTCATGACTGTCACGTGATTATGACACAATTACTTCCGGTTGCATTGAGAGGGCTTCAACTGGAAAATGTTCGAGAACCCATTGTGAAGCTATGTGCATTTCTCAATGCAATTTCTCAGAAGGTCATCAATCCACTAACTCTAAAAAAATTAGAGAAGGATGTGGTCCAATGTCTTGTCAGCTTCGAGTTGGTGTTCCCACCAACCTTCTTCAATATTATGACGCACCTTGTAGTCCACCTAGTCGAAGAGATTTCTGTTCTCGGTCCTGTATTTCTACACAACATGTTCCCCTTTGAGAGGTTCATGGGAGTCTTAAAAAAATATGTGCATAACCGGACTAGGCCAGAAGGAAGCATCGTCAAGGGTTATGGAACAGAGGAGGTCATTGAGTTTTGTGTAGATTTTATTCCTGATCTGAAGCCGATCGGTGTTCCTGAATCACGTCATGAGGGGAGACTGCATGGAAAAGGCACCCTAGGAAAGAAAGCAACAATATGTCAAGACGGGGATTCTTTCACTCAAGCACACGACACCGTTCTACATAATTCCAGTTTGGTGGGTCCGTATGTCGAGGAACACAAGAATGTTTTACGCTCCAAATACCCGGAGAAATCTGAAGATTGTATTGATGGAGAACACATGAAAACTTTCAGCAGTTGGTTAAAAAGACGTCTCATTAATGACACCAATGTTGAAGAACAACTATGTGACGCCCTAAAATCGGTACTATGTAGATTTAAGCGTTCCCGCCGAAATCCGCATAATAAAGATTTTAGGTCGCCCACCAGACATAAAGTGCACGCCAAAACACGCGCATTATGTGGGGGGAATTGTGATAACATTACAACAGTTCCGATACATCCACAAATACAACAAAGATAATATTACAACAACGACTCGAACGAGTCAAGATACAAATGATACAATACAAAGATTCAAATGACAGCGGAAGCAGAATAGTATCCGACTACGGATAAGAAGCAAACTGGACTAAGAGTCCTGAAGATAAGCGATGGCGCCATATCCCTGCCCAGCCAAGCCGGAGGGTTTCCCAAGCTAACGTCGTCGGACTTCAAACCTGTTGACTGCACATAAAGCACATCCCAAAAGAGGGCCAGGGCACTCCCTGGCAAGCAAAACCGACTTACCTACTTTCTACACCATCTCCCAAAATATAGGGGAGGTGGACTTAGCGGCAGCAGCACTAGCAACCTAGAGAGACACGCTACAACTTCCGTCTAATTAGAGAGTGATAAGAGAGCGCATAAGATAAACATATACAACTAACACCAATCATAACCCATTCTCGAATTAACCCCCTCAACCAAATATGAGAAAGCAATTCGGGAAACTCACACGTTGAACAGTTTTAATTATAATTTATTGTGAAAGTAATTCTATATTACTAGTCAAATTAATTAACATTAATTAGGTGCAAGTTGTCTAGATCTTGTTAGCCAGCATCATCACCAAAGTCGTCCATAACCATGGACACGGCTCATCGATAAGATTATACCCTGCAGGGGTGCACTACTGTACCCATACTCGCATGATCAACCCAAGCAAGCATCAGGGCTTCTCAACACGACTTATTCCTTCACTACATCAAGTCCATGTGTCACTCATATGAGTTGTTACCCGCGTCAGGAGTCCGGCCGAATCTCAACTGCGGACTCATTAGTTTGCGCATACGCCACCATGCGGCTCAAACCACAGTAGGAACTGTCCGCTTCGTGTCGTACCGCACCTATATGACCCCCCGTATCACATACCCTCTCATCATCATCATCATCATCATCATCATGCACATGCATATGAGTAAATGGAAAACCCGAACTACTTGCGGCACATGGACAAGCTGTAGATCCGTTCAAAGTCGAGGGGGGCTCCATAGGGCCTCCCACAAGTGGTTAGTGCGCTTAAAATTGGATCCGAGGACAAAATCTCAGTTCGTAGGTCGACACTGAGCAGAAATAAGCACCTCGCAAGGCCTTCCGCCTGGTGCCTTATCTTTTCATTATAATACCCCAATATAAGACAACATTTTATTAAGGTAGAATGATCTATCATACTAAGCATATGAAACATAAGACCAACATACGACTCACACAGTCAACTCTAAGCATGCGCTACGACTCGCAAGCCCAACAGATAAACAAACAACAGGTATAGGTTGTGGGGATAAAGCTGTATGGGCTGCAGGATAAACATGTGATGAGATCGCAATTCGAGAATCGAATACTAGGGTAGCAGAGATCAACGGCAGGAATGAAAGACAATGTATAGGTAAACAAGCAAACTTTGCTTACCTGGAATCCCGCATGGAAGCAGATCTTGTCGTTGCTCACACATCTCAACGTCTTATCCGCGAAGAAGCAACAAACACTGGAAGCGCAAAAGATGCATTTTACAACTACGGCAAAAGATCCAGCATGATCATATGATAATGATGCATGGCATGGCGAGATGCAATTTGAGATGCACTTAATCCAAATTAAGCGGAACCAGGGTTCCGACAATTAATACTTAAGTGCAAGTTATTTATCTACTCACCAAATTAAATGTTGATTAACATAGCAAGACATGGCATGGGTGATCTAGTCAATTTTAATGGAATTGGGCAATACATATATTGATTTGCCCCCACACATTCCATATTTATTATTTAGGTGATTTGCTACACCACCAAACCCCAGAGATGCAACACATGCAAGTATGATGCGATATGCACAAGATAGATGACATTTAATAAAATAGGTATAGGGTTAGGGTTTGGGTTCGCACGTTGGATCGGGAGAGATAGGGTTCGATACCGACGTCTTTGGTCCGCAGAGGAAGTAGTCGTCGCTGAAACGGGGCATCGTTGTTTGTCGGTGTCGTGGGAGGGGTAGGAGTCACCGTACTCGAGCATCATCATCTTCGGGGCGTCGAGGAGGTAGTCGATCGGTCTTCCACGTCGATGGCGAACTTGGCGGCTTCGAGGGTGTCACGGCTTCAGGTAATAGTCGGTGAGGAACTTGACGAGGGGATACCATGGACGCGCACGAAGGCGGCCACACACAATCGAACATCGGTGTCAGCCAAGATAACAACGAACACTGCACCATCGTTGTCGTCCAGCGACGGTCATGGAGATAGCGAGCTTGGCACGGACAGGCACGGACTCCAGTGAGCGAAACAGGAGCACGAATGGTTGTCCGTGAGGAGCCTTCATCGAACACGTGCGGCGCGTCAAGGATGGACGGAGGATAAGCCGACCGTAGGGATCGTCGGGTGGAGCTCGAGGAGACTAGGGAGGAGGAGGCAGACGCGGAGCACGACGGCGTCGGCGTCGGCGTGTAGGGGGCGACGGCGGCCGGCGCGGGGCGGAGGCGACGGGGATGGTGCCGGCGGCGGCTACGGCGCGCGCGGCGCTGGAGGCGGTCGGGCGCGCCGCAGGCGGCGGTGGGCGCGGCTGGAGGCGGCGCGGTGTGCGGGAGCGGGAGGAGGCGGCGGCGCGCTGGCCGCAGGGCGTGGCGGCGCTCGGCCGGAGGAGGCTGGGGCGGCGCGGGCGCGGCGCTGGAGGCGGCCGAGGCGGCGGCAGGCGGCCATGGCGCGGCGGGGACGGGGAGGCGCGGCGGCGAGCCGGAGCAGGGGGTGCGCGAGGCGCGCGTGGCGTCGGCTGGCGAGGCGACTAGCGCGACGGCGCGTGGCGGACGGGGCCGACGGCGGCGTGGCGGGGGCGGAGCAGGGCGAGCGGGGCGTGGCGGCTCGGGGAGCTCGGGGCTCGGGAAGGAGATGGCGCGCGGCGGCCCGGGCTCTGGGGAGCGGCGGCGGGCGGCGGTGAAAGAGCATTTTCCCTCATATGTGGTTTTGGTAATTGAATGACAATCTCTATGGACTAATGTTTGCTTTGAGATATCATTATAGATCATGTCCATGGAGTTGTGGAGTTCATGTGTTGGACTCTTGAAGCTTTTGTGTTGAGTGGAGCATATTGCAAGTATGTCTTAAAGGATTCAAGACATCATATTAATGAAGAAATGTTGGAAGATACAAGGTTGATCAAGATGTTGATCAACACACAAAGCTACAAGATGTACCAAGAGCGATCATGTATCTCTTGGGATGTGATCGTCATCAAGATGGACCAAGACCAAGAGAAGCTTCTTGAAGAGATCCTATGCTTGGTGCTTGCAATGGATACATGAAGATGGAGCTAAGCGAGACTCTCCCATTGTGAGCATGGGGGAGTATTTGGAGAAGTCTTCATCAAGCATGTGCTTGGACGCGCAATCAAGAAAGATGAACCACTTGAAGAGATCAAGATAGTCATCATCCAACTCAAGTGGAATGCTCAAGGCAAAGGTATGATCTTGATAGGGCTATAGGATAGATAGGCGTACTATCAAGAGGGGCTCTCAAGTTAGTAACTTGATCGCATCGTTGTGGAGAACTCAAACCTTTGCATACTTGGCATATCATATTTCTGGGTTCTTATTTGGCTTTTATGGTGATGAGGAACTAGAGTTTGGTTCATCTCCATGTCAAGCTCTTGTTCATCAGAAACGGTCTTACTTTAGAAAACTTGTTGGCTTTCATCCATGTGAGGATTTAGAGCTTGGTTTATCTCCATACTAAGCTCTAGTTCATCAAAAACGGATTTCGTATGAATATCTTGTTACGTTTTTGATATTGGAGGTTTTACCGGTTTACATGTTTTAGGAAAGTTAAATCTTTTCCCATTTGGTTTTATCCTCACATGATGGACTATGATGTTTCTATGCATATTCAAGTAGAGCTCGTTGTAACGATTCCAACGAGCCAAAAATCATCGAAAACGGAGTCCGGATGAAAAAGATATTGCAGTTTTGGTTTTGTTTTTCTGTCAGTTTTCAGTCACTCGGAATATCCGATCTGGACTGAATCGGAATATCCGATTCTCGCAGTTTTTCTCGAAAAAGAGGCACTGATTTGAAAAGGAAAATCAGCTCGGAAATTTCACTTTTGGACGGAATTTCTGGTCTAAATTCTGGGTGCAACGGTTCTATTTTCTGGGGGGGTATAAATACCCCTCCCCTTCTTCTTCCCTTGCCCAACCAAGGTAGCACGAATTCCCTCTCTCTCCTACTCCATTGTTGACCTTGGAAAGCTTGATGCCTCTCAATCCCTCCATTGATTCTTTCATATTCTTTAGGAAAAGTTGAGAGGAGATCTAGATCTACAATCCTACCAATCAATCTCTCCTCTAAGTGAGCGGAACCTAGTGGATCTAGTTCTTGGAGTTCCTTTGTGATTCTTCCTCTCTTATCCCCCCCATAAGCATTAGTTGCTTTTGGTGGGATTTGGGAGTGAAGGATTTGACTCCTTTGTGGTTTCCTTTGTTCTTCCTCTCTTATTCCCCGATAAACATGTGTTGTTGTGTTGGAATTTGAGAGTGAAGAACTTGAGCACTTTGTGTGCTCTTGCCATTGCATTTGCATCGGTTTGAGCCCTCCACGAGGATTCGTGGTGGTGTTACTTGTGAGTTTGTTACTCTTGGGTCTTTGGACCCTAGACGCCTTTTGTGGCAAAGACCTTTTGTGGTCAAGACCTTTTGTGGTCACTTGAGAGCCCCCAATTAAGTTGTGGGTGTGTGCCTCAAGAGTTGTACGGGATTCGATCTCCGCCCCAAAGGAGATCAATAGTGGAAGGTGAACTCGCAACCTTTTGTGGTTTGAGTTCATCAGGAGAAGAAGGTGAGCCTTTGTGGCGTTGCGGCTAACCTGTTGTGGTTGCGCACACCTCTCCAAACGAGACGTACACCTTTGGGTGGAACTCGGGAATACATCCTCGTCTCCGCGTGCCTCGGTTATTTCTATACCCGAGCTCTTTACTTATGCACTTTACATTGTGATAGCCTTCGTGCTTGAAGTCATCTATCTTGCTATCACCTTGTTACTTGTATTGCTTAGCGTAAGTTGTTGGTGCACATAGGTGAGCCTAGTATTTATATCTAGGTTGTATGCTTGTTAAAGTAAATCTCTAGTTTATTTCGCCTTTATCAAGCATACCGAAATTTCTGGGTCATTCTTGGACCGGATATTCCGGCTCCTCGGAAAAAGTTTTAAATCGCCTATTCACCCCCCCTCTAGGCGACGTCTATCCGTTCAATTGGTATCAGAACCAGATTATCTCATTATTAGGACTAACCGCCTAGAGATAAAGATGTCGTTTAGAGATCTAGTGCACAATCCCTCTTATAGATTCGATGGCACAATTTATGATGTTTGGAAAATTCGCATGCTTAATCTTTTTAGAGACATGGGTTCTAATTTAGAGAGTATTGTAGATATGGGTTTTTCTCCTCCAAATGATTCACAAGAATTATCTTTAGAGGATGAGAAAAACTCTTATCTCGATACTCTAGCATCTAATGGTCTCATATGTGCTTTGAGCGATGTAGTGCTTGCGTCAATCATGCCTTTTCGGAGCGCTCATGAATTATGGACAAAACTTCAAGATATATATGAGGTGTACAACATTTCCAAGGATGATTGTCCTCCTTCCACTTCCGGTCGTGATGAGCTCACGACTTCCTCCACTTCACCGACATGTGGTGTGCCACAAGGTAATGATATGGTGAGTGGTGATAGAAATTGCAATCTTGATGGTGAACCTACTATTGACTATACTTCACACTCATCTTTTTGCAATGCTCTATCTTTGGACTTAAGCACATATAGCACTCAAAATGTCATACATGCTAGTGTTTATGGTCCTTGCATATCATGTAGTAGTTGCTTAACTAAATCTCATGATGATATACTTTCCTTGTCTTGTTGCCATGATCAAAGTGCTTCTATTTCCTCTAGAACTTGTTTGGCTAACAATGTAGAGGAATTCCAACAATTGTTGGAACAAGACTTGGACCTCAATGGTGTTTCAAGTAACTCTTCATCGTCTTCATCCACCACTCACCTTTGCCTTATGGCTAAGGAGTATAAGGTAGGTCCTACCGTGCACTCCAATATATCTCATGGTGATGATGATGATGATGATGTTGATGATGATACTAGTCTTGAAATCAAACAAGAAATTATTGCTTTTGATCATTTCATGACTAACTTGCAAGGAGTTGGCAAGAAACACTTTGGCTCTCTTATGAGCCGTATAGGTGAGCTTGAGGATGTTCTTGAGCTAAAAGGTGAGATTGAGAGAGAAGATGCCTATGAAAAGGTATCTCTTCAATCATCTCTAGAAGATGAACAAGAAA
Organism: Poa annua; assembly: GCA_026929855.1. Taxonomy (NCBI): domain Eukaryota; kingdom Viridiplantae; phylum Streptophyta; class Magnoliopsida; order Poales; family Poaceae; genus Poa; species Poa annua. The sequence continues at coordinate 14,860,708 of CM049428.1, forward strand.
CTAATGCTCACTTTCAAGAGAAACTTGAAACTATCATGGAGTCTCATAACTCCAAAATTGCTAAACTCACTAAAGAACATGAACATGCTATTGCTAAATGTAATGTGCTTAGTAAACAAAATGCTAAGTTAAATAATGAGCTTTTCATGTTGTCTCCTTCCACTTCTAATGATAATGATGCTTGTGCTACTAACTCCACTTTGTGTGAAGCAACTATTTTGAAGGAGAATGTTGAGCTAAGGGCTCAACTTGATTTGCTAACTAGAAAGTATGGGATATTGGAAGAAAATCATGAAAAGCTTTCAAGCTCTAAAGAGGATCTTCTAGCATCCCATGCTAGGCTAAAGTTAGCTCATGAGGCGGTCACAACGAAGGTAAAATCTTGTGAGCCTCCTATGGTCACTAGCACAAACTCTACTACTAATGCTTTATTGCAATGTGCTAGTACTAGTAATTCTACATCACATACCATTGCTAAATCTTGTGATGAATTACATTCCTTGCCTTGTTGCTCTAACAATGTAGCATCTACTTCCTCTAGTATTTGTGTTAAAACTAACCATATAGAGGAACTCAAAGAGCTCAAGGCACAAGTCACTTCTTTGAAGAGAGACTTGAAGAAGTGTCATGAAGGGAAGTCCACCATCGACAACATGTTGAGAGTGCAACAACTTCCTCATGACAAGAGTGGACTTGGATTCAACTCCAATAACAAGAACAAGTCCAATGTCAAGAAGAAGCACAAGTTCATCAAGAAGAAGGGCCAAGAACAAGTTATTGATTCGTCCAAGATTCTGTGCTTCAAGTGCAAGGTTGAAGGGCACCATGTTAGATCTTGCCCTTTGAAGAAGAAGCCTCTTAGTGAGAAGCAACAAGGGAAGCGACCTCAAGTCCCAACTCAAGCTTCCCGAGTTGAAGAACCTTCCCTTCCCAAAAAGAAAGGTAAACGCCGACTTTGCTACAAATGTCGTGGGAAGGATCACTTTGCTTCTTCTTGCACTCAAGGTACCTTATCCAACCCTTCTACTATTGATATCGTCCATTCTCTTCGGAAGGATAAGGTTGGCAATGTGTTTGCCAAAGTTATTGGTACTCAAAGTTGTAGCGTACCTGCACTTTAAATAAGGCAGATACCTGTGTATAGTGCAAATCCCTGGATCGATTCATTTGCACACACAGTTACGATGTAATATCACAACAAAGCGTCAACTTTATTACATCGATGATCCAGAATTACAAAATATCCTTTACAAATAGCATAAAGCTAGCTTTGAAAAGTACACAGCGGAAATACAATAGCAGTGAGCCTCTATAACTTTCATGCTGCCACAGGCGAAAACATGTTGGTTGTAGACTCGAAACCTTTCAACGAAACCTCACTCGTCATCTGATCAAATCTGCAATAAGAAAAATATTGCAACAACGTGGGTCAGATTCCATTAAAAATGGAGTCTGGCAAGTGACACTATGGTGGACACCTATGGAATAACTCTAAAGCCTATATGAATATTTGGCTGGTGGAGCTCAAGGCTAATTTGCATAAAGCCAATTTTTCCTATCTTTTTGGAAAACACTTTTCTTGAAATCGACGAGTATGGCATGAAAACCATAAATCTCATCTTCCCTTGTTCACCCATCAAGTTTTATTCTGAAGTTAGAATGATGGAATCCTCCGTTGACGTCCTTGATCAGCTGCTCAGAATTGTCCGTAACCGGGGACACGGCTAAGTACTTAGTTTTACACTCTGCAGAGGTTGTGCACTTTCACCATTGTACCCATTCAACCCAAGGTATCCTTTACACACCATTTGTGATAAGGAAAGGAGAGAATGAGACGAGATCTTTCAGAAGCATTTTCCCTCCCCATGCTGGCTTGACCCGTTCCACCTAACATCCCCCTACATCTGCTTGTCAAGCCGGAGAGAGTCCACGCAACATAATTGATCAAGCCAGAGCCCATATGGCAATGGCTGCACTGGAAGCAATCGTCACTTGGAGTTCCTTCAGATTCCTCTGTTCCTGGGTGGCCGTTCTCAAGTGTACATACTCTTTAGGAACCATAGAAATGGACCGAGTAGCCACTCAACATAAACCATCCGACCAATTACCACCCAGGTGTTTCATTAACTTAGTGGATGTGCACTCTCAGGTAAAAATCACCATGCTCACAGCCCTAAGTAGAATAGAAATTCATCCTAGGCGAAGACAGCCATGAGCACAGTCCTGAGTAGTCACTTAACATTTTGTAAAAACCTTTCATCAATTGCATAGCATCAATATTTCTGCTAAGTATGATATAGGAACCTAGACACAGGAATAAGGGATTCTACACAGGTTTAGCATAGCAACACATGCATATAAGAATACACTAAGTAATGCATAAAAATAGGAAGTTTATGAGGTGTGCCACTTGCCTTTGAATGTTGTTATTGTTCACAACTCTTTTCAACGATACTCGGGACTCTCCGTTCAATCTAACAGTATAGACAAGCAACAATACAACAATCAACAGCAAGCACAGCTCCACAATGCATACAACACATACTAGATAAATAAATAAGTTTTATAAAACTTTCTAAGGAAAATATGTTTATGCATGATGTGCAAAATATTCCTAAGGCTAGAAATGCTTTTTCATGCCATGGAAGTCTTTTAAGTTAATGCTAGGCAAATTAGGTTGGTCCAAAAGGACTAAGGACTAAAGCCTTAAGTTGGATAAACATACTTTGTTTTATATCTTCTTGAAATAAGCACTCTAATGGCTTAGCCATGATGTGCAACATACTTAGAGAAAAATACTAAGTCATTGGTTCAAGATGATCACAATTATTATCAACTCTTTGTAAGTTGGACATTCACTATAGTGAGAGAGACAGACACCCGGCCAGCCACTTAAATTGTGGAACAGGTCTCATGTACGTGGACATGTAGGGTTTGTTTCCAGGCCGCTTCATCCCACTATGCTGCTAGGATCCAACAACTTCAAGATGATAACATCATGATCAAAATTTGTTTAAGTCTAAAAGACAAGATTAGGAAAGAGGGGAAAGATAGAAAGAAAGATGTAGTTGTCCTCCAGGCTTCATCTCCAGACTTGTAATATTCTCCTTGATGATGTCTTGATTGAATTCTTGGTAGACTTGAATAATCTTCAGACTTGATGATTCTTGTATCCTAGAGGCTAGTCTTGAATTTACTTAGTCTTCATGAAGTCTCAGAGTAGAAGAAAGACAGAGAGAGAGACTTAGAGAATAAAAGGAAGGTTGTCCTTCTTGAACTTCTTCTCACTTTTCTTCTAAGTGCTTGACATCTTAGGGATGTTTCCAGAGTCTGTTTTCTTCTAAGTCCTTCATGAACTTCTTCTTGATTTTCTTCTAAGTGTTTCTTCTCCTTGAAGATACCTCTGAAGTCTTGTTTTTGGCTAAGTCCTTCAATGGTCTTCTAGCTCCATCTTGAAATTTACTAAGTGTCTAAGTGCATAGCACTTTTTCCAAAATACTAAGTTTGAAAATAATCCTAACTTAGAGAAAACTAAAGAAGAGGGGTTTTCCTATGAGAATAAAATATGCTATGAATGAAATGAAATCTTATATCACAAGAAACATAAGAATAACTTTTGTGATTCCTTTAAATATATGCATGAATTTATAAATGCAATTTAAATAAATTCCTAGTTTTGGAAAATAAAATAAAAGGAGTAATTATAATATTAAAGTCTTCCTATGATTAATTTTTCTATAACACAATTTTATAATTTGTGTTAATAGACAGAGAGCATTTAATTAAATCTATTGCAATTGGATTTAAACAAAAATAATGTTTCTTTTAAAAGTTATTTCAAAATTAGTCAAACTATTCAAATTAAACACACAACCATGAAATCATTCAAACATTACTCAAAAATATTTTTATAGCAGTAGCATTAATTTACATATATTCCAAAGTTTCTAAAACATATTTATTTGCAATTTTTGGATTTATAGATTTAAAGTTATTACAAATATACTCAAATTCACCATTTGAAATTTGAATATTTTATACTAAGTCAAATTTGAATTTTGTCAGATCCAAATTATTCTACACATCCAGAGCTTTCCAAATATATAAAAATTATTAAATTTGGAGTTGTGGTTAAAAAGTTATGATTGTTTTCATTACAGGGACTAATTCCAATTAAAAATAAAATAGAAAATTTAAATACACGCTGGCGCTGACGTGGACGCTGACGAGGCTGTCCACGTGGCGCTGACGTGGATAAGTCATCTGATCTGGGCCGTCAGATCTGGATCTGACGGTCCAGATCGGAGCGTACCGCTTCGTCCTCGACCAACTAATCTAAGCCGTAGAGATCTAATCGGACGGCGCAGGAAGCTTGGACCATACCGTGGCGGCGCAACGGTCACCGGCGACGACGACGATGGCGGTGCGGCTCTGGCGTGGACGAACCCGATGCTCCGGCGGTCCTCTTTGCTCGGGGAGTTAACGCCGGAGTTCAGCGCGGCGTGGCGAAGACTACAGCGGCGATGGCGTCTCGCGAAATATCCTCCAGCGGCGTTGACTCGCAGACGGAGACGTACGGGACGCCGGCGACCTTCCGCTCGTGCTCCCCTCTCGATTCGCTGCAAGAAAAGAGCGGGGAAGGAATCAGGAGGTGCGCCAGGAGCAGGGGGATCCGAGGAGACCAACGGGGGGCGGAGAACCCTTCTCTGTTACCAGAAATCGAAAGAATGGCGGCGGCGGACACTGTGGACTCCGGCGAGCTTTCCGGCGGCCTGGCGGCGTGATTTAGTTAGGGTTTGAGGGGGAAAAAGACGCGGCGGGGTCCGGGGATTATATGGGGGGTGCAGGAGACCGAATCCCGCACGAATCGGAGAGGAAATCGTCTCCGATTCGATCTCCTAAATCTGTGCTTCGTTCGGTTAGAGGTAGGAGATGATCTGCTGACGTCATGCCAATATTTTCTTTTCTGATTTTATTTCTTTAATTCATATCTTTTGATTTAAATGTCCAAATGATGTCAAATAAATTTCTAAAAATTTGTAATATTATTATCTTTCTGTTAAACCAATTGTGGGAGTGTTTTGAACACTTTTCAAAAATAGTAAATTTGAAATATTGATTAAATGTAAAATTGACACTTTATGTTTAATTTAAAACTAGGGTTTAAATAAATTTTAATTTTGGCTAAATAAATTGTATGAAATACCCATATTCAATCATGTTTGAATTTAAGTTATTAAACTCATTTTCAACTTCTAAATTCATTTTTGGCTTTGATATAACTATTAATGATATAACACAACTATATGAAAATGGAAAAGAGAAGATATAATGTATTCATTTTTTTAATTGAAAATAATTTGTGCAACATTATATTTTATAATCTGATCATGCATTTGATACATCATAACAACTTTGGACAAGACCTTTGTATTAATTTTATTCTTCTTTAGAATATATTAATCATTTCATGTTTTGAAAATAGATGAAATTCATTTAAGCAGATGGAATGATTATTGGAATGATTATTTGGCTAAGTGGTTCAATTCAAATACTTATAAAGAAACTAATTTATTTAAAATAAAATGGATTGATGTTTGTATAATATTTGTCAAATTATATTTTAAGGTTTTTGAAATATTAAAATTTGAAGTCTTTTATAGTTGGTTTCCTTATGCATTTAATATTTTATTTTAATAAAAAGAAAAGTTTTAAATTTTAGTGATTTTTGAACATTATAGAATGTTGGGATGTTACAAAGTGGTGTCAAGAAAAGAACCATTTGGGTTGCCAAGCCTATTGTGACTAACCTCTTAGGACCCAACTTGGTTGGGGACCAACAAGCTAAAACTTGATCAATAGGTGTAAGCGGAGGACATTGGAGACTTGACTACATCATGAAGAATTAAGGGATCTTCATCAATCATATTCTCTCAAGTCAAGTCAATTGGATTATATTGTCTTAGCATATATCCAATGCTCCTCCTTGCGGTAACTTGTATTTAACTCATATGTACTCATTGAAAGTTACTTGCACCCTTGCATGTGTTTGGTTTTGTACCTTACTAGTGCTTCATATGTGTTGTGCACTCTACTTACTTATGTTGAGTAATCAATCTTGTGTATGTTGGTTTGCACACCATGTATGTTTGAGCCTCTTGTCTACTTGCTTTCATCTTAATTGGCTCTTTTAGGGATTTTAATGGACTATCCCATTTTGGGGGAGTGATGTGCTTTTTGGTAACTGACCACCCTAAAATGTGTATTCATGAGGAATACCACTTAGTAGTGATATTTAAATATTATCTACTCTCTTTGTGGTAAGTCTTACTCATGAGAAATTCAAATTCTAATGTCCATTAATTATCTCTTGTTGGATTTCTTTTGCCTCTTGTTACAAAGAATGGATTATCACATTATGGGGGAGTAATAAGCTATGTGCATATTACAAGCTTAGAAAATGTGAACATGTGAGGTAGTGTCACCTAGAGTGGATATTTGTGATTATCTTGTTCCTAGGTGGCATGGTACTCAAACAAGTTCCATATTTGCTTAAATGCATTTTCTTCTCCCATCTTTTGGTATCTTGTTTGTGAGAGAGTTTCTTGATGCTTAAGTATGATCATTGAATATGTGAAGCCATCAAGAATCTCTATATAAGCATGTTTTTCAATTCTTATCTTTTGCCACATGCTTATGTTTTGTGAACATGATCTTGAATATATGCATGTCATGTACCACCGAGAAATATCTCTCTACAATCATTGTCTTTGACAAGTGATAAATAAATTTGTCGTAAATTTATTGATTATATTCACATTGGCTATTGTTCTTAAATTTTCTTATTCTCTCGCCAAGTTTGTTTTGCTTTAACCATCATTTTGTCTTGTTTGCTTCATTTGGATCCTTTTGTTGCTCTACTCATAATTTGTGTTAAACTTTCTTGAGTTAGGAAAAGCAAGGATCCCATTGTTGTGCATTTACATTCGAAGACTTAATTCTAAGTAATGCACTATTCTTGGGGGAGCTATCCTACATTGAGTAGAACATCATCCTTTTAATTGCTATCGGGTCTTATTGATTTTCTTGAACTTTGTGTTTAAAAAGATATATGGATAGTAATGATCCCACTTGTGTGCATTTTTGTATTCACATACAAGATCTTAAAAATGCACTAATCATGGGGAAGCTACTCTATACTCTTTAGAACACTTTTCTTTAAAATTGGTTTGGTATCTTATTGCTCTTCTTGAACATGATTAATGCTTTAACAATATATATGGAGAGTGATGATCTCATTTGTGTGCATTTTGTATTCGAATACAAGATCATAAATAATGCACAAATCTTGGGGGAGCAATCCTATACGTTATTGAACATTAGTTATCTTCAATTGGTATTTCTTCCCGATGACATGTCTCTTTGAAAGACAAACATTTTTCGTCTTGATACTTTGTGCCATCATGAAAATTATAGAGGGCTTGGTTTATTTGTTGGAATCTTACTCCTCTTTGTGGAGTTGGCTATCTCATCCCACGGTTATTAGTGTACCTTTTTGGATGAGATGAAACCTTCGAGCATGTTTGCTTGTTTTATTTCTTATGCTCATTGGTTTAGCCTTGACCTTGTTTTCATTTGATATATTTTCATATTGGTTTCTCGAATCATGTGTTGGTTTGAGTCTTTGATACAATGAGGACAAATCCTTCTCTTGCCAGACTTTTGTGTAGCTTCTTGATTTAATTGGTCTTTTGTCCAAATTGTATCTCGTTTGGTTCTTGAAAGTTTTGTGCATGCATATTTACTATATGTATATCTTATGGCATGCTTACTTTCGTGGACCCAATATATAGGATAAACTCCATCAAATCCTAAATGGCTAAGGTGTGCATGAAATTCTATTTCATATCAATATGCACATATTTATGTGGAGTTTGTCCTATGTATTGTAGTTGGTCTAACTACTTTGGACCCAATTAGTTTGGGTACCATTGTGTACTTGATTTGTTTTAGGTACATGGGAGATGCATTGGAAGCTTCCTCCTTTTAAAGAAGATGTCTTCACCATGTGCTTCTTGGAGCCAAGCTTGGATGATTGTGAACTCTCATCTTCTACACCGTCAATGATATCTCGGTAACAAGTATCTAACTCATGCATATACTTCTAGCTCTCAACCTTCTGTAGGTTGTTCTTTGGCATGAGTTTCTCTAAGTTGCATTTATATGCTTTTTGCAAAGTTTCTTTCAATACATCTTCATTGCAAATGTGAGTTAGCCGGGATGATTAAACATAAAGGGAAATATATATTTATATATAATCTTTTTCATGAGTCACGGATCCCCAATATGTTAATCTAGCAAATTCATTTCAAAGTCTCTCATATGCAGTATAGATGAATTCTCTTAAACCATTTGCCTTATGTGATATTTGTTTTTGTGTCTCAAAGTATCCCAACTATCACTTATCCTATGTGGGTATTTGTGATGCTTTGAGAACTTGGTGTTGGAAGTTCATCTATACCCTTTAAGAATAATTTGAGCTATGTGCTTTGCTTTTAAGCAAAAATCTTATCGGTGTATTTATGACTTCCTCTTGGATATCATGTGTTTTACCTTGTACCTACATTGTGTGTGCATGTTTCTTTGAGGACTTAGTGTCCACTTAGAAACTTATACACATGAGGATAGTTACATATTTAATTGATATTCAAAATCTTTAGTGATCACCGTTTATTACTTTCTTGATTCTTTGGTGATCTCTAAATGGCACAAGCTTTGTTTTTCTATTGGTTTCACATTGCCTCTTAATAAGCTTGTGATCCTATTTGATTTATCCTCTTGGGTGTGCTTGTTTGCGAAATACATGATATGCACTATGTGCCTCATAATTTGAAAGACTATGGTGATGCTTAGGCGCATCCTTTTTTAGTCTCCTAAAATGTATTTTCATGACACACCCATCCTTTCTCGTTTGAGCAAGTCTTCATTTGTCACTTCTTTCTCTTTATTGCTCAACATTTGTTTGTTGCAAGGTATACTTATTTTCTTAACTATACAATCTTGCACCTTTTTGTGCTCGAAAGAATCTAGGAGGGAGTGAGGATTCCATGTTATGCACACCATATTGAAATACAAATCTTTTCATCGTGCATGTACCTTGGGGAGTTCCCTCTTGATTTTTAGAACACTTGGTTGATCTTATCATAACATCTTCTTGTGCTCAATTGTTTTTGAATCCCTTGATTGCTTGCTTCTTTGTGAATGATTTCCCCCTTTGCAATTGGTATCCTTCCAGTGGATTTCAATTGATATATTTCTTGTGCAATTTTTGGATCCTCAATATAGTTTGATCCTCTTCTTCTATTCGTCATTGGATAAGTGCATTCGATTTCATTCATATCATGAGAAATGCATAAATCATGAAGGAGATCTTATTATGTTACCTTTCCAAAGCCTTTCGCCCTTTTCGGCAATCGTTGCCAATGGGGGAGAATTTTTGGAGGGTTGTATGGAATTGGATTTGTACTTTGGTTTATTCTTAAGTATTTGTCTTCCTTGGCTTTGCATTCGTTGCTTGGTTTTTTATATATATTGGAAACTCCACCATCGGTAATGGTCGATAATATATGCAATGAATTCATGTTCATACACACGTGCATAAATTATGGGAGAGTTTGCTCTATATATGTGGATGGACTAACATCACATACCTTTGTAGTATTTGATGTTAGTGCAACCATTCTTGTTCGTTAAATTCCATATTATAAACCCTCTCAAAAGAGATTGTCATCAATTACCAAAATGGGGGAGATTGAAAGAGCATTTTCCCTTATATGTGGTTTTGGTAATTGAATGACAATCTCTATGGACTAATGTTTGCTTTGAGATATCATTATAGATCATGTCCATGGAGTTGTGGAGTTCATGTGTTGGACTCTTGAAGCTTTTGTGTTGAGTGGATCATATTGCAAGTATGTCTTGAAGGATTCAAGACATCATATTAATGAAGAAAATGTTGGAAGATACAAGGTTGATCAAGATATTGATCAACACACAAAGCTACAAGATGTACCAAGAGCGATCATGTATCTCTTGGGATGTGATCGTCATCAAGATGGACCAAGACCAAGAGTAGCTTCTTGAAGAGATCCTATGCTTGGTGCTTGCAATGGATACATGAAGATGGAGCTAAGCGAGAATCTCCCATTGTGAGCATGGGGGAGTATTTGGAGAAGTCTTCATCAAGCATGTGCTTGGACGCGCAATCAAGAAAGATGAACCACTTGAAGAGATCAAGATAGTCATCATCCAACTCAAGTGGAATGCTCAAGGCAAATGTATGATCTTGATAGGGCTATAGGATAGATAGGCGTACTATCAAGAGGGGCTCTCAAGTTAGTAACTTGATCGCATCGTTGTGGAGAACTCAAACCTTTGCATACTTGGCATATCATATTTCTGGGTTCTTATTTGGCTTTTATGGTGATGAGGAACTAGAGCTTGGTTCATCTCCATGTCAAGCTCTTGTTCATCAGAAACGGTCTTACTTTAGAAAACTTGTTGGCTTTCATCCATGTGAGGATTTAGAGCTTGGTTTATCTCCATACTAAGCTCTAGTTCATCAAAAACGGATTTCGTATGAATATCTTGTTCATACTTGTTACGTTTTTGATATTGGAGGTTTTACCGATTTACATGTTTTAGGAAAGTTAAATCTTTCCCCATTTGGTTTTATCCTCACATGATGGACTATGATGTTTCTATGCATATTCAAGTAGAGCTCGTTGTAACGATTCCAACGAGCCAAAAATCATCGAAAACGGAGTCCAGATGAAAAAGATATTGCAGTTTTAGTTTTGTTGTTTCTGTCAGTTTTCAGTCACTCGGAATATCCGATCTGGACTGAATCGGAATATCCGATTCTCGCAGTTTTTCTCGAAAAAGAGGCACTGATTTGAACCGGAAAATCAGCTCAGAAATTTCACTTTTGGGCGGAATTTCTGGTCTAAATTCTGGGTGCAACGGTTCTATTTTCTGGGGGGTATAAATACCCCTCCCCTTCTTCTTCCCTTGCCCAACCAAGGTAGCACGAATTCCCTCTCTCTCCTACTCCATTGTTGACCTTGGAAAGCTTGATTCCTCTCAATCCCTCCATTGTTTCTTTCATATTCTTTAGGGAAAGTTGAGAGGAGATCTAGATCTACAATCCTACCGATCAATCTCTCCTCTAAGTGAGCGGAACCTAGTGGATCTAGTTCTTGGAGTTCCTTTGTGGTTCTTCCTCTTTGTCCTTACTCTCTTATCCCCCCCATAAGCATTAGTTGCTTTTGGTGGGATTTGGGAGTGAAGGATTTGACTCCTTTGTGGTTTCCTTTATTCTTCCTCTCTTATTCCCCCATAAACATTTGTTGTTGTGTTGGAATTTGAGAGTGAAGAACTTGAGCACTTTGTGTGCTCTTGCCATTGCATTTGCATCGGTTTGAGCCATCCACGAGGATTCGTGGTGGTGTTACTTGTGAGTTTGTTACTCTTGGGTCTTTGGACCCTAGACGCCTTTTGTGGCAAAGACCTTTTGTGGTCAAGACCTTTTGTGGTCACTTGAGAGCCCCCAATTAAGTTGTGGGTGTGTGCCTCAAGACTTGGGAGCCCCCAATTAAGTTGTGGGTGTGTGCCTCAAGAGTTGTACGGGATTCGATCTCCGCCCCAAAGGAGATCAATAGTGGAAGGTGAACTCGTAACCTTTTGTGGTTTGAGTTCATCAGGAGAAGAAGGTGAGCCTTTGTGGCGTTGCGGCTAACCTGTTGTGGTTGCGCACACCTCTCCAAACGAGACGTACACCTTTGGGTGGAACTCGGGAATACATCCTCGTCTCCGCGTGCCTCGGTTATTTGTATACCCGAGCTCTTTACTTATGCACTTTACATTGTGATAGCCTTCGTGCTTGAAGTCATCTATCTTGCTATCACCTTGTTACTTGTATTGCTTAGCGTAAGTTGTTGGTGCACATAGGTGAGCCTAGTATTTATATCTATGTTGTATGCTTGTTAAAGTAAATCTCTAGTTTATTCCGCCTTTATCAAGCATACCGAAATTTCCGGGTCATTCTTGGACCGGATATTCCGGCTCCTCGGAAAAAGTTTTAAATCGCCTATTAACCCCCCCCCCCCTCTAGGCGACGTCTATCCGTTCAGGAGGCGCGGCGGCGGCGGTCGGGAGCGGCCGGCGGCGCGGGAGGCCGGGGCTGGCTCGGGCCAGCTCGGGCTGGTGCGGGAGCACGGGAGGAAGAGGAAGAAGGAGAAGAAAAAAAAAGAAAGAAAGAAAAAGGAGAAAGAAAAAGAGAATGAGGGGGAAAAAGAAAGAAAAAGGGGTGGGAGGACTTTTGCAAAAATTGCAGAAAAATAGAGGATGGTGGCTGCAACATTCCAGGGGGGTGGGAAAGAATTTTCAGGGGGGAACCCTAGGGTTTGTTTAGGTGGGCTTTGGGCTTTTTATTTCTCTCCCGTTTAATTATTTTCCGATTTATATTTTTAAAAACAAATAGAAAAAGAATTTGAACACGAAACCTTTACAAAATATTTTTAGTTTTCAATAGACAATTTAATAAACTAGTTTTTAACATTTTTAAAAGATTTAAAATTAACACATTTTTATTTAATTTGAAAAGCATTTGAATTTAATTGTGGAAATTAAATTTAAATGCAACAATTAAATTAATGCGATGCCTTGTCGATGCAAAAAAAAAGAAAACTCACAAAAACAAAAGGGGGATAAATCCCGGGGCGTTACAAACTATACTTGTTGGCCACATCACCAGCTTCAACTATATTGACTTTTCAAGGGAACGAGATGAATGGAAATATATTTTACACAGCCAACCAAGATAAAAAGAGCACCAACAAAAACAGTTGAGTACGCTTTGATGCAACAAACTGCAACGGGACAAAGGACACATATTATGGTTACATAGAGGAGATATGGGAACTTGACTATGGACCTACTTTTAAGGTCCCTTTGTTCAAGTGCAAATGGTTCAACCTACGAGGCGGGGTAGAGGTAGACCCACGATACGGAATGACTACAGTGGATCTCAACAATCTTTCGTACGAGAACGAACCATTGGTCCTAGCCAGTGAAGTTGTTCAGGTTTTCTATGTGAACTATCAATGTTTCTGTGATATAACCACTAGTTGTGTACCTTAAAATGATTTTTCCAAAAGTTTCAGACCAAACTATCAAACAGTTGTAGTTCAAATTTGAATTACTTTCAAAAAATCAACATAAACTCAATTAACTAGGGGAAATTAGTTAGAATTCAAAGAAAAAACTCATACTTTGGGATCATCCATCATATGTGCACCACTCTTAGTGAAAAATAGTTGGGTGCCATTTGGAATCATATTTTCTGTACTTACTTCACAAAAAACCTCATTTTTGCACTTAAAAAAAGGAAAATGGTATTTATGAAAATAATTTGAAGAATCCCTTTGGCAAGATTGTTTAATATACCAATATGCACCTATGTGTGGAGTATGAGATCTTTATCACAAACTATGTCATCGAAATGACCATAACTTGGTCATTTGGCTTGAAACTTCTAGATGTTCATACATGATAGACCTTTTTGTGAATACTTTTTCTGCAAATGTTGGCAAAATTCAAGTTTATCATTTTTCATAGCAACTAGTACACATATAAGGAGCCCATGCCAAAGGATTTGATTTTTTTAGGTGTTTATCACTTTATTACATTTTCCTATACTTTCTTCACAAAAAACCTCATTTTTTCCACTTAAAAGAATTTATGAAATAATTTGAAGAAATCACCTTGGCCTATTAAAAGGAAAGAATATAAAACAAAACATAAAAATAAACAATTCAAAAAATAAGTAAACCTAAATAAGAAACAAATAAGTAAGCAATTCAAACAATTTATAAGAAAACAAAAACAAAAACCAGTAAAAAGAACCCTTTAGTCTCGGTTGGTAACACCAACCGAGACTAAAGGGCCGCTGGGCTCCAGCCAGAACCCTTTAGTCCCGGTTGGTAACACCAACCTCGACTAAAGAGCCTTTAGTCTCGGTTCGTGGCTAGAACCAGAACTAATGGTCTTGTCCACGCCGTTTAGGGTGGTCGTGGCTCGAATTTTTCCTATATTTCCCCAATCTTCCAAAGCCGCCGCCGCCGTCGCCCTGCCGCTCCGCCTCAAAGTTGCCGCGACGTCGCCCTGCTGCTCCAACGCGCCGCCGTCCAGCGCCCTTCCGCCCACGGCCCCTACTACGCCGCCCACCACGCCGCCGTCCAGCGCCCCATCGCACCACGTCGCCCCGTCGCACCACGAGGAGGCCACGCCGCCCACGGCCCCTACAATGCCGCCCACCACGCCGCCGTCCAGTGCCTCTGCACACCACGCCGCCCACCACGCAGCCGTCCAGCGTCGGTATGCCTCGTCCCCTCCCTCCCTCGGCCTCCCAAGCTAGTTCCCACGCCGCCGTCCGACGCATTAGGGTTAGTTCATGCACTGATTTTTGCTAAGGGCTAGGTATGTGCAAGTCTATACTGTTTTTTGTTAGGGTTAGTTCATGCATTAGGGTTTGAATGGTTTCGTGGTGATGATGATTAGGCCCGGCCCTAGAACGTCCTATAACTACATATTAAGCTTCAAAGGTAATCTTGTTATTAGGCCCTAGAATGTACTGTTTTTTTAGGGTTAGTTCATGCAGTTTTTTATGCCTGTTGTATTTCGTGCTATATTGTCTATTGCTGCTAATATTTGCTATATGTTTCCTTATTGGGATGCTTTTAGATGGTAACATTGTCTATTGATGCTAATATTTGCAAAACGCTAACATCATGCATTGGTTGGTTGATGTCTGTGTCACTAAAGAATTAATTTGCATACTATGAGCTCACGAATTAGACATAATCTTCAATATTTCTTTTGGAGGTAAATTCTGTATTGTATGCCCTGACTAGTCTTTCTGAAAGTAGCAAGGCTCTTAGGCTTTTGTGTATTTCTTTTCTAATTATATGATTTGGGCATATGTTATGTTTCTATTAGCATATACCTCATTGATTTCTTGGTGAGGAAGTGTATTTGCATATACCTCATTGATTTCTGAATTTGATCTACATGTTACAAGTACTTTAGTATGTTTCATTGACTTATGAATTTTATCTATATGTTAACAGGTCTATTTCCAATTTGCTTGCTTAATTGCCGATTCACCGAAGGAAACGTCGGTCTCATCTTCACCAAGGCTGACCTCAAGGAGCTTCGCCGCTGCCCTGCTTGTCTGTTTCTATGCATTCATGCTATAACTTGCGATATAGATAATTCTGAATTTACTGAAAATTGTACATACGGTGAAAATTTATTAGTGGCCTTATGTAAAGTTTATTGGATGTGTATTTTCTGTTAGCTTGGACTATAAGACTGATGTATCAGTTTATTGAATGTGCATTTTCTGGTAGCTTGGATTAATTTGTTCTCCCTATATATTTTGCACTGATCATGCTTCTAATTTAAATAACTTCCTCTTACAAAGCTTAGTAAGTGCAATGCCTTCATATTTTGGACAGAAAATCACTCAACTTTCTGTAGACATGATACTTAAGATATATGCAAGAGATATAGCAAGATAAGCGCACACCATTTTTCAGATGAATAAATGTACACTTGATTATAATGCCCGAGCTATGGATTGCAGGTACATTTGAGCTATGGAGCACTTGCGAGACGATCAGATAGAAGAAGCACAATTTCAACGAGACGAGGAGATGGAAGACCAAATGGAACAACTTATTTTTAACGATGCCCAAGCTGGAGGAGATGTAGATGATTATGATTTCGAACAATTTTTGAACGACTTTGGTGATGGAATGGAGTCACGAGATGTGGTGATAACAAACTCTGGCGGAGAGGTGTATATGTGTTTATAATAAATATGACGATATGTTGTTGTTAACTACATGCATTAATTGATTTATGTTGCATTTATTAACGACTTATTTTTCTTTTAGCCATCTGGATCGAGCAAATCTGCCAAAAAGCAGCCACCATGTGCTCCTCGAGGCAAGGCAAAAAGAATGACGAGCGAGGATCCAAAGTTACCGATTGAGGAAATTGCTGATTCCGGCGAACCGCTCGAACCAAAACAGAACCGCAGCAAATTTATAAGTCAACCTGGAGTTATTGTTAGGGGCATGATCTCAATCAGCATACGCGAATGGAATAAGCCGGCGGCCGCAGATATGGAGGACCCATGTTATGTCCACCAAGTTCTTAAGGATTTGGTCTATAACACGTTGTTGTCACATTTCACCCTCCCGCCAGATCTCTCTAAAGTGAAGAAGGACAACCTCAAGAAGTGGACTCTTATTAAGATGGCGGAACAATTCCGGAACTGGAAGAAAAAGTTATGGAATCAATATGAAGAAACAAAAGAAGAGCCAGATTTCAGTGGAACACAAGGGAAGAAGTTAAAATCTGAATGGGCGGCGTTTAAGGCGTATAGGGAATCACCTATGGATGTGGCCCGATCGAAGATAAATAAATTGAATGCTGGGCTGAAGGAACACCACCATACATTGGGGACAAGTGGCTACAAGAGCGCCATTCCTAAGTGGTTAGCCTATGAAGAAAAACTGCTTCGATCGGGGGTCCGTCCAAAGACACTTGACTGGCCCGAGAGGTCAAAATTCTGGTTGTTCGCGCATGGGGCAATGTTGGACCCAGAAATCAGAGATATTGTTGGAAAAGGAAAATGGAAGGTTCTCGTTGATAAAATAAAAAAGAAGCTTGAAGCAGCAATTAATGATGTTCGCAATGGTGTGTTCAAACCCGATAGAGAGGATGACGAGCTGACACGGGCCCTGGGGAATCCTGAACATGTTGGACGAGCTCGAGGCTTTCCTGGCGGTGCTACGTTTAAGACTGCGTGGCCGGAATCGGCTCACACTTATAGAAGTCGTAGCAGAGGTAAGAAGAAGGAAGCCGACCGGATATTACAATTGGAACGTGAAATGAAGGAGCAACGGCGGAAATAAAAGCATTGAAGGAGCAAAGAACGGAACCTCAGGAGCGGCACCAATTAGATCATGAAGCAGATGCCGCCCCATCTCAGCGTAGAAGCAGTGTTGGTTCCACGCGTCAAGTCGATGGTCCCTACCCAGTGGATGACATCACAGAGCCTACAGGTTGTGAGCTACATATAGCAATGAGAAACATAACTTTGAAGGTGGCGGTGGGGCAAGCTTTAGTAATTCAACCTGGAGAACTCTACCATTGTGGTCAAATTCCAGATGGCTACGCTCGTGTCGGGGTGGACGAAATTATGCCGGGATTTGAAACCTTGGAACTTGAGTTCCCTGGAGGTGACGAGGAGAAGACGTTGGCAGACGTCAAGCATGCCTTCGCCCTATGGCCCAAGAAATACATCGTCCTTTCAGAACAAGCAAAGTCCACACCTCGTTCTAGGAGTCCAGCTCACCAGCAAAGTCCACTCTTCCTCGAGAGGGATCAAAGACGGAGTCCATCTCCACCTCATCAGCAAAGCCCACACCTCCCCGATAGGGACCCCAGCCCGAGTCCATCTCCAGCTCATCAGCAAAGCCAACCGCCCCCCGAGAGGGTTCCTAGCGCGAGGCCATCGCAGTCTGTGCCAGTCCGCCAGAATGTTAAGTCGCTCTCGAGTAGGCGCCAGTCTAGTTCTCCTGTTAGGAAGAAATCTAGAAAGCAGAAAACACCGCCGCCTACTCCAAAGTTACGTTGGGAGAGAAGCGTCGAGGAAAACGATATCGCCTACAAAGAACATACAGATGCCTGGCTTGCTGGCGTGAAACAGAAAGCGTTAGCGAAACAATTGCCACCTGCAAAATTTACTGCCGGAATTCCTCAGGAGAAATTTGACCGTTGCATCGATGCCCTATACAACCCCCCACCATCTCCGCCAACAAACTATGATCGCAACATTGGTAAGTCATATGACGAAGAGATGGATGATCGATTGAAAAAAGGGAAACAAGTTGCCCAACTCGGAGAACAAGACGCACATTCGCCCCCCCCCCCCCCCCCCCCGCTCAAGGTGCTTGATGACAGAGTTCTCAAAAACATCAATGTGCGGGAGCTGGTATATTCGGGAGATGATATCCCCTTCGCGGAT
This sequence comes from Poa annua, assembly GCA_026929855.1. NCBI lineage: Eukaryota > Viridiplantae > Streptophyta > Magnoliopsida > Poales > Poaceae > Poa > Poa annua. The sequence goes on from CM049428.1 coordinate 14,878,868, forward strand.
GTTGTTCGTACTTATGTTCACGGGGAGAATTTTGTGGACGGCGACTTACCCACAAGAATGCGTCAATTTCAAGCCTGGTACAAGGATACCATAAAGGAGACGAATAAAGACGCTCTCATGATGGCAGTTAAGGAAGAGCATTATTTTCAAGAATACTCCGTTGTCCTTTACTTCGCCGAAATCTTTAAGTTATACAATCTACGGGCCCTCGACAAAGCTATCATGAGTTCCTATTGTCTGTAAGTGATCTATTCCTGTAATTTAATGTTTTAATTAGCTCTACTCGTTCATTGTCTGTGATAATCCTCTCTATAATATTTTGTGTGCTTTATTACGCAGAATGAAGATGCTCGAATGCAAGAAGAAGAAAATCAACCACATTGGGTTCATTGACCCCTCTATAATGCATGAAGAAAACATAATTGATCCAAGAGTTAACAAGGATACACCGGGGAATTTGCTAATGTTTTTCAAGCGACAAGCTTACAAAAAATATATATTATGGCCTTACAACTTCAAGTGAGTGTTACTGCTTATTACACATTCTATTTTTCTCACTCGATGTTAAGTTTAATTGATGAGTTATGCATGACTATTTATAAACATGCGCATGTACCACTACATTCTTATCGTTATTAACTTGCGGAAAGGAGAAATTGTTGTCCTTGACTCGTTAAGAAGATGCCCTAAACAATACAAGACTTGTTTTGATTTGGTGGCAAGGTACTTTCTTTTCTTATCGCCTCTTTCGTTCATTTCCTAATATCAAAGAATTTATGACTCATTCATTCATTTTCTTGTCATGCAGCGTTTAGAAAATGTTCCTCGTGGAACATCCGAACAGTGGATGGCCATAGAAACTGCGCTGGCGTAGTAACGATGTAAGTAGTACTATAACTAGTCCCATGCACCATTATCATACTTTATTTATTATTTGATTAAATTATATTCTACTATAGACTTGCCTTAAACAGCCAATAGAGACTGATCAATGTGGATTCTACGTTTGCGAGTACATGCACACTGTGGTCAATGAGAGTTTGAATAGCAAAAGAAGTATCGAACTACGTAAAGCTCTAGTCACGACATTATTGTTGTACCATCAATCGTGATGAGTTTTATTCATTTCATATCTCATGTATTCATTGTGATATCATTTTTTTACAGTTGGCAAGAAAACGCAACGAGTTACCGATAAAGACCCGCTTCAGGGCACTTGCAGAGGAGTTGACGGGATTTTACCTCGCCCATGTCATACCGGAGACCGGAGAGTACCACTATGTTACCCCTGGTGGTGCGAACATGTAATAGTGATCTCCATGTAAAAAAGTACTTCTAAGTATCTGGAACCGGGAAACGTGATATTCATGTACCACGCGTACTTAAATGTGTATGTGTTATCAACACATGATCTTCATGTAATTGTATATATGCATGATGCAACTTCATCTAGGTTCGTATAATAATTTATACGTGTTTTTCGCCCATCGAAACCGTAGCATCCGAAACCCCTACCCCCGATGCATCGACATGGTACCATCTGAAACCCCCTATCATCACACATCGACTATACATCGACGTGGTACCATCCAAAACCCCCTACCGTCACGCATCGACGTGGTACCATCCGAAACCCCTACCCAGAAAACCGGTCGAAAAAAAAAGTAAAACCCTGAAATGTAAAAAAAAAGAACTAGTCCCGGTTCGTAACACGAACCGGGACTAAAGGGTTCGCCCCCGCGCGCCCTGCCACCTCCACGTGCGGAGCTCTAATTGGTGGGGTGGGAGGGGGTGCGGTCCCGGTTCGTATTGAACCGAGACCAAATGGTGGGGGGCTCTAGTCCCGGCCTGACAGTCCCGATTGCTACACCGGAACTATAGGCCCTCTCGAACCGGGACTAGAGCCCCTTTTTCCACTAGTGATTGCGCATGATCACCTAGATTTCACAAGACGTATACTGCTGACTGGTTTTCACATTAACTACAGAAGCAATATTTTTGAATTTTTACTGAACCCATCGTTTCTTTTCAAGGACTACCAGGCGGCCCTGAATCAAGCTCGCAGCCATGGTACCCTGTGGACAAACTGATTTTGTATGCAATTCAGTCATTCAGACTCCGTGTAGTATATCATGAGAGTAATATTCAGACTCCCCGAGAGAAGACTGAAGAGCAATATATGTCTATTTAGAGGAGTGCTCTTGTGATTTTCGGGAAGTTTTCCTGCACGCGACGGCTGTGATTGGATTCACATGGGGTTTAAAAGTGCGTAAGAGAAATACTAACCATACGGGATTAGCACTCTCAATCCTCACCCCTAATCACATTCATCGATGCACTTTAAAATTTGTGCATATTTTTTCGGAAGCACTTCTCGTCTATTTGTCACTCATGAAGAAAAACAAACAAATTACCGGTCTAAAGGCCTCACGTGATTTGGGAATGAGGAATAGAAAAAGTGTATGATTAAGACACCACCATATTAAATCCTACAATAACAAAGTAAATAAGTGTCTTTTAATAGAAAATTGTTGCACCACATGAGAAAACACAGGAATTTATCCAAACATATTGACCATACTTATCACTGAAATAAAGAAAGTGTATTTAGACCTAAGAAAATCCTTATGAAATTGCATGCAAAACAATGCATACTAAAAAATCCTATGGTTCAAGATCCTATAAACCAAACAAACTCTATATAAATAATTTAACGATTTTGCTAGTTCTAAGTCGCCTGAGAACTCGTGAGTTTTCAGTCGCGTCCACCACCGTTCGATCATGCGTCAAGATGCGTACGTTTTTCTTTTTTTCTTTTTTTCACGTTTTTTTCACTTACAAGTTGGTCGAAACTGATTTTTTTAGTTACAAGTGGGTTGTAACTAGATTTTCCGGTTGTAAGTGGGTTGCAACTGAATTTTTTGGGATAATGTTTGAATTTAAACATTTTTTGACAGAACGTTATGCTTACGTCAGCCGACTGAGAACTCACGAGTTCTAAGTCGACTAAGCTCTAGGCATGACCATAATTTAAGGAATATAATCCCTCTAAAATTAATGGAAATCTTTGGACAAAAGAGACTGTAAATTGTAGATGCAATTTTTAATCAAAGGAAAAAACGGTTCATGTACAGTTTTTTTTTTTGAAATAATTTTTCCAAACGAGCTCTACTGTCAAATTTCAAGTTACAGAGCTCTCCAAGATTCCCATGAAATTCTTTAAACGAAGTAGACCCTAAATTTTTTAGATGCCCTCTCCATCTTTTTGCCAGAAAAGAAGAGAGGAACCCCTCCTGATCCAATAGAATAAACACCATAGTCCTCCTAGTGAGACGTAACTTGTTGCACTTGCAACTTTGCAAAGACCAAAAGTACACAAAGCCCTAATTAAAAAGTGAGGATAAGCTGGCCATACATCGGGAATGGGAGCCCTCTCTCCCTCGGAGTTTGGAGGCGCCCACATCTGAAGGTAATTTTTTAGTCCATCCAGAAAGGGTTTAAAGTGGTTAAGATATGTGGTTTCGAGGTTGCAAACACGGAGTGATGGGGTCCGGCGGCCTGGCGTCCCACATGCATTGCACACCCAGCGAGTTCCAAGTTCCAACCCACCCCGTTGGATGTAGCTTTGGTAATTTTAGGGTTAGGGTTTCACACCATCCATGACAGGTGCCGCAAGGCCATTTCCCACTCAGGACTCAGGAGTCTCTCTCGCGGTCCTGCAGATCTGCCATGAACAGAAGCAACTGGATGAAGGTGGCCTTTACTTGCAGCGAAACGCTTGTGTGGAAGCATACCACACGGGTGAGAAGAACAGCTATTTGCAGGGTTTCTCCGGTTCCAGGGCCGCTGCATATGGGGTCATCAATGGATCAGGAAGACAGGAACAATCTGATTCGGTAGTTCGAACGGCTGATCTGCACTTCCAGTGCTCTGCAGTTTTTCCATTGAAATGCGGGTGCACAGATATGGGGAAATTCTCTTCGGATACATACATGCTCTTTCGATTTTCCAATATATATGTTTGAAGTATCTCGCTCCTATTGCTATTCAGGTAGATCCGAGATTAGCAGAGGAGGGGCATGTGATCTATTGATTCAACCTTGACCCCAAGAAGGTCCCCATTCATCACAATCGTTGGCCCTCATCCCGTTGGAGCAAAGCGTTAGTATCTTTCGGTGTATCAACAACATAGGCACCTACCTCATCTGAGATGAAGGAATTTCCTACTTAAGATTCATATGCCTATTTTGCTGTCTCGGATCAATTCGTAGCTATGGGGAAATTCTCGAATAGCATGCAGTTCCTTTTTCTGGTCATTTCATGGACATTACAATTTACCATATAACATGCCTGTGACAAATGTCAGAAAACGTCGGAAAACAGAAAGTATGAGTGACATTCAAGAGATGGTCTTCTGCCAAGGAATTTCTTTGGGCATTGCAAGATCACACCCTCAGTTAGACCCACCGAAGCACATGCGGGAATGTGAACCAAAACAGCATCAGACATTCTAACGTGCGAATTTGGCAATTTGCTGAAATCACGTTGAGCTCAGAACAAACAACTACTAGTACAGTATCAATTTGTCATTCAGCATGGCTACTGCTGCGCTTCAGATCCGAGCTTGATCGCGATAGTAAAACAGGATGATCACTGCTCCTATCAGTTTGTCATTCAGCACGGACTACTAGTACTCTCTAAATTACAGGAGTAATTATGTCGGCAAAAAAAAACTGGCACATCAGCTGCAACTCGACCACAAACTCTCTGAACCATACATTGGCTATGCCTAGTTGCCTCATTTATTCCTCGCTATGTTCCCAAGCAGCATACATTTCTGCAAACCCATCATCAATTCACCACCTTAAATTGGTGATGAAAAGTAGAATTCAGGGAAGAAATTTACGCAGTGTGTAGTTGGAGAGTAATCTTGTACCAATAGGATCCGTCTTCTCTCAGTAGATTTTCTTTAATTCAATATTCATCGGCAGCTGCAATTGCCAGGGATTAAGAGAAAAGGGAAGTAAAACTGCAAATAGCTATAGTATGATCAACTTGTTCACATATGTAGCAAAAAACTTAAGATGAATACACAAACATAAAAAATGACGCATATTATTTCATAGTAGTATTCATTTCCGTCTGAGGCATGACGGTAATTGCTCTAATCAGAGTAAAACAGCATACATTAATGGGCTAGATTCAGATTGAATATATTATGCAGCAACAATAATACAGTACTATGTTAAGACATGATTTGTTGTATATCATCATGCATGCAATGGCCAATTCAGAATTTTTTAATGGGCTAAAAATGCATCAATATTTCCCTAGCGGTTGGGAGTGGCAATAATAACCAGATAACAAAAGGCACATCAATGAATATACTATGTGCTTAAATCACATCAGCCGACATGCATGCTCACATATTTCCATGTACCAAATCTTTCTTTCGGAGAACATGCGAGAGGAGAAAACCTACTATCCTGATGCAAACAAGGCTAGATCATTAACATTTAGAGTAGTATTGTGCATCCCGAATCTCGAATTGACATGCTACTTATCCCCTTAATAAGATCCCCTCGGGGAAACTAATCGCCCTTTCGATCGAATCCAAGCAGTGGCCATGCTCTAAAAACTAAAAAAGCATATACAGGACCAGCGACACGTCCAATCACACTGGTTGCGTGGCAAGTTCCAAAGTAAACAGGGAGATCGAAAGACGTATCACTGTTGCACCAGCCGAAAGATGAGATGATGTGATCGATCACCCGGGTTCCCACACGGGAAAAGCAAGCACCGTATTTTTGTCCTAGTCCTCAACAGTGCACCACACCTATGATCGACAGATCAGACACCACGGTGAGCAAAAAAGGGACGAGATGGAGTTGGAGTTCTAGGCTTCTAGCAACAAGAACAAGGCCACGCATCACACATTCACACCCATAAGTAAATCAGACGCACTTTCAGAAAAACATGGTTCAGTGAGCAGATCAAAAGTTTAGTACAAAAAGGGCCTGGATAAACAAGCACATAAATTAAACTTGGAAATACATTACTGAACTAAAAAGCAGCCAAGAAAAAATTGGAAAGAACAAGCAGACGCAAGAAGTAATGGTGGTATCATTTCATGCCCAAGAACCTGGAAACAAAACAGATCAAGACGTAGCGCATGTGCTAGCTGAAGAAATGAACGAACGAATCAAGAAGGCGTTACTTGCATGGGTAGAGGAGGAGGGAGCACCCTTCAGTCCAAGCAACGACGGTGCGGGATCAAAGACTTTACCTCCCGCTTCATTCACTCATCTGCTAAGCTCTTTCGCAAATAACTTTGCTCGGCAAGTGGATGAATGAGTCGGCAGCTAATTCGATCCTAGCACCGTCCGTGAGTGGACTGAAGGACGCTCTCTTCCATCCATCACTCCAATCAGTATGAAAAGAACTAGCTACCTAGCCAAGAAGCATGAACAGAAAAAGGCCACGAACAAACATTAGAATTCCAGAGCTTTTCATGAAGAAATGGGGTCTTTTTTCATCTGGATCTTGTGGAGGAGGGCGTTTTGATGGGTCTTAGTGGGCAGCAGATGTGTTTAGAGAGGGAGGAAGACGGCAAGGCGTAGCTAGGGGTGGCGATGGAGAAAGCCATTAAATAGAGTAGACCCACGGTGCGATGACATCGCGAGCACGATGAGAGACGTATAAAATAGCGAGGAGGTGTGGCTCAAGGAGCGGGCCTTATGTCATTTCCATGGCTTTCTTCTCCCTTTGCTCTTAAGCAAAGACCACGAGCCTCACGAGGGCCGACCAAAGGGGTCGAAAGGCCAAACCCTAACAGGACCATGCGATTATACCCTCACTAGAGCAAAACAAACCAGTGATCCCAGGCCGGCAGGCCCTTTTTGTCCCGGTCACACGCCGTGTTCAGGACAAATAGCCTCCCCTATTTATTCCGGACACGCCACGGCACGGGACCAATAGGGGGGCCACGTGGCCAAACAAGCCAGCCTCTGGCTGCGACTCATTTGTCCCGGTTCGTAATACGAACCGGGACAATATATATGATTTTTTGTTTCTTTTATTTTGTTTTCTGTTTTCTATTTGTGTTTCTGTTTTTGATATTTATGTTACTAATTCTTTTGTGTTTCTGTTTTTTCATTTATGTTTCATTTCAAACAAGATCGAGTTGCATATTATACGTTACTATATAATATATATCATTAATACACGATTTTTTCCTCGGGATATAGTCATGAATACTACTAGTAGACGAATTCTCTCAAACAAATATTTACAACAAATATTTACAACCGGAAGATCATGTATAAATATTTACAAACAGAGATCATTAAATGACAGAGAGGCATTAGACCCTATTTTTTCCTCGGGATGGTCTTTTTCCGCGGCTGGATTATACTGCATTCTGCGCCTGGCTTTATGACATAGTCAAGCAGAAAGCCCGCAATTTCCTCCGCAATAGGTAGTAGGCGGTCTTTTGTATCAAGCATGTTCCAGATCGTCTCAAACTAAAAAGGAGAGATCAACACCAATATATTAACCATTATGAAAATAATTCAATTTAAAAAGTGAACAAGTTTGAATAAATTGTTAACGTACCCTATTCCAGTCTGGACCCTCATTGAAGTGAATTCGGATGAACTCGCAGACATAGAATCCACACAAATTGGTGTCTTGTTGCTGCTTCGCGCACTTTATGATAGAATAAGATAAGAAACCAATAAAAAATAATCAAAAATATTGAAAAAATGGTATTGTGAGACTGAAATTAAGAATATGCATACGTGGAACCTAACTAGTTCGGCTTACCTCTCGCCATTTAAAAGTGAGGTTCCGGGCTATACCGACGTCTTTGTGGAAAGAGGTGAACTTGTCCCAAACCCTGAAGTTTACGGTATGAAAATTAGTAAAGAAGTTTACTAATTACTATATATTATTAGAAAAGACGAGGTCGATTGTGATAATGAATGAAATTACCTCTGGAGCATCTGTTTCGTGTCGTCGAACTTTTCTTTAGGTTTCGATAATGGGTCGAGGACATCAACGATTGCCTTTTCAACATCAATCTCAAATAATACCTAGTGAAATCTGCCATATGTTTATATTTGTTAATAACTGAATCATCAATTACATATACTTAACATCGAGTATGTATAAGAAAGTAAACAACTCACTCGAAGTTGAACGGAAAAGTATGGTGTTTTTGTAATGTTGCGCCATTAAATAAGTAAGCAAAAGCTCCTCCGTACTCTCTGGGTAATGTAACAAACCACGATGATGAACTCGATTAGGGTCAATGAATCCAATCTTGTGATTGAGTCCCAGCTTTTGAGATTGTATAATTTTCAGCCTGCATAACAGAGTATAAAAGTAATATAGTGATAACTATGATTACAAGCAATGAAAAATAAGTTGAGCTAGAGAATTACTGACATATATACATAATTTAATTACTTACATGCAAAAGGGACTGATGATATATTTGTCGAGCGCGTCAAAATTGAATAACTGCCATAATTCGCAATACTCAATTTGAATCTCATCATCACCTGGGCCATAAAAATCCGTTGGAATTTTCGCATAGAGCCAGTCTCCTTCTTGACTTTTCGTAGTATGCATGTACCATGCATTTAGTTGGTGCAACCTAGCTGGTAGAGTGCGCACCATAGCAGGGTCGACAAGATCTTCTCCTCTCACATATTTCCGCACCACCTCATGTATGGTGACACTCTCGCCAGATTGTAATGCCTTAAGCTCTGCCAGAGTTATACCCATATCTCTAGCTTGCTGCGAAAGTACATCATCGACCGGGTTCCGGTTGTAAGGCGCCAATATGAGTGGAGGGGCCGATTGTCCCGCCTGCATTCCGAGCTGTGGAACATCTCTCTTCTGGGTGGCAGCAGATTTTTGTTCTTCTCGCACTCTCCTAGATGTACGCACCAGAACGCGTGTGTAGTCATCGTCCATATTTAGTTCATATTGCGACGGATGCGTAAGAAATTTTATGGCCCACCGTATCGCATCCGAAGAATATACCGGAACAGGCAAAGGCATCTTTTTTGCCTTCTTTCTCTGGGAAGCCTGGATCTCGTTGACCCATATATCGACATCTTCGCGAGAGTTCACAAAGCGAGACTTCCCCGTTTCGCTTTTCTGAGTGCTAGTCGACGCAGCGGTGCACTTCCGCTTCTTTTGCGGAGGCGGCGGAGTACGCTCACGCGACGGCGGAGATGGACTAGCGCCTTGGTTGTCGTTGTGGGGGGTGTCTGGACTAGCACATTGGTTGTCGTTGTTGTAGTTATGTGGGCTGACATGTGGACTCGGAGGGCGATTTTGCTGCATGTGTGGGAACACAATGTATTCTTTTTTCCATAAGCAGGTACTCTTGAGGGCAAATCTCAACTCAACCTCGTCTTCACCCGTAGGGAAGTCCAGCTTAATTCCCTCATATGACTTGATAACCTCATCAACCCCGACAACAGCATAGCCATCTGGAATAGGGCGACAATGGTAAGTTCCATTTGGTCTAGGCGGTAGGGCAAAGCCGTGCGCCACCTTCACGGTTATGTTCAAGCATGGCACATGTAGGTCGCAAAGTTCCCGCTGCACGATATTATCCACGGGGTGACGAGGACCCGGCATATCATTGTGGCGATCGAGCTCCGTCGAAGCCACGCTGCTTCTCCGCATTGATTTTGGATCAAGAGAAGGATCTTCGGGTGTCTCAGATTCGCAGGGCATCTGTCGAGAAGGATCAAGAGAAGGATCCGTCGCAGGGCAAACTTTGGAATTCTGAGCTGTTCGATCAACACTTTAACTTCCAAACCGGGACTAAAGAAGCACACGGATCGTGTGTTTCTTTCAAGCACTTGTAAGCCGTTTGATCAGGTGTGTGTTTCTTTTGCTTACTTCTGAGTTGTTCGATTAACGCTTTCAGTTTCAAACCGGGACTAAAGAAGTACACAGATCGTGTGTTTCTTTGAAACATTTGTTAGCCGTTGGATCAGGGGTGTGCTTCTTTTAAGCACTTGAGAGCTGTTGGATCAACACTATCAGTACCACTGGTTGAGCCCGTGACCCTATATATAGCCCCCTCTCGGACGAGGCGAGCACTCAGTGTTTCCTCCTTCTAGTGCCTAGTCGGGTGGTGCGTGGTATACAAATCACTCGGATTCCCTGCATACGCCCCACGGTGCATTTGATATGCAGGCACTCAGGAGCCACCGTGGGTCTGTATGCAGGTGAAATCGTGTGTTTTGTTCTATCAAAAGAATAGTTCAATTCATCTACTGAGGAATATATACAAATTACTCGGATTCCCTGCATACGCCCCACGGTGCATTTGATATGCAGGCACTCATCAAGAGCCACCGTGGGGCTGTATGTAGGTGAAATCGTGTGTTTTGTTCTATCAACGCCGACAGATCCATTTGATATGCAGGTAAAAATGGAGCATCTTCTTCATATAAAAAGTTTAATATATTAATTATTACATATCGCACCAACATCTCCATCACACAACACCGCCAGTTCTTCTGCGTCGGAACCATGGAGCATCTTCTTCAATCAACTTGATGATTGGGTCAATGTTCACTACGAAAGGCGGAATTTCATCAAAATTATTATAATCATCTGACATGTCTGTCTTGTCCTCCACTCCCACGATGTTTCTTTTTCCTGAAAGAACTATGTGACGCCTCGGCTCCTCCACTCTCAAGATGTTTCTTTTTTTGGGTCTGCTAGACATGTCTTTCACATAGAAAACCTGAGCCACATCATTGGCTAGCACGAATGGTTCGTCTCTGTACGCAAGATTGTTTAGATCCACTGTTGTCATTCCGTACATCTTGTTTAACTCTACCCCGTGTAAAATGTATTTCCATTTATCTCGTACCCTTGGAAAGTACATATAGTTGTAGATGGTGCCCTGGCCAACAAGTGTAACTGTTCATCAACCTTGTCTTTATTTTCAAGATGTGCTCGCAACCAACCGTCGAACGTGGCCATGTGTGTACGTACAATCCAGTTGTCGGACTTCCCCGCGTGTAGAGAGCGTACAAAATTCTTGTGTTCATCGATATATGGGGCCACCAAGGTAGAACTTTGTAGAACTGTATAGTGTGTTGCAGTGAAAGAATGTCCATCCATACAAATTTTTGTTTTCTTTCCTAGTGTGCCTTTTCCACTAAGTCTACCCTCATGTCGTGATTGTGGAACACCTATCGGCTTAAGGTCATGAATAAAGTCAACACAGAACTCAATGACCTCCTCGTTACCGTAGCCGTTGGAGATGCTTCCTTCTGGCCTAGCACGGTTATGCACATATTTCTTTAAGACTGCCATGAACCTCTCAAATGGGAACATATTGTGCAGAAATACAGGACCGAGAACTTGAATCTCTTCGACTAGGTGAACCAGGAGATGCGTCATAACATCGAACAAGGATGGAGGGAACACCAACTCAAAACTGACAAGACACTGGACCACATCATTTTGCAACCCTGCTAGAATCGCCGGATCGATTACCTTTTGAGATATTGTATTGAGGAATGCACAAAGCTTCACAATGGGTACTCGAACATTTTCCGGTAGTAGCCCCCTCAGTGCAATCGGAAGCAATTGCGTCATAATCACGTGGCAATCATGAGACTTTAGGTTCTGAAATTTTTGGAGTCTCACGTTTACTATCCTCTTTATATTCGACGAGAACCCAGCCGTGACCTTGATACTGCTGAGGCATTCAAAGAATATTACTTTCTCTTGTTTGGTAAGAGCGTAGCTGGCAGGACCTTCGTAGTGTCCGGGACTTAGGCCGTCTCGTTCTTTCACACGTTTCTGGTCCTCCCGTGCTTCCTCTGTATCTTTTTTCTTCCCGTACACGCCCAAGTAGCCTAGCAGGTTCACGCAAACATTCTTCGTCACGTGCATCACGTCGATAGCAGATCTAACCTCTAGGACCTTCCAATATGGTAGCTCCCAAAATATAGATTTTTTTCTTCCACATGGGTGCGTGCCCGTTAGCGTCTTTCGGAACCTGTTGTCCTACAGGACCCTTTCCAAAGATTACTTTTAGATCCTTGACCATATCAAATATTTCTTCACCAGTACGGTTGACAGGCCTCCTACTGTGATCAGCCTCACCTTTAAAATGCTTGCCTTTCTTCCTTGCGGTATGCCTGATCGGAAGAAATCGACGATGCCCCAGATACACACACTTCTTACATTTATCCAAATATAAACATTCAGTCTCACCCAAACAGTGTGTGCATGCATTGTACCCCTTGGTCGACTGCCCTGAGAGGATAGCAAGAGCAGGCCAATCGTTAATTGTTACAAAAAGCAGAGCTCGTAGGTCAAATTCCTCATGTTTGTGCTCATCCCACACCCGTACACCTTCTTCCCGCCACAACTGTAAAAGTTCGTCAAATAATGGCCTGAGGTACACATCAAAGTCGTCGCCGGGTTGCTTCGGGCCTTGGATGAGCAATGGCATCATAATGAACTTTCGCTTCATGCACAACCAAGGAGGAAGGTTATAAATACATAGAGTCACAGGCCATGTGCTATGACTGCTGCTCTGCTCCCCAAACGGATTGAAACCGTCTGTACTTAGACCAAACCTTAAGTTCCTTGCGTCATCTTCAAATTCCGGGAACTCTCTCTCAATTTTTCTCCACTGCGACCCATCAGCGGGGTGTCTACACATCGCGTCTTTCTTACGGTCCTCTTTGTGCCATCGCAACAACTTGGCATGCTCTTTATTCGCGAACAGGCGTTTCAACCGTGGTATTATAGGAGCATACCACATCACCTTGGCAGGAACCCTCTTCCGGGGACGCTCACCCTCAACTTCACCAGGGTCATCTCGTCTGATCTTATACCGCAATGCAGTGCATACTGGACATGCATCCAAATTCTCATACTCACCGCGGTAGAGGATGCAGTCATTAGGGCAGGCATGTATCTTATGCACGTCTAATCCTAGAGGGCACACAACCTTCTTTGCTTCGTACGTGCTGTCGTTCAACTCGTTGACCTTTGGAAGCATCTTCCTAATTATCTACAGCAACTTTCCAAATCCCTTGTCACTCACACCACACTCTGCCTTCCACTGCAGTAATTCCAGTGTGGTACCTAGCTTTTTCTGACCATCTTCGCAACTTGGATACAACAATTTCTTGTGATCCTCTAACATCTGGTCGAACTTCAACCTCTCCTTTTCAGTTCCGCACTCTCTCTTTGCATCAGCAATGGCCCTACCAAGATCGTCAGTGGGCTCATCTGGTGCCTCTTCAGTTTCAGCTTCCCCCGTTGCAGAATCTCCGTACTCCGGGAACATAGGATAGTTGTCATCATCTTCCTCTTCTTCATTGTCTTCCTTCATAACACCTTTTTCTCCGTGCTTCGTCCAACAATTATAGCTGGGCATGAAACCATGCCGAATAAGATGACTTTGAAGGGTTCTCACGTTTGGGTGATCTGTCTTATTCTGACAGTTGACACATGGACAACACATGAAACCATTGGTACTGTGGGCCTGGGCTTTCTCTAGAAATTTCCTCAAACCTGTCATGTACTCGGCAGTGCGTCGGTCACCATACATCCATTGTCGGTCCATCTGCATTATATAATGAACTACATCAATAACCATTACAGAACATCGACAAATAAACACTGAACATGCACGGTATCAATTAATTACAAATGAAATGAGAGAAAAATTAACCTTGATCGAAAAGAAGAATAAACTTCTTTAAGTGTACATCAAATCATTTCGTGAACTCTCTCAGGCATTTCATCAAACACCTTGCATGCATACAAAAAAAAAACAGACTAGCACACACCCCCTCCTTCCATTTCAAAAAAAAAAGCCTCCAATGGTTTTGGGAGGGGGCTGCTGATCAGTATATATAGGCAACCCCCATTTGTCCCGGTTTCAGTCACAAACCGGGACAACAAGGAGGCCCATTTGTCCCGGTTTGTGACTGAAACCGGGACAGATGGAGGTTTTTTCATTTTTTTTATTTTCTTTTTCTGTTTTCTGTTTTAAATAACTTTTGCAAACTTTGGATTTTGGAAAACTATGAATATGAAAAATGTTTGAATTTGACTAACTAATACAAAACCATTTTATGTTCTCTGTTTTAAATAACTTTTGCAAACTTTGGAATTTGAAAACACTTTTGAAAACTTTAGATATATTTCGGTCAATACAAGAGAACACGCGCACACAGAATTTTTGCGTAACGGAATACATAGATAGTCTACTCATCAACGACATTAAGATGATCATACTCCGTATTATAGCCGCGTAGACTATCCCACTTCCGTGCAATCTCGAAGCCAAGGCGAGCGTCTAAAGCAGCATATACGACTTGATCGTTGCTCAATGGAACGTTGCCCCATCCGAAAATTAGGTATTCTTCTAACGTGTCTTCCTTGTCGTCGTCCGTGTTCTTCTTCTTGTATTTCTTCTTCTTCTCAAGATTTGTCCCAATGACCGCATTAGAGAGAGCATATAGACTAGGAGTAAAATTGCCGGTAGGGTTTCGGCGATCCCTCTGCAGGTCGATCGTGGACCGAATAATAATTCCGTAGTAGGCTAGCATCTTCATGTCATTATGGATTGCCGCGCCGTAGAATTTGATTGTCTCATCACCTAAGAAATCCACGAGGACCTGTGGCACCCGATCAGCTTTGCAAATTTGGAAGACAAGAGTCTCGGTCGCCACCGAGAGTTGAAGGACGGCGGCGCACTGCGGAGTATCCTTCCGTCGAGGGTCGGTGAACTCGCAATCGAGTCAAACGGCTTTGATCGGAGCGGCGTCGAGGAAGTAGTTCTTCACGTCGCGGATCCACTTCTCCACGCGCCATGCACGAAGGGTGACCCACACCTTGAACCGCATGCCTCCCTTCTTGTAGTAGTACAACTCGGACCGAGGTGGACGCGCAAGTGGCTCCATAGGACCGGAGAAAAGAGAGGAGAGATGGTGTGTGAAGGAGCCGGAGAGATGGTGTGTGGAGGAGTCGTACTGTGCAGTGCATTTTATAGCGCCGGAGAGGAAGAAGAATCGCCGGTGGAGAGCAGAGGAATTAATCGTCGGAGGGCAGAGGAATCGCCGGCGGCGCCGTATTTCCGCTCGTCTTCCGTGCGCGTCGAAAAAACGCGGCGATGGCTCGGCTTCCGTGACATTTGTCCCGGTTCGTGACTGGAACCGGGACAAATGGGTGTCGCCTGAAGCGCTTGGCGGGTGCTACCTCATTTGTCCCAGTTCGTGGCTGGAACCGGGACAAATGGGTGTCGCCTGGAGCGCTCGGCGGGTTTTATGCCCAATTTGTGCATGTTAGCTAGGCCATCTCTAGTGGTGGTAAAGTAGTTGGTTGATATGCTTCCAGTGGTTATGTTGTTTCTTAGAAAAGAAAATTTTATTACTCCCCACCTCTTATCGAGTGACGCGAAAAGTAATTAGAGATTAAGCCAGCTAGCTAATGGTGGTTCAGTGAAACTATACCGCGCGGATATTGCGGTTTCCTTTTATGTTCAGATGACATTGCAAATTTCATTGTGCTGATTTAGTGCAAAATCAGTGCGAAA
Organism: Poa annua; assembly: GCA_026929855.1. Lineage (NCBI taxonomy): Eukaryota > Viridiplantae > Streptophyta > Magnoliopsida > Poales > Poaceae > Poa > Poa annua. The sequence goes on from CM049428.1 coordinate 14,894,478, forward strand.
ATCACCGAATGGGTTTGGTCCTGCGCCCAAACAAAATTATAAATGTTTGACGAATGTTTCGTGGTAAGACAATAAAGATTGCCGTTGTTTGAAAACTAAGAACAGTAAAGAAAACAATTGCAAAATACACAGACAGCTTACAAAAATACAATTGTAAGAAACGACTAAAAATACATAAGTACTTGTTTGGTTCGAATGAATTCCAAAATGTTAGTTGGCAAAATATTAAAGTAGAATGTTATGACAATGTTGAATCGTGCACGAATTAAAAACCCATGAATTTGTGATTTGTGTCGTTTGGTTGCGCCGCGGGAAAGACACATGGATTTTCCGAAGGGTTATCTCTACAGTGCATGCAGCATTGAGACATATTCATGAGTCTACTTGACACATCTGCTGACCGGGAAAAATAGCTGAGGTAGTACTCCTTGCATGCAATTAATTATTTTATTATAAAAAATCACAAGATGTGTATAACCTGAACCAGCCAGCTAATCAATCCTAACGAATCCATCCGACCGGATGTCTAACTAGCCGATCAATCGGCAAAATATCACATGCTGCATGTGACCTAGGAAAAACGTTCAGACTAGTCACAATGGTGAGTAAGTAGTAACATACATGTTTTATAAGTCTATGTTACTATCTCCATAATAGTAGTAATATATGTATGTTGTCATGCAATGCATTATTAATTAGGTTGTAAACACATATTGTTTTGAAATATATGATGTTATGGTAACACAGTTAGTTACTCCATTTGTCTCTCTCTTAATTAATTAATTACTTGTCACATCATCTTTTTTGCCTATATGACACATATGTTACTCTAATGTTACTATGGATTGTGACTTGTCTCAATGTACAAATTTGTAACGTGATAGTTACAAGAAAAAAGCTTCTAGATCGTGTGGCCAAGAGTAAGAGTAGCATATGGACCCTTTTTTTTAAAAAAACTTATCGGTAAGAAATTTCTTTTTCTTATTTTTACCCATGTTTATCTATTTGGTCAAAGTTGATTTTCGTAAAGTTTGACCAAAAATATAGCAACAAATACAAATATTTGTCGCATCTACGACGCGGACTTCGGGGAGTGGGTGAACTCCCCCATTTATTTTTTTCAGTAATACAGGAGGCGCGTGGTTCTCTCATCGGTCAACATCGATGGACACGAAACGACCTTTCTCACATATACGGGAACGAAGAACACACACAATTTTATCCAAATTCAGGCCATCCGTGTTGGATATAATACCCTATGTCCTGCTTGTGTGAGGATTATGGTGTCTTTGAGTACAAATGGTGTTGCTCTATATCTACCACGGGCGGGTTGCCGGACTTCTTCCTCCTCAACCTTCTCCGGTCTTGCCAGCCTACCAACTAACCATCCCTTGCTCACGAAGCTGAGTCTTCCTTTTATATCACAAGGGGATCATACATTTCCGACGCGTTTACCCGCCACATATCCTCCAGGCCACTGCTTCTTGACAGGTGGTGAAGTTTCCCTCTTGTCACGACAAGAGCGCGCCACCTCACGCGTCGGCCTCCCCCTGAGGCCGGGGTGTGACTAAGCAGTCTTCATGTCGGGGCGATGACTTGCCCTGGTCAAAGATCTCACCGTCTCGTTCTCCCGGAAGGGAGAAGTCTTACCGGACCTTGGTGCCCGCGTGACGATAAGTCTGGTACCTCCGGTTGGCGGGGTACCGACTGTATTCTTAAATATGTTTGCATAATATGAAAAATATCATTTATGATGATTCTAATAATGATGATTTTCTATTTTTTATATTAATATTTTCCTATCTATTTGTTAAAAATTATAAAGTTTGATTTTGACTAAATTTACAACACAACGTTTTTGTGAACATGAGTCCGCATAAAGAAAATTGTATTTGACTACCATCATACTTAACCAAAGTAGTCACAAAACGTTTGAAGGGGTTTGGAGTCACGGATTTTTGAAATTAATGAAGTCACGACATTATCGCACTTCACACATGATTCTATTATTTAATACACATAAATGACATCTTTATTCGACCACCATGAGACAAACACTCTACGGACTCGTGGAATTTGAATATTGATGAAAACATTACTCGCACTATTAACGAGAGCGTCACTCGCAATAAGTAAATTATTGATAAACACAAGGTTGAATAAGCACTTCTCACGAGGATGTGACTTAATGGGACACAAAGCCTAATCTTTCAAAATTGATGTAGAGACAACATTAGTTGACACACTATCAACAAGAATGTGCCTCACATTTTTATGAAATAATTTGACCTATCTAGCCACGCATTCTCGCCCGATATGTTTCATACTCAGTATCCGAGCACGGTGTGCCAATAATAATTTTATTCGAGGAACTGAAAAGCGTACACTTAATTGTTATTAATTGCATCGTGGACTATAAAATTGATGAGTGATTAAATATTCTTGAACTATGCTATCTAAGCCAAACAATCAGTTTACATAACATAAAAGATGCATTTGTCTTGGTGCGTAAAACCATTGAATTAAGATTAAAAAATTAAGAGTATGGTGAATTTAGATTCAAACTTCTCTAGTTTTTAAAACTGATGTATAAACATATTAACGAATATGCCTAGAACAAAACATATTTCCCTTAACGACATATTCATATACTCACTCCGTCCCACGAAATAAGTGTCTCAAGTTTGCTCAAAAGTGAATTTATCTAGACATGTTTCATATATAGATACATCCACTTCTATACAAACTTGAGACACTTATTTTTGGTTGGAGGGAGTAACAAATAATAGCCAAAGTTTTACCATGTAAACTTGAGAACTTTGTAAACCGTTGCACACTGTGACATGGAGTGGGTAAGTGAGAGTAAGAAACATAAAAAAGAAGATAATTCTCAATAATTAATGTGATTTACCTATTAAGTAGGATAAATCTTTTTGTCTAAATCTAACGGCCTTTATCAAAGATAACTAGCCTAGCGTACTGATCCAACATCATGTAAAAATTATAGTTCAATTTGCGATATACAATATCACTTACAAGGCAGCTTCAAATGGCATGATGATCACTTCAACATAAATTTCAGTGTAATTTTTTTTACTCTCATATGTGGTATATTGTGTAATGAAACTTTTGATTAAGTTGTTGAATAATATTTTATATTGTGACATAATTGAAAATAATGTGATTGATATCACTGACACCATATTTTTAGTTCTTGAACACTCAACCAACTATAGACGACGCCCTCACATTTGTGAGGGTTACCATACTAGTTTATAGAAAATCATACAAATCGGTCTATTTTGAGGTTTGGGGTAGGGCTTGTTTGATTCATAGGATATGAAAGATATAGAAATCAGAAAAGTATAGGATTGCTATGTCATGCACACTTCAATCCTATAGGATTGGGTGTGTATTAAAGTTTGTTTGATTCGACCAAAGAAATTGTAAAAAGAGTTTGGAGTCGATGCTAGAATTTCTACAGAGAGTAGTACAATATTCCTATGGGAAAAAATTCTATAGTAACTAATCCTATAAATCAAACCACTAGCAAAGGAAAAATTCCTATGATATAACATCCTATAAAAATCATACAAAATTCTTTTGAATCAAATAAGCCCTTCAGAGTTGCAGTGGAGATGCTCTTACACGGGACAGGGGAAAATAAAAAACGGAGCAAGTCAAAGAGCGAAAAATCAGACAGTGCCCCGAGACCAAAGTACCAACGAACGTCCAATCGAACAGCGCCTGAATTAATAGAGCCATCTACTCCTAGGACGCTTGCTGAACGCAAATGCACGAACCGAACCAAAACACAGTATGCACATACACACAACGCGCAAGAGCGGGCGGACGACGACGGACGCGCTGTTTGCGTGAGTACTCTGCTGTTGTGCGATCGGAGATGTTGTGCAGGTAGGTAACAGCTAACAGGGCTTGCTGCCTATTTCGGCGGTGGTGAGCAGACGACCGGGTTGGAATGACGGGCAATGTGAGGGCTCGGAACTCACGCTTAGCACTCAAACCGCGAAACCTTAAGTTTAATAAATGTCTATTTTTTGTGCGGAAACGAGCGACATCATAGCAGTACACGTAAAACAAAAACTTAAAACAGAATATTACCTAGAATATCTCTTCGTCATCTTCTTCCTCCGTCAGTGAACCACCTGAGCTTTCCATTCGCCGTCGATCAGCCGGATGGAGAGCAGCTACGGACGGAGAGCCGGTAGTCGGAGAGTAGCTACAGCAGCACGCACGCACCGACGGATAGAGAGCCGGTGGCCGGCCAGCCAGAGAGCAGCAACGTAGCAAGCACGCACGTACCGACCGACGGAGACCCGGTGGCCGCCGGCCGGCCGTCCGGAAAGCACCAACGGCAGCACGCACGCACGCACGCAGCGGATGGAGAGCCGGTGGCCGGCCGGCCGGAGAGCACCAACGACAGCACAGAGTAAAGCTGGTTTGACCAATTTTAAGAGTTTTATCCGGGTTTTTTTTGCAACAAAAACAGGAAACTCCGATTTTTAAGAATTTGACCGCTTTTGAGTGTTCTGTTAGAAATGCTCTAAGACCGAGTTGGAGTAGGTTGACATTTAATTACTTGGATGCAGCTCACAAATGCAGTACCAGGCGTGGAAAAGAATTGGCAGGTTTGATGTGCATTGATATACGACCATTGTTAGACAATTAGATCTATTTTCTGTATTCTTACAGATGAGAAGATGAGAAGGCGATATTGACATAAAAAAATCCGGTGGGAGCCGCCGCTCCGACATCCACATCGACCGTAAGGCCGCGCGCCAAAACAAGTCGACGATCATAATGCATATCGCTCTAGCAATTATAGCCGACACTTACACGACGAAAGTAACCTCAATGTAAGGAGAAATCCTAGAGCTGTCGCTCCGACACCGACCCCTAAAAGGTCAACAAAGTCAAAACACCGCAGTCACCTATTCCTGTGTGGGATCTAGGGTTTCCCCAAAAACCCTGAGATGGAAAAGTGAAACCAACACCACCATAATGAAGGAGCATCATCGTCGGGACGCCCTCCATGGCCAATTGTAGCCCCGCCTGCTTACACGTTCTTGTCTCAATCAGAACAAACATTAGGCAGCAGCAAGGTGCACCCATGGCGGATCTTTAAAAAAAAATCATGGACGGGCTAACTATAAGAAAACAAAAAATGCTCTAAACCATTCCCATGCCCCCCTGATCTTTTTTAACTTCAAATGTCATTGTGATCTCGTTTTCTTTTTAGGACAGGCTCGATTCATCTATGTGTGGTCTTTCCCATGGCTAATGATCACTAGTAGAAAAAAGGGTACTGCTGGCGAGCTCTTTTTGCCTAGCGCTGGCGAACAGCTGTCCGTCAGCAGAGGTACGCCAGTGGTAACATTTACCGCTGACGAACAAGTGCTCGCCAGCGGTAGAAGCGGCCACCGCTGGCGAACGGCGGCTATGTTCGCCAGCGGCAGTAGGGCACAACACTGGCGAACAAGCCATGTTCACCAGCGGTTCTGCATCCGCTTGCCAGCGCTGGTCCCTGCGGGGTAGGGGCTCGTTCGCCAGTGCTACATTTTCTGTTCGATAGCGGTACAATTTCCGAATTAAATATTTTAATTTAAAATATTGCATTATAAGATTATATATATATATATATATATAATAGAAATGCATTACAGAATTTCAGAAAGTTAAAAGTGTATAGAATTACAGAAAGTTACAATTTGACAATGGCCAAATATAGATTCACATATGCATTACAAACATGTTCATGGCATTATAAAAATGTTTTTCATCATACACAAGCATCGGAATTAAGTCATAAGTTCTCCAAAACAAGTAGACGCTAAGTTACAATCACATAGTCATGACGGGTAATGAAGTCTTCATTCATCTGGTTCTAGCTTCCGGTTCCAAGCTTCTAGCTTCATGTCCTTCTCGTTGCTCTCGACTCCTTCATCTCTATACACAACACACACATATATATATATATATATATATATATATATATATAGTGTTAGAACATAGAAATGAAATTATCGACATATTGAAAACATAATGTAAACTAAATCATTTTAGTGTGTCTAGACACACGATTGTGTCACACACACCATCAAATCTAGGCCTTCTCCTTGGGTTTCGGCGGGAAAGGGCGACAACCTTCTAACGAGTTGAAGGGTCTGTAGTCACCCTGCTGTTGTATGAGCGTTTCAATCGCAGTGTTAGAAGTTGGTTTCCTGTTGAGGTGGAATATCCCGCCTCCGCGGGAGACATCCCTACATATTATTCGCGCAAGCTCCTGCTGGATGCGTCCGAACTCTTTTCGGATAGTGGCATCAGAGGCATTCGCCATGTCCAGGGCCCATTTATCACAAGCGCTTGGATATCGTAGACATTCCTCGTCCATGAGGTACTCGCGCATTTAAAGGATGAGGTAACAAGCGTCCCTCATACTACCTTGCGCCTTCTTGATGCAAGGGAACTCGAGCCTGTGGCGGAATGCATTATTTCCTCGCCTTATGTTGGGCCTTGTGACGTTGCCTCCCTGGTAGACGAAGCCATTGAGAGCATCATCGAGAACCATCTTGATGTGGGTGTAGTCCTTCTTCTTCTCATGACTCCCCGCGTCAAGAAAAAGCGAAGATGCAAGTTTAGGGTATAAGACGATGAGGGTGACGTATTTGTTTATGTGCAAAACATTTCGGAGAGACAATTAAACATTTGTGCATTGAAATGGAATGATAGATATGACCGAAAGATAGCTGATGACTTACTCGGGAAAGTAAGGCAATAGAAAGGTGTCCTTCTTGTCATTCTTCAAGAAGCAAGATTCTAAGAATTCAGTTGCTTGTCTCCGACCGTCAGGGCTTTGCAACCATCCTTCGAGCATGTAGAAGGGGTCAATTACAGAGGTGTTGGGGGTATTCTCTCTAAGGATCTGATGCTCCATACTGAGCGCCATAAGGCGAAACAAGCTTGGGCTGAGCGCATTCATATGGAGCATGTCGAAGATGTCATCAAATCTGATGAAGAGCATATGACCGGGATCTTTGTCGACAAAGTTGCAACGTTTTGATACCTTTCCCATGAAAAGCGGGAATGTCGGATTACTATCCTTGAGAAGATTTTCCTCCAAATATAGAACATTGTCATGTAGGTTCTGCATATCCGCATTCACGATCTTGAGAATCTTGGGCGGCAGCATTGGTTTACCGAGCTCATGTATGAAATGCCAGTTCTGAATGGTTATCTCGTCATGAACCCAGTGCGGCTTGACCTTAGACCCCGGCTCTTGCTGGCTCATGAACTCAATAGGAACTAATTTCTTAGTTCTTTTTTGCACCTTCTTAGGACCCTTTGGCTCTAACACCTCCTTAACCGCATCACGGACTACGTCCTGGCTGAGACCATCTTGATCGGGAGCTTCAGGTGTTGGTTGAGAGTTGAAAAGACGCTTAGAGACGCCGGTTATGTCAGCCCCGTCGGGTCTCGTCATTTCATCACGGCGGTCTTGTGTATTCTCATTATTATGAAAGAATGTCGTCTCATGATCGTTATCAACGAAATAATTATAGGGGTTGTGATTGTCATCTCCGTCGCTCTCGGGGTCTGCAGGTGGAGTTGGCTGTGGGGTGGTCGTAGGACGAGCGTCCAAACGAATAAGTGATTTTGGACATGTCATTGCCCACCCCAAGCAATCGCCAAGGGTAAATTTTGAATCGACATCCGCGGATTGATTGGGAGGATCCAAATGAGCGCAACCCGGGAACACCCGAACCAAGGAAATCTTGAACAAATGATGAGGCAAAGGCCTTGTGTGACACGCGCGGTTAAGCGGTGCAACAATGTTAGCCTTTGCTACATCCTTGAGCTCATTGTCCACCATGGGCAGTAATGTGCATCCCACCTCGTTGGCATGCAGAAACATATATGTGGTAGGCGTTAGAGAGGATGAGAACAATGAAGAAATTAATGACTTGTCGGTGTGCAAGTAATTACCGTGAGGGCGTTGAGATCTTCTAATGGCGATGGACCGCGGACGGCCATCGGTGTGCACGTGATGGAAGGGCTGCTACGAGGCACGCTGCTGACCTGTGATGGTCCATGTGTAGGGTTGGCAGATGGCGTATGGTCAAGATTAGGGTTGGCGACCACGTTTTGCACAACAGGTTGAACATTGATCGAGTTGTTGGAGCCTAAGCTGATCATGGGGAACGGTCCTTGTCTGCCTCCCTCAAACCAATTTTCGATAGTCTCACAGAGGGTAGGAAGGAGGGCGTTGATCGTCTTGGCCACGGTGTCCTGGACTTGCACCAGAATGTTATCTTTGACGGTCGCCAACTCCTTCCTGAGAGATGCTTCCACGCTGCTCTTCCTCTCCTTTCGCTCCTCCTTAGTCTCGGGGTAGTAGAAGGCATGTTTGTGGCCACTGCCGGCCCCCACCACACGGCCATGATGCGGGCCTTTATTCGGCGACACATTCTTTACCGTGTTATACGCCCGGTGGAAAGGATTGTCCCATGGGCCAAGGACCTGTGTTGAGGAGCCTTCCGACTGAGCTTGTGCATGAGCTTGTTGTTCATCCGCAAGCTTCTGTTGAAGTTCCTCCACCTTCGCATTGGTGACAAGTTGACCGGATTTGGGGTCTTTCTTGTAGCGGGCCCTGATACATTTTCTTGCTTGCGGGTCTTCGAACACATCATACGGGTTTGTTCCTACCCTTTCTGTGTCCTCCTTTTCCCAAATGGGTTCTTTTCCCGAGTAGTTGCGGCTTCTGAGACTGTGGGAAGCTATGTTCTTACCATGCATATTCTTGCCCCATTCCCGAAGCGCTATCTTTGAAATGAGCTTCTCATTGGCGAGAAAATCATTGTAGTGATCCTCAGAAATTCACGACCACTTCTTATGTATCTCCTCGAAAACGGCATCTTCAGAGATTTTCTCCCGCACACTCGATCTCCAAGTGGAGAAGGCTTTGGTGAACTTGCCAAGAGCGAATAAGTTTACAATGTTCTTCCGGGGATGCACGCTTTCGTACTCGGTAGGGAACTTGTAGCGTGCATGAAGCTTCTCGATGAGAAGCAAGGTCGTAGCAGAATTCCCTTTATCCCTAATGCCTTCGGTGTTGAGGTTGCCAAAGGTTCGAACAATGCATCACAAGGTGTTTCCCTACCTGATGTCTACGCATGCTTCTATTATTGTAGACAGTGTTGGGCCTCCAAGAGCATAGGTTTGTAGAACAACAACAAGTTTCCCTTAAGTGGATCACCAAAGATATATCGAACTCAGAGAGGTAGAGGTCAAAGATAACCCTCTCAAAAACCCTACAATTAAGATACGAGAAGTCTCTTGTGTCCCCAATACACCCAATACACTTGTTAGATGTATAGGTGCACTAGTTATGCGAAGAGATAGTGAAAGTGCATTCTATGTACTCCCAGGTTTTGGTGACTAATGACAACACAAAAAGTATTCTAATGTTTGTGATGAAGCATGCAGGCTCTTTTACAGGTCGACTGATAAAGAGGAACACTTAGTTTGCCTAAATGTCATTTCAACTACACTTGGTATTTGTTCAGGAATTCAGTCAGGAGATTTCCGGGGCTCGGAGATTTCCGGTCCACAGACCGGAGATTTCCGAGCCGTCCTTATTTTTCACTAAGTCTGAATTGAAATGCGTACTGACTCCAACTCAAGCTGAGCCGGAAATCCTCCCGGAGATTTCCGGCGCTCGGAGATTTCCGAGCCCAGTCCGGAGATCTCCGAGTGACAGAGGAATTTCGACCAAGTCCAGAACTCAAATTGCGTACTGACTCCAAAACAATTTGAGCCGGAAATCCTCCCGGAGATTTCCGGCGCTCGGATATTTCCGAGCCCCAATCCGGAGATCTCCGAGTGACAGAGGATTTTCGACCAAGTCAAGAAGCCCAACCAGTACTGATCCAGTTTCTTGCTCAGCCGGAAATTGCACCGGAAATTTCCGGGGTCCGGAGATCTCCGGTCCTCAACCCGGAGATTTCCGGGCTGGCGGCTGTGCAACGGGCAGATTTTGGGGAGGGGTATAAATACCTCTCCACCTACCTCCAGCATTCTGGGCTTCCAGATTTTCTCTCTCCTCCATTGGTGCTGAAGCTCGTTTCTCCCGGATCTCCCAATCTAGCCACTCAAATCCGTTGATACTTGGGGATCTGAGGGAGAAGCCACCGATCTACATCTCCACCGAAGCGATTTGACTTTCCCCCTCTATTTCTTGAGGGGCAACGAATCTAGGGTTCCTTTGTGGATAGCTAGGTTCAACCTTGTGTATTTTGATCCTTTGTGGATTCCTTTGTGGAAGTGACCTGTTGTGGTCGTTGTGAGAGCCCCCAATTCAGTTGTGGGTGTGTGCCTCACGATTTTGTACGGGACCTTCTCCGCCCTTAAAGGAGTCCTTAGTGGAAGTGTGGATTCGCACCTTTGTGGTCGAATTCACAGGAGAATAGGGTGAGGCCTTTGTGGCGTTGAGAAAACCTTTGTGGTAGCTCACACCTCTCCAACGAGACGTACACCTATGTGGTGGAACTCGGGATAAAATCTTGGTCTTCGAGTTCCTACGGTTGGTTCGTTCCACTCTCCTTTACCGCTTCTTTATTTCCTGTACTTGCTTAGCTTCCTTGTAGTTTGTCACTTGTGTCATCTAGTTGCACATCTAGACAACTTACTTTCTGCTAGCCTAAAACTGAAAAAGACATAAAAATTGGTCACCACCTATTCACCCCCCCCCCCTCTAGGTGGTCAACTGCCGTTCAATTGGTATCAGAGCCAAGTTGTCTCTTAAAAGCTTCACCGCTTGAGACCAACCTTGGACAATGCAAGTTGACCCAAAAGAGGGTTCTGAAACGGACGCCGCGACTTTGGCGGCAATGCAAGAGAAAGGTGCCACTATGGCCGATATCAACTCTTTGGAAACAAAGTTGACATCGTCCATACAAACCGAGTTCAAAAAGTTTCATGATATGCTTGAGTCTCTCAAGACATCTAAAGAAACCTCTCTTGCATTGCCCTCAAAGCCTCCGGTGCTTCCGGGCATTACTCTTGATGTGGACCCCGAATTGATAAAGGGAAAGCAATTGCCTTTGGACGGGAAGGGTGATGCTAGTAGTTCCTCAACCCATCAAAACACTCCATCATCCAATGATGAAGTGCCTAAAGGCTACAACGCCACTCCTCCCCCATCCCAATACCATACCCCCGATCCCATTATTCCTCACCCGCAAGTTTCTCATAGGGGTGATCCCCCGTTGCTTAAAGACTATACCTTTTCTCAATGGCAATACATGATGAAGTCTCATGTTTGTAGCTCTTCAATCGAGTTGTGGCACATCATTCAAGTTGGATACAAGCCGCATGATCCGACCAACCTAACAAGAAGAGAAGTGGTGGAGGCTCAACTTGATGCCACCGCTCTCTACATGATCCAAAAGGCGGTTGGGAACAAGGACATGGCTCGCATTCAACATCTCACCACCGCCAAGGAGACATGGGATGGTCTATCCGAGTTGTTCGTTGGAAATGATAGCATGAGAAGGAACCGCTATGACTCTTTGAGCAATGAAGCCGAGGGCTTTTTCAAGCTTGATGGTGAAGACCATGAGATGATGTATCAAAGATTGGTGACCATAGCCACAAGCTTTCGAGAAGTGGGTGCCTCTCATATTGATGATGCTTGGATCAAAAGGAAGTATGTTAGCTCTATGATGGCTTGTGAGCCTACCGACGTCAAGAGTCTTCAAGGAAGACACAACTATCATCTCATGACATCTAATGAGGTTATGCAAGAGATGGCCGCATACAAGGTGGCCACTAAGAATGCTCAAGATGCAAGGGCAAGGGCTCTTGGAATGCAAAGAGTGAAGGGAATATGCCCTAGAGGCACTTAATAAACATAGTTTATTGGCAATATCCCAATCGTTCATTATATGTTTTATACCATGCTATAACTGTATTAAGCGGAAACATTAATACAGGTGTGGTAGATAAACAACCAGGTCCCTAGTAGCCTCTACTAAGACTAGTTTCATTGCGCGATTGATGATCGAGGTTTTCCGATCATAGGGCATGGCGCCAGTCGGCAACGGAAGTCATATCGTTAGGAGTAACGATGTGATGGACATACCCAGTATTTATAGGACATAGTCGTTACGCCTTAAGACCGTGAGATCAACTCTTATTGGTATTCCTGGAAGATACTTTGATCGCACCAAACGTCGTATCTTATTTAGTATGACAATAACGGTGATACTTTTGGGTATCGGAAAGGAGTAGTTGAGACGAGGGGTCAACAGCGGGATTTGTCAGTCCGCATAGCCGGATAGATACTCTAGGGCCCACTCGGTGAGATTATGTCAAATGAGTTTGCAAACATGTGACTAGGTCACCAGCTGACATAATATCATAGACGAGTAGAAGATAGCGATGTCGGTAACGAGATCATGCTAGGTATGGAGATATCTGAGAATGATGCTCGGACACGCTAAGTATCACCATGACAAAGGGTTTAAGACTATACGTCCAGGTTTGATAGATGAAAGTCATTCGTTATATCTCAGGGGTTAATTCATGGGGTCCAGGCCTACGAGTTAGTCGTTGATCATTGAGGAGTCTTGATCATACCTGATATTATATCGAACCGCTAGGGTAACACACTTAAGGGGTTTCGACAAGACAACCGGAAAGGAAAGAGATCACCGGGAACGTCCCGGGAGGGGTCCGATGGAGATCGGGCAGCGCCGAAAGAGTTTTCGGAGCTAGGAAAAATTATATATATTATGTTTGATATTAATTAGTATAATTAATATGCAAATATGATTTTATATATTTATTTTCGAATTTATTTAGGCTGATTTCCCTAAATGGGCCTTCTGGTCGAAAGAAGGCCCATGGGGGGGAAAACCCTCAAGGGAATTTTGTGGGGGAGGCTTGGCCGGCCTAGGTGGGCCAAATGGGGCCCACCTAGGGCCGGCGCACCAGACTTGGCCGAACCAGGCATGTGGGATAGTCCCACATTGCCTGGCTGGCAAGGTTGGCTCCCCCTGGGAGCCTATATAAGAAGGGGCACCCCTGGCCTTTTAATTCACCAATTAATTCCCAATTTCTCTCTCGATCTCGTGGTTCCCTTGTCGGAGCCGCGCCGAGTAGAGGAGGGGGATCTCTTCCACCATAGCCCGCTGCCGCGCTGCTGGTGTTCCGGTCCAAGTCTTCCGCTGCTCGTCCTGGACTGGAGCTTCGGAGGCCGTCGTCTCCACCGTATGTGTGCGACTCCCTGCGAGGTGCTGCGCTAGCGGTACTCGGAGGCCTACTTCCTCCACCCGACCTCGGGGTCATCTTCGTCGTCTTCGTCGCGCCGAGTTCTCCGCGACCTAGAGGTCGGCTACGGCGTCTTCGTCGTCAACGCTTGTGCGGGAGCGTAATCCCCGCTATTCGGTCTACGAGGGTATGTATTCCGATCTCCGCCGTACTTCTATATCTGCATAGAATAGATCTTGGCATGCTTTTAGGATATCGTTGGTAGGAAAATTTTTGTTTTCTGCACACGATCCCCTTCAAAGAGGCACAACCAACCTTGCTTTGAAGGCTACCGTTGAGGAAGACAACGATGATGATGATCTTGGAAGCTTTGCCGCCATGTCCGAGGAAGCACTCAATATTGCTTACAATGACCATCTCGCTCTTGCGGCTCGCACCTTTTGGAACAATCCCTCAAGAGGCAAGATGCGTTTTGACAAGAATGCACCTCAAGCCGATAGGGTCTCACCCTCCAAGTCAAGGACATGTTACAATTGTCAAGACAAGTTCCATTTCGTTGCCGAGTTCCCTTATGAGAAAAGAGAAGAGCATGGTGGACGTCTAGTGCTCAAGGACAAAACCAAGATGCCTCCCAAGAAGGCCTATGGAAAGAAGAGGCCTTTTAACAAGAAGCCTCGCATCATGTTGTTGACTCAAGAGGAGTATCCCACCGATGATGAAGAGTCGGAGGAAGAAACCCCAAATGAAGTGGCGGCCCTTGCCACCATCTCGACAACTACCATCTCTCCATCAACGACAAGAACTCCTTCAACTACGACAAGCTCTTCATCGTCTCTATTCACATCGCCTAATAAGAACTCCATCACCAAGAGCTCAAAGTGTCTTATGGCAAAGGCATCAGAGGTACCTTCATCCTCCTCCTCTCTCATGAATGAAATGAATGAGCTTGATGATGCCTCTAGCTTTCAAATCAAGCAAGAGCTTGTGGCGTTCGACTCCTTTATCACTAACTTGCAAGGTGATAGCAAGAAACATGTTGGTGCCCTCATGGTTCGAATTGGTGAGCTAGAGCATCTCAATGAAGAGAAGGGTAAGATAGAAACAGAAGACGCTATTTCTCTATCTTATTTGAAGTCCTCTCTTGAGGAGATTGAAGAGTCTCATGCTCGTCTTGAGGAGCAACTTGAAACTATTTAGGAAACTCATAACTCCTCACATGCTAAGTTCATTAAGGATCGTGATATGTACTTTGCTAAATTCAAGGTGGCTCAACAAGATAAAGCCGAGTTTGCGGTTGGGCATGTTTGACTCATTGAGGACATGGAGAAGCTCGTCATAGCTCACAAAGCTTTGGAGAGTGAACATGCTCTTCTAAAAGAGTCGTATGCCCAACTTCAAACTCGGCTAACTAACCTTGATTCTCTTAGCATCTCTACCTCTAAGTGTTCTTGTGATAATGCTAATCTTGTGAAGGAGAATGCTAGGTTGAAGAGTGAGATGACTAAGGCCTCCACATCCAAGATCATCCTTCTTAAAGGTAAACAAGTTGTTGAGACTCCCATCGTGGAGCCTCACACTCGACAAGGAAAGGAAGGTCTTGGATATGTGCCTCCCATCAAGATGAATGCCAAGAAGGGCATTCCCAAGAGCATCAACCCCACCCAAGCCAAGAAGGCCGACTCCATTCAATCCAAGGAAGGTCTTGCGAGTAGGAATGTCACAAGGGGCAAGCCTACTCGTAAAGATCACGACGGGGACAACAACCCTAACTATGCTTTATATGTCGATTATTATGGGAATGTTTGTGCTTGTTACATTGGACCCTACTATGGTTTTATTTCATATGCTATTTGGGTTCCTAAATCTCTTGTCACTAACCATAAAGCACCCATTGTGAAGCAATGGGTTGCTAAATGCAAGAATTAATCTCTTGTAGGATCTTGCTCCCGGTGGTTCAAAATGGATAATTGATAGTGGATTTACAAGTCATATGACTGGGAGCAAAGAACTTTTTACGGAGTTGAAACCTAATGAAGATCAAGTAACCGTAACTTTTGGTGACTTATCAAGGTCTAAGGTAACCGGGTTTGGCAAAGTGGTAGTTGCCTCCGACATTTCTCTAGTCAATGTCATGCTTGTTGAATCTCTTGGCTATAATTTGTTATCGGTTCGTGCCTTAACAAAGATGGAGATCTCTCCCTTCTTTGATAAGGACATTGTGGTCCTCTTGTGGAGCAAGTCTCTAAGAGTGGCTTTCGTGGGACACGTGGAGCATGAGCTCTATGTGGTGGACTTCTCCGGAGCCACCACTTCTCAAGCCATGTGTCTCTTCGTAAAAGCCGACGTGGGTTGGCTTTGGCATCGCCCACTAGCTCACGTAAATATGCGTACTTTGCAAAGTCTTCACAAGGGTGGCCACATTCTTGGACTAAAAGATCATGTTTCCTTTTCAAGGGATCGAATTTGTAGAGCTTGTGTGGAAGGCAAGATGCATGACATTCCTCATCCAAGCAAGACCATCATATCGTCATCCCGAATTTTGGAGCTCCTTCATGTTGATCTATTTGGACCAATTCCGGAGATAAGTCTTGGTGGCAAGAAATATTGCCTCGTGATTGTTGATGACTATTCAAGGTATACTTGGGTCTATTTCTTCAAGACCAAGGATGAAACTCAACAAGTCTTCATTGACTTCTCAAAGGAAGTTCAACGCCAATATGACCTTCCCATTTTGGTTATTCGGAGTGACAATGGGTCGGAATTCAAGAACTACACTCTTAACGACTTTCTTAGTGAAGAAGGCATTCGTCATCAATATTCCGCTGCTTACACTCCTCAACAAAATGGCGTTGCCGAAAGAAAGAACCGGACTCTCATCGACATGGCGAGATCTATCTTGGCGGAGTTCAAGTCTCCCATCAACTTTTGGGCGGAGGCTATTTCCACCGCATGTCACTCATCTAACCGCCTCTACTTCCGCAAGGGTTTGAAGAAGACTCCATATGAGATCCTCACCGGCAATAAACCCAACATTGGCTACTTCCGAGTGTTTGGATGTAAGTGCTATTATTCGTCAAGGGTGTCCCGTTGGGTAAGTTTCACTCTAAGTCTCTTGAGGGGATCTTTGTCGGTTATGGTAGCGAGTCCCACACTTATAGAGTCTTTGATAAATCCTCCCAGATTATCA
The DNA here is from genome assembly GCA_026929855.1 of Poa annua. Classification (NCBI taxonomy): domain Eukaryota; kingdom Viridiplantae; phylum Streptophyta; class Magnoliopsida; order Poales; family Poaceae; genus Poa; species Poa annua. Next base: position 14,910,955 of record CM049428.1, read on the forward strand.
TAGAGTCTTGTAGTCTGGAATTCGATGAAAATGATGGCTCCCAAGTGGTGCAAGTTGGTGTTTGTGATGTAGGTGATGAACAACCTTTTGATGCTATTAAGAAGATGGGGTGGGCTTTCTACGCCCAATTGAAGTCCATAAAGAAGTTGTTCAAGATGACTCAAGTTCTCCCATCAAGGAAACCTCACCATCACAAGAACCACAAGGTGGCTCACCCATAGAAAATGATGATTCCCTTCAAGAACAATCTCAAGATCCTCCTCAACAAGGGCATGCTATTTCTTCTCAAGATGAAGCTCATGATGAATCTCAACAAGATCTTCATCAACAAAAAGATCATGCCTCCTCCACCAAGATTATCGAAGCCAACTCCACTTCTCCAAGTTTTACTCAAGGGCAAGATCATCCTTCTCCACCTCATGAAGAGACTTCTCATGATGATCAAGGCCCTCAAGAAGGTCAAGACGAGGATCCAAAGGATCAAGATGGTCAAGAAATTGTCCCCACCACAAGGGCGGCAATTGAAACTCGTCGTCAAGCTCGCTTTGCAAAGTCTTTGGAACTTAGAGCTTTATCTCTCGACAAGGTCATTGGTGATATTCGAGCAAGGGTCTCCACACGAAGTCAATTAGCTCACTTTAGTGAGCATCAAGCACACATTTCCATGGTCGAGCCCAAGAAATTCTTTGATGCTCTTGAAGATCCCGATTGGCTAGGGGCTATGCATGAAGAACTTAACAACTTCGAGCGCAACAAAGTGTGGCGTCTAGTTGAGAAGTCTAAAGATTGCCGCAACGTTATTGGCACTAAGTGGATCTTCAAGAACAAGCAAGATGAACATGGTATCGTTGTGAGGAACAAGGCGCGGTTGGTGGCTCAAGGTTTCTCTCAAGTCGAAGGCATCGATTTTGGAGAAACTTTTGCGCCGGTCGCAAGACTCGAATCGATACGTATTCTCATCGCTTTTGCTTCTCACCATGGTTTCAAATTGCAACAAATGGATGTAAAATCTGCTTTTCTTAATGGTCCATTGCAAGAACTTGTTTATGTTAAACAACCCCCGGGCTTTGAAAACCCCAACCATCCTCACCACATCTATGTCTTGGACAAAGCTCTCTATGGACTTAAACAGGCCCCCCGTGCATGGTACGAGCACTTGAGAGAGTTCTTGGTAGACCGTGGATTTGAGGTTGGGGTAATCGATCCCACTCTTTTCACTAAGAAGGTTAATGGTGAACTCTTCATTTGTCAACTATATGTCGATGACATCATCTTCGGTTCTACTAACCGTGTGTTCAATGATGAGTTTTCCAAGCTAATGACCGACAAGTTCGAGATGTCCATGATGGGTGAACTCAAGTTCTTTCTTGGCTTTGAGATAAAGCAATTGAGGGAAGAGACTTTCATTTGTCAAGCCAAGTATATTCAAGAGATGATCAAGAAATTCAAATTGCTTGGACTTAACGGTGTGACGACTCCTATGCAAACCAAGTGCCACCTCCAACTCAACCCCGACGGTAAAGAGGTAGACCAAAAGGAGTATCGTTCTATGATTGGGTCTCTTCTTTATTTGTGTGCCTCTAGGCCCGATATCGTTTTAAGCGTGGGAGTGTGTGCCCGTTATCAAGCCGCGCCTAAGGAAAGTCATTTGATGGCCGTAAAGAGAATCTTCAGATATTTGGTTCATACCCCTTGCTTTGGGTTGTGGTATCCCAAAGATGGCACCTTGTCTCTTTGTGGGTATACTGACTCCGATTGGGTGGGCGACATTGATGATAGGAAGTCCACATCCGGAACGTGTCAATTTCTTGGAAGATCTTTGGTGAGTTGGTCCTCGAAGAAACAAAATTGCATCTCACTATCCACGGCGGAGGCCGAGTATGTTGCTGCCGCAAGCGGATGAACTCAACTTCTTTGGATGCGGCAAACTTTAAAGGATTACGGTGTCCTCTTGGACAAAGTGCCGCTTTTATGTGACAATGAGAGTGCCATCAAAATTGCATACAATCCGGTGCAACATTCAAGGACCAAGCACATTGAGATTCGTCATCACTTCATCCGCGATCACGTGGCACGAGGAGATATTGATCTATCATATGTTGGTACAAGGGATCAATTGGCAGATATCTTCACGAAACCCCTTGATGAAGCCCGCTTTTGCTACTTGAGGAATGAGCTCAATATCATAGATTCTCGGGCCTTGGCTTGAACTCCGTACACACACTCCAATGTTTAAGGCTTTATAAGACCTAGAGGTACGCATGGACTTAGGGGGAGTGTTTTCCTAATACATTGGACTCCTCCTCCCCCTATTATGCATATAGTGACATATCATTGCTAAAACTTCAAATTGAATCTAATTTGTGAGCTTCAATGTTGAGATGTAGTTATGGACCCAAGATATATCTTCACTGACCTGTGATGATTATTGACCGGAAATAGTCCCGGAAATTTCCGGTGTCCGGACATTTCCGGGCCTAGACTCGGAAATCTCCGGCCCCTGCGATTTTTTGGCACCTAAGTCCTTTTTCAATTTCGGCACTGACCTCAAGCGAAGCTGAATCGGAATTAGAGCCGGAAATCTCCGGGGTCCGGAAATCTCCGGTCGATGTCCGGAAATCTCCGAGTGTGCCAAAAGTTTTCCAGGGCTAAGTCCTATCCGGAAATAGCCCCGGAAATCTCCGGCACCATGAAATCTCCGAGCCTCAGTCCGGAAATTTCCGGTTCAAATTTTTCCTGCCTATATAAGGGCACGGGTGGACCGGCCGGTTCGGCCAGTTCTTCCACCCCGTGCCCTAACTCTCTCTCTCCTCCGAAAATCTCCATTTTTCCTTTCCTCGCTGCGGGTGGATTTTTCGAGGGTTTCTTGCGTGCTTCGGGGATCTGCTTCTCCTCGTCAAGGGCTTCGTTTTGATCCGCACGCTTTTCGCAATGTCCTCCGGTAACTCCTCTTATTTCAAATCTAGGACGAAACTTGTTTTCGTTTAACCTAGCAGATTTAGGAGGTTGTTGGTTGTTTCCTTTGGTAGAATTGCTCCCCTAGGCATGTTCTACCTTCCACATGCACAGATCTGTTTTTCAGCCATAGATTTTGTTCAAATCTGTCAAAATTTCGTGCAGACCGGAAATTTCCGGTCCTTACTCGGAAATCTCCGGACCCCGGAGATCTCCGAGTCAGACCCGGAAATCTCCGGCCTGCTCAGAATCAAAACAGCTAAGTCCAGAAACTGTGTTTGTCAAAACTTTTCTAGTATGTTCCTTTTTCAATCTTGGACATGAGTGCTTACCCCATATGCTTTCCATCCACTCTATGTTGTGTACCTGCAGGTTCCAACCCTCGTGGCCGCTTCAAGCAAATGGCTACTCGCGGAAGAGCCAAACCAGTTCACTCACGCCCTCCCAGTGGGTCCTCAAGTGAAGACAACTCACAAACTGAGACCTCAGCCATCCTCAGGAAACCTATTGGTGCTAATAAGAAGAAGAAGACCGAGCTCCGTCTTGAAGACTTCAACAAAGGTAGTTTTCGCAAGTGGCGAAGTGACCTCTCCTATGATGTGGAGTCTGATGATCCCACTTACTTTTGCACTGAGATGGCATGGATCTGCAGGGAAGTCTGTTAGAAGTTCTCCATTGACAAGCCAATCTGCCCCATGAAGTGGATTGACTTTGACAAATTAATGAAGAAGGCCGATTATTTTGGTGGTGCTGTGAAGGTTTGTGGACTTTTGGGTTTGGAGCCATTGATGAGAACTGAGTGCAACTACAGCGTCTCTCTTATCCATCAGTTTTATGCCACTGTGGTGTTTGACTCCTCAGAGGATATTGGGATGACTTGGATGTCTGGCAGGCAGGGCTTGACTTCTTCTTTTAGAGAGTTTCTCAGATTCTTGGATGTCCTTTCCGTGGTCTTTCTACTGCAGCTGGTGCCCGCATGCATGTCCATGGCGTGTCCTACAACAAACACGTCATGACCGATCTTTACCAGCCTGGAGGGAGGATTGGCTCTCAGAATGGCCTCCTACCCACTTATGATATCCTGCTTCGCATGTTCCGTTGGACCATTGCTCCCATTGCCGGCAATGCAGATAATATTGCCGGGGCTCTAGTAAACTTGATGGCCAAAGCTCATGATGCCTATCTTGGGGAGTATGCGGTTGAGCAGGAGGTCTATAAGGTGGATGTCATGGACTTTATTTTCCAGGAGATGTCACTAGCAGTCTTTGAGAGGAAAGTTCCTCCATATGCTCCTTATATAATGTTGCTCATCAAGAGCCTCTACAAGCTTTCTGAGCAAGACGGTGATGACTTTGATGCAGCCTTTGCCACTCAGCCTCACAAGCCAGCCCTCCTTGTCCAGAAATCTGCTCACTTGGTTCAAGAACAAGCCACCATGCATGAGATCAATGAGGATGACATTTTTGGTGGTCCATCTCGGGTTCCCTCCAATCCCAACATCAAGAAAGCTGCCAAGAAAAGTCGCCCCTGGGTAGTTCGAGCAATTGAGAAAATCATGAACATGAACTGTTGCATTCACAGTGAGAACTACTCCATCTACTCTCAGAACCATCGCATTATGCAGCGCCAAGAAGCAATGATTGCTCACATGAAGATGCCTGCTCCGAAGCAACCTTTGAAGCCTCGGGTTCCCTTCAAGGATTGGAATGCAGATGGTCTCACATTTGATTGGGATGATGCTGTGCCAGAGGACAGCGATCTTGAGAATGCTGACACGGAGGAGGAGGAAAAAAGATGATCAGGACGCGGGTTCCGACTCTTGAGTCATGGGACGTTAGTGGAACCTCCTCCCTTTTTGGTATCTTGATGCCAAAGGGGGAGAAGTATCTCTAGGACTCTCGGGATTTGCATGGGATAGGAGCACTTCTTTCTTTTTCGCTTTGCTTCCTTCAGTGAGTGCTTTTTTTTTCCGTGACTGTTTTTGTTCGTCTTGTGTGTGAGACATGAGTACTGTTAAATTCTCTATTGTAATAACTCTTTATCTAAGTTTGTTGCTTCCATCGTGTTTGTGTGTGTTTTGTAAAATCTAGGGGTAGTGTTGATCCTAAGGAATGTGCACTTTGTATTCCAAAGACATTCTTAAACAGTGCACTCACTTAGGGGGAGCTCCGTCTATGTTTTGCAAATCCATTCTTTTTTTTGTGTTGTCATCATTCGCCAAAAAGGGGGAGATTGAAAGTGCACTCTATGTACTCTCAGGTTTTGGTGACTAATGACAACAAAAAAAGTATTCTAATGTTTGTGATGAAGCATGCAGTCTCTTTTACAGGTAGACTGATAAAGAGGAACATTTAGTTTGCCTAAATGTCATTTCAACTACACTTGGTATTTGTTCAGGAATTCAGTCAGGAGATTTCCGGGGCTCGGAGATTTCCGGTCCACAGACCGGAGATTTCCGAGCCGTCCTTATTTTTCACTAAGTCTGAATTGAAATGCGTACTGACTCCAACTCAAGCTGAGCCGGAAATCCTCCCGGAGATTTCCGGCGCTCGGAGATTTCCGAGCCCAGTCCGGAGATCTCCGAGTGACAGAGGAATTTCGACCAAGTCCAGAACTCAAATTGCGTACTGACTCCAAAACAATTTGAGCCGGAAATCCTCCCGGGCTGGCGGCTGCGCAACGGGCAGATTTTGGGGAGGGGTATAAATACCCCTCCACCTACCTCCAGTATTCTGGGCTTCCAGATTTTCTCTCTCCTCCATTGGTGCTGAAGCTCGTTTCTCCCGGATCTCCCAATCTAGCCACTCAAATCCGTTGATACTTGGGGATCTGAGGGAGAAGCCACCGATCTACATCTCCACCGAAGCGATTTGACTTTCCCCCTCTATTTCTTGAGGGGCAACGAATCTCGGGTTCCTTTGTGGATAGCTAGGTTCAACCTTGTGTATTTCGATCCTTTGTGGATTCCTTTGTGGAAGTGACCTGTTGTGGTCGTTGTGAGAGCCCCCAATTCAGTTGTGGGTGTGTGCCTCACGATTTTGTTCGGGACCTTATCCGCCCTTAAAGGAGTCCTTAGTGGAAGTGTGGATTCGCACCTTTGTGGTCGAATTCACAGGAGAATAGGGTGAGGCCTTTGTGGCGTTGAGCAAACCTTTGTGGTAGCTCACACCTCTCCAACGAGACGTACACCTATGTGGTGGAACTCGGGATAAAATCTTGGTCTTCGAGTTCCTACGGTTGTTTCGTTCCACTCTCCTTTACCGCTTCTTTATTTCCTGTACTTGCTTAGCTTCCTTGTAGTTTGTCACTTGTGTCATCTAGTTGCACATCTAGACAACTTACTTTCTGCTAGCCTAAAACTAAAAAAGACATAAAAATTGGTCACCACCTATTCACCCCCCCCCCCCCCTCTAGGTGGTCAACTGTCGTTCAGATAGTTTAACACAAGTTATATGGATGATTATAAGTAGTAATTGCAATCTGTAATAAAAATTGCAGCAAGCAAATATGTAGCGACATTGTTGGAAACGGTGTTTTAATGCTTAGAAACAAGGCCTAGTGATCCTACTTTCACCAGTGGACATTCTCAATAATGACATCAAAGTTAAATAAATAAACACTACTCTCAAACACTCTCATGTTGGATAACAAACACCATTCATTGTGTAGGGCTACAAGAGCACCCTCAAAGTCAGAGTAAACTAACACCAACAACTTCAGAAAGGAATCACACACGGTGCACACACTGTCACCATTACACACGTGAATAACCCCGAAGTTCATATTAAATTAACCTCTAGAGTGCATAATATATAAAGAGTAACATCACATATTCAACTCGATTAAAAAACTCATGATCACATAAAGATCACATGGGAGAGAGAGATAAAACACATGGCTACCGTAGATCCCACAACCCCGGGGAGAACTACTCACTCCTCATCATAGGAGTCAGCAACGGCGATGGAGATCGTGGTGGAGTCGATGGAGATGGCTCCGGGGCAATTCCCGTCCCGGCAGGGTGTCGGAACAGAGATTTCTGTCCCCCGAATCTTGTCGGCGATGGCGGTGGCGTTCGGGACCCGTGGAGAAAAAGTGTCTAAACGTGAAGCGTTTTTAGGTCAGAGGGATATTTATGGTCGAAAGATCTAAGTTGGTGGGCGCCCGAGGGCTCATCCTCACCTTCTAGCGCGGCAGACATGTGGGCCGCGCCACCAGGTGATGAGGGCGCCTCGCGGCCCCTCTTCGTCTCGTCTTTGGTTTTCCTGGACGCATATATTCCAAAACTACATCCTGGTTGGCTCGTTTCCAATTTGGCGGATATTTACTTAAGAGCATTTCTGAAACCAAAAACAGCAGAAAACAGGGAACTGTCACTATGGCATATTGTTAATAGGTTAGTCCCAGAAAATGCATAAAACTATAGAAAATGCATATAAAACGTGTAATAACATGATATAACATATCATGGATCACAAGAAATTATGGATACGTTGGAGACGTATCAGTACCCTTTGACGACATTTGTTGGCGTTGTAGGAGCGCCACTTTTGGGGTCCACCTCATCGATAGTTTTGCGGAGGGTTATGAGCATGTTGGGACACCTATCCTTTCGTGCACGCTTGGTTTCACCACCGGACGTGCCATCGCCAGCCCCACTAGTAGTGGTGTCGTTGCCGGTGGTCTCGTTGCCTGATGTGTCCTCATGGCCGACACCACTGGTAGTATCGGCATCATGATGGGCTTCCTCCATCTCATCATCTGCGTCGCCGCCACCCCCAAGCATATTTATATAGGCATCCTCGTCCTCCTCCATCGGGTCTTCATTTCTCTTCCGAGAACCCCCGCCTCCGAGTTGTGACTCATGTTTCTAATGAGTAGAAAGAACAGAGTTAATACACATATAATACAAAGAACATAGCTAGCTAATACTCAAAATAGTTCATATTTCTAACACAAGTCATGCTCAAATTTCACAAGAAATTTCGGCATGACCTTTGCTAAAAATAGGACATATCGAGTACCCGAATTGCCGGAACGGAAGTTAAACAACATTCCGTCGAACTCAAGGGTCTCATGTGTACCTGCAAACATTTCATAACAATGACATCTCATACACAAGCCACAAAGGCTACACAAGCGACAAACTTCTGCATCTCATACACATCACAATTATTCATATACAATATTCGAACACAAATATAGAAAAGTTCCAACTCACAAAATCCGGCATCTCATACACATCTCATGGACATTTAGACTTCCACAACTCACAAACATGTAAGTAAAACTCATAAAAATCCAAAAACAGGGACAAAACCTATCTTCAAATCTGTTAAAAAGTTCCAACTTTGGAGCCTTACCAAATTGTCAAATATTGTTTCAATTGACATTTTTCTTTCACAAATCCAGTATACAAAGATAGTACCTCATATTAAAAACCAGAAAAAATTATTTTAAATTTCATAACACCTAAATGAAGCTGTGTTTTGAAGCAATGGCAGAACAGTGGAAACTACACTTAGCATTTTTTTTTTTGCAATTCTTCAAAATCCAAAAATATCCTAAACCAACCTAAAGTCTACATATACTAATATCTACACTAACATGTCCAAATATTAACCTAAACTAACCTAACAGTGGTATGAACGTTTCAACAAACACCTTGTGTGCACAAATTGGAAGAGGAGGGGAGGAAAGAGGAAGAAGGTCCCGGGAGAGGATGGGGAGGGAGGGGAAGAGGAGAGAGGGAGGCACCTCGGGGCAAAGGTGCGGTGTACGGAGGGGGCCAGGGTGCTCGCCAGCGCCGGGCTAGGTGGAGGGAGAGGAGAGGTGGGCGGAGGCAAGGGGAGGGAGAGCGGCAACTGAAGGGCATCGTGTGCAGAAAACAATAATTTTCGTAGCAACGATATCCTTAAACTAGCCAAGATCTATTCTATGCAGATATAGTAGTACGAACGGAGATCGTAATACGTACCCTTGTAGACCGAAAGCGGGGATTACGTTCCCGCACAAACGTTGTCGATGCAGACCGACGAAGCCGACCTCAAGGTCGTGTAGAGGAAGCAGGCCTCCGAGTACCGCTAGCGCAGCACCTCGCAGGGAGTCGCACACGTACGGTGGAGACGACGCCTCCGAAGCTCCAGTCCAGGACGAGCAGCGGAAGACTTGGACCGGAACACCAGCAGCGCGGCAGCGGGCTATGGTGGAGGAGATCCCCGGATCCTCTTGCTCGGCGCGGCTCCAACTTGGGAACCACGAGATCGAGAGAGAAATCGGGAATTAATTGGTGAATTAAAAGGCTGGGGGTGCCCCTTCTTATATAGGCTCCCAAGGGGAGCCAACCTTGCCAGCCAGGCAATGTGGGACTATCCCCACATAGCCTGGTTCAGCTAGGGAGTGCGCCGGCCCCTGGTGGGCCCCTTGTGGCCCACCTAGGCCGGCCCTCCTAGCCCCCACCGAATTCCCCTAGGGAATTTTCCCCTCTTGGGCCTTCTTTCGTCCGGAAGGCCCATTTAGGGAAATCTGCCTTAATAAATTCGAAAATAAATATATAAAATCATATTTGCATATTAATAACACTAATTAATATTAAACATAATATATATAATATTTCCTAGCTCCGAAAACTCTTTCGGCGCTGCTCGATCTCCATCGGACCTCTCCCGGGACGCTCCCGGTGATCTCCTTCTTTTCCGGTTGTCTTGTCGAAACCCCTTAAGTGTGTTACCCTAGCGGTTCGATATAATATCAGGTATGATCAAGACTCCTCAATGATCAACGACTAACTCGTAGGCCTGGACCCCCTGAATTAATCCCTGAGATATAACGAATGACTTTCATCTATCAAACCTGAACGTGAAGTTTTAGACCTTTTGCCATAGCGATACTTAGCACGTCCGAGTGTCGTTCCATAGATATCTCCATACCTAATCCCGACCTCGTTACCGACGATGCTATCTTCTACTCGTTCATGATCTCATGTCTCCGTGACCTAGTCACATGCTTGCAAGCTCATTAGACATGATCTCACCGAGTGGGCCCGAGAGTATCTATCCTGCTACGCGGACTGGCAAATCCCGCTCTTGAACCCTCGTCTCAATACTCCTTTCCAATACCCAAAAGTATCACCGTTATTGTCATACTAAATAAGATACGACGTTTGGTGCAATCAAAGTATCTTCCGGGAATATCAATAAGAGTTGATCTCACGGTCAAAGGCGTAACGACTACGTTCTCCAAATCTGGGTATGTCCATCACATCACTCTCCAGTGATATGACTCTCATTGCCGACCGGCACCATGCCCCATGACCGGGAAACCTCGATCATCAATCGCGCAACGAAACTAGTCTTAGTAGAGGCTACTAGGGACCTGGTTGTTCACGTATCACACCCGCATTAATGTTTCCGCTTAATACGGTTCTAGCATGACACAAAAACGTATTATGAACAAACGAGATATGATAAAGAATACACTTTATTAATTGCCTCTAGGGCATATCTCCTTCAGTCTCCCACTTGCACTAGAGTACAACTTAATCTAGATTACAACTTGGTAAAAGCCTAACACCCATAGCTAATTGGTGTTGTTCATGCTTATCAAGCGGGAGAGGCTTCGTCAGCGGATCTGCCACATTCAGATCCGTATGCACTTTGCAAATCTTCACATCGCCTCCTTGTACGTACTGACGTATCACGTGGAAGCGTCGGAGAATGTGTTTGGCGGTGGAGTGAGACCTTGGCTCCTTGGCGTTCGCAATGGCACCCGTATTGTCGCATAAGAGGATCACGGGGTCTTGCACGCTCGGCAACACTCCAAGTTCGATGACGAACTTCCTCAGCCACACAGCTTCATTCGCGGCCTCGCAGGCAGCAATGTACTCCAACTCCATTGTAGATTGTGCGACTATGGGTTGCTTCCCACTTCTCCAGCACACGGCGCCTCCATTCACCTTAAACACGTAACCTGTCTGTGACTTACAGTCATCGGGGTCTGAGCAGAAACTTGCATCTACCTAACCCGTTACGCCAAGTTCCTCATCGCAGCCACCATACACAAGGAACATTTCCTTTGTCTTATTGAGATACTTAAGAATGCTCTTAACAGCTATCCAATGCGGCATTCCAGGATTACTCTGGAACCGGCTTGTCAAACTTAGACCTAATGCCACATCTGGTCTAGTACTCAACATTGCATACATGATCGATCCTATGGCTGAAGCATAAGGATGTTTCGTCATTTCGGCCTTACCCAGTTCCGTCACCGGACACTGCGCCTTACGCAATATCTTATTCTTGATAACCGGCAGAGAACCCTTCTTTGCCTTCTCCATATGAAAACGCTTCAATATTTTATCAAGATAAGTACTCTGACTTAGTGCTAATAGGCGCCTTGATCTATCACGATAGATTTTTATGCCTAAAACATACGCAGCTTCTCCTAAGTCCTTCATGGAAAACTTACTGTTTAAATATTCCTTCACGCTATTCAGAAGTTCCACATCATTCCCTATTAGCAATATGTCGTCAACATACAGTGCTAAGAACAGAACCGAGCTCCCACTCATTTTCTTGTAAATACAGGTCTCTTCCACATTCTGGATAAATCCAAAACCTTTGATTACCTCATCAAAGCGAAGATTCCAGCTCCGAGATGCCTGCTTCAATCCATAGATGGATCGCTGAAGCTTGCACACCTTGTTAGCACTTCCTGGATCGACAAAACCTTCCGGCTGTACCATGTACAACTCTTCCTCAATGTTTCCATTCAGGAAGGCCGTTTTGACGTCCATCTGCCAGATTTCATAATCATAGTAGGCAGCTACCGCTAACAAAATCCGAATAGACTTAAGCATCGCTACCGGTGAAAAAGTTTCATCGTAGTCAATTCCATGAACTTGTCGGAAACCCTTTGCGACAAGCCGAGCTTTATAGACGGTCACATTACCATCAGCATCAGTCTTCTTCTTAAAGATCCACTTATTCTCGACGGCCTTGCGCCCTTCGGGAATATCCACCAAAGTCCACACTTTGTTATCATACATGGATCCTATTTCGGATTTCATGGCTTCAAGCCATTTCTCGGACTCTAGATTCTCCATCGCCTCCTTGTAGTTCGTAGGTTCGTCTTGCTCGACTAGCATGACGGTGCAAACCATGTTGCCATACCATTCTGGTGGGATCCGAGATCTACCAGACCTACGAGGTAGAACATCTTCCTCGACAGTTTCTCCCACTCCTTCCACGGAGGACGTTTCCGGAATTGCTTCCGTTGCGCCACTCGGAATCTCGAGTTCAGGATCAACGATTTCATCGAGGTCTACCTTCCTCCCACTTACTCCTTTCGCGAGAAACTCCTTCTCTAGAAAGGCACCGGTCTTCGCGACAAAAGTTTTGCCCTCAGCTTGGTTGTAGAAGGTGTACCCAACGGTTTCCCGCGGATATCCTACAAAGACGACTTTCTCCGACTTCGGTTCGAGTTTGTCGGGCTGTAGTTTCTTAACGTACGCCTCACAACCCCAAACCTTCAGGAACGACAACTTAGGCTTTTGGCCATACCATAATTCATACGGCGTCGTTTCAACGGACTTGGACGGAGCCCTATTTAAAATGAATGCGGCTGTTTCTAACGCATAACCCCAGAAGGACACTGGCAGATCGGTAAGAGACATCATAGATCGGACACTATCCAGTAGAGTATGATTACGTCGCTCGGACACACCGTTACGCTGCGGCGTTCCGGCGGGCGTAAGTTGGGGCACTATGCCACAACTCTTCAGATGTGTGCCAAACTCAAAACTCAAGTACTCTCCACCGCGATCGGACCGGAGATGCTTGATTTTCCTATTAAGCTGATTCTCAACTTCACTCTGGAATTCTTTGAACTTTTCAAACGTTTCAGACTTGTGTTTCATCAAATAGATATAACCGTATCTACTCAAGTCATCAGTGAAGGTGACGAAGTAACGATAACCATTGCGTGTCGAAACGCTCATTGGTCCACATACGTCTGTATGTATGATCCCCAACAAATCTGACGCCCGTTCAACGAAACCTTTGAACGGTGTCCTGGTCATTTTGCCCATGAGGCATGGTTCACATGTATCGAGGGATCCGAAATCCAACGAGTCCAGGAGTCCATCGGAGTGGAGTCGCTTCATGCGCTTTATACCAATATGACCAAGAAGGCAATGCCACAAAAACATGGCGGTATCGTCACTACACTTAATTCGTTTGGCTTCTATGTTATGGATGTGAGTACTACGATCGAGATTCAACAAGAATAAACCGTTATTCTCGGGAGCATCAACATAAAAGATATCATTCATATAAATAGCACAATTGCTTGACACTGATTTAAATGAATAACCGTCTTGTAACAGGAAAGACCCACTTATAATTTTTACACTCAAGGATGGCACAAAATAACATTTATTTAAAACCAAAACCAATCCCGATGGTAGATGCAGAGGGAGCGTGCCGACAGCCACCACGTCGACTCTCGATCCGTTGCCGACGCGCATCGTCACCTCATCCTTCGCCAGCCGCCTTCTATTCCGTAACTCCTCCTGAGAGTTAGATATATGAGCAACAGAACCAGTATCAAATACCCACGTATTGCTCCGGGCGGATGTAAGGTACACATCTATAACATGTATATCAAATATTCCTTGCTCTTTGTCGACCGTCTTGCCAGACTTCCTATCCTCCAGATACTTGGGGCAGTTGCGCTTCCAGTGACCCTTCCCCTTGCAGTAGAAACACTCCACGCTAGCTCTGGGACCAGACCTGTTAGTCCTGGGCTTGGCAGCCAACTTTGCCTCCCTCCGGGACTTCCAGCTCTGCTTTCCCTTGCCACCGGACTTCTTGAAATCAACGGTCTTGTTGACCATCAACAGCGTGGGCTCCTTCTTAATCTCTACCTCAGCAGTCTTGAGCATCACGAACACTTCACCCAGGGACTTAGCCATGCCCTGCATGTTGTAGTTCATGACGAAGCCTTTGTAGCTTGGCGGCAACGATTGCAACACCCTGTCAATCGCCAGCTCATCGGGAATCTTGCATTCCAAAGCATTCAGGCGTTGAACGTAGCCAGTAATCTTGACTACATGCTCGCTCACACTGCTATGCTCTTCCATCTTGGCTGAGAAGAAAAGCTCAGAAGCCTCATATCTCTCAGCCTTAGCCTGCGGCGCGAAGACAACCTTAAGATCTGAAATGATCTCAAAGGCGCTCATCTTCTCAAAGCGCTTCTGCAGGTCGGCTTCCATGGCGTAGAGCATGCCACTCTGGACAAAGGCAGAATCCTCCGATCGGGTCTGGAAGACCTTCTTCTCATCCTCAGAGGCATCATCTGCAGGAGGGTCACCTATGGCGGCCTCAATGACGTAGGCCACCCTATGGGGAGTGAGGAGGATCCTCAGGTTGCGGAACCAGGCCATGAAGTTTGATCCATTGGTCTTAAGCTTTTCTTTCTCAAGGAACAGACCTAGGTTAAACGAGGGGCGAGACATCTACAATGGAATTTGCAACAACATAAGACTTTGTCCATAAAAAATTTTGAGTTATAGTATTTAAGAAAATAACTAACATAACTCCCACTCAAACGAACATCCCTCCTGGTCGTTTAAAGCGATTACACGACCCCCATCCATTGCACCACCCCTCATCATCAAAGCCGGCGGCACAACTTCAAGAGTAGACAAAATCGTCCGCCACATCAATTTTGTGACTCGTGCTCGACCTTTCGGTCTTCCTGTTCCGAGGCCATACTTCTGAGTATGCTAGGCTCGCCACCAAAGACCTCCACGCTGACGCTTGTGCAACATGGCTTACACCCACCGTATGCGAACGAAGATATGTCTGACACCCGATCATCACGGCCTGCCTCATAACGTAGAACTTTATTGGTGGTGCGCGTTGGAGGGAGAACACTAGTGGTATTTTGAAGGGATCATCTTATTCAGCTACCGCCATGTAACACACACAATCACACAAAATAAGATGCACACAAAACATCAAATGTAATGCAATGTGATATAGTCCATCGCGCCATGGTCTTCTTGGCGCCCGCAGTTTATAAACAATTTAATAAACCTACCTTGACCATATCACATAGCCCCTGCAAAATAAAGTTAGACGCTTCTACTTTATCTTTTGCATATTTTACGTGGCTTGGGGCTTTCGTAAATAGAACCGCTTCATACCTACGAATCTTATGACCACAACAACGATCCAATAATTGCATGTTTAAGCATCCCTTTCGGGCCCTCCATTGAAATTGCGAAGACCAACTAAAGAGAGAGAAACTGTCACCCGCCAGCCACAGATACGGTACAAGCCGTATGTCAGTAGTGAACCAGTCTCGCGTAAGCGTACGCGTAAAGTCGGTCCGGGCCGCTTCATCAACTCAATGCCGCTGGAATGCACAAGTGCACGCTAGAGGGTAGCAAATAACAGGAACGGTGCCCCCGTGCAGAGCACGGGTTCTAACAGCGTACAGCTATATCTTACGATAGATCGGCTCTGATACCACTGAAGGGGATCGTGTGCAGAAAACAATAATTTTCCTAGCAACGATATCCTTAAACTAGCCAAGATCTATTCTATGCAGATATAGTAGTACGAACGGAGATCGGAATACGTACCCTTGTAGACCGAAAGCGGGGATTACGTTCCCGCACAAACGTTGTCGATGCAGACCGACGAAGCCGACCTCAAGGTCGTGTAGAGGAAGCAGGCCTCCGAGTACCGCTAGCGCAGCACCTCGCAGGGAGTCGCACACGTACGGTGGAGACGACGCCTCCGAAGCTCCAGTCCAGGACGAGCAGCTGAAGACTTGGACCGGAACACCAGCAGCGCAGCAGCGGGCTATGGTGGAGGAGATCCCCGGATCCTCTTGCTCGGCGCGGCTCCGACTTGGGAACCACGAGATCGAGAGAGAAATCGGGAATTAATTGGTGAATTAAAAGGCTGGGGGTGCCCCTTCTTATATAGGCTCCCAAGGGGAGCCAACCTTGCCAGCCAGGCAATGTGGGACTATCCCCACATAGCCTGGTTCGGCTAGGGAGTGCGCCGGCCCCCTGGTGGGCCCCTTGTGGCCCACCTAGGCCGGCCCTCCTGGCCCCCACCGAATTCCCCTAGGGAATTTTCCCCTCTTGGGCCTTCTTTCGTCCGGAAGGCCCATTTAGGGAAATCTGCCTTAATAAATTCGAAAATAAATATATAAAATCATATTTGCATATTAATAACACTAATTAATATCAAACATAATATATATAATATTTCCTAGCTCCGAAAACTCTTTCGACGCTGCCCGATTTCCATCGGACCTCTCCCGGGACGCTCCCGGTGATCTCCTTCTTTTCCGGTTGTCTTGTCGAAACCCCTTAAGTGTGTTACCCTAGCGGTTCGATATAATATCAGGTATGATCAAGACTCCTCAGTGATCAACGACTAACTCGTAGGCCTGGACCCCCTGAATTAATCCCTGAGATATAACGAATGACTTTCATCTATCAAACCTGAACGTGAAGTCTTAGACCTTTTGCCATAGCGATACTTAGCACGTCCGAGTTTCGTTCCATAGATATCTCCATACCTAATCCCGACCTCGTTACCGACGATGCTATCTTCTACTCGTTCATGATCTCATGTCTCCGTGACCTAGTCACATGCTTGCAAGCTCATTAGACATGATCTCACCGAGTGGGCCCGAGAGTATCTATCCTTCTACGCGGACTGGCAAATCCCGCTCTTGAACCCTCGTCTCAATACTCCTTTCCAATACCCAAAAGTATCACCGTTATTGTCATACTAAATAAGATACGACGTTTGGTGCAATCAAAGTATCTTCCGGGAATATCAATAAGAGTTGATCTCACGGTCAAAGGCGTAACGACTACGTTCTCCAAATCTGGGTATGTCCATCACATCACTCTCCAGTGATATAACTCTCATTGCCGACCGGCACCATGCCCCATGACCGGGAAACCTCGATCATCAATCGCGCAACGAAACTAGTCTTAGTAGAGGCTACTAGGGACCTCGTTGTTCACGTATCACACCCGCATTAATGTTTCCGCTTAATACGGTTCTAGCATGACACAAAAACGTATTATGAACAAACGAGATATGATAAAGAATACACTTTATTAATTGCCTCTAGGGCATATCTCCTTCAGCAACACCGGCGTCGGGCGCGGGGTAGGGAGAGGAGAGGTGGGCGGCGCGCGGGGTAGAGGGAGGAGAGGAGAGGTGGGGGCCGGGGTGCTCGCCGGCGGCGTCGAGGTGGGCGGCGCTCGCGGGGAGGTAGAGGGAAACTGCAGAGTGGGCGCAGGGGGAGGGTCTATTTGATTTGAAACAGAGAGGCGCGCGGTCATGCCCAGCGAGAGCATACCGCTGGCGAACAATCCATCTTGTTCGCCAACGGTAATCGTAGCGCCGGCGAACAAATTGGTTTGTTCGCCAGCGGTATGCTCACTACCACTGGCGAACGCATTGGTTTGTTCGCCAGCGGTAACCTGGGACCAGAGTGCATTTGGGAACATTTGTGCATTTGAGAACATTTCAAACATTTGAGAACATTTGTGAATTCGAGAACATTTCAAACATTTCAAATACATTTATGCATTTGAGAACACATTTCAAACACTTTTCAAATAACATTTCAAATATGCAATTCAAATATTCGTGTGCATTTGAGAACACATTTCAAATACATCATGACTTGTGGATTCAAATCTCTCATACACGGCCATATGACTTGTGGATTCAAATTACATGGCCATAGTTTCCAAAATATGAATTATAATACAAATTATGATACACATAATGCCCGTATTTCTCATCGTTTGACAATCTTCTTGCCTTTCTTGTTTGCAGTCGCATAATTTAGCCCCACATCATGACTTCTTCTTTTGAATGGTTGACCTTGCCGAGGTAACGTGGTTCTGCTTCTTCTTGTGGTGTATGTGTCCGTACCATCATCATGATCTTCATCATCGTCAATATTTGGGTCACCGAATTCGTTAAGTCATTCTCGTTGGCGACTCCATCCATTCCGACGATGTTTCTTTTGCCTCTCCTCACGACAACACGGCTAGGACGTTACCGGTCGGTTATAAAGAACCATTGAGACACGTGCTTAGCCAATACCCATGGCTCATTTTGCGCGGTGACGTTTGCGCCTGCTGAACTGCCGGCTTCGGGTAGAACCATGGTGGTGAAGTATTGGTCTTCTTTTGTGACGGTTGATCTTCTAGCCCATCTGATGCGCAACATCGGCACCTTCACTCCGGAGTAGTTAAGCTCCCATATCTCCTCGATCCTACCGTAATATCTTAATTGCTCGTCTCCGTCTCTGGTGTATGATTTCATTGTTACCCCTGAGTTTTGATAATCAGAAGTTTTGTCCCTTGCTTCCGTGTAAAAAGTGTACCCGTTTATATCATAAGCTTGGAAAATACTGAGGTTGGGTGCGGGGCCATGTGCCAATGTGTAAATCATTTTTCCGTGTGCAGAACTCATCGAGGGAGGATTAGCGACAAGGTATTCTGTGAACCATTGAAGGAAAGAGGAGTTGTGCTCTCTGATTATTTCTCCTTCGGTCCTCTGCTTGCCTTTGTCGTTGTATTTCTTCTCAATTATTCGTTGGTGTTTTGTCAACCAAGGATCGACAATTGCAATGTGTTGTAGAGCCACTAAGTTTGCCTTGTTAAAGTCGACGCGTCGACAAGCGAAGTCCACATGCAGGTCCCTCCGTCCAGTTTTGTGACTTACTCCATGGAGCCTACCGATGTGCTTGTTTCCTGGCACACCTGACCTGCGACATATCCGTATCCGAGAAAGTCATGCACATTACACAGCAAGACAGCTCTCATAGGAAAATATTCTTCTACGACGACGTCCCATGTGTTAACACCTTCCTCGGCCCGTAAGGTGTCTAGCTCATCATTCAGGAGCTTCAGATATTGATGTCGTTTCTAGGTTGTTTTGGGCCTTGGATTAGCATGCTCGTGTGAATGTACTTCCTTTTCATGCACAACCAGGGCGGGAGGTTGGAAATTCATACAAACACGGGCGAGGTGCTGAGTGTGCTGCTCTGGCTGCCAAACGGATTAAGCCCGTCGGTGCTCGCACCCAACCTGATGTTCCTTGGATCTGCTCCGAAGGTTGGATATTCAGCGTCAACTCCTTTCCACTGACTTGCATCTGAAGGGTGTGTCTGATTTATATTTTTATTACGCGTTGGATCTTTGAGCACTTGCTTTTTTCTTTCCGCGTGCCAGCGCATGAGCTCAGCTTCCTTACGGTCCATGAAATACCGCTGGAGACGGAGAATCAGCGGAAAGTACCAAACAACTTTGCGAGAAGCTTTCTTCCTTTCTTGTATCGAGCGACGTCGCACACTGGACACTTTATCTTCTCCGCATCCTCTTTCCGATAAATGTAGCAATCATTAATGCACACATGAAACTTCTCGTGCGGTAAATCAAAAGGGCAAACGACTTTCTTGGCCTCATCACAACTTTTTGGACAGGTGTTGTCCTCAGGAAGGACACCGTGCCAATATTCCAGACTAGAATAGACGCTTATATCGCTCCATTTGTATCTTGCCTTCATCTGCAAAACATTGAGCGCAACATTCAAACGGGAATATTCCGCACCGCAACCTGGATACAATGGAGTATTTGCATCTTTCTCGAGTTGCGCCAGCTTAGATTGCTCTCTAGAACCTGCTCTGGAGTTAGTGGTCTTCTTTAGAAGCAGTTCTTGGACATGAGGATCTTGCACGAGTAAAGTTAATGGCGTCTCGTCTTCCATAGTTGTTTCTTCTGCACCTCATTATCTCCATCATGATCAGGAGGCTCTTCGTTATCATTATTGTGACCATGTTCCTGATCTCCATCATAATCAGGCAGCTCATCATGATCATTATCATGATCATTTCCTGTCGCCGCAGGTGCCTCATTACCTTCATGATCATCTTCATCGCTCAACCACTGAGTGTGGCCATCCATGAAACCACGCATGAGCAAGTGCTCTAGCAACTTTCCGGAGATAGGGTTGATCAATCCCACTAGTTTGCATTTTCGACATGGACATCTTATCTCTGTACGGTTATGTCGAAACATGTACTCTGTCGCGTGTTTTAGATATCTGTTCACTACAGCTTCTCTCGTGGCGGTGATACGTCTCCAACGTATCCATAATTTCTTATTTTCCATGCTATGTTATATCATGTTATTACATGTTTTATATGCATTTTATATAGTTTTATGCATTTTCTGGGACTAACCTATTAACAAGATGCCAAAGTGACGGTTCCCTGTTTTCTGCTATTTTTGGAATATCCGCCAAATTGGAAACGAGTTAACCAGGAATTATTTTTGGAATATTTGCGTCCAGGAAAACCGAAGACGAGACGAAGAGGGGTCGCGGGGCGGCCACATCGCCTGGTAGCACGGCCCCACTGCCAGCCGCGCCAGGAGGTGAGGAGGCCCCCTCAGACGCCCACCGACCTAGTTCTTTCGCCCATAAATATGACTCTGACCTAAAAATGCTTCACAATTAATCACTTTGTCCTCCACGGGCCCCGAGCCGCCGCCGTCGTCAACACCACTTCGGGAGAGATCAAAACTTCTCCCCGGCTGACGTGGGGCTACCTTGCGGGTAGCCCACGATGATGCTACCTGGGCCGCGCCAAGGATGGAAAGGCCCGCAGAAGGCCCACTCGGGGTACCTAGTATCCTAGTCCAACTCGGTTAGGTCTTGTAACCTACCGTATCTGTACCAACCACCCGAGACCTGGCTACCTATAAAGTCAGGAGGGTTGCCCGTCCTAGAGGACACGCTCAAAACCACTACGACAAACCCTAGCGAGATCGCAATCTCGCCATTGTAATCGCTACTCGCATCAATAACCAGACAAGCAGGAGTAGGGTGTTATCCTCCGGGAGCCTGAACCTGGGTAAAACCTCGCTTGTCAGCCGTCGTGATCACCTTGCACTCATCTCTCTCCCCATCAATCAACCCAGGGTGCGCAACCCTAGGACTTGTCGAGTCAACACCTCGTCAATTGGCGCCGTCTGTGGGAAGTTCAACAAGTGCTAGGATCATGGTCGCACCGGCCCCATCCGCAATGAAGGTCGGCGCATCCGCCATCAGGGAGTCGATCCGATTCGGCTCCTTCGAGTACGTCATCCACTCGCCAACGCATCAGTCGGCGTACGCCGATCTGGACAAAGGTATACACATCACCTTCGGCTCCATATTCTGCTGCATAGATAGTCGTGGCATACTCAGGTCTACGACTACTACGCTACGCGCGACGGCATCACCAAAATCGCCAACCATCGCGCTCGCTGGACCCGCCAAGATCGCATCTGCCGCACCCGCGGAGATCGCGACCGCTGGACCCGCCAAGATCGCATCTGCCGCACCCGCGGAGATCGCGACCGCCGAACCCGCCAAGATCGCATCTGCCGCACCCACGGAGATCGCGACCGCCGAACCCGCGAAGATCGCATCTGCCGCACCCGCAGGGGTAGCGCCAGCCGCACTCGCGAAGAGAACATCTACATCGACAATCTCGGCAACGGCCGCGCGAATCGAATCTGCTACCTTAACTTCGGTCGTGCGGTCGATCAAGTCAAGATCCACCTCCACCATCGCACCCGCACGGGAGACCAGTAGCCCGCGTCCGACAGCTATGTCACGCGCGCCCTCGTCTTCGTGGAGATCTCAAGTCTACCCCAAGCCAATCGCACTCGCCCCAGCGAGCGTGAATACATGGACACTCGCGAAGAGACGCGACAGCGGGTGCGCCGCGCGCCACGTTGAGGCAATTTTTGACCCCGAGCAAGAAGCGGGCGACAGAAGCAGCAGCGGCAGCACCAACTCTCCAATTCATGCCTACCCCAAGCAAGTCTTCATGGCCGGCACAGCACCGAATGACGACGAAGACGAACCCGCATACCCACTGGAGGTGGACATGCCGGACCAGACGAAACTTGTCATCACGCGGGACATGGCAATCCAAGCCATGAAACACGTGGACGAAGGCACGTTCCCGCCACCAAACGCACCTCGAGAAGACCACCTGGCGGTCCAGTACTTGCTACGCAAGGAAGGCGAACGAATTCGCGCCGAAAAAGCCGAACTTCTCAGGCGCAAAAGGGACGCGGATGCATCGAGCGCCAGGCGAGCCGCCCTCTCCTTCACATCCTCCACAGAAGTGAACCAGGGAGCACGGCGAACCAGAGCCCGTGTCCCCCACATGGCAGAAGCTGATCGAACAAGGCTCACCCGTAACCTCGACTCGTCCTTCGTCACCGAAGATGAGAATGGGATACCCGTCCCGAAGACGGCGAATGCCGCCCTGATATCAGTCGAGACATACCTCCGGCTCACGCAGCCACCGGAGGGGGACGCGCGCTCCCTTCTCCACAAGCAACAAATTGCCTCCATAAGGGCAATCGAAGAGGCTCTGGCGGCCAAGGGGCCAAGCAACAGAGCGACCGAACCAACAACGTCGGGCATCCCAGCGGCGCAGCGACAAGCAGTCAAGGACCTCCGTGACGTCCTGACGCAGAAGACGGTGGACCGCAACCGCAAGGAGCGTTCGGCTAGCGTGGCACACGCAAACGACCACGCCGACCGCGACTTCGAGCCGTGTGGCGCAGCATGCTTTAGCTTCAACATCCGCGACACCCGCATGCCTAAAGGCTTCAAGTTGACGGCTGGCACACCAAAGTACGACGGGAAACAAGACCCAAAGCTATGGCTCGAGGACTACCTCATCTCTTGCACCTGTCAAGGTGGAACGTCGACTACAGCAATGCAGTACATCCAGCTCATGCTGACAGATTCGGCACGCGGGTGGCTCACAAGCCAACCCAAAGATTCTTTCCGGACATGGGAGGAATTCCAGGACAACTTCATCAAGAGTTTCTCAGGAAAATTTGCCAGGCCGACGACCTACATCGAGTTGCAGGCCTGCAAGCAAGGGAAGGACGAGTCGCTACGCTCTTACATCCAGAGGTGGACACTCCTCCGCAATACCATGGAACCCGTATCAGAGGATCGAGTGATGGACGCCTTCATGCATGGCGTCGCTCGCCGCGACCTCCGGGAGGAATTCGGTAGGCTCCAGCCGAAAACCACGATAGAACTCATGAAGACAGCCAACCAATGGGCCGAAGGAGAGGACTACGTCCGCGAAACTTCTCCCAAAAAGGAAGGCGAAACAAGCAACTGGCGCGAGGCACGTCAAAAGAGGAAGGCACGCTACACACGATTCAATCGAATTAGTAGCGGCGGGGTATGAAACCCCCCGTGAGGTAAAGCGTGAGAGCAGCCGACAGCACGAGCAAAGTCGACAGCCCAGCTCGAGTCAGTACAACCGTGGCAGCAGCAGCATCGGCCACAGTGATGGAAGCCAAAAGCGCGAGTGGAAGCGCCCGTTGACCCCAGCGGAGGAGCTGATGCAACCCTGTAAGCATCACTCGTTCCGCCACCCGGAGAAAGGAAAGTGGGGTTCAAACCACCTGTTGAAAGATTGCCGCAAAGCAAGAAAGATCTACCATGCCATGCAACAAATCATCGCCCCGGTGCAGGCCATACAAGCGGCGCCACAGCTAGCCATCCAGGCAGCACCCGCGAACAACAATCAAGTGCAGGCGGCAGGAGCGTTCCCCCAGCCGCAGCAACAGCAGCAGGGTCCGTCGGCAGCAGCCGATACGTACCCAGCCGCACGGGGACAGCTGAACATGATCCAGAAAGGACCCCCGTCGAACAGGAGGCAGAAAATCATAACACGCCAAGTACTTCAAGCCATCAACAGCCCGCGCGCGGTACCAGACTACCTACGCGGGTCGGAGACGCCAATCACATTTTCCAGGGCAGATCACCCAGCGGAGGTAGTCCGACCCGGGCACGCCGCACTCGTGATTGAGGCCTTAATCGGCGACTACAGCCTGAAGAAGGTATTCCTGGACGGAGGCAGCGGCATCAACATTATATTTGCCGATACCCTCAGACGAATGAACAGGTCGACAGAGAAGTTGTCGGAATCGGAAACCACCTTCCACGGCATAGTACCAGGACAAGCGATCACGCCCATGGGAACAATCACACTCGACGTCATCCTCGGTACACCCGAGCACTTCAGGAAGGAGTCGATAGACTTTGAGGTCGTCGACTGGAAGTCACAATACCACGCCATCCTCGGACGCCCAAGCTTTGCCAGGTTCATGGCGGTACCCCACTACGCCTACCTGATGATAAAGCTACCCGGGCCGAAAGGAGTGATCACCGTCCGCGGAGACTTTGGGCTCTCCAACAGCTGCGACCGCGAGTTCGCCAAGATCTCCGAGTCCTTCGGCGTCGAAGAGCACTTCAAGGCCATATCAGCCGACAACGACAAGACCATCTTCCCGGCTCGTAAGAAGCCTGCCAAAGACGCAGCGTTCAACACGAATGACGACACTGTCACCCACCAAGTCCATCCGGCTGACAGTGGAAAGACGGTCAAGGTCTCATCGAGTCTGACCCCCGCATAGGAAGGCGCGCTCGTCGAGTTCCTATGTGAGAACTGGAAAATCTTTGCATGGCAACCCTCTGACATGCCAGGGATACACAGGGAACTCGCCGAGCACTCTCTAAAAGTCCACAAGGACGCAAGGCCAGTCAAGCAATCCATGCGACGCTTTTCAGGACCCAAACGAGACGCGATCACCATGGAAGTCGACCGATTACTGCATGCCAAGTTCATCCGAGAGATCAAGGACTCGGACTGGGTCGCCAACCCGGTTCTAGTTGAGAAAAAGAAGACGAAGAAACTGCGCATGTGCGTTGACTTCACCACAGTCAACAAATGCTGCCCCAAGGACCACTTCCCGCTACCGCGGATAGACCAGATCATCGACTCGACTGCAGGTTGCGAACGCCTATCTTTTCTGGACGCCTACTCAGGTTACCAGCAGATCAGGCTGAAAGTCGAGGACGAAGAGAAGACAGCCTTCATCACACCCCGACGGCGTCTTTTGCTACCAGACGATGCCGTTCGGGTTAAAGAACGCAGGTGCCACGTACCAGCGGACAATGCAAGCATGCCTCAAGGGGCTAATCGGACAGATCGTCCAAGTCTACGTCGACGATATTGTCGTCACTACCCGAAAGGAGGATACCCTAGTCGACGACCTCCGCAAGGTCTTCGCTGCGCTGGACGTATATCAGATCAAGCTCAATCCAGAGAAGTGCGTGTTCGGCGTACCAGCCGGAGAGCTACTAGGGTACCTTGTATCTGCAAGAGGAATCGAAGCAAACCCCAAGAAGGTGCAGAACATACTCACAATGCCAGCACCAACCAAGCTCAGGGAGGTGCAACGATTAGCTGGCCGAGTCGCAGCTCTCAGCCGGTTCATTAGTAAGTTGGGAGAGAAAGCCTTACCTTTCTACCAACTGATGAAGAAGGCAGACAAGTTCGAGTGGACACAGGAGGCGCAGGACGCGTTCGACCATCTCAAGAAAACACTGACAACTTCTCCAGTCCTCGTGGCACCACTGGAAAATGAGCCACTGTACCTATACGTCTCAGCAACGAACAGGGTGGTGAGCACGGTGCTCGTAGTCGAACGCGAAGAAGAAGGGCACAGCCACCCGGTGCAGAGGCCCGTCTACTACCTCAGCGAAGTACTCACCCTGTCCAAGCAGAATTACCCTCATTACCAGAAGCTGGCATACGGAGTCTTCATGACCTCCAGGAAGGTCGTCCACTACTTCTCCGAGCACCCGATCACGGTGGTAAGCTCCTCTGGACTAGCAGACATTCTCACAAACCAGCGCGCGACAGGACGAGTCGCCAAGTGGGTTGTCGAACTAGGACCATGGGGGCTGAAGTATGCTCACCCGAAGTCTATCAAGGCCCAAGTTCTCCCAGAATTCACAACCGAGTGGATAGAAGCCCAGCTACCAAATGTCCCCGACCTGTCCAACGCATGGACAATGTACTTTGATGGCTCGAAGAAATTCAAGTCAGGCGGGGCAGGAGTCGTGCTCATCTCCCCCAAAGGCGACAAGCTCAAGTATGTCCTACAGATGGACTTCCCGAAGCCGTCCAACAACGAAGCCGAATACGAGGCCCTGATCCACGGCATGCGGATGGCCAAGAACTGCGGCGCCACGCACCTCATGATCTAAGGCGACTCCTATCTGGTGGTACAGCAAACCATGAAGTCCTGCGACGCCGTCGCTGACAACATGATCGCCTACAGAGACCTCTACAATCAGATGGAAGGGAACTTCGACGGCTGCGAGCTGCGCCACATCGGCCGTGAAAGCAACGAGGAAGCCGACGTCCTCGCTAACATGGGCTCAGACAGGGTGCCAGTCCCACCCGGCGTCTTCCTCGAGTGCATCATGCAGAGATCCATCAAGACTCAAAGTACAGCAAGCACAGCCACAACAAAAAGCGATGCCAACCCATCAAGCCAAGACAAGGTCCCCATGGAGGTCATGCTAGTCGAAGCCATATGGACAGGACCGTACCTGGCATACATATTACATCAGAAGTTGCCAGTGGACCCAGTCGAAGCAAAGCGCATCATCAGGCGCTCCAAAAGTTTCACCGTCATCAACGGAGAACTCTACAAAAGAAGCATCTCAGGAATCCTGCAAAGGTGTATAGATCCAGTCGACGGCCAAGCCATCTTACTCGACATCCATGCGGGTATCTGCGGGCATCACGCCAGCAGTCGGGCATTGGTGGCCAAGGCGCTACGCGCCGGATTTTGCTGGCTGACAGCCATGCAGGACGCCGAGGAGCTGGTGAAGAAGTGCACAGGGTGCCAGGAATTCGCCAACAAGCCGCACGCCCCAGCGTCAGAACTCAAGACAATACCATTAGCCTGGCCCTTTGCCCAATGGGGTCTAGACATGGTGGGCCCGCTGAAGAAATCCTCACCCGAAGGTCACACTCACCTCCTGGTTGCAGTCGATAAGTTCACAAAATGGATCGAAGCCGTGCCCATCACAAGTTCGACTGCATCCACAGCGGTCAACTTCATCAGGTCAATCATCTTCAGGTTTGGGGTACCAAACGGGATCATCACCGACAACGGCTCAAACTTCACAGCCGAAGAATTCAAGGACTTTTGCTCAGAGCAGGGGATCAAACTCAACTATGCGTCTGTCTCACACCCGCAATCCAACGGACAAGTGGAGAAAGCCAACGGCCTTGTATGTAGCGGCATCAAGAAACGGCTGCGCGTGCCCCTAAGACGTGCAGCGGGCGCATGGGTGGAAGAACTGCCATCGGTCCTCTGGAGCCTGCGAACAACGCCGAATAGATCCACCCAGTACACTCCGTTCTTCATGGTGTACGGTGCAGAAGCGGTTCTCCCCTGCGACATCAAGTTCGACGCACCAAGAGTAGTCGCCTACGACGAGTCGGAAGCAGAGGAGGCACTCGAAGACAGCAGAGACACCCTGGACGAAGCGCGAGACATCGCCCTGGCACGATCAGCCGTGTACCAACAAGACCTGCGCAACTATCACACCCGGCGGCTGCGACCAAGAGCGTTCGTTGCAGGCGACCTGGTTCTTCGACTCAAGCAAAAGAAGGTGCACAAGCTCGCCTCCCCATGGGAGGGCCCGTACATTGTAACAGAAGCAATAGGCAATGGAGCTTACCGCCTAAAGGACTCGAAGACAGGAGCAGACTGCAGCAACCCATGGAACGTAGCACAACTCCGCCGATTCTACGCCTAGCTCAAAACAACCATTGTACAAGAAAATCAGCGCGGCAGGTTTCAGACGCACTCTTTCCCTTACCAGGGTACCTGAGGGGACTGGAAGGGTTTTAATGAGGCGGCCTGCTCGCAAGAATCAATAAAGTGATTTGAAGAAATCCTGTCCCCTTTACCTACCACTCAGGAGGAACTCAAAAATCCTAGGCCGCCACTCGAACTACTCGGGGGCTGCGCCACACAGGTTGAAATATAAGCTTAGGTCGCCACCCGAGCAACTCGGGGGCTGCGCCACACAAGCATATCCAAAATCCTAGGTCACCACCCGAGCTACTCGGGGTTTGCGCCACACAGGTTGAAATAAAAGCTTAGGCCGCCGCCCAACTCACTCGGGGGCTGCGCCATACAAGCGCTAAAGTCAAAAAATCCTAGGCCGCCACTCGACCGACTCGGGGGCTGCGCCATACAGGTCAAGTTCAAAATCCTAGGGCGCCGTCCGCCACACACGGGGGCTGTGCCACACAGGTCACACTTGTAGCCCTAGGCTACCACTCGACTTACTCGGGGGCTACGCCAAACAGGACCTCCCAGAAAAATCCTCAGCCGCCACTCGAACTTACTCGGGGGTTGCGCTGCACAGGTCAAGTTCCAAATCCTAGGTCAACACCCGACATACTTGGGGGCTGCGCCAAACAGGTAACACTTGTAACCCTAGGCCGCCACTCGACCCACCCGGGGGCTGCACCATACAGGCCTTCGCGAAAATCCTAGGCCACCACTCGAGCGACTCGGGGGCTGCGCCATACAGGTCAAGTTACAAAAATCCTAAGTCGCCACCTGATGTAATCAGAGATTGCGGCATGCAGGTGACACTTGAGAAAACCTAGGTCGCCGCCAAGCATTCTAGGTGACTGCGCCATACAGGTCGCAAACTCAAATCAGGCACCCACTTTCGAGTAAAAAGATCAACTCTTATAAGTCCAAAGCATTTCAATCAATTGTCATACTTACACAGGCACATTTGCCACCCCTATAGCTAACCCTGTACACCAGACAACAGCTACTCTACACTGCAGGTTCAGCCTTCGGTGCATCAAGAGGCCCTACAAGACGCTCGCTCAGGTCCTGAACCTGCCGGATAATCCGACGCGCAACAGCCAGGGTCTCGTCGAAGTCATCATCACTCGGCAGGCCTTCAAGCACCCGCTCAAGCGGAAGATGTGGCCGGTGCATCCGGACGTATGCCAACGCAGCGTTCGCACCAGCCACAAGTTGGGCGTCGACGACTTCCTTCAAGCCTTCACCATCGTGGAACCTCTCCAGCAAAGCAGACAACCCGTTCGTCTGCGCATTATGCGGGAAGTACACACGATTGATGTGCCAAAGTGTCTTCCCGCAGCTCTCCAGAAGAAAAGAAGCGCGCCACGTGCGATCAAGCATGGTGGCAAGGACGCGCCCCCTCGACTGGCTCACCCAGAACTGCCGAGCTTCGTATGAGTTGCCGGACGCCTCTCGGGTGACTCGCTCTTCAACGTGAACCCGCTCAACCTCCCAGTCGGGATTGACGTCTGCGCACATAAAATGCAACTAAGAACGAGAAGGAAAGCCACAAAAGGACGGCAGCCGCCAAAAAGAGGATACATACCTTGCAGCTGTCGACTGATCAGGTCGATCTCCCCAAGCAAAAAGTCCTCACGTCGCGAGAACTCCGCCGTGGGATGCGACTGAGAACGTTGTAGCAGCCGCTCCGTATTCTTCAGGGTCGCCTCAAGCTCCGCCACCTTGTTCTTCAAAAATGTGATTATCCGCTGATCGTTGGCACTGCGTGGAGGAGCCGGCGCCGCCCGACGACGGCGAGCACCCGAAGAAGAAGCCGCGCCACTCGGCACGGCCACCGGAGAAGGCGGAGCATCATCGCGCGCAGCACTCTGCCAGGGATACGCAGAGTCAATACAATCAGGCGACTGCGAAGCACAAATCAACTCAAGAGAAATAAAGACCAGCAAAATCAATATCGAAGACCAAAAGACCCGACAGGGCAATGTTCATTACAAGCATAAAGTTCAAAATACAGATAGCGGCGACTGCCGCATTCCTACAACTATGCCTACTCTAAGGCCGCGGACTGCGACCGGGAACGGCCCTTCCGAGCTGCCGCCTCAGTCGCCTTAGCAAGGGCCCTCTCGAAGAGTGCCACAAGCTGCGCAGCCAGCTGTGAGGCGCGCTCCTTCACGCCACTCAGCGACGCGGTCCGGCCGTCGGGTTTGCGAGGAAAACCGCTGACGACCTTCTCGAAGTCACCAGGGACTTGGTGGCCTAATAGGAGCTGGAAGGTGAGCTCGGAGCCGCGTACCGTCTGCGACCGCGTGAAGTCGGCGATGGTAGTCGCGTCCTCAAACGGTGCAGCCAGGGCGTCCACGGTCGCCGGCGGCTGGTCACCCGGGAAGATGCTCTGGTGCACCACAGCCAGAGCTCCAGTCGACTTCTGCAGCGCGACTGAAGACTTCTTCAGCGCGTCCGAAGCGTAGGCGCATACCCGGTCGAGGAAGCCAACAACGGTTGCCAGGTCAACCGTGTCACTCGACGCATCTTCGGGAGGAGCTCCACCGCAAGTGTCTGAGCAAAAAATTCAAAGTCAGATTAAGAAAAAGAGCAAAGACTCAGTAGGCGTCAAGCCGAAACTCACCCCCAAGTACACCAGCTAGCGAAAGGAGACGGCCAACTTGAGTCTTCTCCTTGGCGACCCGCGCCAGCTCCCGCTCTTGGGACTCGTGAAGAGCCTTCTCAAGCTCATCAACACGCCCAGTAGCCTGGTCCAGCGAGGCACGCAGTTGGTCCCTCTCTTTCTCCAGGCGAACATAAGCTGTGGCTGCGTCGAGCTGCTGGCGATAGTAAGGCTGGAATAAAAGCAAGATGTCAATAAAGTTGCGGGCGACTATACTAGTCACCCACACCTTCGGGGGCTACTCCCATCGGGAGCGCTGATCGCGCACCCGATGAAAATCAAAGAACACAAGAAAAAGCATGCAGGACTTACGTGGTCCAGGAGTTCAAGGTCTTCCGCAGTCGAAGGAAGCACGCGGCTAGAACATGCAACACCGGCAGGCTCAGCATGCACCTTCTCCACCACCACTGGCGTCCCCAAACCAGCCGAAGGGGCAGATGTGAGCTCCACGTCCCGAAGGGGGGAGCTAACATCGTCCGAACGATGGCTGCAGCAAAACCAAGAACACCAGTCGAATCAAAAAACGTCCAAACTGCAAAGTACAACTAGATGGACACATTACAAAGGAACTCACCTGGGGGTGCCGGCGTCATCGTAGCTCTCCAGGGAAGGCGAAGGCATCCGCGCGAACGAGCGTGGCGCCGCGGAGCTGACTGGGGGAACGTTCAGAGGTTCCTCCCAGCCACCCGAAGAACGAGCACCCGGAGACGTCACGGCGACCTCCTCCTCAGCAGCGTCCACGCCCCGGGCAGGTGATGACGCAGTGGCAGACTCACCGCGAATTGGAAGCTTCTGTTTCTTCCTCGCGGGTTCCTCCACCTCATCTTCCTCCTCCACCTCGTCGCGGGGAGAATGCGCGGAGGGAATCTCTTCGTCCTCGTCATCCTCTTCGACAAACCTCGACTCATCGTCGGGTCCGTTCTCAGGGAGGGGAGGACAGCTGATGAAAAGATCTCGGCCCTGAAGCAAATAGACACAAGTCGAATTAAAGAGAAAGGTAGACTCAAGTCGAACAAGGGCAGAGATAAGACAAGACAAAACTTACCTCAGGAACGGGGTTCGAGGCCCCGTAGGGAGAAATGGGGCACTTGACGTTGCACGTGTCCGCGGCTCGGAGGTTGGTGATGGACCTGACGCTGGACTCCACCTCCTCGTCCTCCAGCGGCTTGGCGCTGACGCCTTCGGCGGCCCACATCGGGTGAGGCCGGGCGCTGAGCGGCTGCACCCGAAGACGGAAGAAGGTGGCCATCAGAAAGATGCCACCCGCATCGCGCCCAAGGGTCTGAGTCAGCTCGTGCAGCAGGCCCAGCAGGGGCCGCACAGCCTCCTTCTCCACGGCGGACAGCGGATGCGCCCAGGCGCCAGTCTTCCGCAGACCACGCTTGCTGTCGAACGCGTCCAGGCCGTCGCCGTTCGACTGGACGTAGAACCATCTCCGGCGCCACCCTTGGACGGAGTCGGACTTCTTCATCTGAAAGTACGCGGTGTCACCGCGTACCTGGATTCCGAAGCCGCCCACTGGGAAGGTCAGCCCACTCTTCCCCACGTTCTTGCGAACGAGGAAGAGCGACTTCCACAATGCTCAGTGGGGCGCGACACCCAAGAAGCACTCGCAGAGCACGATAAAGCCTGCGATGCTCAAGACGCCATTGGGGGTCAGATCGTGGATCTGAACCCCATAGGCGTACAGGAGACCACGCACGAAATCGTGCATGGGGAACCCGAAGCCCCGCGGAATGAAGTCCGCGAAGCAAACACGTTCCCAATCGCGGGGAGTGGGGAATACTTCCTTGCCAGGGACTCGTACCTGGACTTGGTCGGCAGGTGGCAGCAAGCCCTGCGCGCGGAGCAGCTCCACATCGGTCTTCTTCGTCGACGACCTCTGCCAATCGCCCTCGGGTTTCTTCATCACCCCGGCGTCGTCAGCGGCGGCGGAGGAGCCAGCGGCGCTCTTCGGCTTGCTCATCGCCTAGGCTGCAGGGTGCGTGGACGGATTGCTTGGAGCTCGGGATGGCGGCGGAAATGGCAGAGCGCAAGAGGAGAAGAAAGGCAAGAATGGATTGGAGAAGATGAAATCCCAAAAGCCAAAGCGCAGTACTTATTCCTCGAGGATCGGCATCTCAACCGTCCATCAAGCAATGGCTCCGAGCGAGAGCATCCAGCCGTCCACGTGTCGCACGGAGAAACCAACCGTCGCCGCCAACTTCCTCCACTACGCACGGGAACCGAGGCGTCATCATCGTGCCGCGCAAATTTTGCGCCCACTTCGAAGACGTGACAACTGCGGACTGTGGTCAGCTCTGACAGCGGGGCCCGCCACGTCACGTCCCATCGGGCGCAGAGGCGTGCAACGAATCGTCATCGATGACGTGACCAAGCCAACGGCTCCAAAATCAACCGAAGAAACTCGAAGAAGTCATTCGAGTAGTAGGCTTCGCAGCTGAAATCAGCAATGTAAGATCAGCCAATGATCCGAGCACCCGAAGAAACCGTTCGAGTGGCAACGAAGTAAGCTCGAGCAGCCGAATCCATCCAACAAGTAAGCCAAAACAGGCTGAGCAGAAGCAAGCTTCACAAGAAGATGAAGACAAAGTAATTCGACTGCACAGATTACTCCCATCGGGAGTGGCTGGTTCGACTGAAGAAATTCGAGTTCAAGCTCAAGATCAAGCAATCCAACGGCGCGTCCAGGAGGAAGGAGTCCTTTGTCCGACTCTGCGCTTCGACCAAGCACTCGGGGGCTACTGACGTGGGGCTACCTTGCGGGTAGCCCACGATGATGCTACCTGGGCCGCGCCAAGGATGGAAAGGCCCGCAGAAGGCCCACTCGGGGTACCTAGTATCCTAGTCCAACTCGGTTAGGTCTTGTAACCTACCGTATCTGTACCAACCACCCGAGACCTGGCTACCTATAAAGCCAGGAGGGTTGCCCGTCCTAGAGGACACGCTCAGAACCACTACGACAAACCCTAGCGAGATCGCAATCTCGCCATTGTAATCGCTACTCGCATCAATAACCAGACAAGCAGGAGTAGGGTGTTATCCTCCGGGAGCCTGAACCTGGGTAAAACCTCGCTTGTCAGCCGTCGTGATCACCTTGCACTCATCTCTCTCCCCATCAATCAACCCGGGGTGCGCAACCCTGGGACTTGTCGAGTCAACACCTCGTCACCGGCACCCTGTCGGGAGGGGGAATTGTCCCCGGAGGCCTCTACGTCGCCATGACCGCCTCCGGACTGATGTGTGAGTAGTCTACCCTTGGACTACGGGTCCATAGTAGTAGCTAGATGGCTGTCTTCTCCTCTTGTGCTATCATGTTTAGATCTTGTGAGCTCCATATCATGATCAAGATCATCTTTATGTAATTCTTCATGTTGTGTTTGCTGGGATCCGATGAATATTGAGTAGTAAAGTTATTGCTTCATAATATATCATGTGTGTGCTATTTAATGATCTTGCATGCTCTCCGTTACTTGTGTATGCTCTGGCCAAGTAGATGCTCGTAACTCCAAGAGGGGGTATTTATGCTCGATAATAGGTTCATGTCTCTATTAAATCTGGGGCAGTGACAGAAAGCTCTAAGGTTGTAGATGTATTGTTGCTACTAGGGATAAAACAGTAATACTTTGTCGAAGGATGATTTTACTTACTTACTTTACATGCAGTGCTTAAGGCGATAATCGGTTCTAATGCAACTTAATACTGAAAAGGGTGCGGACGCTAACCGGAATGTGGATTATTAGTTTTAGATGTGGTTGGAACGGTCTATGTATATTGTTGTAATGCCCGAATGAATCGCACACTAGACACCATAACGTTAGTATATGCATTGGATTGCTCATCATTATTATGTCAATTGCCTAGCTGTAATTTGTTTACCACGCATGGATGAATGTTCTTATTATTGATGGAGAGACACCACTAGTGAAATGTGGACCCCGGTCCTTCTCATTAATCTGATTAAACCACAACTGCAAACTTGTTACTTTCTGTAAACATCACTCTTTCTTCCACACATACGTTTAATCCTTTGTTACAGCAAGCCGGTGAGATTGACAACCTCACTGTTAAGTTGGGGCAAACTATCTTGATTGTTGTGTGCATGCTCCACGACAACATCTCTTTTCTGGCGTCGTTGATACCTCGAGTGAATTCTTCATCTCCTACTTGTTCGATAACCTTGGTTTCATAACTGAGGGAAATTTGATGATGCACTACTTCATACCTTCCTCTTGGGGTCTCCCAACAACACACCCACCGTGTGCATCAAGCTCTTTTCTGGCGCCGTTGCCAGGGAGATAACGATTCACTACGAGGGGAGTTTTCGCACTTCCAATCTTTCTATTTTGTTATTGTCTTGCTTAGTTTATTTTTATTACTGTCTTGTTTGCTTAATATAAAAATACAAAAAAATAGTTACTTGCATTACTTTTTATATTTCGGTTTTGTTATTTATTTTCAGTTTTGTTGCTTCTTCTTATTTTGGTTTAGTCATTATTTTTCCTTGTTTGTTATTTCGGTTTATCTTTTATTTGAATCATCTTTATCATAAAAAAAAATAGTTCAATTAATCATCATGTTTGGTGTATTCCCTGTTACTGTGTCACCTGAAGAATTGATCTTTCTTCTAAACAAGGGAATGAGGAAACTTTTGGAGAAGCTTGGTGTAGAATCTTTGAAACTTATGGTGAAACTGAACCCAAAATGACTTTAAGTTTGCTTCGTAGTAGTTTTTATTTTGGGCTTTTTCTTTGCTATAGGTATGCTTTAGATGCTGTAGTGGGAGGAGATTTCCTTCAATGTGATGGGGATCAAGCTTTCAATGCAATAAAGAAATTAACTATGTCCTTTTCCTCAGCTAATAAATGTAGTACAAGTATTGGTAATATTCATACTATACTAAATACCCTTGAATCAAGCATTTCTTTCTTAAAAGATGGGTACAATAAGATTCGTGAAAAACTTGACTATGTTCCAATAAATTATGAACCATCATTGTGGCTCCCTACCATCAAAGTGACTATTTGTAATAAAGTTTTTCTTGCCGTTGTGACATTATGTCTGAGTTTTGTCTCATGGCTAAATGCATTCATGTATCTTTAAATACTTGGGGAACTGTTGAAGGGGGAGAAGAAATAACCCTTACAGATAATACTATTATACAACCCATTAGGGTAGCTGAGGGAATATTTACAACACTCTTGGGAAGAACTGTATCCACTGATTACCATGTCATTGAATGTGCACGAATGAGACAAATTACCATTGGAAGATCCTTGCTGAAAATTTTGGGAGCTTAATTGATGTGGGAAAAGGTACTATGAGCTTCACTACCTCCCCAGGAAGTTGGAAAACGTTCCCTACAAACAAAGGTATGAAAGTTGAAGGGGATCATGTGCACAAAACAAATATTTTCCTAGCAACGATATCCTTAAACTAGCCAAGATCTACACTATGCAGATATAGAAGTACGGCGGAGATCGGAATACATACCCTCGTAGACCGAATAGCGGGGATTACGCTCCCGCACAAGCGTTGACGACGAAGACGACGTAGCCGACCTCTAGGTCGCGGAGAACTCGGCGCGACGAAGATGACGAAGATGACCCCGAGGTCGGGTGGAGGAAGTAGGCCTCCGAGTACCGCTAGCGCAGCACCTCGCAGGGCGTCACACACATACGGTGGAGACGACGGCCTCCGAAGCTCCAGTACAGGACGAGCAGCGGAAGACTTGGATCGGAACACCAGCAGCGCGGCAGCGGGTTATGGTGGAAGAGATCCCCCTCCTCTACTCGGCGCGGCTCCGACAAGGGAACCACGAGATCGAGAGAGAAATTGGGAAATAATTGGTGAATTAAAAGACCAGGGGTGC
The DNA here is from genome assembly GCA_026929855.1 of Poa annua. NCBI lineage: Eukaryota > Viridiplantae > Streptophyta > Magnoliopsida > Poales > Poaceae > Poa > Poa annua. The sequence continues at coordinate 14,947,258 of CM049428.1, forward strand.
CCTTTCTTATATAGGCTCCCAGGGGGAGCCAACCTTGCCAGCCAGGCAATGTGGGACTATCCCACATGCCTGGTTCAGCCAAGGCTGGTGGGCCGGCCCTAGGTGGGCCCCATTTGGCCCACCTAGGCCGGCCAAGCCTCCCCCACAAAATTCCCTTGAGGGTTTCCCCCCCCCCCCCCCCCATGGGCCTTCTTTCGACCAGAAGGCCCATTTAGGGAAATCAGCCTAAATAAATTCGAAAATAAATATATAAAATCATATTTGCATATTAATTACACTAATTAATATCAAACATAATATATATAATTTTTCCTAGCTCCAAAAACTCTTTCGGCGCTGCCCGATCTCCATCGGACCCCTCCCGGGACATTCCCGGTGATCTCTTTCCTTTCCGGTTGTCTTGTCGAAACCCCTTAAGTGTGTTACCCTAGCGGTTCAATATAATAACAGGTACGATCAAGACTCCTCTATGATCGACGACTAACTCGTAGGCCTGGACCCCATGAATTAATCCCTGTGATATAACGAATGACTTTCATCTATCAAACCTGGACGTATAGTCTTAAACCCTTTGTCATGGCGATACTTAGCGTGTCCTAGCATCATTCTCAGATATCTCCATACCTAGCATGATCTTGTTACCGACATCGCTATCTTCTACTCGTCTATGATATTATGTCAGTTGGTGACCTAGCCACATGTTTGCAAACTCATTTGACATAATCTCATCGAGTGGGCCCTAGAGTATCTATCCGGCTATGCGGACTGACAAATCCCGTTGTTGACCCCTCGTCTCAACTACCCCCTTCCGATACCCAAAACTATCACCGTTATTGTCATACTATATAAGATACGACGTTTGGTGCGATCAAAGTATCTTCCAGGGATAACAATAAGAGTTGATCTCACGGTCTTAAGGCGTAATGACTATGTCCTATAAATACTGGGTATGTCCATCACATCGTTACACCTAACGATATGACTTCCATTGCCGACCGGCGCCATGCCCTATGATCGGAAAACCTCGATCATCAATCGCGCAACGAAACTAGTCTTAGTAGAGGCTACTAGGGACTTGGTTGTTTATCTAACACACCTGTATTAATGTTTCCGCTTAATACAGTTATAGCATGGTATAAAACATATAATGAACGATTGGGATATTGCCAATAAACTATGTTTATTAAGTGCCTCTAGGGCATATGCCCTTCAAAAGTTGGTAAGAGGAACAAACGAGGAGCAGCTCGCCCTCGTAATGTTCGTGCTTCATCTCTTGATAATACTTGAGTTTTACTTTGTGCCTAGCTCAAAGGCGTAAAACAAAAGCGTTTATGGGAGACAACCCACTTTTATTTCCTGTTATTGTATTTTATTTTGCTTATGTCAAGGACTTGTCCTACCTCTGTAGCAACTCCTTTATATCTTTATTTTATTGTAATGTTGTATGTTAAAATTCAATTCCTGTGCTGAAACAGATTTCTGCTGTCCACCGTTAAATTCATAACTCCTCACTGGAACGTCAGAAAAATCTGCCCTGTTTTGTGCGAAATCCTCAGATGTATACGCAAAATTCATTAGTTTTGAGTTTTATGATCTGAGCAAGTTAAGTGCCTCGAAAAAAATCGTTTTTACGGACTGTTATATTTTTTTTACAGATGTTGTCATTTTCTTTTGCACTGTATTTTGATTGGATCTTTTTATCCTATTAAGTATCACTGGCTGTAGCTAATGTCCAGTAGCATTGGTAGGAATTGTGGTACTACAGAATATCATATTTTTTGTGCACTAGCCCTCTAATGAAGTTACTCTAAGTTTGGTGTGTAGCAAGTTTTCAAGGATCACGAGAGAAGGATGATATAATGTGATCAAGAGGATAGTAAATACAAAGCTTGGGGATGCCCCGTTGGTTCACCCCAAAATAATTCAAGAAGACTCAAACTTCAAAGCTTGGAGATGCCCAAGGCATCCCCTTCTTCATCGACAAACTATCAGGTCTTTTCTAGTGAAACTATATTTTAATTCTGTCACATCTTATGTGCTTATCTTGAAGCGTTTGTTTGTTTTTTCTTTTTGTTATGTTCATTATCTGAATAAATAGGGATCATAGCATTCTTTTGTGTGATAGACTCTATGTGTGATACATAGAGAATGTCGAACATCATTTTCTATCACTGAAAAAGCCAATATTAACTTAATCTTTTACCTAGTCATACAAGCAAGAACCTCTTTCTTCGCTTGTCCTTTTCTGAAACACTTCAGAATCCTGACTTAGGAAATACTCCGACTTAATGTTATTAAGCCCCCCCTTATCTATACAATTATAAATCGGATGCCTAATACTCCTAACTTCATTTCACATAAAATTTAATCACTTAAATAATCCTTTACACTCTACTATAGGATCTGTGTCATTCAATATGTCGTTACATACAGAATCACAAATGACACCTAGCTCCCACTCAAATATGCCTTCCGCATATAAGATCAAGGAAAAGCTACTTAGCTCCCACTCAAATATGCCTTCCGCATATAAGATCAAGGAAAGCTACTTTGCTCCCACTCACTTCTTTGCAAATGTAGGTTTCTTCAACTATTTTGGACAACTCCAAAATCCTTTGATCACATTATCAAAGTGAGGATTCCAGCTCCGATATGCTTACTTCTGCCTATGAATGGACAACCGAAGTTTGCATACATGTTTAGCATCCTCAGGATTACAAACCATTCTTAATTACACTATTAAGAACCATGGTTTTCTCATCCATCTATCAATTTATCATTCAAAATTATAGTAATTGCTAAACGACCCAGAATAGATTTAGGCTTCGCCACTTGAGACAAACTCTCATGTGGTCTGTCGGAACTGTTTCACGACAAATCGAATCTGCTCAATGTCTACTCTCTCATAAAATTCCATATACTATTAACATCCTAGATGCCATCAAGAAGATATCCCAAGTCAATACCTGGTAATCGTATATGGATTTTATTTCGGATCATAAATGACTCATAGCCATTTCTCGGACTTAGGTCCACCATCTCTTCTTCGTAGTTCGTAGGTCTATCATATTCCATTAATATGACCTCCATAACAAGATTGTCGTAACACACAGTGTGGAACACAACCTCGTATGCCTACGCTCTTAGTATGAGCTCAGAACATCATGATCTTGAATCATTAGCTTTTTCAAGCTGTGGGGCCTGACACCTAAAACACTTTCGATTGCGCCACTCTGATGTTTGGAGAAGAAGTTCACCAACTTCGTCTTGCTCTACTTTCTTTCTCACTTATACCCTCGGACAAGAAACTATTTATTTCGCAAGGTATATCCCGGCAAAGATTTTGCCTATGTCGTGAGACATGTACCCAACTAACTCTTTAGGTAGGGTATACTACAAAGATTAATCCATTTTAGGTTCGATTACATCGAAACACTAAATTGCTGAAACGACAATCCAGGCTCAAAAGCCATGCCATCACTCGTATGGTATTGTCTCCATGGATTCAAATGGTTTCCCTATTTGCTAACGTGAGTGTTTATGTTTCTACCATATGACTCTAATGATTACATTAATTCGGTAAGAGATTCATTTACCACACACTATCCGATAGGGTGCGATTACGACGCCCTAACACACCATAACACTATGGTGTTCCATGCGACATAATTTGTGGAACTCTTCTCACAAGTCTTCCAATGATGTGCCAACATTATAACTCAAATCTTCATTCCTCGATTTGCATCGCGGGAATTTGATTTTCTTGTTAAGTTTATTTCCTACTTCATTCTGAACTTCGTTTGATCGAATCAAAAATTCAGACTAACATTCCCCGGAGTGGATATCCATATATCTACTCGGAATATTCATGAAGTCTATGAAATAAAGACTTCCACTACACGTTAAAGTTTTTCATTGATTCACATACACCCATATGCATGATTCTCAACAAGCTATACTCAAAACGTTCAGTGAAGTTCACGAAATAAAGGTCTCCACTACCCGTCAATTACTTCATTGAACCACATAAATCTCCATGTATGACTATCAATAAGTTATATGCCCGTTTTCCAAAAACGGTGTCACGGTTATTTTGCAAGTGTCAAAAGATCAAATCTTAGGACTTGCAGGTCCATCCAGTGTGGAGCTAATGAAGGAGATATGCCCTAGAGGCAATTAATAAAGTGTATTCTTTATCATATCTCGTTTGTTCATAATAGGTTTTTGTGTCATGCTAGAACCGTATTAAGCGGAAACATTAATGCGGGTGTGATACGTAAACAATCAGGTCCCTAGTAGCCTCTACTAAGACTAGTTTCGTTGCGCGATTGATGATCGAGGTTTCCCGGTCATGGGGCATGGCGCGGGTCGGCAATGAGAGTCATATCGCTAGAGAGCGATGTGATGGACATACCCAGATTTGGAGAACGTAGTCGTTACGCCTTTGACCGTGAGATCAACTCTTATTGTTATTCCCGGAAGATACTTTGATTGCACCAAACGTCGTATCTTATTTAGTATGACAATAACGGTGATACTTTTGGGTATCGGAAAGGAGTAGTTGAGACGAGGGGTCAAGAGCGGGATTTGCCAGTCCGCATAGCAGGATAGATACTCTCGGGCCCACTCAGTGAGATCATGTCTAATGAGCTTGCAAGCATGTGACTAGGTCACGGAGACATGAGATCATGAACGAGTAGAAGATAGCGTCGTCAGTAACGAGGTCGGGATTAGGTATAGAGATATTTATGGAACGACGCTCGGACGTGCTAAGTATCGCTATGGCAAAAGGTCTAAGACTTTACGTTCGGGTTTGATACATGAAAGTCATTCGTTATATCTCAGGGATTAATTCACGGGGTCCAGGCCTACGAGTTAGTCGTTGATCATTGAGGAGTCTTGATCATACCTGATATTATATCGAACCGCTAGGGTAACACACTTAAGGGGTTTCGACAAGACAACCGGAAAGGAAGGAGATCACCGGGAGCGTCCCGAGAGGGGTCCGATGGAGATCGGGCAGCGCCGAAAGAGTTTTCGGAGGTAGGAAAAATTATATATATTATGTTTGATATTAATTAGTGTTATTAATATGCAAATATGATTTTATATATTTATTTTCGAATTTATTTAGGCAGATTTCCCTAAATGCGCCTTCCGGACGAAAGAAGGCCCAAGAGGGGGGGAACCCCCTTGGGGATTCGGTGGGGGCATGGAGGCCAGCCTAGGTGGGCCAGATGGGGCCCACCAGGGGGCCGACGCACCCTCCTTGGCCGAGCCAGGCTGTGGGATAGTCCCACATTGCCTGGCTGGCAAGGTAGGCTCCCCCTGGGAGCCTATATAAGAAGGGGCACCCCCAGCCTTTTAATTCACCAATTAATTCCCGATTTCTCTCTCGATCTCGTGGTTCCCAAGTTGGAGCCGCGCCGAGCAGAGCAAGGGGATCTCCTCCACCATAGCCCGCTGCCGCGCTGCTGGTGTTCCGGTCCAAGTCTTCCGCTGCTCATCCTGGACTGGAGCTTCGGAGGCCGTCGTCTCCACCGTACGTGTGCGACTTCCTGCGAGGTGCTGCGCTAGCGGTACTCGGAGGCCTGCTTCCTCTACACGACCTTGAGGTCGACTTCGTCGGTCTTCATCGACAACGTTTGTGCGGGAACGTAATCCCCGCTTTCGGTCTACAAGGGTACGTATTCCGATCTCCGTTCGTACTACTATATCTGCATAGAATAGATCTTGGCATGCTTTTAGGATATCGTCGGTAGGAATTTTTTTTTCTGCTCACGATTCCCTTCAGTGGTATCAGAGCCGATCTATCGTAGATATAGCTTTACGCTGTTAGAACCCGTGCTCTGCACGGGGGCACCGTTCCTGTTATTTGCTACCCTCTAGCGTGCACTTGTGTATTCCAGCGGCATTGAGTTGATGAAGCGGCCCGGACCGACTTTACGCGTACGCTTACGCGAGACTGGTTCCACTATTGACATACGGCTTGTACCGTATATGTGGCTGGCGGGTGTCAGTTTCTCTCTCTTTAGTTGGTCTTCGCATTTTCAATGGAGGCCCCGAAAGGGATGCTTAAACATGCAATTATTGGATCGGTGTTGTGATCATAAGATTTGTAGGTATGAAGCGGTTCTATTTACGAAAGCCCCAAGCCACGTAAAATATGCAAAAGATAAAGTAGAAGCGTCTAACTTTATTTTGCAGGGGCTATGTGATATGGTCAAGGTAGGTTTATTAAATTGTTTATAAACTGCGGGCGCCAAGAAGACCATGGCGCAATGGACTATATCACATTGCATTACATTTGATGTTTTGTGTGCATCTTATTTTGTGTGATTGTGTGTATAGTATACATTAGTTACACGGCGGTAGCTGAATAAGATGATCCCTTCAAAATACCACTAGTGTTCTCCCTCCAACGCGCACCACCAAGAAAGTTCTACGTTATGAGGTAGGCCGTGATGATCGGGTATCATACATCTCGTCGTTCGCATACACTAGGTGTAAGCCATGTTGCACAAGCGTCAGCGTGGAAGTCTTTGGTGGCGAGCCTAGCATACTCAGAGGTATGGCCTCGGAACAGGAAGACCGAAAGGTCGAGCACAAGTCACAAAATTGGTGTGGCGCACGATTTTGTCTACTCTTGAAGTTGTGCCGCCGGCTTTGATGATGAGGGGTGGTGCAATGGATGGGAGTCGTGTAATCGCTTAAACGACCAGGAGGGATGTTCGTTTGAGTGGGAGTTATGTTAGTTATTTTCTAAAATAGTATAACTCAAAATTATTATGAACAAAGTCTTATGTTGTTGCAAATTCCATTGTAGATGTCTCACCCCTCCTTTAACCTAAACCTGTTCATTGAGAAAGAGAAGCTTAAGACCGATGGGTCCAACTTCGTGTCCTGGTTCCGCGATCTGAAGTCCATCCTTGAAACCCACAAGGTGGCTTACATCCTTGATGCCCCCTTAGGTGATCTTCCAAACACCGCCCCGGAAATCGAAAGGATTGTCCATGAGGTAAAGGCGGAGATTTCTTCTTATGTACAGAGTGGCATGCTCTTTGCCATGGAGGCTGACCTGCAAAACCGCTTCATGAACAAGGGTGCTTATGATATAATCACTGAACTCATGACTGTTTTTGCACGACAAGTCAAGGCTGAGCGGTACGAGGCATCTGTGCTTTTCTTCTCAGCCCAGATGGAAGAGCACGGCAATATTAGTGAGTACTTGGCCAAGTTGTTTGGCTGCGCTCGACTTCTGAGTGATATGGGAAGTGTGATCCCAGAGGAGGTGGTTATTGATAGGGCGCTGTTTTCTCTGCCCCCTAGCTATAAGAACGCCATCGTGGACTACGGCATAAAAGGGACATCAAAATCCCTGTCGGAAATCCTGAAGATGCTCGAAGTGGCCGAATTAGAAATCAAGCTGAAGAAGATGGTGGTGACCATCGGATCACCTGAGCGCAACTGCCCCAAGTATCTGGAGGATAAGAAGTCTGGCAAGACGGTCGACAAAGAGCAAGGTATATTTGATATACATGTTATAGATGTGTACCTTACATCCGCCCGGAGCAATACATGGGTATTTGATACTGGTTCTGTTGCTCATATATGTAACTCTCAGTAGGAGTTACGGAATAGAAGGCGGCTGGCGAAGGATGAGCTGACGATGCGCGTCGGCAACGGATCGAGAGTCGACGTGGTGGCTGTCGGCACGCTCCCTCTGCATCTACCATCGGGATTAGTTTTGGTTTTAAATAAATGTTATTTTGTGCCATCCTTGAGTGTAAACATTATAAGTGGGTCTTGCCTGTTACAAGACGGTTATTCATTTAAATCAGTGTCAAGCAATTGTGCTATTTATATGAATGATATCTTTTATGTTGATGCTCCCGAGAATAACGGTTTATTCTTGTTGAATCTTGATCGTAGTACTCACATCCATAACATAGAAGCCAAACGAATTAAGTGTAGTGACGATACCGCCATGTTTTTGTGGCATTGCCGTCTTGGTCATATTGGTATAAAGCGCATGAAGCGACTCCACTCCGATGGACTCTTGGACTCGTTGGATTTCGGATCCCTCGATACATGCGAACCATGCCTTATGGGCAAAATGACCAGGACACCGTTCAAAGGTTTCGTTGAACGGGCGTCGGATTTGTTGGGGATCATACATACAGATGTGTGTGGACCGATGAGCGTTTCGACACGCAATGGTTATCGTTACTTTGTCACCTTCACTGATGACTTGAGTAGATACGGTTATATCTATTTGATGAAACACAAGTCTGAAACGTTTGAAAAGTTCAAAGAATTCCAGAGTATGGTTGAGAATCAACTTAATAGGAAAATCAAGCATCTCCGGTCCGATCGCGGTGGAGAGTACTTGAGTTTTGAGTTTGGCACACATCTGAAGAGTTGTGGCATAGTGCCCCAACTCACGCCCGCCGGAACGCCGCAGCGTAACGGTGTGTCCGAGCGACGTAATCGTACTCTACTGGATAGTGTCCGATCTATGATGTCTCTTACCGATCTGCCAGTGTCCTTCTGGGATTATGCGTTTGAAACAGCCGCATTCATTTTAAATAGGGCTCCGTCCAAGTCCGTTGAAACGACGACGTATGAATTATGGTATGGCCAAAAGCCTAAGTTATCGTTTCTGAAGGTTTGGGGTTGTGAGGCGTACGTTAAGAAACTACAGCCCGACAAACTCGAACCGAAGTCGGAGAAAGTCGTCTTTGTAGGATATCCGCGGGAAACCGTTGGGTACACCTTCTACAACCAAGTTGAGGGCAAAACTTTTGTCGCGAAGACCGGTACCTTTCTAGAGAAGGAGTTTCTGGCGAAAGGAGTAAGTGGGAGGAAGGTAGACCTCGATGAAATCGTTGATCCTGAACTCGAGATTCCGAGTGGCGCAACGGAAGCAATTCCGGAAACGTCCTCTGTGGAAGGAGTGGGAGAAACTGTCGAGGAAGATGTTCTACCTCGTAGGTCTGGTAGATCTCGGATCCCACCAGAATGGTATGGCAACATGGTTTGCACCGCCATGCTAGTCGAGCAAGACGAACCTACGAACTACAAAGAGGCGATGGAGAGTCTAGAGTCCGAGAAATGGCTTGAAGCCATGAAATCCGAAATAGGATCCATGTATGATAACAAAGTGTGGACTTTGGTGGATATTCCCAAAGGGCGCAAGGCCGTCGAGAATAAGTGGATCTTTAAGAAGAAGACTGATGCTGATGGTAATGTGACCGTCTATAAAGCTCGGCTTGTCGCAAAGGGTTTCCGACAAGTTCATGGAATTGACTACGATGAAACTTTTTCACCGGTAGCGATGCTTAAGTCTATTCGGATTTTGTTAGCGGTAGCTGCCTACTATGATTATGAAATCTGGCAGATGGACGTCAAAACGGCCTTCCTGAATGGAAACATTGAGGAAGAGTTGTACATGGTACAGCCGGAAGGTTTTGTCGATCCAGGAAGTGCTAACAAGGTGTGCAAGCTTCAGCGATCCATCTATGGATTGAAGCAGACATCTCAGAGCTGGAATCTTCGCTTTGATGAGGTAATCAAAGGTTTTGGATTTATCCAGAATGTGGAAGAGACCTGTATTTACAAGAAAATGAGTGGGAGCTCGGTTGTGTTCTTAGCACTGTATGTTGACGACATATTGCTAATAGGGAATGATGTGGAACTTCTGAATAGCGTGAAGGAATATTTAAACAGTAAGTTTTCCATGAAGTACTTAGGAGAAGCTGCGTATGTTTTAGGCATAAAAATCTATCGTGATAGATCAAGGCGCCTATTAGCACTAAGTCAGAGTACTTATCTTGATAAAATACTGAAGCGTTTCCGTATGGAGAAGGCAAAGAAGGGTTCTCTGCCGGTTATTAAGAATAAGATATTGCGTAAGGCGCAGTGTCCGGTGACGGAACTGGGTAAGGCCGAAATGACAAAACATCCTTATGCTTCAGCCATAGGATCGATCATGTATGCAATGTTGAGTACTAGACCGGATGTGGCATTAGCTCTAAGTTTGACCAGCCGGTTCCAGTGTAATCCTGGAATGCCGCATTGGGTAGCTGTTAAGAGCATTCTTAAGTATCTCAATAAGACAAAGGAAATGTTCCTTGTGTATGGTGGCTGCGATGAAGAACTTGGCGTAACAGGTTACGTAGATGCAAGTTTCTGCTCAGACCCCGGTGACTGTAAGTCACAGACAGGTTACGTGTTCAAGGTGAATGGAGGCGTCGTGTGCTGGAGAAGTGGGAAGCAACCCATAGTCGCACAATCTACAATGGAGTCGGAGTACATTGCTGCCTGCGAGGCCGCGAATGAAGCTGTGTGGCTGAGGAAGTTCGTCATCGAACTTGGAGTGTTCCCAAGCGTGCAAGACCCCGTGATCCTCTTCTGCGACCATACGGGCGCCATTGCAAACGCCAAGGAGCCAAGGTCTCACTCCACCACCAAACACATTCTCCGACGCTTCCATGTGATACGTCAGTACGTACAAGGAGGCGATGTGAAGATTTGCAAAGTGCATACGGATCTGAATGTGGCAGATCCGCTGACGAAGCCTCTCCCGCTTGATAAGCATGAACAGCACCAATTAGCTATGGGTGTTAGGCTTTTACCAAGTTGTAATCTAGATTAAGTTGTACTCTAGTGCAAGTGGGAGACTGAAGGAGATATGCCCTAGAGGCAATTAATAAAGTGTATTCTTTATCATATCTCGTTTGTTCATAATAGGTTTTTGTGTCATGCTAGAACCGTATTAAGCGGAAACATTAATGCGGGTGTGATACGTAAACAATCAGGTCCCTAGTAGCCTCTACTAAGACTAGTTTCGTTGCGCGATTGATGATCGAGGTTTCCCGGTCATGGGGCATGGCGCCGGTCGGCAATGAGAGTCATATCGCTAAAGAGCGATGTGATGGACATACCCAGATTTGGAGAACGTAGTCGTTACGCCTTTGACCGTGAGATCAACTCTTATTGTTATTCCCGGAAGATACTTTGATTTTACCAAACGTCGTATCTTATTTAGTATGACAATAACGGTGATAATTTTGGGTATCGGAAAGGAGTAGTTGAGACGAGGGGTCAAGAGCGGGATTTGCCAGTCCGCATAGCAGGATAGATACTCTCGGGCCCACTCGGTGAGATCATGTCTAATGAGCTTGCAAGCATGTGACTAGGTCACGGAGACATGAGATCATGAACGAGTAGAAGATAGCGTCGTCAGTAACGAGGTCGGGATTAGGTATGGAGATATCTATGGAACGACGCTCGGACGTGCTAAGTATCGCTATGGCAAAAGGTCTAAGACTTTACGTTCAGGTTTGATAGATGAAAGTCATTCGTTATATCTCAGGGATTAATTCATGGGGTCCAGGCCTACGAGTTAGTCGTTGATCATTGAGGAGTCTTGATCATACCTGATATTATATTGAACCGCTAGGGTAACACACTTAAGGGGTTTCGACAAGCCAACCGGAAAGGAAGGAGATCACCGGGAGCGTCCCGAGAGGGGTCCGATGGAGATCGGGCAGCGCCGAAAGAGTTTTCGGAGCTAGGAAAAATTATATATATTATGTTTGATATTAATTAGTGTTATTAATATGCAAATATGATTTTATATATTTATTTTCGAATTTATTTAGGAAGATTTCCCTAAATGGGCCTTCCGGACGAAAGAAGGCCCAAGAGGGGGGGAACCCCCTTGGGGATTCGGTGAGGGCATGGAGGCCGGCCTAGGTGGGCCAGATGGGGCCCACCAGGGGGCCCGCGCACCCTCCTTGGCCGAGCCAGGCTGTGGGATAGTCCCACATTGCCTGGCTGGCAAGGTAGGCTCCCCCTAGGAGCCTATATAAGAAGGGGCACCCCCAGCCTTTTAATTCACCAATTAATTCCCGATTTCTCTCTCGATCTCGTGGTTCCCAAGTTGGAGCCGCGCCGAGCAGAGCAAGGGGATCTCCTCCACCATAGCCCGCTGCCGCGCTGCTGGTGTTCCGGTCCAAGTCTTCCGCTGCTCGTCCTGGACTGGAGCTTCGGAGGCCGTCGTCTCCACCGTACGTGTGCGACTCCCTGCGAGGTGCTGCGCTAGCGGTACTCGGAGGCCTGCTTCCTCTACGCGACCTTGAGATCCGCTTCGTCGGTCTTCATCGACAACGTTTGTGCGGGAACGTAATCCCCGCTTTCGGTCTACAAGGGTACGTATTCCGATCTCCGTTCGTACTACTATATCTGCATAGAATAGATCTTGGCATGCTTTTAGGATATCGTCGGTAGGAAAATTTAAGTTTTCTGCTCACGATCCCCTTCAGCTAATGGATATAACATTGACATGACTAAACGGTAGTGCCACACATATGTGGTGTCATTATTAAGTTTGTATCCTTTGGCATTAATACTATGAATGTGGGAGCTTCTACCATCTAAATTCAAATCGGCATATGATCATTACTTCATAAATATAGGACACCAATTTTTCACTATCATGTATGAACAAGTGTCTCGCTAGAGGAGACACACTCGTAACGATCATACCAACACCCGATCATAAAGGATTTATTCAAATGGTAGATCTAGAGGGAGAGTGTCTATGGCCGTCACAACAACTTGACTGCCATTATCAACACGCAATGTCGCCTCATCCTTTCAAGCTACTCAATCAGTAAACCTGGTTTTTCACAAAACATGACTAGTTCAAGACTTAGTCACTACTGCGAGCACTTGCTTAGCTAAAACATTCATAACATGTATATCATATATACACCATCATCATTGATGACTTCCGGCGATCTGTTTCATTTTCTTGATACTTCCACCGTAATCAAGAACCATGAAGGTGAACGATTCCCCTTGCATGACATAGTCTATGACAGAGGATTTGCACTTGGCAACGATGTCTGTCATCTAGTAATTGAGCTGAGCGAGACGTCTCAATGTTCATTAATCATGAACATATGTCATTAAGTATGACTGCCACGTGCTCCCTCAATGTGTTATTCTCTTCCATCTTGGCTGAGAAGACAACCAGTCAACGTACTGATAAACTTCATCAACCCAACGTTTGGGGTACCCCGAGTTTAGCGACCATATCATATGTTCGCGATCTAAAAACTCGTACCCACCGTTGGTTCTTTATGGCAGAGATCATAGCATACACTCGACTATGATGATATCATCCGCACAAAATCCGATAATCAAAATTATCTTTTGTTAGCGGAATCTCCGGGTTTATCTCCTAGCGGGTATTGTAACACAAAGAGCTAACGGTTTAAACAAGGAGTATCCTCAAGCTAAAGCATAAAACTATGAAGTTTGGACCCAACCTTTTAAGTTTCTCAATAGCAGGAATGCGACTAATTTGAAAAGATGCTATCACAATGGTTAATATCTACAAAGGTTTGCAAAACATACTATGTTCATTATATTCTGAGTTCTAGTATTTTAGAAAATAACTATCCGAACTCCCACTCAAACGAGCATCCCTCCTGGTCGTTTAAGCGATTACATGACCCCCATCCATTGCACCACCCCTCATCATCAGAGCCGGCGGCACAACTTCAAGAGTAGACAATTGTCCGCCACACCAATTTGTGACTCGTGCTCGACCTTTCGGTCTCCCTGTTCCGAGGCCATATTTCTGAATATGCTAGGCTCGCCACCAAAAACCTCCACGCTGACGCTTGTGCAACATGGCATACACCCACTGTATGCGAACGACGAGATGTCTGACACCCGATCATCACGGTCTGCCTCATAACGTAGAACTTTCTTGGTGGTGCGCGTTGGAGGGAGAACACTAGTGGTATTTTGAAGGGATCATCTTATATAGCTACCGTCGTGTAACTAATGTATACTATACACACAATCACACAATATAAGATGCACACAAAACATCAAATGTAATGCAATGTGATATAGTCCATTGCACCATGGTCTTCTAGGCGCCCGCAGTTTATAAACAATTTAATAAACCTACCTTGACCATATCACATAGCCCCCTGCAAAATAAAGTTAGACGCTTCTACTTTATCTTTTGCATATTTTACGTGGCTTGGGGCTTTCGTAAATAGAACCGCTTCATACCTACGAACCTTATGACCACAACAACGATCCAATAATTGCATGTTTAAGCATCCCTTTCGGGCCCTCCATTGAAAATGCAAAGCCAACTAAAGAGAGAGAAACAGGCACCCGCCAGCCACAGATACGGTACAAGCCGTATGTCAGTAGTGGAACCAGTCTCGCGTAAGCGTACGCGTAAAGTCGGTCCGGGCCGCTTCATCAACTCGATGCCGCTGGAATCACAAGTGCACGCTAGATGATAGCAAATAACAGGAACGGTGCCCCCGTGCAGAACACGGGTTCTAACAGCGTACAGCTATATCTACGATAGATCGGCTCTGATACCACTGAAGGGGATCGTGTGCAGAAAACAAAAAAATTCCTAGCAACGATATCCTTAAACTAGCCAAGATCTACACTATGCAGATATAGAAGTACGGCGGAGATCGGAATACATACCCTCGTAGACCGAATAGCGGGGATTACGCTCCCGCACAAGCGTTGACGACGAAGACGACGTAGCCGACCTCTAGGTCGCGGAGAACTCGGCGCGACGAAGATGACCCCGAGGTCGGGTGGAGGAAGTAGGCCTCCGAGTACCGCTAGCGCAGGACCTCGCAGGGCGTCACACACATACGATGGAGACGACGACCTCCGAAGCTCCAGTCCAAGACGAGCAGCGGAAGACTTGGACCGGAAGACCAGCAGCGCGGCAGCGGGCTATGGTGGAAGAGATCCCCCTCCTCTACTCGGCGCGGCTCCGACAAGGGAACCACGAGATCGAGAGAGAAATTGGGAATTAATTGGTGAATTAAAAGGCCAGGGGTGCCCTTTCTTATATAGGCTCCCAGGGGGAGCCAACCTTGCCAGCCAGGCAATCTGGGACTATCCCACATGCCTGGTTCGGCCAAGGCTGGTGCGCCGGCCCTAGGTGGGCCCCATTTGGCCCACCTAGGCCGGCTAAGCCTCCCCCACAAAATTCCCTTGAGGGTTTTCCCCCCATGGGCCTTCTTTCGACCAGAAGGCCCATTTAGGGAAATCAGCCTAAATAAATTCGAAAATAAATATATAAAATCATATTTGCATATTAATTACACTAATTAATATCAAACATAATATATATAATTTTTCCTAGCTCCGAAAACTCTTTCGGCGCTGCCCGATCTCCATCGGACCCCTCCCGGGACATTCCAGGTGATCTCTTTCCTTTCCGGTTGTCTTGTCAAAACCCCTTAAGTGTGTTACCCTAGCGGTTCGATATGATAACAGGTACGATCAAGACTCCTCTATGATCGACGACTAACTCGTAGGCCTGGACCCCATGAATTAATCCCTGTGATATAACGAATGACTTTCATCTATCAAACATGGACGTATAGTCTTAAACCCTTTGTCATGGCGATACTTAGCGTGTCCTAGCATCATTCTCACATATCTCCATACCTAGCATGATCTCGTTACCGACATCGCTATCTTCTACTCGTCTATGATATTATGTCAGCTGGTGACCTAGTCACATGTTTGCAAACTCATGTGACATAATCTCATCGAGTGGGCCCTAGAGTATCTATCCGGCTATGCGGACTGACAAATCCCGTTGTTGACCCCTCGTCTCAACTACCCCCTTCCGATACCCAAAAGTATCACCGTTATTGTCATACTATATAAGATACGACGTTTGGTGCGATCAAAGTATCTTCCAGGGATAACCATAAGAGTTGATCTCACGGTCTTAAGGCGTAATGACTATGTCCTATAAATACTGGGTATGTCCATCACATCGTTACACCTAACGATATGACTTCCATTGCCGACCAGCGCCATGCCCTATGATCGAAAAACCTCGATCATCAATCGTGCAACGAAACTAGTCTTAGTAGAGGCTACTGGGGACCTGGTTGTTTATCTACCACACATGTATTAATGTTTCCGCTTAATACAATTATAGCATGGTATAAAACATATAATGAACGATTGGGATATTGCCAATAAACTATGTTTATTAAGTGCCTCTAGGGCATATTCCCTTCAAAAGTTGGTAAGAGGAACAAACGAGGAGCAGCTCGCCCTCGTAATGTTGGTGCTTCATCTCCTTATAATACTTGAGTTTTACTTTGTGCCTAGCTCAAAGGCGTAAAACAAAAGCGTTTATGCGAGACAACCCACTTTTATTTCCTGTTATTGTATTTTATTTTGCTTATGTCAAGGACTTTTCCAACCTCTGTAGCAACTCCTTTATGCTTCGTTTGGATGTATATATTGGGTCTTGATATTGTATATTCGGATGGTTTAAGTCCCGAATGTCCTGAATATGGCTGTTTGGATGTGTTCGGCATTGAACCTGAGCTTTCGGACTCCATATCGAGGAGGTCGCGCGAGGGCAAAAACTTCCCCAACTCAATCTCCACCTCCAACCCTGGACATTGGTGGATATTCGCTCGCGTGACTCCCTCCCGTTCCCGTACCTGTTCGCTCCCGAAGAAAGAGACTCACTCCTCAATTCCGCACGGAGGTCGCCGGTGGATATCGAGGAGGTTGCCGGCGGCTCCGGTCGAGCTCTCTCCCTCCACCCTCCAGTCCAACGGATGAAGACCGGCGGCGAGCAGCCTCGTCCGGGGCCCTCTATCCCTGCCGGAGCTGTTGTCTCCAATTCCGTCCCCACGCGCAAGACCTAGTATGGCGGCGGGCGGCGAGCTCTCTCCCTCCAACCTCGCGTCCAATGGACGAAGACCGGTGGCGAGCGGCCTTGTCCTGGTACCCTCCCTCCCCGCAGCAGCTGCTGTGTCTCCCTCCCCGCTTGCAGCTGCACTGCCTCCCCTCCCTACCGCAGCTGCTGTGCATACACCCGAGAAGATTGGACCTCGACGGCTCGACAAGCTACAGGGACGGTGGAGGCTAGTCCACAGCAGCACGTTCTTCGGGCGGACGCTCGGTGGCAGCCGCCTAGGCCCGTCCACTGACCGCCTCCTACCAATCACACTCGGGCAAGTCAGTAGAAATCGGAACCAATCTTAGAACTGAAGCGAAACCTGTTTCAGCAAATATGACACTGAATTCCATTCTGAACCGTGCGTTTGTGCGTCCTAGATATTCCAGAGGATCGACTTGCTAGTGTCTGCGTATGACGCGATCTGAATGAATTCTTCTAACGGGTGCCTTGCTACTGCTAGACAAAGATGCCTGACGCAGTCTGAATGAATTCTTCTAATTCCATTCTCTACCTGCCTTCGGAGTGATTTTTTTGCATAATCTAGTTGTGTGTCGGAAGAGTTAAAATTGGCTAATTATGTAAAAAACTTGTGTCACAGTTTTGATCAAATTTGAATGTATCTATACACTAAATTATGCCGAGATACATCCAATTTTTGATCAAATTGAGACATCTTTTGTTGGAGGGAGGGAGTAGTTTGTTTGCTTCGAGACTTCCTTTGAAATGGTTGTTGTATTCTTCGAGCCGTCGGCGGTACCATAATATGTGATTGTTCCGTACAATTTGACATGGATACAACAATATAATGATTGAAGTCACGAAAAACTGTAACTCATCAATTTTATACCATCCAAACAACATTTGATATTCAACCTCAATATCTTGTATAAAGTCTGAATATCTAACACATCCAAACAAAAATATTGACATTCAGTCTCAATATCAATATCTTGGACATTGGACATTCATCTCAATATAATGTCTACCCTCTCAATGCAAACATCCAAACGAAGCATTATATCTTTATTTTATTGTAATGTTGTGTCAAGTTAATCCTCTAGTCGAAAGTTGATGTTAAAATTCAATTCCTGTGCTGAAACAGATTTCTGCTGTCCACCGTTAAATTCATAACTCCTCACTGGAACGTCAGAAAAATCTGCCCTGTTTTGTGCGAAATCCTCAGATGTATACGCAACTTTCATTAGTTTTGAGTTTTATGATCTGAGCAAGTTAAGTGCCTCTAAAAAATTCGTTTTTATGAACTGTTATGTTTTTTACAGATGCTGTCATTTTCTTTTGCACTGTATTTTGATTGGATCTTTTTATCCTATTAAGTATCACTGGCTGTAGCTAATGTCCAGTAGCATTGGTAGCAATTGTGGTACTTCAGAATATCATATTTTTTTATGCACTAGCCCTCTAATGAAGTTACTCTAAGTTTGGTGTGTAGCAAGTTTTCAAGGATCACGAGAGAAGGATGATATAATATGATCAAGAGGATAGTAAAGACAAAGCTTGGGATGCCCCGTTGGTTCACCCCAATATAATTCAAGAAGACTCAAACTTCAAAGCTTGGAGATGCCCAAGGCATCCCCTTCTTCATCGACAAACTATCAGGTCTTTTCTAGTGAAACTATATTTTAATTCTGTCACATCTTATGTGCTTATCTTGAAGCGTTTGTTTGTTTTTTCTTTTTGTTATGTTCATTATCTGAATAAATATGGATCATAGCATTCTTTTGTGTGGGAGAGAGACACACTCAGCTTTTTCTTATGAATACTCGTATTTTTCACTTAGATTCGTTGAGTATTCTTTTCATGTTATTGTTTGCGCTCCAGCTCTTATTTTTTATGCATCTCTTGTTCGAGTTGTTAGCTTTGTTATATTATACTCTCATATCTCATTGTTTAATTACTTGGAGAGTTTATCTTTTAAATAAGTTGATTGATGTTTGGTTGAGAACAGAAAATGTTAAATATGGTAGATGGTATAACTAAATGATTCATAATCTTGTAGATCATTAAATTGTGTCACTTGAATCATTGATGTAGTTTTGAGATATTAATTTGCTTAATGGTAAACATGATGGTCTAGTAAAGTGGAATGATTAAATGGTTGGTCTAGAGAAACTTGAAAACTGTGTCACACTTAAATTTCCAGTTGATTGCATAATGGTATATGACTTCTATTTGCCTAAAGCAACCGTAATGGCTTTATGTTATGTGGTACGGTCGGGTCCTCAACAGTGACTTGTTCATTTGCCACAACACCCCTAGGAGTAATTTTCATTATGCCTTGCATGATCATATTTTTATTTGGAATCTTTTTACTTGTGAGTTCTAAAACTACGGTTTTCATGGCACTTCCACCACCATATTGTTAGCCTCTTCGGTACTTTTCTTTGCCCTTTCTCACATTAAGAGTTGGTGCATTTTTCGCGGGTATATCCAAACTTGTGGGAGATCTTCATCTTGTTCTCCTACACATAAGCCAAATATCTTCCTCAAAACATCCACCATACCTACCTAGTACATCATTTTTATAGCTGTTCCGAGATATATTTCCATGCAACATCCATCTTACATTACATGACTTGTTGTCATTCATTAATTATTTATTGCTTTGCGTGTTTCTATAAATCTGATGTGTGGTTTTACCCATGTTACGCTAGAGCGCTGCATAACCTGCTACACTGGAAGAGACACTGTTGTCATATGTATTCTTATGGCACCTTCATATTAATTACTTGTATCACCAATATGTTGTTTTATCATCATGAGTGTGTTGTCATATATCATATATCATATTAGGATGCTTGCCCCTAAAAGTGAATAGAGCCATGGAGGCTATCGAAAAGAGAAACAAAAAAAGAAAAAAAAAAGAAAAAAGAAAAAAAAGAGAAAAAAGAAAAGAAAAAAAAGAGAAAAAAAAGGGGCATCATTACTATTCTTTATCACACACTTGTGCTCATGTTATAGCACCATATCATTTATAGTCATCACTTGTGCTCATGTTATAGCACCATATCATTTATAGTCATCACTTGTGCTCATGTTATAGTACCATATCATTTATGATCATCATTTGTGCTCATGATTAGCACCTTTACTCCATATGGGAGAGTTTTCATGTCTTAGTTGCATAACTATGTGGGGAACTTTACACTATAGAACTTGGCTTGTATATTCCAATGATGAGCCTCCTCAAAAGTTCTCTAGGTCTTCGTGAGCAAGCAAGTTGGATACACCCCCACTAGTTCCATTGGAGAGCTTCATATAGTTATAGCTCCATGTGCATCCGTTGTATGCAATCACTACTCCTTGCATAGCTTCGATTGTAAGACTTTCTCTTGTCTAATAATCATCTACAACTTTGTGAGCTTTTCTTCCGTTGGCCTTCCAAACCTCCGCTAACATTCTCTTAGCCATAACATCCTGGTGCCAAGAACCAACGTTGAACGCTTGCTTGTTTTTTTTGAACAAATAATATATTGATCTTCTATATGCATATATATATATTACTTGACTTGATCCTTTCACAAAATTGTCATGTTTGTTGGAAGCATTAGATGATTATATTGTTGTGCTTGAAGCTTAAATCATCTTTAATATCTACTTTGCATAGTTGATTGCTTATCTAGTACTATATCATTGAAAGCTTTGCTTGCTTCACCTACTTGTTTATTCATTACTCGTTTGATATCAATATAAACTACAACCCTTATTCATTTGATCTCAGTTTACATGCCTTACATTATTATATGATCAAGATTGTGTTTAAGCATGTCACTTCAGAAACTATCCTTCTTTTATTGTTTTTGCCTACTCGGGACGAGTAGAACTAAACTCTTGCCAGTGATACGTCTCCAACGTATCCATAATTTTGTGTGTTCCATGTTATGTTATATCATGTTATTACATGTGTTTATATGCATTTTATATAGTTTTATGCATTTGCTGGGACTAACCAATTAACAAGATGCCACGATGCCAGTTCCCTGTTTTCTGCTGTTTTTTGTTTCAAAAAATCTCTTAAGGAAATATCCGCCAAATTGGAAACGAGTCAACCAGGAATTGTTTTTTGAATATTTGCGTCCAGGAAAACCGAAGACGAGACGAAGAGAGGCCGCGAGGCGGCCACATTGCCTAGTGGCGCGGCCCCACTGCCAGTCGCGCCAGGAGGTGAGGAGGCGCCCTCGGGCGCCCACCGACATAGGTCTTTCGCCCATAAATATGCCTCTGACCTAAAAACGCTTCACAGTTAATCACTTTTTCATCCACGGGTCCCAAGCCGCCGCCGTCGTCAACACCACTTCGGGAGAGATCAGAACTTCTCCGCGGCACCCTGCCGGTAGGGGGAATCGTCGCCGGAGCCCTCTACGTCGCCATGACCGCCTCCAGACTGATGCGTGAGTAGTCTACCCTTGGATTATGGGTCCATAAAAGTAGCTAGATGGTTGTCTTCTCCTCTTGTGATATCATGTTTAGATCTTATGAGCTGCCTATCATGATCAAGATCATCTTTATGTAATTTTTCATGTTGTGTTTGCTGGGATCCGATGAATATTGAGTTCTAAAGTTATTTCTTCATAATATATCATGTGTGTACTATTTTATGATCTTGCATGATCTCCGTTACTTGTGTATGCTCTGGCCAAGTAGATGCTCGTAACTCCAAGAGGGTGTATTTATGCTCGATAGTTGCTCTGGCCAAGTAGATGCTCGTAACTCTAAGAGGGGGGTATTTATGCTCGATAGTAGGTTCTTGTCTCTATTAAATCTGGGGCAGTGACAAGGTTGTAGATGTACTGTTGCTAGTAGGGATAAAACAGTAGTATTTTGTGTAAGGATCATGTTACCTACTTACTTTACACACAGTGCTTAAGACGATAGTCTGTTGCATGCAACTTAAATACTGAAAGGGGTGCGAACGCTATCCGGAAGGTGGATTATTAGTCATAGACGTGGTTGGAACGGTCTATGTATATTGTTGTGATGCCCGAATGAATCTAACACTAAACACCATAACGTTAGTATATGCATTGGGTTACTCATCATTATTCTATCAATTGCCTATCTGTAATTTGTTTACCACGCATGGATGAATGTTATTATTATTTATGGAGAGACACCACTAGTGAACTGTGGACCCCGGTCCTTCTCATTAATCTGATAAAACCACAACCGCAAACATGTTACTTTCTGTAAACATCACTCTTTTTTTCACACATATGTTTAATACTTTGTTACCGTAAGCCGGTGAGATTGACAACCTCACTGTTAAGTTGGGGCAAAGTATCTTGATTGTTGTGTGCAGGCTCCACGTCAACAACTCTTTTCTGGCGCCGTTATACCTCGAGGGAATTCTTCATCTCCTACTGATTCGATAACCTTGGTTTCATAACTGAGAGAAATTTGATGTTGCACTACTTCATACCTTCCTCTTGGGGTCTCCCAACAACACACCCACCGTGTGCATCAGGCGGCCATTATCGTTCTCCTACAAAGTGTAAAACAAACTCATGAGAATCATACATATACCGCGTGACCCCACAGCTGCCGCCGGCTGCGGCAGCCTTTACCGAGTCCAGCGACGACGACGAGTCCTACTCAAGTCTCGAATCGCTCTCCAGTGACGACGGCGTCGACCTACTCAAGATCGTCGACCAAGTCGAGCTGGATGCGTGAGTTTTCACCAAGTCCGTGCGTTCAGAACGCCGCGCGGAGAAGCGTCGAAGTTTTGATGCCAAGTTTGAGGAGGTGATGAACGATGTGCGTCTGAAGCACGCCAGCGCCTCAACCAGGCCTACGCCGCCTTAGTTAAGATTTGGGAGTACTAGCTATAGCTATGTCCGCCGCGCCAATCGTGTACTTGCGTTACAGCTCCATCGCCCCCACCAGTCTGCGTTAATTTATGTCTACATTGATCATAGGGCAGAACGAGCGGCACGTATCCGTTCATATTTATCCGTACTAGCATGAAAGGAAGAATCTGAAGCAAACCAATATTTACGAGTCGTACGATGAGACACATATGAGAGTCTTCCAGTTCGTGGCACTGCGTGCACATTGAATACGTGTGTGGCATGCCGTAGTCCACCCTGCCGTATATGTAGCGTGCACGGATAGGCATGGCCATTGAATGTGTCGGCATCACTCTCCTATTTCACACATATTGCGTTACACGTCATCACAAATTTTTAACAAATTTATCCCACTTTCATGCATTTCTTGTCAAAATTTGACATTTTCACATAATTTTACATATATAGTGTTCATTTCACACATATTCATAAAAATAGAGCTCGACATTTGATTCAATACACGTAGGAGAAGATATAACCAAGCCGAAACACCGACAAAATGGCTATGGATTGGTTCAAAAAGGTGAAACTATTTTTTGGATTTATGAGAGTGAACTTTTTGGTGGAAAGTGGTTTTTGGGGTGGTTTAGCTAGATCTATCAAAAAATATAGTTTTTATTGGATAAAAAGAGAGTATTTGAGTGGGGAAAAGAGCAAAATCTCGGGTTGGCTCATGGTGGAGAGAGAATTCAATGGAGTTAATGGAGGAAAAAAGAGGTAAGTGATGCAATTTAATGTTCTGGTCTCAGGTTACCGCTGGCGAATAAGGAGGCAGCTCGCCAGCGCCGCATCTGGACCGCTGACGAACCAACTATTTGTTCGCCAGCGGTAGTGGCCACTATCGCTGCAGCAGACAGGATACAGCCGCCACACTGCCTCTGGCGGGCACGTTCTGCCTTCGCTAGCGCTATGTCATCTACCGCTGGCGAATAAGGTCTGTGTTCGCCAGCGGTGTCCTTTGGCGATAGCCCCTCCCAGTCCAGAGAGTGCTGGCGAGCACGTTTCGCTGTCCGCCAGCGGTAGCAGTTTTACCGTTGGCTGTGACAGTTTTGCATTCGCCAGCGACAAGAGCGTTGACGGTCATTTTTTCTTGGTCGCCATTGTTATCAGGGTGGGTATAAACCTTTTCCTACTAGTGGATTATGCAAAATTAAAAGACAAATTTGATAAAAATCACCGCACCGCTGTCATAAAATTGCTAGGAAATTTTTTATGAATAGATATGTCGCAAAAAAAAATAGAAAGAGAAGTATCTTGGAGGGAAATTGAAGAAGAATAGGGACCGATTGGGCGCAACTTTTTTTTTCGAGAATGAATTGGGCGCAACTTGCCTCTTACCGATTCTCTCATATTCCTCGTTTGTTTCTTGTATAAATCGGCAAGCCCAGCCAATCACCATGGCCGCCCAGATTTATGTCGTGAGTTTGGGAGGAGACTGGAAAAGAACTGCAGGGTGCAGGCTCTGAGCCTCTGATCCGTAGCGAGCCGCATGCTCTCTGCTCATGAGCTTGGCCGTGGCCGATGCATACTAGTGTAATTTGTTTTTGGCAAAAAAAAAAACTGGACGGGCCATGGTCCAGTTTGGTCCTAGCTAAGTTCCGCCAATGTGGTGCACTATAGGAATCTGTCAATACGTCGACGGCCAAGCACAAAACGCCATCGGGCAAAGGCTACGCTGACAGTAGCCGTCGGCGTAACACCTTGTCTCCTGGCTCGAGCTACTCTAGCAGAAACCCTAGATCAATGTATAACAGATTGGATGATAGCAACGCTCTGATCTTCTTCGTGGGGCAGAGGGGTCCGGACGTGGCGGGACCTCTACCGCATTCACTATTGTGGGTCTCGGCCGTGTGGTGTAGTGGGGTCTCGATGAGAGACGCGTGATGATGAACGCAGATAGAGCGATAGAGCTATCTAGTATCGTGGCGACATGCTTGTCAAGTTGCGTTGATCAGTGGTGAAATTTGGTTGGCGGAAGGTGGGCGGTGGCGGCTTATCAACGTGCACATGTGGTGTGCATCGAGCGTCTGTTGGATCTTGTTGTGCTCATGTATCGTCGTTGGATGACGAGTGAGGCCTCCAAACTAAGATGATGTGCGTAGATCTGTCAGATCAGATCACATGGCTCCGATAGGTTACACCCCCATTATCAAGACTTTAAATGTAGCGACAATTGTTGCCAGCAAGGTGGTTTCCGGTTGACTGATGTAGTTTTTGTAGTGCTTTGATATTTATTTGTATGATAATAAATCCTATGTGCATCATTTTAATGTAAAGCCTGGGCTTAACCTCCATTTAGAAAATAAAAATGTAACCTTTTTTATTTTTAGATTGTACTTTGCACTTTCAATGTCAAGACGCACACTATCTCTGTAGGGGCTGCAAAGCCTATAAAAAAAGTGTCTCGGCTTCTTCCTTATGTCATGAGTAGCATAAACACTGTGGCAAACTAAAATAAAATAAGATTCACTAAATACTACTCTCTCTGTTTTTAATATAAGATGTTTTAGACATTCCACATGCTGACTAGATGTATACTTGAATGAGTGAACATACACACTAAAACATGTCTAGATACATGTGAATCTAGGAAAAAGCTAAAACATCTTATGTTATAAACCGGAGAGAGTATTAATGTAGTATAAATATTGATACATTGCCAAACTAAGTATCAGAGAAATTCATAGTAAAAAGTTATGTTGACAACAGGGTACATGAGGAACCCTATCTCTAGGTTGGAACAAAGCTGGTAAAGCTAAATTGGAACGGTTGGAATAAGGCATACAAGAATAAAATGGATGCTTGGACTACCAATAAAATTGCGAATCACTTAATCTCATTAAATCAGAGTTGTAGCTCACTGTAAAAAACAGAATTGAAGCTCTACTGTCAGAAAAACAAGAACTGAAGCTCTAAAGCCATTGCGGAAATATACCAAGGGCCTCCATTGTTTGTACGACTGTAAAACTGTAGGAACACAAAAGACACAACAATATGATAGCCATCTCTTCTATCTATTCGGATGGCGGATACGGTCACCATTATCTTAAAAAACTATATGATAGAATGATGAAAAACATAAAACTTTGAGGAATCAGCTCCGGCTTATAGGTATAGATGCACCCCACTATTTAAAAATGGTTTTTCAAAATGGCAAAAAAATCTAGGCAATTTTTTTAAATATACACCCACATATTCAGTGTTTGCACAAAAAGCTTCGTGAAGACAATAACATTACTTTTGACTTGTCCAAAACAGAAAAATTTCTGGTGCTACAAAATATATCCAAAAAAAAGTTGTGACTTGTTTTAACATTTTAAAAAGTATTTAAAATACTTTACATAATGGGTGCATCTACACCTACGACCCCAAAACACCGTGTTCTAAAAAAATCTATTATCCATTCCTTTTGACCAAACAGCTGGGTAGTGCTACAAAACAAAAACAAATACTATTCTTATATTTTCCGCACTTTCCTACGAACCAAAGGGACCTCATGTTTCTATATCTTGTTTAGATTTTTAGGGAAACACACATATAAGTTTTCAAAGTTTCTCAGTATAATATCTTAGTGTCACATATTAATGAGATTTATCATTCCTTTACACACATGATTGAGATTGTTACTAAAATTTTGTAATAGTATAAAATATGATATCCTAACTTGTACAAAAGAGTATTTAGCACTTATATGGGTCTTATTTTATTAAATTTACAAAGTACTAGAATGCCCACACAACACAATTATTAAGTCTGACTGTGTATGAGCATAAAAAATTTGGTAGTAGGTGGAACTTTTACCACTTTGTTCCACGGGAATCTAGATGCTTTCAAAAGAACATGGTTCCACTTAAAGTTAAATTGCACTTATGCCAAGTGTAAATAACACACCTGCGCATGCAGCTAACCTTGCCTTGGTTTTAGATACATCGACTGTTATATGAACCTTACAGTACTTACCCACATGGTTAAGACGTAACCAAATGGCATGAAACTAGCCTCCAACCCATAAATGGTCGTCGTATAACCTCGTAGAAATTGCTACTTCTGTTGTAAAGCTAGAAAAGGTTGCAACATCCTGACCTAATTAGATGCCATTTGAGACAATGACTACTCTTCGGGAACACTTTCTCACTTCAAGAAATACTAGTGTGTGCAACTAGACAACAATGCAAATATTTTAACTTGAACCTAGTTATAATGGAACCTAGTCTAGTCCAGCGGCCGCCACTGACCCAACCGAGGAATGGTTGATCATCAGCCCCCTCCCGCCCCTATCTTTGCGTACTACCTGGCCACAAGTCTTCATGTCCCTCTTAAGCTCAAAATCCGTAAAAACTCCTAACTTTTTCCGAAGGGATTTCTATTTATGTGTCCGTGCACTTCCGAAAGCTCTATTTCTACGATGCCCCCAAACCCCCTTTATTCACCCCTACCACAGCTCATTCACTGCGATGTCCCATCTTGAGCTCCGGAAAGCTTAACCTCACGTTGTGGAGCTAATTGCATGGTGAGTCATGCAACTTGTCCACTTGGTGCAAATAAGTCACTCAAGTCGCATATTTGAAAAACCCGTCACAGAACTTGTCTTCCGGGTGCGCGCGCAGTTTCGAGCCACGGTTTTATGCGAAAACCCGTCACGCGCGTCTCACGTGACCTTTTATTTTGCAAATAGGTCCCTCTTCGATTTTTCGGGGGTTTTATTAGATAGTC
Source organism: Poa annua (assembly GCA_026929855.1). Taxonomy (NCBI): domain Eukaryota; kingdom Viridiplantae; phylum Streptophyta; class Magnoliopsida; order Poales; family Poaceae; genus Poa; species Poa annua. Next base: position 14,974,624 of record CM049428.1, read on the forward strand.
GGTTCTAGAATCGTAACCGTAATTGCCAAATCGACTCACCTTCTCAAATCGAGAGCTACGACTGCGGCGGCGGCGGCGGCTGTGGCAGGAGGGGTAGCGCGAATGCGGGAGGATGACCGGAGGCGGTCAGGGCGGTGGGAGCGCTAGCGCGGGTAGCGCGTCGTCCGTAGCTGGTGGCGGTCGAGTCCCCGTGCCGTGGTCTCCGATCCGCGACGGATGGTACTACGTGGAGGAGGCGATGCAGCGCGGTGAGCCGGACATGCGTCCGCCGGCGGGACGCATTGTACTCGCGCGCACCACAGGAATGCAGGCGTTGGAGAAGCAATACTGGGGGCGGGATGTGCTCATCACCATCGAAGGTGGCCAGCGCGTGACAACAGCGGCACTGCTGGCAACTCTGGCTAAGCAGTGCGGCGTCGCACCGGCAACAGTGGAGGTGGCGGCGCCCCCGTACCACTTCTTCGTCCATTTCAAGTCGGCCGACGACTGCCACCATGTTGTGTCGTTGCAGCCGATGCTCCGCTGCGGCGGCGCTCGTGTCAATGTCGGCAGATGGTGTCGCATTTCTCGCGGACGGGAAGGTAAGTTCGCCTACCGCTGTGTGTTAAGTGTGGAGGGGCTGCTGGAGGACGCATGGGAGCCAGAAGCTGTGTCAAATTTGCTCGCTGGTCTCGACGGTCACCTGATAGAGATGCTTCCAGTGACTGACCGATGGGTGCTGCCAGTCGTCGCGTGGCTGCGCGACCCCTGCGCTGTGCCAAAATTCTTGACTGTGATCATCGCAGCCCCTGTACCACCGCCTCGCATGGCCAGCTCGGACGACATCGACTCACCATCGCCTCCAGGCTCACCTAGAGAGAAGCGTACACAGGATTACGATCTGATAGTCCATGTGAAAGAGGTGATTGATCGTGGTCCTCTGCTGACAGAGGGTAAATTCCCTGATCCTGAAGGCGACCTTAGTCGTAGGCACAAGTTCGTCACTTGGCGCGGTAAGATTGATGGCACTGGACCTGGAGATCAGGGCGAGGCATAGTGTGTTATTCTGTTTAATGTTGTCAGTTGTAATCGTATTGAGTTGAACCTGGAAGTTGTGTGATTGTGTTGTAACCGTGTTGAGTGTTGAGTTTCAGTTAACTTTGAACATGAAAGTTCTATGGTTGTGTTGTATGAACCCTTTAATGGTTGTGTTCTATGAACCCTTTAATGGTTGTGTTGTACGATAGTTTCAGTAAAATCATGTTTGTTATCTGTTAGTTCTTCGACAGTTTCAGTTTCGACAGTTTCAGTTTTGACAGTTTCAGTTTCGACTCTTTCGACAAATATTGACAGTTTTGACAGCTTCACTTTAGACACATATGCATAATTTCGACACTAAGCTTCAACAGTACGCATGTGTTTCGACATTCAGTTTACACATGTCCAACAAAAGCATAACACGACATTTAATTTACACAGTGACGACGGAGGCAGCCATGTCTTCATTCCTCAGGTTGTGGAGCTTCTTGGGTGGACTTGATTTCAACAGGTTTATTCTTGTCACTGAAAAGCCAATATTTGAATCCTTTTCCTGTACGAGTTCCACTTGCTCCTGTACCTGCAGCTCCCATTGATCCGCTTGCTGCAGCTCCTATTCCTCTAGCCATAGCTCCTCTTGCTGATCCTCTTGCTGTACGTCCTCTTGCTGATCCTCCAGTTGTACCTCCTCTTGTTGTACCTCCACTTGTTGTACCTCCTCCACTTGTACCTCTTCTTGTTGTACCTCCTCTACGTCCTCTTCCTCTACCTCCTGTCAGTCCTAATGATCTACCAGCTGTGTTGACAAGTGGACCTCTAACTGCAGGTATAGCTGCTCGATTATCCGCCACAAAGAAGCTTTCTTCTGGCATTGACTCCTCTGCTAACGGAACACCTTCAGATGGTCCCTATGTGGCAAGAATTTTTTTTGTAAATGATGCAGCAATTAAATGCAAAGGACATTCATTGTAAATTGCGTAGTAGCTCATGTGCTAGAATACTAATCATGGAATCAGGAAGTTGTCCAGGATCAAGCTCTTCTCTCACTGGTGTTTGTTGTATGTGCTGTCAGAATCAACAACATAAGTCATTTTCTGCATTTGAAAGTCAGTGTAAATTGAAAACAATAAAGAGCACTTACTGTTCTAATGACAGGATAGTCAATATCACCATTTTCATCAATTACTTGTTTTGATTTCTTCCTACTTGCTTTCTCCATAAGAATTTTCACATGCTCTTTCATCTTGGTACTCTGTTTCCTTGGTCTACCTCTAGAGCTAGTAGATTTTGCTTGGGCCGCTTGATTTATTGGAGCTTTTCCTTTATGCACTGAGGGTTGTTGCTGCACTGGTTCCTGCTGCACTGGTTCCTGCTGCACATTTTCCTGCTGCACATTTTCCTGCTGCACTGGTTCCTGCTGCACCTCATTTTCTCGGATAATTGCAGCTTTCAGCTTCGGACAACCTCCTCTGTTATGCCCAGCAACTCTACAATGTCCGCAATGCATGATAGCTCCATGTTTGCTAAGCCTAGTGCCATCTCCAAGCTCCCCTGGTTGCTTTCTTCTATTCTTCTTCCTCCTACCAACACATTTCTCATAAAGAGGTGGCAAAATAGGAGTTGCATCCACATGTGCCCACTCATCCTTATCTGCCAAAGGAAATACAGGCTATCCGTATGCTTGCAAGTAGGTTGATTTAGAGTAACAGCTTGAGACCCTACTCTCTGGCTTTATTCTTTCTCTACGCATACATGCAATTGTGTGGCCACAAGGGATACCTGTAAGCTGCCATCGGCGGCAAGTGCATGCCCCATTATTCAGCTCAACTACATAATCCTTTCCATGAGCCTCCACTCCAAATACACCCATGCTAGCCGGGAAAACATCAACCTCTCTCGAGAATTATGTGTTTTTCTGCAATTTATCTCGAATCTTGGGAGTGATATTACCTGACCACTTCTCAAGAGCTTCCTTCTTCTTGGTAAAATGTCTCTGCTGGATTTGTGCTCTTATCTTCTCGAACATGGACATGACAGGAAGCTCCCTTGCGTCCAGTATAAGTCTGGAATTAAACGCGGAACCAAAGTCAGCAACGAATTGGACAACCGAGAACCAATAATCCAATGACATGTAAGAAATGAATTACCTGTTGAACACCTCACATGTATTGTTTAGGAGAATGTCACACTTTGGGAAATCACTAAAAAGGCTCTACACCATGTGTTAGGTGCCATCTCTTCGACAAATGCATGTGCTCCAGGGTTATCTTCTTTCATTTTTTCCATATTCCTATCAAAAGTTGCCACTGTTGTCGACTTGGCACAAGCCCAAAGTTGTTGCTTTACTGTCTCCCCCTTGTGAACTTGGTGTATGTTTTGATACATGTGCCGAACACAAAATCTGTGCTCGGCGTCGGGGAACTGTTCTTGCACACCTTTTATGAGGCCCTAACATCACATAACAGATAAGCATGTAAACCAAAATAAAACAGTGCACAAATAACAAACAAAACAAAATAAAACCTTAAAAGTACCTTTTCCTTATCACCCATGATTGTAAAGGGAGAGGTGTTGACAATGTTCAGATCTTGCTTTAGTGTAGTCTGGAACCATGTCCATGAACTGAAGCACTCTGTTTCAACCATAGCCATTGCAATTGGGTAAATAGCATCATTGCCATCAATCCCTATAGCAGTGAGTAGTTGACCACCATATTTAGTCTTTATGAATGTGCCATCTAGACAGATAACCGGCCTACATCCTTTCAGCCATCCTATTTTACAGGCTGCCAAACTCATATAACAGGTGCTAAATAAGCCATGCTCAAGGTGTACATAGAAAGAGGACCTAGAGTTCCTAGTTAAAAGCTCCTTACCATATTTCCACAGTAAAGAGAATTGTTTTATTTCATCCCCATGCACAATTGCTATAGCTGCTTTCCTTGCTCTCCCTAACTTGTGCCTACTAGGCTCCATGTTGTATTTCTTCCTCACTATTCGAGCAAATGTTTTCAGTGACATTTTGTCATCATCTCTGAACATCTCAACATACTTGTCAGCTAAAAAGTCGGTTGTCAATTCTTTCACTGCCCAAACGCCCTCACATGTGTGATGTTCAACATAAATCTTCACTAGAAATCCAACAGTTTTGTTATCTCTAACAGCAACTAGCCTCCATGTGCACCCTTCCTCCCCACAGTTTGCCTCAAACCTCTTTTGATTGTTCCTTTTCTTCTTGACCTGAATTCTATTCTTTACTGCATACTGAGCCACAGCTTTCCTCACTAACTCCACCGAGTCAAAGACCATGCCAACTCTGAAACGAGGATTCTCCAAATCACCTGCAGAATTGAAAGGCTTGTACTCATAGATCACTTGTCTCTTTTTCTTCTTCTTCTTGTACTCCTCGTCGTCAGAATCACTCCTGTGCCTCCTCTCATTGTTATCTTCCACCGGTAACTGCAAATTATCTTCAACCACATCATCTGCTCCAGGTACGTATGCATGTTCTACGACCATCTTCTTGCCTTTGTCAACCATTTCATCATCCATGGAGTCATCAACATTTTCTATGAATAAATCATCGTCTTCCTGCATGTCGTAGTCACTGTCAAACCAATCATAATCCATATCTGAGTCCTCCTGAAATTCTTCTTCCTCTGAATCTGTGGAACTATCCGAGTTGTCGACTTCTGATTTTACATGGGCTTCTGATTTACGACAAGGGCTCAGAATAACCTCAGGGAGAACATTTACCCCCGCAGCACATACATCATCAGAGGTGTCAGGTGATTTGAATTCTACATGATCAACAAACAAGACCAGCACTTTCACCTCTACGGATGCCTTCGCAATCATACGAGCATGGCGGGTTAAAATGATCTCCATGAGCTCATCCAGTGCCTTCCCTGGTGGACACCAATAGATCCTTACCTCTGTTCTATACCCCAACTGATATATCATCTCATAAATTGTATTCAAACTGAAATTGTTTCTGTCCATATCATCAAACCAAACCACTCCTTTCCGGTCTATGTAGCTTACATTCGGTCCAGCTCCAACTAAAATCCCACCATGATGTATTTTCAACAGTGAAGTGGATCGAATCGACACCTATAATTTAATTCGGCAAGTTTCGTTACATACCAAATTGGGCAGAAAATATTTGAGAAAACCCTAGCCAGATTGGGAACAAACACGAAACCCTAGCTACCGAGGCAATGTTCCAGAGGACTAACCGTGAATCGATGTCTCATTCCAATCGAGCCGCAAACGATGACGTGCTGGAGGATCCAGGATCTCCTCTGCCGCCGCCGCCAAAGGACAGCTAGCCGCAGGCTCCCGCGCCCCCATCGCCTCCGCCCTAGGACGGCTCGCCGCAGGTGCTGGCACCGCCTCCATTGCCAGAGGCTCCCGCACCTCCTCCATCACCTCCTCTTCGCCTGCCTGCTTCTCCCGCGCTCGGGCCGGCGACGAGCTATGTGAACCTCCTCTCATGGCTACCGCCGCAGTCGCACCGAAAGTGAGTCGAAGCGGAGAAAGTGACTGGTCTGGTCAACGACGATGCCCAGGGGTTATCTGCACGAACAAAAATCGAAGAGGGGCCTATTTGCAAAATAAAAGGTCACGTGAGACACGCGTGACGGGTTTCCGCATAAAACCGTGGCTCAAAACTGCGCGCGCATCCGGAAGACAAGTTCTGTGACGGGTTTTTCAAATCTGCGACTTGAGTGACTTATTTGCACCAAGTGGACAAGTTGCATGACTCACCATGCAATTAACTCCACGTTGTGCTCCTTTGGGTCGACGTGTGCCCCCCAAATGTTTGATTTTTGTAAACAAAAAACTTTAATAGAAATCCAAATGATATATAGAAAGAATTTACGGTGCCCCCCTAAAGTGACTTTGTTACACAGTGTTAAGATTTTACGGTGCATCAATCCAAATGATATATAGAAAGAATAACTTTCCACATATAACTTGTTTGTTGTGACTTTCAGTTTCACCTGTCAAACTATCACCAACACGGTCAGCATCTACGAAGTTTGAGGAAAATACGACTTGTTTCGTTTGCACAAGAACTTAGTTATTCTAAATATTTACACAATATGGATCAAATTATTTCCAAAATACTTGCACACATTTTTTTGTTGTTGACACGGTAGGTGACAAAATGTTATGCGAAAACATATAAGCCTTTTTTACAACCGCTTTGAAATTGGTCGATTATCGTGCACTATAAAATCTGATGAAATATACTACTCCGTAGGAAAGTATAATCAATTTACCTGGCAGGATTCAGAGTGAATAAATGTAGCCGATTCTTCTACCAATTTATACTCAACTCAGATACTCTTACCAATAGTATAATAAGGTATATTTCACCATTATTCTTATATCTGATTGATTTACGTCATTAAGAACTTCCATTTTACTGCAATTGCTTGAGCAGGAGGGTTTCCGGAACGAAAGAGATGCATTTCTAAAGGTCGAATCCGGCCGTTAAAATTGCTTTCTCAAGCACTATGGGATTCTCAAAAATATTTTAAGCACAAGGCACTTCATCAACAGATGCCAAACTAAGATAGATTCGCATCTCACTTACCATGCATGTGAGAATCTGACAATGGCAAGGAGAAAAAGGGCAAGTTTTCTGTCCATATACGCGACTATGCGAGGGCCCTCGAGGACCGATCTTACGGACCAGATTTGCTGCTTACCTCTATATAAACCAACCCCAAGCTATCCTTGCACTCAAATCGCTTATGATCCACAATACCCGTAGCAACACAATAGAGACCGACGATGCATATCGAGCTTTATGATCATATACTTTGTGTAGTTTCCCTTGACATTTTTATGTTGAGGATGAGGATGAAACTCATGAGGTGATGAGGCCGAGGGCAAGAAGTATAGAAAGCAAAACAAGAAGAGCTCCCTTCGATCCAATCCAGGAGGGCAAGTGGTCGGATGCAGCTGCCGGTTCATGGATACCTCTCTTGTGCATGCAGCGTTGTAATCCTGCGCACCTGTATGGGTTTGCATGACCCGGGAGATGAACCTACCATCATCTTCCCCTCGTGCTTGGATTGAAGGGAGCTCTCTCTCTCTCTCAGTTACTTACTCTCCTTTCATCTGGGAATTCATCCCTTGCTCCCGGCTGCATGTGCACCCGGTTCGAAATTTTTTTCCAATGTATAAAATATATATAAAAAAATATGTGCATGTAGATCTCGCATGTATCAGGCATGTCTCGTAAGTTTTGTGAAAAAATAATTTTTCGTTTGGCCCGTGTAAAAAAGACAAAAATTCGTCACATATAAACTGCTATATAGCACATAATTTTTCTTTTTTTACCGAGACAAAATAAATAACATGTTGGGCATGAAATTTATGCACGGGATGCATGTTTTGTAAGTCATGTACATGAAATTTTTGTTTCACATTTTTAAACACGTTTTGACTTCTTTTTTTGCAATTCAAAAAACCGGGTGCACATGCACCCGGGAGCATTCTATTCACTCTTCTTGCATCTACGTAATTATTTGCAGCCGTAAACACAGTAAAGGATTCATGTTGAGAGCGGGCATGCAGAAAGCTAGCAATAAAACCGTATCAATATCAGCATGGATGATAAATGGAAGGGCCCATATTCATATGTAATCAGCGAGTGTAATAACCCTTTGGAAGAACCCCCACGCATATGTGTATCTCTACTCTCTAGTGTTACGAGAGGTTCTATTCTACTGTAGTTGCTAGAGTATTTTTCGCCTGAAGCGTCCTACATATGAATATTTCTGGGGTAATGGCACTTGGGCACAGTGCTTTTTAGACATAAGAATATGAATACTTTGAATATCCCGTCCTTTAGAAATATGACACAATACGTGGCTACCTTTTAAGGATGGCGCTCAGTTCTAGTTTTAAAGGAATTTATTTGTTTGCTACTTGTTCCTCTGCACATGTGTATTTAATTTAACAAACGATTACTCCTGTACTTAACAAACAATCTGGAAGTTATCCACATAAGAAAGAGCCGGTTTTGGTCATCACGCGAATCCCTTCTTGCTTGTCAAATTAAAGTCACAGGTTGATCTTTTGAAGTTATATATATTCGGTTCCTAGTTTTCGATAAACTTTAACCTTTGCCGCACGAGATTGAAGCATCTGGGCAAGAAGACGACACGGACACACAAGTGTACTGCACACGGCACTACGGCAGCCGTCCCCCGTCCTTAATTTTCTCACATGCATCCGTCATTCCGTCAACGTCGAGGTGCGTTATCGCGAGCAGGCTCCCGTCGCGTCGTACTATAGGATGCAGTAGTACTAGATTGATTCTATTTTTTTATTTTAGAGAGACTAGATTGATTCTATTTGGTAGCACTACCAGCCCGCATTTCATCGGATATTTGTGTACTACATCCGGGCTTGTTTTTTTTAAGTTAAAACGTCCACTTTATTAATCAAAGCACATCATTACAAAGAGTCTGCCGGATACAATCCGGAGCAAAGTTTCTAAAAACAGTAGAAATAAAACGTTCCGCAGAACGAGCTAAAGTATGAGCCGAAACATTACAGTGACGACGAATATGAATAAAGGAGATACTTGTGAAGCCGGTAGCCAGATCCTTGATATCCTGGACTACCACTCCAACATCGCTGCGATCCATAGTCAAAGAATTTAACCGCTGGACCAAGGAGAGGCAATCAGATGCCACTATCAGGTTGCCATGACCTTCAGCATCGGCATGGGAGAGAGCGCGGCGCATCACGAACGCTTCAGCAAGTTCTGGCGTCGTGACCTCCTCTATAAGCTCGCTGCAAACAGCCAAGCAATCACCGATGTGGTCTCGTATCAAGATGCCTACTCCCATCCGACGCGAAGAAGAGAAAAGAGCAGCGTCAGTATTGATATAAACCGTACCTTCAGGCGGCGGAAGCCAGCGGGACACAGAAGAATTAGCTTCACGCCTAGCAGCAGGATCAGGTTTGAATAAATGTTGCTCAATCATCTCGGCATATGCTTTAATTTGCTCAGCAACGCTATGTGGATTTTGCTCAGCAATCGCTATGTGGATTTCTCATTGGCTCACCATTTCTTGTGCCATTACATGATGTCCACAAATGCCAGATTGTTACCGTAAAAAACATGAGTTCCTTATCCGTTGAGTGGCTCATGAGATCATAGACCCAAACCCTTGGATTGGTGAAGAACTTCCTCCGTAGGTGTAGATCACATGACTGTTTCACTTCCCTCCACACTTCTTTTGCAAACGGACAGAACAAGAAAGCATGGGCTGCAGTTTCTTCACGAGAGCAGTAGATACATGAGCTCGATGCAGGGATGTGTCGATGACAGAGCTGAAAACCACTTGGCAAACAATCATGAGCAAACCGCCACAGGTTAATCTTCATCTTCCCTGGTGATTTAATTGCCCACAGCAGCTTTCAAAAGATCATATCAGCTACTGCCCCCGAGCTGGCGCCACCACCTCTGCGACTTCTGTCAAGAAAGAACTTCTCTGTACGAGCGATCTTATACGCAGAAGCCACAGTGTAGTTGCCATATTTGGTATGAGGCCAAGATAAAAAATCTTCTCCGCCTCGCCTACTGATTGGAATCTGTAGAACCTTGTTCGCAACATCCTCCTCAAAAATGGAACACACACTTTCAGCGTCCCATGCACAATGGTTGTCTGCAAGCAGACATGCCACTGTAGCGCCATCAGATAATGGCGTCAGAGTATGAAACGAGACAGGTTTCGTGTCGGGAATCCAGAAATCAGTAAGTATTTTAATCTTGTTACCATTGCTCACACTCCATCTGATCCCTTGTTTAACAAGTTGCACGCCAAAACAGATGCTGCGCCAAGTATAGGACGAAGATTGGGGCTGAGGAGCATCCCAGAAATCACAATCAGGAAAGTAACGCCCTTTTAGCACCCGAGCACACAAGGAAGAAGGATCAGTGAGTAATCTCCAGCACTGTCGCCCAAGCATGGCTTGGTTGAAGATAATAAGGTCGCGAAAGCCCATGCCTCCAAAGGGTTTAGGAGTACAAAGCCATTCCCAACTACGCCAGTGCATTTTCTTCTTCCCCGCCTCAATACCCCACCAATAATCAATCATGGCCTTGCGGAGCGTATCACAAGTTGAGACGGTTAATTGGAAGCAACTCATAATGTAGGTCGGAATTGCTTGGATAATAGATTTCAGCAAGGCCTCCTTGCCTGATCTGGACAAAGGTCTATCTGACCAACCATTCATATGCTTCCAAGCTCTATCCACAATGGATTGGAACGACACAGAAGGGGAGCGGCCAATGCCCGTAGGCATGCCCAAATATGTCTCCTGGAGGGCTTCATTTTGAACTCCCAGCCTGTTCATTACCTCATTTTTCACATGAATGTCACAATGACGTCCAAAGAAGATGGAAGATTTATCAATATTAATCTTCTGACCGGACCCCTGACAATACAAAGACAAGATTTCCTTCAAGGTCTCTACACTCCTGACATCACTCCGAGCAAAGAATATACTGTCATCTGCAAATAGGAGATGGGAAATAGGCGGGCCTGAGCGACCATTACAAACTCCTTGTAGCACCCCCATAGACTCCTTTTGGAACAGCAGACTTGATAAACCCTCCGTACAAAGCAGAAAGAGGTAGGGACTAATAGGATCTCCATGTCTAATTCCCCTGGTAGGAACAACAGGTGAAGTGAGCTCTCCGTTAATCCGGACTGCATATCGTACATTAGTTACACATCTCATTACTGTGTTGATCCAGCCCGCAGAAAAGCCCAACTTCAGCAAGCAATCATGTAGATAACCCCACTCCACACGATCATAAGACTTCATCATATCAACCTTAAGAGCAAAATATGGACGTTTTGCATGTTGCTTGCGTATTGTGTGAATGCATTCATATGCAATAAGAGCATTATCTGTGATCAGTCTACCCGGAACGAAAGCGCTTTGATGCTCGGAAATCACCACAGGTAGGATCGCTTTCAAGCGGTTGGCAAGGACTTTTGAGGCGATCTTGTATAACACATTACATAAACTGATTGGCCTGAAGTTCTTCAAGTGCTCCGGATTAGTCATTTTAGGGATTAAAACTATCACAGAGTCACAAAAACCTTCAGGAATACTTTCACCCAATAAAAATCCCCTAACCGCAGAGCAAATATCATCCTTCAGAGTTTCCCAATGTGTTTGATAGAATAAAGCCGGAAAGCCGTCGGGCCCCGGAGCCTTGGTAGGACCCATCTGAAAGAGAGAAGACTTGATCTCGTCATCCGAGTAAGGTAACATGAGCTTGGAATTCATATCATCTGTCACCTTTGGCTAGATAGCATCAAGTACAGGAGAAGCATCAACCGGTTCCGAAGAGAATAGATTATGATAAAAATCTTCGGTCATACCTTTGATCTCCAAAAAATCCTCACACCGTGAACCATCCTCACGAACTAAGGAACGAATCATGTTAGTGCGTCGGCGGGCCGAAGCACGAGCATGGAAGAATGCCGTGTTCCGGTCTCCCTCCTTAAGCCACTCCACGCGGGAGCGCTGACGAGCCATGACCTCCTCCCGTTCGAACAGTTCACATAAACGCCGTTATGTACGCTGAACAGCAGTGTCATTGGCATCATTTCGGGGCTGCAGTCTAAGAGTTTTCAGCTTACTTTCAAGGTTTTTAATCTCTTTTCTCACGCATCCAAAAACCTCACTGCTCCAATGTTGAAGTGTGGCCGCAACCGAATTCAAAAATTTCCAAGTGGACATAAGTGACTGTGATCCATCACTTCCTGCTGCCCAAGCTTTTTCAATTGTCTCCCTAAGGGGCGCGCAGCCACGCCGCCTCAAATCGGAATCCAGACTGAACCAGCTTCCTTCTCATAGGGCTACCAGCTGATTGGAGACGAATCAAAATAGCATAATGATCTGAAGTGGTGGTGATGATATTTTCAACATTTATGTCATCATACAGGGAGCTCAAATCTCCATTCACCACAGCTCGATCAAGTCTGACACGCACCAAGGAGTCACCATTTTGTTTGTTTGACCATGTGAAAAAGGGCCCCAAGCAACCCAGATCCATCAAGCCACAATCATCAAGGCAGCTACGAAATAACTCCATCTGTGCATCTGGGCGAGGAACCAGTCCAGCATGCTCTTCTTGATATAATGTTTCATTGAAATCACCACAAACCAGCCACGGTCCCTCTCGCTGGTTACGCAACCGTCTTAAAAGACTCCAGAATTCATGACGCTTGTCTCTCCGAGGCTCCCCATAGACAAAAGAAGTACGCCATGGAGCCATCGTATCCGACGAGATAACTATGTCAATACAGTGAGCATTGAATCCCTTGAGATCAACATTGAACGGTTGCAACCAAAAAAGCGCAAGACCCCCACTCAGGCCTTCGCAACTCACGGCGAAACAACCCGTGAAACCAAGAGTCCACATGAAATTTTGGACACGAGAATCCTTCATCTTTGTTTCAGAAAGAAAGAGGAAGGAGGGTCTGAACGTGGCAATAAGCCAACGCAGCTCTCCGACTGTCGAGTCAGACCCAAGACCCCGACAGTTCCAACAGAGAATATTCATTGCGTGTGGCGGGGCTGAGCGCCAGCCTCCGCCTGATCCGCCGATCCTGTGTTGTGTGTTCTCTGTTTTTTGTGGGAGTCATCAATAGTCACACCTCCCTCATGTTCCACTACTAAAGGAGCAACGTTAGCACCCTGTTCTGAAATGATCAGAGCAAGATTATGTTGTGTCTCCACTACAGGAGCAGATTGCTTGACCTTATACACCATCTTGGTATGCTTCCGTTTCTGCCCAGTCACACGTTGCTCAACATGATCAGCATTCTTGCTAGAAACAACATCCCTTCCAGTTTGGCCTCCCTTGCGAGACCCATCATTACGTTGCACACGGTTCGGCGCCTTCATGGCAGGGGGTTTGGCCTCATCTTGTCCATCACTCTTTTTCTTGCGAGATTCGTTCGCAGCTGGGGGACCCGAGCCCCGATCCGCGCCATTCCAGGACCCCTTGCTAGACTGGGAGAACTCTGAGGACATACCAGAGTCTCGTTTCTTTTGGTCTGGAACGCATAATTTGTCACCATTGTATGGGAGTTTTCCTTCTACATCTCTTTCAGCAGGAGTAGGGCACAAGATGGAGGAGTGCCCTAGCAGTCCGCATGAGAAGCAGTAAATCGGAAGCCGCTCATACATGACATCATAGTGCATGGTCATCTTCTTCTTCAGGGAGTGGGCTGATACACAACGCATCAGAGGTTTCGAAGCATCAATTGTCACCCGAACTCGGAGGTAGGAGCCCCAAGCGCGGCCATTCTCGTCCACTTCAAGCTTCTCCACCTTGCCCAAATGAGATGCTAGAGATCTACCACGCACATCATTCATCAACTCATATCCCAAATTCAGAATACGTGCCCACACCGTAAATTCATCAAATACGACATCTTCAGATTTCACACGCACATCAAAATTCTTCAGAAGAATTGCATGCCTTCCTACGTCCATGGACCTCCCTTGGCAATACGAGATCTGTCCGCCTCCGAAGCAAACTCTGCCAGAAACATATTCGGACTCATTGGCCGCACGAACAGACCCTTAGGGTTCCCCCATGTAGGCTTTACCACAGCCCTGATCGTGTTCACGTGGAGAGTATTTGGAGCCCGAACTTTACCAACAAGAGCCCACTCCAGGCCAGGAAGATCTTCATCATCCTCGTCTTCCAAAATCAAGGGGGTGGCTTCTTCTTGAGTCAGATTCAAACGCTGCATCATCTCGGTCACAGACTCACCTGCCGCCGCAGAACTCGACGCCTCAGATCCAAATGCCTTGCCCTTGACAGAGGAAACAATCGCCACCGGAACCGTCACCAGATCAGCAACAGCCCCCGCCGCCGTCTTGCCAGCCGCCGCCACTGAACCCTTACTCGCCATCTCCGGAAACGGCCCAAGCCGATCACCCGCACAAGCCAAGGGTGGGTAACAGACTAGGTCTATCCCTTGGTCACCCCGAACCTGTGTGGAGATCCGAAACTCGAGGACGAAACAGAGGGTGATAGGAGGGATGATGGAGAGGGAGGTAAACTGGGATGATCACGATAGGAATCGGGATCACCAAAGGAAGTCAGGAAGATCTAGAGTCGTGAGAGCGCTCTGGAAACCCTAGAGGAACCTCAAAAAAAACATGTATCCGTTGTACGTCCGGGCTTGTTTGTATTGCAGGATTCCTTAAAAAGCGCAGAAACATGGGAAATGCAGGATTGAGATGTCATGTGAAGTGAATTCCTACTGGATTATGAAACGCAGAAATTTTACAGCAGGTGTCTTTGGATGGTGCACATGAATTGAAGTATTGAACACGAGAATCTTAAAAGATTGATGAGAGAGAGATTAGAGAGGAATAGAGTGAAACTGCATTGAATGTCGTGTAGGAAAAGTAAAATGAGGTTTGAGCTAATGTTGAGAATCCTATGAAATTGGGGGCATAGGAATGGATTACATAGAAATTTGATGACTCCAATCCTATGATCCAAAAGCTTTCATAGGATTCAAATCCTACAAAAACCGTTCAATCCAAAGAGGCCTAAATGTGTATGTTTTATGGCACTGCACACAATGATTTTCATTTGTCTATACATGGATGTTTTATGTTATATACTATATTTTTAGATACATGGAACTTATTTATTTGAACAAGGGAGTAGAAGGCTACCATTTCATTTAGGTCCTCTTTGAATTGCATGATTTTGATAATGTAGAAATAGTAAAAAAAAGGATTGAGATGTCATACACTTCAATACCTACAGTATTAGAAAACATAGGAATTTTTAGACGACTCTTTGGATGGTGCACATGAAACAAACACAGAAAAATTTGTAAGAATGAGGAGAGAGTAGAGAGATAGAGTGTAAGTGCATTGCACTTTGTAAAGGAAAAAATAAAATGAGATTCGAGCTTATCTTGAAATTCCTATGGAATATAGGCATAGGAATGAAATTTGGTGAGCTCGATCCTATTGATCCAAAGGTATTCCATAGGATTGGAATCCTCCAATATATAATTTCTTCAATCCAAAGAGCCCACATAAATGTCTTGATATTTTGCAGTTATTCGAACAAATTTTAACCTACGCTAAGCTAAACCTTCTGTGCACTAGACCCTACATGCCATTTTGCCATATTCAAAGTCGGACGCAATATCGATGTCGCCCTCTGTCGTGTGCTAACCCTACACGGCACTTTGCCAGATTCGTAGTCGGACGCAATATCAATATCGGACTCTATACCATCACGATAGGCCGCTTCTACCTTTGAAGCTTGGACGTCACCCACGATGGTGCGGTTCGAGCACTGAGCAGAACCTCATCTACTCGGGATATTGTTTTAACGTGGTGGATACTCGTCGTGAAGCGGTTGAGCGTCATGTCTTGATTCTCGTGAAAAAATGTGGGCCAATAGGCGATGTTACTATAGTATAGTGGGTTCAGCCACAACCAGAGATTCTCCTTGAGGTGGTGGATCTCACACTTGTCGTTAAATCTTATGGGGAGTAGTCGCACGGGCACCTCACCCAATCTGATAGCAAAGTCGTTCGACGGCACGAAGATGTTGTGTTCGGAGAACTCGGTTGCCTCTTCTCAAGAGAGCCACATCCATATGTGATAAGTGAAAGAAGGGAATGGGGGAGAGATGAAGACGAGCAACAAGTGGGACACCTTCTTTATACACCACCAGGTAGGCCAAAGAGTGGTGGACCCAGATCCGTTACCGGAGCTAGCAATGGTGGAGCGAAGGGGAGTGGAAGAGAGTGAAAGTGGATCGGATCAGTCCAGACTAAGGCTAAGATTTGATTCGAGGTTAGGATAAAGAGGGAATATGTGTGGTTCACTACGTCATACTGAGACACATCCAACACATTAGACGTGCCCGCACAACCCTATTTCCAGCCCCATATGTAGGGATTGGCTATGAGGGGTGTCGGATAGGCTATACATGGTTTGTCTAGTTAGGACATGTACGTCAGTCCTATCTACCATTGTACATGTCCTTATGAAAGGATCCGGTTGGGTGACATTTTTCTGTCCGATGCATAGTCTAGAAGTGAGGGTCTGTTGAAGATCTTTAAAAACAAAAACCCTTGTGCTGCATTGCCGCCCACAGAAAAAAAGGGCACTTGAAAGGGCCACCTCCAGCGTCGCTGATAAAAAAAAGAGTGTCGAGCTGCTAGAGCCTTCAAACTGGAATGTCTGAAGGGCGAGAGATCTCGTCCGGTGAAGATACCTCGTCCGAGCCATCACCAGCAGCTCACCTAGCTTGGTTCAGCGAACACCCCGGTACAGATCCTACGGTTCTGGGTTTTTTCCTTGCGACGGGAGCACGAGTGCAGAGCTCATCGCCGAAGACGGGCTAGTGAAGTCATAGTCACCGAAACAGGAGCTGAGGTTCAGCAAGGAAATGAATAACCGGCACAATCAGGACACTTTATACCGAGAACTGAAACTTCCGTAAAACTCTTGGATTGCCATGCTTCAGGAAAAAAAATCGTAAGCGCAGGACTAGGCAATCCATCAGGAGGCTATTTGTTTGAGTTCTTCAGTTTACACGCTGCTCGAGCTGCTTACCTCC
This sequence comes from Poa annua, assembly GCA_026929855.1. Classification (NCBI taxonomy): domain Eukaryota; kingdom Viridiplantae; phylum Streptophyta; class Magnoliopsida; order Poales; family Poaceae; genus Poa; species Poa annua. The sequence continues at coordinate 14,991,310 of CM049428.1, forward strand.
GTGTCATCGTCGAACAAGGTCTTTGACACGGACCCGAGCGACCTCATCCCGTCTCCCTCCTCGGACTCTTGCTGCTGCTTCTTCACGGCCGTCATGGGCGTTTCGCATACCATGTCGGTGCACGCCACGCGCCGCTTCCTCCGCTTGGAGTGCTGCCTCGACCGTGGCACCGCCACCTCACAGGGAGGCTCCTTCCCCGGGTGCTTGAGCGCCCATACGCGGTGCAGGTCAGGTACCCAGCTGGTGAAAGAGGAGAACCTCCGCTCCCTGTTCCGCCGCTCCAGCGCTCGAGCCAGCTGTGCCTCATGCCTTTCGTGGTGTCTGCTCTTTGTATGGAGTATGGGAGCGCTTGCGCTGCCGGCGCAGTTCCCATGGCTTCTCCGGCTCCTGTCCCTCCTGGAGTCGTCCTGGTTGCTGCTGCTGGGTACAGAGTCTGAGCATGGCACATCGTCTTCATCAAACAGATCAAACTCCATCTCCGTGTATATCTTCTTGATTACATCCTCCATGGAGTCCATGTACCTGGAATTATATTTTTCAGCCTTTTCATCAAAATCATTCGGCAGCATTCAGCATTGCATTACACTAGATATAATACTTTGAAGTACTGCCATGAAAACAAAGCAATATTTTGGACAGGAAAATTTTCATTTTTGTTACGAAATGGATCCATAATGTTCTAATAGTAATATTCTTCTAGGCACTATTACTGAAGCTGGTATCTGAACCTACAATTAGAGTATGTATACGTATTTCTGTCATGTTGATCAGCTTTAACTTACAGTGTCTTCATAAGGAATAAGATTTACTTTGTTTCTATACGTATACACAACTCAACAAGGACAACACAGGTAAAATAACGTATGTGTCATCTACTCATATTTATGAACACCCAGCACTCCAGCAGCACGATAGCATCTCAATTTGAACTGTCCTTGGAAGTTAGGACACTCTGCTCTCCAATGTCAACAATGCATTCACTCCTCAAAGGCTAAACAAAATGAGCACCACATCTTTGTGAATTGTGATGGCCATGGCCCTACTTCATTTTTTTCATGTGATTGGAATTGAATTAACATGTACATAGAATGAGTATTAACCTGTAGTTTAGCAGTAATAACAAAAGTATAAGTACCTGAAGCAGTGTATCCATGGATTCTTTAGCCGTATTAGTGATCAAACCAAATATTTGCGTTGACGCACACAGTTTCATCTGGCAAAGGCAGTACTGACTACTGAGCATGCATATATTTTGATATTTTCAACCAAGAGGTATTATGTTTAGTTACACTGATGCAATACTGGTTTTTCTAAACTAGTGCATGATCAAATTCTGGGCACTTTGTTTAGTACATATTTTCCTTAAGCAACCTACCATTGCCTCTAATGATATAGTAGCAAGAAGTGCAGCCTTCATACTACCTTACCAAACTACTCATGCTTAAACAGTGACATTTGCAAGCATTGATAGGGCCAATATTTCCACAAATAAATCGCTAAAGTGATTTCAATGCATGCAAATCTAAGACATACCTGGACTTAATGGTCTTCTCAGCAAACTTGACAATACTGTCAGACTGAAATGAATCCCCTTGGATGTTTATATCAATAAACTGCAAAAGAGAGCAGATCTCTTTTACCATCTTCTGTTTTGAACCTTCCTCAAATTCAGGTCCAAGTTTAGACCTGATTATTTCCATCCTAAGCAATATCTGCAGTTCATGTCTGATAAATGCTTGTTAAGGTGTACAAGACCACAACATTTAATATGAATACAGTTCACCATTGCGGTGGGTATTTCCATAGAAAATAAATGCAGGTACAGATTTAAAATAACTGAAGATTTGAAAGGATACTCTCGGATTTTGTAACTTGTGCTGTATTTTGATGGTTGTTCTGATGTGGCAGATGCTGAGTCATTGTCTTTGTACCTCAAAATAAGCTGTTTGGGTTTCCGCAGAAGGATACTTGAAGCTTCGGAGGTAATATTTGCATCAGCAGCATCATGTACTGCCTTGTGTTCGAAATAATTCACTGCAATCTTTCCATTCTTAATCAGCAGTGCGTGGACAGACAAGCCAACCAAACGTTCAGCTAAATTCCCCAAATCCGCATCTTCAGAACAAAGACCTTGCTCAATCTTCTGAGGGATACTCCCAAGAAATGCTTCTAACTCTTCCAAAGAAGAGAAAGCTGAACTCTGTTCGTCCACTTGTTGCTCCACTTTGTTGCAATCTGCTTCATCCACTGATTTGTCCATTGTGTTAGAATCTGCTTCACCCACCAAAATATTGACATGAGGAGCTGAGGCACCCTCCTCTGAAACTTGGAGCTTTGCCTCTCCTTCATCCTTTGAGTAAGGACACGTCTCTCCTTCTGTATGAAGGCTCGATGAAGTACTAAGAGATGACAATTTCAATTGTTTCAACCAACATTTCAAGAACCGCAACTTTTTGGATGCAGTGCCATACCTGCTGAAATACAGGTCTTCCAAGTCCACCACTGGCATGCTACCATCAGCATGTTTGAGGAGCACATCACAGAAGGTGATCCAACTGGTTGCCTCAAGTAGCTTACTGACCAGCTTGCTTCTCTTCTTCCTCGCACTCTGCTCCTTCGATGGATCAGGCATGGAACTATCCAATGTTCTAGGACATTTTGCAGCCACCTGACCCAAACCAGGGATATTCTTCTCGACATGCAGTAATGCGTAGTTCATCGAGAAAGGTATGAGAACAGCATCTACTGACTTCCCATCTCCATCAGAAATCGAAACCACTGCACAATAGTTCCTCCTATGAAGGAAAACCAGAATGAGCTGCCAAATAGGCATTCCAGCCCCAAGGCAATTGTTGTCATTGGCGAGAACCAACTCAAGAAGCCGATGTGGGAAGAACTGCTGGTCCACTGCTGCTTCACTGTCACCCTTGCTCCTATCCTGTGGTAGCCCCCGTACCAGAACAACCTCGCCGTCTTTGCCGATCAACTGCTCGCAATTCGCCACCTCGGACACTGCTTTCACATGTATCCTGGACACACCATGGCTACCCACCAGCGACGGTGCAGAGCTAAGCATCTCAACCTCGCAGCCCTTGCAGAGCAGCGGCTTCCCCTTCACATCGGTTATCTCCAGCACCACCTCACCTCGCCCTCCACCTCCCCCACACCCAAATCCAACACCTCCCCAAACGAGCCCTGGCGGGGCAACCGCCGACCCCAACGTGACTGCATCGGCTGTCGCAAACCTCCATCCTAGCTCCGTCACCGCCCTCCAAATCCCCTGGCCAGTGGAACCAACGGCAACCCAGCACACATCTACGCCCCTCGACGAAAGACGGTCCCTCACAGGCCCGAAAACCCCCTGAAACTTCTTCCCAAAGCTCGCGTCCTCACCGAATTCCTCGAAATTGGAGGCGGCCGTGAAGAGGACCACCAAATTGGGCGGGCGGTCGAAGACGCGGCGGCGTCGGCCGTGCTGGGGCTCGGCGTCCCAGTGGTAGTCGTGCTCGAGCTGGAGGAGCGACTTGGCGATGGAGGAGGAGGCGGTGACGCGGGGGTGCGGAGAGACCGGGAGAGCGAGGCGGCGGAGCGGGGCGAGGGAGGCGAGGGTGGCCGGGTGGAGGTGGAAGGAGAGCGGGGTTGGGGCGGCGGGGAGGTGCTTTGGGAGGAGGGAGGAGGAGAGGATCGGGGAGAGGGAGGAGAAGAAGAGGCGCGCGGCGGAGAGGGAAGCGGGGGAGGCGGCGGCGAGGAGGGAGGTGGCGGCAGGGAGGGCGGCGGCGAGGTAGGAGGACGCGGACTGGGCGGTGGGAGTGCTAAGGCTTGCGGAGGGGAGGAGGGGGTCGAGGTCTACGAGGAGGACTACGCGGTGGGGCTCGCCGGCGCTGGCCGTCATCGGTGGACGGCGGCGGCGGAGGGGAATGCAGGGAGGAATTTGGTTGGGGCAGATCTGTGTGCGGGGCTTGGCTGTAGATTTTCTTTCTTTTTCTAGTGTGGGCCTGCAAGGAGGGATTTCCAAAACTTTGGCGGGAAGATTGGATGGCTCATCCAATCCTGCGGTTGCACCGATTTGTTTTTTGAAAGAATAATACAGTAGGCTTTTGTGCGGAATTTTTTTAACTGCTATATTAATCGCGATAGAAGAGAGAGGTACAGAGACCCGGACTGCTCAGTTTATTCGAGAAAAACCGGGCGAAAACCCAAACATCTACGCAAGCACTACAACGCATACAGAGCACCAGAAGGCCAGCCGAGCGACGTCATCGTACATCAACAACCATAGTGCTTACTATGGAGTGATTTCGACTTCTTCGCAACAACACTCCGCCACGAGGTTGTTCGCCGTCTTCTGCAACACCGGAGAGAGACGCCCTCCAGTCCGAAGAAGAAGACCCCCAACACACGCCTGATGCCAACGGCATGCCGAGAGTGCTTCCACCAGTCACACAACCCACCGCGGACCTCGGGTCCCTCTTGCCGGTGCCGGTCTCCGAAACGAAGCCCCTAGGAGGGAAAACGACACCAAGGCGCCATCATCGTCCGATCACGAGATCATGGGTTTCCCCTAGAGAGCCAAGCTGGCCGGATCCGTGCAGTAGGTGGTGAACGGATAGACGTCGCCTAGAGGGGGGGTGAATAGGCGATTTAAAACTTTTTCCGAGGAGCCGGAATATCCGGTCCAAGAATGACCCGGAAATTCCGGTATGCTTGATAAAGGCGAAATAAAACTAGAGGTTTATTTTAACAAGCATACAACCTAGATATAAATATTAGGCTCACCTATGTGCACCAACAACTTATGCTAAGCAATACAAGTAACAAGGTGAAAGCAAGATATGACTTAAAGCACGAAGGCTATCACAATGTAAAGTGAATAAGTAAAGAGCTCGGGTATAGAAATAACCGAGGCACGCGGAGACGAGGATGTATTCCCGAGTTCCACCCAAAGGGTGTACGTCTCGTTTGGAGAGGTGTGCGCAACCACAACAGGTTAGCCGCAACGCCACAAAGGCTCACCTTCTTCTCCTGATGAACTCAACCACAAAAGGTTGCGAGTTCACCTTCCACTATTGATCTCCTTTGGGGCGGAGATCGAATCCCGTACAACTCTTGAGGCACACACCCACAACTTAATTGGGGGCTCCCAAGTCTTGAGGCACACACCCACAACTTAATTGGGGGCTCTCAAGTGACCACAAAAGGTCTTGGCCACAAAAGGCCGGCCACAAAAGGCGTCTAGGGTCCAAAGACCCAAGAGTAACAAGCTCACAAGTATCACCACCACGAATCCTCGTGGAGGGCTCAAACCGATGCAAATGCAATGGCAAGAGCACACGAAGTGCTCAAGTCCTTCACTCTCAAATTCCAACACAACAACAAATGTTTATGGGGGATTAAGAGAGGAAGAACAAATGAAACCACAAAGGAGTCAGATCCTTCACTCCCAAATCCCACCAAAAGCAACTAATGCTTATGGGGGGAGAAGAGAGGAAGAACAAAGAAGAAGAACCACAAAGGAACTCCAAGAACTAGATCCACTAAGTTCCCCTCACTTAGAGGAGAGATGGATTGGTAGGATTATAGATCTAGATCTCCTCTCAACTTTCCCTAAAGAATATGGAAGATTCAATGGAGGGATTGAGAGGGAAGTGAGCTTTCCAAGGTCAACAATGGAGTAGGAGAGAGGGGAAAACGTGCTGCCTTGGATTGGCTGGGGAAGAAGAAGGGGAGGGGTATTTATACCCCTCCTGGAAATATAGCCGTTGGCTGTTTCGACACTAGGAAATTTCGGTATAAGTGAGACTCGGAAATTCCGGTTACCTGAAAATTCCGAGTCCATGAAATTTCCGAGCTAAAAATCCGGCTGGAGTCAGAAGCAAAACCAAACTTTTTCTTAGCCATTTCTGAAGGACTTTTCTGGGGGCACTCGGAAATTCCGGTAGACGGAAATTTCCGAGCACAATTTCCGGTTCGAGTCAAAACAAAAAGTCCTTCTTTCCTTAGCCAAAACTGGAGGGCTTTCTGGGTGCACTCAGAAATTCCGGTAGATGGAAATTTCCGAGCATAATTTCCGATTGGAGTCAGAACCCTTTTTCTCCTTTCCTTAGCCGTTTTCTTGGATGAGCTGGGGAACCGGAAATTCCGGTAGAGCGGAATATCCGGCCCCAATAATCCGAATCAGCAAAACACCTAAACGAAAACTGCTATAACTTTTGCAAATGAACTCCAAATGAGGTGAGACCAATTTTGTTGGAAAGATAGCGACGATGAGCACCCAACAAATATTGCATCCCATAAATAGAGTAAAATCACCACACATGACAAGGTGTGGGACTTTCCTCACGGTAGAACCGGCAATATTTTCGCCACCGAAAACGCAACAAGTTGTCCAAAGTAAAACCGATTTCGATGAACAAGAGCTTGACATGGAGATGAACCAAGCTCTAATTCCTCACCACCATAAAAGCCAAATAAGAACCAAGAAATATGATATGCCAAGTATGCAAAGGTTTGAGCTCTCCACAACGATGCGATCAAGTTACCAACTTGAGAGCCCCTCTTGATAGTACGCCTATCTATCCTATAGCCCTATCAAGATCATACCTTTGCCTTGAGCATTCCATTTGACTTGGATGATGACTATCTTGATCTCTTCAAGTGGATCATCTTTCTTGATTGCGCGTCCAATCACTTGATTGATGAAGACTTCTCCTGGTCTTGGTCTTGGTCTTGGTCTTGCACATCTCACCTTGATGACGATCACCACATGGCGCCATCCTTCATGAGCTATATGAAATCTTCATTTGATGTAAGCCCATGGGAAGATACCTAATCTCATATAAAGATACCACACACACATATATCATGGGTTAGTTCACAAAGCTATGCGGACAAGTGTTTACCATCCCAAGAGATACATGATCGCTCTTGGTACATCTTGTAGCTTTGTGTGTTGATCAACATCTTGATCAACCTTGTATCTTCCAGCATTTCTTCACTAATATGATGTCTTGAATCCTTCAAGACATACTTGCAATATGCTCCACTCAACACATAAGCTTCAAGAGTCCAACACATGAACTCCACAATTCCATGGACATGATCTATAATGATATCTCAATGCAAACATTAGTCCATAGAGATTGTCATTCAATTACCAAAACCACACATGAGGGAAAATGCTCTTTCAGGTGGGCAGCAGCAGAACGGTGACGCCTCCATGAAGGTCACGACAGCCTCAGCCGCCGCCATCACCGGCCATGGCACAAGGCCGAGGCAGGGTGCTCACCCTAGCCGCGCACCACCTCCAGGCACATCACGCACCGGCGCCGACGAGCCCACCAATCACCACCACCCTCGGAGATGACGACGAAGAGGACGCGCAGGACACATCCGCCGCCAACAAGGACGCGCAGGATGGTCGCCTCCATCAGGGCCCGACGGGCCCAGATCGGGCCCGCCAAAGCCCATCGGCCGCTCGCCGCAGCCACCTTCTGGCAGCGGAGGGGTGCCGCCACCTCCGCGGCCAGGGTCGGCGACGGCAGCGGCAGGGGCGGCCAGATGGAAGAGCCCCGGCGGCTTTTCTTGGGGTGCCCCCTAGCGCCGCCTGGGGGCGCGACGTGAGGGGGAGGGGAATCTTCCTTTTTAACTCGAAAAAGGTAACGAATGATCCAGATATACTTTTTTTCGGCCAAATCTTGGCCTTAGGCAAAACTAATGACACATCTCTCGGAGAAAATTATTTGTAAATCTATCCCATCGGAATCAGCCTCCCCCAACCCTGCACTACAGCATGTTTTTTTAATAAAGAGTATTTATTAATATCACAGAGATAACCTAAACTATTGCGGATGCACACAGCTAAAAAACAAAAGAGAGAAGTAAAAAATAAAAGACCCGCTACATAGTTACAATCGCAACAGCAAAACTACCACCAAGCCAACACCTGATGTCCAATTCTTCAAAAGCAATGCCTTTAAGAAGAAAACAGTGACAAGCACAATCAATTAAGGCCAGACGTTAGGTTTTCACTCTGAAGATAGTCCCCGCTATCAAAACAATGTTTTCAGCAAGGCTATTGCTAGGCACAACCAATTAAGATCAGATCTTGAATTTTCTGTCGCCTCCGCTTACATATTGTTGCCACAATTCCTGAAACTCCGAGACAAGTACCTCATCACAGCAAAAGGCCCTAATCTCCATTACTAGTTCTCCGATCTCGGTCTCCGTGACATTCTCCGTCTCTAACTTCACCATGGATTTGCCCGTGATGGCAACAAAAACTAAGATTCACGCCGCTCCCTCCGGCGCGACCGAATCTCCCATCCAGCAGTTTCTGATCATAAACGACCATGTGAGATCGCCGGCGGAGTCTCCGGAACCTGACACTCCGGCCAGATCAAAGAGGACAGATGTTAGGAAGATATCCGGCTTTGCGCGAATTGGAACCTTAGGACCACCGCCATTATTCAAAAGCCTAGCAAAGCCCCGACACCGCAAGACCTCTCCCAGCAGAAATGACACTCTAAGAGGGGTAACCCATTGCACAAATCATCCACCGGCATGGCAAAGAACCACAGCCAGACCACCGCATTGTCCGGGTCGGTCCCCACTCACTATGATCGAAGCGAATCCCCGGAACGAGCGCACCGAGGCCCAGATTGCCCCGAATTTCCGCACAAGATGGGCGGTTGCACCGGCGGCTCCCCATCACCTCTACCACGCCGGCCGCAAGATCGGAAGCAGCCGCAGCAGACCGCTCGTCCCTGGAGACTAGCGCGCTTCCTTGACCCGCGCTCGAACCATAAGTTGTTGCTCCGTTCACAGAGGCCTCCTGCCCGTGCGTCCGTTGTGCCCTCCGTCCTAGACGAGCAGGGCGCCGCCACCACCCCCGGCGACGGCAGCGGACGGAGGATCCAATCTGGCCTCCTTTTCTAGGTTTAGAGGGACCTTAACTTGAAAAAAGGTCTTCTTGAAATCTAAGTTGAAAAAGGTCTCGAAGGATCCAGATTCATATTTTTGGCAAAATCTTGGCCTTAGCCAAAACTAATGCCACATCTCACCATCGAAAAAACTATTTGCAAATCTGACCCATGAGTTCCATGTCATCGGAGAAGAAGAACCTTGATGACATCAAACTAGAAATTATGACAACAAAGCCTTCCAAAGCCATCTTCCGCCTTGGAAACTCCTCGGAATTAGCCTCCAATTCTACATGGCATTGCACCCAAACGCTAGGTGTCGTGGTGGTGTCACGGCAGATGCCATAGGATGGCTAATGTGTGGGGCCGATGGACGTTGGTGGATCCGGGGAGGGATAGCGAGCTGAAGAGCTCACACGGGGAGGATCCCGGTTAAACCGAGATCTCCCAAGAACAAGAAATGAGATCAAAGTGCAAAGGGGAAGATCTAACAAACACAAACAAATGCACGAAGGCACACAGCACACACGCGATATACCCAGGTTCAGGGCCCTCGTGAGGAGGTAACACCCCTACTCCTGCCTTTCCTCTCTATATATCGGTGGTACAAGAACTACAACTTGCTACAAGATCTCTCAAAGGGAGGAGTACAAAGAACTAGATGAACTCAAGGTGAGAAGAAGTAAATGCTCTAAGAGTAAATGTGACTATAGCTTTGGCTCTGAAGTTGGTCTCCTGCTCTCAGGAGCAGTTATGGCGCCTTTTATAGAGCTCCGGCCAGGAGGGCCGGAAACCCTAACTTGGCTTGGCCCCACCGGACAGGCCTAGCCGGCATGCCGTCACCGGCTAGTGCGACCTAGTCGCCGGGCTATCCGGCGTAGCCCCTTCGTCATCATCTCGATAAGGACGGCAGGTGCCGTCCTGCATCATCATTGTCCCCCTGTCAGAGACAAGACATGTCTATGCCCATCCCGGATAGCCTTTTCCGGATTGCCGGGCTAGGCATGTCAGGTCTTGTCATACCACGATCGTACCGGCTGACGCGCTCCCGTGTCAGGCGGGAACTGACCATGCTTCCGTGTCAGGCGGGAGGTGACCATGCTTCCGTGTCAGGCGGAATGGTACTTCCCCCCGCTATAGACGGGAAAGCCTGCTACGGACCGTTGACGGCCTACCGGAAGCCGTCACGCCGGCTACCTCTTCGCTTGCCACCGTGAGCCTCTTCTGCACAAGATCAAGACTGAGACATATACTCCGGTTAGTACTTACCCGGACTACCTATCCGGTAAAGCCGAGTACACCTCCATCCGGGAGTCTCCTCGGAGTCCTAGATCCGGGATCCTTTCCGGAGGCGTCCGAGCTTGTCTCAGGATGAGTATCTCTAGGCCTAGCCTCCCGAAGATGTCTTAGCTTATCAGCAAAGACATCTTCGAGAAGCTAGTTCTTAGAGGAACCACCCACTCATGTTTGTGCTGCGATTGTGAGGGCCGGGGGTGTCTATTTATAGTTGCCAGGGCTGACTCTTGTGGCTGCCAGGAGGGACTTTGCCCTCTTGCAGTGCCTAAGGGTTAAGTTGCTCTTTCAGCACACCAGGAGGTGTCCCTTGCTGTCGCCAAAGGTCAAGGTACTGTTGGCACCTTACTGAATTATACCGGGATCTGCCCCTACCCGGGGGGTAGCCCCCCGACACTAGGACAAAACGAGCTTCAGGAATCGACCTTATTATCGGATATCCCGCGCCTCAGATCTGCCACATTCATCGGCGCCCACCACACGAGGAACGGAGTGGAGTGCCATATATATCCAGCCTCCGGGAACCACCGAACAAGCAGCCTACTCCCAAACCCCACAAGGTACCAAGCCTACTACTACTATACATACTATGTACATCGTTGCCTCCCCTCAGCTATCTCTTATTGGCGCCGCAGGCAAGAGAGGCCTCGGATAAGCCCTAATACGCATAGGAGAGGCGCAAACATTGTAGCAAGGAGACGGAAAAGAGCGGAAATAATAACTGAGAAGTAAGAGGTAGCATGTTAGGCTATGCTAACCCGGAATTTCAGTGGCCTTAGTCTGGTGGTTGTGATGATGCAAGGGCGATCCAACATAATTCCATGTTTTATCCATGGTTGTCTGTTTAAGTGCAGGGTTGTATGCGCGTATCTTGACCCTCTCGACCCATTGCGGTACCAAATTTGGGTCGGAAATGTGGTTAAACGACACGATTCCGCGTTCGGATGTATTTCTCGTCTGTCATAGCCGTCCGTCGTCAGTGTCCCACATGCTAACTACCCGTCATTTAATACAATGTTGCGACCAAACATGTCAAACCTCGCCTCTGACGCTTTAGTCGCGATGACGAGAAGTGGTGTTGGTCGAAGAATGACCACGAGGTGAGCTCCTAGTCGTGCAGTCATCACTGTGATTTCTTTTGTGCCCCCACCCCCCCTCCCACCCCCACCCCCCCGCGTGGCACGCCGTGATGTGGCTGGATGTTGGCCTACCACCTGGGCAGCACTTGAATCCTAATAGCTTCTAGTGTCGATGGTCCCAAGAAAAGATACAATGCGCTTGGAGGAGATATGGCGCCACCAAGAAACAATGACGCCGGAGTACCATCGACAAGAACATGGAGTCTCCGGCGTAGAGAGGGTTCTGGTACTCCTCAACCTTCCACACTACCCGTATCTTGTGCACTCCTCAACCTTCCACGGCGAGTTTGGATCGGTCTATGACATGGTGCATTGTGATGCCCTTGTACTCCTCTCGACGGACACCAAGGTGTATGTCTTCAACCCGGCCATACATGATGTCCTTGACCCCCGCACAAATAAGTACAAGGTTGACGGTTGTTTGTTCCTTTTACTGCGCCCTAGATTTTTCCGAGCGGACATATAGTGTGGGAATGGAGGTCTTTACTATTGGTGGTGATGATGGTGATATGTGTTGAAGGAGCATTGCGGAGGATCCACCAATGCCAATTTAGACATGGCCAGGGGCCATCATGCACTTCAAGGGCTCTTTTATTTGCACGTCTAGGATGAACTACTCGTTGAAAGGCAGCCACAAGGCATTCTTCGCTTTAACTTAGAGTGTTAGAGTACAATACGATTTAGCTATATTTGGTAGTATTAGGATTGTAATCCAAGTCTATCTCTATTAGTTTTCGTAGTCTCCAAGTCTTGTACCCCTTTATATACAACCCATCGTGGCTCATTGTAATCAATCTAGTATCAATACAATACAACATATTCCGTAATCTTTCATAGAGGATGAAACATTTACTTTCATATGGCATCCTAAGTTCTTGTCATTGGAAGGGGATCAGCATCTCTACTTTGTTGAGCTAGGTGGAGAATTATGCCTAGCTCAATGCCTCGACGGAAAACATGTAACTTGGATGTTACGTTCGTCAGGTGACGATGGTCATGAATGGGTTCATCACCATGTTATTATATCACAAGAGATGTTCGGTACTTTATCGGTGATTCCTAAAGATGTTTTGCTTCTCCTTAGTGGTAGTTGTCTATACAACTATGATGATACACATCGAGAAGCAATGGAATTGGTTCATCTGGACAGGTTGATGTACAAGAATCCTAGACTAGGGTCCTATGCTTTTGTTGATCAGGATCTCTTCTACTTCAGCGTGCTTTCCTACACCGAAAGTCTCCTTCCAGTCACAAAGCTGAGCAACACACACGTATGATCACAACTTCGACGTGCTTTCCTACACAAGTGTGTGATGACCAAGAGGGTCATGACTCAGGATGTATGAGGATGGAGCTGATGATTCAAGTACTCCCTCATGTTAGTTTTTAAGGGTGTGTTCGTTTTTGGGATGGGGTGGAATGGAATGGAACCGTTCCGCACCCAGAGCCCGTCTCTGTGTTCAGTTTTTAGGTGGAATGGAATTGGGTGGTTCCTCAGAACGGAATATTCCGTGTAGATCCGGAATGCACCCGTCCGACCAAATCGGTCGGACCGAGTGGAACGGGGCTCTCTCGCGCGCTAATCTCTCCCCTAACCTCTCTCTGTCCGCTCTCTCTTCCGTGACTCCCTCCTACACGGGTGCGGCGACCAAGACGACACGAGCACGGCGGCCACGCCCAGGCACGGGGGCGACCAGCAGGCCGGCGGCCTCGGCCATGCGCGCCGGTCTCGCCGCGGAGCTGCGGGCCAAGGACGCGGACCTCGCCGCGGAGCTCCGGGACGAGCGGGCCATGGAGGTGCGCCTCCACCAGGGCGAGCACGGCGCAGGGCGGGCGAGCACGGCGCGGGGCGGAGGACGGCCGAGGCGAAGGTCGCCGGGGCGGGCGCGGGGCGGAGGTCGCTGGGGCGGGCAGGCGCAGCGTGGGGCAGAGGCCGGCGGAGGCGGAGATCGCTGGGGCGGGCGGGCACGGCGCGGGCCGGAGGTCGCTTGGGCGGGCGGGCGCAGCGTGGGGCGGAGGCCGGCGGAGACGGAGGCGGGGTGAGGGTGGAGGTCGCCGGGCACGAGGCGGAGGATGGAGGTTGCCTTGGTCCTCTCCGGTGGGTTTGGGGAATAATTAGACTAATTAAATATTTAAATTAAATTAGGGTGTAATTAATTAGATGTTTAGACTAATCAGACTCTATTCCATTCGGCTTCTGAAAACAAAACTGAACACACAGATGGAATGAGATGAGATGAAATGGAATGGTTCCATTCCATTCCACCCCATCCTAGAAACGAACACACCCTAAGTCTATTTAATAAAAAAGAGTCAAACTTTAATTTGTGTGCCTTCTTAATCTTCTATCTCGCTACCAAACTGGTCAGTACTACTTTTGGGACGAGCTGTCACAAATTGCACAAAAATCTGGTTGATCTCGTTTTAACAACAGACCTGACAGGCTGCGTGACGAGTCACTGGGCTAGTACGTATTTTGAAACAATGGGACTAGGGCACAGGGCGGCGTGGAGGAAGTCCAATTCGGTGACAACCCTAGGGCGCCCAAGCGGCGTGGTGGAGAACCCGACAGGATGTCAATATCTTTTCTATCATATAGTCTAATTTTGATCCTCTATATCTCCGTTCCAGTGGGCGGTTTATTATTTAAATGGATATGTTTTCAGCAACTATTTGTTTAGATGATATATGGTTGATTTGTGTAGATCACAAGAACTCAGCGGTGATAACTGATAATAAAATCAGTTAAACATTGAAAAACATTCCAACGCAATCCCTGATGAATGCAGAGGGGTTAACTTATTTACAATTTTGGGTGGGCGACTTGTGGCTAAATAACGTGTGATGTTCCAGCCGCACTGCATCCATTCTAAAGCACATATGTGACAACCAAAGAGGACAGTTTCAATGAGAAAACAAATAGTGTTCGCAGAAATGGCATCACTACACATAATCGAGGCCTTATGAAGAGAAATTGCCAAAACCTGAGCATTCAGTTTATTTTGCTTGCGTGGTATGAGAAAGTCTGGAGTCAACAGTGACAAAATGCTCTCCCTCTAACCAAATGAATGAGCCTGTAAATTACTGGCGAACGGCCGACAGTATTTATTGGAGATCATCATCAAGAGAGACCAAGAAGAAACCGTGCAGCATACTGCTTAAGAAGAATTGTTCATGCAACTACCTGCCCAACAAGGCATTGACGGATCTGGAAAAAAAAGATGTGCACACAAAACGTTAATACATGACAATAGCTTGGACAGAAGACTACTGTCAATCACGTTTCGAAATTAATATCTCCGATAGAAACCAAGAATGGCAGAGGAGTAGAGGACCATGACCAAATGGGGAGCATGCCAATGGACCCGTCAAGAACTGTTTTTCTTTTGTAAATAGGCATATATTAAAGGGCCAAAGCCATATTTGTTGGATAGATGGAGGGCTGAAGTAAGTGGTGATCATTTTTCATTGCAAAACGAATACTGCTATTTAATAATAGCTCCCGTTCATCAACTAGATGGCTCTACTACCAAGCTCAGTAAATGCACAAAAATGCTAAACTTCTACTCCCTCCGATCCGGAATAATTGCCGCGAGTTGTATGCATATTTTCTGCTGGGCAGTTCTCTTTCCACGACACTTTTTCTGAACCGGAGGTAGTACATATTATGCAGGATCACTTCAGACATGAACAGACAAAGGAAAAAAGTACAACATGGTAATACCTCTGGTAGCTTCTTTCTGAACACCAATTCTAGTCTAGCATCCAATGTGTTCTCGAAGACAATTTTTCCATCTCGTGAAGCCAGTACAACTCCACCAGAGCTAAATTAAAAGGTACACAAGTAAGCTTTAGACACTTGAATACACACAAATTACTATTCAACGAACATGCTATTTACTTCAGAGAAAGGATCACTCAAATGGACTTGTATAAAAACAGAGACAAAACTAAGAAAATATGCAGGTTGCAATGCAAACACCCTTTTGATAACAAAATAAAAGAGGGAACATCACAGAGAAGAATTTTGTGTTCTTTGTTACTTGCTTAAGTAATAAACCAATTCGGCTCCTCCTTAAATAGAGGGCCAAACAAATAGCTCAGGGAGAATATTCAAATACACATCTTGGCGAAGTCACGAACAAAAGGATAAGGGCACTGCTACAAACAAACTAAAGATATGTGAACAGTCAGATGGAATCCTTCCTAATGTCGTATTCTAATCCATGCAATGCAAGCAATGGGACACTCTGTCAAGAATCAACATGAACATGCCAAAAATGTTGACAAAGAAGACGCCTTTCTTTCAGTATCTTATGAAGTTACCATACATGTAACTTGCATTCAAGAATGTTGCATCCAATAAATAAATTCATAGAATATCATGATTATCATGAAATAATGCTCTATTGTAACACAGGTCAATTACTTGATGAATTTATCTCAAAAAAATACTTGATGAATAAAATGCAATCTAATCATATAAAAATCCTTCAAATACCAATGCACATTCATGATGGAAGGACTGATGAAACTTTGAATAATATTGAAATGATGAATTCAGAAGTGACATACAACGTTTAAGTATGAAAAGTTGTTGGTATTTATCATCAAATGAGGAATTGTTGTTTTATCCTGAGAAGATTGCAAGTATTACCAGGAGAGGTCATGTGCCTTGTAACGACTGGGTGCAGATGGCAGAAAGACATGACGGTCTACCATGATTTCAGGTGGATATACATTTGCTTTTTCAGCATATTCATTCCTTGCCGACTCTAAAACAGATTCAACAGGCTCAAGATCCTCCTCCCTGCAGCGGAGAATAACCGCTGACTCTTTCAGACGCAGCAAGCCCTGGTCAGGTTATTCTATGCATTAGATAATACTCAAGCATCAATAATAATGAAATTTTGAGACTATGAAAGAAGCATGGATAATTGGATATAGAGGGTATTAAGAAGGCATGTCTAAGCAGAACTTAAGGATATACATGTGAGATACATTGCCCACGGATGTTATAGTCTCATGAAATAAAATAATATATATGGAAAACTAATCTATACAAAATGTTATAAGCACGGCACAATAATATAATGATTTGAAATTTGTTCCAACAAGTAGAAATTCTACTCTTCAGGGAGAGGAAAATAGCGAGATCCTGAAATTTTCACAAGTGCTGGAATTTGACTAAGTAAATCCAAAACAACCCATTTAGTGAATTATAGCCAGTTTTCGCGGATATCTTCCGCTTTTTTCTCAACAGACGAATTCACTGTTTTACATTGACTGAAGATGTGTTAGTATTTCAGACAGTTTTTCCTTAAAGGCAACCAGTTTCTGAGAAAAATCAACTTCAAACTTGGGTTGTGTAAGTGTTATCACCAACAGTAAGAACCCTAGCACCCAAGGGGGCAGCAAATGGTTTATATTCACATTGGCAAGAGATATGCAGATCCACTTTGCTGACCTGAACAATAAGTATCCGGAGAAGTTTCTTGTAAGATTGATTGTCTTGGCTCTGGTACAGCAGCTCTTTCTGAGCTGACTCCATCATAGATTGTACTAAGTCATCTTGGGCTTGAAGAACTTCAATTCGGGAAGCATTGAGCTGCATTGAGTATTCGCTGCATAGTGTAACACAAATTCAAATTAGAAAGCTACTGTATTATTTTGTTTATTTTTCTATGGCGTCCTTTGACAATGACTTGTGAGGAACAGTCAGGTTATTCTCAAATGCGAATTTGTACAAGAAATAATAAATACTACAATTGGGAACAAAAACCTTTACATTTTCTTCTTAATATCAACTTGTTTCTTTTTCCGTTCATAGTCCTGCCTGATCTTCTTCTTTTCAGCTTCCACCATTTGTAATTTCTCAATTTGGAATTCCTGAGTTATGATTCTTATCAGTTCACAAAAGAATTGTGAAATTTCAAAAAACATCACACAAATCATGACATTACTTAAGGAATCTTCATTCTGATCAGTTCACTGTGAAATTTCATAAGGCATGACAGAAATCATGGTAACACCTGAGCCGCATTCTAGCATGATAAAATATGCGGATTATCCGAAACAATTGGCAGTTCGAATATTCGATGGAAGGAAGCAGAGCAGTTCATGGGAACATATATCTGAAGTTCTAGCTTTTGTCTTTCCTGAATATGCATTGTATCGTACTCGTACCAAACAATTTCGTAAAAGAACTACTGTGCTATTAAACAAAAGACAAACGGATGTCCAAATAAGAAAGAGACTGCATTGCCGCAAATAATTCAAACAATAGTACAGTAGCATAAACAATCGACAAAGACCTCCCACGATGACGCCATTTTCACCGATCCATTGAGTTCCATCGCACGACCCTAGCAACAATGCAGTAGATCCGACCCTCCGCGACCCGGATCTTGCCGATCGCATCCGAGATCCAGAGCTAAAGAATCACTAGAGAAGAAGGCTCGGTCGTTGGAAGAAGAGACTATAGTCATTACCTCGTCGGCGGCGGCGGCGATCTCGTATGCCTTTTCGACGGCCTCCGTGCGGATGAAGCCCGCCATCTGGTTGAGCTGCTGCGCCACATCCGCTGCGTCCATCTTCGCGGTAGCGGAGAGAGTACACTGATCCCTTGTTTGCCGGTGATCGCCGGGTTGGTGAGGAGATTGCGCGCCGGGCGACGGGTTTTGATTTCTCGACGGCGGTGTCAAACTGTCAATGCAGGTGGCGTCGTGGCCAGGCGATGATGGAAAGAGGTTTTCCACGCGGACACCCGGCAATTAGCAGTGTTTGAGTTGGATCTGTCTTCCATATAGTTTGGAAGATTTTTTTAAAGCGACTAATTTTCTTTGATAAAGGGATTTTATTATTTAAAATTTTAAGTATTATATCCAAGTAAGATGCACACCCCCTCCATAAGTTCCGAAGTCTCCTGTCTGAAGTCTCGAGGACTCCTCAGGTGTGACGGAAGAAAGAAAAAAGAGATGCTGCCGCACCTGTTCTTTCCGCCGCCGGCCGGCTCCCAACCTCCTGCACCATGCTCCCGCCCAGCACCCAAGACCTAGCCATCCTTCTCCCCATGCCGCCTCCAAGATGCAAAGCGCCACCACCCCCGCTCCATCTAGGCTCGCCTGAGCCGCCCCGTTTACCTCCACGCCGTCCTGCATCAGATCGATCGAAACTAACAATCGAAATCGAGGGTCAAGCTTAGGGATTGATAAGGGATTGTCGAACCACGGTGCACTGAAGCAAGCCGCGGTATTCAAAAACTGCTAGGGAAAAGGATCGAGATTCAATGGCAGGATGAATCAGTGGTGACAAACGCTGGGCTTCATGATCCATGGAAAGGGACCACCGATTGAGTCTGAACCATGTACTTCTTGGCAGGCTCTATTAGAGGAATTTGGAACCTTGACCGTCCTCCCAAAGTTCACCAATTTGTATGAAGGTTTGCCCATAATATCCACCCTCTGCCGGTGAATATTGCTAGGAAAATTGTGGGCCTTGAGTCACTCCTCTGTTTATTGTCTCAGGTGAGTAAGCAATCTTTACAAATGATCTTTTTTAGATAATGGAAGCGTGCTTTATTGCCCCGCCTCTGCATAGTTTACCTATGCCTATATCACTTCTCACTACATTCTACAGACCCTGACATTAAATTGCTTATAGTTTAGTTCACTCTGAAAGTTCAGTACACATGGATCCAAGGCAAGCATTATTTGAATACCGTAGAAGGACATGAAGTCTAAATAATTCCTGATTTCATTTGGCAGAAAAGAAAATAAAGCTACCAGTTAAGATAATAAAGATCCTAATCTAGCATCACAGATCTACTAGAGCTTTCAACGAGTCAATGAGATAGCCTAAATATTCACATATAATAATATGTCTTCATTCATTTTCTCCAATTGTTTAGAGCCGAAGCAGCTCAAAGTGTTTAACTTGTGTATATGCTAAGCTGAAAGCACATAACATTAAGACATTTAGGACATCAGACCTACTACCTTCATGGGTCTTACGCAAGAACAGCAATTGTAAAGTTATCAGCCGCTTTAATGCTACAAAATTTATCACTTGTAATTTAATGATTATACTGTACCAGGAGTGAACTCCTCATCTATGTAATAAAAGGTCCCCTCTATTTTCTGTTCTTTCTGTTTCTTCATGTTTATATGTTGGATCTAACCAATATATTATATATTATCTCTTTGGGTAGGAAAAACTGAATAATAGCTTGCCCAAGCCCTCAGAATTTTGAAAGAACTTTCAAGGATTGAAATCAGGTCGGAAATTTTCTATGTACTCATTTGAAACAAAGATTTAGCTTATAAATCCAATGAAAATCGTATTTAGTGAACTCAATTAATCTGAATTTTGAAACAATTATTTTCCATTTTTGTAAGAAATTATAACATGAGCTTAGGTCCGTGTGAAAAAATTACTGTATGACTTGGCTACAAGGACAATTTAATTTATTATTAGAGAATAGCCTATTAGAGTACAGGTTTTATAAACCATAAAAGACGGTTAGGGGGAAGACAAAACATACATGGAAATTCGAAGTTCTTTGAACACATTAACAAATTTATTCATACAACACATAGTGTGTCGCGTGAACTACTTTTTGAATATTTGGGGGGAAAGATGAAAACCCATTTTTGATTAGGTTGTCCATATTTAGCCAAAATTATTTCTCGCACGGGTATTTTGCTAGTCCAAGTAAGATGCACACCCCCTCCACAAGTTCCGAAGTATCCTGTCTGAAGTCTCGAGGAAAAAAATACTCCCTTTGATAAATAAAAAAATATTGTCCGTGAAGTGAGACTAGCTCAACTGGTTTGGTTCCTTGTGGTGAAATCAGCCCACTCAGTTTCAAATCCCAGATTTGACATGGGTGTTCACATTTTCCTGTTTTTTTCAGTATTTGCACTATGCTTTCAGTGCTAGGTGACGTGCTCGTCAACAGCGAGACGTCCGTGGTGACTTTGTCAAGCTTAAGATATGCCGGACCAGTCTCTCGAAAGTGCTTATAGGGACAGGGTTTGCGTGTGTGTGGTCATAAAGGTGTACGTACGTGTTTGTGAGCGTCTACGTCTGTGTATCTTAAAAAAAAATCCATATATATACTACTACCTCTGAACTGGAAAAAGTGTCGTACCTACAGTGCAGTTGTACATGGATAAGCATTTTCTCACGACTGTCAATCCGGATCGGATGGAGTATTGATTTGAACGTGATTATTTGTTCTGGAGATATTTATTCTGAATTGAGGGGATCAATGTGTTTACGTGTAAGAGTATCTTTGCAGACCCGCATCCGATCCTGCAGACCCTCATCCGATCCGATTTCGCAAAATAAATGTTAATTTGTGGTTTTAGACGTTAAAACAAGCACATTAGACACCACATAAGCATCGGCCTACAGTTTTTTTGGGACATCAAAATTGGCCTCCCGATCCCCATATACGCAGGTCGGGAGGCTTTGCAGGCCGACCCTCATTCCATACAAGGCCAAATTCTGACCAAAGTTCTGATAAACTTGCCAGATTTCGGCCAAATTTGTCGGAATTAGCGACGGCGGGTGTGGACGCCAACGCGTGCACATGGGGGCTGGGGGCGGGGTTGCTGCCTGAAGTCGACCGTCTCCTACCTGAACGGCATTGCGTTCGAGTTGCAGCTCCTGCCGGGTCTCGAACATCACCTTGGCCATGACACGAGGCGCGTCACCAGCTGGATTTGGTGAGCTGCTCCTGCGTAGGACGAGGACAACACGGGCGTCGCCAGCAGGCTCCGGTGAGTAGGAGCTGGACGAGGCCGACCGACTCTAGTTGTAGGATCCTCTTGTGGATGGACGGCCACAGCTCTCCCTGCTCCGCCTTGCGGAAGAAGGAAGAAGACATTCGAAGAAAAAAATTGAATATGTCGTTTTGCAGTGTGATTTTGCGATATTTGGTCTGTGCGACCCTTTTCCAGCGTAAAACCGGATGAGGTGCCTCCATCTACGGATTTGGGGATCTGCTAGAGATGCTCTAGCCAACGGCGCCGGGTGATGTCTCCACGTTTTTTTCTGGAGGACATGAAAATAAACATGAATTCAATTTGGCACATCTGAACTCCCTTTCCCAATTCCATCCCATATCATGAATTGCTGATTAAAATGGATGGCCAAGGCAAAATTACATGATCATATACCCACGAATTCACACGATCATATACAAGAAACTGAGAGCAACATACACATGTAACGGTTGAAGCAACAAGACAGAAACCGGCCGGTGAGCGTCAGATCACCAAACTCGATAGTCGTACAAATCGCCACCTGCCCTTCTCTGAGGTCGCTGGTGTTCCTCTCGCTCCTGGCGCGCCTGCCGCTCGTCGTGTCGGCGTCCCCTGACCATCTCTGCTGAGGCGTTCCTCCCTGACGTGGGGCTACCTTGCGGGTAGCCCACGATGATGCTACCTGGGCCGCGTCAAGGATAGAAAGGCCCGCGGAAGGCCCACTCGGGGTGCCTTGTGCCCTAGTCCAACTCGGTTAGGTCTTGTAACCTACCGTATCTGTATCAACCACCCGAGACCTGGCTACCTATAAAGCCAGGAGGGTTGCCCGTCCTAGAGGACACGTTCATAACCACTACGACAAACCCTAGCGAGATGGCAATCTCGCCATTGTAATCGCTACTCGCATCAATAACCAGACAAGCAGGAGTAGGGTGTTATCCTCCGGGAGCCTGAACCTGGGTAAACCTCGCTTGTCAGCCGTCGTGATCACCTTGCACTCATCTCTCTCCCCATCAATCAACCCGGGGTGCACAACCCTGGGACTTGTCGAGTTAACGCCTCGTCAATTGGCGCCGTCTGTGGGAAATTCAACAAGTGTTAGGATCATGGTCGCACCGGCTCCATCCGCAATGAAGATCGGCGCATCCGCCGTCAGGGAGTCGATCCGATTCGGCTCCTTCGAGTACGTCGTCCACTCGCCGACTCATCAATCGGTGTACGCCGATCTGGACAAAGGTATACACATTACCTTCGGCTCCATATTCTGCTGCATAGATAGTCGTGGTATACTCAGGTCTACGACTATTGCGCTACGCGCGACGGCGTCTCCAAAATCGCCGACCATCGCGCCCGCTGGACCCGCTGAGATCGCATCTGCCGCACCCGCGGAGATCGCGCCTGCTGGACCCGCTGAGATCGCATCTGCCGCACCCGCGGAGATCGCGACCGACGAACCCACGAAGATCGCATCTGTCGCACCCGCAGGGGTCGCGCCAGCTGCACCCGCGAAGAGGACATCTACAACGACAATCTCGGCAAGATCCACCTCCACCTTCGCACCCGCGCGGCCGACTGGGGGCCCGCGTCCGATAACCATGTCGCGCGCGCACTCGTCTTCGTGGAGATCCCAGGTCTACCCCAAGCCAATCGCACTCGCCCCGGCAAGTGTGAGCACCTGGACAATCGCGAAGAGACGCGACAGCGGGTGCGCCGCGCGCCACGTTGCAGCAATTTTCGACCCCGAGCAAGAAGCGGGTGACAGAAGCAGCAGCGGCAGCACCAACTCTCCAATTCATGCCTACCCCAAGCAAGTCTTCATGCCTGGCACAGCGCCGCATGACGACGAAGACGAACCCGCATACCCACTGGAGGTGGACATGCCGGACCAGACGAAACTTGTCATCACGCGCGATATGGCGATCCAAGCCATGAAGCATGTGGACGAGGGCACGTTCCCGCCACCCAACGCACCTCGAGACGATCACCTGGCGGTCCAGTACTTGCTACGCAAGGAAGGCGAACGAATTCGCGCCGAAAAAGCCGAACTTCTCAGGCGCAAAAGGGACGCGGATGCGTCGAGTGCCAGGCGAGCTGCTCTCTCCTTCACACCCTCCACAGAGGTGAATCAGGGAGCACGGCGGACCAGAGCCCGTGTCCCCCACATGGCAGAAGCTGATCGAACAAGGCTCACCCGCAACCTCGACTCGTCCTTCGTCACCGAAGACGAGAATGGGATACCCGTCCCGAAGACGGCGAATGCCGCCCTGATATCAGTCGAGACATACCTCCGGCTCACGCAGCCACCGGAGGGAGACGCGCGCTCCCTTCTCCACAAACAACAAATTGCCTCCATAAGGGCAATCGAAGAGGCTCTGGCGGCCAAGGGGCCAAGCAACAGAGCGACTGAGCCAACGACGTCGGGCGTCCCAGCGGCGCAGCGACAAGCAATCAAGGACCTCCGTGACGTCCTGACGCAGAAGACGGTGGACCGCAACCGCAAGGAACGTTCGGCTAGCGTGGCACACGCAAATGACCACGCCGACCGCGACTTCGAGCCGTGTGGCGCAGCATGTTTTTCCTTCAACATCCGCGACACCCGCATGCCTAAAGGCTTCAAGTTGACGGCGGGCACACCAAAATACGACGGGAAGCAAGACCCAAAGCTATGGCTCGAGGACTACCTCATCGCTTGCACCTGTCAAGGCGGAACGTCGACTACAGCCATGCAGTACATCCAGCTCATGCTGACAGACTCTGCACGCGGGTGGCTCACAAGCCAACCCAAAGACTCTTTCCGAACATGGGAGGAATTCCAAGATAACTTCATTAAAAGTTTCTCAGGAACATTCGCCAGGCCAACGACCTACATTGAGTTACAGGCCTGCAAGCAAGGGAAGGACGAGTCGCTCCGCTCTTACATCCAGAGGTGGACACTCCTCCGCAATACCATGGAACCCGTATCAGAGGATCGAGTGATGGACGCTTTCATGCATGGCGTCGCTCGCCGCGACCTCCGGGAGGAATTCGGTAGGCTCCAGCCGAAGACCACAATAGAACTCATGAAGACAGCCAACCAATGGGCCGAAGGAGAGGACTATGTCCGCGAAACTTCTCCCAAAAAGGAAGGCGAAACAAGCAACTGGCGCGAGGCACGTCAAAAGAAGAAGGCACGTTACACCCACGATTCAATCGAATTAGTAGCGGCAGGGTACGAAACCCCCCGCGAGGACAAACGTGACAGCAGCCGACAATACGAGCAGAGTCGGCAGCCAAGCTCGAGTCAGTACAACCGTGGCAGCAGCAGCATCGACCACAATGATGGAAGTCAGAAGCGCGAGTGGAAGCGCCCGCTGACCCCAGCAGAGGAACTGATGCAACCCTGTAAGCATCACTCATTCCGCAACCCCGCAACAGGAAAGTGGGGTTCAAACCACTTGTTAAAGGATTGCCGCAAAGCAAGAAAAATCTACCACGCCATGCAGCAAATCATCGCCCCAGTGCAGGCCATACAAGCGGCACCGCAGCTAGCCATCCAGGCAGCACCCACAAACAACAATCAAGTGCAGGCGGCAGGAGCGTTCCCCCAGCCGCAGCAGCAGCAACAAGGTCCGTCGGCAGCAGCCGACGCGTACCCAGCCGCACGGGGACAGTTGAACTTGATCCAGAAGGGACCCCCGTCGAACAGGAGGCAGAAAATCATCACACGCCAAGTACTTCAAGCCATCAACAGCCCGCGCGCGGTACCAGACTACCCGGCGCGGGTCGGAGACACCAATCACATTTTCCAGGGCAGATCACCCAGCGGAGGTAGTCCGACCAGGGCACGCCGCACTCGTGATCGAGGCTTTGATCGGCGACTACAGCCTGAAGAAGGTATTCCTGGACGGGGGCAACGGCATCAACATCATATTCGCCGATACCCTCAGGCGAATGAACAGGTCGACAGAGAAATTGCCGGAATCGGAGACCACCTTCCACGGCATAGTACCAGGGCAAGCAATCACGCCCATGGGAACAATCACACTCGACGTCATCCTCGGTACACCCGAACACTTCAGGAAGGAGTCGATAGACTTTGAGGTCGTCGACTGGAGGTCACAATACCACGCCATCCTCGGACGCCCAAGCTTTGCCAGGTTCATGGCGGTACCCCACTACGCCTACCTGATGATAAAGTTACCCGGGCCAAAAGGAGTGATCACCGTCCGCGGTGACTTTGGGCTCTCCAACAGCTGCGACCGCGAGTTTGCCAAGATATCCGAGTCCTTCGGCGTCGAAGAGCGTTTCAAAGCCATATCAGCCGACAACGACAAGACCATCTTCCCGGCTCGCAAGAAGCCTGCCAAAGACGCAGCGTTCAACACGAATGACGACACCGTCACCCACCAAGTCCATCCGACTGACAGTGGAAAGACGGTCAAGGTCTCATCGAGTTTGACCCCCGCATAGGAAAGCGCGTTCGTCGGGTTCCTACGTGAGAACTGGAAAATCTTTGCATGGCAACCCTCTGACATGCTAGGGATACCCAGGGAACTCGCCGAGCACTCTCTAAAAGTCCACAAGGACGCGAGGCCAGTCAAGCAATCCATGCGACGCTTCTCAGGACCCAAACGAGACGCGATCACCATGGAAGTCGACAGATTACTGCACGCCAAGTTCATCCGAGAGATCAAGGACTCGGACTGGGTCGCCAACCCGGTTCTAGTTGAGAAAAAGAAGACGAAGAAATTACGCATGTGCGTTGACTTCACTGCAGTCAACAAATGCTGCCCCAAGGACCATTTCCCGCTCCCGCGGATAGACCAGATCATCGACTCGACTGCAGGTTGCGAACGCCTATCTTTTCTGGATGCCTACTCAGGTTACCAACAGATCAGGCTGAAAGTCGAGGACGAAGAGAAGACAGCCTTCATCACACCCGACGGCGTCTTTTGCTACCAGACGATGCCGTTCGGGTTAAAGAACGCAGGTGCCACCTACCAGCGGACAATGCAAGCGTGCCTCAAGGGGCAAATCGGGCAGATTGTCCAAGTCTACGTCGACGACATCGTTGTCACTACACGAAAGGAGGATACCCTAGTCGACGACCTGCGCAAGGTCTTCGCTGCGCTGGACGTATATCAGATCAAGCTCAATCCAGAGAAGTGCGTGTTCGGCGTACCAGCCGGAGAGCTACTAGGGTACCTTGTATCTGCAAGAGGAATCGAAGCAAACCCCGAGAAGGTGCAAAACATCCTCACAATGCCAGCACCAACCAAGCTCAGGGAGGTGCAATGATTAGCTGGCCGAGTCGCAGCTCTCAGCCGGTTCATTAGTAAGTTGGGAGAGAAAGCCTTACCTTTCTACCAACTGATGAAGAAGGCAGACAAGTTCGAGTGGACACAAGAGGCGCAGGACGCGTTCGACCATCTCAAGAAAACACTGACAACCTCTCCAGTCCTCGTGGCACCACTGGAAAACGAACCACTGTACCTATACATCTCAGCAACGAACAGGGTGGTTAGCACGGTGCTCGTAGTCGAACGCGAAGAAGAAGGGCACAGCCACCCGGTGCAGAGACCAGTCTACTACCTCAGCGAAGTACTCACCCTGTCCAAGCAGAATTACCCTCATTACCAGAAGCTGGCATACGGAGTCTTCATGACCTCCAGGAAGGTCGTCCACTACTTCTCCGAGCACCCGATCACGGTGGTAAGCTCCTCTGGACTAGCAGACATTCTCACAAACCAACGCGCGACAGGACGAGTCGCCAAGTGGGTTGTCGAACTAGGACCATGGGGGCTGAAATATGCTCACCCGAATGTCTTCGAAATACTCGAGGGCTGCGCCGCACAGGTTGAAATAAAAGCTTAGGCCGCTACTCGAACCACTCGGGGGTTGCGCCATACAAGCATGATCAAAAATCCTAGGTCGCCACCCGAACCACTCGGGGGCTGCGCCACACAGGTTGAAATAAAAGCTTAGGCTGCCACCCAACTCACTCGGGGGCTACGCCGTACAAGTACCAAGCCAAAAAATCCTAGGCCGCCACCCGACCGACTCGGGGGCTGCGCCATACAGGTCAAGTTCAAAATCGTAGGGCGCCGCCCGCCACACACGGGGGCTGCGCCACACAGGTCACACTTGTAACCCTAGGCTGCCACTCGACTTACTCGGGGGCTACGCCAAACAGGACCTCCAAGAAAAATCCTCAGCCGCCACTCGAACCTACTCGGGGGCTGCGCTGCACAGGTCAAGTTCCAAATCCTAGGCCACCACCCGACATACTCGGGGGCTGCGCCAAACAGGTAACACTTGTAACCCTAGGCCGCCACTCGACCTATCCGGGGGCTGCGCCATACAGGTCTTCGCCAAAATCCTAGGCCATCACTCGAGCGACTCGGGGGCTGCGCCATACAGGTCAAGTCGCAGAAATCCTAAGTCGCCACCTGATATAATCAGAGACTGCGGCATGCAGGTCACACTTGAGAAACCTAGGTCGCCGCCTAGCATTCTAGGCGACTGCGCCAAACAGGTCACAAGCCCAAATCAAGCACTCACTTTCGAGTAAAACAGATTACCTCTTACAATTCCAGAGTATTTCAATCAATCGTCATACTTACACAGTAACATCTGCCACCCTATAGCTAACCCTGCACAGCAGACGACAACTACTCTACACTGCAGGTTCAGCCTTCGGTGCATCAAGAGGCCCTACAAGACGCTCGCTCAGGTCCTGAACCTGCCGGATAATCCGACGCGCAGCAGCCAGAGTCTCGTCGAAGTCATCATCACACGGCCGGCCTTCAAGCACCCGCTCAAGCGGAAGATGTGGCCGGTGCATCCGGACGTATGCCAACGCAGCGTTCGCACCAGCCACAAGTTGGGCGTCGACGACTTCCTTCAAGCCTTCGCCATCGCGGAACCTCTCCAGCAAAGCAGACAACCCGTTTGGCTGCGCATTATGCGGGAAGTACACACGATTGATGTGCCAAAGTGTCTTCCGGCAGCTCTCCAGAAGAAAAGAAGCGCGCCACGTGCGATCAAGCATGGTGGCAAGGACGCGCCCCTCGACTGGCTCACCCAGAACTGCCGAGCTTCGTACGAGCTGCCGGACGCCTCCCGGGTGACTCGCTCTTCAACGCGAACCCGCTCAGCCTCCCAGTCGGGATTGACGTCTGCGCACACAAAATGCAACTAAGAATGAGAAGTAAAGCCACAAGAGGACGACAGCCGCCAAAAAAAGAGGATACATACCTTGCAGCTGTCGACTGATCAGGTCGATCTCCCCAAGCAAAAAGTCCTCACGTCGCGAGAACTCCGCCGTGGGATGCGACTGAGAACGTTGTAGCAGCCGCTCCGTATTCTTCAGGGTCGCCTCAAGCTCAGCCACCTTGTTCTTCAAAAATGTGATTATCCGCTGATCGTTGGCACTGCGTGGAGGAGCCGGCGCCGCCCGACGACGGCGAGCACCCGAAGAAGAAGCCGCGCCACTCGGCACGACCACCGGAGAAGGCGGAGCATCATCGCACGCAGCACTTTGCTAGGGATACGCAGAGTCAACACAATCAGGCGACTGCGAAGCACAAATCAACTCAGGAGAAATAAAGACCAGCAAAATCAATATCGAAGACCAAAAGATCCGACAGGGCAATGTTCATTACAAGCATAAAGGTCAAAATACAGATCGCGGCGACTGCCACACCCCTACAACTATGCCTACTCTAAGGCCGCGGACTGCGACCGGGAACGGCCCTTCCGAGCTGCTGCCTCAGTCGCCTTAGCAAGGGCCCTCTCGAAGAGTGCCACAAGCTGCGCAGCCAGCTGCGAGGCGCGCTCCTTCACGCCACTCAGCGACGCGGTCCGGCCATCGGGTTTCCGAGGAAAACCGCTGACGACCTTCTCGAAGTCACCGGGGACCTGGTGGCCTAATAGGAGCTGGAAGGTGAGCTCGGAGCCGCGTACCGTCTGCGACCGCGTGAAGTCGGCGATGGTAGTCGCGTCCTCAAACGGTGCAGCCAGGGCGTCCACGGTCGCCGGCGGCTGGTCACCCGGGAAGATGCTTTGGTGCACCACGGCCAGAGCTCCAGTCGACTTCTGCAGCGCGACTGAAGACTTCTTCAGCGCGTCCGAAGCGTAGGCGCATACCCGGTCGAGGAAGCCAACAACGGCTGCCAGGTCAACCGTGTCACTCGACGCATCTTCGGGAGGAGCTCCACCGCAAGTCTCTGCGCAAAAATTCAAAGTCAGATCAAGAAAAAGAACAAAGATTCAGCAGGCATCAAGCCGAAACTTACCCCCGAGTACGCCGGCTAGCGAAAGGAGACGACCAACTTGAGTCTTCTCCTTGGCGACCCGAGCCAGCTCTCGGTCTTGGGACTCGCGAAGAGCCTTCTCAAGTTCATCAACCCGCCCAGTAACCTGGTCCAGCGAGGAACGCAGTTGGTCCCTCTCTTTCTCCAGGCGAACATAAGCCGCGGCTGCGTCGAGCTGCTGGCGATAGTAAGGCTGAAATAAAAGCAAGAAGTTAATAAAGTTGCGGGCGACTATACTAGTCACCCACACCTTCGGGGGCTACTCCCATCGGGACCGCTGATCGCGCACCCGATGAAAATCAAAGAACACAAAGAAGAAGCATGCAAGACTTACGTGGTCCAGGAGTTCAAGGTCTTCCGCAGCCGAAGGAAGCACGCGGCTAGAAGATGCAATACCGGCAGGCTCAGCATGCACCTTCTCCACCACCACTGGCGTCCTCAAGCCAGCCGTAGGGGCAGATGTGAGCTCCATGTCTCGAAGGGGGGAGCTAACATCATCCGAACGATGGCTGCAGCAGAAACAAAAGCACCAATCGAATCAAGAAACGTCCAGACTGCAAAGTACAACTGGATGGACACATTACAAAGAAACTAACCTGGGGGTGCCGGCGTCATCATAGCTCTCCAGGGAAGGCGAAGGCATCCGCGCGAACGAGCGTGGCGCCGCGGAGTTGACCGGGGGAACGTTCAGAGGTTCCTCCCAGCCACCCGAAGAACGAGCACCAGGAGACGTTACGGCGACCTCCTCCTCAGCAGCGTCCACACCCCGGGCAGGTGATGACGCAGTGGCAGACTCACCGCGAATGGGAAGCTTCCGCTTCTTCCTCGCGGGTTCCTCCACCTCATCTTCCTCCTCCACCTCGTCGCGGGGAGAATGCGCGGAGGGAATCTCCTCGTCCTCGTCATCCTCTTCGGCAAACCTCGACTCATCGTCGGGACCGTTCTCAGGGAGGGGAGGACAGCTGACGAAAAGATCTCGGCCCTGAGACAAATAGACGCAAGTCGAATCAGAAAGAAAGGTAGACTCAAGTCGAAGAAGGTAAGCGAGAAGACAATAAAAGACTTACCTCAGGAACGGGGTTCGAGGCCCCGTAAGGAGAAATTGGGCACCTGACGTTGCAAGCGTCCGTGGCTCGGAGGTTGGTGATGGACCTGACACTGGCTTCCACCTCCTCGTCCTCCAGCGGCTTGGCGCTGACGCCTTCGGCGACCCACATCGGGTGAGGCCGGGCGCTGAGCGGCTGCACCCGAAGACGGAAGAAGGTGGCCATCAGGAAGACGCCACCCGCATCACGCCCAAGGGTCTGAGTCAGCTCATGCAGCAGGGACAGCAGGGGCCGCACAGCCTCCTTCTCCACGGCAGACAGCGGGTGCGCCCAGGCGGCGGTCTTCCGCAGTCCGCGCTTGCTGTCGAATGCGTCCAGTCCGTCGTCGTTCGACTGGACGTAGAACCATCTCCGGCGCCACCCTTGGACGGAGTCGGACTTCTTCATCTGAAAGTACGCGGTGTCACCGCGTACCTGGATTCCGAAGCCACCCACTGGGAAGGTCAGCCCACTCTTCCCCACGTTCTTGCGAACGAGGAAGAGCGACTTCCACAGCGCCCAGTGGGGCGCGACACCCAAGAAGCACTCGCAGAGCACGATAAAGCCCGCGATGCTCAAGACGCCATTGGGGGTCAGATCGTGGATCTGAACCCCATAGGCGTACAGGAGACCACGCACAAAATCGTGCATGGGGAACCCGAAGCCTCGCGGAATGAAGTCCGCGAAGCAAACACGTTCCCCATCGCGAGGAGTGGGGAAGACCTCCTTGCCAGGGACTCGTACCTGGACTTGGTCGGCGGGCGGCAGCATGCCCTGCGCGCGGAGCAGCTCCACATCGCTCTTCTTCGTCGACGACCTCTGCCAATCACCCTCGGGCTTCTTCATCACCCCGGCGTCGTCAGCGGCGACGAAGGAGCCAGCGACGCTTTTCAGCTTACTCATCGCCTAGGTCGCAAGGTGCGCGGACGGAGTGTTTGGAGCTCGGGATGGCGGCGGTAATGGCAGAGCGCAGGAGGAGAAGAAAGGCAAGAATGGATTGGAGAAGATGACATCCCAAAAGCCAAAGCGCGGTACTTATTCCTCGAGGATCGGCATCTCAACCGTCCATCAGGCAATGGCTCCGAGCGAGAGCATCCATCCGTCCACGTGTCGCACGGAGAAACCAACCGTCGCCGCCAACTCCCTCCACTACGCACGGGAACCGAGGCGTCGTCATCGCGCCGCGCAAATTTCGCGCCCACTTCGGAGACGTGACAACTGCGGACCGTGGTCAGCTCTGACATCGGGGCCCACCACGTCACGTCCCATCGGGCGCAGAGGCGTGCGACGAATCGTCATCGATGACGTCACCAAGCCACCGGCTCCAAAATCAACCGAAGAACTCGAAGAAATAATTCGAGTAGTAGGCTTCGCAGCCGAAATCAGCAAGGTAGGATCGGCCAACGATCCGAGCACCCGAAGAAACCGTTCGAGTGGCAACGCAGTAAGCCCGAGCAGCCGAATCAATCCAACAAGTAAGCCAAAAGCAGGCTGAGCAGAAGCAAGCTTCGCAAAGACGATGAAGACAAAATAATTCGACTGCACAAATTACTCCCATCGGGAGTGGCTGGTTCGACTGAAGAAATTCGAGTTCAAGCTCAAGATCAAGCAATCCAACGGCGCGTCCAGGAAGAAGGAGTCCTTTGTCCGACTCTACGCTTCGACCAAGCACTCGGGGGCTACTGACGTGGGGCTACCTTGCGGGTAGCCCACGATGATGCTACCTGGGCCGCGTCAAGGATGGAAAGGCCCGTGGAAGGCCCACTCGGGGTGCCTTGTGCCCTAGTCCAACTCGGTTAGGTCTTGTAACCTACCGTATCTGTATCAACCACCCGAGACCTGGCTACCTATAAATCCAGGAGGGTTGCCCGTCCTAGAGGACACGTTCATAACCACTACGACAAACCATAGCGAGATGGCAATCTCGCCATTGTAATCGCTACTCGCATCAATAACCAGACAAGCAGGAGTAGGGTGTTATCCTCCGGGAGCCTGAACCTGGGTAAACCTCGCTTGTCAGCCGTCGTGATCACCTTGCACTCATCTCTCTCCCCATCAATCAACCCGGGGTGCACAACCCTGGGACTTGTCGAGTTAACGCCTCGTCACTCCCGCTCGTCATCTCGGCTCCCATCAAGCTCGTAGACTCGTAGTCCTGGTCGTCGTCCTCTCCAGCTTGTCCATGTTGCCATCCGGGTCGCCGACTGGCTGACTTCCAGCGCCCCTGCTAGACAAGCACATGTTAGAGTGAGACTACTGCCCTCTGGCATCCACATACGTTTTTCTGCACACCTGTAATTTTAGTATAGCTTCTGCACTTCTGTACTTTTATTGTAGGTTCAGTGTAGCGTCTGCACTTCTGTAGTTCCCTTGTAGCACAGGTGAATGAGACTATCTGATGCGCGCTTCGATTGGACGGCACTTGCCAAAGCTAAACCTTGACTGCCTCGACGAACCATTCACCAACGAAGAGGTCAAGAAGGCAGTTTTCACAACCGCCTCGAACAAAGCGCCGGGCCCGGACGGGTTCTCGGGAGGGTTCTTCAAAACAGCTTGGAGCATTATAGAGAATGATTTGATGCAAGCTATGCACAAATTCTACAACATACCAATCCTTTAATTGCTTAAACAATGCCTTCTACATTTTCCTGCCAAAGATTGAACAGCCAACTAAGATCTCACAGTACATACCGATCAGCCTCATACACGCCTTCGCTAAACTGGTCTCCAAGATTTTGGCTACGAGACTTCAGACGAAACTCGACAGCCTAATCTCCCCGTGCCAAAGTGCTTTCTGAAGGAACATCCAGGTAACTTTCTGTACGTTCAGAATCTGGCCAAGCACTTCCACAAAAATAAGATGCCAACACTCCTTGTCAAGCTTGACATTGCAAAGGCGTTTTGACACGGTATCTTACATGCTGGACATGATGGATCCCACTAAGATGGCGCAATTGGCTAGCAATGCTCTTCAGAACGGCGACGTCGAGACCAATTATAAATGGCGCCCTTGGGAGAGAGGTGGCGCATCGCCGTGGACTTAGACAAGGGGACTCCATTTCCCCCTTCCTCTACGATCTCGCAATGGAGCCGCTGCACAGGCTCTTGGAGATCGCCACTGATGCAGGGATACTCACAAAACTGAGAGGAACGAAGGCAACATTTCGTACCTCTCTATACGCCGACGACGTAGCATTGTTCATCAACCCCATCGAGCATGACATTAGTGGGCTAAAAAGCATCCTTGACGCATTTGGCAAAACAACTGACCTGCTCACAAACTTCACAAAGAGCACCATAACCCCTATTAGGTGCTAAGGGCTTCAAGTGGAGAACATCACTCAAACGAGTCATATTCCGCTGGCGGACTTCCCCTGCAGCTACCTTGGCTTGCCACTTTCCATCAGGAAGCTAACCAAGGCTGATTGGCAACAACTACTGGACAAGATGGACAGATACCTGGCCACGTGGAAGGCAAAACCGATGAGCAAGGCGGGAAGATTAGAGATGCTCAACTCGGTGCTGACCTCCTTAGACGTCTATATGATGACAATCAATGACATGCCAGCTTGGGTTAGGAAGGAGTTCGATAGGCGGAGGCGTGCATGGCTATGGGCTGGAGAAGGAACATGCAAAGGAGGTCAATGTCAGGTCGCATGGAAGAAGGTATGTCGGCCAAAGTCACCCGGTGGCCTTGGAGTACACTGCATAACCTCCTTCGGGAAAGCACTGCGACTACGGTGGTTGTGGCACAGCTGGAAGAGCCCATCTAAACCATGGGTGCACATGCCATCCCCATGCAACAAAGAAGAAGAAAATCTCTTCAAGGCGGCCACCAAAATAACTACTGGAAATGGTAAGAAGGCCAACTTTTGGACAGACAAATGGCTGCATGACCAGACACCAATGGACGTCGCACCTGAGCTATTCAAGATATCTGTCCGAAAAAACAGAACTGTTAATGAAGCGATGCAAAGCGGGAAGTGGATGCAGGATCTGCGTCTCAAGCTAACATTCGACCACCTGCCTCAGTTGTTGCGCCTAGTTGAATTGATCGACCAAGTGTAGTTGGGAGATCAGGATGATGACATCTCGTGGGCTGTAGGCAAAAACATGCACTACACCACGAAATCTGCATACCTTATGCAGTTTATGGGGTCTCACAGCTCAGATAATACAAGGTTAATCTGGAAGGGGTGGGCGCCAGCCAGATGCAAGTTCTTCATCTGGACGCTCCTGCTCGGAAAAGTTCTGACGTCTGACAAGTTACTGCAGAGGCGTTGGCCTAACGAGTACTTCTGTCAATTGTGTAGAAGAAACCTAGAAACGGCAGAACATCTATTCTGCGAGTGTCCATACAGCAAACAGGTCTGGGCGGCCTTCGCCCATCACCTGCAACTGCAGTCGCTCCAGCCGGGAGAATGGGAAGGCAGGGACATTGATATGGGAATATGGTTTAAAAGATTACAACTACCAAACACAAAGGAGAATATGAAAAGGGCTCATTCCGCGGCACACCTTCTGTGTTGGGCAATTTGGAAAGAGCGTAATAGGAGGATCTTTAATAAGAGAGAGCTGACGGCGCACGAGTTAATCGCCGACATTAAGGGTGAGATGATAGCCTGGAGGGCAGCAGGGGCACCACTACAGCTCCCAACGCAAGACGCGAGGCACCTTTTGACCCGGGTTGAGTTCTTTGTTTACTTTTTTATCATCTGGCCACTTTGGTCACGAAATCTGTAAACCAACTCTTCTATCGCTATCAATACAACACCTACCCTGCTTTTTATTCTAAAAAGAAAAAAAAGACTATCTGCTGTGGATGGTCACCGGATGGATGCTCTGAATATTACTGTCCATCGTGAAAATCATACCACCGTGGATGATTTTGTAACTTTGATGATTCCTGTATATTTGATAGGCATGTGTGCAAACTTTGTTGATTACTTCTGTGATAATTCACCCTATGCAATCTGCAATGCGTATATTATAATTAAAATTCTGGTCGATCATGATATCCATTGGGTCAGCAAGGTTGCAAACGCTTTTTAAAATGGGACGAGCCATGACCCCTAAAATTAGCCTCAAGGCCACGGAGCCTTGTCCGGATCAGCCCATTCCCATCCCAATCTAGTTGTCACTCAAATAAAGAACAATGAATACGATAGGAAAAGTGTTCCTATGCTTTTCGTGAACTTTTTTTACATGAATCTTAAAGCATAAAGACGTTTGTAATTAGGTTCATATGTTATAAAAAAATGGTGTAATAGGAGCGTTAACCAGGTGGGATTATCACCCCAATATGGATTCCCCTAATCACAGCCATCGGTATGATTTAAAATTCTTGTAGAAAAACTTCCGAAAAAGCACAATAGCAATTCTCATACAATAGTCACATCTGAACTTCTCTTTCCTAAGTCTATTATCATGAATTGTTGATCAAAATTGACAGGCAAGGAAAAACTACACAATCATATACTCACAAATTCACACGATCATACACAAGGAACTCCAAGAGCAACATACAAATGTAACAAAACAAGTTGAAGCAACAAGACAGATACCGGCCGGTGAGCGTCTGATGACCAAGGTCCGGAGAGAACGGCACACACGATACTAACTTCTACTCCCTCCGTTCTAAATTAATGAACTTAGATTTTATACAACTTGAATAAATCTGAGTCAATTAATTCAAAACGGAGGGAGTACATCAGAAGAACGACAAGCTAGCTGCTAGCTGCCGCTGCAAATAAAGTAAATTGCTGATCAAAATGGACGGCCAAGAAAAAATTACACAATCATCATATACTCATAGGAACGGAGCAATATATACACATGCAATACAATAAGTTGAAGCAAGGAAACAGACACCGGCCGGTGAGCGTCAGATCACCAGAACTCCGGCGAGAACGATACAAACGATACGAGTTCTACACCGGCAGAACGAGGAGCTAGCTGCCGCTACAAATTTGCACATACTCCACGAGTAGATACATGTAGGAGACGTACAAGAGGGCGCTTGGCTTCAGAAATAGGGGAAGCGCGCCATGATGCCCGGCGGCGAGCCGGACTCCTTGCAGAGGGAGTCGAGCTTCCACCCAGGCAGGGATACGACGCCCTGATGAGTCTCCTTGCGACGGCCGGCAGGCACCGTGGAAGGCGAGCCCGGGCTGATAGGCTCCTTGCTCGCCGCCTTCAGCGCGGCCGCAGCGCCAACGCCTGCCGCCGGCCTAGGCGCCGGGACGATGGTTATCTCCGGCTTCTGAATGCTGCTCCCCTCCATCTCCTGCTCCTGCTCGCTACGATGTATCGAAACCTGGAGGATATTCCTGTGTGTGTTGATGCCAGTGCTAGCACTACTCTGCTGCAAGTGCGATCTGCTTGGCTTTATGTCAATTTTGTTGATAGCGTTGGCCTTTGGGGTTGTTTGTCTTATTTAATGTTGGGACCGGATAAGATCAAGCTAGCGTGTATCGTAGATTTTTGTATTCAACACTAAATTATTGCTGGATATACATTGATGAGTTGATGGTGAACGTCGACAAAGACCAGTGGCTTCTCCTCTGTCGTTGGTTCACCTTATCGTCTTTCTAATGTAATGTTGTAAATTTGGCTTTTATGAATATGAATATAGTAGTTTAAAATGATGCCTAACAGGTACCAACTGCTAATAAAACATATTGTATATAATCATTGTCGAACATATGAGCAATTTTCTACATGATTTAATCCATAAAACAGTAGATAAAATATAGCTAGAGAAAAAAGAATTAAACTAGTCGTGCAATCTAACAGAAAGTACGCATATAGTAATTGTACACATATTGTTAGAAATAAAGTCTCGAGCATGATCTCGAATAAACAGAATAGAATCACATGACTCGTTCGCGTTGCCTGATGTAGACATGTTGTCAAAGAGGACGTCGATGTCGGGGAAGAAATCGTCGTCCGGGAAGTAATCGTCCGAGTCCGTGTTGGACAGAAAGCCAGAAGTCGTGTGATGACGCTCCCCAAATACCTTATCCTCTCTCCCGTACAGGATCGTGAGAGACGGGGTTTCGAAGGCGAACTGTTCCGTCACGCAGTGCACATCGCGGAACAGAATGAGAAAGACTTGATCGACGACGCATTGCTCGAGAACAGGACACGAAATGAGAAAGACTTGATCGACGACGCATTACTCGAGAATCAGGACGTAGGCGCATGAGTTGTGGTTGTGTCTAAGGGAGAGGAGCGAACTCTCTTTTATAGGCACATGAGTAGGAGGCGAAAACACCGCAAAAGAGGAAACGAAAGTATGGAAGACAAACTGAACAGGCAGCGACCGAAACCGAGCAACCATCAGTTCATATTCATCTCCATTAATGCAAAACCATTCACCTTCACAATCATCCATTCACATGGGGCAAAAAAAAACACATTAGCTCGCCAAGATTCTCATTCTCACAACCTGTAGTGAGGCATTCCCACAACCTGTAGTGAGGCGTGACGGGCAGCAGAGGGAGGAGCGCGCAGGGGACTCTTTTCTATTCTCATACTCATACTACCGCTATAAGGGTTCACCTTAGCATCTTCACAAGCCGCTTTGATTCCAGTCGCCGTCCATTCACATGTATGCATGGGCGGCTTGTGTTTTCTCTCACGAAAAAGACTCGTAATTTCACGGTTCATAACGATCGGCACAGTCGACTAGATAATGCTTTGTCGGCCGTATCACAGTGTTACGAGACACGACAAATATTTTCCTCTTATCACGCGAAAAACAGATAACTCTTTAACACGAACGCTTCCCTTGCCTTTCACTCTTCAGCCACCAGCAGATGTTTTTAGTTATACGTCTCCACTACTGCCATCAGGAGGTCTTGTAGAGCTAGCTACTCATCAACTAGACCTATATCTTCTAAAAATAATCTGGGACCATACAACTCAGTTGTCTGTCCAATGAGAATTGCGAAACCACAGATCAACTGGAGGTGCTTTCATTCTACCACCCTCATAAGCGCTACCAATTTTCTGGTTATATATACCGGAGCATAATAAGTTAACTAGGTCAGCTATATATGAACTTTCCCGGCCCGCGTCGGAAACCTAGATCCATCCCACTCCCATGTTGGCCAAGGGGAACGCCGTGTTTTGCAGCGCGCTGAGGCCGTCGTGGAATTGCAACTCGTCGGCGAGGCTCTTCCGAATCCGTCGCCACTCGCGGAGTTCGTTTCTCAAATTCTCTGCCTGACCACAATACCAATTCACCAAATCAGCTGTGTACCTTGCTTACCAAGTGCAAACCCTGGAGGCCTTCGATGGAAGATGAACTGCAGATAAGCTGCTTACCTTGCTAAGGAGATGCTGCCCTGCTGCCTCGAGTCCCATGCACCTTAACAGAAAAAATAGGTAACAACAATTAAACATGGTTCACACACAATGAAATGGTTCACACACAATGAAACATACCAAACTATATTAGCTTGTGGAATGGACCCTTAAGACAAGTAAAATGCAGCGATGTACTTATTTATTTTTGTTATCGCCGTCACATACCACAAGGATATGACTCTACAAGAACAGTGACATTTGCATGAAGAGCAGAAAACTAGTGGCGCACTCACTGTTCAGGGTGCAGTGGCATTTTAATATAAACTCCCTACTTTATACTTGTTCGGTTCCAAATTAGTTGACTTCGATTTTTCCAAGAAGCATGGCTAAGTGATTAGTGATCCTACTCACATTGGACCCAGTGCTCAGGTAGTTTGGCCTATAGTAGGGCAAGAAATATTGAATGGTGATGTAGGCGGGGGTTTCCGAGGTATCTATACTTGTTTAGTGTCTAGATACATCCGTGTCTAGACAAATATGTGTCAAGTAATTTGGAACGAAGGGAGTATTAACTTATATATGCATGAACTTCTAGCAACATTGCTAAGCACAGTGTACGAAGGCTGGAATCTTTTTGCATCAGATATAACTGCTGGTGTTAGTTGACTAAAGCAAATAACTCCTGGTTGTGCTTATTTCTCTACAAACATAGAACAAAATGACCAACTAAGAAGAAGCAATGTTAAAAGTGAAGGGTAGACAATTCAACCATTGCATGTTACGACTGTAGCCCCACATTACTATAATTTGTCCATGCCATAGAAATTTATGATGTTATTTGGCGCATATCCAAAGTTTAGCTTGAGCTATGGAGTTTAGCCATGTCTCACGGAATTTTTCATTTGTTTTGTCAAATCAGGGGTCGGTAAAAATCCACTGTTAATTTTTCGTTCCCAAGTATCACGAGTTGTCTCCCAAGAACATCTGAAAAGTGGCTCTCACATCATGCTTATTCCTGTGATTTTGTTGCTTAACAATTAAAATTGGTTTCACGATTCATGATTAATTTGTATGATAAACCTGCTAATGATAATAAAATGTTCGCTTACCTTGTTAAACATTATAGAGATGTAAAATGAGATATAATCATATGCAGTTAAAATGGATTTGTTACATGGCCTATGCAACCCATAGCAGAATTGAACTAAAAAAGGCAAGAAACTATTACTCACTCATCATTTAGCGCCTTGTTCTGATAGATTAGAAGTCTGCTCCTTTCCTCTCCCGTCTAGAAATATGCAAATCAATACTTTAAAAAAATTGATTGACCAGAATATATACAACTAAACTAACACACTTCTAACCTGAGCAACACTAACGCTTCCAGGGTCAACATTTGTGTTCTGCCTTTTTTGAGCCCTCGGTTCAGTCACCAAGCCAGAGTTTCTTCTTTTGTATGGTTCTGCTTAAAGTAACACCAATCAGAAAATTATGAAGGGATTCATCGAAGAGGTTAAAAAGCATCTGAAACGAACCAGTTTGCTGAGGTATCCTTGGCGTACAGAATGAAGTCCTCGTATTTCTGCTTGTTGGCATGCATGCACCATAGTCTGTTTGGTTCCTCGAGATGCCGGCATGCAAATGGTTTAGTGAGTTACCTTCATTGTAACGGGGTTCCAATACTACAGATGCTTTGGCTGTTGAACTGTGGGCATAATTCCGGTTTTCAATGAACTGAGCATGATGCCTCCTGCCACAAATAGATGGTTGCTGTCATAGTCTCTTCTGTTATCGATCAAAAATCAATGTATATATACCAAAATAATAGGAAGATATCAGAGCATGCAAAAAACAGATAACTGCGCATCTGGTTGGAAGGTGAATGCAATATACAAACATGTTTACAGTAAATGGCCAAAGGCAGGGATTGTAGCAATATGCACTTTCAGTCTCATAATATGATACATTGAACTTACCAATACTCTGTTGTCATGTCTTTTAATCTTGTATCAAGTCTCTGGAAAAGTTCTGTCTTCTCAAAATCTTGCTTATCATGTGTAGGTCTTATAAAGTTTGCCTCCAAAACTCCTAGAAATAATAGTTTGTTCAACACTAGAAGGAAACTGGTTGACAAAAAATGTAGTGCCAAGCAACAAAGTAAAAACTGCACTAGAAGTTCAAACCAGCAATGCCTTTGCCGTGACCAAGACCTCTCTCGGCGCCTGCAGACCAAAACGGCTGAACAAACAACCAATGAATTAATATAAGATGATGCTGC
Organism: Poa annua; assembly: GCA_026929855.1. Lineage (NCBI taxonomy): Eukaryota > Viridiplantae > Streptophyta > Magnoliopsida > Poales > Poaceae > Poa > Poa annua. The sequence goes on from CM049428.1 coordinate 15,032,400, forward strand.
GACAGAAGTTGGGAAAGGTGACTGAACTACGAGGGTCTTTGGTTAGACTTTTTTGTTGGCTTTTGGCTTTGGCTTATAAGCCATAAAAGCACCTAAATAGGTGTTTTGGCTTTTGGCTTATACCATAGTGTAACATAAGTCAAAAGCCAAAAGCCATTTAGGTGCTTTTGTGGCTTATAAGCCAAAAGCAAAAGCCAAGTAAAAAGCCTAACCAAACATCTAGTACCACTACAAACAGCATTTTGAATTTGTAATATCAGAAATTCAGAATACCCATCTGGAAGGAAATTTCGGTAATGAGGAAACACTCAAAACAAAGGGAGTCAATTTCGGGAAAAAATGGATCACCTAAACATCCAATATGTTCTAACCCAAAATCTACAACACCCACCTGAAAGGAAAGGTTCACAATGAGTGTCCTTTAAGGTGTATCCTAATTTTAATCAGCCCCTCTAAAAAGTTCTGAACTAATCCATATTGGACCTTAATCATCTCCATATGCTCACTAATCTGGAGTCTACACTTTGTTAATGCTCTTACTCAGCAATTGCATTTCTTATGAAATTTATCGTCTCCCGATAGAACTTACGAGAAGAAATACTATGCAGCCTATGAGAAATATTAAAGAAGTACGCATGTCGATGTACTTATTTTACCAGAACGAGACGGTTCCTATGGTAGATATTAAATCCATAGATATTCAGGTGTGGAGCGCCTTTTAAGAAGCCAATTGTAGTGATAACATCAGCCTGAATTAAAACAAACGAATTAGGTGCGCCACACTGTTTTCAGTCACCCAGAAAAAAATTGTACTTAGATAGGTACAAACTGTAATTTTAAAAACTTCCTTGAACACAGTACTGTAGCAAAGCATGAGCAATTGATAAAAAGGATTGATGTCGCAATGTGTCATCAAATGTCGTTTTAGAATACGTGCAGTTAACTGGTTAAAACTTTGGCCACCATTGTCACCAAACTATTTAGATTTTCTTGTCCTAATGTTCTCGAAGATCTTGTACATACAAGTGCTATGACCATACTTGTACAGACAATTTTATCACACTGTATATTTAATAAGTTTTACTAATTATTAAATGGAAAAGGTCATGGTAAAAATTGCATAGTGTCGATAATATCAATGTCCAACACAAGCAGTACCAAACAACACAGCTAGTGTCTAGATACATCTTTTTGAGAGACTCGAGACACTTATTTGTGGACGGAGGGAGTAGTATAAGTCCTAATGCAAAACTGTAATATTATTTGGCACAATGCTTAATTGCGGATGCATGTTAGTAGATGCACATTTAAGATCAGTTCTAGCTAAGTTTTCCAGAAAAAAATAACCTGTAAACTTGCTCCAACTTGTGGTCGATATTTGATACATTCGCAGTATATGAGATCATTGACAATATGATGAGGTTCAACTACTCTTCCACACAAGATGACTTTAAAGTGTTCTGGTAGACGAAGGTATAGTATAGATGCATAAACCTGTCCAAGTTTTAGCTAGTCAGCGATTCTGAAAACCGACATGTAAATCATGCATACAGTTTAATTGTTTAAAACTTACACGAAGTGAATACCGGAAGCGATTTGCGAGATGCATATGGTTCAACCTTTTTACTTTCTGGCGTTCATCTGGTATCCCAGGTGCTCCAGAGATCATAATATCCTGCACCACCATGCAACAAAGTTGTTCTTTAGCGAACTTGTGCAACTTACTCAGACAAGGGTATAGCAAGCATCGCCGTGCAAGTGCGAATGCATTAGAACTTCTGCAATAGAATCAAGGACTACTAGTAGTGGTTGTAACTACAAAGGGGGCAGTGACAAGCATCCAGTGGTTCTTCATGTACTGAGCCCATTTCTTTGCCAGTTGTTAGCCTGACAGGATCAATCAGGTAATACAAGTAGCAAGTAAATAATTTATATATTTTCCCTTCAATACTGCTTCCTCCGATCAAAGGTTAAAATTTTATATTCCTAAACTGTATACTAGAACTTCAATGTCTAGAAGACTACAATTATCTCAGACTTTAGCATTAACTATTTTTGGAGTGTTGCCGTAAATACATAATGTTTATCCCTAGTCTTGTACATAATAAACAAAGGTGTACGGAATGTGAAATCAAGCAGAGTTGCAGAGAGAAACAAATCTCACCTCGTCATCAGTTGCAAAGTCAAGCTCCATTTCCCATGCATCATTAAACCACAAGTTGAATACAACAATTTTTGTGCCATGGCGTCCCATGTCCCCAAACTGTCAGCACATGCAGCAAAGTAAGTAGCTAGCAATATTTAACAAACAAACGAGTCCACACACACACACATATATAAGAAACTATATAGTTGTTGCATTACAACACGAAGTCTAGATATTCACTGTGAAAATATTGCTTTTGGGGTATAAAGTGAGCAATCACAGAAGTAATAAGTTACTATCTAAGCATACCAACATCCAATCAACTGATTTTAGACAAATAACTGAGTTGAAGAGGATGTCATGGTAGAATTTCAATAAAAATGATTGGAGGTACAAGTTGAGAGCAAGTAACTTACTTGATTCAACAAATCGTCTTCGATAGAAAATGGAGACCATCTCAAAATAGTGGACAAATTGGACGAAAAATGCTTTTCGCCCCGGTCCATTATCCTCTTGGAAGTACATGATGATGGATCATATTCATAGTCAACCTAGGAAGAAAAAAATAACATCAGTTGTTTAGTAGAAAACAGCACAGTATAAAGTTTCTCTCAGTTAAACCCTACAGACATGCTAATTGACTTCCTAAAGACAATATTACAAACTAAAACCTACTATACTGAACACAAAATTCAGTCTACTCTTGTCCGGATATCAAACAAAAGCATGGTGATGTGGCTGCAGATACTACACTGGTAATGTTATAGATTAACAAGTTTAACAAACTGACCACTGGCACTAATATGTCATTGCAGCCGGTTCTCGTAAGGAATGTGTAAGAGAGCAGCCCAACACTTCGTGTCAATCTCCTATCATATGAAACATTAATTGAAAAGTTACTTCGGTAAATCAAAGATAATAACAGGAAGATGCTGAAAACAGGTTTTGATGGCGAGTTGGACATCAGCAAAGATGTTCCAACACAAAAAAGACATCATAACTTGCATGTTAAAAGGCCTATTATGTGCTACATCTGTGTCTTAGTAGCACTGAGGGCTTAGCTTGGCAATGTGGTCACTTTTGGATACCTTATCTCCTATATGTCGAGACGAAACAGGGATACTTCAGTAAAGATTCCCTTAACTAGATTCATAGCCCAGTCTAGAAATGCCAAACTACCTCTTAGTGACACCAGATGGGATATACTTTTTAGGTTGGAGGGTTAGAAGGATGGATGCTTTAAGCAGAGAGAAAAAACAACTTTATCTATGATCCTAATAATTTAAAGAGTCGGAAGAGCTTCCAACATTTACTAATGTCAGAAGATGAATAGGAAAATGACATAATGCTTAAGTAGGACAAACCTCTTATCTTGTGTGCAGCTGAATATGATAGCATCTGCTCCAAGCCTCATTGTGCTAGTTTTGAAGCCATTTCCGTCTGTAGTTGTGATCACAAGTCAGTGGCTATTTAGCAATGGTCAGGCAAGGGCAAGGCATTCGGAAGAATTGTTACACTGTCCGATTGATGAACTCGTGCACTTATTGGAGAATCCAAAGCTCAGACAATGTCGAAGATACTCTGGACTCATACCGCCTCCATCATCTTGAACATATGATTTTAAAAAGGTACATAAAATACTATATAAACATCACACAGCCAGTCATCCACGGTGCAATTAGATAATACATGTTTTGATGTTTGTATAGTACCTTGTATTACAAGCGAATACTCTCCAACAGGAGAATGTTTCCTTTTATCTATTTTCACATAGGTTGCCCCATTTTGGACCTACTCCATGTCATCCATGGAAAACGGAAGAATCAAAAAGGAAAATAAAACATGAGATACATGGATAATGGTGATAACATCTAGTGTTTGTATGTTTGAAATCAAAACCTCATCAACAGCATTGTCGAGCAGTTCTGCAATAGCTGTAAAATAAGAGTTCGGCATACATCAATCAAGAGCCCAGATTTCAATAATCAGGAGCATAGACGTATAAAAGAGAGAAGTTAAGTATCAGGTTTCACTGATGTATTATGACGCACCACCAAAGGCCCACTTGTGTGAAGTAGCATTTGAATGAAGAAACTTGGGATTAATCCTTAAGCAGTTATGTCCATCTGATCAAATAAAAAAATCAATGGTAAGAACAAACTTAAAATGTATAAAATGCGCATACAAATTGGGTGTCATAAATAAAAGACTCAAACTTTCCCCAAAAATAAAAATGAAAGACTCAAACCTCATGAATGAAACATCCAAGGAACCTGTCAGTGCAGGCTATTCCACTTAAGTTTTAATCAATAAAATAAGAGGCTAGGGTGGAGACTTCTAACAGAAGATGCTTAACATGTTCAGGCTTAATGAACTCTGGATACGCCCTCCAAAGTTTAGGGATGTATTTTGTAATAGAATATGTACTCGGCGGAAACATCTCTCTCTAGTGTTGAGTGTATCCAAAATAAAATACACTCAAGTAACAAGTAAATAAACTAACTAAAGACCGAAGTAAACAACTGGGTGGCCAGGGTAAAGTATCAATCAGGCCTTGATGCTCTATTGGTAGGATTTACGTAACAGTAACCACAATGAAACATTTTAAATTAAAAAAAATATTTTGGCAGTGCAGGTTGGATGCACCTCTGGCATAACTGGCATAAGAAATAAAGAAGAAAAAAAAATTATAAATCGTCGATACTCCGATGTATACAGTAAAAAAGACTTGTTTTACCGAGCATTTTCATGTCACATAAACGCAGGTCTCAATTCTGTACTTGGGTGAAAATGAAAAGCATACACTATCTTCTACTCCCTCCATTCTAAAATAGATGACTTCCATTTATACAAAAGTGGATGTATCTAGACATGTTACAAGTATAGATACATCCACTTTTTGACAAATGAAATTCATCTAATTCAGAACCAAGGGAGTATATGAAAGGAATTACAATTCTGAGAATTCCCTCTACACATTCATGTTCAAATGAGTAACACTGAAACAGGGGAGTGCATGTGAGCAATTTCCAAAACAACATCGGTGAGGAGTGGAATGGACAGACAAGGGGATCCACCCTAAGTGCAATGGTGGACACGCTAAGAAGGACAGGTAATGTCTATTGGTGGGATGGTAAATAGAGTGCCGGGGTTGAAAGATAAGGTTAAGAACATACTTTTGATGGAAGGTTGAGCAGCAACCTTGTACTCCCCAGCTTTCCAGAATTGCCGGGGAAAACGTGCAGCAGTCGAGATGGGAGGGGAACTTAGCAATGCATCTGCCTTGCGACTCTGATGTTCATCTTGTGCTGTCATTGGCAAGAATGCAGTACCTTTGTCTGCATGCTCAGGCTGCATAGCCTCTTGCACACCATTGCCAGCTGCAAGAAACACCTGATTTTCAGGCTGGATAGTCGCTTGCACACAATTGCCAACTGCAAGAAACGCCTGATTTCCAGGCTGCACAGCCTCTTCCACACCATTACCAGCTTCAAGAGGCTCTTGCTTAGGGAATACAAGATGAGCGTCTTCACCGACAAATTCTTCCGTGGTTAAATCTTTGACCATCGGCTCCTCCTCGTCATCGTCATCATCAGACAACTCAATCCAGTCCCCTACTACCATTTGCCGGGGAAAACATGCAGCAGTCGAGATGGAAGGGGAACTTAGCAATGCATCTGCCTTGCGACTCTGATGTTCATCTTGTGCTGTCATTGGCAAGGATGCGGTACCTTTGTCTGCATGCTCAGGCTGCATTGCCTCTTGCACACCATTGCCAGCTGCAAGGAACACCTGATTTCCAGGCCGGACAGTCGCTTGCACACAACTGCCAGCTGCAAGAAACACCTGATTTCCAGGCTGCACAGCCTCTTCCACACCACCATTACCAGCTTCAAGAGGCTCTTGTTTAGGGAATACAAGATGAGCGTCTTCAACGACACATTCTTCCGTGGTTAAATCTTCGACCATCGGCTCCTCCTCCTCATCATCATCAGACAACTCAATCCAGTCCACTACCGCCATGGCTTATATAACCTGAAACAACAAAACAGAGTTAGCACTAGCAGCAAGCATGCCGAACGAAGGACAAAGACACAATCCAGTTCGTCAAACAATAATAATAAAAGGTTTAGTTAATGGTGTTATGAAAAAGAAACGGCGGGCTGCATTTCCGAAAATAGAAAGTTCATTTTATTTATCCCCTCACACCAAAAGGTCGAAAAGAGGGGACGAGAAGAAAGAAGCGAAAACAGAAGGGCAGAGTTTTAGTACACAACCACCCCATACATAATTCACCCACCAGCGAAGAAGAAAATCTCAACTACAGTAGTACATGAAACCCTTGAAGTTGGGGGGTAGCAGGAACCGCAGCCTCTTGAAGAAATAAAGAAAAATGGAGAAAAAAAACTCGCATAAGTACTCCACCGCGCAGGAACAACAACCAGAGGAGGGGAAACGCAACAAAATAAACTTTTTAACTTGGAGTATGGATTTCTTTTTCCAAGGAAGAGAAGTTTGGGGGCATTGCTCACAGCAGAGAAACCTCCCAAAGAAATATGTTAAAACAATATACTCCATACCAGGTTAGGGTTCCTCACCAAGAAGCGAAATCGATCAAGAGTCCGGGACGACGGTCACTGCGCTCCTCCAATCCAGCGGCGAGAAGGGGAGGGGAGGAAGACAAGGAATCCCTGTAGAATGTCAGCTTCGAAAGGGGCTCCGACGAGGGCGAGTTTATCGGCGAGGGTTTTGAGGGTTTGAGAGAACGCGTGTCATTACTGGCGCTGTCTGTGGGTTGGTGTGAAATGGAAGAAGACTGGGAGGGGAAGCACAGGAGAAAAAGTGTGAGTGAATCCGCATTAAAAACAAGACCGGAAAACTACGGTAGTGTACCTTTTCCGTCATTTAGGGGAGGGTCATGGGGCCCGCAGGGCAGTTGTCTCAGGAGCCTGACAACACTACACGTGGTGCTCACTGGGAAAGCTATTTTGGCTCCAACTATATTTACAAGTTTAAAAAATAATATGAAACAAAATACTCACTGTAGTCAAAATCATAAAGTAGGATTTTTATGATTGTAGCGCCGCGGCGGAGATGGCCGAGGGAGGAAGAGTTCCCCGACCACCGTGTCGAGGCGGTGTCCCTTAACGACGTTCTCCATGTCGACGAAGAGTTCTTTCTTGCCTGGTCCAGCGGGGCGAGGAGGTGGAGTGGCACGGCGTCGTCATCCTCGACGACGTCGACGAAAACGCCAAAGCCAGCCTGATTGGCATGTAGAAAACCTGTTTTCATTACTAAAGTTTTGTTATTTATTATGTTTTATTGTAATCCCTGATGTGTATGAAGTTTATATGAAAATCACCGAATTTGTTTAATAAAATGTCATTTTTTTTTGCAATGTTTGGGTCAAATCCTAGGTGCACGTCGGCTGGGAATCGTCACCCCCAGGGTATAAAAATAGATCTGACGCCCCCCAAACCGACCCATCTAACGATGCCTTAAGAGTTGGCGGGATACGGGTTCTACCGGAGTTAAGAGCAACTCTTACAGATCCCGCATCCGCCCCCATCCGCATAATAACCACCAATTTGCAGTTTAGGCCAAAAAAGCGCGGATCCCGCATCGGAACAGCAACCACCGGTTCCGCGCCTCCATATACCAAGTTTTCACAACCCTCCCGGCCTCGTCCTCCTCCTGCCTCACCCACTTCTGTCGCCGCCAATTTCGACACCATCTCAGTCTCCGGCCTCGCCGGTGTGGTCTCAACACCGTGATGACCTCCTCCACCCCTCGGGAAGTTGCCGCCGAGGTCACGCCATCCCACTGACTTGACCTCCGCTTCCGGATCTCGATCCGCCACAACCAAGGACGTCGACGCCTCCCAGCAAGCTCCCCTCCCCACACAAGCGGTAGGGGCACCACATCGTCCCGACCAACGTCGTCGATCCCGTGGGTGCTCCCTCCGTCGGTGTCGGCGCTGCTTCCGGTGCGAGTGCGGGTAAGGTCGCTGCCAAGAAGCCAGGCAACAAGCCGTCGAAGCATGTCGCCATCGGCGACGATGGTCGATGCATCCAGGTGCTCGATGCAAGTCTCGCCCTACCGAGTTGCCGACCGAGATGTCGGTCTCTTACGCAACCTGCATTCGGGTCATACGGGGGTTTGTGGAATCTGCTAGAGTTGATCCAACCCAGGTTGTAATCAAACAGTAGAACTGGTTTGGTTGGTTCGGTTTGGTTCGGGTTCACGGGTTGACCGGTTTTAGACCTAACCCGCCGCATCTCACCCGAGCGTCCCCGGCCGCCGCCCCCCACTCCCCGCCGCTGCTCTGAAACCGAGGAAATCGCCGCATCCCGCTCGCCGGTGCCGATTTCCGCCGGCTTCTGCTCCTCCCGAAGGTCGTCGACGCCCCGACTCCTGGTGCTCTGCTCCGCCCCCCCCGACCGCTGTTCCTCCGTGCGGCGCCCGGTGGTCTGCTGTTCCGCCCCCGCCCCAGCTCCACCCGCGTCAAGCTGCGACCCGCCGACAACATGTCTACCTCCGAAGCACCGAAGGTGAGCAGCGAATTCCCCCCACCAACACCCCCCCACCAAATTTTTGTTTGTGTTGTGATGGTTAATTTGTTGCAAGAAGTGTTAGTAGTACTGATTTTGTAGCAGATGTGGTCCGAAAATCATACAGTTGCTAGTCCAATGATTTTGTAGCAAGAACTGTTAGTAGTAGATGATTCTGGTGTACTGATTGGTGTGTAGATGCTTTTTTTGTACTGGTTTTGTTGTTTAAGATTGGAGCAATTGCTAGTAGGTGATTTGTTGTACTGATTGTCTCTCCTTGTACTGATTGTCTCTCCACCTTTGTCTTTCCTTGCACACAACTTGCTGTCTTACAATGACAATCATGTATGAAATCGCTGAAACTTATAGGACCCACCTTCCCCTCGCCTCGACGAAGAAGACACCTTCGGCCGCGACTTCAATGCTTCGCCCTCCCGCGACGCTGCCCCCGCTCGTTCCGGTTGCTCTCCACCCCTCTCTCCTTTCAATCCCTTCCCCGCCGCCTTTGATTTTATTAGCGACCGGGCTTTGGCTTCTGCGATTCATATGGCGCTTTTGCTGCTACCCTTGCTTCTTCTGCAGGCGAGAAGAGACAGTTCGGCGATTTGGATGATGATGAAGATGACGTCTTCGCTTCCAAGAAGGTAGTTCTAGCTTCTTTTTTATCTTTTGATTTTCTTCGGCCATGACAAGTTTATGTCTTGGTCCCCTATTACCACTCTCAATTATTATTATTACGGTTTACAATAATGTAACATCAAACGTGCTTATCACTTTGGTCTCGGTGAGGCTGCTTCTATCCTGAATGTGTGGTGCGTTGCATGAGATACTGTGGCTGTTTACACATGGGATGTGGGATTAGTAAACCAAATAGTAGAATAATGGAAATATGCAGTAAAAATTAGCAGTATGTTTAGTCCTCTTGGACACAGTTCTTGCAGTACTATAAGTTTCAACGATTTCATACAAGATTATCATTGTAAGACTGCAAGTTGTGTGCAGGGAAAGACAAAGGTGGAGGAGAGTGCACCAGGTGCTGCCACAGGAATGATTCTGTCTCTTCGGGAAAGGTACATTACAGTTCTTATATAATCTTTTATTTTTTTCCTTTCTTTTACCAAGTAACTGTTGTTAGATTGTTAGTTGTGAACATGGGACTTAACTTTTCTTCGTCCTTATGAAGTTTGCAGAACTGCAAAGAAAATCTTGAATCAAACCAGGTGTGTAGTTAGTCCCTGTTCTTTGTTTTCATTTTGCTTGCCAACAACAGTTTTGTTGAGCTGAATATCTACTATGTTATTGACTTCAAGTTCTCTGTCACGCCGCATGCTGGTATAAATAATCACTGTTCACTTCTAATTAGTTTTAATCTACTTGCTACGCAATTATTGCGGGATATATAATGTGTCCTTTTAGTAGATGTTTTTTAATCTAATGAAGTGTTACTGGCCAAACCTTGTCCTCTCACAAAGTTCAGTTGTTCAGAACAGTAGGTTTTTTTCAACCTATATGGATACTTATAAAATTGAATAATCTAATGAGATGAACATACAATGTTAGACATGTAAAAAATAGAAAACTAAAAGTACACTAAGGACATATAATTTATCTTGAAAAAAATGAGTAGCGTGATTAAATGTGTGTCACTGAAATGTGGAGATGTAGTTTTAATAACAGTGTCTTCCGTTTTATTTCACAAATACTAATTTGCACTCTGTTCCAGTGTAATGATCCAAAATGTTCTGAGCAGTAGTTTCTGAAATGCTGCATTTTTATTCATCACAGGTGGAACTGGAAGCTGCTAAATCAGAAATTCAGAAGTGGCATTCAGCATTTCAGAACATTCCAGCTGTACCTGCAGGAACCAATCCAGGTTGGCAAGTTAAATCCAAGCCCTTCCTATTTCTGGTAATGACTGAACCAGTAATATTTCAAATACAGAGCCTGTTTCAGTGGTTACTTACCTGAGTAACCTAAAGTCATCGGAGGAGTCATTGAGGGAGCAGGTTGGTTCTTTCGGCATTCTTGTAAAACTGGTGTAGTACTTATACTTTGCTTCAGTTAGACTGTTTATTAATGCTCAGCTGGAGAAAGCAAAGAAAAGAGAGGCTGCTTTTATTGTAACATTTGCAAAACGAGAACAAGAGATCGCAGAATTAAAGGTACCAGCCGAGATCCTCCTTGTACAACAAGAAACATTTCAATTTGGAATTTGGGTACATCTGACCAGTATTTTGTAATCAATCAATTTTTTGCCTCTGTTTAGTTGTGCTGATTGTTGGTTATATTTTCCTTGGAATTTGCAGTCTGCAGTTAGGGATTTGAAAACACAGTTGAGGCCACCATCAATGCAGGTATAAATAATGCTGCCTATGTTATTGGTTCTGCACCTTGTGCATTCGGAATTTGAATCCCTACTGTTTCTCGAAAGTTGCTTCTGCGAGGGTTCTCTTCATTTGTGTAGATAGAATTACTGCAAAAATGTATACTTTAAAAGAAAACTTGAGTAACTAAAGTCGTCTATTTAGAACCTGACCATGATTGTTTTCTGCATACTGTAGTGTGTAAAATTCCTAATTTGTCTTGGGACTTGTTACAAGCAAATTTGCCCCTTGAACGATACTGTACCTATTAATGAATACCTAAATTATTTTCAGAAGCAAAGTTATGACAGTACATGTAATCCATGTTACCATACTATTATTTGGGTAACTCGTAAAATCTGTTTCTTATCGAAAGGTGTACACATTCTGTCATCTCTGTGCTTATCTTTTTTCCCTTCTCTTTGATATTTGACATACTGCCCCTCATGATCTGCAATAGTCAACCCTTATCTATACCAATTCCACTAGCCACTTATCTAGATGGAGTAGCATGAATGAATATATACTAGGGACGACACATGCAATGAGACAAGTAACATCTGCAGTATGCTACCATCAAGGTTTTTGAGTCGCGACTCAATATGAGTCGCCGACCCCTGCAACTCGTTGTATAGTCACCCTAAGTCGCCTGATTAGTCACGAGCCAACCTGATTTTGAGGAAACGACTTGGCGATTAGCCGGGGACTAATCAGCGACTCAAAAACGAATGCTACAATTTTAAGTGGACACTTCCTGTGTAGGTGCAAATTGGTCGAAAGTAAACCCAGTTCAATTTCTCATGCTCTATTGTATGCTCTACAAGGAGGGCAGCGAGCAGTTTGGTCATTATTTTACAGTAACATACTCCCTGCGTCCACAAATAATTCTACTTTTAGGTTTGTCTAATTAGTATCACTTAGATACACCTTGGAATATAGTTTCATAAAATATTATTCTAATGTTATAAACATTGCTATGTTATTTTATAAAATTGGTCAAACTTAAGTAAGTTTGACTCGGGACAAAACTAAAAGTACACTTATTTGTGGATGGAGGGAATGCAAGAGATCATGTTTTAGAGATGAGTTAATGGTATTTTATATTGCATACAATATCCTAAAAAGATAAGTTGCAGTGATAATTAATTGCATCCTCTCCAATACAAAGGGTTATCTTGTGAGGTAAGCAGAGTTAGTATGATGATGGTAGCCAGACTGTCTATAAGTGGGTAGACATAGGTTGAAATGAGCGAATATATTGATTCTTCCTTGAGTTGCCAGAAAACTTACATGACGGACACAAACCTCTGTGTACTGTTCTGAACAAATGCTTCTTAGTTCATATCTAAGTCATATTTCCTACCAGACTGAACTTTCTCTGTCTCCCTTTTGCCCGACTCCTCCATGGACTCTCCTTGGCTACTGCATGCAGATGTCAATACCAGTAGTCAATACCAGATTCTGTATTGAACAAACATTGCAGGGTCTAGTTTTGGAACAATATTGTTTCTAAATTCAAGGACATAGTGTTGAGCTTCCCTGAACGATAATCTGATTTCTCATTTGCAAGCATAACAATTCCACTTCACACAAATAGGGTAAACTTTGTTAAAGATGCTCTAAAATCTGAAGACTGGTGCCTTCTCATCTATTCTAGCTTTCCCAGTGTATATACTTCTTCAAAAATTGAGTGGAAGCACCTTACGTTCTGTTAGGATGCCTTCTCCTTCACATCGTGTCAATGATATGAAATTTTGTTTCGACTCCTCACAATAGGATTAGCTTCTTCCAAAAGCTTGTCTTCTTAGAGAAGTAATGTTCTGGGCTTCTTGGTATAGGAATAGGCTTAGGGACTGTTTGCTGGAACAACTCGGGAGTACCACAGGAGGAATTGGGATAATATTAGCACATGAAAAATGTAGCCTTAAGCTTCCTGAGTAGTAGTAATGGGGTTTAATCTGTGGGTAGATCTTAAATGAATCTTAATAATGCCTAAAACCTATGATTTTACACTAAACAGTTTTTTTACATGCCTTATTCTGTATGCTTTAACAGACAAGGCGATTATTGCTTGATCCAGCAATTCACGAGGAATTTACACGCTTGAAGGTCAGTGAATTCTCTTCAGTCAGACAATTCTTGTTGCATTATATTTTTATGTACCAGCATGCTAAGAAGTAGAAAGCCAGGCGCAACATTTAATAGAACCGTTATGGTCTCCTGATGCTGCTTTGCACTATTTTTGTAAAAAAAAAGTGTAAATTTCCGAAAAATATAGTTAGACAGACGGACTTGGCATGTCTTCTGTTGAGTCAATGTTTATAATCCTTTTAAGCAAGTATGCCAAGCAGGAAGGCCAGCATTCTCACCAATCGCCGTATTGCTTATAGCTGTCACAACGATTGTGTTATTATGCCTTAAAAGTGCAGATTATAGAAGATAAGAGAAATGGATGTGTTGCATGGGAACAGTAGAGATGGGTAATTCAAGCATAGTGCTATTCGGTGCCCTAGGCATATAGGAGTAGCTGTCACAAAAACATTGTTATTTTGTTTTGAAGTGTGAACTTATACTCCTTCCCTTCCAAATTACTTGACACACATTTGCCTAGAAACAGATGTATCTAGACACTAAACAAGTATAGATACATCCTTATTTGGACAAATCCAAACCAACCATTTGGGAACGGAGAGAGTAGGAGATTTAGAGCTGTCGAAATAGAAAATGTAGATAATTCAAGCATAGTATCATTTGATGTACTATACTATGCATGCTGATAACACCTTAAGAATTAGAACTTAAAATTTGTGTTTTATTGTGTCCAAGGAAAGCCATAGCTTATCTTGGCTGAGATTGCCTATTTATGTCCAGAATTTGGCAGAAGAGAAAGAGAAAAAGATAAAGGAGCTGCAGGACAATGTTGCTGCTGTCAATTTTACTCCATCCAGCAAACATGGGAAAATGTTAATGGCCAAGTGTAGAACATTGCAGGAAGAAAATGAAGAGATTGGTGCGATGGCTTCAGAAGGAAAAGTAAGTCTTCCAACAGAAGTCGGTGGTTTAAATATGCTTCCAATTTGATTCTGCTTTCTGAGGAATAGAACCATTGGTTATCCTCTTTCAACAGCCAACATAGTAGAACCATTGGTTATCCTCTTTGAACAGCCAACATAGTAGAACCGAAATTTAGTGCCTTGTTAGTTTTGCCAGAATTATCACAAAGTATCTTTGGTACAGATCCATGAACTTGGAATGAAAATTGCAGTTCTGAAGACCCAGAACAATGAGCTCAGAAATCAATTTGATGGTACGTGTCATGTTAATGTGTATATTCCAGAGTAGAAATATTGCTCCTCCCTATGAGGTTGCTGCTCTAAATTTGTAGTTATGTTAACATAGATGTGCTTAACCTTCTTGTTTTCTCATTCTCAGGGTTGTACAAACACATGGATGGCCTAACAAATGATGTGGAGAGGTCAAATGAAATGGTAGGATTCCTTGTGCTGGTTGTCGTGGCTAAAGATGTCTGCTTTTTTTGCCCGCTAAGACCTGTGTACTCTCGACCATTCCGTAGGTGTCCATTCTGCAAGAGGAGCTAGAAGCTAAAGATGCAGAGCTGGCAAGATTGAGGGAGATGCTTTCCCAGAAAGAGGCAGCAGTTGAAGACACAACAGTTCAAAAAATACACGAAGCTGCAGATGAGATGAACGTTACTGTTTCTAGTCCGCAGCCGATAAAGATAGAGGCCTAAGGCTACAACAGTTTTCCGGTGTGTTCTCTGCGAAATCCGTATGTGCTCTGTATGTTTTGATGTAACGCTCGTGTCTGACAGCACAGGTGCTCAATTATGCAGTAGTAGAATTTATCTACTATTTGCATTGCTTGTTTTATTTAAAGTCATTTCGTAAGCTACTAAATCTGGCATACGGTTCCGTTCTCTCTTGTGGACTGGTATCCTAGCAAAACCATGCTCCAGAGACGACTCTGCTATGCTATGCAGGTGGTGGTGGCTTTCATAGGTGCAGGGTGAGGGCAGCTGTTTGCCGGATACTCGTCTTCGATATCATGGGTGCAGATGACATCAGACAGTTCTTACGAATAATAGAACCCCAGGAGCTCGGCTCAGCCTTTCTTTTGACTACTCAGATCAGAGGTCAACACGTACAAATTCTTATAATTAAACTCCGCCTCTGTAAAATAGAAAGTTTCTCACGGTTAGGTGAGTGCCGTCGATTTATGGATTCTTAACAGGTAGCAAATGCGAACAAAAAATATATATAGGATCACCGTGAAAATAAGGCATGGCCACCAAAATTTCATTCTCATGTTAAGATCAAGACCAAAACATCCTCATAGACACGAGATCAGAACATCTTTTTAGAAAATGTAATGACCACATAACCTACAGTGCCATCATCCATATCACATCACTGTTATGCTATAAATCTACATGACGGTAACATGCATGATTCACCTTGATATAAATCTAGAATCTAGTCTATCCAAGATAGAACTAAATAAAGATCAGAAGACATACAGTGAGGTGAGAACCTTGTACAACAGAACTTTCGACTGAAAACTATCACAAGCCGAAAAGATTATCATTGGTGGTAAAGATAGATCCACCAAACTGTCTGGTGTTCAAGTCTCCACCATCCAAGGCCGAGAGCCACTGGGTGAGGTTTGGGCCATCCGAATCCTCCACCCATGGTGAGGTCATGTCAATATGGTCCAGCGCGATTGGATCGCCGTCCCCTTTCTTCTTCATAGCCATTTTGGACTCGGACTGGAGCGTGAGATTGTAGTGCACATAGGCTTGGTTGGCCAGTGCCTCCTTGTCCAACTTGTTGCGTTTTTCGGAGTGGCTCTGAAGGATGATGCTCCAGTCCCTTTGGAAGGTCAGGGTGCTGCAGACCTGACTCACTATTCTGACAGCCGCATGTTGTAATGCCGGCGCTGAATCTCCGTATTGCTCCCACCACATCCCTGCGCAGAAATGTCACCAGAATCAACCAGAAATTCTAGTAAAGGAAACAATACATCTAGCGGAAAAAAAAACAGAGCCATCATCCACAGAAGAAAGCTGACTTTGCAACACAACTAAGATCATTAAAGTGTATGCACTAATGTTAGATGTAGCTAGTGCTTAGGGGCCTCAAAATGCAGAGCCACTCAGCCAACATTTGAAGTGCAGAATTCAGCACAAATGACTAACCTGGAGAGGTGTTGTTGCGGGCCTCTTTAGCAATGTTAGAGGCGAACAGTCCTTGCACCTTGCGGAAAGCATGCAGTTCCAAAGTGATACCTTGCCTTTGGTCTGGAGCTGTAAGCACTTTATCCAGTACATGGTAGAACTCCTCTTTGATACTAGATAAAAATTTGACTTCTGTGTTATACTGGATGCTTGGGTTCAGGAAAGCAGCTGCTGAGTGAAGAGGCGAATGCAGCTCTGCCTTCCATTTTTGCTCAACAATATCCAGAAATGACTTGCATTTGCCTTCATCCATTATATAGTATGTTCTAATAGAATCCATCACCTTTGTCATAGACTCATATATATAACCAATAGCTGCCTTGCCTCCTGAGACATCCCTCATGACCCTTAACAGAGGTTCTGAAACAGCCGCTATCTCTTCAACTGCTCGCCAAAACTCATCGTCATTGAGGATCTCAACACAGGAAATACTAAGAGATCTATTTGCATATGAAGAAGATACATACTCAGAGCTGTGAAACATTTGCTTCAGCTTTGATCTGTGCCTCAACAATGATTGCAGAGTGAGGAAATCTGAAACAGACTTTGTAATCCCTGAGAAAACAAGTTCCTGCCCTTCCATACACTTCCTCATAAGATCAAGAACCCAATTGTTGTTGTAGACAAATCTTGTGATTGTTTGTGCTTGACAGATGCATTGGTTAACCCAATCAATCTTGGAGAAGTCATCCAACATCGAGTTTACACAAAAAGAAGCGCAGGGAGACCAAAAAATGGTGTTGTAGTTCTGCATGATCAGCTTATCTATATTGCCGTAGTTTATATTCCTATCACTGATAATCTGAACAACATTGCCTGGACCAACTTCCTGAATCACTTCATCGAAGAGATCGTACAACCCTCTGTAATTTTTTATGTGCTGAGAAGCATCTACTGTTTTGAGGAAGAACGTCCCTAGTGGAGACGACACAGAGAAATTGATCAGGGCTTTCAATTTGTTGTCAGTCCACGAATCAGCTAATATGGTACAGCCTGTAGTCACCCAGTCCTTTTCGATCTCCTGTGTTCGCTGCAAAACCTCTGATTTAAGCTTGTGAAGCCACTTTGTCCTCAAAACATCTGCTGAAGGCCCTCGGAATCCCTGTCCAACAAGTGTGTCCAGCATATGCCTGCATGAAATGGAATCTGCGATACTATAGTCCAAGTTATTCTCGAAAAAGAACTCGGCTATGCACCGTTCTGCTTCCAATCCTGGAGCGGGACGCGGCTTGATTGCACCACTGGATTGTATTGGTACCGGAGCAGACAATTCAAGACCAAGGAGCTGAGTCGGCTCAACTGCAGGAATAATAGCAGGCGAAGTAGATGGATCTGGAGATGAAGGCTGAGATGGAAGCTCCCGTGTTCTTTTCGGAAGCACCGACAATTCAGCTACGCGTTTCCTCTTGAGAAGCTCGAGCTCCCTGTGTGATTCCTTAGCTTCTATGAGAGCAATCACCTTTTCCCTGACATCATTAGTCACCCTAATGCAAGGGTTGACGCCTTTGCTCGGAATTTGAGACAGATGAAACTTGAACCTGCTTATTCCACCATTTATAACCTTGTGGCAGAATCTGCACTTGACCCTGTTCCCATCCAGTTTGTCGCCATACTCCCAGCAGGCATCCTTCTCCCGCACTGAAGCAGTAGATATCGAATAATCACACAACAGAAATGCAACAAACCGACAATTATCATATGAATAACTCGAGTTAAAGTCTTAAAGATTCTGCAATTGATAGAAGGAACAATACTTAATGGTGAAGCAGAGGAACAATACTTAATGGTGAAGCAGAAGCCAACGTCAACTTGATGTCTGCAAGAGAATTAAAAGTGTGAATTTATAAAGACCTGCTGCTTATGATGTAATTGAGCAAATCTGTGTAACCAGGAACCGAATGCACTGCAAGCAGAAGCTGAAAAGCTAGAGGACCGAAGTAAGCACATTCAATAATTGGGAACCAGCGCATCTCAGTGTGTGCGTAACGATGCATAATTACATTATTCATTCATCAAATCTTCCGAGAATCAAGCGCTGGCATGGTGGCTAGAGCTTACGGTGGTGAGGTCGCCCACCCAGGTTCGAGTCGCAGGCGAAGCGTTCGGGCTAAAATGAGTGCTATCCGCGTGAAAATCGGTGGAGAGGTCTCTTCTACATAACAACGTAGCATGCTCTCTCATACTTGCCAATTCCAAGTTGTTCATTAACATCTTCCCACGAGAATGTGCTCTCAAAGTTTCGTGAGAACATTAGGTGTTATGCAACATTGGAGCATTTGCATACTTGCCAATTCCAAGTTATTCATTAACATCTCCCATGAGGATGCCCTGAAAGTTTCGTGCAAACATTAAAAGTGTTATATTTGCAACATTGGAGCATTTGGCAAGATACTACCACTACTTGGATCCAGACAATCCAAGAAATGGGGCTCGGGTAGTAACGCTCTCAGTTCAGATGGTTGGAGAAGCTGCCGGCAGCGCTGCTCTGGCATTTCATCATGCAGAGAGAGTACCGGCGGCAGAAATGGAAACTTCGTTCACCCCATTTGTTTACCTTCCTCGGACCAACGAAACTTCCAGGACAGTTCGGTTCCCCAACCAAGATTAGCTTCAAACGGCATACTAATAAAGAGTTGGACCGGATCGGCAAAACAATCATTTCGATTAAGCGAGATCCGAGAAGGATCCGAGTTCTTCTAGCTGGTGTAGATCGCGGAAGGAGACGGGGGAGCTGCTGACCTGAGCTTAATCCGGGGAGGCGATTTAGGTGAGGGTATTTTCTCTTCTCGTCTCCCCGATTTATCGTCTCGTCGGGAGGTGCCGCCGCCGCGTCGCGAGCGGAGCTGCGGAGGAGGAGGAAGAGAAGAGAGTGCGAGATGTGTAGGCCTGGGGAATGGGGTTGCTGCGGGTACGCGACGCGAGATACCACGATATGGAGCCGATGGGAAAATGAACATGCCACGAGATGGGCAACAAGACGAGGCATACCAGCCTCAGGTGCACACTTTGGACGGTCTTTAAAAAAAAACGGACAACATTGCCTCATTTTATTAAAATATATAGGATATAAATTGATCGGTTAATTAATAAGAAACAAGCCGAAAACCGTGTAACACGTGAACCAACGTAGTCAATGATGATTACATTGGGCAGACCTGATCGAGCAACCTATCCACAAGAAACACATGTCGTCGAGAAGAACATAAACATCGTCAAGGTTGTCATTGAGCGTCATCATCGCCACTCCTCCCCGAGCAACCAACTCCTTCGATGATCACAGACTGCCCTTGCCGCAATTGACGCCGATGCTCATGTCGGCCTATGCCAAATTGTCGATCCAAAGCATCGAGGAAGAGACAACTCCGACTTTAGCCGAAACTATATCATTAAGACAACCAGCTCAACAACAAGGCGTTGTGGTCCACAGCGTGTTGCAATAAGGCGCTAGGCGCCTGGGTCCAGACGAGTCCCAATTAGTGGCGGGTCAAGGAATTTAAGAGTGGATATTTAAAACAAATAGGGATGTAAAAAAATTGATGGTCTAAAGAGCCTAGTTTTATATTTATTATTGATTTTAGCACGTCACAATTTAATCATAATATGTTAAGAGTCATGAAAACAGATCATAACTTAGAATTGTTCGACCAATTATTCAACATATCAAAGAAGCAACGTCTAAAATATATAGAGACATAAACCGGACGAATGATAGGAAAGCTTGCGAATTACATCTGATTGTCCTAATTTTCAGTTTGCCTCTCCTTTGCGACAACTCTTTTCAACGGGGCATTTAAATCAACAACTGAACCATTCTTTCCCTTCATATTTTACGCCAAATCCAACCTATGCAATATGAAAAACAAAAAACAACAACTAAGTCTTATGTATTTCGGAAAAGTTACATCTGATTTTTTTCTAAGTTTCTACTTAATAGAGTGCTCTATGGCGTGACACCGGGCGCCACAAGCTCTTCCGTAATCGGCGTAGAAGTCAAGGTCATCCGTCCAGTGGAACATGCCGCGGATTCTCCTGACGAGGTCATCGAGGAGAGTAGACCAACACACCTCCTCCTCCAAACACCACAGTTAGTCACACATCGGTGGAAACTCGAGGGATTTCTAAATCAATGGGTCGATGTCTCGATGGACACGTTGTGTCCAAATATGTCCCTTTATCCATCCTTCCACGAAACACGACAACACACAATTTTTGCCGAAACAACAATAACACATGTTACAGCATCCAAGCACACCTCCTGGTCTGTTAGACATCCGGTGGTTAATATGCTTGCATGTACGGTGTACCTATGACCAGGCAGGCCTGATGGAATGTTCAGATCAAGAAGAAGATCGATAGACGCACGTGGCGGCATGCTGCGCATGCATCGTCGCTGGCTTCGCCATGCATCAGACCAAGCCGTCAGCTCCGCAGTGCCGAGGCCGCCGGGGCTGCAAACCCTAACTTGCTAGGTAGATCCGCTTCCCTTTCGCCCCGAGATCTCCAGCACGGTAGATCCGAATCCGCCGTGGCGACCATGGGCGAGAACCCTGCACCATCCTTGTGCACTTCGACAAGGGCTCCCCCTCTGTGGCTGACAAGGTCATGATGGCCGACCTCCAGTGCGGCGACGTCGCTGCCAAGATCGGCGCCATGAAGCTCGCCCTCATGCTCCTCCTCAACGGCTACACGCTCCCGCACTTGTTTCCCACGTTCCTCCGCTACGTCTTCCCGCTCAAGATCCCGATCATCGAGAAGCTCTTCTTCCTCTTCCTCGAGATATCGTCGACAAGCGGGACTACACCGTACAGTTCTCGGAGTATTTCCTCTACAACCTAGTAGCAGAGCCCAACGAGTACATCTGCGCCGCCACGCTGCGGTTCCTCTGCCGCATCCGTGACCCTGAGCCGCTCCACCCGCTCGTACTGCCTGCCATTATCGCCAACCTTGAGCACACGCACCATATTGTTCGCCGCGATGCTGTATCTGCCATCTCGGCAATATACCACCTGCATCGCCCTCACATGTTCCTCCCATACGCCGGCATGTGTAAGTGCAAGCTCGTGTTCCATGCTGTTGAATTCCGACCAGGACGCTGTTGTGAGGAGGAACGGTTTCCTTTTGCTATGCCACTGTGCACAGGACCTCGCCGTGGACGCGGAAAATCCACGACTAGGAGGATCCGCTCCTATTTTAAAAACCGTTGATGTTGAATCAAGATGCGTGCGGTAAATTTTATAGTCAACACTCTGAATTTTGAACATTTGTCTTCAAGAACCAGTCATGACAAATCATTTGTTTTCATCATCAAAGAGTAAATTATCGATTACGAATTAACATAATTTTCTGATTAATATGAGTTAACATAATTTTTAAAAAACACAAACTCATGAATACAAATATTTTAGATAGTTTTTATGGACTCATAATTTGTGGATATATGTGTATTCATCAAAATTCAGGAAATGATTTTATTTTCGTTAAAATATATGAATATGTATGTTTATGGAACATATTTTGTACTAATAAAATTAACCAACATTTTCAAAAAATGTAAACATATTTTTTTGTTAACAATATTAATCAATATTCGTTTTTATATATCATGGTGGACTGCGGTCTGATTTGTAAAAGTGCATGGTTTGTTTTGCAAAATAATAGTCAACACCATAGCACAAATCTTGATGCAAGATCAACGGTTTTTTTGTACTAGGAGAGGGTCCTTTTAGTTGTGGTTTTGCATTTTCGCCTCGCCCGTCAAGTACCTGCTTGCCAATGCCCCCCACGTCGCTAAGTGGCCTGACCTGCTCCAGATGGCTGCCCTCGACCTCATCTGCGAGGTATGCAGCTCTTTAAACGACACTGATAGTGATAAGGGCAGGCACATGAAGATCATTTTCTCCGAATTGCACAACCGCTGCTGCTGTCCAATACAAGTGCGCCGGAACACTCTTGTTGCTTTCCTCCAGGTCGAGCGACGAATCAGAGGTTTTTCTCTAGCATGGAGATCCCTTTGATGGAGGGGGTAGAGTTGGTGCGGGAAGTAATGACGTTGCGGGATTTTGCCCACACGTAGGATCCAGGAGACTTTATTTTTAGTTTTTGCTTGTAGAGGGATTTTTCCCTAACAAAAAATGTTGTACATAACCATCTATTTTATCTAATCGGACGGCAGATTCGACCGCCTTAAGCCTAAAAAAAAAATAGTAACGTGCATCTCATTATCCTGGACCGCCCTCCATGACCTGTGCACCTCACACTGTTATTTGATGGTCAATTTTATCATGGACATACTTCGCCCACTCGCGAATCTCAACGTGGATATCAGAAGGAAGGTGCTTGATTTGGTGCCCGGTGTGCTCACTGCACGAAATGTGCAGGAGGTGGTGCTCTGGCTGGACGAAAAGTCCCGAGCTTTTGGGCTCAACCCGAGTTTTCCAAGCTCTACCCGAGCTCAGCTGAGCCCGCGATTTTTTTGCCCAAGCCGAGCTCCATTTGCTGGTCCGTGAAGACCTCGGGCCAGGCTCGGCTCGGTCCAGCTCGTTAGCCCGTCATGAGGAGGTAAAATTGGACTGAAAATAAAGCACGCTGTCTTCTTTTCTGTTCATGGTCTTCGTCTTCGTCTTCGTCTTCTCCCCGCATCCAGTGCGCCGCCGCCGCCTCTGTGGCAAGCGTAAGAGGCCCGAGCTTCCCCTCGGCGTCGTGATTCCGCGCCTCCTCGACTCTCTCCTCCGCCCGGCTCCTCCTCCCCAAGCTAGGTGTGGCAGTGCTCCTCCTCCTATCGCAAGCACCCCCGAGAAGATCCCTGCTCGAATTCGTCCTCGCCCTGCTCGAATCCTCCTCGCCTCGCTCGAGTTCGTCCACGCCCTGCTCGAGTTCGTCCACGCCCTGCCCGAACTCGTGCTTCGCCGCCGCCAGGAAGCACCACTGCGTCGCCGTCCATGATCGCCCGGTGCCGGAGAAGACCGGCCACACCTGCCAGTGAGACGCCACGCCGCGAGCTGCACCGAGCTTGGGGGGAGCTCGGGCCGAGTACATTTTCATGGCGCTCCGGAGGGAGCGAGCCGGCTCGCGGCTCGCCATTTTTGCCCGAGCTTCTTGGTGGCTCAGCCCAAGCCAGCCCGAGTTGGCCCGCGTCCAACCTGAGATGGGGCTATATCTCAAGAAGGAGGTTGTTGAGTTGCAGGGAAGTGAGCTTGATGCAGGCCATCCATGCATGTACTGTGGAGCATAAGTGGCCGCATCAGTGGTGCACCTCCTTGTGGATTTCCTTGGTGAAAGTAACGGTGCCATAGTGTCTAATGTCGTTATGTGGCTAGTTCCATGATCTCAGGCACTAACTCATAATTTAATTTTGTATGCAACATATGAATATTTGCACTTTGAAAACTACTTTTACTGTGGTAAATTGTTTGGGTCAATAAGAATTTTTTAAGGACGTAACTACAGAGGCTACAAAACTTCATACATCCCCTTTCATATGCTATCTTATAGCATAGGAGAAACATACCCACAAATTAAGCAACAAAAAAGAGGTATATGCATGGTTCATCCCACAACTTGTCCAGGTCGCCCTCACACACGCACGCCTCCGCAGCTCAATCTCGTCGCGGGAGATGCCTCGCTACCGTTCGTGGCAGGATGAACCGCCGGAGTACGGTAAGCCCCTCCGCCGTTTCCTTTTTTCCGCCTTTTTCTGCTAGAATCGCCGCCGCTGAGGAGGTTACGATCATTGGGATTGGTAAAATTTATCAACGGGATGATAGGATTAACGTTGTAGAAGCCCTGGCGCATCTGTAATCGGTGAAATAAGCACGAATTAAGCTCCAGATTCACCTGACTCCGTTGCGGGTTCGTTTGTGAATTGCGCGGCTTAGCCGGAATTATTGGCAGTAGTACTATGATAAAGTAGTTTGCTTTAGTGTTTATTACATGCTAGTGAATGTTGTGGCGCATCTTTTTGTGTCAATTACCGCGCAAATCTGTGGCTTAAATTCTGAATTTTTGGCAAGCTGTTACTACAGTAGACTGAATCTCTAAATTTGTGACAATGTCTGTTAACTGAATGTCTGAATTTAACTGAATTTGTTGTTCAAGTGTTGAATGCAGGGGTTGATACCATTCTTTTTACATTGGAAGTTTGTCACAATGGATTTTTCTGTGGTTTAAGAGACAAACTAGAGTATGTTTCATCATCTACTGGGTTTTTCGACAATTGTAGTGCTGAAACTTGGTCAGTGGCATGTATGGATGAAATTCTGGGACTGCTAGATTATGAGAGAGATGGGAAGCTGCATTTGTACTAGTGTATGTCTGGGAAGGATGTCAAGGATGGATTGGTACCAATGGACTCAGAAGCTGTGTATGCAGAGATGAGCAAAGCCAGCAATACAGAGAAGGTTATTCATGTCTTCATAGATCACAAAAAATTTCTTAGGAGGCCGAGGGATGATCGGATACATAATTGGTCCACTAGGTTGCATGTTGTTGTTGATAGGAGAATTGTAGCAGTTGGTGCATCTGAAGCAAGCAGTTCATCCAATGTGCAAGAAACAGAAAAGGAGTTAAGTCTAGATGGTGACAGTGACCGTGACAGTGCCAATGACAGTGATAGTGATTGTGATTCCTATGATAGTGACTGTAATGTTGAAGATGGTGATGATGATCTGTTTGTTGACAATGTGGACACAAAAGTGGGAGATCACAATGAGAGGGAAATGGTTGATGCACATGAAGATGAAGCATCACTTGAGGATGAAGATCTGAACCTCATAGGAGAAGACAGAACTAAGTTGCAACAACAGTTGAGAGCATTTAATCCTGAAGTGGACATGGCTAATCCTATTTTCAAGGTAGGGATGTGAAGGGGTTACGGTGCAAAAAACAATAATTTTCTAGCGATCGAAACCCTAACTAGCCAGGATCTATCTATCTAGTACATGCGATAACGGTGGCGGAACGGGTTACATTACCTCCATGTAGACCGATAGCGGGGATTACGCTCCCGCACAAGCGTTGACGATGAAGTCGTACGTAGCCGACCTCGAGGTCGCGGAGAACTTGCCGCGATGTCGAAGCCGATGACGCCGGGGTGTCGGTGATGATCTGCGTCGACGGGCGTCGGGCGGAAGAAGGCAGAGCGCCAGCACCAGGGCTGGTGCGCCGGCAGCAGAGGGGGAGGCGCGGCGGCTGCAGGGGGCGAGACGACGTCGCCCAAGCTCCTCAAAAGAGATGCCTCCGAGCACTCACAAACATACGGAGCTTAGCGACAACTCCCGGTCATTCAGATCCAGCTGAAATCGCAGGAGTAGATCTTATCTGGAATCCCGCAGAGCAACGGCGCTCTGCGGTATGGCTTAGGTGGAGAGAGATCCCCCCTTCCTCAGCTCGGCGCGGCTCCAACTTGGGAACCACGATATCGAGAGAGAAATTGGGAATTAATTGAATTTTCTATGAATTAAATCAATTAATATGCCTTGGTATATAAAGGGGGAAGGGGGTGTGCAAACCCCTTGGCTCCCCCATGTGGGACTAAAGGAGGAGAGGGGGGTGGTGCGCCCCACCATGGGCCGGCCGAACCTCCCATGGGGCCCACCCCCTTGTGGGGTGCGGCTCCCCCCTCTTGGGCCCTCTCAGGGCCCATGTAGGTGGGAGCCCCCCTTTTTCCTTTATTTAATTAATATTAAATTAATATAAAAATCCCATTAATTCATAATTAATATATCTATATATAATTCAATATCCCGTGACTCCGAAGCTATTTCGGAACCACCCGAACAACTTTCGGACATTCCTGGAACCATTCCAGACCTCCCCGGAACTCCTTCCGGACCACCGGAACTCTTTCCGGATCATTTCTCTCTCTCCAACAAACTCCTATAAAATTCCAGAACCTATCTCCTACCGTCGCTAAGACCTTAAGTTTGTTACGCTACGGTTCGAGAACACTCCAGACATGGTTGAGACACTCCGCTCACCAATGATCGTCAGGGATACCTGGAAATATATGACGACCCCTGTGCATTCCACGAATATCGTCGTTGAACCATAAATATGACATTCATTCCCTTTGTCTCTGTGATACTACCTTGTCCGAGATATGATCGTAGACACACCGATGTCTTTGTTGTATCTCGTTACCGATGAAGGTTATTAACTCGTCTGCGATATTACATCTCCATGACCTAGTCATAAGCTGCGCAGCTATATAGATGCAATATCACCGAGTGGGCCCAGAGTATCTTTCCATTACAAGAATGAACAAATCCCGCTCTTGATCCTTACGTCTTGATGCTCTTTCGGAATACCCAAGATGGACACCGTTATTGTCATGCTATATAAGACACAACGTTTGATGCTCTCAAAGCACCCCTACGAAGCATTAATAAGTACGGTCTCACGGTCTAAGGAATAAGCTATCATATTCTTATCTATTGCAAATGACAAACATCGTAATACGATCTTATTGCAATACTTTGCGTATGTCCATCACCTTATTCAACTAACAAGATGACCCCATTGTCAATCGACGTCATTGTCCTTGATCGGGAATCTCGATCAACTGTTGCCCAATGGACTAGCTCATATAGAGCCTTGCTAGGGACCTGGTTGTCTATGTATCACACGTGTATTAATAATTCCGATTAATACAGTTATAGCATAATACACAAACCTATTATAAACTTATGAGATAATGCAATAAATACTACTTATTTATTTGCCTCTAGGGCATATCTCCTTCAGGTTGTACCATGTACAACTCTTTCTCAATGTTTCCATTTAGGAAGGCTGTTTTGACATCCATCTGCCATATTTCATAATCGTAATAGGCAGCAACTGCTAACAAAATCCGAATAGACTTCAGCGTCGCTACCGGTGAAAAAGTTTCATCGTAGTCAATCCCATGAACTTGTCGGAAACCTTTTGCGACAAGCCGAGCTTTATAGACGGTCACATTACTATCAGTACCAGTCTTCTTCTTAAAGATCCATTTATTCTCGACGGCCTTGCGCCCTTCAGGAATATCCATCAAAGTCCACGCTTTGTTATCATATATGGATCCTATTTCGGATTTCATGCCTTCTAGTCATTTCTCGGACTCTAGACTCGCCATTGCCTCCTTGTAGTTCGTAGGTTTGTCTTGTTCAATTAACATGACGGTGCAAACCATATTGCCATACCATTCTGGTGCGATCCGAGATCTACCAGACCTACGAGGTAGAATACTTTCCTCGACAGTTTCTCCCACTCCATCCGCGGAGGACGTTTCCGGAATAGCTTTCGTTGCGCCACTCGGAATCTCGAGTTCAGGATCAAGGATCTCATCGAGGTCTACCTTCCTCCCACTTACTCCTTTCGCGAGAAACTCCTTCTCTAGAAAGGTGCCGGTCTTCGCGACAAACGTTTTGCCCTCAGCTTGGTTGTAGAAGGTGTATCCAACGGTTTCCCGCGGATATCCTACAAATACGACTTTCTCCAACTTTGGAACATCTTCCAACATAAGTCTGACACTTTATTCCAAACTTCTAATTTCAATCCATAAACCATAATTCGAAAAGTCATCTTTTCTCGGAATTACATAGACAACAAACTGAACTTTGTTTCTATTTGGTTTTGGAATACACTCTCATCCAATGCGAGCAATCTACAAAGAACTACTCATGTATATTCCGAATTATCGCATAATCATATACATGTCGACACTACTGTCGATCCTACGAATTCTCGTTGAGAAATATATCTATTTTCTAAAGTGGACATCGACTATAATGTTTCGAACGTATTAGGAGATTCTAATACTGATTCTGACAGGCCACACTTTATTTAAAATAGAGCATGATTATAATTCCCCACATATCACTATATATGACATTATAATTCTGTGAAGCAAATTTCCACAAGTCTCTTGTGTTGAAAACATAATTCAAAAATACTGTCCTTTGATCGAATTCTGTGAATACAATGTTCACAAATCTTTCTTCTGAAAAACCCCATTTGATCTATTATCAAATTAATCTCAGACTCCACGATTCATCGGGCAGATACTCCTATTTGCCAAAGTCATGGAGGAATTTGGATCAATCAATAAACACCATTAATTAATCATTTAAAAATGATACTCAATTAATTTCCGCTAGTATTGCAACTTCAATACTTGATTTCAAGCTTAATCAACTCAGCACTCGAAATACTTAAATGGACCAAAAACATCCATTACTTCTTTCATTGCCTTTATGACTAAACTCGACGGTGTTTATTCTAGCAATAGAACCTTTGCTCATGGGACAAGCTATTTTATCATATCTACAATTATGAATACTTATCATACAATCAATGCAACTGAGATGTGGAAACTTTATTCATAAGATAAAACAACTGACTTGTTCCATAACATAAAACAACTGAACTTGTCTTATTACATGAATAACTTTGTCTTGCAACAATCAAGACACACACACTCGCTCACTATTACAAAAGATCGTATCAAAAACTATTAATGATAACTATGATAACTTGAGGACGTGAACACCAAAAGGCCATCAACTCCTTGACTACCAGCTTCAACGCCAGGTCATATCAAACTGCGCCGCATATATGTGATAATCAGGACCTGTTTCACAAACAGAGCAATTATCAAAAATTTCATCATATTCCATGGGCGAATTCATAATTCTGCATATATCAAATATATACCTGTAGCATCGAAGATCTCTCCTTCGATGGAATCAACCTTCAGAGACTGGAACTCACGTATGAATACGTAGAAGTTCATATCGTCGGCTTTCAACATGTACTTACGTACATGCTTCTCATAGCTAGGAGGTAGAGATATCAGGACAGTCCGAATGGCACAGGAATCTGCCATCCAGTAGTCGAAGACCATCGTCAGCTGGAAGTAGATGTCATACAATCTCTTCAAATGTGTCTTCAGACAGGTATGCTCCTCCATGTGAATGGTCTGGAACATTCTAAGCTGTCTAAACTGCTCACGCTTTAGTTCATCCCCGAAGTGCGTCTTTATCGCATCCATCATGACGCTTGGCTCCTTGCGTCGAAACATCTCTTTCAACTCGGGTGCCAGGCATACGGTCATGGTGATCTCCACTTCAATGAATATGTCTCGACGCCTACGGAAATCATCTTCCTCCTCCTCGCTTGCAGAATCTCCTGGTCCTTCTCCTACCGGTTCATCGAGAACATATAGAATGTTGTTGTGTTCGAGAATGTTTCTAAAACCCCTGTACCATCTGATGAAGTTGGACCCGTCGGCTTCTAATGTAGCATCCGGGCTCTTGAGGAAGTATCCGAAGTATAGTTGCGTAGTCTACAGATGTGATCGCAAAAGAGGTAAGGTTAAGTTTATAATATGTAGGTGAGTTTTAGTCCTATAATCTCATTATCAAAAACACACCACACCAAGATTATTATCCCTAAAATAATAGTGGCGATGACACGACCCTCATCCACTACACCACCCCCGATCATCACGGCCGGCAGCACAACTTCAAAGGTGGACATAAAATGTCGATCATAACAACTCTATGACTCGTGCTCGATCTTTCGATCTTCCCGTGTTCCGAGGCCATACCTCTGAGTATGCTAGGCTCGCCAATCAAACCTCGAAGACCTGCGCGTGCAACATGGCTTACACCCACTGTATGCGAACGACGAGATGTGTGACACCCGATCATCACGGCCTGCCTCATAACGTAGAACTTTCTTGGTGGTGCGCAACGAGGGAGAACACAATTTTGGTATTTTGTTAGGGATCATCCTATTCATGATGCTACCGTTGTATATCTAGCATATAAGCAATCAATAGGATGCACACACAACAGCACACAATAATGATGCAATGAAGTGCGATGTGACATGGTCGATGCGCCTGGACCTTCATGGCGCCATGTGCCTGGCCCCCGGCGCCCTGGTATGGCTCCGAGTCTACAGAGCCCTCCATTGCCTCCGACAGTACGAGTAATATCAAAACTTACCGTAACCATGTCACATAAAATAACGCCTCTGCAAAACAAAGTTAGACGCCTCTAGCTTTATTTAGTTTTGCAAGTTTTACGTGGCAAATAGGCTTATTCGTAAGAGAACCGCTTCCCTACCTACGAACTTTGTACCACAACGTCGATCGTATAATTGCATGTTTAAGCATCCTTTTCGGGCCCTCCATTGAAAATGCTTTGCCGACTAGAGAGAGAGAAACAGACACCCGCCAGCCACAGATACGGTGCGAGCCGTATGTCAGTAGTGGAACCAGTCTCGCGTAAGCGTACGCGTAAAGTCGGTCCGGGCCGCTTCATCAACTCAATACCGAAGGCATCGCAAGTGCACGCTAGAGGGTAGCAAATATAAGAAAGACGCCCTCATTCAACATGAGTTCTAACCGTACCAGCAGTGCTACGCATAGATCGGCTCTGATACCACTGAAGGGGTTACGGTGCAGAAAACAATAATTTTCTAACGAGCGAAACCCTAACTAGCCAGGATCTATCTATCTAGTACATGCGATAACGGTGGCGGAACGGGTTACATTACCTCCATGTAGACCGATAGCGAGGATTACGCTCCCGCACAAGCGTTGACGATGAATTCGTACGTAGCCGACCTCGAGGTCGTGGAGAACTTGCCGCGATGTCGGAGTCGATGACGCCGGGGTGTCGACGATGATCTGCGTCGACGGGCGTCGGTCGGAAGAAGGCATAGCGCCAGCACCGGGGCTGGCGCGCCGGCAGCAGAGGGGGGTGGCGCGGCGGCTGCAGGGGGCGAGACGACGTCGCCCAAGCTCCTCAATAGAGTAGCCTCCGAGCACTCGCAAACATACGGATCCTAGCGACAACTCCCGGTCATTCAGATCCAGCTGAAATCGCAGGAGTAGATCTTATCTGGAATCCCGCAGAGCAACGGCGCTCTGCGGTATGGCTTAGGTGGAGAGAGACCCCCCTTCCTCAGCTCGGCGCGGCTCCAACTTGGGAACCACGAGATCGAGAGAGAAGTTGGGAATTAATTGAATTTCCTATGTATTAAATCAATTAATATGCCTTGCTATATAAAGGGGGAAGGGGTGTGCCAACCCCCTTGGCTCCCCCATGTGGGACTAAAGGAGGAGAGGGGAGGGGGGGGGGGGGGTTCGGCCGAACCCCCCATGGGCTCTCCCACTCCTAGTCCGAGTTGGACTAGGAGGCCCAAGCCTTTCCCCTTCCTTGTGGGGTGCGATTTCCCCTCTTGGGCCCTCTTAGGGCCCATTTAGGTGGGAGCCCCTTTTTCCTTTATTTAATTAATATTAAATTAATATAAAAATCCCATTAATTCATAATTAATATATTTATATATAATTCAATATCCCATGACTCCGAAACTATTTCGGAACCACCCGAACAACTTTCGGACATTCCCGGAACCATTCCATACCTCCCCGGAACTCCTTCCGGACCACCGAAACTCTTTCCGGATCATTTCTCTCTCTCCAACAAATTCCTATAAAATTCCAGAACCTATCTCCTAGCGTCGCTAAGACCTTAAGTTTGTTACGCTACGGTTCGGGAACACTCCAGACATGGACGAGACACTCCGCTCACCAATGATCGTCAGGGATATCTGGAAATATATGACGACCCCTGTGCATTCCAGGAATATCGTCGTTGAACCATAAGTATGATATTCATTCCCTTTGTCTCTGCGATACTACCTTGTCCGAGATATGATCGTAGACACACCGATGCCTTTGTTGTATCTCGTTACCGACGAAGGTTATTAACTCGTCTGCGATATCACATCTCCATGACCTAGTCATAAGCTGCGCAGCTATATAGATGCAATATCACCGAGTGGGCCCAGAGTATCTTTCCATTACAAGAATGAACAAATCCCGCTCTTGATCCTTACGTCTTGATGCTCTTTCGGAATACCCAAGATGGACACCGTTATTGTCATGCTATATAAGACACAACGTTTGATGCTCTCAAAGCACTCCTACGAAGCATCAATAAGTACGGTCTCACGGTCTAAGGAATAAGCTATCACACTCTTACCTATTGCAAATGACAAACATCGTAATACGATCTTATTGCAATACTTTGCGTATGTCCACCACCTTATTCAACTAACAAGGTGACGCCATTGTCAACCGACGTCATTGTCCTTGATCGGGAATCTCGATCAACTGTTGCCCAATGGACTAGCTCATATAAAGGCTTGCTAGGGACCTGGTTGTCTATGTATCACACGTGTATTAATAATTCCGATTAATACAGTTATAGCATAATACACAAAACTATTATAAACTTATGAGATAATGCAATAAATACTACTTATTTATTTGCCTCTAGGGCATATCTCCTTCAGGATGGTGTTTAGTGGTGTTGAGAAATCAAGGAAAGCATCGGCAACTTATACTATCAGGCATAGAATTAAAACCCTCAAGACAAGAAATGATAAGAGGATATTGGAGGTTGTGTGTGTACCTGGTTGTCCTTGGTTGTTCAAATCATCTAATGATAGCAGGTATGGTGGCTTCATTATCACTGCATACATAGACAAACACACATGTGAAGGTGGTGTGTGGGAAATGAAAGCTCTGACTGCTAACATACTGAAAGATACATTCATCCATGAGTTCAAAGATAATCAGAAGCTCAGTCTGAGTGGTTTTGCTGCATAAGTGATCAGAGAATTCAACATGTGTCCAAACAGATGGAAGCTGGGCAGAGCCAGGACTGCTGCTTTAAAATAAATTCATGGAGATGAAGAGGGGCAATTCAACCAGCTATTTGACTATGGTTAGAGCTCGGAAGGTCCAATACTGGGTCTAAATTTTTCATCACCACTAATTCTGTGAATGATCCTGGAAGTTTAGAGCATAAGCAACACTTGGCAACAATGTACTGGAGCTATGATGCTTGCAAGAGAGGGTTTTTAGAAGGATGTAGGCCTCTGATTTGCTTGGATGGATGTCACATCAAAACTAGGTACAAAGGGGTACTAAGGAAAGCTGTGGGAATTGACCCCAATGACTGTATTTTTCCAATTGCTTTTGGCTTAGTGGAAGTGGAATGCACTAGCTCTTGGCAGTGGTTTTTTGCAAAATTTGAAGACTGATTTGAACATTACCAACACCTCTCCATGGACAGTGATGAGTGACAAGTAAAGGAGTGAAGATTTTCACCAAGTCTGGAGTGGTAATGCATTGCTCTATCTGTGGGCAACCTAATCACAATAAGAAAGGGCATGCTAAATGG
Organism: Poa annua; assembly: GCA_026929855.1. Taxonomy (NCBI): domain Eukaryota; kingdom Viridiplantae; phylum Streptophyta; class Magnoliopsida; order Poales; family Poaceae; genus Poa; species Poa annua. Next base: position 15,065,954 of record CM049428.1, read on the forward strand.
ATTGAAACTCATCAGCAGAATCAGAGAACATTAATGAAGATGAAGACATACAGATTCCAGATATTCTTCAGGTAAATAGCAGTGATGAATAAATGTATTTAACATGAGAACATTAATACCTAACTAATATATGTATCTTGTGCAACATGTAATTCCTCGCAGGACTGACCCTGCTATGGATCCTACACATCAGGAAAGTAGCATGATGTACCAAACGTCACAAGCTGAGACTCAAAATGTACCAGTAAATAGAGTCCTTGGCCGACTGCCAGAGAGTGCTTTTGTTGTTGCAGGTAGAGTCTCTGAATTTACAGTGATGAACATTTTATTAAACTGTTGCTCTGAATTTATCTATGCACATTTTATTGCAGTTTTGTGTTGCATTGTACAATGCAAATTGAAACAAGAAAATGAATAAATCTGTGCACAACTTCAGTTTTTATTTGATAACAGAGCACAAATTACATTGAGATTCAGTATGAACTCACACAAACCCCCTAATGACCATAGCAATACATGCATACATAACAACACAAACTGCTACAACACTAATAATCGCCATCTCCTTCATGTATCTTCTTCTAAGCTCATCTTTGTGCATTCTGATCAGTCTTTTATTTTCTGCAGCTACTGAACGCATGTGAATTTCAAGTTCACCATTTATCCTCACTAGCTGCGCATTTCCTACTTCTAATTCTTTGCCAGTTCTTGTCTGAAGCTGGTTTTCGTGTTGGTTCTGCAATTAGAAGCAACCATCAAGAACAGCGAAGAGAGCAGCAGAACAGAGCACGCTGGAGCAGGCAGAGGCACTTACTGGTGTAGCAGGCTGATTCCTCTTCGCCTTTGACGCAGATCCTGTCCCCGCTACTTCCACCGCCGCCTCGATCCACAAGACCTCACCGGTCTCCATCCAGCTCCTGTCCCCGCAGCTTGCTTCCTCCGCCCGACGCAGCTCCTGCATCTCGTCGGAGCCGGCGACTCGCTTCTCGCCGAAAGAACTGCCACGCATCTCGTCGTCGCCGCCCGAGCCTCGCAATCGCCTCTCACGCACCCGAGCCTCGCTACTCAATTGGATATGGTTTTGAAAGGGGAAAGCGACTTAAAACTGATGTGTGAAGGTTCATAAATTACAGGGGGGTTTCTATAAAATTGCCACGCGACTGGATATGTTATTAGCCACGCTAGACATACAAGTGGACCAATCAAACACATTTTAACCAAAACCTGCCGGATTAGCAACTTGTGGGACTTGGCTGCCCCGTTGCACAAGTTATGGGACTAATCTGGTCCCACTGGTCTGGCTGGACGCGAGCCAACTCGGGCCAGATCGGGGCGAGCCGGCAAAAAGCTTGAGCCAGAAATGACGAGCCTCGGGCTGGCTCGTTCCGCTGGCGAGCTGCAAAATGGAGCTCGGCCCGAGCTACCGCTAAACTCGGTGCGGCTCGGCGAGCCAAACAAGCATAGGTCACCGACAGGTGGGCCCTATGCTGGTGACCGATGCTGAACACCCGTTGATGGGGCAGAATGGCGACGACGGCCGTAGCAGGTTAGAGGAGAGGGGTGGCGGCGGCCGTAGTAGGTTGGAGGAGGCGGCAAGGTCGAACGGCGGCGAACCACGACGTCGGCGTCTGCTCAAGATGCGGTTAGGTGGCTTTATCGATGGGAGGCGGTGGGAGGTGCAAGGCGAGGCGAAGACCTCAATCTACTGCTGCGGCGGCGGCGCACCGGCGCGTGACCTAAGCAGAGGCATGACCTCTGTCTTCTTTACCAGAACGAATGAACGATGGTGAGAAGACCTTATCCAGACACGTGTTAAAAAAAATGGAGGAGTTACCAGAACGAATGAACGATGGTTAGATGGCCCATGTTTTTTCTCTCAACTCGAAAAAAAACGAATTTAACGAGCCAAACGAGCGGCTCGACTCGGCCCGAGCTCGCCGTGGTCCAGAAAAGTGGACTCGGCTCGGTCAAAATTTCTAGCGGGCCAAGCCCATCTCGGGCCGAGCCCAAAAGCTCGGTCAGAGCTGTCCAGCCTGTCCCACTGGACAAGTTGTGGGATGAACCATACATATACCTCACCAAAAAAAACCAACACAAGAAACCCAGCAGCGACATAAGCACATCCCCTTTCATATGCTATCATATGACTCCTTGTTTCTTACTCTCACCGTCCAAAAAACCCAGCAGATTTTCTTAGGGCAGCCACAGTGTTGCCATTGTTAAATTTGCTAAAAGTGGTATTTAGCTATGGGTATGGAATTTGGCTATAGCGCACAACGTAGTAGTTCCAAATATTTAAGCCACATGGTCCTACAACCGAATAAAAAATGGTCATTCCCTCTCAACCCCATCATGCATGTCACAAAGTGCTTGCCTTTTGCCTAGGTGCTTGGACGGTGCATGCAGTTAGCAAGGAGAGAAACAATAAAATACTAGAGTGAATAATTTGGCATCGGAGCAAGAGGGTGCGCCGATTCCCTCTTTTTGCAAATTTAGAACTACCTCCACAGTGTAGGGAACTAGTTCCATTAACGAATATGGAACTAGATTTGACTACACATTGTGAGTGCCCTTATGTCGCTGCCTGCGGTTGACAGATGCACGTGCGCAACAACACATAACAGGGTGTGTCTCGGTGGTCCATCACACCCTGCGATGGCGAGGACCGCAATACGCGCGCAGATGACGCGGATAATAAGACGCTGTAAGACCAGCTCGAGGCTGAGGACGAATTAGAAGTTGTGTTTGTTTAAACGAACATTGGTACTTTGCAATGGTTGGTGTTACGAGCGCGAGTACACTCTGAAACTTGCTAATGTTTGTAGCCTTTGCAGTACTTCATATGCTAGCTTCTCTACTCATATGGTAACTTTGGCATCAGGTCGGCGCTTGATGGGGAATGCGGGTTTACCGCTGCCAATCTTTACGGCAAGAATGTGTTTGGCGAGGATGTTTTGATGAACTTCTGTGTTGAGAAGCAGGCCGATGGTAAACTCACTGGCTGCATCAGAATTAAGGGCAAGATCCAAGGAATGGTATAAGGTCTGTCACAAGCAATACAGTTACTCATGTAAAGGACAAGTTGTTTAGCAGCTGATGTGTGTATGAAGTGGTGCAACTAGGTGGTTTATTGATAAAACTAGGTGGTGCGCTTTTTCCGATAAAGGACGCTTTATATTACTTAAAAGGATTAAGTAGCATACACCCGGCCTCTGCCCAACGGACACACAGCCATACCAAATCTCAAACAAAAAGGTAATCATGTCTTAAAAAACAACATGCTAAGACAGAAAGTAAAACAATCTTGTAGACACTACGATCCGTCTAAGGTGGTGGAGGTCTAATCCGTAGATTACGCTGCCACCCATGTTGGGTAAAAATATCCCTCCCCGTATCCTCCAATAGTATACAGACCTCCGTAAACAGGTCGCGATACTCCACGCGATGTAGAGACGACCATAAACACAACGTACTGGTACACCGGTAGATAACCTGCAGGAGAGAAGAATCTTTGTTATAAAAAATAATAACATTTCTACATAGCCAAAGCGACCAAATAATGGCAAGCGCTCCCACCCTAATAAGTATTCTAAACTTATTATCAATCCCATGTAACCAACGGCCAAAAATATGAGCAACTGTACGCGGAGGATATAGTCCAAAGGATATTTGGATGGCTGACCATATAGAACGAGCAAATTGGCATTCGAAAAACAAGTGTTTAATTGTCTCATCATGGTGACAGAATACATGTCTTACTACCATACATATTCCTTTTCGCTAAGTTATCTTTAGTAAGAATGACCCCCCGACGCAGATACCATGCAAAAATCTTAGTTTTGAGAGGTATCTTCATCTTTCATATCTTCTTATTTTTATCTACTGACACCTCTGGTTGGACCAAAGCTCTATACATTGAATTCACAGAGAATTTACCATTCTCTACTAGATTCCTCCGAAATACATCTGTCCCTTGTGACAATTGCACCATGGCGAGCCGTTGTAACAAAGCCTTCCATGATGCTAGTGTTGGGCCAATTAAATCGCGTCTGAACATCATATTTGGTGGAAAAGATTCTAAAACCGTAGCGATCGTGTCGCTTTTATGACGTACAATATTGTATAGAGCCGGATATTGTTCCCGGAGAGTGGCATCACCTAACCATTTGTCCTCCCAGAAACGAATTTCCGAACCATCCATAATACTAAATGATCCAAAGCGAAAGAAGTGTTTCTTCGTCGCCATGAGACCAGCCCAAAAATATGAATCCCCTGGTTTCCACTGAACTTGGGATACCGCATTTGAGCCAACGTATTTTCTCCTAAGTAGGGTTTGCCAAATACCATCTTCAGTTAGTAACTTGAAGAGCCATTTACCAAGTAGGGCAGTATTTTTGACTTGAAGGTCGTGAATACCTAGCCCCCCTTGGTCTTTTGGTCGGCAAACCACACTCCATTTTGTCAGTCGATATTTCTTTTTCTCACTATCCCCTTGCCAGAAGAATCTTGATCGGAAGTAATTCAATCTATTCAAGACTCCTTTGGGTATCTGGAAGAATGAGATCATATACAGTACCATATTACTGAGCACTGAATTTATGAGTATCAATCTTCCACCTAGGGATAGCAGTTTTCCTTTCCAACTACTAAGTCTTTTTTGTAGTCTTTCCTCGACATGTTTCCATTCAGCATTCGTGAGTCTCCGGTAATGAATCGGTATCCCCAAATAGTTGATTGGAAACTGTCCCTGAGAGCATCCGAAAAGTTCAGCATACTCCTGGGCCATGTCTTGGGCCTCGCCGAAACAAAACAATTCACTTTTATGAAAATTGATTTTAAGACCTGAAAGTTGTTCGAACGCTGATAAAATTAATTTCAGGTTCTTGGCTTTCTCTAAATCGTGTTCCATAAAAAGAATTGTGTCGTCAGCATATTGAAGGATAGATAGTCTGCCATCAACAAGGTGGGGAATCAGTCCATCAATCTGGCCATCAGCTTTAGCACGCTCGATCATGACAACTAACATATCAGCCACTATATTAAAAAGTATTGGCGATAACGGGTCACCTTGTCTTAATCTCTTTTTTTTGTTTGGAAGTACCTGCCAACGTCATCATTGACTTTGATGGCCACACTTCCTCCCGAAACAAAATTATGAATTAGAGTGCGCCACTCATCAGAAAAACCTTTCATTCTGAGAGTTTGCTGAAGAAAAGACCATTTGAATTTATCATAGGCTTTTTCAAAATCAATCTTTAAAATAACCCCATTCAACTTTTTATGATGTAGTTCGTGCATTGTTTCATGCAAGATTACAACACCATCTAGGATGTTTCTTCCTCGCATAAACGCAGTCTGCGACGGTCGAACTACATTGTCAGCCACTGAGTTTAACCTGATAGTTGCGGCTTTAGTGAAGTTTATAAAACTAACCTTAAGAAGGAAAATTGGTCTATATTGTTGGATCCTTTCCGCCTCATTGACCTTAGGTAATAAAATTATCTCACCGAAATTCAGGCGAAACAGTTCTAGTTGTCCAGCACTAAGAGTGCTAAACAACTCTAGAAGGTCCGACTTGATAACATCCCAAAAGTTTTGATAAAACTCCGCAGGGAATCCATTAGGGCCGGGGGCTTTGTTGTGTTCCATTTGAAAAACAGCTTTCTTTACTTCTTCCTCTGTAATAAGGGCGTTAAGAAAGCTATTTTCCTCGTCTGAAACCTGGGGTATGTCATTTGTTCTGGTTTCATCCATAGAGAAGTTACTCTCATCTGGGTCACCAAACAAATGCTTATAAAAGTTTGTAATGTAGGCTTTATTTGTTCATGGTCCTCAATCAATCTCTCATCATGTAAAAGAGAGTGAATAAGTTTCCTCCGGTGTCTACCATTGGCGACACCATGGAAGTACCATGTATTCGAATCCCCTTCTAGAATAAATTGAGCTTTTGATCGTTGGTACCATTTAAGTTCTTCCTCTCTCAGAAGTCGTGCTAACTGCTCATTCGATTGGCCTTTTTAGCTCAATTTCATGAGGATATAAAGAACGAACCTCTGCCAAAGCCTCCAACCCATCAATAATACTTGATAGTCGAAGCTTTTCTTTTTTAAGAGCACCAGTCATATGTCTAGCCCAGCCACGAAGGAATTTACGTACATTACGTATTTTACTATTCCATTTGTCAAGTGGAGAGCGACCAGCAACTGGTCTTTCCCAAACCTTCTTTACCAACTCGTAAAAGCCATCACGTTTGAAAGAGCATTTTCCCTCATGTGTGGTTTTGGTAATTGAATGACAATCGCCTCTCACGCACCCGAGCCTCGCTACTCAATTGGATATGGTTTTGAAAGGGGAAAGCGACTTAAAACTGATGTGTGAAGGTTCATAAATTGCAGGGGGGTTTCTATAAAATTGCCACGCGACTGGATATGTTATTAGCCACGCTAGACATACAAGTGGACCAATCAAACACATTTTAACCAAAACCTGCCGGATTAGCAACTTGTGGGACTTGGCTGCCCCTTTGCACAAGTTATGGGACTAATCTGGTCCCACTGGTCTGGCTGGACGCGAGCCAACTCGGGCCAGATCGGGGCGAGCCGGCAAAAAGCTTGAGCCAGAAATGACGAGCCTCGGGCTGGCTCGTTCCGCTGGCGAGCTGCAAAATGGAGCTCGGCCCGAGCTACCGCTAAACTCGGTGCGGCTCGGCGAGCCAAACAAGCATAGGTCACCGACAGGTGGGCCCTATGCTGGTGACCGATGCTGAACACCCGTTGATGGGGCAGAATGGCGACGGCGGCCGTAGCAGGTTAGAGGAGAGGGGTGGCGGCGGCCGTAGTAGGTTGGAGGAGGCGGCAAGGTCAAACGGCGGCGAACCACGACGTCGGCGTCTGCTCAAGATGCGGTTAGGTGGCTTTATCGATGGGAGGCGGTGGGAGGTGCAAGGCGAGGCGAAGACCTCAATCTACTGCTGCGGCGGCGGCGCACCGGCGCGTGACCTAAGCAGAGGCATGACCTCTGTCTTCTTTACCAGAACGAATGAACGATGGTGAGAAGACCTTATCCAGACACGTGTTAAAAAAAATGGAGGAGTTACCAGAACGAATGAACGATGGTTAGATGGCCCATGTTTCTTCTCTCAACTCGAAAAAAAAACGAATTTAACGAGCCAAACGAGCGGCTCGACTCGGCCCGAGCTCGCCGTGGTCCAGAAAAGTGGACTCGGCTCGGTCAAAATTGCTAGCGGGCCAAGCCCATCTCGGGCCGAGCCCAAAAGCTCGGTCAGAGCTGTCCAGCCTGTCCCACTGGACAAGTTGTGGGATGAACCATACATATACCTCACCAAAAAAAACCAACACAAGAAACCCAGCAGCGACATAAGCACATCCCCTTTCATATGCTATCATATGACTCCTTGTTTCTTACTCTCACCGTCCAAAAAACCCAGCAGATTTTCTTAGGGCAGCCACAGTGTTGCCATTGTTAAATTTGCTAAAAGTGGTATTTAGCTATGGGTATGGAATTTGGCTATAGCGCACAACGTAGTAGTTCCAAATATTTAAGCCACATGGTCCTACAACCGAATAAAAAATGGTCATTCCCTCTCAACCCCATCATGCATGTCACAAAGTGCTTGCCTTTTGCCTAGGTGCTTGGACGGTGCATGCAGTTAGCAAGGAGAGAAACAATAAAATACTAGAGTGAATAATTTGGCATCGGAGCAAGAGGGTGCGCCGATTCCCTCTTTTTGCAAATTTAGAACTACCTCCACAGTGTAGGGAACTAGTTCCATTAACGAATATGGAACTAGATTTGACTACACATTGTGAGTGCCCTTATGTCGCTGCCTGCGGTTGACAGATGCACGTGCGCAACAACACATAACAGGGTGTGTCTCGGTGGTCCATCACACCCTGCGATGGCGAGGACCGCAATACGCGCGCAGATGACGCGGATAATAAGACGCTGTAAGACCAGCTCGAGGCTGAGGACGAATTAGAAGTTGCGTTTGTTTACACGAACATTGGTACTTTGCAATGGTTGGTGTTACGAGCGCGAGTACACTCTGAAACTTGCTAATGTTTGTAGCCTTTGCAGTACTTCATATGCTAGCTTCTCTACTCATATGGTAACTTTGGCATCAGGTCGGCGCTTGATGGGGAATGCGGGTTTACCGCTGCCAATCTTTATGGCAAGAATGTGTTTGGCGAGGATGTTTTGATGAACTTCTGTGTTGAGAAGCAGGCCGATGGTAAACTCACTGGCTGCATCAGAATTAAGGGCAAGATCCAAGGAATGGTATAAGGTCTGTCACAAGCAATACAGTTACTCATGTAAAGGACAAGTTGTTTAGCAGCTGATGTGTGTATGAAGTGGTGCAACTAGGTGGTTTATTGATAAAACTAGGTGGTGCGCTTTTTCCGATAAAGGACGCTTTATATTACTTAAAAGGATTAAGTAGCATACACCCGGCCTCTGCCCAACGGACACACAGCCATACCAAATCTCAAACAAAAAGGTAATCATGTCTTAAAAAACAACATGCTAAGACAGAAAGTAAAACAATCTTGTAGACACTACGATCCGTCTAAGGTGGTGGAGGTCTAATCCGTAGATTACGCTGCCACCCAAGTTGGGTAAAAATATCCCTCGCCGTATCCTCCAATAGTATACAGACCTCCGTAAACAGGTCGCGATACTCCACACGATGTAGAGACGACCATAAACACAGCGTACTGGTACACCGGTAGATAACCTGCAGGAGAGAAGAATCTTTGTTATAAAAAATAATAACATTTCTACATAGCCAAAGCGACCAAATAATGGCAAGCGCTCCCACCCTAATAAGTATTCTAAACTTATTATCAATCCCATGTAACCAACGGCCAAAAATATGAGCAACTGTACGCGGAGGATATAGTCCAAAGGATATTTGGATGGCTGACCATATAGAACGAGCAAATTGGCATTCGAAAAACAAGTGTTTAATTGTCTCATCATGGTGACAGAATACATGTCTTACTACCATACCAATTCCTTTTCGCTAAGTTATCTTTAGTAAGAATGACCCCCCGACGCAGATACCATGAATAAATCTTAGTTTTGAGAGGTATCTTCATCTTTCATATCTTCTTATTTTTATCTACTGACACCTCTGGTTGGACCAAAGCTCTATACATTGAATTCACAGAGAATTTACCATTCTCTACTAGATTCCTCCGAAATACATCTGTCCCTTGTGACAATTGCACCATGGCGAGCCGTTGTAACAAAACCTTCCATGATGCTAGTCTTGGGCCAATTAAATCGCGTCTGAACATCATATTTGGTGGAAAATATTCTAAAACCGTAGCGATCGTGTCGCTTTTATGACGTACAATATTGTATAGAGCCGGATATTGTTCCCGGAGAGTGGCATCACCTAACCATTTGTCCTCCCAGAAACGAATTTCCGAACCATCCATAATACTAAATGATCCAAAGCGAAAGAAGTGTTTCTTCGTCGCCATGAGACCAGCCCAAAAATATGAATCCCCTGGTTTCCACTGAACTTGGGATACCGCATTTGAGCCAACGTATTTTCTCCTAAGTAGGGTTTGCCAAATACCATCTTTAGTTAGTAACTTGAAGAGCCATTTACCAAGTAGGGCAGTATTTTTGACTTGAAGGTCGTGAATACCAAGTAGGGTTTGTCATCGTCGCTATCTCTCCAACAAAATTGGTCTCTCCTCATTTGGAGTTCATTTGCAAAAATTATAGCAGTTTTCGTTTCGGTGTTATGCTGATTCGGATTATTGGGGTCGGATATTCCGCCCTACCGGAATTTCCGGTTCCCCATCTCATCCAAGAAAACGGCTAAGGAAAGGAGAAAAAGGGTTCTGACTCCAGTCGGAAATTGTGCTCGGAAATTTCCGTCTACCGGAATTTCCGAGTGCCCCCAGAAAAGTCCTCCAGAAATGGCTAAGGAAAAGTTTGGGTTTTGCTTCTGACTCCAGCCGGAATTTCCGAGCTCTCTTAGACCGGAATTTCCGGGTGACCGGAATTTCCGAGTCTCTCTAGACCGGAATTTCCGGATGACCGGAATTTCCGAGTCTCACTTATACCGGAATTTCCGAGTGTCGAAACAGCCAACGGCTATATTTCCTGGAGGAGTATAAATACCCCTCCCCTTCTTCTTCCCCAAAAAAAATCCAAGGCAGCACGACTTTTCCCTCTCTCCTACTCCATTGTTGACCTTGGAAAGCTCACTTCCCTCTCAATCCCTCCATTGAATCTTCCATATTCTTTAGGGAAAGTTGAGAGGAGATCTAGATCTACAATCCTACCAATTAATCTATCCTCTAAGTGAGGGGAACTTAGTGGATCTAGTTCTTGGAGTTCCTTTGTGGTTCTTCCTCTTTGTTCTTCCTCTCTTATCCCCCCATAAGCATTAGTTGCTTTTGGTGGGATTTGGGAGTGAAGGATTTGACTCCTTTGTGGTTTCCTTTGTTCTTCCTCTCTTATTCCTCCATAAACATTTGTTGTTGTGTTGGAATTTGAGAGTGAAGGACTTGAGCATTTCGTGTGCTCTTGCCATTGCATTTGCATCGGTTTGAGCCCTCCACGAGGATTCGTGGTGGTGATACTTGTGAGCTTGTTACTCTTGGGTCTTTGGACCCTAGACGCCTTTTGTGGCCGGCCTTTTGTGGCCAAGACCTTTTGTGGTCAAGACCTTTTGTGGTCACTTGAGAGCCCCCAATTAAGTTGTGGGTGTGTGCCTCAAGACTTGGGAGCCCCCAATTAATTTGTGGGTGTGTGCCTCAAGAGTTGTACGGGATTCGATCTCCGCCCCAAAGGAGATCAATAGTGGAAGGTGAACTCGAACCTTTTGTGGTTGAGTTCATCAGGAGAAGAAGGTGAGCCTTTGTGGCGTTGCGGCTAACCTGTTGTGGTTGCGCACACCTCTCCAAACGAGACGTACACCTTTGGGTGGAACTCGGAATAAATCCTCGTCTCCGCGTGCCTCGGTTATATCTATACCCGAGCTCTTTACTTATGCACTTTACATTGTGATAGCCTTCGTGCTTGAAGTCATATATCTTGCTATCATCTTGTTACTAGTATTGCTTAGCTTAAGTTGTTGGTGCACATAGGTGAGCCTAGTTTATATATCTAGGTTGTATGCTTGTTAAAGTAAACCTCTAGTTTTATTCCGCCTTTATCAAGCATACCGGAATTTCCGGGTCATTCGTGTACCGGATATTCCGACTACTCGGAATTTCCGGTCACTCTTGGACCGGATATTCCGGCTCCTCGAAAAAGTTTTAAATCGCCTATTCACCCCCCCTCCCCTCTAGGCGACGTCTATCCGTTCAACGTTGCAGCCAACCAAGCTCGAACTTGAATCGACTTTTGCATTGTGGTTTAGGCGTTCCAGTGGAAAGAAGGATGGGTGCATGATCTGACAGCGCGTCAATACGCTCTAGAGCGCGTACGGTTACCATAGGGAATTTATCTTCCCAATCGGTATCCATTAAAACACGATCTAGTTTTTCATATGTTGGCTCTGGAAGACTGTTCGCCCAAGTGAATTGTCTTCCCGTCATGGACACTTCTCTCAAATCAAGGTTGTCAATGACTGCGTTGAAGAGAAAAGGCCAATGGCCATCAAATATGCCGCGACTTTTCTCATGAGGGAATCTTAGCAAATTAAAATCTCCACCTATATTAATAGGATATGGATTATCTTTTGCCAGATTTACCAACTCACGGAGAAAGTCAACTTTAAACTGATCCTGAGCCGCACCATACACCGTGATAAGAGTCCATGTAAAGTTGTCAGCTTTGTTTCAGATATGGAGTTTAATATGAAAATCTCCATCCGTACTAGCTAACACTTCCATGGTCTCTGATCTCACGCCGACAAGTATGCCTCCGGATCTACCACGCGGCGGATGGGAAATCCAAGTGAAGTCTAGACCGCCTGATAATCGGTTTAGAAGACTCACCGAGAAATCCCTTCTACCGGTTTCCGAAATAGCCACAAAATCCAAATTGGGTTCCTTAATGCAATCAGCAATGTGTACATGTTTAGCCAAGTCACGAAGACCTATGCTATTTAAAAACATGCCATTCATTGAGAAACAATTGGAAATTTGGAAAACTTAGCCTTCTTAGAAGACTTGTGGCTCTTTTTAGAGCTATGGGATTTGGATTTCAGGCCAGATGCTGTAAGTCCATACAAAGAACTAAGTTTGTCCTCATCCAACCCCACCTCCGACACCTCCACAACTAGGTGAGAAAGTAGCCGACCATCAGATGTGGCATGCAGCCCCTCTTCATCCAGTTCGGGATAGTCAGGCAATGTAGAAACCATAGGAGTAACCGTTAAACGGTCAACCTCCATACGTCTCAGACATTTAGAAGAAATTAAAACCTCCTTCTCATTTCTACCCAAGCTAATACCAACATTGGATAATTTTGCATTAATAGCTGGTGTAGAAAAAGAAAGAAAAGATTTAGATGACGAAACTAATTTACCTGGAGTGTCGAGGTTCCGTGAAGCCTTCCGACGCATGGCTTTGGATAAGGAGTCCTCATCCGTTGTCGCTAAGCCATCCTCAGCAACAGGGTGCCTGGCACTCCTCCTTGATGGCGTCACCTCGGGAGTATGGCATGGAAGTGGCTTAGTCGGTGCAGCTGTGGTTGATTGCAGTGGCGAAGTCGTTGCAGCTGTGGGCGAAGTCGGTGTAGCCAGCGACGATGACCGTGGCGGTGTGGATGCAGTCGGCGACGAGATGGCTTGCTGCCCGTACATGGCGTGCTTGCTGGTGGCTTGCTGCCCGTGCGCCACTTCCGCGCTGAAGACCTGGTGCCCGAGCGCAGATTGCACACAAGTGGCCTTCTGCCTGCTCTTTGCATGGACGCTAATGGCATCATGCGTCTCATGACTGCTCCCTGCATGCATGCTAGTGGCCATCTGCCTGCTCACTGTATGCACATTAGTGTCCTTTACGCTTGAGGCCGGCTCAGGCAAACCAGTTTCTGGCCTGCTGCTTGCAAGTTGTTGGCCTGTTGCCCACTCACTACCTGCATATTAATGCCTTGATGCTTCTTTTCTGTCATGCAAACCTGTTCACACGGCACAGTACGCCCGAGCACATTTCCGCGTCCACGAGCTGGCCTGGATGCCCTATGCGCACTGCTTGGTCTCGGCTGCTCCTGCTGCAACGATAGTTCCTGCACCTGGCTCTGCATCATCGCTCCGTGAAGAGCATCTTGAAGCTCCTCCGCAGAGACACGCGTTGACAGTGAATGTGAGCCCGCCAAACCTCCCTGCCCGCCTAGCGCCAATGAAGAACCCGGTGGCCCATTAGCTGCATTATCCGAGGGAGGAACCTGTGGAGAAGAATTAGCATTGGTAGCCCCTTGCGCATGTTCTATGTCCATAGCATCGTCGGATTCCTTCCCTTTGCCCTCCCCATCCTTATCTCTGTCCCTTCACTGCCACAAAAAAGGGACAAACTCTGGTTCCGGCACGTAGTCTGCAGGCTTGCGGCGGAAAAGAAATTCAAACCCTTTAAGTTTGACAACAGCATCAGTAGTCATATAAGGTCCAACGTCATCTTTCTTCAAATCCAGCACCTTGTTGTTATACATGGCCACAAGAATTCGGATCACTCCGCGATGTCTCAAGCTGAAAAGGTCCACGTCTAATGTGATACCTAGGAGTGAACCAACTTCCCACAGCCCCATGAAGTGGCGTAAAGTATGAGGAACACCCTCTACATGCTCCCAGACTTGCGTGAGCTCCATCTTATGAGGAACCTACACTTGCTTCCAAGTTGTTACAGTCATTTGAGCATTAAAAGAGGGTACGCTCATCTGAATGCCGTCGATCCGGTCCAGATCATCAAAAGAAGGAAAACTAATCAAAAACGCATTCACCCCCTGCGGCACAGCCTCCCAATTCCACCGTGAGTTCACTGAGCACCTTCTGGGCACTTGTTGTTCAATCACATTAGCCGGCACCGCATCCCCAGTTTACTGCACCAAAGCTATCGGAGAGAGACTAGGAGCAAGGTGATCTTTGACCACAGAGTATGGAAATCGAGTAAAATAAGTTTCTTCACGCCCTACTCCCGAAACAAAGCACGACGGTTTGGCTGTTTAAGGACTGGGCATTGAACTGTCGGGTGCGCTTTAGTATCACAAATGTAACAATAATGAATCACCTTGCAGTCCATTGTAGCATGTGTATCTACGGCACACTTCCAACAACGACCAACTTTCTTCGTCTTAACACCCGCAACGGTACCGTCCCTTAGTTCTTGAACTTCAGTAGGTGTCACCCCTGTTGCAGCCAAAGTCGAGGTTGCTAGTAACGGAGCAGGAGGCTGTTGTGGCTGATGAGCTTGGTGAGTGATTATATCAGGCTGTTGTTGCTGCGGTGGCTGTGGAGCTTGCTGAGTAATTAAACCTGGCTGCTGCTGCGGATACAACTGCGCATACGGAGCACCAAAACTGCCTTGCTGCTGCTGCGGAGGAGGAGCCTCAACGTGCCCAAAAGGAAGATTTGGTGGGTAACCTAAATACTGCAGAGGCACCTTCGGCTGAAGCCCACCACCCTGACCTTGAACTGCGTTCTTCTTCTTCCTCCTCTTCTGGTGCACAGCTGACGACCCTGGAACAAACACCGGCTGTTGCAATTGGCCCGGACCTCCGCCGTACAAGATCTGACCGCCACCCTGCCCCATTGCAGCTGCAGGTTGCACGGGAGCACCACGGGGGAAGGGCCCGGCGAATCCCTGCGGCTGCGGGGCGTAGCTGTACGAAGCGGGCTGCCTTGGAGGGAACTGGTGCGGAGGAGCACGAGGAGCCACACCCGTCGATGTTTCTAGACGCGGTGCCGCTGAAAGAGCAGGACGGGGCGGCCCCCGCCCAGGCGGTTGCGCACCCGACATAGCAACCTTGGGCTGCAACACCGCTTCCACAAAAGACCTGGGGAAGCGCGCGGTGGTGTAGGGGGGCGACGATGGGAAGCTTGGCGGCGACGAGGAGGGAGACGGGGTAGGAGTGGTGGCGTCGAGGCTGGTTGCCGTAATCTCGCGATCGGTTCCAGGTGTTTCCACGTTACACCACAAGAACCGCATCCGGTGGCGCAGAGATGTCCATGAGAAGGAACGGCTGGGATCCTCCTCATGCAAACCAGTCCCACCTCCCAAGGAATCGAAGTTTTGAATTGGCATCGAAACCGCTTCCGTTGACGACGCGTGCATCCGTTGATGGCGCTCCGACGCCGATGCCGGAGATCCACTAGCCGACGGCGGTGCTCCATCCGGAACGCACTTGGCGTTGGCGATGAAAAAACCCAACAACGGCGGCGGCGTCACCCTCGGTCGAGGCAGCGGCCCTCTCCAGCCCGAACGCAGCCGACGGCCGATCCGTAATCCAGTCGGAGACGAAGAGGAACACCGTCGTTGCAACTTTTCTGCCGAAGCCGGTGACGCCCCCGGACTCTCCTGATCCGAACAGGGACCACCCATCAGAACATCCACCGACCTACAATACTTCGGAGAAGAACCAACATTGACGGAGGAGCCTCTTGATGCCGACGCCTTACTCTCCCAGTACCTTGTCTCAGGAGTGGGGAAACCGGCGTCCTTCCAGAACGCCATGGCCTCCTCCTCCTCCGATCTTCTTCTCCGGTACACCACCGGCGTCCAACCACCATCATCTTGATCCACATCCAAAGCCTCGGATGCCACAGCGATTGGAATGGCGGAGAAACCCTCCTCCTCCGACGAGACTCCCTCCGCTTCTAGACACAAGAACCGCGACCCCCCCGCACTACCTGCGAGATGCGCCGGCGGGGAGAAACCCAGCGCAAGGGTCAGTCGCCGTCGCCTCGGCATATTAGGTTCTACTATATTTGTTTTGCTAACCTAGGTGCACCTGCTAGGACCGACGTTTCTTTACGTCTATGTCACTCACTACTACAGTAAGTCAGTAACCCTGATAGGTTATCATAGGCATCTAAAAAATACTTGCAGGGGATACACTTCATAGATAGTACCTTCCATAACATGGTTTATAAGCCTTGAAAACATGGTTCCATAGTATGATAAACCTCAAATCCTAGAAAATAACGGAGGGGTCCCAAATATGACATCTTTTGCTTGCCCAGCCTTTTCTTAACAAAAACAATGTATTTCTAGTGTTCGAAATATCAACCACATTTAGCAGGCACAAAGTACGACCATGTTGAATGTACGAACGAAACTATACTAAAACGCCTGTAACAAGCATGAGGAACATGTTTGAGCCCATAAACATCCATTTGAGGAACTTGTTGAACTTCGTATTGTCCTTCTATTTGGTAAATTCAGGTGGGGGATCCCCCCACCCACTGAAAAAATGGTAGATAGTGTATCTGGATAGAATTCTTCCTAAATGTGTGTACAATTATATGGGGGTAAAAAGAGAAATATGTTCTATAAAATATGTCTTGCATAACTACATATTGAGTAGCCTCAAAAAGCCTTGGAAGGATGTTCAACACGAGAGCGTCCATCATGGGGCTCGTTTGTGCTTTCCGTCTAATTTTTTCTGAAAAAATCAGAAAGACAAAATTTCACCCAATTTGTTTGCGCTGGTAAAAATCACAAAATGAAACCCAAAACCCTACTTACATAGGTCACTGCTCACTAGTTCAATGTCGGGGATATGGGACCGGGGTCCAGACCACCCCAAAAAACTGCAAACCGGTTGCCCCGAGGGTACCCGGCCAGAAGATGCGACCACTAGCTCCTGCAGGAATCCTTCCAGGTCTGGGTCCGGACCCAACCTGACTTCCGGGTCGAGGAATCCTTCCGGACCCAATTTGACTTCTGGGTCCAGGAATCCTTCAGGTTTCCCGACTTCTAGGTTCAGGAATCCTTCCGGGTAGAAGGCTTCCGACTGTCGACTGTTGACTCCGAGTTCAAACCTGACATGCCAACTTCCAACTCCAACTCCACCTCTATTTCCGGGTGTAGCCTTTCGGGTGGAAGTCCGAGTAGAAGTTGCATGCTCCCTACCCTACAGCCTAGAAGTCAACTACGACATCCCATCGGACACACGTAATGAGACAGTTGTACCAGAATCCAGGCACCCCTCTGCAACAAGACAAGGATGAGGACATAAAGTAGAAAATACTATTCACTAGACAAAAAGAACTGTACACCATATCGTGGACCACCCCTTGTCCCCTGGGATTCCACTTATAAGCACCAGGGAACCAACCCAAAAGACAGTCTTATCCTCTCAGATTTTCCTTCATCCCTCCATGGCTTCCTCTAGCTAGGAACCAACACAGCTCCAGGAGCAACCTTGTAACCCGAGAAGTGCTCCACCATATACACTACAAATACAGGAGTAGGTGTGTTACCTCCATATGAGGGCCCTGAATCTAGGTATGTCGTGTGTGTTTGCCGTGCTCATGCCCAGTCCAGCCGGAACGTCGTCGCTCGCGCTGTCTAGCCCCTGAATTAGACATAGAACCCCGTCATCAATACTACGACATTCAAACAGAAGGTGGTAGACAAACTGGCCTTGGCCGATCAGAGAATTAGATGGTTGGTCCTATCTTGTGAAATTTCCACCACACCTGCCTGTTGAGTATGTTGCTAGTTACCCATGTTTTGGTCTTATTAAGGAAGGGGTGACAGTAAATGTCGAGATATGGGATGGGGAGATTGAAGCAAACGATGAACCGCAACCAGTTTGGCTCCAGCTCAGGGGTTGTCAAGCCTGATTGGTGTAACTGGGCAACTGTGGCCCAATTCACCTCTGCTTTTGGCATCTTGGATGACTTGGATTGGATAGGAGCTTTCCAAACTTTCTATTCTGTAATTAGAGTCAAGGTTATGTGCAAAGATCCTACTCTCATTCCAACCAGCAGAGTGTATGAGATAAATAGGAAATTCCATAAGATCCACTTCAGAGTTGAGCCACCGGTAGCTGATACTAATGTAGATGACCCATCGCATCCTGGGGAAGGTGATCTAGACGCTGGAAGGAAAGAAAATAGTGAAATGGATGCTGATTTGGAATCTGAGAAAAACCAAGATGTAGAGGGTGCAGTTTTAGGGAACAATGGGAGCAATGGAAGCAGGTCAGTTGGGGCTTTCAAGCAAACATCTGATGTGCCCAATGAAGCAATTGATGCTATGCTCACGGATGCTCCTTGTAATCTGGAGATGGCTAGGAATGACATCTTGTCATGGCTATCCCAGGCTGCACCAGAAGAAAGGGGTGACAGATGCAGAGCCGCATTATCATTCAGTTGAAGAAACTGGAGAAACTATGGAAACAGGGGAGACTTTCCAAAGGAACAAGAAGAGCAAATCCTGGGGACCAGTGCAAGGAACTAGACAAAGTGAGAGATTGCAGAAGAATGGAGGGAAATCTGTTATGAACATGGCACAAGAGAAGAAGAGGAAGGACATGGAGTTCCCTGCCCCCTCCAAGCTCAAAGGTATAACAAAATCTAACACAAACCCTTTCAGTATACTGCAAAATCCTCTACTTAATAATGTAGCTGATGCAATAGGAGTTGTGATTGAAAATAACAAAGTTATCTGTCATTCTGATGAGTCGGAATTGATAGAACATGACAATGACCCTGCTCCTATTGTAGACAGTAGTCTAATTTCAGAACTAGATTTAGGTTTTTCATGTTTTCCTGCACACAACAATAACCCTGAGGGGTGGCTGTCACAATCTACTAAGACACCGCAAGTTGTTTTCCCCAAAACCCCTGCACCCTCCGAGGAGGACATATTCTTAGATGATAGTGAAGAGAAATGGATTAGAGTTTGTAAGCATAGACGGGGCAAGCACCCTAAGACGAGGTTGTTTTTATGAATAGCCTAGGTTGGAATATTAGGAGCATAGATACAATTGGAAGGAAGAGTTGTATTATAGATACTCTTGCTAATACTCACGCTAAAATTGTTTCCTTCCAAGAGACAAAGAAGGAAACCTTTTCGGACTCTTATTTAAATTCCATCAGTTTAAATAGGCCTTATGTTTGGAATCATTTACCTGCTGTGGGGACAGCGAGTGGTATCCTGGTAGGAGTAGATCCTAATTACCTTGAGGTCCTCACTTGGGGCATTAATTTTTTTTTGTCTCTTGTGTGGTAAAAAACAAGGTAGATAACAAATTGTGGAGACACATTTCTGTTTATGGTTCTCCATATGAGGATGGAAAGGAGGATTTTATTTCAGAACTGCATATGCTCTTTATAGATAATACTCATCTCACTTTAATTAGTGGTGATTTTAACTTAGTTAGACACCAAAAATATAAGAGCAATGGGAATGTCAACCAGAAATGGTGCAACAAGTTCAATGCGTGGATTGAGCTTTGGGGGCTAATTGAGGTTAGATTGTCCAATAGAAAATTTACTTGGGCAAATAACCAAGAAAATATAATCATGTCGGTCATAGATAGAATTTTTTGTACAACAGACCTTGATGCCATGTTCCCTAGGGCTACCGCCCAAGCTTTTTCTAGAATTGCTAGTGACCACACCCCCATTCTGTGGGATTCGGGTGTGGGACATATCTATCAATCGCCACCTTATAGATTTGAGAAATGGTGACTGTTGAGGGACGATTTCATGACTCTGGTTGAGAAATCATGGAATACACCAACTAAAAGCAAGAATGCCATGGATGTTTGGCAGGAGAAAGTTAGGAGATTTAGGAAATCTTCCAAGGGTTGGAATAGGAACATTGAATCTGAGCTTAGGCAGGTCAAGCGAGACCTAGTGGCAGAATTTGATGATCTGGATCTAAAAGCCGAGGCTGATGATCTGTCAGAGTCTGAGCATAGACGTATGAAAATAATTAATGTAGAACTCCACAAGTTGTGGCTAAAGGAGGAGGTTAAAGCAAAACAACGATCTAGGGATAGAGATATCGTTGAGGGAGATAGGAATACGTCATATTTCCATGCTGTAGCGAATCAGCGGAGACGTAAAACTCTGATTCTTTCTTTGGAAGATCAGAATGGTCCCACCACTGATTTAATAAAAATGCTAGAAATAGCATCGACCTTTTATAAAGATCTGTTTAAGGCTGAGGCCAAATAAGGTTTCAAATTTGAGTGATGATTTCTTCTCGCCTAGCGACAAAATCACTCATGATCAGAATGAGATCATGGAAGCCCCCTTCTCGGAAGAGGAGGTCAAAAAGGCTATCTTTAGCTCCTATTCCGATGGAGCTCCAGGTCCTGATGGTCTATCGTTTATCTTCTACCAAAAATGTTGGGAGATTCTTAAAAATGACATAATGGCTCTTTTCCAAGATTTCTTTCTTGGGAAGTTAGACCTTTATCGTCTAAATTTTGCAGTGCTTACTTTAATCCCAAAAGAGCCAGATGCCACCTCTATGAGGAAATTCAGACCAATTAGCCTCCTGAATTGTAGTTTTAAAATTTTCACAAAGGTTATCACTACCCGTTTTGGTCGGATAATTGACTCGATCATAGAGCATAATCAAACAGCTTTTATCAAAGGTAGATACATCTTAGAGAGCGTAGTCACTGCCCATGAAGTGATGCATTCAGTTTTTCATGGGAAGAAGAAAGGGGTTGTGCTGAAGCTTGATTATGAAAAGGCTTTCGATAAGGTAGATTTGGATTTTTTAGACGACCTCCTTCTCAAGAGTGGCTTTGGTCCAAATCTGAGGAGATGGATCAACCTAACCACAAGAGGAGGGTATGTAGCCGTTAAATTAAATGGAACACATGGAGATTTCTTTGTGACAACCAAAGGGCTAAGGCAGGGAGACCCTATGTTCCCTATCCTTTTCAACCTAGTGGTGAATACTTTTACTAAGATGTTGATTAAAGCCACCTCGAGTAATCTCATTAGAGGGTTGTGCTCGGATCTCCTCCCGGGGGCGGGGGGGGGGGGGGGGGGTGAGCCTTCAATATGCAGATGATACCATTCTCTTTTTGGAGAATGACGCGGTGGTCGCACAAAATCTGAAAGCCGTGATGACATGTTTCGAACAAGTCTCAGGGATGAGGATTAACTATAGTAAAAGTGAGCTTGTCCCCATTAACCTAGACGAGGTTGATACAACCATCCTTAGAGATATTCTAGGATGTGTGGTAGGAATCTTTCCAATTAAGTATTTAGGCGTGCCTCTACATCACGGCAAACTTAGAAGAGAAGACTTGCAACCCATCATAGACAAGATTCTGAAAAGAATTGCAGGATGGAGAGGCAAGCTACTCTCTTATGCTGCTAGGGCCACGCTGATAAGATCTTGCCTTGCAAGCATCCCTGTATATCTCCTTTCCTTCTTTAAATTTCCAAAATGGGCTTTGGATCTCATCAATTCGCATATGAGTCACTGCATGAAAGGAAAATCCATTTGGCAAATTGGTCCCTAGTTTGTATGCCAAATGATCTAGGAGGGCTTGGCATTCCTCACCTTACGGATATCAATCTGTGTCTCCTAGCCTCATGGGTTAAAAGACATATTCAAGGGGAAGGGAAGATTTGGAAAACAATAGTAGATGCTAAGTATAAAACCAATTCCCCCAACATCTTCTGTAGCTCCGAAATTAACTCGCCCAATTTTTGGAAAGGTTTCATGTGGGCAGTAAAAGCTGTGAAATTCGGCTATAGGTGGAAGGTAGGGGATGGTAAAAAAGTTAGGTTCTGGGAAGACCCGTGGTTCGGTTCTTCGCCGCTCTCAGTGCAGTTTTGGGATTTGTATTGTATTTGCAATGAAAATCTAAACACAATTAGTCAAATCTGGGATGGAACTCAAGTCAAGCTTTCCTTTAGGAGGAATTTCAGCCCAGATTTAATGCAGCAGTGGCGTGAGCTTGAGCAAGTGGCAACAAACATTAGTTTTACAACTGATTGTGACTCGCTGATTTGGTCGTATTCGGCTAATGGCGTTTACTCTTCTAGTTCCCTTTATAAGATAGTTAGTTTCCGAGGGATCACACAGATCCACATCCCTGCGATCTGGACTCTGGTCACACCTCCGAGAATTCATATTTTTCTCTGGGTTGCTTGCAAACAACAAGCTGATGACTAGAGATAACCTTAGGAAGAGAAATATCCACAAAATAATTGATTGTGTATTTTGTAGTGAGTTAGAAACAACTAACCACCTGTTTTTTGAGTGCATTGTTGCAACAAAAATCTGGGAGGTAGTTTCAAGTTTTTATGATATGGATATTGGCACCAGTTACCTTTCAGTTGCTAAGTACTGGGTTTCGAATAAAAAGCATTTGTCTCTAAATACAATATGTGTTGTTTGGAAACATTGAAACGCTTTAATATTTGATAACCAGACTTGGCTTTCTCTGAAACAGGTGTGGTGGTTGATTATCAGGACACTGAAAAAATGGAGGCTGCTTTTCAAGCAGACTATGCTGGAGCAGATCGATCACTTCACTCTGGTCGCGATGAATCTGGTTCAAGGACGCGAGATGCTGCCTGGCGGTGATGACACCGTTGTCACTCTTCTCACTGGCTGCAACGCTTCCGCTGTCAAAAGGGGGCCTCTTCGCTCCGCCCATGCCTCCCTTGGGTGCACAGTTACTGGTGAAGAACATCTCTTGCACAGCTCCTACCTAGGCAGGCTCGTGGAACGAGAAGGTGGAGTCCGCTACTGTCCTACCGCCGATGGAGATCAGGGAAAAGCTGAAGGAGATCCTTGTACGCAAGACCTGAAGTTGTTTCTCAGTCCCTGACTTCGCTTAGGGCCCTTTTGTTTGGGCTTCTAGGAGCTTTCCACCAAAAAAAGCAGCGAAAATGAAACAAAGGGCTCGGCTGCGCGGTGGGCTTTTCCTTCAGACGAGAAAAAGCACCCCGAGAGGTGCTTCCCGAGCTTTCCCTCGAGTGATCCGAAAGGCCATGCATATCTGGTCATTTGGTTGCTTCTAATTACAAAATAACTGCCACTCGCGGGCGACCGAGCGTGCCCCTCACCCGAGCATTCATCTTCTCTTTCTTTTCTTTTCTCCCGTGTCGCTCGGTAGCTCGGATAGGGTTGGCTCCCGTAGTCCCGCGCCGCCGCCGCCATCCCCCAACGGCGACCTCTCCTCCAAGCTCATACGCGCCCGTTCCGTGCCGTCCTCAACCCAGCTCGATGTGTTGTTCTGGACCACCTCGTAGCACCGTCCTCGTGTCGTCCGCGACCCAACTCGCCGCGTCGTCCTCGCCCCAGCTTGACTGGGCACCGTCCTCGACCAGGTGGCCGTCGTCCTCATCATCCCGCACCGCCACACCACGCCGTCGTCGACCGTGCGCCATCCTCACCAACCACACACCCACGCCGCCGGAGCTCGTCCCCGCCACCTCCAGCCTCCCTTCAACCGCTGGAGGCCAGGCAGCCGGATTCACGTGCCATCCTCCCGGACGACCCTGCCCGCATCTGATTCAGCAAGGGGATTCGCGGGCGCCGTCCTCCCGGCCGGCCCTGCCCGGCATGCCTTGTTCCATCTCAGCCGGCCGACCCCGTGATTCGATCTGTAGGAGAGTGCATGATTATTGATCTGGACAAATCCGGTCTGCCCGTGTGATTCGTGATCTAGTTTTGGTGCTAGATTGGTATGCTAGCTGTTAGTGCATGATTATTTCGTGGATACTTGCTGCTAGCCGTAGCAACTGTACATACATATTGGTTGTACAGACTTGGTGATGCTCGTTACATCGATTAGATTGGAAAATAATTACATATAGTAATTGTGTAGTTATTTTGTGTTATAGCTTGTTATTAATTTGCATTGGAGAAGGTTGTTATTAATTTGTAATATAGAAAATAATCCACTCCAAAATCCATCTCTAGTATTTTGAAATGGAGGCGGTATAATATAGTGGAAAAAATATATTGGATAAATATATATTTGAGTGTAACGTAATTGTATGTATATGAAGTTTGATTTGAATTTTAGATACATATGTTATTTATTACACTGAGCAGCAACAATACAACCTTTTATTATGAATATGAAGGGTGTTTCAGACAATTTCATAATCTACAGTAAGACAGCCAGCTGGTTTGCCAAAAAAACCCACTCAGAAAAGCAGCTTCTCCTGTACAGCAGCTTTTCTACACAGCACTCACAGCCAGCCATAGCCAGCCCAAACAAAAGGGGCCCCCATCGATGGAGGCTTTTACGTTCCTGTAGTTTTTTGCTATGTCCAGTGATCAGTACTACTTCGTTTTAGTCGTTTCCTATGGTACTTTGTTAGTCTTTCCAGCTTTAGTTTTCAGCAAAACTTTGCTAGACATTTCGCTTTTCAGGTTGTAAAAATCCTCTGGTTTCATTTAATAAAATGGAACTGGGGCTCCCTTCGAGGGGCCCTCTTGCTCTAAAAAAACAGAAGGTGGCTGCTCACTGACCAAAGATCAGCGGCTCGTGTGGAAAGGAGGAACTCCTCGGCCAACCGTCGCACGGGGTATCGTCCTACTGCAACGGTGCAACCCCACTTCCGCGCGGCGTGCATCGCCATTTCAGCAGTCGTTCAACGCAACCCTCCGAGTTCTCGTTGGCGCTGCTTTCACTTCACCTTTCTCCCCTCGTCAGCATTTCTACTACCTCTCCTCCCGGTCCCGGGTCGTGGAACTCTAGAGTGGAATAAAGAGCATCTAATTGATTTTCGGAGTGGCGTAATTTGCGGCGTAGCAATACCAGCGGGGACGGGGTCCCATCCCGTTCAGTTCAGTGGGGCCCGCCAGGTGGAACTAAAGTTGAGCTTAGCTTCACTATGCGCGGAAGGTGTTCGATGAAATTGCTTCAGCGAGTGAGCGGCATTCTGAAGCTGAGCTTAGCTCACTTTTTTTATGTAAAAAAGTTGAGCTTAGCTTGACTAAAAAAAAGTAAGCTTAGCTTGACTACGGTGTTGCCTCTGTAGGCGTCAAGGTAGCAACAGGTGATGCCGGTTTAGTTATTATCAGTATGCGTCTACGCACTTCATCTGACTCTTAGCCTGCCACCGTGCACCTTTTGGCAAAGATGACCTATTCGAACCCTGCCTAGGTCCAATACAGCTGCGGAGCTGCCCAACTGAGAACTCTAGATGGCAAATAGTCAGTAGGCGTGATATTGACTTTGAACCACATTTTGCAGTCTCTTTTTTCTGTGTGTGCCAAAATGTATGATCTCAACATGTCCACATCAAACATAGCACACCATTGACTTGTAAGCAAATCATTGCTTGGCTCGCTTATATCTGTTCACTTGGAACGGAAGGAGCTAATCCATCAGATAACAAGAAATGTCTCAGCGAATAGAGATAGATAGCAAGTGTCCCCGTCTTCCTTTGTTTTAGTACTCCCCTTCCTGATCAACCTTGTATGTCCCAACTGCAAATTCACATATGCAAGAGACACGCTCCTTCCAGGACAATCTCTTAATTCTAGCCAGATTCTTCTGTCAGATAATGGCATCTTCAAGTTCGGTTTCAACTGTTCAGGCAGAGGGGATTATGATTTCAAATGTGGTTTAGGCATCTGTTTCACTACTTCATCCTCTTGCGATCACGATTATTTACCAGTTTGGAAGC
The DNA here is from genome assembly GCA_026929855.1 of Poa annua. NCBI lineage: Eukaryota > Viridiplantae > Streptophyta > Magnoliopsida > Poales > Poaceae > Poa > Poa annua. The sequence continues at coordinate 15,091,521 of CM049428.1, forward strand.
CTGGTTTGGATTTCAGTTTCGTTTCTGATTTCTCCAATTGTGATTTATTATCAGTTGGCCTCTCAGCAGATGGCATGCTACACATAGCCAATAGAGAAGGCTCCCAACTTTTGATCTCAAATTACACTATCGGCGCTTCTATGTCTGCTATTGCAGTGCTTCTTGATGACGGGAATCTTGTATTAAAAGACCAAATAAACAGTTCTGTGGTGCTTTGGCAGAGTTTTGATTACCCCACCTCTACATTGCTCTCTGGAATGAGCCTGGGGTTCAATTCAATCATTGGCAAGAACACATCCCTTGTTTCGTATCCTACTGACTATGACTTTGGTACTGAAAGTTTTACTCTGGGACTAGATGCGACAAGAAGGCGAGGTTTTATTATCCAGCAGAACCCTAATGGTATGATGTTTGCTGGTACATTTCCTAGCTGGATAAATATTCATGAACATGGAGATTTTTCGCTGACATTAAATGACACACATACATACATGCTTTTAAATACGGTTTTGCTAGTTCTAAGTCGCCTGAGAACTCACGAGTTCTAAGTCGCGTCCATCACCGTTTGATCATGCGTCAAGATGCGTGTGTTTTTCTATTTTCTTTTCTTTTTCACGTTTTTTGTAGTTACAAGTGGTTTGTAACTGAATTTTTTCCAGTTGCAAGTTGGTCGAAACTGATTTTTTTTTAGTTACAAGTGGGTTGTAACTGGATTTTTTGGTTGCAAGTGGGTTGCAACTGAATTTTTTTGGAATAATTTTTGAATTTAAATATTTTTGAGCCAAAACTCATGTGTATGTCATGCTTACGTCACCCGACTTAGAACTCACGAGTTCTAAGTCGACTGAGCTCTAGGCACGCCCTTTTAAATAGCTCTGGGTTTATTGAATTTGTAACTCAAGCGGCATGTAGGTCTGTTTTATGGTCTGCTCCAGAAAGTATATGCGACTTTGATTCGTACTGTGGACCATATGGCCTATGTACAAGGTCAGGGTCTTGCATATGTCCTGCTGGTTTCGGTTCATTAAACACAGGATCAGTGACTACTCGTGGCTGTTCGAGGGAGATGCCCATGAGTTGTGAAAGTGGTAGTTCAGCTCATCAAGATCAGGCGTTTTATCCGGTAGAGGGCGTCTACAGATTCCCTAAGAATTCTTGGTCCTCAGGTACCAGAAGCATGAAAGAGTGTGAAACCTCTTGCATAAGGGACTGTACTTGTACAGCTTTTGCTTATAATGTAACATGCCTGTTATGGTTTTGGGAGTTACGGAACACCGTAGTGCTTGACTCTGGTTCAAATGGCAATCGTTTGTGCATACGTATGGCCACTATACAGCAACAACAACAAAAGTCAGGTTTTAGAACTACTCCTCTGTTTCTGTTGGTAATGGCTCTGTTAGTCATCATTGTTATTGGTACGTTTGTTGTTTCGTGGAGATGCAGAGCAAAATTATTCACATCAAGAACTGATTATGAAAATAAGAGCCTTACAGTTTTCTCATTTGCACAAATAAAGAACTCAACAAAACAGTTTTCCGACAAACTGGGAGAAGGTGGTTTCGGCTGTGTTTTCAAGGGGACATTGCCAGGTACAGCTGTTGTGGCTGTCAAAATGCTAAAAAGCTTCACACAAGGAGAGAAGCAGTTTCGAGCGGAGGTGCAGACAATTGGGACGACTCAACACAACAATCTTGTTCGTTTACTTGGATTCTGTGCTGATAGCAATAACAGGTTATTGGTGTATGAGTATATGGAAAAAGGTTCCTTAAACTCGCATATCTTTTCCATGTGTTCTGCAAAGTTAAGCTGGGAACTGCGGTACCGTATAGCTCTTGGAACGGCAAAAGGTTTGGCTTATCTTCACGAGGAGTGCAAAGATTGCATTATACACTGCGACATTAAGCCGGATAATGTACTTCTTGATGCAGAGTTCCGTCCTAAGATTGCAGACTTTGGTATGGCGAAGCTTCTTGGTCGAGATTTCAGCAGGGCCCTGACAACGATGCGAGGGACCATCGGATATCTTGCACCGGAGTGGATCTCAGGGCTACCGATCACACATAAGGTTGATGTTTACAGCTACGGAATGATGCTTCTTGAAATCGTATCAGGGCGAAGGAATGCGGAGAAAATAAAGGAAGGCAAGTTTACTTACATTCCCATCTTTGCTGCAGTGAAGGTGAATGAAGGAGATGTGATGTGCCTATTGGACAGTAGGTTGGAAGGCGATGCACATGTGGAGCAGCTGTGCCGAGCATGCAGAATTGCATGCTGGTGCATTCAAGATGCGGAGGATGATAGGCCAATGATGGGGCAAGTTGTCCAGATGCTAGAGGGTGTTCTAGATGTCGATGTTCCTCCCATCCCAAGGTCACTGCAGAATCTTGTGGGCATGGAGGATTGAACTCGATATGCAGACTTAGATAGTCTCTGAAAGACATAAAACCTTTTTCTGTTTGTCTAAATACAGCTCAAGAACAACTATTCGGAGTTTGATACTGTAGTAGAGTTCAGCATGGAGTTCAGTCATAGATAGCAGCTTCGTACATTTGCTTGCAAGAGGAAGGCACTGTTGATGATAGTTTGTTTCAGGGCAGCTTTTCCAGATAAATGTGGTTCAGGTGTCTTTTGAACCTGAAGATAGCTGCAGGCGTGCCCAATCTAACGTACGCAGTCCCGCAAAGTGTTCAACTAAGTAGTAACTATCTGGAGTCTACAGAAGCAAATTTCAGTGCCTGCTCTTGCTGATAGCATCTAAGTAGAATTCCAGCTTTGGAAGCTTGCTAGAGCAAGAGGGAGTGGGGGATTTCGACAGGGCTGTAAGTAGTTTGTGTTGGTGTTCTAGGAGTTTGGGTTCATTATTATTGTACAAGATCAGTGTAAACCTGTTGTAATTTAACTCACTACCTTCTAGAGAAAACATGGTATTGGCTTTGGCGTGCTCTCAAAAGAAAAGAATTCGGAGTTTATCTGTCTTTGGTAGGCAAGTTTTACGGTACCTTTTACTACTCCAGAAAAGAGACTAGTATGATTTCATCTAGATTAGGCCCAACAGGCCCGTTAAGTATGTTTTCTTCTTCCTGTGGCACGGGAAGCTCGACAACAATCTTTGCCTGGGGCCTCCTCTGGACATCGTCACGTTCTGCTCCGAGCGTCGTTGTTGTCTTGCTCGGCGCTTGGAAGCCACCGCTGTCAGTTCATGGGCTGCACTCCGACGTTTATCCTCACGATTCGTCAGTGCGAAGTAGGAACCCTTGGCCCTTGTCTTGTACGCAGCCTGCATGACATTTATGCTAATTCCTGCCACAGTTACTGTCATATAAGCATGACCTTTGTACTTATTGCAGTCGCAGTTTGGCAAACAACTCGTTTAAGTGATTCTCTCTAGATGATTCGCCATTGAAGTGACGATCCATTGAATTCAGTAAATAAGAACTACTGATAGTATTGAAATTTAGCAATCAGGTAGACACAACGAGCTCGGCTACTGCTGGCTCACGCCGTCCTTCTATCAATTCTCCCGCCGCTGGATTGAGGGTTCTCCTACACTTCCATCATCAGAACGAGGTGGCGACGGCACCGTGAGGGAGTTGGCGTCCGGCGTCGTTCCATAGACTCGAGGCGTGGGGAGCTTTAGGGAACATATAGGAGCACAGGAACGGAGCTGTTTTTTTATTGGGCCGGGGCCCATTTATAGGATTTTGGTTTGTGCTAAACGATTTTGACTAGTAGGATATCTACTACTCACCCTTTTACCACTAGTATGAAATGTTATCAGCCATTAGATGCACGAAAATGAATGGCTATTATTGATTTGGGAGTACCATAAAAGTCCTCCTTTGGTATGCTCTAAACTTCGTTTATCTCTTACTTGGCGAGGTTCTGTATTGCAATTTCACTATCGTTGTAGACTTGTGGTATCCTGGAGTTTTAAGCAAACGTCTTACTTCTTTCTCTGCTACCAGGACGGGCGGTTTGTCTAATGATATATATTTATTTAAAATTGAACCAAATGTATGAGGCTATGAGCTGAATGTATTCTATAGAAGATTTAGTTACTGCAGCGCAGACTGCATTGTCTGCACAAACTTAACTATTCCCTGATAATTTGAAACATTGCCTTCCACGGTTCACCACAGTAGTAAAAAATGTTGTTTCCGGTATAGGATCACAATTAGAACTGTGTGGAAGTTACTTCTCAGTACTGTTGTAGTTCTTAGTCGTTAACAACTTGAAAGACTCAACTGTACGGTACGGAGCCATTTGTGGCTAAGATGTAATCTGGACTTTCCAGATCAATTCCATGCAACTAACTGATTACTGCTCTCACTTGTAGGGGAGTCAATTCTGCCCAGCCAGCCATCGGCGATGTAGTGATAAGCCGCCTCCGTTAAGTGGACGCCATCCCAGAACAGTCGAGCAGACGGTTTCTCGCATAGGTAAGCACCGTCATCGCCGCAGAAAAGTGTTCCTGGTCCTCCACAACAGATGGTTAAAACATCTTCTTCAAACCCTGCAGAGTGGTAACCATCAAACCTTACCACCACCATCTGCCAACAGTGGATATATCTCCGAAACATTCATTGTTCAATGCTTAGTTGCTTACCGAACTTGCGAGGTGACTCCACCATGTCCATGATGGGGCCAAAGAGGTCGGCGTAGAGGATCGTGACGTCCGGGTGCCTGCCCTGGAGCTTCTCTAGGGCCTCCTGCAGCAGCAAGTTGTGGTGCACCCCTAGCCTGTTGTAATCTTCCAGGCAACCGGTGGTGGAGTTGTATTCTGCTGGGTCAGCGTCGGGAAACATGGCGAGAACCGGCGGCACACAGCCTGAGGGGATTGTTCCGGGAACCACGAAGCTCCTCGCGCCGTGCCTGATCAGCCTCTGTTACCATTGGCAAGCTAGATCAATATACCATGCTAACCTCTGTTCCTTATGATGCAATGCAGTGCAGTACATGGTTGATCTGTGAAGTACCTCGATGGCCGTGGAGACGGTGTCGATGACATCTGGAACAAAGGACATGATCTCTTGCACGCTCTTGGTGGGGAACGAGAAGTGGTAGTCGTTGACCCCGAATTCGCCCACGAAGAAGAGGGATCTGCCGAAGAACTCCGCGCACTCTGCAGAGCAAATGTACAGTACAGATATCAATTTTGACTTAGTATACAGCTAATAAGTACTACACATTTGCGTGGATTGAGTTGACAATTAACAACCTTGGGTAGTGCGGCAGAGCGAAGGCTTGAGCGACTCGAACCACTCTAGCTGCACTCCCAAGCTGGTGTTAAGAGGGAACACGTCGCCGTGGAAGAAAGCGGCGTCGAGAGCGGTGGCGCCCCCCCACTGCGAAGTTGGCGCCACGGCGGAAGCTGCCGTTATGCGCCAGGGAAGGCGGGACGAGCGGCAGTCCCAGGCGATGAGCTGAGAGCAGAGCAGAGCAGTTGACCACATCATCACGTCAGTCTCGCAGATCTTCCTGAGCTGTGATTCTTTGAAGTGATAGTAATGGTGTGTACCGATGAAGTCGATGATGAGGCGGCCGTCGCAGTTGCGGCCGGTGGGGCGGCCGAAGAAGGTGGAGCCGTAGGGAGCGCGCGTGACGGGGTCGAAGACGTGGTTCTCGGCGAAGACGACGGGGTTGTTGCCGGTGTCGGCGAAGGAGTCGCCGAAGCTGAAGATGGAGTGGTAGCGCCGGGCGGAGAGGCCGCCGCCCAGGGAGGCTGCCCATGTCCATCCCAGGTTCGCCAAGAGGAGTAGGAGGACCGAGACGGCGCGCGACAGCCTGCTCATCTTGGTCGTGTGTGGCCACTGGCCAGGCTCGCAGAGATCGCGATTCAGCCAGGGGGAGATCACAACACTTCACTTCCATGTGGTGCTCCACCTTCGACTGTGACCGTGCATCGGTGGACAAGGATTCTTCTACTCCCAAGAATCAAGATATTGAGCTGATATTCAAGATACTGAGGAAATTCAGTTGATGATTCAATCATACTCGAATCAGGATTCCCAGCCCTTTGCCGGTGCTGAATTCAGCTGCTTAAGGATGTCAAGCCATATGCAAGTCGCCGTTGTCGGTGAGCCCGTACTGTAGCTCCGTCGGCCAAGCCTTCTAGTTCTAGGCCACGCAGAAAGCCCATGAATCATCAAGGTCACAAACCGTCGCTGTGCCAGGTGACTCTGCAAACTGTATAGTTTGGTTGGAATTTCCCACAAAACAAGTCCTGTTGAACAAATTCGAGATGTACAAGAATTCGTATCACTATTCAAAAAACTAGCATGGTGGGCAACTCTTTATATCAGTATTTTGTGACAGATAAAAAATATAGTTGTATGAAATGTGATAGGAAACTACAGCCACCAAAATGGTATGCTAAATAAATATTACATACGAGGAATGCATTTAAAATTTGTGATTATAGTGTCAAAATATTGATTTTTGGTATAGTTTTAACATGACATATTTACATAATTAAAGTTGGAACTGCGAGCTCGTTGTTACTTTTGTTGTGATATTGAATCATCATGTTAGGTTTTTAGTCATTCCTTAAAGATAACTTTACACACTATTTTATGTCTTTGTCCAATAGGTGAACCCGATAACTACAAAACTCCGAATAAAGAAATATATTTTTAATGTAGAAATTTATCCTTGTAAACACACTTAGACCAACTAAACATCCAGATGTATTTAATTACTGTAGATTTGTCGGTTATTATTGAGTTGTAATACCAACCATATTTGTTGTACTCATATTTATATAGTGATATTTCTTATCAATGAATACTCCTAATTAACAATCATTAAGCCTTCATATTTAGTCGCATCTCAGTTTTGTCTATCTCTCTTCCGCCCTCCAAATCTATGTATCTCGCACACACATAGGTATCTATTACCATGTTTCATCCACCCAACAATCACATTACATACTCGAATCCTTTTGGCACAAAATAATAATTACGAATGTAAATAGGAATTTTTTATTAGTCACCCTTTTATGCCCCTTTGAACGGCAGTTGACCACCTAGAGGGGGGGGTGAATAGGTGGTGACCAATTTTTATCTCTTTTTCAGTTTTTAGGCTAGCGAAAAGTAAATTGTCTAGATGTGCAACTAGATGATACAAGTGACAAACTACAAGTAAACTAGGCAAGTACAGGAAATAAAGATGCGGTAAAGGAGAGTGGAACGAAACAACCGTAGGAACTCGAAGACCAAGATTTTATCCCGAGTTCCACCACATAGGTGTACGTCTCGTTGGAGAGGTGTGAGCTACCACAAAGGTTTGCTCAACGCCACAAAGGCCTCACCCTATTCTCCTGTGAATTCGACCACAAAGGTGCGAATCCACACTTCCACTAAGGACTCCTTTAAGGGCGGAGAAAGTCCCGTACAAATTCGTGAGGCACACACCCACAACTGAATTGGGGGCTCTCACAACGACCACAACAGGTCACTTCCACAAAGGAATCCACAAAGGATCAAATTACACAAGGTTGAACCTAGCTATCCACAAAGGAACCCTAGATTCGTTGCCCCTCAAGAAATAGAGGGGGAAAGTCAAATCGCTTCGGTGGAGATGTAGATCGGTGGCTTCTCCCTCAGATCCCCAAGTATCAACGGATTTGAGTGGCTAGATTGAGAGATCCGGGAGAAACGAGCTTCAGCACCAATGGAGGAGAGAGAAAATCTGGAAGCTAAGGAAGCTGAAGGTAGGTGGAGGGGTATTTATACCCCTCCTCAAAATCTGCCCGTTGCACAGCCGCCAGCCCGGAAATCTCCGGGTTGAGGACCGGAGATCTCCGGACCCCGGAAATTTCCGGTGCAATTTCCGGTTGAGTAAGAAACTGGATCAGTACTGGTTGGGCTTCTTGACTTGGTCGAATTCCTCTGACACTCGGAGATCTTCGGATTGGGTCTCGGAAATCTCCGAGCGCCGGAAATCTCCGAGAGGATTTCCGGCTAAAATTGTTTTGGAGTCAGTACGCATTTTGAGTTCTGGACTTGGTCGAAATTCCTCTGTCACTCGGAGATCTCCGGACTGGGGCTCGGAAATCTCTGAGCGCCGGAAATCTCCGGGAGGATTTCCGGCTCAGCCTGAGTTGGAGTCAGTACGCATTTGAATTCAGAGTTAGTGATAATTAAGGTTGGCTCGGAAATCTCCGGTCTGTGGACCGGAAATTTCCGGGCCCGGAAATCTCCTGACTGAATTCCTGAACAAATACCAGGTGTAATTGAAATGATAGTTAGGCAACCTAAGTATTCCTCTTTGACAGTCAACCTGTAAAATAGCCTGCATGCTTCATCACAAACATTAGAATACTTTTTGTGTTGTCATTAGTCACCAAAACTTGGGAGTACATAGAATGCACTTTCAATCTCCCCCTTTTTGGCGAATGATGACAACACAAAAAAAGAGTGGATTTGCAAAATATAGACGGAGCTCCCCCTAAGTGAGTGCACTATTTAAGAATGTCTTTGGAATACAAAGCGCACATTCCTGAGGATCAACACTCCCCCTAGATTTTACAAAGCACACACAAACATAATAGAAGCAACAAACTTAGATAAATAGTTATTACAATAGAGAATTTAACAGTACTCATGTCTCACACACATGACGAAACAAACACAGTCACGAAATAAGAGAGCACCGAAGAAAGCAAAGCGAAAAGAAAGAAGTGCTCTTAGCCCATGCAAATCCCGAGAGTCCTAGAGATACTTCTCCCCCTTTGGCATCAAGATACCAAAAAGGTAGGAGGTTCCACTAACGTCCCATGACTCAAGAGTCGGAACCCGCGTCCTGATCATCTTCCTCTTCCTCCTCCGTATCAGCATTCTCAAGATCGCTGTCCTCTGGCACAGCATCATCCCAATCAAAAGTGAGACCATCTGCATTCCAATCCTTGAAGGGAACCCGAGGCTTCAAAGGTTGCTTCGGAGCAGGCATCTTCATGTGAGCCATCATTGCTTCTTGGCGCTGCATAATGCGATGGTTCTGAGAGTAGATGGAGTAGTTCTCACTGTGAATGCAACAGTTCATGTTCATGATTTTCTCAATTGCTCGAACTATCCAGGGGCGACTTTTCTTGGCAGCTTTCTTGATGTTGGGATCGGAGGGAACCCGAGATGGATCACCAAAAATGTCATCCTCATTGATATCATGCATGGTGGCTTGTTGTTGAACCAAGTGAGCAGATGTCTGGACAAGCAGGGCTGGCTTGTGAGGCTGAGTGGCAAAATCTGCATCAAAGTTATCACCGTCTTGCTCAGACAGCTGGTAGAGGCTCTTGATGAGCAACATTATATAAGGAGCATATGGAGGAACTTTCCTCTCAAAGACTGCTAGCGACATCTCCTGGAAAATAAAATCCATGACATCCACCTTATAGACCTCCTGCTGAACTGCATACTCCCCAAGATAGGCATCATGAGGTTTACGCATCAAGTTTACTAGAGCCCCGGCAATATTATCTGCATTGCCGGCAATGAGAGCAATGGTCCAACGGAACATGCGCAGCAGGATATCATAAGTGGGTAGGAGGCCATTCTGAGAGCCAATCCTCCCTCCAGGCTGGTATAGATCAGTCATGACGTGTTTGTTGTAGGACACGCCATGGACATGCATGCGGGCACCAGCTGCAGTAGAAAGACCACGGAAAGGACATCCAAGAATCTGAGCAAACTCTCTGAAGGAAGAAGTCAAGCGTTGCCTGCCAGACATCCAAGTCATCCCAATATCCTCTGAGGAGTCAAACACCACAGTGGCATAGAACTGATGTATAAGAGAGACGCTGTAGCTGCACTCAGTTCTCATCAAAGGCTCCAAACCCAAAAGACCACACACCTTCACAGCACCACCAAAATAATCTGCCTTCTTCATTAATTTGTCAAAGTCAATCCACTTCATGGGGCAGATTGGCTTGTCAATGGAGAACTTCTGATAGACTTCCCTGTAGATCCATGCCATCTCAGTGCAAAAGTAAGTGGGATCATCAGACTCCACATCATAGGATAGGTCACTTCGCCACTTGCGAAAACTTCCTTTGTTGAAGTCTTCAAGGCGGAGCTCGGTCTTCTTCTTCTTATTAGCACCAATAGGTTTCCTGAGGATGGCTGAGGACTCAGTTTGTGAGTTGTCTTCACTGGAGGACCCACTGGGGGGCGTGAGTGAACTGGTTTTGCTCTTCCGCGAGTAGCTATTTGCTTGTAGCGGCCACGAGGGTTGGAACCTGCAGGTACACAACATAGAGTGGATGGAAAGCATATGGGGTAAGCACTCATGTCCAAGATTGAAAAAGGAACATACTAGAAAAGTTTTGGCAAACATAGTTTCTGGACTTAGCTGTTTTGATTCTGAGCAGGCCGGAGATTTCCGGGTCTGACTCGGAGATCTCCGGGGTCCGGAGATTTCCGAGTGAGGACCGGAAATTTCCGGTCTGCACGAAACTTTGACAGATCTGAACAAAATCTATGGATGAAAAACAGATCTGTGCATATGGAAGGTAGAACATGCCTAGGGGAGCAATTCTACCAAAGGAAACAACCAACAACCTCCTAAATCTGCTAGGTTAAACGAAAACAAGTTTCGTCCTAGATTTGAAATAAGAGGAGTTACCGGAGGACATTGCGAAAAGCGTGCGGATGGAAACGAAGCCCTTGACAAGGAGAAGCAGATCCCCGAAGCACGCAAGAAACCCTCGAACGATCCACCCGCAGCGAGGAAAGGAAGAATTGAAGATTTTCGGAGGAGAGAGAGGATTAGGGCACGGGGTGGATGAACTGGCCGAACCGGCCGGTCCACCCGTGCCCTTATATAGACAGGAAAATTTGAACCGGAAATTTCAGGACTGAGGCTCGGAAATTTCCGGGTGCCGGAGATTTCCGGAGCTATTTCCGGATAGGACTTAGCCCTGGAAAACTTTTGGCACACTCGGAGATTTCCGGACATCGGACCGGAGATTTCCGGCTCTAATTCCGATTCAGCTTCGCCTGAGGTCAGTGCCGAAATTGAAAAGGACTTAGGTGCCAGAAATCGCAGGGGCCGGAGATTTCCGAGTCTCGGCTCAGAAATTTCCGGACGCCGGAAATTTCCGGGACTATTTCCGGTCAAGAATCAACGTAGGTCAGTGCTGATTTTTGAATGGACTTAGTATCGAAATTTTCTGGTGGCCCGGAGATTTCCGAGTAAGGCTCGGAGATTTCCGTTCAAACCCAAAAAAACTCCAGGAACAAGATACCAAAAAGGGACATGAGTGGGGAAAAGCATGTTTACAGGATAGTGAAAGGCTTAGGATAGATACTCAAACTGAAAAGAAGACACACTCAAGTTGCAAAAACAATAAAACACAAGAGGAGACCACCAAGAGTGTGTTTTCCCAAAAGAACCAAAGACAATGCAAGTGAGAAAAAAAAAAAAAACCAAATGGAATCCAAAGAGAAAGAGAGTTGGTGGCCGAGTCCACCGTGTATGAGTTGTAGCATGGTACCGCGAAGATATATCTTGAGTCCATAACTACATCTCAACATTGAAGCTCACAAATTAGATTCAATTTGAAGTTTTAGCAATGATATGTCACTATATGCATAATAGGGGGAGGAAGAGTCCAATGTATTAGGAAAACACTCCCCCTAAGTCCATGCGTACCACTAACGTGTACTGATGTATATCGGATGAAACCAATAATAGGGAGGCAGATCGCATTCGTACAAAGCTCTGTTCCATTGGTAATTTCAATTTACTTATGGTGTCTCACAATGGAGTACTGCCCACTTTCTTTTTCTGCCCACTTATGGTGTCTCACAGAGCATTGTTTGTACAGATAGTTTGTTTTCCAGATGATCTTTTGACCCTTCAGGTTTCCAGTGAAGCTTTCGTGTTGCAGAATTCCCCGTCTTTTACTTTTTATTACTACTCTCTTTAGCATCTGATAAGGTTTCATAGTTTCTGAATATATGATGCTCTTTTGTCGCTTCTTTGTACATTCTTGCTTGATTGGGATTTTTTTACATACCTGTTGCGAATTATCTTAAATGAGAGCTTAAGATGTTGTTATCCAATTGTTGTATTTGTGTGGAAAATCTTTATATCACTCATCCATATAAGCAACATTTTCAGCTAATACTTATCGCTTTCACACACTAATACAATTTCCTTTCCACTTTATCTTGAGCATCATATACAAATATCAGAACCTTTAGAAAGCTTAGACACAAATGGAGAAAATTCAGTTTATGCTCTTCTATACAAGAAATTCAGTGCTACTGAATCTATTACCGCCCATTCTTGCTTTTGACATCACTGTCAGTATTCTCAAACGAACAAGAAAGAAACACATGGGTGTATTGCTTGGTTTTCAGTTTAGATTGCTACAGTTCTAATCTCCGAATACAGATTACTCCCTATATGCCAAACTTAGATTACACATAACACCATCCAATTTTTTCATTGGCGGCTTCTAAATCAACCTACATACAAAATCAAATACCCAAAACATTTTGACAGTTACGTACAATAGACAAAAAATTGTTAATCCACCAACAACAACATCTTGCGAAACACAGTTTGCCCAGCTAAATGTATAATAGATCCCACTGCATGCTTCGCTGAATATAACTCTCGCGCTGCAGTGAACAACCTCACGAAATCCACCATATGTAACCTCCGCAGATCATCAAGCTACACACTTCTGCTTTCCCATCTGATTTGCTAGCAAAGTATGATCCCTCTCCTAATAACAAATTTTACATTAATAGATACAACTAACAACCACACGGATGCGGCGTTACGCCGCACCAATTTACCTAGTCTTCTTCAAACCCTGCAGAATGGCAACCATCAAACCTTACCACCACCATCTGCCAACAGTGAACACTGAACAGCCTGCAAAATATATCTTCGAAACATACATTGTTCAATGCTTAGTTGCTTACCAAACTTGCGAGGCGACTCCACCATTTCCATGATTGGCCCAAATAAATCCGCGTAGAGGACCTGACGTCCGGGTGCCTGCTCCGGACCTTCTCTAGCGCCTCCTGCAGCAGCAGGTTGTGGTGCATCCCTAGCTTGTTGTAATATTCCAGGCAACCGGTGGTGGAGTTGTATGCTGCTGGGTCGGCGTCGGCGAACATGACGAGAACCGGCGGCAAGCAGCCTGAGGGGATTGTTCCGGGAACCACGAAGCTCGTCACACCGTGCTTGATCAGCCTCTGTTACCATTGCCATTGCCAGATCAGTACCATTATTATGCAATGCAGTACATGGTTGATATGTGATTGTGAAATACCTCGATGGCCGTGGAGATGGTGGCGATGACATCTGGAACAAGCGGCATGGTCTCTTGCACACTCTTGGTGAGGAACGAGAAGTGGTAGTCGTTGAGCCCGAATTCACCCACGAAGAAGAGGGATCTGCCGAAGAATTTCTCGCATTCTACAGAGCAAATGCATTGTACATATATCAGTTTTTTTTTAATGCAAATGCATTTTTGAAGTTTACATATATCAGTCTAACGCGGTGGAGCTGCTCGAGCGGCTTGCGCCCCTTGAGTTGTCTTCCCCGTTCCGACGGCCGTGGACCTCGCGCTCGTCACGGAGGGCGTCGATCTCCTCCGCCTCGCGCCGGAAGAAGGCCGGCGGGACGCGCAAGCCGATGTTGCTGTACCACCGCGCGGACCGCTTCCGAGCGTCGTCGCTCTCCACCGTTTTCACGCGGCGCTCATCGGACAAATCCCCGTCGAAAGAGTCTGCATGGTGCGGTGGGGTCGCGCGCTCGCGCTTGGGGGGCATCGGGCGGTGGGTGAAGTCTTCGGCAGCGGCGGATTGCTCGTAGGAGAAGAGCGCGTTGTCGGGTGGATTTCTCGTTGACGGCACGAGCGGATAAGGTTTTTGCCCTAGAAATGTGCCCGAGGCCGACATAAATACGGATGGATGCGCTGCGTCGACGGGCGCTCTTATCACGTTTGAGCGTCGCTTCGCGTTCACGGGATCTGCTATGGGCTAAAAAAAGGCTCGGCCCGTGAAGTCGCTGGAGTTATAAGTGTTTGAGTGCTCTGCTAGATATGCTCTAAGGGTTAGCTGTATACTCTCTTCGTACATATACACTAAAATTATGTCTAGATACATGTGAATTTAAAAAATGCCTAAAACACTATAGTACTGTGGAAAGGAGGGAGTGCCCATTCGCATGGACTGACTTGAAAATTAATAACCTTGGGCAGTTCGGCAGAGCGAAGGCTTGAGCGACTCGAACCACTGGAGCTGCACTCCCAAGCTGGTGTTGAGAGGAAACTTGTCGCCGTTAAAGAATGCAGCGTCGAGAGTGGTGGCTCCTCCGACCGCGAAGTTGGCACCACGGCGGAAGCTGCCGTTATGCGCCAGGGAAGGCGGGACGAGCGGCAGTCCCAGGCGATGAGCTGCGAGGAAATCATACACGTCAGTCTCGGAGATCGCCAGAGTTCGTTCAGGCTAATTGAGGAGCGAGTGCATCAGTGCAATTAGTACCGATGAAGTCGATGATGAGGCGGCCGTCGCAGTTGCGGCCGGTGGGACGGCCGAAGAAGGTGGACCATGGCGTCCGGGAACCACGAGGCGGCAGTCTGGGTAGGGAGCGCGCGTTACGGGGTCGAAGACGTCGTTCTCGGCGAAGACGACCGGGTTGTTGCCGGTGTCGGCGAAGGAGTCGCCGAAGCTGAAGATGGAGTCGTAGCGCCGGGCGGAGAGGCCGCCGCCTAGGGAGGTCGGGATCCCTGCCCATGTCCATCCCAGGTTGGCGACGAGGAGTAGGATGGGCGAGACAGCGCACAACAGCTTGCTCATCTTGGTCTTGTCACTTGTGTGGCCACGCTCGAAGAGATCGCGATTGCGCCGGTGGATATCACAACACGACTGTGACTGCTCGGCGGTGGAGTGGACAAGGATGCTGTTGATATTTTTTTTTTTTGAGGCTTAAGGCGGTCGATCTCGCCGTCCGATTAGATAGAATAGATGGTTAATTACAACATTTTTGGTTAGGGAAAACTCCCTCTACATGTAAAAATAGAAAAGAAAATCTCCTGGATCCTACGTGCCCGCAACGCCAGGATGCTGTTGATATTGAGCTGCTATTCAAGATGCTGAGGAAATTCCGACGACGCCATGGCTGCCATTAGAAGATGCTACGATTCAGTATTTATTTTGGTAATTTTAGGATCGCCACACGTCTGCATCGGGTCGGTTGGAGAGCTGAGACCCTCTTTCCTGTTGATGATTCAATGATTCAAGGACCCATGATTTCAATCATACTCGAATTGTACTGTTTCTCCGTCGGCCAAGCATTCTAGGCCACGCAGAAAGCCCATGAATCATCAAGGTGACAAACCGTCGCTGTGCCAGGTGATGGGCATACTGTAACTCTGCAAACTGTATCATATCCCAAGAGCTTGGTTGGATTTCCCCCCAAAACAAGTTCGGTTGTACAAATTCCAGATACAAGAATTCTTGTAACTGTTCTTCTGCAATGTGTACGAACAGACTAGACAAGTAATTTCTAGCCAAAAAAGTTCTGAAGATCGGACGGCAGTTCTCGTTGCTTTAGATATCAGCAACAGTGCGAATGCTGCACAATTTCCAGTTTCACATGGCAAGGTGTTACAATTTCGTAACATGTAAATCTTAAGACAAAAGAATCATACAAAGTACCGTCAAAACACAGAACTCTGTGCTCCTACCCCTTGCGTGAGACAGAAAAAAAAAACAGACACTTAAAGAGAGCTTACGGGGCGGCAGATGAGCTTTCTGCCTTGCTCCGAGCTTCCCCCACCGGAGTCGAGGCCTCAGTGGAAGGTCGCGTTCCATTGTCGTTCCTGCCAACCTCTTCAAGCATCCTCACCATGTCCGAAATCTTAGGCCGGCGTTCTGGGGTCCTTGAGACACATGCCATGGCGATCTGGAGCATCTCCACCATCTCCTCCTCGATGTTAGGGTACCTCATCAGCTCACCGTCGAACACTTCAGCCGTCCACTCCTCCCGGACAACGGACTGCACCCACCTCACAAGGTGAACAACCTCATTGCCTCCACCGGTTACCTGAACAGGTGACTTGCCAGTGAGGAGCTCGAGTACGAAGACACCAAAGCTGTAGACATCAGAACACTGAGTCGATTTCCTCGTGTCAGTCACCTCAGGTGCGCAGTATCCCAGAGAACGGGACCTTGCGGTTATCGGGTTCATCAATGATGCCAAGCCAACATCAGAGATGCAGCCATGTTGCTGACTGTTGAGGAAAACATTTGATGCCTTGATATTGCCATGAACAAATTTGCCATTGTTCTGGGTGTGAATGTGTGCGATCCCTCTTGCTGCACCCAGGGCTATCCTTACTCTAGTTTCCCAATCCAATGGTGTTCTGTCCAGACCCCGCTTTCCTGCATGGGAAAAAATGGCAGAATTATGAGATGCGTGTCATATTCAATTTTGGATATCAATAAATGCAAATGGCTGATCTTCTGATTTCGTTCCAAATTTCTGAATTGCTGCGCAAGCTCACACCACAATTATTGCTTGGTTCTGGATAAGCTAATATATTCATACATCAGAAATGCTTGTGGCAAATGAGGCTAGCAAACCTAAACAATTAAAACCCAACTTTTTCTATTCTGGATGTATCTAGTATATTAGTATTAGATCTTGTTCTCCACCACCGTACTGACGTATCACAGCAGTCCTCCTCTGGTCACGAATCTGATAGTGAAATAGGTGATGGGTTATGACAGTGACCACCAATGCTAACAATTTTAAAAGTTCCACCAAATAAACTAGAAACCATTAGCTTCCTAGCTCTAGTGAAAGAGGTCGGCCACTATTTGTTGCCTTTATCTTCCAGACATTATCCCTGTTTACCATTTCCTTGTGCCTGTCCATTATACGAGACATTTTCTACCACTGTAATTTCTTGCAAATATCCTCAGTGTGCCATTACTAACATGTTAAGTATGCAATGTAAAATCTGAATTCCAGGAGTTTGTAATTAAGTGCTTCGATGACAAGATGCCAAAATTAACCTAACATATTTGGATACCGAAGGAAATAGATTCTCATGCTACTATATTGGCCTGACTAGTTCACCATACACCAAGCATGCCATGTGAACTTGAATACACATGCAAGTATTTAAAGTCAATGCAGCTAAGCATGACATGGAACACTTGAGGCATACCTTAGCAGCTAGATCTAAGAATGCAAGAAAACTCAATTTAGACCAACAATCCAACATGCATTAGTGTAAGAATATAAACATGCTAACCCTTGGTGAAGCAAGTACAGTAAGCTTAACCTTTTAGAGAAGGAAACTAGTCGCAAGTATTCAAGCAAGAAAAGGGAAATTGAGCAATACAGCTAAGAGAGGAAGTGCAAACCACAGTTGTTTGACAGTAACCATTACAAGATCAAGAATAAGGACCTACAGTGCAGCTGTTAGCCTTTCTATACTTCACTAATTCTAGGATTAAGCTCATACAAGTAGTCCACCATTTCATGCAAATAAGTAATATAATGTCCACCCTGCCATGCACTCATGTCATGCAATTTAAAAAAGCTAACAAAACTTCTGTGAGCTAAACAAGCTGCTTACTAATAGTATAACCCTAACCCCTCTCCAAACAAAAAGCAACGTCAGATCTCCATGTAAAATTAGAACATCACGGCTAAAAATCACCTTCCATCTCAACTGCTGCGGCGGCTCCTAAATGCTAAAAAAACAGTTCTTCAGTGTCGGTTCACTCTTGGGCAGGGAGGGACCATGCTAATATTCTCAGTACCATTCCAATTTTATCAGATGTCCCTCCCCGATAGGACCACTATCATTGTCCTCACCGTTACAGTTCTAACAACCAGCGGCAATGAATAATCCGAACAGCTTAAATTTGCAAATTCATTTTCCACCCACATTTAGCACCAAAACTGTGAAAGAAAGTGACATCAAGAACGAGAGAGAGGAGAGCAAGAAAAGAAGCATACCATGGAGCATGTTGGACACACTTCCCCTGGTGTAGTAGTCATAGACGAGCAGCTTCTCGTCCTTGGAGTAGTAGTACGCCCGGAGCTCCGCCACATTGTCGTGGCGAATCCGGCCAATGAGCTCCATCTGCTGCTCAAAGTCGCGTCGCCCGGCGCTGACCTCCTTGAGCCTCTTGACCACCACCGTGGTGGCGTCCTCCAGCAGCGCCCGGTACGCCGTGCCGAAGGCCCCCTTGCCGAGAACCTCGGCGGAGGCGTGGAGGAGGTCCTCCAGATCGAACGCAAGCGACGGCCCCTCGAAGAAGACGAGCCGGTTGCCGTCCCCGGCGCCCTTGCCGGTGACCGCCTTGGACTCCGGCGACCCCCTCCCCTTATTCTTCTCCCCGGACATGCCGGACATGACCCGGTCGTCGTCGCCGCCGGCCCGCCTGTTGCATAACGTTATGAGGAGCACCGCGACGACCGCGAACAGCAGGACGCACCCGCCGACGACGATGGCGAGGATGACCGCCTCACTGAGCCGCGGCCGTTTCTTGGAGGGCGAGGGCGACAGGGGTGTGGACGGCGACGACGGGAGAGCCGGTGCCGACCGCGTCATGGCGTTCCCGGCGAAGGCGGTGTCGGGGAACCTGAGGAAGGAGCTGGGCACTGGCCCGTCGAAGCGGTTGTTGG
Source organism: Poa annua (assembly GCA_026929855.1). Lineage (NCBI taxonomy): Eukaryota > Viridiplantae > Streptophyta > Magnoliopsida > Poales > Poaceae > Poa > Poa annua. The sequence continues at coordinate 15,110,187 of CM049428.1, forward strand.
AGAGGTCGAGGAACTGGAGCGCGGGGAGGCCGAGGTCCGGAACGGCGCCGGAGAGCGAGTTGTTGGCGAGGTTGAGCGCGATGAGCTGCGCGAGGGCGGAGAGCTCGCGGGGCAAGGTGCCGTTGAAGGCGTTGAAGGAGAGGTCGAGCACCTGGAGGCTCCGGAGCCCCGCGAGCCCGGCGGGGACGGCGCCCGAGAAGGCGTTGAGCTGGAGGTGGAGGCCCGTGAGGCGGGTGAGCGGGAGGAGCTCGGTGGACGGGAAGGGGCCGGACAGGGCGTTGGCGCGGAGGCTGAGGACGCGGAGGGCGGTGAGGCGGGAGAGGGTGGCGGGTGGGACCGGGCCCTGGAGGCCCAGGCCTGGGAGGCGGAGCTCGATGATGCGGGCGCCGGTGGCGGTGCAGGTGACGCCGGTCCAGTTGGCGCAGACGGGAAGGGAGGCGGACCAGTTGATGTGGGTGCGGCCGCCGGGTAGGGCGGCGAGGAAGTCTAGGAGCGCCGCGCTGTCGGCGTCCGGGGAGGAGGTGGATAGTGTGGCGAAGAGGAGGAGTGCCGCTACTAGGCGGAGCAGCGGCAGCGCGGGCGGCATGGTGCCGCGCCGCGAGCTGGCTCTGTGCTGCTGCTTGGATCTGAGTGGAAGCGAAGGTGGCTGCTGCTGCTGCTGCTGCTGCTGCGGTTGCTTGGCTCTGGGAAGAGTGTCTGTTGTGCGAGCGAGAGGAGGAGGAAGGGTTGGGAGTTGGAGCTACGCGGGCAGTAGCAGGGGGCGAGTGGAGGCGGCGGATTGATTGGTGGTGTTTGTGCTGGATTTGTGGGAGCTGCATGTGCGGAGTGGTGGTGTGGGAGCGAGCGGCGGGCCGAGGCAGGCAGCCTCCGGCGTGGCTTGGCTTGGGTGGTGGCGTACTGGCGTCGGTCAGACGACCACCGCGCGCTGGACACGAGATTGCACGGCGCAGGGGAAACGATTTCTGCTGGGTTCGTGCAGCCACGGGAAGAAAACCTAGCCGCCGGATTTCGATCTTCGACGGTTATTTGCACGGGAAGAAAAGACCTCTATCTTCTTGTGTTTTTGGTACTCTATGTTTATTGGCATTTCTGTGACGGAAAGCGGTTTGTAAGTGTATTCAATACGATTCAGCCGCGAAATATGCGACAACTGTAAATCCTTTTTTTTACTCCCTCCATCCTTTTTATAATACAGTTTGGCAACCCAACTAAGATAGAACCACATGAGGATTTATGAAACCAGTGATGTTGGAATGGTTCACGGTATTTATATTTCACTGTTTATTTGTATTTTTTTTCAATAAAGACGGTTTATTTGTATGTGATCAAAAAATGCGTCAAGGGTGAATAACAGACAATAGAAACTGTTGTCGGCAATTCAGACTACGTCGGTGATGTAGTTATGCAACACTCCGAAATTACAGTCATTTCTTCTTGTACATGTGATATTTTTGTCCTAGGGTTTTCTTTTTCCGCCTATGTACGTGATGCTCTCCCGAGAGTGCCTCTCTACATGTTGTCATCCTGAGGGCTCACATATTTTACTTTTTTTTTTGTCCGGTATATGATATATTAGTGAGTGATTTTCATTATAGGCATCCACGACGATGAGCTCAATGTGGAGATGCACCATGGTGGTTTTGCACGAACATCATCGCATATAGATGTTAATGTTTATTCGTTTAACTGTCGTGAGCCCATTTTAGTACATCACAATATTCCTAGAGGAACTTAGGTATGCACAATCTCGTATCATGAAAGTATATTGGTGAAAAAGGTGACATTTTGTTCCTGATTGTGCGTGTGTAGATGCACTAACACGAATATCAGGAATAAAGTCACTACTGCATAATAGGCTACCAGTGACAGACCCAAAAAGCTCACTAGTGACGGGCAAGGCGCCCGTCACTGGTAACTAGTCACTGGTAATAGGTTACCAGTGACGGGCGCTTGCCCATCACTAGTATATGTTTATTAGTGACTTTTTTTTATTCATGCCCGTCACTAGTATACATTGTAGAAGTAAAAAAAAAAATTACAAAAAATATGGCATCTGCATATCGATTATATAAATATGATCACTGACACATAGGTAACAAAATATTATTATCACATCAAAACAAATACATATGATTACATGTGCACATCGAAAACATCCCAAAAACAGTATGCGGTTACAATTTCATCACACCATCTGCAGTCTGGATTGTGTCGACACCACCGTTTCTGCTTCGAAAGTGCAGCGAATGACCTCGCCCTGTTCCGGGATGTCATCGACGTCGCTCTCCGGGTAACTGCAACAGTTGATTGTCTTTGTTGTCTTCGTCCGGAAACCAATGTCAGAGCAAGGGATCAAATATCGAAACAACAAAATGGGGAAGTACATCTGAAGAAGTAGTGGACTTACAAAGAAGGGTTGGTTGTAGCGATGGAACTCAGGCCGGTTACCTTCAATGTCAGACTTGATCAGTAACAGAAGACCTCTTCTTTTGCCATGCTCCTAATCCCTACAAAACAAAAAACAAAAATAAAAAACCAGCTCGTTAAGAACCAAAAGATACATACATGCATGCCTTGAACTGATTACATCTCAAGAACTCAACATCACAGACCCCACGCCGTAACCAGCATGTAAAGGAGTAGAGAGCTAATCCTAGGACAGAACAAATCACTGAAGACAAAATACTATGGGGGAAGATGCAAGGGCAAGGAGAGCATACATTAGTACCATGTGTTCTAGACAAGACTGTCTTCCGATGTTGCACGTTGCGCAAATTGAACTGCAACAGTTGATCGATGATGTATTACTGCTCCTTCTCGAATTGATCGAGGCTGCAAAACAAGAGGCCACCACAGCTTGGGCGTCACCGTGCAACCTGACAAGCCGACGAGCTTCGTCGCCGTCGCCGAGACGGAAAAGGGTGTCACGGCTTCGTCGTCGCCGTCTAGCGCTGACAAGCTTCGGTTTCGTCGCCGAGGATCCGGAAGAGGACGCCGAGGGGTCGAGGACTATGGAGATCGTGGATGCGTCGATGGGGATCGTGGGGGATCCAGAGCAGTCATTATCCGGAGAGGCGATGGAATCGTGGGGAAGGTAGGGAAAGAGCAGAGAAGTAGGGAATGAGAGAGTCGATGAGATCGTGGGGAAGTTATGTGCGGCAGCGTCGACGATCCTATATTCCTGGATTAGGGTTTTGCTTTAGTTGGGTCAGACGGGCCGCTAAACTAGGCCACATGAACCATAAAATAATTTTCTTAAACTGTACAGAAATGACATGGCGTAGTCCGTCCGACAGTATTCTTGAATTGTGCACACGTGAATTTTCATATACACTGCAAAATAATTAATGGACTCTCCATTACCAGTTTGTCTCACTGGTCAATCTCGTATGATTTTTTCGAGTTTCACGCGAACACTTTGCATGACCCAATCCTCCTATGTCTCGTGTACTATTTTTTTTCTAGTATTACTTCTTAATATTTTCATAGTAATAATACTTTGTTACCTATGACAGGCATTTATAGCTGTTTGTCACTAAATATTTTTTCATTTCTGCCGACCTTCACACTAAATACTAGTGATGGTCATTTTTATAAACCCGTCACTAGTATTTCGTACTAGTGACGGACTTATCATTGCCCGTCGCTGGTAATACTTACTAGTGACAGATATTGTTTTGCCCATCACTAACCACTTGGCGGCTATAAGCCTTTCTGCAGTAGTGAGTGCATAGTTTTATGGTACTTAACAAAAGAATTTTTGTAAAAAAATGCACAATGGTGCACTCCATGTTAACATGGCTTTATTAGGAGACAGAATTTCAGCTCGCTTTTGACATTTCGTGTATCATTTAAACAATGTATGAGATTGGACCATTTATACATAACTTAATGTATTAATAGAGTATGTAGTATTAACCTGTACCGTGTGTTTCACTAAAAACAATGAAATTGAATCAATATGTTTAAGTGGGTGATTTTCTTCTAAAAAATCGAGTGTAATGGAATTGTAAAAAATTGCATTCCAATTTTGATGGGTTTGCTTCATATTTCCCTACTTTTGTTTTTAGAAACACAGTACAACACAAGCGTTCATATACACGCTCATACACTCACCCTTATGAACACACGCACACACACCCTAACCCTATGAGCACCTCCGAGAGACTGAGCATGCGGGTCTTGAGATTAACGAAGTCACCACAGCCGCCTCGCTATCGACGGGAACGTCGCCTCCCACTGTCGCCTCCCACTGAAGAATATTTCGGCTAAATGAGAAACACCAGCGTCAAATCTAGGGTTTGAACTCTCGTGGGTTGGGGGTACAACCACCCACCTAACCATCTTGCCACATACAAGTTCTTCATATCCATATTTTCCTTTTTTTTTTTTTGAAATTCCTATATTTTCCTACTTTGGACAAGTAGTGAGACTTATTCATCATTAATTGAAAAAAAAGACTCTGGCCTTCACGGTTCGAGTGTCGAAGGACAACATGGTTCCCGTTGTGGTTACATGATTTACGATTTAACCCCATATTGACTTTGGATCACTGATGCGTGGAGCCCACTAGATGTGTGACCTGCTTGTCACGATCTGAATAATTACGCAGGGTGTAAGTTAGAATCTCTACTTCGGGTGGCAAAGGTAGTTTAGTTGCATTCTTTTTCCAAAGTTACTTATGGAAGCACTGGAAGATGCCAAGAACGAACAAAGCATGTTCTGTACTTGGGTGATCCGATCACACTAACAAACTCGTTGTTCAAACCAAATCGGCATTAACATATCCAGTTAACCATGTGGAAGTGGCATTCTCTACACATGCCCAACCACTGCCCTAACATGTCTTTCTATAAAAAAGTCAAAAGCAGCAAAGCACCCGCATCGGCCCTAGCTAACAAGTCGGGAAAGGAAACTCTGTAGCCAAGTACGACTGACATGACAACGTTTACATCCACATCAACGAACAGAGGCGGCAGCATAATCCGTGGTTATCTTCGGGTCAGGTTGGCGGGAAAAGCGTGTCGATTCCCATGGATGGATTCCGAACATGAAAAAGACGGGAGAGGCGATGATTGACTTCCACTTTCGCTTTTCCTTTTTGTCAGATCACAAAGACAAATTTGAACATCAGAGAGCAATCATGTCAACGAGCGGGTTCAAACAAAAAGGTAGGTTAGTTAGTTGGCACGTTGGGCCTACTTGCATTATATTGTCGATCGGCTTCAAAATAAAGAGACGGTCGTCGCAAGATGATCTGCATGTACGTACACGCATCGGCTTTATATTAGCATGATGATGGATTGCATCATTGTTTTTGATCGGGATGAGTTGTTCATCTACCACTAGACACTAGTTGTTTGTAGGAGAAGCAAATAGGAATGCAATCAGTGTGTGTGGGCGCTATTCTATAATTCTGTATCAACTGCCGTGCGCCGGTGGTTCCATGTATTCACGTCAGCACGTGGAAGCTCATACCGGTGGCTTTGCGCATAGTTATTATCATGTCACTTACTCACTTGAGTCTTAGTAACAAGCATAACACATAGGAAGTTGTGGAACCATCTGTAATAACAAAATCTTTCAACTAGATTACACAAAATATAACTGAAATTCATCATTGCATGACGATTGATCTCATCCAATTTACATCCACGTCACGTGGCTATAGAGGACTACTCATACATGGTAGAAGAAGACGAACATACATGGATCGTGGTCGGTGGAGATTGACTTAATGAAGATGGCGTCAAAATTCCGTTGTTATGCGCGGAGAGAAGAACCAATCTGCACTGATTAGCGACACCATCTCTTTCTCTAACTTTTGAGTTGTAGGTATATGGCAAAAGGAGCGTAGAACTGGAGCACTAGGCGATGTTGGCCTTCTCAGCACAGCTAGGGGGAGGGGTGATACATCGAAATGTAATGTTCATTTTAAATCCTGTAAATTTTTAATGTTCAGTAGACTTGTATTATTTATTTAATATTGAGTTTTATATTCATGGTTTTATTTAGTATCTATTTAAAATTTAATGCCAATGTTTGGAATTTCATTTTTATAATGTCATGTTGTTGTGATTCATGGGCTTTGTTTTTATATTTAATTGTGCCGACAGTAAAAAAAAGAGCAAAGTCAATATGAAAATTTATCACACTCGATATCAATGTTCTAATGTGCCTATAAAATCAATGTTATAACCCTAACTCATCTAAATTAAGCGAAACTTTGATTCTCTGACAAGTTTTACCAAAAAGTTTTACTTTAACTAAATTTCATATGCAATTAATTAACACAACTAAATTTACCCGGTTCGAGTCATTGAACTAAGATATATTGATCAGTGTCTCTTATACTTATCAATATCAGTGACACTCTTAGATAATTGAACTACAATTTCTAATTTCCCCATGAAAGTCAAGAAATTTGCAAAACTCACCAACATTTTCTAAATTCTATGTACCAACGGTAAATGATTTTTTACATTTTATTTTGTTGTACTAAGTTGGCATTAGAAAGCTCTAGTCAAAGTTTTGTTCCTCAGAGATTTTAATCCGGATCAAATCCGACTTATTAAAAATTGACTTTTAGTCCATATTTGATCCACATGACATTCATAATTTCCCTCGTCTTCTCTCTCTTTCTCCCCTCTCACCCCCCGCCGTTGATTCCTAGAGCTTGAGTTGTGGCTCGCTATAATCTCGGTTTCCTATTTATTTAAGGAGGTTATCCTGGACTTTTCACGTATTGGTGCACACAACTATTCATTTTACAGTGTCAAACAATTTGGTTGCATAGATTTCTTAGGGGAACATTCATCCAGTCATAATAAGAGCAGTAACTTTTGTTTCAGTTCTAGTACGAGCTTAGCAATGCATCTATGGACTAAGAAATGGTACTGCCAAGGTAACTGTTAGCCTGTTTTTTTTTATCCCGATCTGACTTTTTTTTTTGAAAAAACTCAAAATGATGGCATGGATGGAGTGTGTTAATATGCTCCTTCTTTTTTTGTGGGGCAACGTTACTGTGTTCCCGTATGACATGCCATGGAGCATCTCAGTACCGAGGACAGCATATATTGTGCGATATACTGTTCCGTACATACGCACCCCACGTACAAGCGCGATCCAATCGAGGATTAATTGGCCACCGCCGTTGATCGTATATATGAGACTAGAATACAGCACTGTAAAATCAAATATTTTGCTATTCGCGGGAACAAACTGACGAACATGGTCATGATTTCTTCTCCATTTTGGCAAACATACATGATCACCAATTGCTACATACTGGAATTTAAGTGACGCCACTCTAAACCCTAGTTTACAAAAAATAGCTCTCACCGGAGCCATCGGGTGGGTGACGCTCACTCGTCGTCAGAGACGAGGTCGACGAACTTCACGTCTTTCGGCTCGGCTATGCGGCGCCACTCCTCCGTCTTCTACTTCATCGCACGCTCTAGGCGACCCCAATGCTCAAGGAGGATGGCGTGGAGATCCTCCTCCCGGCGGCGGTGCTTATGGCGCTCCTCCTCCTGCGCAACGCCATGGCAGAGCATCACAGTAACGGCGTCGAGGGAGCCCTCGGGAACGAAAGTCCTCTGGGCCACGTCAGAGCGACAAGCTTCTTCTACTCGTCATCGGAGATGTAGGTGTCGCCGTCTAAGGTCGCCCCTCGCTCGATTGAGCCAGCAGGAGGCCACATGACAGTGCAGCGGTGCCAGATCTGTTCACAGCTGTCACGAATTTCTAGTTGGTGGCAAGAAATGAGTGGTGCATTTCTCGTTGGTGGCGGCGGAGTGGTACATGCTATGAACTGAATCGATGGCTCCATGCAGTAAATAAAAAGGTCACGACTCGCGAGGATGGATTCACATGCCAATGTGAACTTGTTATAGGCCGGGCCAGCCATACCTGTTCTAGCCCAATAAACGGCCCCGCCTCATATAGCCGACGGAATTTTACAGTTTTTTCATGTTTACAGTTACTGCTAGAGAAGCTCTAAGCCCCCACATCGGATTATTGGATATTCTACTCTTGCTCTCGTACGCCTGGTCAAATCTCGTTGGTCTAGTCAGCCTCACGTGAGATCTTAGATGGAGGATACGAGGTATGCACAGGTGAAAGATTCATCTCCTATTTGGTCGGAGCCGACGATGATGATGTTGGTGGATTTTATTGCTTTCTTGGAGGCATTGTTGCAACATAGTGAATTTTCTTCATATGGTGGAAGCTTTGAGGGAAACCTTTGACCCAATGGGTTGGCTGATGATGGCCCCCATTTGGAGCATTGTGTCGTGATTTGTGTGGCAGGTCATGTGGATATTTGGGCACCGTGTTGTGATTTTGTGTGGCAAAGATGCAAGTGGCTAGCGGATCCGAATTGAACTGCCACGTGGATTCGTTAGTGTAAGGTCTGCAATTTTCTTCTATGAATATCATTGTCGAAGTTGGACCTGCCTCTTCCTTGTCACGATTTGAGTCGATTGCGATGGGTTGAAATGGTTCCAATATCGTTTGCGGTGAGGGCCATGTTGGTGGTCATCGTCAGTCGCTTGCTCGTGGGGGAGTGATGATGATGACGCTCGATGGCACCTCATTGGTCATCTCTGTTTTCGATGAAGGGTGTTGAAAGGAATATGCCGGAGAGGCAATAATAAATTGGTTATTACCTTATTCCATGTTTATGATAAATGTTTATTTCTTATGCTAGAATTGTATTAACTAGAAACGTTAATACATGTGTGACTAATGAACAAATAAGAGTTTCTAGTAACGCCTCTCGTTTAACTAGCTCGTTAATTAACTGATGATTAAGGTTTTCTGATCATGAACATTGGATGTTGTTAATAATGGGATCACGTCATTAGGAGAATGATGTGATGAACACGCACACAAATTAAGTATAGCAATGTGATCAAGTCATTAAGTTTACATTGTTGTACTAAGCATACGAAGTAATCTTAATCCTTAGACCATGAGATCATGTCAATCAATAACACCGGAAGAATGTTTTGATAACATCAAACGTCACACCGTAACAGGGTGACTATAAAGGTGGCGTTGGGTATTCCGAAAGTATTAGTTGAACCTCATGGATCAAGAAGTGGGATTTTTCCATCAAGATGACGGAGAGATATACTCTGGGCCCTCTCGGTGATATCACATCGACACCGCTTGCAAGCACGTGACTAGGTCACAAGGATGTCGTATCACAGAACGAGTAAAGAGTACTTGTCGGTAACGAGATCGAACTAGGAATAGATGATACCAATGATCGGATCTGGGACATGTAAAATATCGTGAGACAAAAGAAATTGGTTATGATGTTTTTGGTTCACACGATCGCAAGATTCATCGTCGAATACGTAGGAGTCATTAGGGATCTCCAGATCCCACTGTTGACTAATGATCGGAGAGGTGTCTCGATCATGTCTACATTATTCATGAACCGTAGGGTGACACACATAAGGTTTGTCGGCGCTTTTGGGTAGACACGGAATTTCGGAGAAAAGTTTGGACAACACCGAAATTGTTTCGGATAATATTGAAATAGTTCAATGGGTTAATTGTCGGGTCAATTGGTTATGTGCCATGGTTCGCTGAGTTTTATCGGTCTGTGCTATACCCGCGCTGTTTCTCTGGTCTGTGCCCATGTTTGCTCGCATATCGCCTAAACGATCGTCTCCCTCTGGTCAACCTCCTTTGACCCGCATATGGCCTGGCTGGTGGGGTCGGCCTGGCGCGGCTCGGCTCGTGTGTCGGCTCGGTTGGGATTTCCTAGGGTCGGCGCGTGGTGCCGGGGCATTAGTCTGACTGGTGGGGCCGGGGCACTAGTCTGACTGGTGGGGACGGCGCATGGGGTAGGGCGTTGAAAGGACAATGATGTCGCCTAGAGGGGGGGGTGAATAGGCGGTTTAAAACTTTTCCGGTTTAGGCTTGATAATTGCGGAATAAAACTAGATGTTTAAATTAACAAGCCGACAACCTAAATAAACTAGGCTCACCTATGTGCACCAACAACTTATGCTAAGCAAGACAAACAACAAGGTGATAGCAATATAGAATACTTCAAGCACGAAGGCTATCACAATGTAAAGTGCATAAGTAAAAGCTCGGGTATAGAGATAACCGAAGCACGCGGAGACGAGGATGTATTTCCGAGTTCCTCCTTGTTAAGGGAGTACGTCTCGTTGGAGAGGTGTGAACCGACACAACGGTTCAACAACCACAAAGGTTTCACCTTCTTCTCCGATGAACCGCACCACAAAGGCTTGGTTCACCTTCCACTATCGGAATTCCTTCGAGGCGGAATCCGGAGCCTTTCAACAACAATCCGGGGCACAACCCACAATGGGATTGGGGGCTCCCGAACGGCCTCCAACAACAATCCGGGGCACAACCCACAATGGGATTGGGGGCTCCCGAACGGCTTCAAGTGACCACACAAGGGTCCAACCACCACAAAGGCGTCTAGGGTCCAAGGACCCAAGAGTAACAAGTTCACAAGTTTTCAACTTCCACGAATCCTCGTGGAGAGCACACCGATGCACCAAATGCAAAAGGCAAGAGCACAAGTGCTCAAATCCTTCACTCTCAAATTCCAACAAAGCAACAAATGCTTATGGGGGAATAAGAGAGGAAGAACAAAGAGGAGATGCACCAAGAACTCCAAGATCAAGATCTACAAGGTTTCCCTCACATAGAGGAGAAATCGATCGGTGGAAACGTAGATCAAGATCACCTCTCACTTTCCCTCAAATATTAGCAAGAACCATGGGAGGGATTGAGAGGAAGAGCAAGCTTTACAAAGGGCAACAATGGAGGAGAGAGAGGAGAAAGACTTGCTCTTGAGCTAGTCAACCATTGGGGAAGAAGGCCCCTTAAATAGCTCAACTCAAAAATCCAGCCGTTGCAGCACTTCTTGTTCCGCAAGTGCGGTAGTACCGGCCTAAAGCCCGGTAGTACCGGCCCTGCGGTATCTTCGTCAACGCAGAAAACCGAGCGCGCGGTACTACCGGGGAAAAATACCCCGGTACTACCGGGCCCAAGTGCTGGGCTCCAACCCCGGTACTACCGGGGCCATCCGTGCCAAAACGTCCGAAAACCAACTTCAGAGAGTAGTACCGCAGAGAGCCCGGTACTACCGGCTGACTGCGGTACTACCGGAACAAAACTCTCCGGTACTACCGGGCCTGTCCGAACACCAAAAACACAGCTATAACTTTTGCAAATGAACTCCGAATGAGGTGAGACCAACTCCGTTGGAAAGGTACCGACAAGGAGAAGGCTACAAAAAGTGAAAATATTGCATCCCATAAATAGAGTAAAATCACCACACATGGCAAGGTGTGGGACTTTCCTCACGGTTGAACCGGCAATATTTCCGCCACCGAAAACGCAACTAGTTTTCCAAGGTAAAACCGTTTTCGATGAACTAGAGCTTGACATGGAGATGAACCAAGCTCTAATTCCTCACCACCATAAAAGCCAAATAAGAACCAAGAAATATGATATGCCAAGTATGCAAAGGTTTGAGCTCTCCACAACGATGCGATCAAGTTACTCACTTGAGAGCCCCTCTTGATAGTACGCCGTCTATCCTAAAACCCGGTCTCCCACTAACACCATGAGACCGGTAAAATAGAAAACCTATCAAGATCATACCTTTGCCTTGCGCATTCCACTTGAGCTCGATGATGACGATCTTGACTCTCTCAAGTTGAAACACCTTTCTTGATTGTGCTTGCTAGCACATGCTTGATGAAGACTTCTCCAAATGCTCCCCCATACTCCATTATGGGAGGGCCTCGCTAAGCATCGTCTTCATGACTCCTTTGCAACCTTCAATCAAATGATATCTTCGAGATGCATCATATTGAGCTTGCACTTCATCTTCTTCTCTTGATATGTATGATGGCTTGGTGGTAAACATGATTGTTCACTCAATCTTCTATTCCAAGCCATACTTGCAATGAGCTCAACTCTTCACATGACCATTCTTCATATAAACCCTTGAGTAGAGCGTTGATCATCATGTAATCTACTAGAGTCCAACACATGAACTCCAATCTTTTCCTATGGACAAGATCTACAAGTATATCTCAAAGCAAACATTAGTCCATAAGGATTGTCATTAATTACCAAAACCACGCATGGGGGCAACCATGCACTTTCAGGCGTCATGTCGGCGTGGGGTTGGCGCGTGGGGTCAGCGTAGATTTCTCGCCGCCGACCACTTCCAACCTATCCTCCAGTCGACGATTCCGGCTACCATGTACGCCCTTCCATGGCACCTCCGCCAGGAGCGCCGCCGCTGCGTCAACGCCGACGGAGCGTGCAAGCGCTCGAGCAGGCGGTGGACACTGAAGGGAATCCACCCGTCGCCGTCACTGTCGCGGCGCGAGACGGAGGAGTTTGATCTCCTCCACGGTCTCCTGCCAGCGCCGCTTGCGCCGCCCGCTTCGCCCGTCCTCGCGCCATCGTCACCTCCCGCCGACGAGGAGACCTCGTCCGGTCCGTGGACCTTGTCGCAGTCGCCATGCAGCCCACCCGAGGTCGCCGTGGACGAGGAAGGGTTCGAGATCTATGATCCCGCCGCCTTTGAGTCCTCGCTGACCCGCAAGGACTTCGTCCCCGACGAGGTCCTCGAAACGGTCACCGGCGCCGTCCAGGCGCGCTCCTTGGAGGAGGTCCAAGCGTACGCGAAGCACTGCCGCCGGGGGGTCGAGATCGAGCTGGACCGCCTCCACCGCGAGCAGGAGGCCGGCGCGAGATCGAGCAAGGGGAAGGCCATCATCGTCTACGTCGACGATGACTCCTCCGACGAGGAGTGAAGCACTCTGGCAACGGCGCGGCCGCACCCCGCGAGCTCTGGTGAGCTAATTTTGCTGCTTAGGGTTAGGGCCGCTTAGTATACATAGATTTTGGAAGGTCGTATGTAATCTCCGGCGAGCTCCGACGAGCACGCTCTGAATGTAATCTCCCGTGAACGAAGAACTATCTGAATTTTAAATATGCGGGTCCAATTTGCTCCGGCGAACACATTTTTCAGCGAGTCCACCATTTTTTCTTAGAAATGGGGCGTTTACCCTATCTTTGGAGCTCATTTCAAACATATTTTCCAGCGAGTCCAGCATTTTTACTTAGAAATGGGGGCGTTTAGCCTACCTTTGAAGCTCATTCGCAACACTTTTTCAGCGAGTCCACCAACCTACATTTGGAGCTCATTTGAAACACATTTTTCGGCGAGTCGACCATTTTTTCTTAGAAATGAGGTCGTTTACCCTACCTTTGGAGCTCATTTCAAACACATTTTTCAGCGAGTCCACCACCCTTCCTTTGGAACTCATTTCAAACACATTTTTCGGCGAATCGACCATTTGTGCTTAGAAATGAGGTCGTTTACCCTACCTTTGGAGCTTTTTTGAAACATATTTTTCAGCGAGTCCACCACCCTTCGTCTAGAACTCATTTCAATCACATTTTTCGGCGAGTCGACCATTTGTGTTTAAAAATGAGTCTGTTTACCCTACCTTTTGGAGCTCATTTGAAACACATTTTTCAGCGAGTCCACCACCCTTCCTTTGGAACTTATTTCAATCACATTTTTCGGCGAGTCGACCATTTGTGCTTAGAAATGAGGCCGTTTACCCTACCTTTGAATCTCACAGTGGAGGTTTCCATTTTAGTTATTAGTCGCTTTATTAAGGGCAAGTGCCAATTTAGTTATTAGTTATTGATCTATTTTAGTTATTAGTTGCTTTAGTAAGGGCAATGAACTTGTGCTTAACGTCTCAAATTGTGTGTGTAAATCCACTTCAGTTTGCAAATTTTCCGGCGAGTCCACCATTTTTGCTTAGAAATGAGGCCGTTTACCCTACCTTCGGATCTCATTTGAAACACATTTTTCAGCGAGTCCAATATCATTTGAAAATTTATATGGATTCAAGCTAGATTTGAGCAAGCTCATCGCTATCTCTAATTGGTTTGACAAAATACCCATTTGGTTACGACGGGTAACAGCCGAAATCCGCATTTGGTGCGCCAAAATACCCATTTTGTGTCACTGAGGAAAATGGGGGTGGACGAGCCAGAATCTCTGTTGGGTCCACTCGTAAGTGGGTGTACAGCACTTGTCCTACGCGCGTGTCCAATCAGATCGCAAAACGAGCTTCTCGTGGATCGCCTGCAGATTCCTCTGGAGGAAATCGGTCGACTGCATATTCCTTCTAAAGATATCGGACGGCTGCAGTTTGATCGACATTTAAAACGAGTTTCAAATATTCAAAAAATATCAGAAAAGGAAAATCTTGCGCACATAGTCGTGTTATGTCATATACTAATGACTCAAGTTGAAAAACGTGGTCTACATACGTTCAAAGGATAAGGGCATAAAGATCAGGTGATATCGCGTAACTCAAACTATGAGGTCTAAGTTTGGAGAGAAGTGATTTTGGAATTGCAACATGAAATTTTCAAAAACCTCACAAAAGTTTCATTTTGGAGTGACTAAGAAGTGTCGATGCTTAGTTTTTCATTTTCATGTTTTAAACTTGTTTAAATGTTGGTCAAACTTAGGTTTGACCGATTTTGAAATAATCATAATAAATTAAAAAATTATCGAAAAATTGAAAACCAACACACATAGTCTTAATATGTCATATACTAACGACTCAAGTTGAAAAACATGGTCAAAATACATTCAAAAGGATAAGGGCATGGAGATCAGGTGATATCGCATAACTCAAACTATGAGGTCTAGGATTGGAGAGAAGTGGTTTTGGGATTGTAACATGAAATTTTCAAAAACCTCACAAAAGTTTCGTTTTGAAGAGACTAAGAAGTATGCATGCTTAGTTTTTCATTTTTTTATGTTTTAAACTTGTTTAAATGTTGCTCAAACTTAGGTTCGACCGATTTTGAAATAACCATAATAAATTAAAAAATTATCGAAAAATTGAAAAACCGACGCACATAGTCTTAATATGTCATATACTAACGACTCAAGTTGAAAAACGTGGTCTGCATACATTCAAAAGGATAAGGGCATGGAGATCAGGTGATATCATATAACTCAAACTATGAGGTGTAAGGTTGGAGAGAAGTGGTTTTGGAATTGCAACATTAAATTTTCAAAAACCTCACAAAAGCTTTGTTTTGGAGTGACTAAGAAGTATCCATGCTTAGTTTTTCATTTTCATGTTTTAAACTTTATTTATGTTGGTCAAACTTATGTTTGACCGATTTTGAAATAACCATAATAAATTAAAAAATATCGAAAAATTGAAAAACCGACGCACATAGTCTTGAAAAACATGGTCTACATACATTCAAATGAGAAGGGCGAGAATCTCATGTAATATCGCATATCTCAAATGTGGAAATGAGAACTGCAACACGATAATTTCAAGATACTCACGAATTTATCATTTAGGACTGACTAAGAATGGTCTAGGCCCAGTTCGCGCACAAATTTTACACAAATGTGTGCCTATTCACGCTCGGAGCACGTCGGGCACGCTCTGGACAGAATTACAATAATAAATATTCAAATCATTCAAGTTGATAAACAAGGTCTACACACGTTCAGATCACGTAACTACAAAGAGCGTGCAAGTTCACGTCCAGTTCGTGTCGATATTGTGCTTGCTGTGTTGACACAGACAGTTCGTGTCCACTCGTCCTCGTCCGGAACGCGTACAGAGTGCGCACTTAAGATGTTCGACAGAAGTATAATAACTCAATAACATTAAGTACAATAACGCTATATAGAAGAGAGGTTCATATTTGAATATCCCTAAGTTCATAATATATATGAAGATAACCCTAAGTTCATAATTCGATGAAAATAAAAAGGTTGATACATGAGTGTTCAAACAAACAGAGAGACCTCCCTCTATAGCAGCTGCTCTTTGTTGGCCCTGCAGGAACACCCTACTGGCCTCGCTTGGCCATCTCAACAGCGAGGAGCTCTCTCTGTAGCAGCAGCTCTTTCTTGGCCTTCTCCAACTTCTTGTCGAGGCGCTGCTTCTCCAGCGTCATAGCTTGGTTTTTCAGGGCTAAAGCTTCATTCCGCGCCAGGTTGTTCTCCATCTGGAGGGCCAAAACCTTCTCATGAAGCTTTAGGTTATTCTCCACCTGGACCTTCAGCTGGTCGGACAACTTCTCAGCGAAGTCCGAGGCCATGAGGAACTGCTCTCTAGCTTCCACCATCTCGTCCATGTACTGACTAGCTTTCTTCAAGGTTGCAACTAGTCGTTCTTGTACGTCCTCAATCGACTGCGTGAGGGAGGCGATCATCGACACCTCCTCCGGCGTGCGATCCGCCTCCGCTGCATTATCCTTGCTCACATAATCCAAATATATATGATGTTAACAAACCATGGGACCAGATTTAAACAACAGATGCAACCGTAAGGAACTAACAATCAGAATCAGACCACACGTACATCATGGTAGCGGAGCGCTTGAGCGGTGATTCCATGGATGGTCAA
The DNA here is from genome assembly GCA_026929855.1 of Poa annua. Classification (NCBI taxonomy): domain Eukaryota; kingdom Viridiplantae; phylum Streptophyta; class Magnoliopsida; order Poales; family Poaceae; genus Poa; species Poa annua. Next base: position 15,126,680 of record CM049428.1, read on the forward strand.
GCCACGAAGAGTACACGAATTTGGATGAGTGGCGGCGTCGGGAAGACTGGAGGATGAAGTACATACGGGAGGGGGTGTGCACCTCTATTTATGCGAGACTGGAGGATGAAGTACCCCACAAACTCGTTTCCCCACGCCCCACAACTGCACGTTTCCCACTTACTCGCTTCCCGCGCGTTTCCCACTTACGCGCTTCCTGGGGCCTCGAGGCTGTGCTCTAAACTGCGCCGGTGTGCAGGAGGCCGGTACACCCGCCTTAACGGCGACGCTTTTCTACAAGCGACGGGACGGCGAGCCGTCTACAGCACGCCACGAAATTACGCCGGCGCCCAGGCTTTCCCGGCTTCCCAAGCATCGGCGTGGCCGTATCTCGTCGCCGCCGCCGCAATAACTCCGACGCGACGCATGCTCACCCACCCGCCGCTTCCCGCCCAGTGCCACCGCTTCCCGCCTATGTTTCCACCCCCTCCCCGCCTATATAACTCCTCTATCGTGTCCGTAGCCTCCAAAGCCAACACCATGCCTCGCCGCCTCCAGACCACCTGGGCCACTCTCACCCGTGCCCACCCTTTGGGACAGGAGGACCAGCCGGAGCAGGCGTCGGAGCTCCAGCCTATCGGCGACGTCTTGCCCCTCGACTGGTCGGACGTCGACGTGGAGGACCAGGAGGAGGAGCCGCCGCGGGAGCATGAGCAGGAGTTGCCGCTGTCGCTGTGGCCCGACCAGGTGGCCGCGGTGAACTCCATCGACACCTTGGATGAGGTGGATGATGACTTCACGAAGGCGGTTGCGGTTGATGACTTCGCGAAGGCGGTTGATGTCTACGCGGAGGCGGCGGACGCGGTTGTTGACGCCATGGAGGCGGTTGCTGACGCGATGAACTCCATCGACGCCTACATGGCCGTCGAGCGCGTGGTGTACGACGACCTCAACGCCGTGGCGGAGGAGCGCGCGGCGAACACGGCCTTGATGGAGGCCGCCCAGCTGGCGGTTGTCTCCGACCTGCGCGCCAGACGGAGAGCACGCTACGAGGCAGGCCAGGGCGACCTAGACGGAGTTTAGAGTAGGGCTAGTTAGTCAATATTAGGGCTAGATAGGGTTCAAATTCGAAAATAGACGACCAGCGATATTAAAATGGAGCCGCGGTATTACTAATTCATCCAATGGTACATTTCGAAAACAGCCAACCAAATCCCAACCGAGCCACACACTAGCGGAGCCGCGGAAATTCCAGCCAAGCCGCGCCAGGCCGACCCCACCAGTCAGGCCAGGTGCGGGTCAAAGTAGGTTGACCAGAGGGAAACGAGCGTTTGGGCGATATGCGAGCAGACCAGATCACAGAACAGAGAAACAACGCGGGTATGACACAGACCGATAGAACTCAGCTAGGTGTGGCACAAAACCAATTAACCCTTATTTGTCAAAGGTTGTCAATTGTTGTTAGAATTAACAAATGAACCAAGAGGATAAGTGTTAATGTTTGTTAATAGAATTAACAAATATTAAAAGGAAATGAATTTTTTTATTTAATAAAGAAAAACCCTTGAGATTTTTGAGTGGAGATTAAAAGAGAGTGAGTGGGCATGAGTGGATGTTCCACTCACGTCAAAAGGGAAGAGGTGGAGTCACCCCTAAGGGGCAATGACCCAACCTCAGCCCTCTCCTATATATGGAGGGTGGGAGCTCCCTCTTGAGAAGACACTTGATCCTCCCTCCCTCCTCCCGCTGCTCCACCTCTCGGTTATCCGCTTGGCGAAGCCATGGCCGTTTAGTTCTCCACCACACCATGCCGACGTGCTGTTGGAGTTCCTTGGTGGTTCTACTACTTCCGCTCCCCCGCTGGATCGAGGGAACGAAGGTCGTCATCAAGCCGTACGTGTGACCGAGTACGGAGGCGCTGCCCATTGCAGCGCACATGAACGACTAGATCATGCACGACAATTATTCTCGAAACGCTTACGATTTTCGAGGGTGAGTTTCTCTAGGAATATGTTCCACTCGTTACGAGCATCTCCTAGATTAGATCTTGCCTTGTTGGTTTGTTCTCACCGTAGGAAAATGTTTATAGTCTATGCTAAAAACCCATCAGGTTTATGTTTCATATGGTTGCCAAGTTGACCATGGTGTAAAATATGGTCATGTTTGATGATGACATTGACGTATTTGTAGTGGATTTCAGCTGGTTCCTCGTCATGAATATTCAATTCAATCATACTTTTAAAATAAAATGAGACATATTACCTATGTTGTTCAAGAAACAAATTCAGTCTTTAAGTAGAATCCCTAAAGTATCTGTAAAAGTTAACTAAAGAGTTCAGTTGTCTTTAATGAAGTCGATATATAATGTGTTTAGTTGCTTCTCTCAATACTTTTAAAATGCAACTTCAGTAGCTGCTTGCAGTAATTTATCTAAAATAATATGTGCGTAGATATTACAAACATGTTTAGAGAATACCATGTGACACTATACCATTGTTTTGTCACATAGAAAAAGGTGACATGGCAACGCACGAGTTTTAACTATGTTATTAATAATTCATAAAGTTTGACTCATGGTTCTTTCTTTGTACCAACATTGAAGTCGGAAATTCACAATGACTTCTAAAATCATATGCTCCCATCTGAATAAAAAACCGTAAAAACGTTAAACGTTTAAAATTCTGAAAAATTTGACGACAAACATATATACAAGTATTGTACATAGCTGTCAGTTTCATGATGAAATAATAGTCATAGTGTTTCGTGAAAAAAAAGACAAGCGGCCAAAATGGGATGACGTTGCCGCTCACCATATTTTCAGTTCGCCTAACATATTGCGCATCATGTCACGGTGGTTCAACTCATATAGCTTTGCCTATTTAAGTTGACCCACCGCTTGGAGCGTTTACCAATTTTTATGCCATGATCAGAGCAACTGTTTTCTTGACAATCATCATGCGAAATTAACGACTCGGTAGAAGCACAACCTCACACAAGTTGTTAACTTCGATCTGCAAGTCATTGACTAACCATATTTCATTTCTCAAGCTCTGGCGTATAGTGTCTACCGAAGACCGTGGCTCACGTTGTCACGGAGTAGCATCAGTAGCTGAACTACCAGGGGAAAACATGAAGGATTGCGAAGCAGAGCAGCCTGGGTAGTTCACTGGTACTTCTGCCGTTATCGTTCGTTATCATTTCAACAGCGAAAACTATCTCTCGCTTCTCGCCTTGAGTCGCACCACTATGAAGAAATCGTGGAAGGGATAGGACAATTGGCAGTATACCCAACGAATTAAAGGGCAGTATACCCTACTCCCAATAATTCGTTGTATTGTATCCCCTGAAAAGATCGTGTCCTCCTCTAGCTTGTCGCTAACCTAGAAACAATCCGGAATGTGTGCGAGGGAGGCGCGCCGAGGCACTAGTGGCGATGGTGTTGTCCGATGGAACAACCGGAATCACCAAAATACGTCTAAGCCCCAACGTTGTAAGTGGCGGCAGCGGTGTTGTCTGATGTTGAGGCACTCGCGGCGGCGGTATTGTCTGACGGAACTATGGGAATCACCGAAATACAATCATCCCTAGTGCCGTGTCTATGTCACGCCCACCCCCACTTAGGGGTGGCGGCGATAGTGTTGTCTAACGTCAAGGCACTCGCAGCGGCGGTGTTGTGTGTCGGAACAACATGAATTACCGAAATACGCCCAACCTAGCGTCGTGTCCATGTCACGCCCATCCCCACATGGTGGCGGCGGCGGTGTTATCTCATGTCAAGGCACTCACGGTGACGCTGTTGTCTGACGGAACTACCGGAATCACCGAAATATGCCCAACCCCAGCTTCGCGTCCATGTCACGCCCACCCCCTTTGGGGGCGACGGCGGCCGCCGGCGGTGTTGTCTAGTGTCGAGGCACTCGTGGTGGCTGCGTTGCCTGGTGAAGTCAGGTGGCCGGTCAAACCCGGTGAACTACCAAATGTACGCGAATGAATCCATATGATAGAGTATACCTCTAAATGGACATGCGGGCCCACTTTTTGTAAGCATGAGAGTCGTAGCCGTTGAAAATGCAGTGTACCCTAAGACCTTATGTGAGAACCTCACACAACCTTTCTCTGTGACCACTCATCCCCTTTTCGCATGCCTCACACTGATCCAGATCTCACCCCAATTTTCTTGTTGGATCCTAGATCCTTGGTCAACGAACTACATATGGTAGCAATTGAGTTGTATCTCATCTTTTTCGATATTTTTTCGATAAAAGACAGTACATTAATACTAAGATGGTACTTAAGGGATTTGAAGATTTTTAATAAGACGACTTACTAATTTAATATATTGTTAGTTCCAATAAAAAAACTAAGATGGTCCTCGTATAAAATTTCAGAAAACATATTACAAGGTGTCAACTAAAAAAGAGTAGAGGATTATTGTTCAAAGAGTTCAGAGCATTTCCAACAATGACCCTACCGGCTTGAATAGTTTTTTTAAAGTTTGCTTCAATGCATATTATTAGGTAATTTTCACAGCTTTTTTGAGTCAACCTTATCGATTTTTTCTCATGCAACTAAACATTCTTCAAGCTCGAAGCCAATTGGGCCGAGCTCCCCTTCCTTTTTTTTGAATTGGGCCGAGCTCCCCTTCTCATTGAGTAGAGCTTGAGCTTGAAAGCAACCTTAGGTCCCCTTCTCATCGAATCTGAGCTTGAGCTTGGAAGCAGCCTCCAAGATCAATTCATGATTGCTCAATCTTGGATCGTTGACAATACGATCTACAAAATCATGCAACACTGCTTGTCCAGGTTGTAATTATGATGGTAAATTAGATATATTACAATACAACTACAACACCTGAGACTACAAAACTATACCACGATTGTGTGACAAATAGTCAAGTACAACCATACTTCTAACCATAAATAATAACGCTAGATGCAGATACAACTTAAATTCTAGGGTCATCATAGTGTGTCATCTGTCGTGTGATGAGGTCATGTCACCCTTCTGCAGAATATATACCACTGTCACCATCCATAATGTTCTGAAGTGAAATTGGAATCGGAGGTAATTCAATGTCGACAACACCTTCCAGCATGCGAACAACTTGCCGCATTGACGGCCTGCGGATCTCATCATCCTGGATGCACCAGCAAGCAACCCTACATGTAACGTCCAGCTCCTTTACATTGGCATCTTCTCCGAGCCGACCATCAAGCAAGCACAAGACATCTCCTTCATTAACTTTAGCTGCAGCATGAAGAGGGAAGTACAGATGATTTCCAAATCCCATGTTCCCAGTAGTCCTCCTCCCGGAGATCAACTCGAAGAGCACAACACCAAAACTGTAGACATCTGCCTTGTGAGTAATAGCATGACCGTAGACCCACTCTGGTGCGAGATAGCCAATGGTTCCACGGAGAGTGGTCAGTGCCGCTTTGATGTCCCGCCCCAGAAGCTTCGCCATGCCAAAATCGGCGATTTTGGGGCAGAATTCAGCATCCAATAGTATGTTCTCGGGCTTAATATCGCAGTGTATGATACAGTCCCTGCATTCCTCGTGCAGATAAGCCAAACCTTTAGCGATACCAATGGCAATGCGACGGCGAAGACACCAACTCAATACAGTAGATTCTTCTGAAAAGAGGTGAGAGTCCAAAGAACCATTTGGCATATACTCATAGACCAGCCGCCTTCTGGTCCCTTCGGTGCAGAATCCTAGAAGGCGAACAAGATTGGTGTGTTGAATCATCCCAAGAGTCTGCACTTCTGCTCGGAATTGCTTATCTCTGTGCCCGATCCCTTTAAGCTTCTTCACGGCAACAACAGTTGGCCCTGCGACTGTTCCTTTGTAAACACTTCCAAAACCTCCTTCCCCGAGTTTGTCGGAGAAATTTCTTGTAGCTCTCTTGAGATGTGCATAAGAGTAGACAGAAAGAAAGCCTTCGACTTTAGTCTGTCTTGAAGATCTATTGCGCAACCAGAAAAACACCAGCATGCCAAGAAGAGCAACAATTATTGGCCCAACAACCAACATGACAAGTTCAATGTGTCGTGGCCGCCTTTTACCATGAGAACCAACGCGCATGTAAATATTGTTGTGTAGACTGGCATTTCCTAATGTCAAATTAAGCAACAGATCGTACCATTTCATGCACCCAGAATCATGATATGAATATGCAACGCAATAGCATTGGCTCAGACAGGTTGCTTCACAATTTTCACTAGTTTCTTGCCCTGTATATTGAGGATGTCCAGGAAGCCCTTGCAGGTTGTCTAACAAAATGAACTTGTCAGTGGAGATGCCGCCTACGCAATCTGAGGGCATAATTCTAGAGCACCCGCTAACAAAATGCCCAAGCTCCCATTCATTTGGATCACTTGGTGTGAAACCATCAATGCATGCACATGTTCCTCTGCTTGTGCAAACACCAAATGGACCACAAAAGAAAGCGCTGATTTTGCAGCTGGAAGGATAGCTCCACAGAGGTTCCCAACCAGTGACCGTTTCATTATTTACCCACCTCAGCAAACTGACTTGCCCCATTTTCAGTCTTATGAATTCCATATCATTTGGGTTTTCTGGATAATTTAGCCGGACCGAGCTACCTCCTTCCTGCGTTACCATCCAAGCCGGAAAGGATCCAAGATTTTCCTGCCCATCAATTACCATGACAAATCCCATCTTCCTACTTTGGTCAACCATGAAGGTGCAATTATAAGGAGAGTGGTACAAACTAAGCGAGATGTTGGCTCGGGTGTTCAGGTCCTGCCCTAGCCTTGCTCCTGGTAGCATGGCATCGGCTGGATGATCAAAGCTCTGCCATATGACCTTAATATGGTTGGTCTGATATTTCACAACAAAATTCCCATTATCCAGGAGAACAGCCACAGCACTGTCTGATCCATTTGTTGATGAATCCGATGTCCAGAGAACAGAACCGAGCTCCTCAATATATAATGCTCCTGCAGAGAGGTACAATGTTGCGTTGAGGAAGCTGGTGATAGGAGTTCTGTTCCCCAGCCAAAATATAGCTGGGCGACTGCCTGCCAGGTTCTTGTACTGTATCCCCAAGAAGTGCTTCGTGCCACCTGGGAATGGCGAGAAGAACCCCAGCTCAAATACACCATTTTTGGACACCAGGATTTCACTGCCCGAGATAGATTGATTAGGAAGAAGGGTATCCGCTGCATCCGCGGCTTGGGTTCCATCAAATATCAGGAACACATAGAGGATCAGTGCAGCAAAGAGGAGAGAGATAGAACACCGGCGGCTCATTTCTTCATGCAAAAGCACAATCTGTCTATCTAGTAGAAACTGACGAACACAAGAAATGATCAATATGTACCAAGTTACGAAGGAACAACTTATAACAAGAACAAATTATACATACCTCAAGCTGAGAAGTTCCATAATACTCTCCTCTCCAACTCTCCAAGCAAGACTTGGCAGTCGGCACTCCTTTAGTTCTCCAGTAGTGGTGGTTGGTTGTTTAGAAACAGGAGAGCAACTTGTATGGCCGAGCTTGTATTTAAGCCGATAAGGACAGCTAGCTGTCCCAGTGGATGCATGGTGAAACGCTGGGTTTTGACTAATCAAGAACGAAGAATGGTAGCAAATTGTTTTGGCTTATGGTGTTTTACCAAACATTCCATTCAATGAGGCTTTTGAGATGCATGCATTGATCTATTCTGCTGACTGCCGGCAGGACAGATCCACGATCCTGATAGTGACATTCCAGTGAGTCGATATTTTATCTTATCTCTATGTACATATTCTACCTACTAATTAATCGAAAGCCAGCAATTGCTGGATCTTTCAAAAAAAAATTATCTTATCTTATTTTCAGTCATGCAATGCACTGGCGGAACAGCCAGGGCTTTGAAGAGAAATGAGCGCCAAGTCTTTTCAGCAGATAAATATAGTACTCAATCACCATTGTTCTCATGAGACCATCAATATTGGCTACAAAACGCAAACTCTTGGTGAATAAAAAATCGGCACAACATAATTGTAGAGATTCACCTCCTGCTGAAAATAATACATGTACCACATCTTTATCATCAATCGATCAGAGACGAATGGAAGAATCTGAAACAACACTGTCTCTTCTTTTTTCAACTTCGCTGAATCCATACTGCAGTCTGCAAAACGAGTTCCTGCATGAGAGAAATTTCGTTCGGAATAGGAACAAATATGAACACATATACTGATCATAATCAACAATAAATGACTAGTTTTCATTAGGTCATTGTAAGTGACTAATTTCTTAGCAGCCTCCTTCGAAAAGAGAAAATAAAGCACTGGTAATCTGTTATCACCCTCCATAAGGTTCAGAAACAAAGCTGGAATATATCAGAGGCATTTTAGTGTCGACGACACCTTCCAACATACAAACAACAAAGCTGGAATATACCGGAAGCATCAGATTGATGAACTTTTGTTCTCCTCGTCCTGGATGCATCAGCTGGCGATCCTAGAGGTGACATCCAGCTCCGTCACATTATAATCTCCTTTCACCATACCAAGCAGCAAGCACAGAACCTTTCCTTCACTCATCTGTTCAGGAGCATAGAGTCAAAAATACTGACGGTTCCAGACATTCAGTCCACCATCTCCCTATGTCAAGTGATGACACATACACATAGCATTGTAAACAAGATTTCATTACTCATACACAGATACTATAGTGCACCCGAAACAATTTCTATATTCTCTAGGATATACTAGTAAGTGAAAAGTAAGGAACAGAAATTCGAAAATTACATATGGCTTAAATGCCTTGTGACCAGCATCTCAATATTTCCTAGTGGAGAATAAGAATAAAATGTGTGTCATGTTTAACGTCTATTCTAGAAGTCAGTAACAATCATTATTGTAAAGATAAGCATCTTGCATTCTTCTTCAGTCCTTGGTACATGCATTACCAACATCAATAGCTGTATACTGTGGTAAACCTGTTTTAGAAAAAATTCATGACCGTTTTCAATCCTTAGCATTCTCTGTCCCCTTTTGTATACCACAAATACGAACGAAATACTTTGATGTTCAGTAGTTCCTAGCCACTAAATGTATAACAAAAGGAACTTCATTAGTTAATGCAGTTTATTAGGTGAGAACCAAAACATTAATATAATTTTCATCCTAAAAAATAATTAAGACCATGGAGTCCCAATTTTTACATGAAGAGGCTTCCAGATGTACAAGACAACTGAAAACAAATCCAGCTCTGACAGTACTGAAAATAAAATTTGAAAACCTACCTCCTAGAGAATGAATATATTCAAGTCATGCTTACATGATTGTTACATATAACAGAATAGTCTCTCAAGTTAAAAGAAAGTCTCTTTTTGAAAAGGGACACGGCCCAGCCTCTGCATGATGATGCATATGGCTTAGTTAAAAGAAAGTATGGAACAGGAATTTCACATATTAACCTGATGAGCAGTTTAAGAACTCGGGCATACCTTGGATTCTGTAATTTGCATTGCGTTACCAACATTGGCACCCTTTGTTACCCAATTGCAATGAACTTGATGTTTGCCGAGACGACTCTTTAAGCATAAGAAAAAATATGCCATGATCATCACATCTCTGAATCTCACAAGATGCTCCGAGAGCAATTTAGCTCATCACAAAGCAAGGTTGGCACGCCTACACATCAAAGGCTGTACCAGAGCAAAGCAGGAGCAAGGGAAGTCTTACCAACGTAGGAGAACTGCATAGTCCAAAAAACGCACGAGACTACTGATTTCAAATTCAAACCATCTGTAGATGCATGACCCTGTAAATGAAGCAGAGGCCAACTGTGAAGGCATGCATGAAAAGCTGAACTACTGCTGGATATGGATGCTTATGAAAGGTAAAGAAACCATGCAAGTCTAAACTGAGCTGTCAGATGCGTCCTCACCATGGCCGTCCCAACTAGCTCGCAGCAATAGGTAAGCAACATGGTCAGTATCACCTTGTCGAGGCCTTGACAGCATCGCCGCCCCAGCCCATCACTGCCAAGCATGGTGGCGGTAACCTTGACATGATCTGCAGCGAGCTCTGCTCCATCTCCTCCACAAGGATGCAAGCAACCATGGGACTACCAAAATAGCAAATGTAATTGTACATGAGCAGATTAATTAGAAGCAGAACGGAGAAAAATATAGCACAATAATTTGCAGAAAATGGACTTGGAATGTTCGTACAGATTATACGTCTGTGCGACAGAAGGTCCATTCTGAATTTTGTGTTAAAAAGATGAAGAGTTCAATGACTGTAAACATCATGATTTTTACACAAAAATGGAGAACCATACACTCTCTTATGCATGCAATTATAGAGAACATACACTGTTGTCCCTAGTCCCTACAAGCCACTACTGAATTAGTTTTCCATTACACTTGCACAACAAGATCAACAAGTGAAATAATACGTATGTACCAGACCTGATAAAATCAATAGAGGAACCCCTTAGAAACATATGCGTTTATCGATCTCGTCAACCATGCAGCCATGCCTAAAATAGTAAATTTGTAAAAACTGTTAGCATGAAGAAAAATTTATTTCCCTTTATAAATCCAAAGATACTGCACATGGATAATTTAACATTAGGCGCATCAATTTTCTGGGTACATTGATAATCTAGTCTTAAGAAACTCTGCCAATTTCTGGAATCACGAAAAGTCTTAATGATCCAAGAATTTATTTAAACAGTTCGAAGTGACAATGCCAGGCATTATGTCGAACAGCTGGTGGGCATGATTGAGATGTGAACCATTAAGCATTCAAACAATTCAAGTATGGAATTCTCCTCAGAAAGACGTAGGTTTGTGGTTCTCTGTTTAAGCAAACAAACTCATCCACATAACAAATATATGTCTCAGCTGACCACCAAGGCTCTATTCATCCTAGATAATGGAACACTGCCTAATGTACATCAAAACGAAAAGAGGAATCCTTACTGATCATAATGAGAAAAATATATCGCTGACCACCATGTCTCTAGTCTCTAGATATCTAGGACCTCGTGCGGTCTTCCGTCGAAGCCCGCCGCCGCCTCCTGCTCCTGCTCGGTTGCTCTATCCTCTGGCGCGATGCGGAGATCTTGTGGACGGGTCACGGGGCCACACGCCTAGAGTAGCGGCTACTCAACCGCCAGATGAAGGAGGGCGAGTGGCCTAGGGATGGGAAGGGGCGGTGGCACTGCAGCGGGGGAGCAGAGGGCCTCGCCGTGTCTGGGTGGCATGGCATCAACGACAAGGTTGGTGAGGATCATGAAAGTCTCTGCCGTCCGAAGAAGCGTCCGGCAGTCCATCGATGATGAAGTGGAGCGGGCCGAGTGGGCATTTTCTTTTTTTTTTGAAAACGGCATTTTCTCTTTACTTGGGTTCGGTGTGAAAGCCCTCTGTTTTTTTGTTCTTTGTTTCGTACGTGAAGATAGACTTTATATGGAGTATTCTTTTTTCTTTTGTGTGTTTATCATTCATGCATGACAACCGAAGGGCCGACAATTCGTCAAAACAAAACAAAAACAAGGGGTTGGGAATTACACGGCGTGTTGCAACGGGTCTGTTTTTGTGTATTATGCACAAATTGCACGTTTGCCATTGCACTTGAGCCAAAATGTGCAACTACCATATTTTCACTAATGCAAAAGCACAACTTTTCACTAAAATATAGTTGCACTTTTTCTTAAGAATGATGTTTTTTCTTTGCGGGGAAAGAGAGATATCATATAATTTCAGCACATTGTTTTACAGCTTCAGACATCACAATAGAGGCCACATCCGGAGGGACATACCCCATCCAGGAGTGGTCTTGCTTAGAAATTCTAGCATCAGCAGCGAGCCTGTGAGTAGGGATGGCACCCGCAGGGTATGGGTAAGGGTGGAGCCACCCCATACCCTTACCCGTCGCCCTCAGCCTTACCCGTCACCCGTACCCATACCCTTGTGCGGGTATAACTTTTTCCCATACCCTTCACCCGACAGGGTAAAGGGTTACCCGCGGGTAAAAATACCCTCTTTTGCAACATAATAGATTGAGTAGAAAATTGTTGTTAAGAACACCGTATAAACATATACCTTTAATCAACAACATATTTTAAACCACAACATAGAATTAAAAAGCAAAACATTGTCGAAAGCAACACATTGTAAACAACATCACATATACTTATAAACAACAACACTTACAGATAAGCAACACATGTAAACAACATCACTTACGCATAAACAACAACACATTTTAATGACAAATGACAACACATAGTCATAAAACAACAACACGTAGTCGTACATTTTAAGTTCACAAACTCATGACAAAGTGCATAGTAATTTTGACATACACAAAGCCATAAAATAATCATTACAATAGTTATTAGGAGGGTACATGGGTATACGGGTATGGGTTATATGAACCCATACCCGTACCCTCTCCACCCGATGGGTCTAATATTTTCCCATTTATATACCCATGGGTATTTTGTTTCCCCAAACCCTTACCTCAACAGGGTTTTTACCCGCAGGGTACGCGGGTAATGGGTACCCATTGCCATCCCTACCTGTGAGCTGCACCATCCCAATTTTTCTAACAACAAACTGTAAAAGATTGTCTTGGAAAGAAAAACATGTCATTATATGTATATGTTCTCGTGATTATACACATGTTGCACTTTTCACCAAATGTAGTTTGACTCTTCTAAAAATGTGAAATTTGTTTATGGAATGTGCAATTGGTATATAAGGACATATTCAACCCTTACGCGGATTAGTGTTAATTACGGATGATCAAGGATTATAAGTTTATGAACAGAAACTAAGTCCCTGACATGGATGAAGATTGATTATTGACAACCCATATACAAAGGTTAATGGGAAGATGACATTTAAATATTTCATAGTTTATTTTTGTTATTTCTTGAGTCGTAAGATAGTTGTACTATAAAGAGGGGACACAAGTTTATAAAAAGCTAGATCTCAATTGTTTTAAATTTTTATTATTGATAGTTTTCTATGTTTTTCTTTACATGTCGTTTAATCAAATATATTTTTGTATCTAGCAGCGAATTCTAGGATATTTTTGACTAGTGGACATTGAATTAAGTTTAGAAACACTTTTGCAAGTTCCTCCTAGAACTCCGCAGGGATCACCAGTAGCCAGATGTCTTTTAGAAAATCACGGGACATTATAGATGCGGCATCAAGATATTTTAGACAATTGTTTTTCAATAAAACATTACAACATGCTATGACATCCTTAGTCGAGGATTTTAGGCAACCATTTTGTCGAAGATCTCAGTGTGTGAAGGTGTCGGTTAAACCTTATTTATACTGAACATTATTACCTTTATATATTGCTTAAATTTTGTACATATAATATTAATTAAATATTCATATACAATATTTTATTAATGCAATTATGTAGGTCTACCATGCAAGTGCAAGTGCACTAAGTTCAAGTCATATTTTAAAAACAAAGTTTATTTTTTTTTGTTTCTAAGACACCACCCACTCGTACTAAATATAAGACATATTTTATGAAGAAAGTGGATTAATTGTTGGTTACTTTACTTTACGCACACCTCCCCTTAGATTAGAAGAAGAAGCAAAAAAAATCACGTGCCTTGACATATTAACTTTTGTAGTTAGATGGGCATAGTATATGTATGGTCTTATGTCTATTACAGTATCATTAATATTTTGATATGACGCACTAAAATGTACAATTTAAATAAAATATCTTTATAGTGTTTTCTTCCGTTCTCTAGAGAAAATAGTGCATGATTGTCTACTTTATACATAAAATCCTAGAGTTTACAATGCCTATACGAGGTTTTTTTTTAATAATCATTAGCTTTCCTAGTTTTTTGGTACTTTCATGCTTATACACTAGGAAGATACGCCCCGGGTTGCAGCGGGTCTCTGTAAGGACTTTGTTATGTAAATGAAAGGGTATAAGATATAAGAAAAATAATAAGGGTTTATGAGAATATGCAAGATTTGATAGGTAGTTGAAAAGCTAAATTATATCAATTTGAATTTTACAACTAAATTTTTGGGATGTGGACAATTTATGGCTGAACGAATTAACGACGTGGATAGCTTGCATATCTAGATAGAACATTATTAATAAATGTTAGTGGGATGACATGGACAATGGATGACATATACATGTTACATGTAGGGATACTACTTCCATGAATACATGTTAGTTGGATTTTGCTTTATAAGATGTATAGATGGAACCATCAACCTGTACACACACCCTATATACACCCCTAAAGTCCCACGTTAGAAAGCCTACACCAAGTTTTTGGACCTTCGTTTCATCCCAGGGCCGAAGGCTCTAGGGTAGGCACTAAGCTTATATCTAAGGTGCCTGTGTAAAATGTCTCGGTTGATTCTGAGCAGTTCAGAGACTCCGTGCTTCCTCGAAACTATGCTTAAAATTTTATTTTTGTATCCATGCATCTAAATAGGATTTTATTCTTCCTCAAGGAGACCCCAAATTTCATATATGAGTTGTGCCACCATAGCTGATATGAGAAAGAGCTTGATTACTCTCATTTCTCTCCACTCAAACTTGCATTTTTGTATGGAAAGGACGCATGAGACACTCACCTACATTTCCACCAAACCACAAATTGATTTCCCACCTCAAGTATGTTTTGTGATGTTATCTTAGATTTTGGGGGAAACCCTAGAGTGGTTGGACGGTTCGAGTTTCCTTGTAACCATCTAAACATGTGAAATTTCATCAATAAGTTATAAGGACGTTTGAACATTACCTCAAGATAACTATTAGTGGAAGGACTCTCACTTTGATGAGAAAATCCAAGAGAGAAGAAGGGGAGATCCGAGGGCTCACTGTCAGTTTGATTTTCTACGGACTCTCCAACAAAGATTATGAGCCCTTTTATGTTACCCCTAAATAAACCACTCTGCCCATCCAAAGGCTAAAAACGTTTTATACCAGTGCTAAAATGGTATACTACCTCCGATCCATAAAAAGTGTCGCACAGCTGTGACACTTTTTATGGATCGGAGGGAGTAACTAGTATAAGTTATACTAGTGTTGAATCCGTGCCTCTCCGCAGATGGGCCCTCGCCCATTAAGCTAAAGAGTGCGGCACGACAAAAACTCAGTGTAGGTCCTCGGCTCCTCGCTGAAAAAACTGAAAAATCCCCAATTCAACCAGATGGAAGTTACATCCTCCGGAACCATGCGTTGTCTTTCTTAACCTTGTATAGAAGCAAAAACGCGGCCCATTGCTGCTCAAACTCATCAAGTTCCATCCTCTTATCCTCTCATAAATGAAAG
Organism: Poa annua; assembly: GCA_026929855.1. NCBI lineage: Eukaryota > Viridiplantae > Streptophyta > Magnoliopsida > Poales > Poaceae > Poa > Poa annua. The sequence continues at coordinate 15,141,969 of CM049428.1, forward strand.
TCCTGAAGTCTTTCAGTGGAGGTGCTTTATCATATTTTGCTCTATGTGCCAGCTGCATAACCGATGAAATGCATCGGGCATTACCACTGAGATTGCCCTAGCCATTAGTGCTTTATCATATTTTGCTCTATGTGCCAGCTGCATAACCGATGAAATGCATCGGGCATTACCACTGAGATTGCCCTAGCCATTGCATGATCCCCATATGTGATCTGCGACCTTGGATACTTCCGGTGCATCGCCATGAGAAATGTCTGAAGCAACCAGATATATGCACTAGTGGTCTCGTCCGATATGACGACACACCCAAACACGGTTGTGATGCATGTTGGTTCACTCCAACGAACGGAACAAATGAAAGATTGTAACGGAACAAATGGAAGATTGTAGCGAGTTTGGGGTGTATAGCTAGTCGACGGACGTCTCGGCGGCGGCGCCCTCACAAGGAAAGCGGGCTGGAGGTTGGCGACGGCGGGATCCCAGTGCCGGCGTCGAGTGCGCAGTCGACTGTGGAGAGGTCGGAGCGGCGGCGACGTGATGACGGTGTCGAGTGCCGATAGGATTGGATATTTATATCGTAACTATGCTTTGGTTTCTTTTTTTTATCGTATAGCACTGATTGGGCCTGTTGGGCTGATTTTTGTCAATCTAATACTCCCTCCGATCCATAAAAAGTGTCGCCCATTTTGTACTAAGTTAGTACAAACTTTGTACTAGATGAGCGACACCATTTATGGGATCAGAGGGAGTATCACTAACGGGCTAGCTAGGCCAAATCTTACTGAGCCGTTGGATGAAACCATACTAGTCCTATTTCAGACTAGTAAAAGACTTGTAAAAGGTACAATAAAACCTGCCAAGATTAGAGACTTCTCAAAGAGCAGGGTGTGTTCAGTTTTGGAACCAAATGAAATGGAATGAAACAGTTCCATTCCATCAGAGCGGGACCGTTCCATTCTTGTGTTCAGTCGGACAAAAAAATGTCACGAAACGGTTCCATTCCCGTGTTTAGTTTTAGAATTGGATGAGAATGGAATGGAAGAATTTAATTGGTTATCTCTAAACTTGAATAATTATTTCTAATCATGATTAATTATTCCCAATCTTGATTAATTAGTGCTAAACTTGATTATTTTTTGCTAAAATTGAGCAATTATTGCTAAACTTAATTCTAAACTGGATGATTAGCGGGTCATTCCACCTCGTCCGGCCGGATCGGAGAAACCACTCAATTCAGATCTAGGAGGAATATTTCATTATGAGAAACCACTCCAGTTCATTCCATTCCATTTTACAACCGAACACAAGAACAGTTTTCGAGGAATGGAACCATTCCATTCCATCAGAGCGGAACCGAATGTTCGGTTCGGACAAAAAATGTCATGGAACAGTTCCATTCATGTGTTTAGTTTTGGAATTGGATAAGGATGAAATGGAACGGGTGAGAATGAATCATTGCTAAACTTGAATAATTATTATAAACTTGATTATTTATTTCTAATCTTGATTAATCATTTCTAATATTGATTAATTATTGTTAAACTTGATTAAATATTGCTAAATTTAATCCTAAGCTGGATGATTAGCCAGCCGTTCCACCACGTCTGGCCGAATCGGAGGAACCACTCCATTCCGGATCTAGAGGGAATATTCCATTCTGAGTAATCACTTCATTCCATTCCATTCTACAACCAAACACAAGAATGGGCTTCAAGTGTGGAACCGTTTCATTCCATTCCACTTGGTTCCAAAACTGAACACACTCTTGAAGTGCAGAAGGCAGGATACATCACTGCATCATTTTTTTTGCTGCATTTGGCTCTATCGTCCTTCTTTTTAATTAAGGGCGCGCCTAGAGCTCAGTCGACTCGGGCTGATGTAAGCATGAGTTCTTGCCCAAAATGATCAAGTTCGAAAATTGTCCCAAAAAATTTCAGTTGCAACCCACTTGCAACCGAAAAATCCACTTACAACCCACTTGTAACTCAGAAAAAAATCAGTTTTGACCAATTTGTAACTGGAAAAATTCAGGTGGAAACCGCTTGTAATCTAGAACAAACTAGTTGCAGGTCGCATGCAACTGAAAAACCGTGGAAAAAAAAATGCACGCATGTTGACGCATGATCGAACGATTGTGGACGTGACTGAGAACTCAGTCGACTTAGAACTAGCAAAACCGTTTAGTTTATTACTGTTTAAATTGTGTTTACTTGCTTGAAAGTGTAATCGTGCCAATAGGAAAGATCACCTAGTTGCACTTCACTAGAGCTTTATTTATCAACAAATATGAATACTCTAAAATGAACTAATTTGATTAAAATATGTAGTTCCATATTCACCTAGTTGTGGTTGCACCTACTGTCGTGAAAAAAATCTGTTGTAGAAATGGGGGACGGTGCGGTGCACGAATCTGCTTGGAAATGCTCGATGGTACTAGTGTACGTACTCTTGTTTATACATGTGATCGAGGCAAAGCGTCGGTAAGCCTGGCGCAATTGGATCGACGCCTCGAATGACGTTTCCTATGTGAGGTAGCAGATCAGTGCGGCCGGAGCGCCACCTGATAATAGCAAAATCGATAGCAAAGAGAAGAGCTCATGAGCTTGGAGTATCCTAGATCGAGAAAGTAGCTCGTCCTGTCCGCTCCCGGCGAGCGGCAGGGCGACGACCCTAGCCACCCCGAGCCCGCCCTTCCTCCTCCCTGCCTCCGCCTCGCCGCCGTCGGAGGGCGCCGTCGGGAAAAGACCGGGTGGCGTCGGCGGCGGCGGGGTCTTTCTCCCCCCCCCCCGCTTGGTGCTCGTCGGCGCGGGAAGCAGCGTCAAGTGGAGGCGGCGCGTTGGCGTTGGGCGCGGCGGCGTGATGTTGGGGGCTGGCGGCGTAGGTCGTCGACGTCCTGGCGGCGCGGAGGGCTTCGCGGTGGTGCTGGTGGAGGCGTGGAGCGGCGGCGGTTTCGTTCGGGCTCAGCCTAGATCTGGCCGTCTCCAGGGCCTCCGGCGGCGGTTGGAGGTGGCGGTGGGTAGTTGCTATCAGGGCGGGGTCGCTGGTGGTGGGGTGGCCGTGCGCCGCTCTCCAAGGCTGCTCCTGCCCCGGCCTGCCGTGGAGGTGCCATGGCAGGGCCGGCGCCTGCTGCGGGCCGGATCTGGGCCAGGCGGGCCCAGGTCTGCCGGCGGCCGTGCAGATGCTTCTACCCCCGTCCGAGACAGCCCCTACCCGCGCGCTGCTGCTCCTTGACGATTAGCTCAGCGGCGGTGTTGTTCGGCCTTTTGGCGGCGCTCTGAGCCGGTCCTCGGAGTTTCCTTGGTTGGGTCAGGTCGGCCGGAGTATGGTGGCGCCTCCCTTGGCGGCAGGGTCGTGGATGTGGTGGTGCGGGTTCGACGTGCCGTCCCTGGCCCAGATCTAGGCCCTTTGGGGCCATCTGGGTTTTAGGCGGATCGGTCCAAATCCTCGACGGTTGGGCCTTCTTTACACTGATGGTGAGGAGCAGCTCGGATATGGGGCGGTGGCGTCATCGTTGTGCCTTCTGCAGCGCGGCGGCGGGAGCTTCACGGGCCTCTCAAGGCCGAGAGGCTCGGCCTGGCTTGTGGGCCCACAGGCTGGGTGTGCTCCTGTTGCTGTGTCCGGTCGGTTACCGTCCTTGACGGTGGAGGACGGTCCCTCCCGCACGTCGGCGGTGCTGCGGCTCCTAGTCCCGGCTCTTTTTCTTTGGTGTTTAGACTTCTCTGCTCTGTGTCGTGGTGAGACTTCGTGAGCGGCTTCTTGTTCGGGTGGCGTTGGGCGGTGGGTAGTATGGTGGAGTGCTCCGGAGCACCTGGGGGTGATAAGGGGTCAGGAGAAATCCTAGTCGTCTTGCCCGACTCCGGCGCGGCGGCGTCCGAGGATGCCGCCAGTCCTTCCTGAAGGGCGTCGGGTGTCCCCCTTCTCTCCCCGTCGCGTACCGGGGGAAACCCTTGGCAGCAGCGTCGTCGTCGTCGCATCCCTTCTTGAAGGTGTTGCTTGGTACCGGCGCTTCGGAGCACTAGGAGCGTGGTGGGTGGCCTACGGTGGGCGCAACGGTCTTGAAGCTTGCTCATTTTTGTCTTTCCGCCGCTACGGCGTTTTTTCTTTTGCTTTTCTTTGTTATTTTCTTTTGGGCGTGATTGTGTTGTTTCCGCCCCAACACGTGTCGTTGGTTGTATCGGTGATTGCTTTATTTATAAAGCGGGGGCGAAAGCCTATTTCGAGAGATAATAGCAAAATCAATTAGTTATTCGTTCCATGCAGCAACCAAGTATTTTTCCTCTTTCTTTTTCTATACGGAACGATGACTGTTCTACTACTGAGAATGACGTGTTCCCTCTTTCTTTTCTAACAAGTTCATCAAGAAATAAAACTAGTAAAAAGAAAGTCTGGTCTTTTATTTGCTCAATGAGAGTTGCTCGGGCGTTGAACTTTACTAAATCAAAAGGTCTCACCTGGCCATTAGAAAAACTTCACTTTGTATGAGGTAAGCGGTGATTAGAGGGTCGACGGCATAGTTCTTGCGCAGCTGCCCTGAACAGTTTGAGCTCAACTTCGGACACCATGGCGTTGAATCTTGGTAAAATAATTCGAGCACCTGGCTAGCTTCCTCATCCGTGCAGGAAAAATGAAAAACAAGAATTGACTTGGGCGCCAATGATAAAACAAAACATTAGGGATATAAATGGTGGTGGAAATTAGACAACTGGGCGGGCCTTATCATAGTAAGAAATTTTTGTGGCAAAACAATACCGGTGTTGAACCAAAGATCAATAATTCATCTGGCTGGAAAGCTACTTTAAGACCCGTTTGGAACACATGAAATAAAAACGTAGGAATAGGAAAAACGCAAAAAGATGTGTCATGTGCTTATATTAATTTTCTTATATCACAAAAAAGACACCTAAGAAATTATAGTTATTTATTCATAAATAAATAAATGTAAGAATATTGTAAATATTATTTTGACATTTGCAAGAATAAAAATGTAGTTCCACATACTTGTGATGTGGATAGCAAAAGGTGAAACTTATTGTTACATTCAAATGGCAAAAACACTAACTCATAAAGATACCAAGAGCATTCCGGTTTGTCCTGTCCTATCCCATTGGTAAAACATACACTTTAACTTTAATACATATAGAGTGGAACCTTTTTTATAAAGGTAAGCATGCACTAATTGGTCACTTTTTTAGTTTCATGACTTCAAATTATACGGGCAGCACTCCTCATACTCCTCCACTGATGCTTGCATGGGGCCTTGCCGGTTGTTTACATTATGAATAGATTTAGGATACATGGTTCAGTTCATGTATTTATTAGGCATGTTAGGTTTGGGTTGGTATGTCTATGGCTAGGGATAACATGAGTATTGTTTGTAGTGCAACTAATAATTACGATCCGCCAAATGATAATTACATAATGTTTAACTATTGATTGTGCTACACTTAGGATCACTTAGTAAATATGTTAGTTATAGTATGTGTAATTCTAATAAAATTAATGATTATTATGCTTAGATACTACAATGAAGATGTGTCGGTTAAAATCATTTTTTAGATGCAATTATGATATATTGCCGAATGCATTTGCTTCAAATACAACTAGAACAATATATCCTTTCTGGTCGAATTGTTTGTACACAATAAAGACGGTACACAAGATCAACTGGCATATTTTGTGTGTCTTGGAGATTTTTTCTAGCATGTTTGTGTTTTTCGCTTGCATCATGATAACAATTTTTAGTTCGAATTGTGATTATTTATTTGTTTTGTACTTCCGGAAATATACTAGTTAGGTTCTACAATAAAATCATACCCATTAGATTGGCAATTGGATACTTTTGTCATTTTACATAACATTATAGTATACCTCTCCTTTTCAGGCTATTATATGACTTTAATATGTTAGAAACCAAGGCAGGAAAGTTATAGTACATTCACATGATTGTTTCTATTTTACTTCTTACTTTTGTGAAAATCATTGTGTTGAGCACATGATCATAAGGACTGCCATATGCTTAGGCTAAACAAATTAGACAATCATTTGTGGTTTTTATACACTAGTATTTCTCATTACTTCCTTTCACCACATAAGGAGTGCAACCTTGAGTAGAATGTTTTATATATTAGGTTTTAAACATTTGTATCTCTTCCTATGTTTTATACTGAAACTATAAATGTAATTATTTTCAAATCATTTTTAAACTCAACCATGCATATTTATACATCAGTATACTCAACCATGTACATGTATTAACCACTATGTAGTATGTACTTAATATCTAGTGAATATTTACCTTACTCCTGTAGGTTATATTACATCCACGTGAATATCCCAGTGAATATTTACCTTACGCACGTAGGTTATATTAAATTCACGCGGCAATTTGTAGATTTTTAAGTGAGAATCAGTGTGTTGGACATACATGACCGTATGGACCATCATATGCTTAAATTAAACAAAATAAACAATCATTTGTGTTTTTTCTACAGGAATATTCCTGGTCTCATGCAAAAAGTTTAATAAGCTGAAATCAACATTAATCCTTTATTTTTTCTACATTAACAATCACAAGCCATCCTTAATATCTCAGCATAAAATCCACACAATTTCTTGGCAAAAAGTTTTATCAAAATAAACATGTATACAGCTGAAATGGTAAAAAGCATCCCTAAGTCCTTTAGGGCATCTCCAGTCGTTGCGCCCCCCAGGGCCCAAAACGCCGCTGTTTTGGGGCCGCCGCGGCGCCAAACGGCGCTAATCTGGAACTTGGAGGGTGCGGTTTCTAGTCGTCTCTAGCCCGTACCTAACAGAGGGCCGTATGCGCCGCGCCGGAGGACGAAGAGGAGGAGCTGCCCACGCCCATCCGACGCGGCATCCACGACCGCGGCGGCATCGTCAGCCGGGGCTCGTTGCCGGCGTAGATGTACGCGAGCACCCACTGGAGTGTGCGGTGCTCGCCGCCCCACCACCGCTTGCGCACGGTGGAGTTGCAGCGGCCCTCCACGAGGCCGTTGTTGCCGCGGTCGGCGACGTCTTCGTCGTGGCGGCGCCGGTAATACTCCGTCCAGAAGACGTCATTGCCTTGTGCTCCCCAGCGGCGCTCCGCGGCCTGCTGCGGTGTCAGGCTGGCGCGGACTTTAGCGATCGCCACCCTAAACGGCTCGCCGGCAGGGACAGGGGGCACGGGGACGCCTCCCGCACTCAGCTGCCACGCCCCTGCCCGCCGGAGGCGCCGGGGACGCGCATGTCCGGCGGGCACGGATACCCCGCCTGGAGCAGGGCCCATGTCTCGTCCTTGTGGAGGTGGCGGCGAACCCAACCGTTCGCGGCGTCGGCGGGGTTGTAGGCCATATCTTCTGCGGAGAGGAAGGAAGAGGCGGCGAGGAAGGAAGAGCGGCGAGTGTGGGGGAGTCACGGCGAGGATCCGGAGAATTTATATAACGGAGACAGGCGAAAGGTCCGGTCGCTAGCCATTACTGCGGCACGTGGCCGTCGGATTCGCCGCAAACATTTATTCCAGCCGCTCGCTGGCCGCTCGCTGCAGTCATTTATTCTGGCAGCATTTGACCGACGCGGGAGCCGAGAAGACGAGGGCGCGCCGCTCACATGGATTTCTGTTCCGCGCCATTTTTCCCGCGTCGCCGACAGTGCTGGCCCACGTCGCCTTTCCCGCCATTTCGCCCCCTAGGCCGAACCCAGTGGACTGGGTTTCGCCTGGGGGCGCCGGGGCTATTTTCCGCCGAAACGGCGCTAACTGGGTTTCTGGGGGAGGGGTCGACTGGTGGAAAACGACGTTTTTTGTTTCCGTCGACGCCAAAAAGGCCTCCTTTTGTTCCCTTAGTTCCGTAATCACATTACGTATCTCATACTCGAAAATGCAATCCCGCCCATACGTTGGGGTACCCGGCCTATCTCCATTGTTCAATAGTGCTTCGTGATTTGTTCCTGTTCTCCTAGCACATTGTAGAAAACACCCTGCATGGTGTCCATTTCGTTTCTGTAAGCCCTGCCATTTTTACAGTATAACCTCACACTTCTACGTTTTCAGGATAAAGAATTGTGTTTGGTTTGGATCAGATAAGTAAATAATTAGTATACAAATATTACGCACAATTAGCTTATAGTTAGTTGTTTCTGCAAAAACTGAATGAGCATTAGTACTGAACCTGGAATTTTCTCTTGGGTATGTAATTTGGATCTGGACCTTTTTAGTGAGTTCATTAGTACACATACATGGATTAGGTCTTTACAATCACATGAACATTACATATATTATTCTGTCAAAAGGTTTCGTGTAGCATTTCTTTGGGTGCCAAATCACAGAAGTTTCATCAGTAATCATACATCCTCACACTAATATAACAGAACATTTCATATATAAATTGGCTCATAAAAAATCACAGAAGATTTAAAAGAATTTACCAGATTTTGTCGGAACAAAATTTACGTGATAAATTCATACATTCACATTATCACATACACATATGCGACAAGAAAGAACAAAGTTCTCTTGATACTTTTCGTGATCCAAGATCCATGAACGCACGGTAATCTAATTGGGAAAAACACAATTTAGAAACAAATCGGAGACTTCAAGGAAAGGAAACAAATCAGAGATGCAAATGCAACTGCAGACTCAATAAATCCTCAATAAATCCCTGTTTTCGCGTGTTGGAGCACGCGAGACGAACATGAGCTCCATGGTCGAACTTCGTTGTGTGCCGGGACGGGACCTAGTTGAGTTCACTTGGTAGGAAGGGGACGGCGCAATGCTTATACGAGAGGCTTCGGAAACACGGCTTGGCATCAACCACCACGGCCTCGCCGGACAAGCACGTCGTGTCCAGCGTGTCCATGAACACGTCTTAGGACGAGCTCCGCTGCCTCCTCCATCACGGCCTCGCCAAAAGGTGTCCATGAACACCGTCTTAGGACGAGATTCACTGCCTCCTCCACCACGGCCTCAGGCTGCTGCATGTGATTGTAGCAATTAAATCACGTTAGAGAGCAGCACGTCTAAAAGATGAATCCAAATTCGTTTCTATTAATAATGAATATTGTTTTACATCTTACCAAAAACATGAACAGATATATGAAAAACACACAAATCAAATGGTAAATTTTCTGAGCTGGACAAAGAAAAAGGCAAATGCTTGCTATTCACATACATATATTTTCATATTTTCCATGAAAATACAGATTTTGGTCCAACTTTTTTCCATCGACATAAACCAAAATGTTACAATGTTCCATGAACATAGATACCCCCAAAAAAAATGATCATAAATAGAACGTCTCCATGAGAAACCGTGGAGCTGGAGAAAAATCTTAAGTTCAAACAAAAATAAGAAATTCGGATCCTGAAAATGTAGAGAAACAATGCATGTTTTCTTGACCGATTCGGCACATACAGTACATGATAGAGAGAAAGTGTGTGATGTGCTGGCCATTGACATGCAGCTTGCAACCAAATCAGAAAAGGAATTTATATGAGGAACAGATGCAAATATGCAAGAAACAATTAGGAACAGAATCAGAACAAAATGGATAACATGGACAAGATCTGGAACGACACTTTTTCATTGGTTTTGCAAAAGGACTACATGGACAAGATCTGGAACGAAAAGAAACTGAAAAATCCCCAAAGGGTGGATCTTCCTTTTGCATCGAGATGGGAGGAGCAACATAGATCGGAATAAAAAGAAAATCAGGTCAAAACAAATGGAAGAAGGAAACCAGGTTGTCGCCTCAATCCCCACCACGTGAGCCCGTGGTCGGCCGCCGCCTCGCATCTCGATGTTGACGCCGACGTCGCGACCCTTCTTCCCTACCAGCGAGCCGCCGCCGCTGCAGCTTCTTTTTTGTCGGATGTCTGTCTCTTCTTTGCAGCCGTCGACCTCTTTTCCCAACCTCACAGCTTCAGGACGACGCCTTGGACCTGCCAGAGATGAGGTGAGTGAAACGCGACGCCGCGCGGCCGTCGAGGCCGCTGCCTTCCGGAGCCCGTCCTCGACAAGGTGGCCACGGGGTTGGCGCACCTCTCACGCTAGCGGGCGCGGCCGCGTCTGGGTGGGGGCGGCGGGAGGAGGGGAGGGAATGGGAGGGAGAGGACGGCTGATTGGGATTAGGGTTGGCCCGGGATGCCTTTTCATCCAAACCGCAGTGTTGTGCGGGTACATAATCATTTTTTTATGGGTGTTTTTGCAAAACGTAACCACACGAATCTTAGAACAGTTCAGAGGCGTCGGATAGGCCAGGTACCCGAACCTATGGGTGGGAAAACCGCCATCTCATACTTGGTAGGATAGTTCTTGTAGTGTCGCATGGACACTCGATGTTCACAGCCTCAAAGGGGAACCACACAAGCCATCCATAATCTCTCAGCATAAAACCCACATAATTTCTTGCATATTTTTTTAACCAATAAACATCTATACAGCTGAAATGGTAAAAAGTATCCATAAGTCCTTAGTTCCCACATCTCTTTAGAGATACGAAAACCTTGTGCTAGATGATCATGTGTAGCAATAGCAACCTCCCTGCTACCCCAAAATTTGTACACACAGTTAGCCACCTACTCCGTATATCACAATCAACCAATCAATCAAAATGGGGACATCTAGACCTCGGCGCACCGCCGCGGCGCGAAGCCGAGCCTGTTGTTCTGCAGATCGTACAGAACATGGAAATTCTGCTGCTGGTAGTTGCCAATGATGGACATCGCGGAGCGCGGCGTGCCGAGGACGGCGAGGCACATGATCTCCGGTTGAAGCCAGATGAAGTAGTTCTCCGCCGGGAAGTCCCACACGGCGCCGTCCGTGAAGAGTAGGGAGAACTCCGGCACCTCGACATTTTTCACCCCGGAGACATTGTAGCATGGGCTGAGCACCGGGAAGTCGGTGATGAGTGGGTACGTCTTCTCCAGGCGCTCAATGAACGCCTGCCGGATCACCTGGTACGCCGGCTCGGGGAAGTAGCTGAGCGTGGTGCCGGAGTCTATGATGGTGCCGCCAGAGCCATCCTTGGCCACGCCCCACGTCTCCGACGAGATGTTGAGCATCTCCCCGCCGACGAGGATGCCCTTGAGCCGGACGTAGTAGAAGGTGTCGGCCGAGCTGGCGGTGGCGGGCGCGAAGGCCGTGTAGTTGAGCTGCGGGTGCGCGAGCAGCACGTTGTCGTCGCCGAAGACGATCTTGCTGCCGACGGCGCTGCCGTGGTCAACGAGGCAGTAGGAGAAAGCGTGTCCGTAGACGGTGCGCAGCTGGGACGCGAAGGAGAGGGGTCCGCGGCCGAGCCCGAGCAGCCCCGCGGCGCCGTGGAAGAGGCCGCGGTTCCGGTGGCCGCACCCGAACGTGACGCCGTCGATGCGCCGGGACGCGCCGGCCGCGGTGAGGTTGACGGTGAAGGCCTCGAGAGCGAGGTCGCCCGTGGTGTTTGACTGGTCGCCGTACCAGTAATAGTACGGGCAAGGGTCGTTCCGTGGGGCGCGGCACGTCCTGGGTGCACCGCCTGTCGGCGGCGAGACGAGGCCGCACCGCGTGTCGCCGCAGGTGACGTTGCGGTAGGAGGTGGAGGCCGCCGGGTCGAACACGGGGCCGCGCTGCTCGAAGCAGTCGAGGCACGGCGCGCACTGCAGCCAGTTGAGGTCGCTGCCGGTGTCCATGATCATCTGGAACCGCCGCGGCGGCGTGCCGACGTAGACGTCCACCAGGTACTCCCCGGAGCCGATCGCCACGCCGGACTCCACCGTGGCCACCAGCCGCTCCGACAGCGCACGCCGCGGCGACGACGACGAAGAAGCCACCCTGCGCCCGCCGGACAGGGCGAGCCTCGTGTGCATCGTGTCGATGCGGACGGCGTCTTTCTTGGCCGAGTCCAGGAAGGAGTCCTTCCTGCTCGTCCTGCCCGCGGCGGCGTCGGCGGCGGAACGGTGGTTCATGTGCAGCTTCAGCGACGGAGAGCGGCGCGCGAGCTCCTCCTCCTCGGCGAGCAGCTTGCCGTCGCAGCCGGAGTCGGCGACGGCGGTGTTGTACGGCGGGAACTCCATGCCATACAGGGGTGCCGACGAATTAGCAGAAGCGTGAAGCGGCGATATCAGGAGCAAGAAGAAGATGAGCAGAGAGATCTTCATCGTAAGTTACTGAGGATTGGATGGAACTAGAGCGCCTCCTGGGACGAACGCGAGCTGGGGAAGCGATCGAGCAGAAGAGCGGAGAAAGTAGGGGCGGTGCGACAAGAGGAGGTGGGTGGGGGTTGGAGTAGGCGCGGAATGTTGGGGACGGTGGCTGCGCAAAAACACGGTTTTGTCCGGAGACCAGCAGAGAGATGAAGACCAGACCACGGCGGTCCAACCTTGTACCGAATACTACGAGTCAACACCGTTTTTGCTGCGCAAAAACACCACACCGGCGAGCAAGTCGAGCAGCGCCGCCCTGTCGGCGTCTGGCTCGGCCGAGGCCGGTGTGGCCGGCACGCAACAGCAGCAGTGCGACTAGGCAGCGGAGGGCAGCCGGAACGGCAGGGTGCTGCACCGTCTTGGTGATGTGGCGGTGGTTCGAGCTGGGCAGCTGGATGTGCTGCTGCTTGGATGTGAGAAACGGAGCGGAAGCGAAGGAGAGGTGGCTGGCTATGGCTGCTGGTGCTGCGCTTGCTTGGCTTGGGGAGCCGTTTCTGTTGACTCTTGTGGGAGGCGATGAAGCCATAGCCTTGGGTGGTGGTCAAGAATCAAGATGGTCACCCCGTGACGCGCGATCTGTGCGCGCTGGACACGTTGCTGGTGGCACCAGATGGACGTCACTGCCGCACTGGGCAGGCAAGGGGAACGAACGATTTCTGCACGCTTCGTTGAGTTGGTCAATTTAGTGTTTCTAAGCCGAAAGCGACTACCTAAAGTCAAAAAGGTTGAATTATGTGGTGGTCTAAAACTAAAAGAGGAGGAGCACATGGAATTGTCAAACTCAGACCCTGAGAAAAAAATGCTATTCAAGGGGTTTGTGCAGGATTGAATTTCACAGGAAAATTTCCTATCTTTGTCATTTTTTTATTTGTAAGATTGAATAGGAATCATTCCTATAGAATCATTGCACTACTTTCCATGGAAAAACGTAATATTCACTCCTCATTTTACAGTTTTTTCGTTGGAAATAAATAATTTTTTATGCATGTAAAATCCTATAAAATTTGAGTGTGCATGACATTGATTACCTACTAGTTGAATTTTGGCGTGCCAGCACGGCGCGCCCTTTTTGTTTTTTTTGTGTAATTCTTTTTTGTTAATCAAAATGTTGGCTAAATTGGTATATTGAAACATTTGTTTGTTTCGTTATAAAAACGTACAATTTTCTACGTGCATTTATGATATGTTGTATATTTTTTTTGTAGACCATAAAAAAGATTGTTCAAATAAAATGTAAACAGAACTTATATTCCATCATTTACTAGATCCTGTCTAGAACGTTGTGATCTGAAATGTTCGAATTCATTCGTAATTTGTTGTCCGGAGTAATTTCATTTTTTGTAGCAAATTTGAATGTTTAAGTGGGTTTTATAATGTGACGTAGATATTTAATTAATCTACTTAATCAGGAGAGATATACTGTATTATTTTGTGAATCCAAATTCATTTATTTATATGGAATGCATTTTGAATTTGTCTAAATTTTGGCAAGTTAGAATGCTGGAAAATGTTTGTATATTGTCAAAATGGACAAATCCGAAGGGACTTCAAATTTTGATATTTTCTAATTTGAACGAGGACATAAATAGTAAGCATTTATTTTTGTGGCGTGAACTCTAATATATTTGTTAAATTTTCCTAATTTTTTGTTATATTGTTTTTTGGTGGTGACATTTAAAGATATTAATTTGCTTTGTTGTTTTTTTGTATAAATTTGAACCAAGATGTTTTTTTCAAATATGTTGCATTGTGGCACAATTAATTGTTGAATTTTCCTAAAAAAAATTATGATTACATTTAAAGGTATTAATTTGCAAATAGTAATCTCTTGTTGTTTTTTGTCTAAATTTGAACCAAGCTAAATTTCTTTACAAATGTGTTGCATTGTGGCACAAATATTTAGATCATTTTTTGTGAACATGTTGATATTTTTTAAATATTTTTCTGATGGCTATATTTAAAGATATTGAATTAACTGTAGTGACCTCACCTTTTATTATAAGGTGGAAGTCCCTGTGTTAATGTGCTAGTCACTGGATCAAATGCTAGCACCACAGTTTAAGATGTATATCATGCAAAAGTGTCAAATACTTTATTAAATCGCATGATCCAGTGTTACAAATATCTCTTACAACTTGCATAACCTGAAAAGGCTAGCAAAATTTCCAAGAGTAGCAGCGGAAAATAGTAGATACAATGAGCCTCATCATCTTCATGTGTCACACGCAAAGCATGTTGGTTGTAGACTCGAAATTCTAACGAATACTCACTCGTCGTCTGTCGAATCTGCAAGGTTTAGTTGCAGCCCAGCTATAAAGGGTCAGCACAATTGAATTGTGGTGGCAAGTGACTTTTATTTCTAATATTCTACTAAGCTGTATCTATATGCTTATTTGGCTGGTAGAGCTCAAGGCTATTGCGTAAAGCAAATTTTCTCCTACTTTTGATAAACAATTTTCTTAAATCAATATCTTCTCTTTCAGAGACATCTCGAGACAAGTCCATGTCTCCTTCCCATGTTCACCCATTCACGTTTTATTAAGAAATTGGGATGAAGAGATTTTCAGAACACAGCCTTGTGTAGTTACTCAATTGTCCGATGCCGGGGACACGGCTAAGATATTAGGTTTTAACTCTCGAGAGGGTGTGCACTTTCACCATTAGACTCAATCAACCCAAACTATCCTCTACACTCCTTTAGTGAGAAAGGAAAAGGAGAAGATCAAGACGAGACTTTTCAGAAGTTGCTTTCCCATGATCATACTAAGAGATTACCACCATCCTATCAACTCTACCACCATCAATCTCTTGACCCAGGTCCACAACCACTTACTCCATCAAGACAGAGCCCATATTGACCAATGGTTGCACGATAAGCAACTAGACTCAGTGTAAACTTAAATCTCATAGCCCTGGGTGGCCTCCACAAGTGAGCAACTCAGGTTAACACCGCATATCATGGCCCCAAGTAAGTAGAAACTACCCTGGACGAAGACAACCATGACACTTGGCCCTGAGAAGTCACTCAACTTGAAACCTACTCGATCGACCCAATCCACCCAGGCGTTAAATTAATTTAGTGGAAATTTTCATTTATCACATCAACCATAAAACAATCATTTTTGCAGCAGTTGCTTCCACTAAATTATAATAGGGGTCTAATCTGGAATTTCTAAGGGGAAACCTAAAAGGTTTGCATAGCATACTACAATCTCCCAAAAACCTATCATGCATACTACTTTTGCAAATACTGTTTGAAAACACTAGATATGCAATAGAATAAAATAGTAGGTGTTTTATGAAGTCACTTGCCTGAAGAAGGTTGTCGTTTCTCACACACTCTTGTCCAAGTCAAAAGTTGCTCCCCGTTTCAAACTATATAGCAAAAGGGCATCCAATAAACAAGCAATTCAACAAACACAAAACAAAATGAAACATTCATGCGTAAAGAGTCTTCTTGGGAGGGTTTGGTCAGAGGTGTCACATAATTCAATATACAAAAAGAATTAATGTGTTTGGGTTTAGGGTTTCGTCAGGGGATGGTTTGGAGTCAAATCTTTCAACTCGAAAAGGTTGCCTGGGTGTTTCCACAGTTTCAAATGGAATGGTCTTCAAAAGTTTACACAAAGGAAAATCAAGAAGTGTTAATCAAAATAAAATAAAATAAAATAAAAGGCAAGGTTTATAACTTTAATACCACTATAAATATTTAGTTATATTTACCCAAGGTTATGTTTAAGATTAAACTTGACCAAAAACATATTCACGAATTTCTGAATTTTCTCATATCAAAACATTTTTAATCCCCAACTTAAAAGTTTATATTATTAAAAATAACTTAGTTATTTTAAAATGATATAATGTTTTAAATCACATTGATAAACACATGTAAATGAACTAACATCATTGAAAAGGTTTTAAACAAAACTTACTTATTAATGTTATGAATTATATTAATAAACAGGAATTTGAGCTTTCTCTAGACTAGGACAATTATTTATGTCTTTGGTGCAAGTAATAAATTTTTAAATTAATAAACTTTATAAGGTGCTAGAATAAATCAAATCAAGTCTCATGATCCTTAAATTCATTTTAAATTATTCAAGCATTATTTATAACAAAATTTTATAAATGGGATTAATAGACAGAGGGCTTTTAATTAAATGTATAGCAATTGGATTAAAAGAAAAATAATGTTTGTAATAAAAGTTATGTCAAAAATAGTCAAACTATTCAAAATAAACATACAACAATTTAATCATCAAAATAATTCTCAAAATTATTTTATAATAGATGCAACATATTACACATTTTATAAAGTGTCTAAAACAATTTTATTTGCAATTTTTGAATTCACTGATTTAAAGTTATTACAAAAATACTCAAATTCACCATTTGAAATTTGAATATTTTAAACTAGGTCAAATTTGAAATTTAAAAGTTCCAGCAGATTCTACTTGTCGAGGGCTTCAATTTGATATAAAAATTGTCCAATTTGGGTCAAGGGTTAAAAAGTTATGATAAATCTAAGTGGCAGGGACTTTTCTGCAAAATAGACAATTAAATTCTATTCGGAAATAAAACCAGAAAAAGGAGGGACACGTGGCGTACTACGATAGGCTGGTTTTTAGGGTTAACAGGGGCCGTAGGATTTAAAGGAGATCGGGAGGTCCAGATCCGTTCGTACCTCTTCGGACTAGATCTAATCTGGGCCGTTGCTGGATGATCGAACGGACGGGGGAGGGTGGTGCTCACCGGGCGGCGCGGGGTGGCCGGAGCAGAGGAAGTCGCGGCAGCGCTGCGCTCGGCCTCGACGGGGGAGGCGTTCCGGTGGATCCCGGGCTCGGGGATGGTCACCTCCAGATGCAGCGCGACACGGCGGTTCGGATGGGGGTGGTGGCCTCGAGTAGTTCGTCCTGGTGCGGCAGGGAGACGAGGTCGGAGACGGCTCGGGCGCCGGCGAGCTCGGTTCAAGCACGAGGTGCTCAAAACACTGCACGAAAAATCGCACCCGGGTCTTAGGAGAAGCGCACGAGTGCGGGAAAGGCAGAGGACGAGGAATGAGCGGCGGGACCGTACCGTGTCGCCGGAAAACAGAGGAATACGGCGGCGGCACCGTGTGTACTCCGGCGAGCTTTTCTGATGGCCTGACGGCGCGATTTCGATGGGGATGAGAGGGGAAAGAGAGAGGAGGAGGTGGGCTATTTGTAGACGAACACGGAAGCAACAAATCGCGCAAGAATCGCTCGGATTTGGAAACGAATCGGAGGCGAAAATCTCGGGAGGAATTCCGGTCGGAGGTTAGGGATGATGATGTCATCGATGACGTCATCCCGATATTTATTTTTCTGTTTTTCTATTTTACTCATATCTTTTGATTTAAGACTCCAAAATCATTCAAATAAATTTCTAAAATTTGTAAAAGCAATATCTTTGTGTTAAACCAGTTGTGGGCATGTTTTGAATAATTTTAAAAATTAATATTTTGAAATATTCATGAAATACAAAAATGCCCATTTAGGTCAACTTTGAGATTTAGTAATTTAATAAATTCATTTTGGGTTAATAAAATTTATGAAATTTTCCACATTCAAATATGTTTGAAATTTAGCTATTAAACTCATATTCCAATATTAAATCATTTTTAGCTTTAATACAATATTCAGTGCATAACACATTTATTTGAAATGGAAAGGGAAATATAATGCATTCATTTTTAAATTCAAAATATTTTGTGCACCATTAAGTTTTATATTATGATAAATCATTTGAAAACTCCATAAAAAAATTATGGAAAATAATTTTGATTTAATTTATTTCTTATATTAAATATAGTCATGAAAATCATTTTATGTTTTGAAAATAAATGAAGATCATTTTAAGCTAAGGAAATGTATTTGGATAATCCATTTATTTTAAAACATATGAAGTTATTAAAGTTATAAACTATAGGTTGTAATTTCAACACTATGTTTTTGCACTTAGTGGAACTAAAGGAAAACCATTTGGCAAATGGATCATGTTTTAAATTATTTAAAATAACACTTGTAAATACTATTTTAATTTATGAATAGCTATGGCTAAGTGGTGGAAACAAATACTTATAAGGAAACTTTTTATTATAATGAAATGGTTTGAAATTTTTGTAAAACATTTGTCAAATTACATATTGAGGTTTAATAACTACAATGGATAATAATTTGTTTAACTTGGATCAACTTTTGGAAGTAATGATCTTTCCAAGATATTTGAAATATTAAATCTTTTCAAGATGCTGGAAGTCTTTTATAGTTGGTTCTCTTATGCATTTTAATATTTTATCTTAATCAAAACAAAAAGTTTTAAAATTTTGTGATTTTTAAACATTCCAAAATATTGGGATGTTACATTAACGAATTTAAGCATTTGCTGTTTTTTATATGAAAAAGGAGAAGAGTGGATGACAGGACGGGCCCGCAGGTGACGCGCATCCGCGCGAGCCGGACCGCGTCGCCTAGGGCGCTGGATGCGCCTCGCGATGGGGCGGCCGAAGAAGGCGGCACCCGTCTCCACTTGGTCGCCGGAGAGCCGGTGGAGATGCGCGGACGCGGCGGCGGAGTCCGAACGCAGCGGCGGCGCGTGTGGCGTCCCGACTCACCAAACCCTGCAAGGACAGAGAAGGAGCAACGGCTCATCTCCCCATAACAGTCGATTCGAGCGGGGGGGGGGGGGGGCTGGGAGCAACGGCGACGTGCGGCGGCGCCTCCGGCGACCTCCCGGTCGCGCGAGAGAGAGAAAGGGGAGAGGGATTGTGGAGATGCTTTTGCAAAAAAGCCCCTATAGTTTATGATAATTGCATCTAGGTCCTCGATGGGCGGGTATTCGCAAAAGCGCGACACTGCTCATAACTGTTCATTCACGAAATTGGGCGATCTGGGCCGTCGCTGAATTTTCGAGCGAGGAGGGAGCGCTATAATATTCTGCCTAATATATAGAAGTATCCTAAAAATCAAAGAGACCCTAGTACTCGCTCATTTTTTGTGCGACACCACTATCCTAAATTTTATATACCAAGAAAAGTAAATCGACTAATAAATATCATAATTAATTGTGTAAAAATCATCTCGTGTTTTGATGTAATTAAATGTGTTCCATGTGGTGCATTCTCTATGGATGCATGCAACATTCATATTAATTAACATCATATTACGAACTAGAAACTTGAGAAGAGATAGTGACCTTATATAGAAGAAAATTGTATATTTGATAGTGTCCATGTAAAAATAACACAGGGTGTACTGTTGATTAGTGTTTTGTCACATTCAGTACAATTTGTTGGAATAAGGATGATGACTCTTTGACCAGGTTTTTCCTACCACATGTTGGTTGTAATGCCAAAATTACTCAAAGTGCGCCTCTTTCTACTTCAGAGAAATTTACCTATCTATACATATTGTCTTCGTATAGTTGGTAGGATGACAATTTGACTCGAATGATTTTATTCCACTCTCAGATTTTAGTATGATATATTTGAGCAGATATTTCTTGCATCGGGGCTTTAGTGATCATGTTTTCATAAAAAAGAAAATCATATTTGTAAGTTTCAAAAAGATTGAAAAGATTGATTGTAGACATCACTGTATCCCACGAATGTGCAAAATATCAATTTACATTATTTGTATTTTAGGTACCTAAAAAATACAAATGTTTGGATCTGAGTAAGCATATTTTCAGATCTCTAAATTTTACCAGATTTTGTTACTTTTATGTATCTCGTAATATAAAGTGTTTGAAATTGATTTTTTTGTATATCCCATAATACAAAGTGTATTGAGTATAGTACATCTAGGTTCCTTTTCAGTTTTTTAATGACATATGACTTTTTAAATTATCGATATTACTGAAAATTTGGAGCCAAAAACACTTTTGCAAGAGATAATAGAAAGAATCTCCGACGACTTTCATTATATTATGCTCACAGACAGGTGGGTTTCACTTCTTGGCGGACTCACTAGTCAGCGACCTCACGTCATCAGTGGGCTACGTCTGAGGATCCCAATCCGGTTGTGTTTGAAGGACATGAAAATGTGCGAATGAGATTTGTTGACTTTACATTTGCTGTCTTTGGGTCAATGACATGTGGACCCTGCACATGCTAGGCCCCACACGCAGTGACTCAAAGTCACCTGACTTTGTGAAATATAAAGTCAGCCAATCCGTTCCCGAAAATGTGACATACTTCTCGCAAATTGTCGGCCTGCAAAATGGTTGGATGTGAACGACATGGTTTGGCTCTAGTACTAGTATGCATGTTTGATTTATATATATTGTATAATGTATTCAAGGACTCATAATCCATCATGTCATCAGAAGTACTGTAAATAACAAGTTTACGTCCAAATAATGTACAATAACTTCTCGTTAAATCCTTATCATCGACAATCTATTTCGATCATCACTCGGAGGTAAGTACTTGTAAGATTTAAGATTCGTGCATGTGTGTAAACAAACAATTAGTGTGTTGTAATTTTGTACCCTGAATGAAGGTTAACTTTGAATCTCTTTTAAGTGTCCGAGACTTCATGGGTGAAAGTCAAACATGAAGCTAATCTCATCTACTAATCGTTTAGATCTTCAGGAGCTAATTCAACCGAGGTGAAGGTAAGAACAACAATCTCACATCAGAGCTAATTCTGTTTTTTTTTCAAATGCATGATGGTTTATATTTGGCGCCAGGAGCTAATACGTGATGATTTAATTGGGCTTCTGGGCCTAATTTCACGCTGTGCCGTGAGAACGAGGGGAGCTAGTCTCTCACTCTCAGACCATAATAACCTGAAAAAAAAAGGGTCTCGCTCTCGCAGCAACAGCCGGCGCCGCTGGTCCCCTCGCCGCCGGCGCCGCCATGCTCCGCCTCCGAAGCTACGTCCTCACCCATATCCTCTCGTCTCCCGCCACCTATCCCACCAAGTACCCCATCTCCTCACTCCACCGCCTCCTCTCCGCCGCCGTGCCGGCAGTTCCCCCAATACCTAGCTTCGATGTCGAGGAGTACCTCGTCGGCACCTGCGGCCTCACACGAGCCCAGGCACTCAAGGCCTCAAGTAAGCTATCCCACCTCAAATCCCCCACCAATCCCGACGCCGTCGTGGCCTTACTCGCCGGCCTTGGCCTCTCCGGCGCCGATGTCGCTGCCGTCATCGCCAAGGACCCGCACTTCCTCTGCGCCAAAGTGGGGGAAACCCTAGCCTCCAACGTCGCGGGGCTCACCGGCCACGGCCTCTCACACACTCAGATCGCGGGCCTCGTCTCGCTTACCCCTAGGAGCATTCGTTGCAGATCCACTGTCTCCAACCTACCGTACTTCCTGTCCATCTTCGGATCCTACGAGAACCTCCTCCCGGTGCTCAGGCGCAACTCCAATCTTCTCAGAAGCAGCCTCGAGAAGGTGGTCAAGCCCAATGTCACGTTCCTGCTGGATTGCGGGCTAGGTGCTTGCCAAATTACCAAGTTGTGCGTGTCTTACCCATGGTTGCTCACCGGCCGTCTGGAACATGTCCAGACGGCCGTAGCATGTGACGAACTTCTCGGTGTACCCGGTGGGTCTGGAATGCTCAGCCATGGGTTGCTCACCACCAATCCAGAGCGCATCCAGGCAATGGTGGCGTGTACCAAAGGTCTTGGTGTGTCCCATGGGTCTGTGATGTTTAGGCATGCGCTGAACGCTGTTTTGTTCCTCGGCGAGGAGAAAGTCGCCGCCAAAGTGGAGCACTTGAAGAACACATTCAGGTGGTCTGATGCCGAGGTGGGCATTGCAGTTTCTAAGCTTCCGACAATGTTGACGAAGTCTAAGGACAATTTGCAGAATAGGTCAGAATTCCTTATCTCCGAGGTGGGGTTGGAACCGGCCTACATTGCTCATCGGCCAGCACTGCTCTCTTATAGCTTGGAGGGCCGGCTCAGGCCCCGGTACTATGTTCAGAAGTTCCTCAAGGAAAATGGATTGCTAGATCGCGACAGGAGCTACTATTCCGCAGTCATGGTGACCGATAAGGCATTCATGGAGAAGTACATAATCCCTCACAATGCAGCTGCACCACACCTTGCTAAAGACTATGCAACCGCTTGCGGAGGGGAACTGCCTGCAAGATTCATATTTTTTTGAAGCAAGAACAGGGTATTGAGTTTTGAAAATGCATATTGCACAGGAAAAAAAATCTCTCTCTGCCATAAGCTGGTCATTCATGTTTCATTGTTGTTTGCGTAACTGGGATGTTGGCTGTCTGCTATTGCATGTCAGTTACATGCTGGTTTTGGCCATTGCTAACCGAAAGTTGTATTTTGACTCGTGAGTCCTGGTATTTTCATTACATCAATCAATAGAGAAGAGAGCATGGCATGGTTGTGAACTTACTAATCCTCATGTTATATGGATACAGATATTGGAATGAAATGAGTATGAGATGGCCAATCTGCAAATGCCCATGAAAGTATCAGTTAGTAGTATGTCTGCACTCTTGGTATCTGTATGGATACTGATATGGAAGCAACGGAGTGTTTTGAAATGTTCCTTGCTGTTTCCATGAAAGAAGTTTCTCATTTTAGCCATTGAGATGAGAGTTTCACCTTTCTTTTTGTGGGGAACATGTTTGGACTTACTGATGACAACTGATTTCAAAACTTAATAATGGAGCAGTACAATTTCTGTATAATACATACCATTTCCTCAAGATACTATGGGTCTATGGCTAGTAGAAACCAAGCCTCCTCAGGTTTACACCAATCAAGGTCATATGTTCGTTATGCCTCCAAAGTTAACAAGTATGAACAAAGTTATGTTGCTATATCATGTTTTGTACCCAGAATATAGTTAATACTACTCCCTCTGAAGTCTGATCCCATTTAAGTGCCGTAAGGTGTATACAAATTTGTATGAATCTAGCTCACTTTTTTCACGTCAAGTTTTTAGGATCGGAGGCAGTAGTATTTATTCTCTGTTTTAGCATGACATCCAGTCTACCTAGATTCATCCCATGCATTGCATTTACAGGATGTGCTTTATGTAAACCAGAGTGTTGATGAGAATAAACAAAAAATAGACGCGGGCATTCATATATGATATCTGAAAATGGTTCAAACTTCAGAGCATATGTGTGGTGGTGTGTGCATGAGAGGATTGCTTGTCAGAACCGAATAATTCAATTCTATTTGGAGATATTTTTATGTTGCTTCTATCTCACATAACTGATACTCCAGATTATGTTTTGTAACACAGATTGTTCATGTATGCCATTTGAATCTGGTTCAGAGCATAAGTATGCATGAGAAGATTGCTTCTCAGCTGTCTATCAGGTATTACTACTAGTTACAATATGTGAATGAGCGAGCTAATGTTAGTGGAGGCATTTTGTTGACTATTGACCAATATCAGTCGTAGTGTATAGTAAGCTATCTTTTTATCAAACAGTTCCACATTACTACTGCACTTTTTTTTCCTTTTAGATTTGCACCGTATTTTTAGGGACTGTCTAACAAACAGATAGCTGAAAATCAAATTCGGGATCAGACAGATTTACTCATTACCGTCATTTAGACTCAGTTGTCATTCCCCATCATTGTGGGGCCGAATTTCAGTCGCATCCCGCCCACAACAAAAAACTCAATACTGGCCCATCTTCTTTTTCCAACTCGGTCCACACAAAAAAAAAAAACCGCTCAGTGTTCAGTCCGGTTTTTATAAGGCCTGTTTTTTAGCCCATGTTACTGATTTAGAAGCCTGCTAGGCTGCTAGCTATGCGAATCGTGCACAGCTGACTGGGCTTACCTACCCAGACCCCCAACGATTTTCCAGCCCACAGCTACACCTTCCGCATCGTTCTCCTTCTTCCACAAGCAAACAACTCCCAGATCCCCATCGCTGTTTGATCAGGAAATCACACAAAGAAAAAATCACACAAAGAACACGACAGGGGAAAAAGCAAAACATGGAGGCCAATGATGGGGGAGGAAGCAGAGAGAATATGCTGAATCAAAGGGATTTACCTTCTGAACGTCGAATGTTATCAGCTCAGGTACGATTCCCCCATAGCTCCAGGTTCGAACACCCCAATCTGATGTGTAGAAGAGCACCACCCTGAAAAAAAGCACCTCATACCTGGAGCCTGTATCCCACACCCTACAAGACCTGAAGTTATCCATGTCATGTACTCTTGAGAACTGCATGTACCCACTGATGATGATTGAGCATTGCATGTCTTCAAAAAAATTAGGCTATTGCTGCTAAAATCAGACAACTAGTTCATCTATGTTGATTTGCATTATGATAGGTTATCACAACTCTTGCTGCCTAGACTGCTAAGAAATAGAAAATCATTGCAAATGTGTAAAAAAATCTGTCATATGATAACTGACGAAAAATGACAAGTTTTTTTTATCAATGACACAGAACCTTGATCCGGGCGTATGCTCCACAAAATATCCTAGAGCACTTGACATTGATGATGAATACTTTGCTCAGGTAAGCAAAAGTTCACACCAAAAACCCCAGAACAAAGACAATCATGCTACTGAATAACTAATTTTTTGTAGGATGGTTTTTCATACACTGGTTTCCTCCAAGATGCTATTGCATATCATCCAGAATGTGGACTAATGACAAATCAGGTATGCTCAACTATGAACAGTGTTGCTGCTAAAAAAACAGAATGCATATTAGCTCGTGTGTTGTCCATCAGTTATGACAATTGCCATGAACCATGACCAGGAACACAATCCACAGTCTGCGTCTACGTTCATGGAAGTTACAAACAATAACCCCTGGGATGTAAACATGTTCAATGATATTGAACTGGACAAGGTGTGTATACTAAGACTTTGTACACAGAAATCCAAGCATGCTCAAAAGTTACACATATAGTATTTTGCTTGCTAATGAAAAAGGAAATCACCAAACAGATTTATATTGAAGAAACTACAAGCAACAATCAGAAGGGGAGCAATTTGAATGCTACGCGGAATTCAGAAGGCAACAATGAATCTGGGGTTTGCAACAGACAAGCGTCGCATACTAGAAATGATGCCACATCTGACATTGATTGTTCAAACGCTGATGATACCACAAAAAATCTCACTGAACAAGATGTTGAAAACTTCCTATCAAATGATAAACTAACTGAAGAACAATCAGATCAAACGCCAAGTGAGGATATCAATGACTTCAAACCAGAAGTTGGGATGCAGTTTAAGACGCGGGAAGAAGTGCAAAAGTTCTTCAACATGTATTCGTATGCGGTTGGCTTCTCCGTGTGTTCAACATCAGTTTATCGAACTGCAAGCAAAAAAAGGAACAATGAGGTCATCAGGTTTACAATGAAGTGCAATAAGTATGGCAGACATAATGAATCAACAAATGAAAATGATGTCCCGCAAAGACAAAGCACGGTTATAGCAAAGACAAACTGTAGAGCTGAAATGGTGGCTGCTGAGAGAAATGGAGTTTGGCAGATCACTGGTCTGAACCTTCTGCACAACCATGAGCTTTGTCCACAAAGTAGGTTCTTTAGATCACACATATACATGTCTGATGGAGAAAAGGAGATGATTAGAACAATGAAAAATTGCAACATGCCCACTCGTGACATGGTTGTGGTATTGGCATTCATCCGAGGAGGAATGACGCAACTGCCGTACAACAAGCGCAAAATAAGCAACTACAGTGCTAGCATCAACAGAGAGGTCTCAAATAATGACATGATGGAAGTTTGGGAATGGTTTTGCAAGAAAAAAATTGAGAATCCAGGCTTCTATTTCTCCATTCAGTATGATAAAGACAGGAAAGTGAGGTGTGTGTTCTGGTCAGATGCTAAGGCAAGGTTGTACTACGAAACTTGTGGAGACTGCATCAGTTTTGATACTACATTCCTAACGAATAGTTATAACCTTCCATTTGCTCCGTTTGTTGGTGTGTCACCGCATGGACACACGTACCTATTTGCGTGCGCCTTCATAGTTAATGAGCAAGCATGCACCTTCAAATGGTTGTTTGAGAAGTTCTTGCATGCTATGGGGGGGAAACACCCAATATCAATAATAACAGATGCAGATAAAGCAATGGAAAATGCAATACCACAAGTCTTCCCCAATGCAACTCATAGAGGATGTTTGTTCCACATCAAGAAAAAAATTGATGACAAAGGAGGGACAGTGTTTGCAGCAAATCAAGGACTCTATGAAGAAATGCAGGACATTATTGATAAATCACTAATAGTGCATGAATTTGAAACTCTGTGGCAAGCAATGATAAATGAACACAATGTTGAACACATAAAAGTGTTTCAGGACTTGTGGAAAACAAGAGAGAGATGGGTTCCTGTATACTTCAAATCCAATTTTTTTCCATTTATTCAAACTACACCTAGGAGTGAGGGGACTAATGCATTGTTCAAGAGAGGAGTTGGAGCTCAATTCAGCATGACTAGTTTTTTGCGAGAGTATCAACGATTCATGGATACAATACATTCAAGGGAAGATGAATGTGACCATAATGTTATCAACAAGGAGGTTAAACCAGAAAAATTTCGAACTCTTTACTACATTGAAAGGCAGGCCCATGAGTTGTACAACCTTTCAATCTTCAGGAAATTTCAACAAGTCCTAAGAGATGTTACAAGGCTTGAACTAAATGAAGAAGAAAAAAGAAAGAAGTATTGGGTGTTTCAGGCAACAAATTATCCAGTTAGAGAACACCGCCCTAGGAGTTACCTTGTTCAAATGAATGAAGAAGCGCAGGAGTACTCATGCATCTGCTGCAAATTTGAAAAGGATGGTCTGCTTTGCTCTCACATTTTGAAAGTTATGCTGCACATACAAATTGCAGCTATTCCAGATCACTACATAATTGACAGATGGCGAAAAAAGGAAAATAAAATTTTCAAGATAACTCATATCGTGTTACCTGCAGATGAAGAAAGCACGGTCCTAAGGTTCAATGTCCTATCAAGGATGATGGGACACACAGTTTCTGAAACTTCAAAAAACAAGAGAAAGTACAAATTTATGTTACAAGAGATTCCAAGGCTGAATGAATCACTTGCTAAAATTGATGATGAGGCAGAGGAAGTATCAGCAGTAGGGCAAAACAGTTCTACTCAGACCGTGATCAACCCGGATCGTACGGGGGACAACGCATCATCACTCAGGTTTGAAAACCCAGATGTTGTTGACAGAAAGGGCCGTCCAAGACTGAAGACTATAAAAGAGAGGATAAAAGATAATGAATTTTACAAGTGCAGCCACTATGGATCGAACAAACACACTATCAAAAAGTGTGTAAATAAGCACTTGCAATTCGATCTGCCAAAGAAAAGGAGGACCAGAAAGAAGAAAGAAGGTATGCAGCTACTAAACAAGAAAATACAATGAAAGAACAAAAGAAAATGATAAAAATTCTTATTCTATATATTAATGCTTTGTTATGATATCAGGGGATGAAGGTGCTTCCACGAATAAAAAGAAAACACCTGTCAGTGGAAAGAAACCAACTGAAGCTCATAATCAAACAGGAAAGGATGCAACTCCTCCAGTAATCCACCAACATGGGATAAATGGTATGAAAGCTGTGTTCAGAACACAAATGTTTCTATAAACATGACACATTGCTGAAATCCCTAAGCCTACTTCTAATTTCAGGAAATGTAGCTGCCACAACATAGCAGACAAAAAGCGTTGAGACAGAGAAAATAGAAGCATAATGAAGCCACTGTTTGGCATTGGGGAAAACAGAAGCAGAATGAAGCACACATTTTCTTCTTTCAACCAGCAAGCTCAGCCATGATATGATTATGAGATGACCTACAACTACACTTACATGAATGCTCTATTTATGTCAGAGAGACGCACAACAACAAAAATGTTCTAGAATTTTACTACTATTGTAACTCGAGTATATATGCAGACAATCAAATATTGCTCTATTTTATATGTCCAAGTGTTTTATATGTTCTTATATATCTCCAATACGAACACCGTGAAAAGTAGCGACACTTTCTACAAACGAAACACTGAAGACACTGACACTACATCTATAAAAACACTTAAAAGCTAGGAAAGACTGAAACAAGGACACCTAATTTTTGAGAAAGATCTAGAACAAAACTGAGCAGACTTGGCAGGCCAGCGACCCTGACCAATAGGCTGACGGTTCCTAGCTTGGGCGGTACGTCAAACACCACAACAATATCTATGGAAGGGGATCGCTTGCTTGTGTGCAAGCACAACCTCCATATACCTCTTAGCCTTGTTCAGGGGCATCTCCCTAAAGGCAAACGCAGAGGAAAAAGAGGTAACTAAAAGAGAAGAACATCACATAGGGCACAACACTAAGGTTGAATTTACACAAAATGAGCCATCATTTACTGAACCAAGAGATATAAAAACACATAGTACTGTGTCCAACGGTTCACCCAATAAACGATGAGACTGATTTTTCTAAAGTTTACGGGGGACAGTGCTTGCAGAGAGCACAGTATCCTGCTTTTTATACTTTAGGAACCAAAAACAAAGAAGCACCAGCAGCAACTACAGGAGGTTTCAAAAATATTTATGAGTGAACTGAACAAAAGTTGCT
The DNA here is from genome assembly GCA_026929855.1 of Poa annua. Lineage (NCBI taxonomy): Eukaryota > Viridiplantae > Streptophyta > Magnoliopsida > Poales > Poaceae > Poa > Poa annua. Next base: position 15,170,750 of record CM049428.1, read on the forward strand.
TAGGGGGAAAATCGACGACTCAAGAAGCCAAAACAATACTAAGAAGAAAAAAAGGGTCCTCCTCCTTTATCCGGGCTTGGACCCGGCTACCAGCTTAGAAAAGTTTGGTAGGCGGATTTACCCACCCCCTAACCCCCAATATGAAGACAAAGATACTGAATAACAGAGATGCCTAAGAAGTTGAGATAACTGAATCAATGACAAGTTGACTCACACGCTGAGCTAAATGAGACGCTGAGAAAGTGTGAAACACTGACAAATCACTAAGGCACTGAGATAACTCAAACACTAACACTGAAAATACATGGAAACTGAAGAGTAAGAATCAGAGTCTGAAGACATGAGAAACTGAAACAATGATACTAAGACACTGACTGAAACATGAGAAACTGAGAGAAGACAATCAGACTGAACACTGAAGACTAAATATAACTGAACACTTAAACTGATAAATGAGGAACTACACCCTTTGATTAAACAATGAGGAACACTGATTAACTGAGGCAGTGAACAATGAATAACTAAGACACTGAACACTGAAACTGAAGGCAGAAGACAATCAGACTGAACACTGAAGACTAAATATAACTAAACACTTAGACTGAAAAATGAGGAACTAAACAATTTGACTAAAAAATGAGGAACACTAAGAAACTGAGGCAGTGATCAATGAATAACTAAGACACTGAACAATGAAACTGAAGGCTTTCAAAATAAGAATGATCACTTGACACTAAATAGAACTGAACACTTAGACTGAACTCTGAAACTGATCAATGAGGCAATGATCAATGAATAACTAAGACACTGAACACTGAAACTAAAAAATTAACAATAAGACTGATGAGAAATGATAAAAAACTGAATAATGACAAAATAATGATGAGAACAATGAAACTAAGATAATGAATAACTAAAACAATGAGGCAACGATCAGTGTCTTACCGATGACAATGAGTCAATGATCAATGAATAACTAAAGCACTCAACACTCATACTGATAAATTAAAAATATGAATGATGAGAAAAAGATAAAAGACTCAATAATGACAAAATACTGAATAATGAGTTAACAAAGAGATATAAACATCACAAAACTGTACTGATAATGTCTGATGTCTGAAAGACAAAACTGATCACTAATGATAACATCACCAAAGATATAAACAGAAAAAGTAAACATCCTTCATGTTGGACAAATTTGCTTCAAACAACTGTTCCAGATCGGTGAAGCCGGCGCATGAAAGCATCCTGCATCAGCAAAAATAATAATAATTAAACAGATAAAACACAAAACCAGAAAATAACACAAAAGAAAATAGGGTTCGTCTAGCATAAAATGCCTTGTCATAATGATTGGTAACCAGGCTCCTATCTGTTTCGTTGTTGGGGTGGAAGAACAGACGATTAGCATATCTGATTCGGATGTGAGGGATATCAGCCTGGCTGAAAAAATCATTGAGATCTTGAAGTGGATCGTAAAACTCCATGGCCATCATTGTCATCACACCACAATCATGCCTGTATGTGTGTTTATTGCATGTTAGATGGAGAATCAGGAGAGCAAAAAAAGACAAAAAAATTAAAACGAAAAATAGTGCAGGGAGCAAAGCGAAAACAAAAAAATTATTCAAAACAGAATAACTTACGGATTGCCTTGCATAGGGATTTGCCCATTTTGCAATTTAAAATTGTTGAAACCAGGATCCTGTGCTGGGAAAATTTCATGCCAGAGTGCAATGAAGTTGTTCATCTGATAAATCATGTGGCTTGTTTAGGAAAAACACAAAACAAAAAATTTGGGAAAAGAAGTTGCACTGCGAAAATATAAATTATATGATGACTTACGAGACGCCCCCTAACTGAACGTTGATACTCTGACTGCGGACTGAAATATGAATCAAGAAACACAAACAGCTTCCACTTGAAATCGACGCAAAAGGTAAACCAATGATCTTCATGGCATATAGGGAAGAATAGCTGCGAAAATGATAAAAAACTTTACAATGTAAATAAAAATGACATGTGATGAGACTAGGAGAAAAAGTAAGCGAAGAAAATTGTACTGACTCTATCGGAGCTAGCAAGCCTCCTCCCTTTGCTGGCACTGGCTGCACCCAGGAATGAACCACGCACAAGAGATGTGACTCCGTGATCCGTATCATACTTCAGAATGCTTTCCTGCAAAAAAATGAAAACCCCAAAAAAAAATTAGTAATAAGACTACGACACGTAGAAAAAGGTTACATGTCTTCAGAAATTTGAATATAGAATGATGGAACACAAACGTACGCCAATGTATGAGAAGAAGTAATGTCGGCCAGCCTTTCTAGGGTGAAAATCTTCAAACAATTTACGGCAGAAACATGGGATCAAAAATGTATCGATGTGACCGTTGGGCATTAGCGTCTGTCCCAGGGAAACAAAACTGCAGTGTACTCCATAATACTGGATAGCGTAATCCATGCGAACACACAGTCAAAAAGGAGAGGGAAAAATAAAAAATAAACAAATGCAAGAAAAATGAACAGAAAAAAGAGAAGGGCCAAAGGTCTGACAAAAAAGATAGTGAGAACTTACTTCTGAATTCCCTCCATGTATGGAATATCAACAATAGCACAGTAGTGCATAATTTCTTCATCAGATACCGGGAACCTTGGGTTGTGTTGTAAAGGTAATTGAAGATGGTTCTTCGGCTGAAGAATGATAAGACTGCTAGAAGTGGTTGAAACAAATGTTGGATTATGCAGACCTGCAGCGTCTTCTTGCGTGTCATCTAACACATGAATCTCATCTGCCTGAGATGATGGAGTGGGGGCAGGTTTTCGAGATGTGTACACACGAGTGACCTTGTTTCCTTCAATAACTCTGTTGTACACTGAATCATTATCCCTTGCAAGCTTCTCCTGCTGTTCCTTGAGAGTAGAAGTTCCCGTGATGGACACATCTAGGGACTGCACCTGACATTCGAGTTGCATGATTCAAAACTTGATTAGATACTAGACATATACTAGAAAAAAAATGAAAAGCACCATTTGAAAAAAGCAAAAAAAGGATAAAACCAAAAATCATAATACCACATTGGATTTTGGTGTGGTGTCCCCGATCGGAATAGGGATTTCCTTGCTTCCTTGGGGAGTATTGAGACCGACATTTCGGCCTGAGCTGATGACTATTGCTTTCATGGGGTCCTGCTAAAAAAATCAGTGCAAACAAAAGAATATAAAAATGCAGGAAAAGGAATGAAAGTGAAAAAAATACAATCAGGAAGCTCCTATACATAGAGTAGTTTTGCACTGACCTTCCTAGTGGATGAAGGAGTGTACATTAAACGGCCCACGGGGGATTTAATATCACCTCCGCCCGTATCAATGATATCATGGCCAACAGGTAGTTCAACAATCAGTCTTGACTTTACCTTTTTTGCAGCGGGTACATTTGGTGGACAGGGTACACTTGGTGCTGTCCAAAAACAAGAAAAAATATTAAAAAGAGAAAATTAACTAATGAAAATTGAGCAGCCAAAAATAGGGGGGCAAAAAAGCCACCTGAAACAGTTATTTTTTTATCACTAAACATCTTAGCAGTGCTCCGTGGAGTTGCAAAAGTTGGAGACACTGACAGTTTTGCAAAACTTGAGTGAACATGGTCTTTCTGAAAGTCGATGTTGTTCTGAAAACAACCTCCTACATCTGCTAAAGTTTTTATGACATTGTGTGCCAAAACACCTGTATTGTTACTGTTTACTCCGGAAGAGGAATAAAATCGATGTATAGTGTCGAAAATCCCATCTATGACCTGCGCCACACCAAAACAAAAAGTACGAAATATAAGCAGATGATGAGCCAAAAAAAAGTCTGCAGACAAATGAACATTGCTCAAAGAAACACACAAAGGGAAAATGAAAAGACCTTATGAGGTAACACTGAGACAAACTTCTCGCGTGTAGATTCCTTTATACGAGCTGACATAAGATCATCACGGGACCCACAATGCGCACAACATTTGTTCAGAACAGGAGCAACCTGTAAATAGCACCCAACGAGATCTTTCCTCATCCTCCTGCGTCCATAGCCTTTCCTGCCTTTACGATCTAGGTTAGAATATATCTTAATCATATCACCACGCTAGGAAGCAGACCTTGGCAGTCCAGAACCAGCAACGTGGACACCAAAATCCAGACAGTCTAGATAATACACCTACAAAAATCAAAAAAAGATAAAACAATAAAAAAACGTCAACAAAAAACACTGATGCCAAAATAAACATAATGAAGATTTCTCGTTGAGAAAAAACCTACCGCTAAACCATAAGAACAAAATTCAAAAACTTTGGGTTTCCTTCCTTTCGACTGAATGTACTTCACAAATTTTGACACACCAGTCATCGTGTGGCTGTGGGCTAGCGTGCATAGATCAAAACGTCTAGCTCGTTCAGGATCACCGAGCTGGGCAATGTACTTTGTGTCCAGAGTACAACAATTGGACGGGCAAATGAAACAAGAAAGCGCGATTTGCATAAAACAGACGAAGACTTGCTTGTCAGTGAGTGGGTCCTTGGAATTCAACTTATTACCAAAAAAAGTGATATGAGGAGTCTCTGACAAGTTGAACAAAGACAAAATGAACTGCAATCCAGCAACAACCAGACAAGAACCAGACTTCGGAAACCCAAGAACAAAATGAAAGGCGTCTTTTGGAAGCCGAATTGTTTTCTCGCCAGCAACAATTTCGCAACAGACATTATCGACCCTCAGAGCAAGCCAGCGAATGAAAGATGAGGGCATGTATGTTTTGCTTAAAGATAGTAGACACCCAAAACCATATTTCTGAATGATATCTTTCTGCTCCAATGTGAGCCGGCTAAGAACTTCGAAGAAGTACTTAGAATGGTACACTGAATAAGACTCCTTCCCAGCTACAAGCACTTTTGACCTTTTGCTCTGGACATAAAAGGATAAATAAAAATATTAGAACAAAAACTCTCTAAAACAAACACATACATGTGATAAGAGGTGTCAAAATAGTGAATACCAGATTAGTAACAACACATATAAGCGATATACTAACATGGCACAAAACACCAAAACAGAAACTGAAGAACAAAAAAGAAGATTGGCACCTCTCTAAACAAGTCAGATTCACTACACAGTCTGGAAAAATCCCTCTTCAAGCTGCGGATAGCCTGAAACGAAAAGTACCAATAAAAACATCACGTGTAGTTGTACCATAAAAACCCACATCAGCTTCGTACAATTAAAAAGAATAGTAATCTAGTCTCGTACCTTCTTACTGAAAAGATCAAAAATAACATCGTCTAAAGCTCTCTTCCTTTTTGCATTCACAATACCCTATATATCACACAACATGGGTCAAAAAAAGCATCTCTAAAAATCAAACTATGGCTGCTGCAAAAGGTGAGACAAATAAAACATAAACACAAAACACAAAAAGGCACAAAAATTACATCATCACTATCCGAAGAAGCCATTCTTCCACAGCTATCGCATCCAGATGATACATCGTCAGATTCATCGCCCCAATGAGCGTGAGAACAAACTCTCCTACATCAAAATAAGAAGTACTGATGAGTGAAACGAAACACTTACCTGATACATAGGCTACAAAACCCAAAAACTTGAAACAAAACCCTATAATGAAAACTAAGCACTGATGTGAGAAACTAAACACTGCTTGGCGAATTCAACCAAACAAACATGGTATATTCAGATGAGCTAATGGCTGTTACACAATAATGAACCAAAACAACATGTAACGAAAATCAGGGTTGGCTCAATACTAACAACACATCAAAAATCACAAACAAAACCCCTGAAATTCGCCCATTGACACTCAGACAGTGACTAAACATGCAGGTGATATAGATCAATGATCGTCAGGGACACAGCCAGATTAAGCAAATAATCAACATACCACCTATGGCGCGATTTCAGATCCCCTACCCCCTAGCGATTACAGACTAGCTAACATCTCCGCTGGAGCGGGATGGAGATCGAAGGGGAAGGGCAGGGGACCTGACGAACTCACATACAAAAACACAATCGCTAACAAAAGCTGCCACAGGACCCAAGCTAGCAAAAAAGTCAGCGAACACGTACCTGCTGCGACGACGGCGCTGCCGCTCGCAACCAGCTCCGCCTGGGGGAACCCTGGAGAATCGCTCACCTCCGGTACCCATCGACTACTCTCACCACCCGCTCTGATTCGGCTCGTGGAAGCAGGGCCGAGAAACACCTCGCGATGGAGAATCTTCAGGTAGACGGCTGGCTATCACCGGAGATTCACCTCCCTCCTACGAGCCCCCCACCGCCCCAGTCGCCTCGCCACCGCCACCTTCTCACAGATCTAGGGGAGCTCGACAACTCAGAAAATGGGGAAGAATGAAGACAGAGGAAATGGGGGAGAATGAGGATAGAGGAAACGGCTCGACACACCTGGGCACAGAATTCAAAAACATTAAACCGGCCGGACCAAAAATGAACCGGGCTGAATAAAAAACCGGTCTCCAGATGCACGTCGCGTCGGAAGGGAACGGACTGACACGCCATGTTCCAAGATGCGCGCCGGTAGGGAACGGACGGTCACCGATCTGTCTGATGGCGAATTGTGAAATCAGATAGCTGAGAATTAGAAAGAGTGTATTTTTATTACTGTTTTAATCTTGTACGAGTTCCACATTTGCTTGAAGCATCTAGATTGAAGCATATGTGGAACTCGTACGCACTTCCTTATTTTTATTACTGTTTCAATCTTGTACAAGTTCCTATGTGGAACTCGTACACAGCTCCACTATTTTGATTACTGTTTCAATCTTGTACTGAGTTCCACATTTGCTTGAAGCATCTAGATGTGTACTTGTACGAGTTCCACATTTGCTTCAATCTTGTCGAAATTCAGCACCTAGATGCTAGTTTGCTCCATGATAATTTGCTTTATATGATTATACTTATGTCATACTACCTACCAACTACTAGTGTTGCATGATAATCTTGTACGAGTTCCACAGTTGTCTCTGATGTATATTCTGTAACAAACTAGTACGTCCTGTCCTCTGAAACCGAGAAAAGTGTTGCATGTTATGACTACAACTTGTACATGTTAGGTTGTTTATGTACCACAATTTTATAGCATCGGAGGGAGTAATTTTTTTTTGACCTTGTGTTGTATGACTACTCCTGGTGTGGGTATGAAAACACTTGTAACTGATGTTCCATGCAAATGATATAATTCAGATGCTTTTCGGGTATCTGAATAACAATTTTCAGACCTTTGTTGCAGCTATTGTTTCGTGCTTGATCAACGTCTATGTAATGTGGGATGACGCTAGCCTGCACCATATGTTCATCGTTAATCTCTGTTTGGTACACGTGCTTCAAGGGGAGACAAATCCTTGTATTTTCCATTCCGTTGGCTGCAAGGGGTTTGTTGTGAGCTTAGGCCTTTGTGAGGCAGGGCGAGGAATAAAACCGCAGTAGAAAAACAAATTTTGAGAAATGATACAAGTACTTGTCTTCTGTCATAATTTGAGAAAGCCTGGTGAGGGCAAGATAACAATAACCAGCGGTACGTGTAAGAAAAACCAGGGGTAGCATGCATATATGACGATTGCATAGGGAATGTAACGATCCTGAAGAGTGGAATGTGCGTAAGCTTCCCTTTTAATATCAGCGATATGAAATTTAGCTTTTAATACCACAATGCATCAAGTTTGTAGTCAGACCATTTGAAAAACGAGAACTTTGGCTTGTTTTCAGAGTAAAGACTATCCAGCAAATAGTGATCCTACTGATTAACTTGTTCTCATTTTTATTACTTCCTCCGATCCATATTAATGGACTCAACTTTATCTAGATTCGTATGTATCTAGTTAAGGGTTTAGACTAGATGCATTCGTATCTAGACAAAGTTGAGTCCATTAATATGGATCGGAGGGAGTACTGTTTACTGGGCTACAGGCCTACAGCCTGCAGGAGACTGAGACGCGAGACAGATGTGCTATCAGAGTATCAGGCGCCAAGCTGCTGCCCCTGGTTGCTGATGGTGTGTTCATGGCTGGAACGTCCCAGCTGTGCTTGGAAGAAAATTTGGGTTTATGTCTTCTACGTGTGTTGTACATCTCTGAACTTGTGTTAATCAGTGCATGTCTGGCTAGCTGATGTTGTAACAGCAGTATATTTTTGATTGAGCTTTCAGGTACTCCCTCCGATCCATATTAGTGGGCACAACTTTGTTTAGATACACATGTATCTAGTCTAAATACTTAACTAGATACATATGAATTTAGATAAAGCTATGCCCACTAATATGGACCGGAGGGAGTATTATAATTAAGAGAACTGTAGAGTACCAAAGGAACTTCATGTTGCTGACATATGACATTTTGATGACAGAAAACTTGGTATGGGTTTGGTGCTTATAATAGTTCTTTTTCCAGAGCAAATTCACCAAGCAAGAGAGGTTAATAGTCGGATTAATTAAGAGAAATGTAGCGGCAATTAAGAGCAAATCATGTGCCCGCTTTTGTACATACTATACAAAAATTATCACGGTGCCTGTAGGCAGATGCTCACTGAACACACCATTCACTGATTTTAGACCTAAAATTCGGAACACCACCCAGCTCGGCGTAACCAAGAACAATTTCTCACCCTTGTGTGTAGGTGTGAAGGACTCGCTAAGCGGCACCATATGGAATTATACTACTCTTCACATCAGATTACAGTTACAGTTTCGTTAAAAAGATAGAACACACATGGCAAAAATCTGCTTCAGTAGAGTCTGTAAGCACAGAGCTTGTAGTTTCGAATAGCAAACTAATCTGAGCACAGAATCAGATCAGAATTCAGCATTAAGTGGAGTACCCTAGCAACCACCTTCAGAAATCGGAATATATAGCACTGTCATCACCCTCCATAAGGTTTTGAACTGAAGCTGGAATCGGAGGCATCTCAGTGTCGATGACACCTTCCAACATGCGAACAACTTGCCCCATTGACGGCCTGTCGTTCTCCTCATCTTGGATGCACCAGCAGGCAACCCTACAGGTGACATCCAGCTCCTTCACATTAGCATCTCCTTCCAGCCTACCATCTAGCAGGCACATAACATCCCCTTCGTTCACCTGAGCAGCTGCATATAGCGGAAAATACCGATGTTTCCCATATTTTATCATCACGGTGCTCCTTCTCCCCGAGATGATCTCGAAGAGCACAATGCCGAAGCTGTACACGTCCGCCTTCTTAGTGATCGGCAACCCGGATATCCACTCCGGTGCTAGATAGCCCATGGTTCCTCGGACAGTGGTCAGCGCCGAGTTGAATTCTCGTCCAAGGAGCTTGGCCATGCCGAAATCAGCAATCTTGGGGCAGAGTTGCGCATCGAGCAGTATGTTTTCGGGTTTGATGTCGCAGTGAATGATGCAGTCCTCGCATTCTTCGTGTAGATAGGCGAGACCCTTGGCAATGCCTATAGCAATTTGGTACCGAACATTCCAACCCAGCAGGCTAGACTTCTCTTTAAACAGATGAGCTTCCAAAGAGCCATTTGACATGTACTCGTAAACCAGAAGCCTTTTGTTTGCTTTGACGCAAAATCCCAAGAGACGGACAAGATTACTGTGTTGGATCACTCCAAGTGTCTGCACTTCTGTTCTGAATTGCTTCTCTGCTTGCCCGAGGACTTTGAGATTCTTCACAGCGATGACAGCTGATCCTGGCATTATTGTTCCTCTGAAAACACTTCCGAATCCTCCCTCGCCGATTTTATCGGAGAAATTTCCCGTGGCTTTCTTGAGCTGAGAATAAGAATAGACCACAAGAGGGCCTTCTGCCTCAAACTTCCTCGAGGCAAACGAATGACGCCGGAATCTCCATAGCAGCACCAATGCCACTAGTAAAGAAGCAATGGCTATGGCCCCAGTGACCAATAACGCGATCCCTGTAGTTTGTAAGCCTTTCTTCCTGAGCTTGGAGCCCAAACGGAGGTACATCTTGCTGTATGGAGGTCTAGCAGCCAGGCTCACATTGTAGAGGTTGTAGTACCAGAGTTTGCACCCATGGTCGACGTAGGAGTAGGCAACGCAGTAGCATTTGCTCCGGCAAGCCGCTCTGCAGTCTTCGTCCCTTCCGGCCACCTCGTCCTGGGCGTTGTAAGGAAGACCTTGCAGCATGCCCAATGGGGCGAAGGAGTCGTCGTGCTCCGTCTGGCCGTCGGACTCGCAGCTCAGCGGGAGAGACCTTGAGCAGCCGCTGACGAAGTACCCGAGTCCCCACTCGATCGGGTACGACGGCGCGAATCCGTCGATGCAGCCACACTTCCCGGCGCTGGAGCAGGCGCCGAAATCGCCACAGAAGAACCCGCTAGATTTGCAATCGGAGGGGAAGGTCCAGCGAGCGACCCAGCCGGCGGTGGTGCTGCTGTTTGCGGCTGGACCAGATTCAGACCACCGCATGAGGCTGACTTGCCCCAGATGGAACTGCAAGAACTCAGGGTGGTTCAGGCTCGCCGGGTGGTTCAGCAGCAGCGAGCTGCCATTGTCCTGAGAGGACACCATCCAGTCCGGGAAGGTGCCGCGCTCGTCGTGCCCGTCGGTGGTGAGCACGAACCCGTTCCTCCGGCTCGCGTCGACGCTGAGGCTGCCGTTGTGTGAGAAACCCTTGAATGTGAGCGAGACGTTCTTCCCGGTGTCCCTGTCGAGCCCGAGCCTGGCGCCGGGGAGCAGCGCGTCGCCGGGGTAGTCGAAGCTCTGCCACAACACCAAGGAGGAGTTCCCCCGGTCCCTGACCACCAGATTGCCGTTGTCGAGGAGGACCGCGACGGCGGCGGAAGACCCATTGGCGGCCGGCGACCACCAGAGGCTGGCCCCGCTCTGCTTGATGTACAGGCTGCCGCCGAACATCTCCAGCGACGCGGTCGGCAGGTCGGTGACGACGACCCTGTCCCCGAGCCAGAAGGTGGGGCTGTCGCCGACCATGTTCCTCAGGCGGACGCCCAGGTAGTAGTGGATGCCGGGGCCCGGGGAGAAGAAGCCCAGCTCGAACGCGCCGCTCTTGGAGACGAGGGTCTGGTTCCCGGGAACGCTCTCGCCGGAGAGGATAGTGTCCGTGGACGCAGACGCGGCCAAGAAGGCGCTCCCACAGAGCAGGAGGAAGAAGAGGAAGGCCGGCGCCGCTGATTTGGGCAGGGAGAGGCCGAGGTCGAGCGGACGCGCTGCGCCGCCGCCATTGGTGTGCATCACTTTCAGAGGAACGAACAGAGCATGTGAAAAAAGATCGAAGCGCCGCTCAGCTTACCCCCAATCCTACCGCTCAACTTTTACAGCCGCCATTGACGCGCCGCCGCCGGGTCGTCTTGCTCCCAAGTTTAGCAAGGGTTCACAGTTGAGCATAATCATTGGTGGGCAGTGCATAACCCGGAGAAGAGTTGAGCAAGGCTATAGAGTTCAGACTAGTTTTGCAATTCAGTCTTCAGGTCGGCGGTTTTGGTTTGCGCCGTCGGTTTGGAAATTGGAATGGATAGTGCAGCTCCTCTGCTTTAAACCTTTCGCCATCAGAGCCGGTAACCTTGCTTTGCTACGTTGACAGAGCAATCGTGTTCTTCATATACTACAAATTTGATCGAATTTGCCCTAGTGCTTCTACCTAACGGCCATGACTCCGTGTCTCCTCAGATAGACTTATTATCTTCGCCTTATCAAGCAAGCCATGTCAAGTTGTCAACTAACTTTCTTGTTCCTTTTGACTAAACCTTGTGTCTCATAATCTCAATTTCTTTGGTTAAAGTATACTCCATATTCAATAAAAAAATCACCCCTCAATTCCGTTCGACGTCTACTGGTGGTCAGTCGGTTGAGAATGAATGAATTCTCAGGTGATTGCCGTCAGTTGATTGTGAACGATTTCATTTAGATTAGTTGATCAACTTGTATATGTGTTACATAGTTCTTTTTCAAGTGAATGCCTTATGATTTTTTGATTTTTACTTAGTCCATTGAGCCTTTTAATGATATATTCTACAAAGGTTAAAAATATCAATACAAAAAACTTTACGGTTTGAGCTAAAAAATAATAAATAGATATGAGTGGGGTGAACAATATGTAGTTTCAAATTTCAAACTTTTGTATTTTCTGTCTAGCTCAATGTATTTTACATTCAGATTTTAAACGTTTGTAGAATATATCATTAAGAACAATTAGAGAGGGGGGCGGGGGGTAATTAGAGCTTCCCACTCTTATGCTTACATCGCCAAACGAAAGGACATAACGAGGGTGAAACACACTGTTATTTTCCTCCCTCACATAGATGCATAATTAAGCGAAGACTTGGTTACACTCAATGTGTAATGAAAAAAATAAATGCATTGGCTTAAACATAATTTGGTTGTTTCAAATTTTCAACTCATTTAGAATTAATTCTCGCCCATAAGGTATTGTAAAATTTTAGTTGCAGTCCACTTACAACTCCATCTAGAACGAATCACGATTAAATCCAACAAATAAGAAAAAAAATCTTCATTTACAACTATTAAAACTCTGCCACAACTCACTTGCACATGAAAAATCACATGTACAACCCCACTCGTAACTGTAGTAAAAATGTTGCAATCACACTTCCAAGTTCAAACTACTCTAAAAATCTTAGTTGCAAACTCACTTTTATATCTAAAGAAATCACAGTTGCAACCCATTTACACTCTTCTCTTGAATGAATTACTACCTAAATCTAACGGACAAGAAGATTTTTCTCAATTTCAACTTACTTATAATGAGAAAAACTCAGTCCCGTCTCACTTACAACCCACTTACAACCAAAAAACTTAGTTACAACCTAAATTATAACTGAAAAACTAAAACTCACTTGTGACTCAAAGAATCTCAGTTGCAATCTACTCTAAAGGAAAAAAAATTAGTTGCAACCGAGTTATAATGGAAAATTCTCAGTTGCAAGCAATTCCGCTATTTTTGTTCATTTTGGCTAAATATTGGGGATCTAAGCACTGCGCTAGTTTGACTAACGGTTATTTTTGTTGTTCAGACCATTGTACGAGATCTTCTTGACAGGTTTTATCCATATTTTTCATTTGTTTTAAACTTCTCGAATATTTTGCATGCTTTTTTCCAACTGGAATTTCATTTGCAGTCAGAGATTTCTTAGGAAAGCCGCGGGAAATCATTAGAAAAAGGTTCTCTTCGCGAAGGTCTATTCATGTCCGTTCTGTTTTTGACACGTGTCATAATTTCGTTCGTTTTCAATTCTCACTTTTCTTCTGTGCGTGACAAGTGGCGGCTTTCTGGTGGTGCGCAGAGGGCTGTACGTGCATTTATTTTTATATTCGTTTTTTCAAAATGAAATATCTTAAGAACCGTTTATCCAATTTACGAATCGTTTTTACTTTTGAACTCCTCGCATCGAGATCTTTAAAACTAGATCCCATGTTGATAGGTTTCGACGAATTTTTTTTTGTACTTTAGATTGTGTATAGTTTGTACAAACTAAATGTAGTAGTACGTATAACCTGAATTTCAAAGTTGTATGTGCAACCTGCTAGATGTAGTTATACGTACAACCTGTATTTAATTGTACGTACAACCTGTGTTGCTGTACAACCCGGTCTGTGTTGCTGTAGTATCCGGTCTGAGTGGTGTTGCACAATCCGGTTTGCTTTGCTGTACTATTCGATCTACGTTCCTGTACAACCCGGTTCAGTGTTTCTGTACATGCGCGGGCTACGGGTATATGTTGCATCTCAACATACAAAGTGGCTCCGTATAGTGTGCGTACGATCGCAGTCTCCGATCAGCTGCCTTCTGCTGCTTGTATGACCAGTTGTCTATAATGATTGTAGAAGCAAAGGGCCGGATTATATACACGGAGTCTTCATACAGCAACGCCAGTGATGTACAGAACCTGCCGCTCGGATTTGATCGGTCGCTGGGGCTCCCGTGCCTATGCGTTAGCCACGTGGCTTTTTCTGCGCGAAGTGGCCTTTTGGAAGGCAAGCTCGTACCCAAAGCCGCGTCCACAGGGTCTTAGCCCGGTAGGAGTTCGTGGGCTCGGCCTGAACAGCCCAACAGGCCCACCCCGTATCCCCGCAACCTCATCCCCACCTTCATATTCCACCACGAACCCTAACCGGCTCGCCGCCCGACTATACTCCGCTCCCGGACACCAACACGCACCCACGCCGGCGCCGCTTCCGCGTTCGACAAGCCTTGCGTGCAGCCTGAGCCGGAGGGAGGAGGATGAGGAAGCTCAAGTACCACGAGAAGAAGCTGCTGAAGAAGCACAACTTCCTCGAGTTCAAGCGGGAGCGCGGCCACCGCGAGGCCGCCGTCACGCAGCGCTACAGCCTCGTCGAGAGGGACGACTACAAGAAGTACTCTCTTACCCAATCATCAGTCCCCTCCTGTTCTGCTGTTTATGAACCATTAATCTGTCAAGTTTCGATTCAGTATTATGTAGTCGTGGTCGTTGTTGGGTTATTTGTTGAGTGCTGCCCTGTAAATAATTGTGATGGTTGTGCGCCGGCAGGTATAATGGGATCTGCTGTATGGCGCAGAAGCTCGTCAACATTATAAAGCAAATGGATGCGAGGGACCCTTTCAGAATAGAGATGACGGACATGCTGATTGATAAGCTGTAAGTTGCCACTGGTCCTCTTCTCTCTGTTTTTTCTATTTAATTTCTCTGTGTAATGCTATACGCTTTTGTTTGTTTGAAGTTTGAGCTGGATTATCATGATCATGTAGACATACCTTAACTTTACAGGTTTTCCATGCTTATCTGTGAGTGCCAGTATGATTGTTAGGGAGGTTATCGTGTATATGTTCTCCAAAGAAATTACATGTTCAACCTATGTTATTAAGTGAGAAGTTGAATGTTCAATCTATGTATATATATAGAGTATATTCATACTACCCTCGGGTGTAGTTACCCCCTATCTAGTAGGCCTCCACGTGTCCCCCGGTAGGCTGACTTATTTGATCGATCGATTCCAGAGGCTGTAGTAAACGGGCTAGCAGGGGTATGCAGTACTACCCATTAGCCTAGTACCAGAGTAATTTAATTGCCGCGTTAATTAATTTAGTCATTATCTCTACTTGTTTGTTACGGTGGTTAACAAATTTTGAATTTGAACGATTAGAATCTTTATCTCATCCACCGAACAAATAGTATATTGTTATCTTGTTACAAATAAACTGCTAGCTTCTCGGTTAATTTGTTACCCTCTTGGACTCTCACGGCCGGCCGCCGATAGGATAGAATAGTAGCCACGCCCTGCTCCATGCATCTGATCGCTAGAGCAAGGTATGTGAGGACCTCAAGCAATTTTTAAATCTCCATCTAGCCAGACGGAACCCGGTATGCATTAATTTGTGCTGCAATTGGTTTCGTACATGCATGTATGGTCAAGTTAGCCAATGGCTCCAAGTCTTCCTTCACAAGAGCTCTTCACGGGATGAATACGTTAGGCACAGATTATACTTCATGTTTGAGTTGCATGTATCACTAGCTATTTGTGTACTCATTTTTTTGGTGCCCCATACTACTGGGTATTATTTGTTAACCGTACTTTGGATATTTATTATTGTTTTGTATCTGATGCCACATACTTCATACCTCATACCTCATTTAGGTAGGTATAACTTGTAGTATGACAACCATACCCCATACAAAATGAGACATTCCCCATGAACATTGTACGACATACAACATCCTACAAATGAATCGTACTACATACTACCTTGCTTCATATATGAAAGGACCATAATATATACATACAAGCCTACATATAGCATCCTACATACCTGATGTGACATACATGATACATCATCCTACAAATAATCATAGTACATACCACCACGCTCAACTATACGACCATACTCCATACTGAAATTACCCCAAAGCTAAATTAGGATGAATAGATAAGGTACATATTATATCTGATGAGATAATCCGTACCTCATACCTACATACAGGGGCGGAGGACCCCTTAGGGCAAGGTAGGGCAGCCGCCCTACCTTGATTTTTGGCAAAAAAGAGAGTATATATAGTCATTTCTCTGATATACATAACAATTTTCAGTATTTTCTGGAGTCGTGGAAAAAGATAAAGGAAAAAGACCGGCTGTGGCTGCCTCGGCCGCAAACTGGGCCGTGCGACTGGGCCGCGCGCATCTTGCTCGCTCCTCCCAGCGAGCAACGAACGATCCCTTCGTTCGCTCGTGCACTCATCCTCGTCTATGTTCTTCCAGACGTGGACGCCGCTCCGCTGCGCACCACCCACCGTCGCCCGCCTTCTCTGTGCCCAGTTCCGGAAGCTCGTCTCCTCCCTCCCCAGCTCGCCAGCGAGCTGTTCCCCTTTCCCTTTTCCTGGCCGACGGCGGGCATCTATCTAGGGTTTCAATTTCCCGGTCGACGACACCCCGACGGTGATTTGGATGCAGTTCTTTGGAGATGGACAGAGAAAGGGCAAAAGATATGTTGTTGCTAAGGGGACGTAAGATTTGTTCAATTTTGTTTTGAAAACTGAAATTTTGTGTTGTGAGCTACCGTAATGGGCAAATTACTCATATTTTTTACTGTTCTTGCATCATTTTTTTTCTTCCCTTCAGAGCTCGCCCGACCTTATTTTTTTTCCGTCCTCCGCCACTGCCTACATACCTGATGCGACATACACCATACTATACAATAATCTGATGCGACATGCTCCTTCCACACACACTACAAACTACATACTTCATCCTAAAAACTATGGTAGTGTGCATATTGTCAGTTAAATTTCAGAACACAAATTTCACATACATACTTCAACCCACGAGACAAAATTTTAATAAAAGCAAAAACAAATCCAACGACTTTATTATATTCAGGAAAAGCAAACTACATCAAGCCATGAATAAAATTTCCATTTAAAAGGGAAAACCATTTAGATTGCGGCTTATAACATTGCCGATTATAAAAACCAAATATCCCGGAATGAACAAAAAACACAATGCCGAAAGTATTCTTTTATTTTTCCTTCACCTCTGATTTCTACAGGTCCTAACGCTTGTGGCCTCCAAGGCCACATGCCCTGTAAGTCTTCATTCTCACTTCATTGCAAGAACCAGGTACTCTTCCATCCATCCCATGACGAAATGCCGAAATTAATCTACAATGATCCTGATGATCGCAATCAACTCATCAATCCTCCCAATTACATCCATCAATTTTGTTGTACTGCCTGCAAGCCAAATTAAACTAGTAAGAACTTTGCAATGCAAATACCGATCTAGTACTACTCAGATGGATAATACTTACGTAAGAGGAGCATAACACGATCTGGTACTACTAGTACTAATCATATTGACGGTACTTACTCAAGAGGAATCATGGTGTCTGTAGCAAGTTCTTCCTTGGATAGCTTCTGATCAGATTCGATGCATGTACAACACCTTCCTTGGCTGGCTTCTGAAATCTGATCCGATTCATCAACTCCCATCATACTTCCATGCCCATCACGTCTCTCCACAGTTCCCTAATATAAAACTGGGGGTGTTGTTTCTGGTTTGAAACAAGAGACCCGGTGGGTATTATATAGCCACCTTCTGCGTACCTGCCTCCCAAAAAAATAGCTGGCTCGATTATCTAATTTTTTTCCCATCGGTAAGTAACGAGGGGACGTGGGTTAACGGGCTTGGAAATATCCTTTGCGCGCCCGCCCGGAAGATGCTACGGTGGTGGACACGTGGAGACCAAATAACTAGGGGGTAACTACACCCGAGGGTAGAAACCATTTAACCTATATATATATATATATATATATATATATATATGACCTCCAAAGTACACGACTAGTATTTGCCCAGAATCTGTTTTCAGCAATTGCAAAAGCCAGCGAAGACTTGCCATGTACTGCATAACATTCTCTGAAATTACCAGAATTTCGTTATTGTTCTTATACCTTCTGCTTTTGTCTGAGCATGCGCTCTAATCTTGAGTTGTTTGAACATGACAGTGCATCTGTTTGGATACCCTGCTTCTGATACTTTCGGGCACTCCGTATTAGGAAACCTACAAAGTTACCTTTCATATCAATGTCTTTATTTTGTGGGTAGGGTTACCTTATATATATTGTGTTGTACTGTAGGTTCATTGAGCCATCTGGCCCATCCTATTAGAAGCTCATGAAACAGTTTCCTTCTGCCCACATCATGGATTTCTCGCTTGAATTTTCTTTTATACTCCCACTTTTTCCTTGATACTTTTACTGGCCAGCTCATTTGTACAGTGTAAGGAAGTTACTCTCAAATTTCAGGTATAATTAACTCTCGCCCATAAGGCGTTACAAAGTTTTAGTGTAAGGAACTTATTCTCAAATTTCAGGCATAATTAACTCTCGCCCAGAAGGCGTTACAAAATTTTAGTTGCAATCAACTTACAACTCCCATCTGGAACGAATCATGATCAAATCCAACAAATAAGAACAATTTTATTTATTTGCACTTCACTTGCCACTATTAAAACTCTACCACAACTCACTTGCAAATGAAAAATCACATATACAACCCCACTCGTAACTGTAAACTTCTAATTTTGGCAATTGCAAGAGGCAGCAAAGACTTGCCATGCACTGCATAACATTCTCAGATATTACCAGAATTTCGTTATTGTTCTTATACCTTCTGCTTTTGTCTGAGCCTGTGCTCTAATCTTGAGTTGTTTGAACATGACAGTGGATCTGTTTGGATACCCTGCTTCTGATACTCTCGGCCTCTCGGGCACTCCGTATTAGGAAACCCAATGTTACCTTTTATAACAATGTTTTTATTTTTGCGGCTAGGGTTACCTTATATATATTGTGTTGTACTGTAGGTTCATTGAGCCATCTGGCCCATCCTATTAGAAGCTAACGAAACCTTTTTCTTTTGCCCACATCATGGATTTCTTGCTTGATTTTTCTTTTATACTCCCATTTTTTCCTTGATAATTTTACTGGCCGCTCATTTGTACAGTGTAAGGAAGTTCTGAAGTTCTTCTCAAATTTCAGGTATAATATGGGTGTAATTCAAACAAGGAAGAGCTTGGTCAAATGCGAGAATCTTTCAGTGAGCGCCTTCTGCAGGTACATATCTCTCCCTGAGTTATAACTACAATATCTACTTCAATCATCTTTAGCTTCATTAAAGGCTGCATTTGTCAATTTTATTTAAAAGTGTTTTATTGCCACGAATCACTCAGTAACTGTAGTAGCTATGTTGTAGGAAGCAGTTTGCCATATCGTATCCTACTTATCATACTGGTTGCTAATTGTAGGCGGAGACTTGCAACAGTTATGGTGAGGCTCAAGTTAGCAGAGCACCTTAAAGAGGCTGTCACCTACATTGAGCAAGGGCATGTGCGTGTAGGCCCTGAAACGATCACAGATCCAGCGTTTCTTGTAACCAGGAACATGGAGGATTTCATCACCTGGGTGGATACCTCAAAGATCAAGAAGAAGGTCATGGAATATAATGGTGTATTGGATGATTATGATGCCATGATTTGAGTATTTAGTTGAGTAGAGATTCTGCAACCATCAGTAATTCTCAGTAATTCTGTGTAGCTAGTCTTGTGATATTTTGAAACCTGAATCCGAGACCACCATATATGTTGAGCTAGTCTCTGTTGCAAAGCTACTCTCCCCCATAGTATTGTGTAATGAAGTTAAACCAGTATAACATGCCAAGGCTAAATGAGATAGCACTTGCCTCACTTCTCTTCGCATTGTACATGGTGATATATATAACATCATACAGACATTGTGATGTTGAGCGCAGTGTCTATATTGTGTTCTTCTTTCAGCAAGTTATATCGGATTAATGCTGCTAAACATTTGACCTGTGATACTTCTTTTGAGATCAACCTCATTAGAATTTGTAATTTCGTGCATTTTACTGTCAATGATTTACTGTTTGATTTTTATTGGATGATGAATATTCATTTGTACAGATCTTCTTGAGCATTGGTCTTGATTTCATATTGAGATGCAACTCATGCAGTTCAGTTTGAGATGAAACTTACGCAATTCACGTGAGACTTAAGTGATGGATAACAAGCACCGTATGCATAACCAGTAATACTGGTTATGCACGTATGCATCGTTGATCATTTCATAAATATAAGATATTTAGTCACTATGATGACACACTTTGCAGATTACTACATCCAGCCAGGAACCACCTGGAACACTCAGCCCACGCATCTGGAACTTTAAAATGGTTTCGAAGCATGGGTCATTCAACTGAATATATGAGCTCTGAAGTAAACTAGGTACTCCCTTGGATATGGTATATGTTGCCGGAAACAAACTGATTATGTACAACATAATAGAACAACTCGCGTCTCTCTTTGGGGATCAAGGGGAGTTTTAATTAGAGTCTTTCCCTAGTGTGATGTACACTATCTATGGATCCTTAGTTTTTGTTTAGTTTATGGACCATCGGGTAAAATTTGATATTCTCTACCACATTTCGGTTTCTGCATCTCTATCTCAATTATGATCTCCACCATTTTTTGCAAGTGGCAAGGTCCTGAAGAATCTAGGTTCCACATTGATTAGGCGGTGGGTACACATTTACAAGAAGGGCTTTACAGAAAATAAGCACAAACATACCCTTGACTTTTACGGTCCCTAAAAAGGACGTGAAAATGCAATTAGATCCTTGCCACCACGCGGCTCTCTCCTGCTCTCCTCAACTTAAAGCTCTGCCAAGCAGAGAGTGAAAGGGAGATAGAGATTGCAGGCGGCGTTGAGGAAGCTCACCTCGGTTCATTGCAGTTTTTACAGAAAAAAAGCACCATGAAAAAGAAAAAACAATTTGAATGTGAAGAAATTTTAAATGTGAACAATTTTTTAATCTGGACATTTTAAAATTTGAACAATTTTTTAATGTGAACAGTTTTTGAATTTAAACAAGTTTTCACGGTGAATAATTTGGAATATGAATATATTTTAAAGCTGAAACATTTTAAAATTTAAACAATTTTCAAAATATGAACACAATTTGAATTTCAAAACACATTTATTTATTTCTAAAAATCTAAACATCTTTCAAAAATTGAAGAGGTTGAAAAACGAAAAACAAACAGAAAAGAAAACGAACAGAAAAATGGAACCAACTAAAAAGGCCACAAATTGGAGGTCGGAATTTAATGGGTTGGCCCAGAAAGGGGTGTGCGTGCACTACTAGTGCACGACCTGGCCGTCAAGTAGGATTTACCCTGTTGCGACGCGACGCGACACGGCAAACCGTGGGCCGGCCCACATACGTCGTCTTACTTTTTTTAATTCTGTGATCTCTCGCATGTGTAGCTAATTGGGTCTAAATTGGCGGATCTGCGGACTATGCGCTCCCGTTTGCAGCCTGACACTAACTGACAACGATCTCATTCAGCTTATTTGCTACCCACTCTGTTTTAAATTAGATGATTTTGAAACAGAGTGAGTATACTAGTATACCACCAAGTGATGTGGATATGCGCACACTCTCTCTGGTGACACTCCTTTCCTAGTCAGGCAGCTACTCTCCCTCTGTGGATATGTGCCTATGTAGGGGGACGTCCTATTTCACGATCCGTGCGGGAGCGATTCGCTCCCGCATAGGGGTAACACTAGGTGGGCCGGCCCACAAACAACTCCTTCTCCCTGTTTTTTTTTATTTTTTCTTTCCAAATTTTACAGAAAAATAACATGATGAAAAAGAAAAGAAAAACGAAAAATCGTTTTATAAAGTTATTCACATATGAATATTTTTTCAAATCTGAAATGTTTTTCTAATTGAAAATAATTTTGAATATGAACAATATTTGAATATAAACAATTTCAAATGTAAAGAATTTTAGAATGTTTTAATAATTTTTTAATGTGAGCACAAAAATATCTATGAACAGAAAAAAACGATGAGAAAAGAATTAGAAAAATCATAAAAAATGAAAATTTTAAACACAATTAAAAAATATTTAAAACTAAAAACAGAAAGAAGAACGAAAAAAAAGAAACATCCAAAAAAAGAAAAAGAAAAAGAAACAGAAAAAAGAAATTGAAACATGAAAAATACGAAAAAGGAAAAAAAAGAAGCAAAACTGGGCCGTCCCATGAAGCATGTCGGGGGTGGGCGTGTAGGATTAGTGCACGGGCTGATCGTGAAATAGGAATTGCCCTATGTAGGTAGGTGTAGCAGAAGAACACGGTGAGCAGGAACAAGATTAGAGAAACAGAAAGCATTGCAAACATCGGTATTCGGTAGGCCGTGATACGTTGGTACTACCGTACTACGATAGTCATGGGCAAGCCGCAGCAAACACTCCGCTCTACTAGCAAAGCAGCAGCATACGTATTTCGGTGAGGCGAAGACAGCGCTCGGGAACAGAGCGCGTGTGTCCGTTTCCTCGCGCTCACTTCCACAAATACCGCCACCGCCATCCCTCTCCCCGTCCATGTCCTCTCCCTTCTCCAGCTCTCCTTCCCCTCGTCTCCACCGAACCAGTGCCGCTCGTCTCCTCCAACTCCGAGTCCACCCACGCCAAAAGCGTTCGCCATTCGCGCCGTCCGTATCTCCCACCGCTCCGGCACGCCAGCACGGGGTCCGTGCGGATAAAGAGCCATTTTTGGAAGGCCGCTTTTGGAATCGGCACGAAAAGGGAAGCGGGAGATCCGGCCGCCCTTTCTGGCCGATCGTTTCCACCGGAATACACACACGACCCCACCTCCCCCCCGGCCTCGAGAGCGGCAGTTCTAGGAGAGGGGACGTTCTTGGATGGTCGTCGCAGTTTGGCCGGACCGCGCGATGGAGTTCTGGCCGGAGTTCTTGGCGACCAGCGGCGGGCACGAGTTCGTGGCGGGAGGCGTCGGCGGCATGGCCGGCGTGCTGGCGGGCCACCCGCTCGACACGCTCCGCATACGCCTCCAGCAGCCGCCACCGCCGCCCGTCAGCCCCGGGATCACCGCAGGACGACGACCGCCCTCCGCCGTCGCGCTGCTGCGCGGCATCATCCGCGCCGAGGGCCCCTCCGCGCTCTACCGCGGCATGGCCGCGCCCCTCGCCTCCGTCGCCTTCCAGGTCAGCAGCGAATTCCCTCCCATGCCTCTCCTGGCGTGTGTTCCTTCCCCAGTGCCAGGAGCTCGTGGATTATTTGGCTACGTCTTTCTTTTCCGATTAGAGTTGCTTAAATGTCACTCTCGAGAAGAAAGTTTGAGTAAACATATACTTCTACCATACACGCGGCAGCATATCTTTGACATGACTAACTGAAATGATCCAATAATAAGCTGATATAGGACGGCGCTACATCGCACGCAACATACTACAAACGATCAATCGTCTCTATCCCATTGCTTCCCGCTTCCATTGCCTCCTCTGCCTTTGCTTCTTTCTCTGTTTCCGTAGGAGAGCACTGCACTCTACAGGATAAAAGAGCCCGCAGGCACGAAGAGTAAAATGTAAGCGGAAAACAGCTGTTCAAATTGTTCAGTAGACTCGTTCGCGTGAGATGCAGTTGCCCTCCAATGACCTGACGTGTTTGGAAGCTTCGATGAGCAAAACGCAATGGCGTTCCACGTGTGCATTGTTGCTTCGCGTCGCTCTCATTCTGGCTGTTCATCACATGGTGTGGCCTTATGGTCCGTGCAGTCGTTCTCCCCAATTAAGGCTGCACTAAGTTTAACGCACACGTTTCATGTTTGTTTGTGATTAGGCTTGCGACGGAACATCATCTATTGTTCTTCATACTGTAGTAGTTGTAAAGCTGGCATGATGTCTTCTGGTGTTCTATACAAGCCTGAGGATGACAGTGCGCCGGTGCATTTCACTTGAGAAATGTCACTATACATTCTATCATCTATGAATCCATAAAACTGCAATTCATTCTGGCTCTACTCATATGAATATAATTGCTCATTTCTGCACATCAACATCACATTACACCTCCCTGGACCAGGACCGTGTTGCACGCAGCCGCGCGCTCTGCACACTGGAGCTATGCTGTATTGTTTTACAGTGGAATAATGCCAGAAACTGACCTCCGAATATTCTGTTGCAGAATGCAATGGTCTTTCAGGTCTACGCGATTCTATCGCGGTCGCTCGATCCACGGACGTCCACCTCCATTCCTCCCTCCTACACAAGCGTGGCACTCGCCGGCGTCGGCACTGGAGCATTGCAGACGCTCATCTTATCCCCGGTCGAGCTCGTCAAGATCAGGCTGCAGCTGGAGGCGGAGGGGCTGAGGCACCGCGGCCCGGTGGACATGGCCCGGGACATCCTCCGGAGGGAGGGCGTGCGCGGCATATACCGGGGCCTCGCGGTGACCGCGCTCCGGGACGCGCCGTCGCACGGCGTCTACTTCTGGACGTACGAGTACGCGCGGGAGCGGCTGCACCCGGGCTGCCGCCGCACGGCGCAGGAGAGCCTGTCCACGATGCTCGTGTCCGGCGGCCTCGCTGGCGTCGCCAGCTGGGTGTGCTGCTACCCGCTGGACGTGGTGAAGTCGCGGCTGCAGGCGCAGGCGCAGACGCACCCGAGGTACCGCGGCGTCGTCGACTGCTTCCGGAAAAGCGTAAGGGAGGAAGGGTTCCCGGTGCTGTGGCGCGGCCTCGGCACCGCCGTCGCGCGGGCGTTCGTCGTCAACGGCGCCATCTTCTCCGCCTACGAGCTGGCCCTGCGGTTCTTGGTCCGGAACAACGGCCAGACCATGCAGGTCATGGAGGAGAACTGAACTGTCGAGATCATTGGTGCAACTCCATCATCCATTTGCAAGATTGGAGTTGCTCGCGACGGCAAGCGTCCCGGCCGGGTTGCTGTGTCCATGTGTTGTACATAGGCTAGTATTCATTGGAAGTGGCTATGGGGGTCATACCATTACAACAAGGTGTGATTGTCAGAGATTGTGATTAGTAGCTGCAGGATTCACACAAATAGGCAAAATAGGTGTGCTTCTTGACGACGACGACGATCAGTTCTCCTAATGCTCGGGGACATTATTGCTGAATATATACAGCAAAACAAGATCATGACTCACTGACCTGGTTCCGGATGAATGAACTTTGATGAGAGTTCCGACATGGTGTTATGTTGACTTTGTTCAGAGCAGATGTACTTTTTTTTTCAAAGGTAATACATTTCTCATTTATAATAGAACAAGATACAAAGCACGTACACACCCATCTTACAGATCTTAAAAGATATGATAGATCTATGTGACAAACCAACGTCTATCCCTCTTCTTCGACACCACCATAGTAACCACCAAAGAAAAAGAGACAATCGACACGGCTCCATCACCGATAAGTAGCTTTCCGGACCTCCAAAATAGTCTGTCAAAAAACAAACCATTGTCGTTGAACGAATCAGACCGGGGCAGCATGACCCTGGACACGCTATCGAATTTCAGAACTGGCACCCCTGCACGACGACGACGGAGTAGGGAACCAGAACCGTCAACCTTCAACCACGAACCAGCACAAGGTGCACCATCTTCCATCTGTCACCAGCACAGACAGCCGTCGACACGTACTATTGGATAAATCCTCTCTGCTCCACCATGATGTCGGACAAAATGCTGCAGATATACTAAATAGAGGCAGTTCTACGTGTTCCAGTTGCATTACGTGAATCACTAATCCTTCTTAGTGAACTAATGCGCTACAGGCCTACCTGTGCGAGTGATGCATGGAAATGCAGAATTATCATTCTTTTTTAAAAAAGGGAGGAAATGCAGATTTTTCTGAGTAACTCTCACTGATAAGGAAAACGTGTTGTTTTCACCCGTTGTTTCGAAAGAGCGACAGGAGGAAGGCAAAAAGGATTAGCTTTTCTACAGAGTACTCGTGGTGGTGGACGATAGGAGACTGCCATTTGGGTGCAATCTTGCCCCACTACTTGTGGCAAATTCAGTTCGTTTACTACAGCCAAACATGTGTCTATTCTGACTCCAGCTGAAAGGATCGGGCGCTGATTTGACGCCTCGGTCTCCCGGATCCGTGGAGAGAGGAGAACCCAAAGTGTATGGACGATACATTTGTTAATATGTTTTGCTTCGTGGCAAAACATTTGCTTCCTGGCCAGATTTTATGCATGTATGAACTATCCCCTTCGGTTGTGTGCATCACTTTGATACATAGTACATACATCGGGCAGCTTCGTCTCAGATGCCTCTTCAGCCAACCATACAACTTTGACAACAAGTGGTGTTGGTAGCAGAGACTGCTTGCGTTTCATAAACCCCCCTATTTGTATCCTTTGAATCAGAGAGATCACCAATTCTTACCATCGGAGGTTTTTCTTGATGGCACGAAATAATCACTCATTGATTTTCATGCTTGTATCTCACTGGAACGTGGGCTCTTATCTTGATGGGCTCTTTGTTTGCTCTCTACCTGAGCTGGCTGACCGGACATCTCGCCTCCCTAATTTCTTGGCCTTCTTCTCCAGAAATTGCTAGTGACACCTGTGACTTCTTTTTCTGTTTTTTCAAAAAAAGCGTACTTTTCTGTTAAAAAAATCATGTAGTAAATATACAGGTTCCCTTATACGCGTTCAGTTTCGTTTAAAAATATGCTTTATTTTAGGCTATACAAAAGTGAAAAATTCAGAACAAAATAGGGATTTTTCTACTTTATAGAGCCACAATTTTGGTATTTTTCATGTAACACAATTGAATTTTTTAACTTGAAAGTACTTTAAGAAAAAACAAAAAAGTGGCTCACTAGTGTCTAGGTGCACCAAGTCTGCGTTCTTCTCCCTTCTCTCCTTTTTTTTGCACTCCCTTCTTCTCTCCTTTTTTTGCACATTACTTCTCTCCTTTCTTACGTAGCCTTTGCTCCTTTATACTCAGCAAGGTCATGACTAATTCTCGGAAATTCAAATTGGCTCTCGAGGTCATATGCTCCTAGTTTAATAAATAATTTTAAAAAGTAGTCAGGCCCTTTGAAAAGTTTAATGGCGAAATAACATTTGTTGTGATATGTAAAAAAAGGCAAATCAGTGACTAAAATGGGATTTAAAAACTAGTTTTTAGAGCACTGATTTTGTTTATTTCTCACATAGAACCACATATGTCATTTCATCGCGAACCTTGGCACGTATGTAAGACAAATTTCACAATTTTGTAAAATGTTTTACTATTTTTCAATTTTTTATTCAGGCAGGAACATATTAACTCAGGAGCCAAAACACCTTTCTCCTTATCATTATATGTGTGCATTAGATGTCAGTGTTCTTCATGTCTTCTATAGAGCTTGCAAGACACAATAGAAGCTGGCACCATGAGAATGGGATTCCTTATCAAGAAACTATGTCACGTTCCAGGTAGCCAATAAGAAATAAGCTAATTGACACATAATATTTTTTCTTGGGTGACTATTAGAATATATGTTCATGCATTATTACACGCAGATCTTTGATGCAACATCATGGAGTAGTAACTATTTTCTAGCAAAAGAGGTGTTATTGCTTGCTTTGAAAAGAGAAATGACAAGAAAATTATGAAAATGGCATCGCCAAAGTGCGAAATGGAAGCAAAAATAGAAATCTTTATTTGATGCTTAAATAGGGCGTGACAGTTTTATTTCTTGTTCTTTTCTACATAGTTTTTTATTTCCCAATTTTATTTTCTGTACATTATTACCTCTTTTTGTCTGATTTTACATTGTGTTTTTTATTCTTTTTAATCTTACATATGTTTTTTTTTTCTATTTTTCGTTTTGTCTTACTTTTTCTTCAAATATACTATTTAAAAAAGAAGAACGTATCCTGACAAGCATGAACAAATTTTCTTACATATATGAACATTTCTTTTAATATGCATGAATATTATTTTTGTTCTACAAGAACATTGTTCTGATTTTATTTATTTTTAGTCATTTATGCAAATTATTTTCAAGAATATGAACATTTGTTTTGAAATAGGAGAACACTTTTTGACGCATGTGCATTTTTAATCTGTACCAAATATATTATTTTCTTAGTATGAAACTATTTTTAAAGAAGGTAAATATAAATTTGGAAAACACTTTTGGCCCCCGAGCTCTAGTGCTCTCTACTTACAAATACAATTTTTTTTAAAGCATGGGGAGTACAGAGCAACAAATCTCTAATATAAATTTTGAGATTCAGAAATAGTCAACCAAATTTATTTCTGCTGGGTATGAAACTATTTTTAAAAAATAAATTGAATGTAATTTTGCAAAACTCTTTTGTGTCCCGAGCTCCAGTGTTCTCTCTACTTTATTTTTTCAAACATATTTATAAGCTTTAAAGAATCTTTAAAATCCTGCATATTGCCAATGATGTATTAAACAATAGTGTAAAATATTGATTTGAAATTCTTTATATTTTGCGCTAAAAAGACATATGTTTTAAATTTTGGAGATTCAGAGTGTGTAAATTTAAATCCACACAATTGTCATTGTATAGATCTGAATATTAAGTATTTCAAATCAGGATTTTATATGTGTGTGCGTATATTATAAAAAACATGCAGACTTTTTTACATAGTTTTTGTAACTTACAAATGTAAATTTATTTTTTGTGAAGTAGAGGGAGCACCGGAGCCCGGAGCAAGAAATCTCTATAATATAAATTTGGAGATTCAGAAAGACTCAACCTTGTAATGGGCCGGGTCAGATGCATGTTTTATTGAATCCATTCAGACGTGAGAGCCCTATTTGACGGGATGTGACGCAAGGAAAAGATAGAGCATCCATCTATTAACTTACACAGAATCTCATTTTTTTGGAGCGAGTTGAGGGAGTAGGTTTTATTAGTGGAGAAGAGGTATAAGATTGTGTCATGGAGAAAGAAAGGGCTCGAATATCTCATAGATTTGCTCGTCTCTTCTAGTTTTGTTTTTATAATCGATGTAATCGTGTGCTCTTTGTTAGTTTAATATATGTGAAAAATTCAAAAAAAAAAACTTTGGAGGCCTCGAAGTCTGCCGATGCCTCCTTGGATGACCCGACGGCGGGGCAGAGAGGCCGGCTTGATGAATCCCAGTACCTCAGCTTGACGTCGATCTCCTGGACAGCAGAGGATACCATGATGATGATCCACTAGTCAAGCAGGCCGCACCCTAATTCCAGACCGGTTAATGCTAGAACTATAAATAAGGGATCAAGATCTCCTATGAAATACAAGGTGGGCTGAACACGTTGAGACGGAACGCGCGGATCAGCGTCCTGAGGGCCTTGCACAAGATTGCGCCTGTCACTTGCTGGTCGAAGTAGACCTTTTTGTTGCAGTCGCTCCTATTGCTCTTGGGGCCGAGGAGGTCGACGACGACGACGCTGGCGTAGACGTGGTGCCACCATTGAGAAAGCACGCTTGTTTGTACGGCCTCCTCGGACGGGAGGTGTGAGAGGATCAGAGGACACGCTGGAGCGTCTCGTTGGGCAGAGCACAGCCTATCTTCGTTCCTGCCCCTCTTTGTAAGGAGGAGGATCACTACTCTTGATAATAGGACTGTAATTAGGGTTTTCATAGATCGATCCACCCAACCACCCCCGAGCTAGTCCATTACATACGAAACTGCCGTCCAGTTTCTCGTTTCTTACTTCCTGCCTACGACAATCCTCGTTACAGAATATAAAGGAGACGAAGCCGATCTCTACGCCTTGGTGTCCCATGGCCCATTAGCTAGCCATGCTGGCTTCTGCTTGTTGCTCTTGGGCCGGCCCATGTATTGCTTATCGATGGTCCGGCCGTTGCTGCCATGTGGGTCCGGGCTGCTGACAATCCCCTCCTCTTGAATACCTGCTTGACCCCAAGCAGGTGCTGTTGCAGCGACTCCATATCTTCCGATGTGGCCAGTTCTTCTGGTTCGCCTGTCCACTTGACGAGGCCTTGTACATATGTAGTTGTGCCGTGTTGATGAAGTCGTTGTTGCAGAACACGCTCGGGCACCTGGAAGTGAAGATCATGCGAAGGTAACAATGGCGAGACTTGGACGTCAGGCTTGACGCATTTCTTCAGCTGCGACACATGAAACACAGGGTGAACGCGACTCGTGAGGGGTAACTTCATCTTGTACGCCACCTCGCCGATTCGCTCTATCATGCGGAAGGGCCCGAAGAACTTGAACGCTAGTTTATGGTTCACCCGCCGCTCGACTGAGGATTGCATGTTTACGGTTGGAGTCGGAGTAAAACTTCCTCGCCAATCTCTAAGGAACGCTCGGTGCGGTGCTTGTCCGCTTGCGCCTTCATACACTGCTGCATGCGCAACAGATGCTGGGCGCACCGCAGCTAGCACCAGCTTGCGTTCGTCGAGCCATGCCTGCACATCAGTTGACACAATGCAATCTGGAGAAGTGATGCCAAAATACCTTGGCTGTTGGCCATAGAGAAGCTCGAATGGTGTTTTCCCGAGCGATGCGTGCCAGTTTGTGTTATACCAAAACTCACACAGAGAAAGCCATTTAGCCCACTGATTGGGATGTCCACTATGAAGCAACAGAGATAACACTCCAATGATTGATTAACCCGCTCGGTCTGACCATCAGTTTGTGGATGATTGGTTGTACTCATCTTCAATTTAGTTCCAGTAGCACGGAAGACATATTGCCAGGAGATGCTCGTAAAGATGGGGTCACGATCAGAAACAATGGCCTGGGGCATGCCATGGAGCTTGAAGATGTTGTCCACGAACAGTTCAGCTACCTTGAAGTGAGAGTACTTCGTGAGCTTGTCGACAACCACGAGAATACATTTGAAGTGTCGAGATGTAGGTAACCCACTGATGAAATCCATTGTGGCGACTTCCCATGGTGCCGAGGGAATTAGTGGTGGTTGCAGGAGCCCTGCTGGCAGCAATCTTTCTAGCTTGGCCTGCTGGCATACTTGACAACAACGCGCGTATTCACGAACCATTTGTTTCATCCCTGGCCAGTTGAACAGAGAAGACACACGTCTAATTGTGACTGGGAATCCTGAATGTCCACCCTGGGGACTATCATGCAGAGCTGAGATAAGTTGGTGTTGTAACGCCCTGTCCTTGCCCACCCAGATCCTTCCCTTGTGTCTAATAATCCCTTTGTTTAGTGTATATTGAGTGTGTTATGCAGGGTCTAGAGACTGTTGTAGTAGCAATTCCTGTGCATGCTCATCAACATTGTAGCTCATCAGGACTGATGTTATCCAAGTTGGCTGTGTTGTAGAGATTGCAAACAACTGCGAGCTCGAAGGAGGTTTACGAGACAATGCGTCTGCGGCTCCGTTGTTAACTCCTTTCTTATACTGGATGGTATATTGCAGCCCCATCATCTTGGTGAGCGCCTTTTGTTGCTAATCGGTGTGTAGACGCTGGTCTGACAGATGCGACAGGTTTTTATGGTCAATGCGTATAACAAACTCGCTTAACTGCAGGTAAGGCCACCATTGTTGCACAGCTAATAAGATTGCGAGGTATTCCTTCTCATACACCGATAGCCTGCGGTTACGTGGTACTAGTACACGACTGACAATAGCCACTGGATGACCTTTCTGAGACAAGACAACTCCAATGCCAACATCACAAGCGTCTGTATCGATCACGAACTGCTGGGAGTAATCTGGCAGGGCAAGTACAGGTGTTGTAATAAGCATCTTCTTCAGTAGTTGGAATGCTGTCTCAGTTGCCTCTGTCCACAGAAATATAGTGCCCTTCTTCAGTAATGCAGTGAGTGGCTGGCTAAGAATTGCATAGTAGGCAATGAATTTTCTGTAATAACCGCAAAGCCCTAAGAATGCTCGGAGCTCTTTCAGTGTCAGTGGTACATGCCAGTCTCGGATAGTCTGAATCTTAGCCTCGTCTGTTGCAACTCAATTAGGAGAAATCACATGCCCAAGATATGCAATTCGTTGTTGCGCGAAATCACATTTGGAGAGCTTAACCTGCCACTGATCCTTCTGCAAAATCGACAGAACAGTTGCCAGGTGTTGTAGATGTTCTTCGTAAGTCTTACTATAAATGAGAATATCGTCGAAGAAGACGAGAGCAAACTTGCGGAGCACGGGTGCAAGTGTCGCGTTCATTGCGTGTTGGAAGGTGGCCGGTGCGCCAGTTAAGCCAAATGCCATAACTTTAAACTGAAAGTGTCCATTATGCGTCTGAAAGGCAGTCTTATACTCCTCACCTTCTGACAAGCGAATTTGGTAATAACCTGCTTTCAGATCTAGCTTGGAAAACCAGCAGGCACCCGCAAGTTCATCCAGTAATTCATCGATTACTGGTAATGGGTACTTCCCCTTGATTGTCAGTGCGTTGAGACGACGGTAATCGACAACTAGCCTCCAAGTACCATCACTCTTACGAACAAGGAGCACTGGAGAGCCAAAGACGATGTTGCTGTGTGATATCACCCCTTGTTCGAGTAGTTCAACAATTTGCTTCTCAATTTTGTCCTTTAGTTTAGGAGCAAATCGATAAGGCCTGACTGACACCGGCTGAGCACCTGGTATCAAGGGAATCCTATGATCATATGTGTGGCTAGGAGGAAGACCAGTTGGTGTTTCAAACACAGATGCATAGGTGTCTAGCATGGAATGGACTTCTGGGGGAATAACTGCAGCAGTCTTGATATGCTCCCGGAGCAACTGTAATTCCACCACTCCATACATGCAATTACCAGTGCCTTCACCCTGTAACACAATCTTACGACAATTGTACGGAAATGCTGGCCATCCTTCCTCCCATTGTGTGATCATTGGGCTATATTTTCCCAACCAATCCAGTCCCACAATTCCATCATAGCTAGCCAAATCAAGGACACGAAATGTATCCGTGAATGTTGCATCACGTGCCGTCTAGGATAGCATAGGAAAGTGTTGAGAACTCTGTAAGATAGCACCACCAGCAACCTTAACAGGAACATGTGTTAAGAAGGGTTCCTGACCAAGTAACTGGCTTGCTCTATTGGTATCGATGAAACAAGCTGAGCTGCCCGAGTCCACCAGAAAGAGCAAGAACTGACCCTGAATCTGAACTTTTAGTTGCATTGTACGAGGAACAATAGCTGTTGTCGACAACGCCGCTGCTGATATCATCAAGGACTGTTGAGCCTGCGGCGTGGTTGGCTCTGTTTGTTCAGAATCACTATTTTCAGTCTCCCTGTTGTCAGTAGATTGCAGGTAGTCAATCATCTCCTGCAAAACATGTAGCCGCACCGAAGTTTTGCACTGATGTTCATGGCTCCATTTTTCACGACATGTGAAGCAAAGGCCTTTAGAGCGCATATATGTCTTCAAAGTTGACCACTTGTCATCGCCAGTTGGCCGCTGCTGCTCAGCTATGCGCTTCTCTTCGACTGTTCGAGAAATCCACTTGTTGGGCAGTGGAGGAAGCGATGGTGATATAGACAAGGATCTGACCTGGCCAGTTGGGGACCATTTCGGGCTATTCATTGGTGTACTGCCATCGTGAAGATCTTCATATAACAGGGCCAATGTATAAGATTCATCCAGGTTGCGTGGTTGCTGAATTGCGACTAACACACGAACTGTGGCAACAACCCATCCAGGAACCGAGTTGTGTAATGCAGAGGGTCAGGCTTGGATTCATAAGCTGAAATTTGATCAACCAATTCCACAAAACGCTGAACATAGTCTGCTACTGAAGTTGTTTGTGATATATGAAACAGTTTCCTGACAAGGAGTTGATGCTGGTTACGCCCAAATCTCTGAACAACAGCTGCAGTGAACTCAGTCAGACCAGAACTCGGCTGTTGCTCCAGATATGCTTCCAACCAAGTCGCTGCAGCGCCCACAAACAACGACGACGCATACGTCAGTTGCATCTGCGCTGGAGTTTGCCACCGACAAAAATATTCTTCACATCTTTGTTGCCACAGCTTGGGATTTCTGCCATCAAATTACGACAATTCGACACAGGGGCCATGGAATTGGGTGTCAGTATGTGTCGACTAAAATTGGTTCTGACTAGAAGAAGCGAGGAATTGCCGGTCAAAGAGGTCACCTCCGACCGGAGGAGACATGCGAGAATCACAAGTCATCCCCCGGTGATGTTGTGTCATGTCGTGCCCTTGGCTGGCGTCGCCTCCGCCCAGATCCCGAGTTGGGGGTGCGGAACGCGTCGGCGCCTGGATCCGGCCTTGGGATCTTCTCGACTGTCGCCGCCAGCGCCGCGATCTGAGAGCTCAACGATGACTTGATAGCGTCGAGATCCACGCCAATGGACGAGCGGACGACGTCCAGATCGGAAGAAACTCCGGATCTGGTCGCAGCGAGTTTGGTGTGGACGCTCTTGAGCTATTTCGTGGTATCATCGACGTACTTGCGCACGGCGTCGAGAATCTCCTTCTTGTGGTCGAGGAATCGCGCCTCGTACGCCTCCTTTGTGTCGGCCTTGAGGAGGTCGTAGATGGTCCTTGCCTCCGGCGTGAGGTTCTCCATGATCTCTGAGCGGCGGCGGTGATACGTCTCCAACGTATCCATAATTTCTTATGTTCCATGCTAGGTTATATCATGTTATTACATGTTTTATATGCATTTTATATAGTTTTATGCATTTTCTGGGACTAACCTATTAACAGGATGCCACAGTGCCAGTTCCATG
This sequence comes from Poa annua, assembly GCA_026929855.1. Lineage (NCBI taxonomy): Eukaryota > Viridiplantae > Streptophyta > Magnoliopsida > Poales > Poaceae > Poa > Poa annua. Next base: position 15,205,334 of record CM049428.1, read on the forward strand.
CATTCAGAAAAGCTCTTAAGGAAATATCCGTCAAATTGGAAACGAGACAACCAGTATTTATTTTTGGAATATTTGCGACCAGAAGAACCAAAGACGAGACGAAGGCGGACCCCAAGGGGCCCACACCACCTGGTGACGCGACAGCAAGTGGGGCCGCGCCCTCGGGCGCCCACCGACCTAGGTCTTTCGCCCATAAATACCTCCCTGACCTAAAAACTCGACACGGTTAATCACTTTTTCCTCCACGGTCCCGATCCGCCGCCGTCGCCGCAACCACTTCGGGAGAGATCAGAACTGCTCCCCGGCACCCTGCCGGGAGGGGGAATCGTCCCCGGAGGCCTCTACGTCGCCATGAACGCCTCCGGACTGATGCGTGATTAGTCTACCTTGGACTATGGGTCTATAACAGTAGCTAGATGGTTGTCTTATCCTCTTGTTCTATCATGTTTAGATCTTGTGAGCTGCATATCATGATCAAGATCATCTTTATGTAATTCTCCATGGTTTGTTTGCTGGGATCCGATGAATATTGAGTACTAAAGTTATTGCTTCATAATATATCATGTGTATGCTATTTAATGGTCTTGCATGCTCTCTGTTACTTGTGTATGCTCTGGCCAAGTAGATGCTTGTAACTTCAAGAGGGGGTGTTTATGCTTGATAGTAGGTTCATGTCTCTATTAAATCTGGTGCAGTGAAAGGAAGCTCTAAGGTTGTAGATGTACTGTTGCTACTAGGTATAAAACAACTGTACTTTGTCTAAGGATGATGTTACTTACTTACTTTACACCCAGTTCTTACGGCGATAATCTGTTGCATGCAACTTAATACTGAAAGGGGTGCGCACGCTAACCGGAAGGTGGATTATTAGTCATAGATGCGGTTGGAACGGTCTATGTATATTGTTGTAATGCCCGAATGAATCTCACACTAGACACCATATCATTAGTATATGCATTGTGTTGTTTATCATTATTCTGTCAATTGCCTAGCTGTAATTTGTTTACCACGCATTGATGAATGTTATTATTATTTATGGAGAGACGCCACTAGTGAACTGTGGACCCCGGTCCTTCTCATTAATCTGATAAAACCACAACTGCAAACCTGTTACTTTCTGCAAACAAACATCTTTCTTCCACACATACGTTTAATCCTATTGTTACAACAAGCCGGTGGGATTGACACCCTTACCGTTAAGTTGGGGCAAAATACTTTGATTGTGTTGTGTGCAGATTCCACGTCTTCTACACCACACCAACTCTGGCACCGTTGACACCTCGATGGGAGCGTTCATCTCCTACTGGTTTGATAACCTTGGTTTCATAACTAAGGGGAATCTTGCTGCTTTGCTACTTCAAACACTCCTCTTGGGGATTCACCAACTTGACGCATACATCATCAAGAATTTCTGGCGCCGTTGCCGAGGATTTGAGTGTTCATCACGAGGGGAGTTTTCGCACTTCCAATCATTTTATTTTGTTATTGTCTTGCTTAGTTTATTTTTATTACTGTTTTGTTTGCTTACTATCAAAAATACAAAAAAATTAGTTACTTGCATTACTTTTCTTATTTTGGTTTAGTATTTTGTTTTCAGTTTTGTTGCTTTTGTTATTTCGGTTTGTCTTTTATTTGCAATATCTTAATCATCAAAAATAAAAAAATAGTTTATTATCATGTCTGGTATTTTCCCTGTCACTGTGTCACCCGAGGAATTAATCTTTACTTTTAAACAAGGGAATGAGGAAACTTTTGGAGAAGCTTGGTCTAGAATTTTTGAAACATATGGTGAACCGAACCTAAAATGACCTTAAGTCTGCTTCTTAGTAGCTTTTATTTCGGTCTTGTTCTTTGCTATAGGTATGCTTTAGATGCTGTAGTGGGAGGAGATTTCCTTCAATGTGATGGAGTTCATGCTTTTAATGCTATAAAGAAATTAATCATGTCCTCTTCCTCAGTTAATAAATGTGACTCAAGCATTGGTAATATTCATGCTAGATTAAATACCCTTGAAACAAGCATTTCTTTTCTTAAAAGATGGATACAAAAAGATTCATGAAAAACTTGAATTTGTTCCAATAAACTCTAAACCATCATTGTGGGTCCCTACCTTGAAAATCACTATTGGTGATGAAATATACTTGCCTGTTGTGATATTATGTCTGAATTTGATCTTATGCCCAAATACATTCATGCATCTTTAAACCTTTGGGAGCTTACTAAAGGAGGGGAAGTAATAACCCTTACTGATAATTCTACTATACAACGCACAGGGGTAGATGAAGGAGTATTTACAACACTCTTGGGAGAATTGTATCCACTGATTACCTTGTCATTGAATGTGCAGAAATAAGACAAATTATTATTGGAAGATCCATGCTGAAACTTTTGGGAGCAGTAATTGGTGTAGGACAAGGTACTATGAGATTCACTACTTACCCTGGAAGTTGGCAAACGTTCCCTGCAAAAACAAAGGTAAGAAAGTTGGTAAGAAGACGAAGAGCAGCTCGTGCTTATAAGGTTGATGTTTCTACCCTTGATCTTGATAATACTTGAGTTTCACTTCGTGCCTAGCTCAAAGGCGTTAAACAAAAGCGCCTATGGGAGACAACCCACTTTTATTTCCCGTTATTTTAATTTGTTTTTCTTGTGTCAAGTAACATGCCTACCTCTTTAGCAATTCTTTTGTATCTTATTTTTATTGCAATGTTGTGTCAAGTTAAGCCTCTATTCGAAAGTTGATGTTAAAATTCAATTCATGTGCTGAAAAAGATTTCTGCTGTCCACCGTAAAAATTATATAAAATAACTGGAACGTCACATAAAGCTGGACTTTTTTGTGCATAATCCTCAGATGTATACGCAACTTTCATTAGTTTTGAGTTTTCTGATCTGAGCAAGTTAAGTGCCTCGAAAACAATCGTGTTTACGGACAGTTCTGTTTTTGACAGATTCTGTCATTTTCTTTTGCAATGCCTCTTTTTCTATTTTGATTAGATCTTTTTATCCTTACAAGTATCAATGGCTGTAGCTAATGTCCAGTAGCAGTGGTAGCAATAGTGTTCCTATAGAATATCATAATTTTTTGTGCACTTACCCCTAATGAAGTTACTCTAAGTTTAGTGTGGAGGAATTTTTTCAAGGGTCAAGAGAAGAGGATGATACAATGTGATAAAAAGGATAGTAAAGCCAAAGCTTGGGATGCCCCGGTGGTTCACCCCAATATAATTCAAGAAGACTCAAGCGTCAAATCTTGGGGATGCCCAAGGCACCCCCTTCTTCATCGACAAACTATCGGGTCCTTTCTAGTGAAACTATATTTTAACTCCGTCACATCTTATGTGCTTATCTTGAAGCGTCCGTTTGTTATTTTCATTCTCTGAATAAATATGGATCCTAGCATTCTTTTGTGTGGGAGAAAGACACGTTCCGCTTTTTCATATGAATACTCGTATTCTTCACTTATATTTGTTGAGTATTCGTCTTTTGTTAATTTTTGCTCTCTAGCTCTTATTTTTCATGCATCTCTTGTAGAGCTGTTAGCTTTGTTATATCTTACTCTCATATCTCATTGTTTAATTACTTGGAGAGTTTATATTTTAATAAGTTTATTGGTGTTTGGTTGAGAACATAAAATGCTAAATATGGTAGATGGTATAATTAAATGATAAATTAATCTTGTAGATCATTAAATTGTGTCACTTGAATCATTGATGTTGTTTTGAGATATTAATTTGCTTAATGGTGACCATGATAGTCTAGTAAAGTGGAATGATTAAATGGTTGGTCTAGAGAAACTTGAAAACTATGTCACACCTAAATTTTCAGTTGATTGCATAATGGTATATGACTTCTTTTTGCCTAAGGCAACGGTAATGGTTTTATGCTATGCGCTACGGTCGGGTCCCCAACAGTGAACTTGTTCATTTGCCACAGCACCCCTGGGAGTAATTTTCATTATCCCTTGCATGATCATATTTTTATTTGGAATCTTTTTACTTGTGAGTTCTAAAACTGTGGTTTTCATGGCACTTCCACCACCATATTGCTAGCCTATTCGGTACTTTGCTTTGCCCTTTCTCACATTGAGAGTTGGTGCATTTTCGCGGGTACATCCAAATTTGGGGGAGATCTTCATCTTGTTCTTCTACACATAAGTCAAACATCTTCCTCAAAACAACCACCATACCTACATACTACAACATTTTCATAGTTGTTCCGAGATATATGACCATGCAACATCCATTTTATATTGTATGACTTGTTGTCATTCATTACTTGTTTATTGCTTTGCTTTTTTCTATAAAAACTGATGTGTGGTTTTACCCATGTTACGCTAGAGCACTGCATAACCTGCTACACTGGCAGAGACACTGTTGTCATATGTATTCTTATGCCACATTCATATTAGTTATTTATATCATCAGTATGTTATTTTATCATCATTAGTGTGTTGTCATACATCATGTATCACATTAGGATGCTTGCCCCTAAAAGTGAAAAGAGCCATGGAGGCCATCAAAAAGAGAAACAGAAAAAGAAAAAAATAGAAAAAAGAGAAAAAAAGAAAGAAATAAAAAAGGGGGCAACATTGAAGGGAATATGCCCTAGAGCACTTAATAAACATAGTTTATTGGCAATATCCCAATTGTTCATTATATGTTTTAAACCATGCTATAACTGTATTAAGCGAAAACATTAATACAGGTGTGGTAGATAAACAACCAGGTCCCTAGTAGCCTCTACTAAGACTAGTTTCGTTGCGCGATTGATGATCGAGGTTTTCCGATCATAGGGCATGGTGCCGGTCGGCAATGGAAGTCATATCGTTAGGTGTAACGATGTGATGGACATACCCAGTATTTATAGGACATACTCATTACGCCTTAAGACCGTGAGATCAACTCTTATTGTTATCCCTGGAAGATACTTTGATCGCACCAAAAATCATATCCTATATAGTGTGACAATGATAGGTGATACTTTTGGGTATCGGAAGGGGGTAGTTGAGACGAGGGGTCAACAGCGGGATTTGTCAGTTCGCATAGCCGGATAGATACTCTAGGGCCCACTCGGTGAGATTATGTCAAATGAGTTTGCAAACATGTGACTAGGTCACCAGCTGACATAATATCATAGACGAGTAGAAGATAGCGATGTCGGTAACGAGATCATACTAGGTATGAAGATATCTGAGAATGATGCTCGGACACGCTAAGTATCGCCATGACAAAGGGTTTAAGACTAGACGTCCAGGTTTGATAGATGAAAGTCATTCGTTATATCACAGGGATTAATTCATGGGGTCCAGGCCTACGAGTTAGTCGTTGATCATAGAGGAGTCTTGATCGTACCTGTTATTATATCGAACCGCTAGGGTAACACACTTAAGGGGTTTCGACAAGACAACCGGAAAGGAAAGAGATCACTGGGAACGTCCCGGGAATGGTCCGATGGAGATCGGGCAGTGACGAAAGAGTTTTCGGAGTTAGAATAAATTATATAAAATATGTTTGATATTAATTAGTGTAATTAATGTTTAAATATGATTTTATATATTTATTTTCGAATTTATTTAGGCTGATTTCCCTAAATGGGCCTTATGGTCGAAAGAAGGCCCAAGAGGGGGAAATTCCCTAGGGGAATTCGGTGGGGGGCTTGGGGGCCGACCCAAGTGGGCCAAGGGGCCCACTAAGGGGCCGGCGCACGCTCCCTAGCCGCACCAAGGCTGTGGCATAGTCCCACATTGCCTGTCTGGCAAGGTTGGCTCCCCCAGGGAGCCTATATAAGAAGGGGCACCCCTGGCTTTTTAATTCACCAATTAATTTCCTAATTCTCTCTCGATCTCGTGATTCCCTTTGTCGGAGTTGCGCCGATAGAGAAGGGGGATCTCTTCCACCATAGCCCGCTGCCGCACTGCTGGTGTTCCGGTCCAAGTCTTCCGCTGCTCGTCCTGGACTGGAGCTTCGGAGGCCGTCGTCTCCACTGTATGTGTGTGACGCCCTGCGAGGTGCTGTGCTAGCAGTACTCGGAGGCCTACTTCCTCCACCCGACCTCGGGGTCATCTTCGTCATCTTCGTCGCGCCGAGTTCTCCGCGACCTAGAGGTCGGCTACGTCGTCTTCGTCGTCAACGCTTGTGCGGGAGCGTAATCCCCGCTATTCGGTCTACGAGGGTATGTATTCTGATCTCCGCCGTACTACTATATCTGCATAGTGTAGATCTTGGCTAGTTTAAGGATATCGTTGCTAGGAAATTTTTTGTTTTCTGCACACGATCCCCTTCAAGCATTACTATTCTTTATCACACACTTGTGCTTATGTTACAGCACCAAATCATTTATAGTCATCACTTGTGCTCATGTTATAGCACCATATCATTTGTGATCATCATTTGTGCTCATGTTTAGCACCTTTACTCCATATGAGAGAGTTTTTATGTCTTAGTTGCATAACTATGTGGGGAACTTTACACTATAGAACTTGGCTTGTATATTCCAATGATGAGCCTCCTCAAAAGTGCTATAGGTCCTCGTGAGCAAGAAAGTTGGATGCATCCCCACTAGTTCCATTGGAGAGCTTTCATATACTTATAGCTCATTGTGCATCCGTTGTATGGCAATCACTACTCCTTGCATAGCTTTGATTGTATGACTTTCTCTTATCTAATGATCATCTATAGCGTTGTGAGTCTTTCTTCCGTTGGCCTTCCAAATCTCCGTTAACATTCTCTTAGCCATAACATCCTGGTGCCAGGAACCAACGTTGAACGCTTGCTTGTTTCTTTTGAACAAATAATATATTGATCTTCTACGTGGATATTGCTATTACTTGACTTGATCCTTTCATAAAGTTGTCATGTTTGTTGGAAGAATTAGATGATTATATTGTTGTGCTTGAAGATTAAATCATCTCTAATATCAACTTTGCATGGTTGATTGCTATCTAGTACTATATCATTGAAAGCTTTGCTTGCTTCACCTATTTGTTTGTTCTTTACTCATTTAATATCAATATAAACTACACCCCTTATTCATTTGATTTCAGTTTACATGCCTTATAATGAATTACATTATCTAGATTGTGTTTAAGCATGTCACTTCAGAAATTATTCTTCTTTTATCGTTCTTGCCTAATCGGGACGAGTAGAACTAAGCTTGGGGATGCTGATACGTCTCCAACATATCCATAATATCTTGTGTTCAATGCTATGTTATATCATGTTATTACATGTTTTATATGCATTTTATATAGTTTTATGCATTTTCTGGGACTAACCTATTAACAAGATGCCACAGTGTCAGTTCCCTGTTTTCTGCTGTTTTTGGTTTCAGAAAAGATTTTAGGGAAATATCCACCAAATTGGAAGCGAGCTAACCAGTATTTATTTTTGGAATATTTGCGACCATAAGAACCAAAGACGAGACAAAGGCGGACCCCAAGGGGCCCACACCACCTGGTGGCGCGGCATCATGTGGGCCCGCGCTGGGAGGTGGTGTGGCGCCCTCGGGCGCCCACCGACCTAGATCTTTCGCCCATAAATACCTCCCTGACTTAAAAACTCGACACGGTTAATCACTTTTTCCTACACGGGTCCCGAGCCGCCGCCGTCGCCGCCACCACTTTGGGAGAGATCAGAACTGCTCCCCGGCACCCTGCCGCGAGGGGGAATCGTCCCCGGAGCCTCTACGTCGCCATGACCGCCTCCGGACTGATGCGTGAGTAGTCTACCTTGGACTATGGGTCCATAACAGTAGCTAGATGGTTGTCTTCTCCTCTTGTGCTATCATGTTTAGATCTTGTGAGCTACATATCATGATCAAGATTATCTTTATATAATTCTCCATGTTGTGTTTGCTGGGATCCGATGAATATTGAGTACTAAAGTTATTGCTTCATAATATATCATGTGTGTGCTATTTAATGATCTTGCATGCTCTCCGTTACTTGTGTATGCTCTGTCCAAGTAGATGCTTATAACTCCAAGAGGGGGTATTTGTACTCGATAGTAGGTTCATGTCTCTATTAAATTTGGGCAGTAACAGAAAGCTCTAAGGTTATAGATGTACTGTTTCTACTAGGGATAAAACAATAGTACTTTGTCTAGGATGATGTTACTTACTTACTTTACACACAATTGAAAGAGCATTTTCCCTCATGTGTGGTTTTGGTAATTGAATGACAATCTCTATGGACTAATGTTTACTTTGAGATATCGTTATAGATCATGTCCATGGAATTGTGGAGTTCATGTGTTGGACTCTTGAAGCTCATGTGTTGAGTGAAGCTTATTGCAAGTATGTCTTGAAGATTCAAGACATCATCTTAGTGAAGAAAAGATGAGTTGTGCAAGACCAAGAGAAGCTTCTTGAAGAAATCCTATGCTTGGTGCTTGCAATGGATACATGAAGACGAAGCTTAGCGAGACTCTCCCATTGTGAGCATGGGGGAGTATTTGGAGAAGTCTTCATCAAGCAAGTGCTTGGACGCGCAATCAAGAAAGATGACCCACTTGAAGAGGTCAAGATAGTCATCATCCAACTCAAGTGGAATGCTCAAGGCAAAGGTATGATCTTGATAGGGCTATAGGATAGATAGGCGTACTATCAAGAGGGGCTCTCAAGTTAGTAACTTGATCGCATTCTTGTGGAGAGCTCAAACCTTTGCATACTTGGCATATCATGTTTCTTGGTTCTTATTTGGCTTTTATGTTGGTGAGGAATCAGAGCTTGGTTCATCTCCATGTCAAGCTCTAGTTCATCGAAATCGGTTTTACTTTGGACAACTTGTTGCGTTTTCGGTGGCGGAAATATTGCCGGTTCTACCTTGAGGAAAGTCCCACACCTTGCCATGTGTGGAGATTTTACTCTATTTATGGGATGCAATATTTTGTTGGGTAGTCTTCGTTGCTATCTTTCCAACAAAATTGGTCTCACCTCATTTGGAGTTCATTTGCAAAAGTTATACCAGTTTTCGTTTCGGTGTTTTGCTGATCCGGATTATTGGGGCCGGATATTCCGCCCTACCGGAATTTCCGGTTCCCCAGCTCATCCAAGAAAACGGCTAAGGAAAGGAGAAAAAGGGTTCTGACTCCAGTCGGAAATTGTGCTCGGAAATTTCCATATACCGGAATTTCCGAGTGCCCCTAGAAAAGTCCTCCAGAAATGGCTAAGGAAAAGTATGGTTTTGCTTCTGACTCCAGCCGGAATTTCCGAGATCTCTTAGACCGGAATTTCCGGGTGACCGGAATTTCCGGGTCTCTCTAGACCGGATTTTCCGGGTGACCGGAAATTCCGAGTCTAACTTATACCGGAATTTCCGGGTGTCAAAACAGCCAACGGCTATATTTCCTGGAGGGGTATAAATACCCCTCCCCTTCTTCTTCCTCAGTCAATCCAAGGCAGCATGACTTTCCCCTCTCTCCTACTCCATTGTTGACCTTGGAAAGCTCACTTCCCTCTCAATCCCTCCATTGAATCTTCCATATTCTTTAGGGAAAGTTGAGAGGAGATCTAGATCTACAATCCTACCAATCCATCTCTCCTCTAAGTGAGGGGAACTTAGTGGATCTAGTTCTTGGAGTTTCTTTGTGGTTCTTCCTCTTTATTCTTCCTCTCTTCTCCCCCCTTAAGCATTAGTTGCTTTTGGTGGGATTTGGGAGTGAAGGATTTGACTCCTTTGTGGTTTCCTTTGTTCTTCCTCTCTTATTCCCCCATAAACATTTGTTGTTGTGTTGGAATTTGAGAGTGAAGGACTCGAGCACTTCATGTGCTCTTGCCATTGCATTTGCATCGGTTTGAGCCCTCCACGAGGATTCGTGGTGGTATTACTTGTGAGCTTGTTACTCTTAGGTCTTTGGACCCTAGACGCCTTTTGTGGCCGGCCTTTTGTGGCCAAGACCTTTTGTGGTCAAGACCTTTTGTGGTCACTTGAGAGCCCCCAATTAAGTTGTGGGTGTGTGCCTCAAGACTTGGGAGCCCCCAATTAAGTTGTGGGTGTGTGCCTCAAGAGTTGTACGGGATTCGATCTCCGCCCCAAAGGAGATCAATAGTGGAAGGTGAACTCGAACCTTTTGTGGTTGAGTTCATCAGGAGAAGAAGGTGAGCCTTTGTGGCGTTGCGGCTAACCTGTTGTGGTTGCGCACACCTCTCCAAACGAGACGTACACCTTTGGGTGGAACTCGGGAATACATCCTCGTCTCCGCGTGCCTCGGTTATCTCTATACCCGAGCTCTTTACTTATGCACTTTACATTGTGATAGCCTTCGTGCTTGAAGTCATATATCTTGCTATCATCTTGTTACTAGTATTGCTTAGCTTAAGTTGTTGGTGCACATAGGTGAGCCTAGTTTATATATCTAGGTTGTATGCTTGTTAAAGTAAACCTCTAGTTTTATTCCGCCTTTATCAAGCATACCGGAATTTCCGGGTCATTCGTGTACCGGATATTCCGACTACTCGGAATTTCCGGTCACTCTTGGACCGGATATTCCGGCTCCTCGAAAAAGTTTTAAATCGCCTATTCACCCCCCCTCTAGGCGACGTCTATCCGTTCAATTGGTATCAGAGCCGGGTTATCTCATTATTAGGACTAACCGCCTAGAGATAAAGATGTCGTTTAGAGATCTAGTGCACAATCCCTCTTATAGATTCGATGGCACAAATTATGATGTTTGGAAAATTCGCATGCTTAATCTTTTTAGAGACATGGGTTCTAATTTAGAGAGTATTGTAGATATGGGTTTTTCTCCTCCAAAGGATTCTCAAGAATTATCTTTAGAGGATGAGAAAACTCTTATCTCGATACTCTAGCATCTAATGGTCTTATATGTGCTTTGAGCGATGTAGTCCTTGCGGCAATCATGCCTTTTCGGAGCGCTCATGAATTATGGACAAAACTTCAAGATATATATGAGGTGTCCAACATTTCCAAGGATGATTGTCCTCCTTCCACATCCGGTCGTGATGAGCTCACGTCTTCCTCTACTTCACCGACATGTGGTTTGCCACAAGGTAATGATATGGTGAGTGGTGATAGAAAATGCAATCTTGATGGTGAATCCACTATTGACTATACTTCCCACCCATCTTATTGCAATGCTCTATCTTTGGACTTAAACATCTCTAGCACTCCAAATGTCATACATGCTAGTGTTGATAGTCCTTGCATATCATGTAGTAGTTGCTTAACTAAATCTCATGATGATATGCTTTCCTTGTCTTGTTGCCATGATCAAAGTGCTTCTATTTCCTCTAGTACTTGTTTGGATAACAATGTAGAGGAATTCCAACAATTGTTGGAACAAGACTTGGACCTCAATGGTGTTTCAAGTAATTCTTCATCGTCTTCATCCACTACTCACCTTTGCCTTATGGGTAAGGAGTATAAGGTAGGTCCTACCGTGCACTCCAATATATCTCATGGTGATGATGATGATGATGATGTTGATGATGATGATGATGTTGATGATGATGATACTAGTCTTGAAATCAAACAAGAAATTATTGCTTTTGATCATTTCATGACTAACTTGCAAGGAGTTGGCAAGAAACACTTTGGCTCTCTTATGAGCCGTATAGGTGAGCTTGAGGATGTTCTTGAGCTAAAAGGTGAGATTGAGAGAGAAGATGCCTATGAAAAGGTATCTCTTCAATCATCTCTAGAAGATGAACAAGAAACTAATGCTCACCTTCAAGAGCAACTTGAAACTATCATGGAGTCTCATAACTCCAAAATTGCTAAACTCACTAAAGAACATGAACATGCTATTGCTAAATGTAATGTGCTTAGTAAACAAAATTCTAAGTTAAATAATGAGCTTGTCATGTTGTCTCCTTCCACTTCTAATGATAATGATGCTTGTGCTACTAACTCCACTTTGTGTGAAGCATCTATTTTGAAGGAGAATGTTGAGCTAAGGGCTCAACTTGATTTGCTAACTAGCAAGTATGGGAAGTTGGAAGAAACTCATGAAAAGCTTTTTAGCTCTAATGAGGATCTCCTAGCATCCCATGCTAAGCTAAAGTTAGATCATGAGGCGGTCACTACGAAGGTAAAATCTTGTGAGCCTCTTGTGAACACTAGCACAAACTTTACTTCTAATGCTTTATTGCCATGTGCTAGTTCTTGTAATTCATCCACTCATAAAATTGCTACATCTTGTGATGAATTACTTTCCTTTCTTTGTTGCTCTAACAATGTAGCTACTACTTCCTCTAGTATTTGTGTTGAAACTAACCATATAGAGGAACTCAAAGAGCTCAAGGCACAAGTCACTTCTTTGAAGAGAGACTTGAAGAAGTGTCATGAAGGGAAGTCCACCCTCGACAACATGTTGAGAGTGCAACAACTTCCTCATGACAAGAGTGGACTTGGATTCAACTCCAATAACAAGAACAAGTCCAATGTCAAGAAGAAGCACAAGTTCATCAAGAAGAAGGGCCAAGAACAAGTTATTGATTCGGCCAAGATTGTGTGCTTCAAGTGAAAGGTTGAAGGGCACCATGTGAGATCTTGCCCTTTGAAGAAGAAGCCTCTTAGTGAGAAGCAACAAGGGAAGCAACCTCAAGTTCAAACTCAAGCTTCCCAAGTTTAAGAACCTTCCCTTCCCAAGAAGAAAGGTAAACGCCGCCTTTGCTACAAATGTCGTGGGAAGGATCACTTTGCTTCTTCTTGCACTCATAGTACCTTATCCAACCCTCCTACTATTGATAATGTTCATTCTCTTCGGAAGGATAAGGTTGGCAATGTGTTTGCCAAATTTATTGGTACTCAAAGTGGTGTCAAGAAAAGAACCATTTGGGTTGCCAAACCTATTGTGACTAAACTCTTAGGACCCAACTTAGTTGGGGACCAACAAGCTAAAACTTGATCAATAGGTGTAAGTGGAGGACTTCGGAGACTTGACTACATCATGAAGAATTAAGGGATCTTCATCATCCATATTATCTCAAGTCAAGTCAATTGAATTATATTGTCTTACCATATATCCAATGCTCCTCCTTGCGGTAACTTGTATTTAACTCATATGTACTCATTGAAAGTTACTTGCACCCTTGCATGTGTTTGGTTTTGTGCCTTACTATTGTTTCATATGTGTTGTGCACTCTACTTACTTATGTTGAGTAATCAAGCTTGTGTATGTTGGTTTGCACACCATGTATGCTTGAGCCTCTTGTCTATTTTGTTTTTAATCTTCATTGGCTCTTTTAGGGATTTTAATGGACTATCCCGTTTTGGGGGAGTAATGTGCTCTTTGGTAACTCACCCCCTTAAAATGTGTATTCATGAGGAATACCACTTAGTAGTGATATTTCAATATTATCTACTCTCTTTGTGGTATACTCAATGGAAATTCAAATTCTAATGTCCATTAATTATCTCTTGTTGGATTTCTTTTGCCTCTTGTTACAAACAATGGATTATCACATTATGGGGGAGTAATAAGCTATGTGCATATTACAAGCCTAGAAAATGTGAACATGAGAGGTAGTGTCACCTAGAGTTGATATTGTTGATTATCTTGTTCCTAGGTGGCATGGTACTCAAACAAGTTCCATATTTGCTTAAATGCATTTTGATCAACCATCTTTTGGTATCTTGTTTGTGAGAAAGTTTCTTGATGCCTAGAATGATCATTGATTATGTGAAGTCATCAAGAATATCTAGATAAGCATGTTTTTCAATTATTTTATTTTGCCACATGCTTATGTTTTGTGAATATGATCTTGAATACATATATGTCATATACCACCGAGAAATGTCTCCATACAATCATTGTCTTTGACAAGTGATAATTATATTTGTGGTAAATGTATTGATCATATTTACATTGGCTTTTGTTCCTAAATTGTATTATTCTATCGCCAAGTTTGTGTTGGTTTAACCACCCATTTGTCTTCTTTGCTTCATTTAGATCTTTTTGTTGCTCTACTCATAATTTGTGTTGTGCTTTCTTGAGTTAGGACAAGCAAGGATCTCATTGTTGTGCATTTACTTTGGAAGACTTAATTCTAAGTAATGCACTATTCTTGGCGGAGCTATCCTACATTGAGTAGAACATCATCCTTTTTATTGTTATCGGGTCTTATTGATTTTCTTGAACTTTGTGTTCAAAAAGATATATGGAGGGTAATGATCCCACTTGTGTGCATTTTGTATTTACATACAAGATCTTAAAAATGCACTAATCATGGGGAAGCTACTCTATACTCTTTAGAACACTATTCTTTAAATTGGTTTTTAAATTGGTTTTGTATCTTATTGCTCTTCTTGAACATGACTAATTGGTTAACAATATATATGGAAAGTGATGATCCCATTTTTGTGCATTTTTTATTCAAATACAAGATCATAAGTAATGCACAAATCTTGGGGGAGCAATCCTATATGTTATTCAACATTAGTCGTCTTCAATTGGTTTTGGTTCCCGATGACATGTCTCCTTGAAAGACAAACATTTTTCGTCTTGGTACTTTGTGCCATCATGAAAATTGTAGAGGGCTTGGTTTATTTGTTGGAACCTTACTCTTCTTTGTGGAGTTGGCTATCTCATCCCATGGTTCCTAGTCTACCTTTTTGGATGAGATAAACCTTCGAGCATGCTTGTTTGTTTTATTGCTTATGCTCATTGGTTTAGCCTTGACCTTGATTTCATTTGATATCTTCTCAAATTGGTTTCTCCAATCATGTGTTGGTTTGAGTCTTTTGATACAATGAGGACAAATTCTTCTCTTGCCACACTTTTGTGTAGCTTCTTGATTTAATTGGCGTTTTGTCCAAATTGTATCTCGCTTGGTTCTTGAAAGTTTTGTGCATGCATATTTACTATTTGTATATCTTATGGCATGTTTACTTTCGTTGATCCAATATATAGGATAAACTCCATCAAATCCTAAATGGCTAAGATGTGCATGAAATTCTATTTCATATCAATATGCACATATTTATGCGGAGTTTGTCCTATGTATTGTAGTTGGACTAACTACTTTGGACCCAATAAGTTTGGGTGCCATAGTGTACTTGATTTGTTTTAGGTACATGAGAGATGCATGGGTTGCTTGCCTCTATTTAAAGAAGATGTCTTCACCATGTGCTTCTTGGAGCCAAGCTTGGATGATTGTGAACTCTCATCCTCTACACCGTCAATGCTATCTCGGTAACAAGTATCTAACTCATGCATATACTTCTAGCTCTCAACCTTGTGTAGGTTGCTCTTTGGCATGAGTTTCTCTAAGTTGCATTTGATATGGTTTTTGCAAAGTTTCTTTCAAAACATCTTCATTGCAAATGTGAGTTAGCCGGGATGATTAAACATCAAGGGGAATATATATTTATATGTAATCATTTTCATGATTCACGGATCCCCAATATGTTAATCTAGCAAATTCATTTCAAAGTCTCTCATATGCAATATTGATGAATTCTCTTAAACCATTTGCCTTATGTGATATTTGTTTTGTGTCTCGAAGTATCCCAACTATCACTTATCCTATGTGGGTATTTGTGATGCTTTGAGAACTTGGTGTTGGAAGTTCATCTATACCCTTTAAGAATAATTTGAGCTATGTGCTTTGCTTTTAAGCAAAAATTCTTATCGGTGTATTTATGACTTCCTCTTGAATATCATGTGCTTGACCTTGTACCTACATTGTGTGTGCATGTTTCTTTGAGGACTTAGTGTCCACTGAGAAACTTATACACATGAGGGTAGTTACATATTTAATTGGTATTCAAAATCTTTAGTGATCACCTTTTACTACTTTCTTGATGCTTTGGTGATCTCTAAATGGCACAAGCTTTGTTTTTCTATTGGTTTCACACTGCCTCTTAATAAGCTTGTGATCCTATTTGATTTATCATCTTGGGTGTGCTTGTTTGCAAAATACATGATATGCACTATGTGCCTCATAATTTGAAAGACTATGATGTTGCTTAGTCTCATCCTTGTTTAGTCTCCTAAATTGTATTTCCATGTCACACCCATCCTTTCCCGGTTGAGCAAGCCTTTATTCAATCTTGCACCTTTTTGTGTTCAAAATTATCTAGGAGGAAATGAGGATTCCATGTTATGCACACCATATTGAAATACAATTCATTTCATTGTGCATGTACCTTGGGGAGTTCCCTCTTGATTTCTAGAACACTTGGTTGATCGTATCATAATATCTTTTTTGCTCAATTGGTTTTGGATCCCTTGATTGCTTGATTCTTTGAGAATGCTTTTCCCCTTTGCAATTGGTATCCTTCCAGTGGATTTCAATTGATATCTTTCTTGTGCAATTTTTGGATCCTCAATATAGTTTGATCCCCTTCATCTATTCGTCATTGGATAAGTGCATTTGATTTCACTCATATCATGAGAAATGCATAAATCATGAAGGAGATTTTATTATGTTACCTTTCCAAAGCCTTTCGCCCATTTCGGCAATCGTTGCCAATGGGGGAGAAGTTTTGGAGGGTTGTATGGAATTGGCTTTCTACTTTGGTATCTTCTTAAGTATTTTCCTATTTGCCTTCCTTGCCTTTGCATTCGTTGCTTGGTTTTATATATATAGTGGAAACTCCACCATCGGTAATGGTCGATAATATATGCAATGAATTCATGTTCATACACACGTGCATAAATTATGGGGGAGTTTGCTCTATATATGTGGATGGACTAACATCACATACCTTTGTAGTATTTGATGTTAGTGCAACCATTATTGTTCGTTAAATTCCATATTATAAACCCTCTCAAAAGAGATTGTCATCAATTACCAAAATGGGGGAGATTGAAAGAGCATTTTCCCTCATGTGTGGTTTTGGTAATTGAATGAAAATCTCTATGGACTAATGTTTACTTTGAGATATCGTTATAGATCATGTCCATGGAATTGTGGAGTTCATGTGTTGGACTCTTGAAGCTCATGTGTTGAGTGAAGCTTATTGCAAGTATGTCTTGAAGATTCAAGACATCATCTTAGTGAAGAAAAGATGAGTTGTGCAAGACCAAGAGAAGCTTCTTGAAGAAATCCTATGCTTGGTGCTTGCAATGGATACATGAAGACGAAGCTTAGCGAGACTCTCCCATTGTGAGCATGGGGGAGTATTTGGAGAAGTCTTCATCAAGCAAGTGCTTGGACGCGCAATCAAGAAAGATGACCCACTTGAATAGGTCAAGATAGTCATCATCCAACTCAAGTGGAATGCTCAAGGCAAAGGTATGATCTTGATAGGGCTATAGGATAGATAGGCGTACTATCAAGAGGGGCTCTCAAGTTAGTAACTTGATCGCATTCTTGTGGAGAGCTCAAACCTTTGCATACTTGGCATATCATGTTTCTTGGTTCTTATTTGGCTTTTATGTTGGTGAGGAATTAGAGCTTGGTTCATCTCCATGTCAAGCTCTAGTTCATCGAAATCGGTTTTACTTTGGACAACTTGTTGCGTTTTCGGTGGCGGAAATATTGCCGGTTCTACCTTGAGGAAAGTCCCACACCTTGCCATGTGTGGAGATTTTACTCTATTTATGGGATGCAATATTTTGTTGGGTAGTCTTCGTTGCTATCTTTCCAACAAAATTGGTCTCACCTCATTTGGAGTTCATTTGCAAAAGTTATAGCAGTTTTTGTTTCGGTGTTTTGCTGATCCGGATTATTGGGGCCGGATATTCCGCCCTACCGGAATTTCCGGTTCCCCAGCTCATCCAAGAAAACGGCTAAGGAAAGGAGAAAATGGGTTCTGACTCCAGTCGGAAATTGTGCTCGGAAATTTCCATATACCGGAATTTCCGAGTGCCCCCAGAAAAGTCCTCCAGAAATGGCTAAGGAAAAGTTTGGTTTTGCTTCTGACTCCAGCCGGAATTTCCGAGCTCTCTTAGACCGGAATTTCCGGGTGACCGGAATTTCGGGTCTCTCAAGACCGGAATTTCCGGGTGACCGGAAATTCCGAGTCTAACTTATACCGGAATTTCCGGGTGTCAAAACAGCCAACGGCTATATTTCCTGGAGGGGTATAAATACCCCTCTCCTTCTTCTTCCTCAGTCAATCCAAGGCAGCACGACTTTCCCCTCTCTCCTACTCCATTGTTGACCTTGGAAAGCTCACTTCCCTCTCAATCCCTCCATTGAATCTTCCATATTCTTTAGGGAAAGTTGAGAGGAGATCTAGATCTACAATCCTACCAATCCATCTCTCCTCTAAGTGAGGGGAACTTAGTGGATCTAGTTCTTGGAGTTCCTTTATGGTTCTTCCTCTTTATTCTTCCTCTCTTCTCCCCCCTTAAGCATTAGTTGCTTTTGGTGGGATTTGGGAGTGAAGGATTTGACTCCTTTGTGGTTTCCTTTGTTCTTCCTCTCTTATTCCCCCATAAACATTTGTTGTTGTGTTGGAATTTGAGAGTGAAGGACTCGAGCACTTCGTGTGCTCTTGCCATTGCATTTGCATCGGTTTGAGCCCTCCACGAGGATTCGTGGTGGTATTACTTGTGAGCTTGTTACTCTTAGGTCTTTGGACCCTAGACGCCTTTTGTGGCCGGCCTTTTGTGGCCAAGACCTTTTGTGGTCAAGACCTTTTGTGGTCACTTGAGAGCCCCCAATTAAGTTGTGGGTGTGTGCCTCAAGACTTGGGAGCCCCCAATTAAGTTGTGGGTGTGTGCCTCAAGAGTTGTACGGGATTCGATCTCCGCCCCAAAGGAGATCAATAGTGGAAGGTGAACTCGAACCTTTTGTGGTTGAGTTCATCAGGAGAAGAAGGTGAGCCTTTGTGGCGTTGCGGCTAACCTGTTGTGGTTGCGCACACCTCTCCAAACGAGACGTACACCTTTGGGTGGAACTCGGGAATACATCCTCGTCTCCGCGTGCCTCGGTTATCTCTATACCCGAGCTCTTTACTTATGCACTTTACATTGTGATAGCCTTCGTGCTTGAAGTCATATATCTTGCTATCATCTTGTTACTAGTATTGCTTAGCTTAAGTTGTTGGTGCACATAGGTGAGCCTAGTTTATATATCTAGGTTGTATGCTTGTTAAAGTAAACCTCTAGTTTTATTCCGCCTTTATCAAGCATACCGGAATTTCCGGGTCATTCGTGTACCGGATATTCCGACTACTCGGAATTTCCGGTCACTCTTGGACCGGATATTCCGGCTCCTCGAAAAAGTTTTAAATCGCCTATTCACCCCCCCCTCTAGGCGACGTCTATCCGTTCAACAGTGCTTAAGGCGATAATCTGTTGCATGCAACTTAATACTGAAAGGAGTGCGGACGCTAACCGGAAGGTGGATTATTCGTCGTAGATGCGGTTGGAACGGTCTATGTATATTGTTGTAATGCCCGAATGAGTCTCACATTAGACACCATATCATTAGTATATGCATTGGGTTGCTTATCATTATTCTGTCAATTGCCTAGCTGTAATTTGTTTACCACGCAAGGATGAATGTTATTATTATTTATGGAGAGACACCACTAGTGAATTGTGGACCCCGGTCCTTCTCATTAATCTGATAAAACCACAACTGCAAACCTGTTATTTTCTGCAAACAAACATCTTTCTTCCACACATACGTTTAATCCTATTGTTACAACAAGTCGGTGGGATTGACACCCTCACCGTTAAGTTGGGGCAAAATACTTTGATTGTGTTGTGTGCAGATTCCCGTCTCTTACGCCACACCAACTCTGGCGCCGTTGACACCTCGAGGGGAACATTCATCTCCTACTGGTTCGATAACCTTGGTTTCATAACTGAGTGAAATCTTGCTGCTCTGCTACTTCACACCCTCCTCTTGGGGATTCACCAACTTGACGCAGATACCATCAGGCGGCATGAAGAAAATCTCGTGGAGTGGTTGTGACTTGGGATCTCCAGAATTATGAATTCCGGACAAGGCTTTTATTACCACTTGTAAGGAGGAGGATCACTACTATCGATCATAGGAATGGAATTAGGGTTTTCATAGCTCGATCCACCCAACCACCCCCGAGCTAGTCCATTACATACGGCACTGCCGTCCAGTTTCTCGTTTCTTACTTCCTTCCTACGACAATCCTTGTTACAGAATATAAAGGAGACGAAGTCGATCTCTACGCCTTGGTGTCCCATGGCCCGTTAGCCAGCCATGCTGGCTTCTGCTTGTTCCTCTTGGGCCAGCCCGTGTCTTGCTTGTCGATGGTCCAGTTGTCGCTGACATGTGGGGCCGGCCTGCTGGCACTCTTCATCTTCGTTGATCAGACACGCCACCACTATTGCTTATGATGCGAGTTTAGAGTGCGACGGCGACATTGAAAGAACGAGTTCAGTGGACAAATGGTTTGATCATTGAAGAACTCTTGAGCGGACCAGGGGTTCCTTCACTGAAGGTTCAGGCCGCTTGTGATTTGGAGAAATTGCCTCTACTTCATGCTTCTACCATGTACTAGAGTCAAGACGACGCCGCTGATTGGTGAACTTTTATCAGATCCAAAGTTGCAAAATTACTCTGCTTCAATCTGGTTCAGCTCTGTTCAGGTTTGTATCAACGGTAGACTTCTACGTTTTGTATGCATCATTGCATTTGCAGATGATTAATAGATTTGGCTCTCTGCTATATATTTTGGAAGTGTTGGTTGTCGTATTGTTCCTCTACATTTTTATGTCCAGTTAATTATTTTCTGAGTGTTACAGAAACTATAGTATTATCTACTCCTAATTGTTTTCACACCCATGGCATAATCAAGATGTTCAGATTGCATGCATGATGTTAGTATATGCATCTTGGTCATCAGGTAACTGATTCTAGGTACCCTTCTGTACACTTGGTCTTAGCTCATCGGTGTGCATCCAATCCATATTATGTCCATTGTTCCGCCTGACTAACCGACAGAGTAAATAGAAAATCGAAAATTTCAGTGGGGGTTCTCCCCCACTGTTCGGCCTCAAAAAATAATATGTTCATTGATAGTAGTGTTACTGAAACTCCAGAAAAAGCCTTCCACACCTCAGGTTTTGATAATTTATAGTTTTCTGTACTAAAACCATATCAGATTTTGATAGTTCCATTTGAAGTTAAAAACATACCAACTTTTTTCATATTTCTAAGTTATAAAAACATCACATGTTAAATATCAAGGCTGATTTGAGCTCCACCTGGAGCTTACTTCAGTTTCATGCATGTAAGCATGTCTGCTTGGTACAATGATGTGCATTGTAGATGATTTTATTTGCTCAAATTAGCTGAACATTATGGCCTTTATTTAATTGATATTAATTGCTAAGTACTTGATGCATAGTCGTGATGAAAGAGTGGGTGGTCAATAATAAAATTGAATGAGACCGTAAACATGTCATCATTGAACCACCTGTATTCACCCTCGGTGTTTTCAAATTCAGCAATGTACTGAGAAGAGATTTTAACAATGACTTGGTTGACCACATTTGGGAAATGTTTGGGTCAAAATATTTTTCTACATCATATGATAATGTATTCACACTTGTGTACGGAGCCAACTAAGTTTTGAATAGATATTCATATCCGTGTTTGTGTCAAGTTCGTGTCGCAAATAATGTACAATATTACCATGCAATTGAAATCCCTGCATGTATTAAATTTTGTTAGATAAAACCCTAGGTGTATTAAATAAACACCTTTGAAAGAAAAAACACAAAGATTCTCTCTTCACTTGTTTTATCTCATAGGAAAGAATGGTAAGGTACAAAGCACTTGAGAGGCTTTTTTGTTTAGATGTGAAAAACCTTGTGTTTTTCATTGATGAGGGAATCACAAAATATGCTCTGGAAACTTGATAGTCGAGATATCGAGAAAAAAATTGGGGGATTGTGTGAAAAAAATCACAGCTCGTAGCAACGCACGAGCATTTTACTAGTCTCTATAATATAAATTTGGAGATTCAGAAAGACTCAACCTTGTAATGGGCCGGGTCAGATGCAGCTTTTATTGAATCCATTCAGACGTGAGAGCCCTATTTGACGGGATGTGACGCAAAGAAGAGAGAGAGCATCCATCTATTAACTTTGGAGGCCTTTTCAACTGGTAACCCATCGTTTTCTGTATGGGCCGGCATTTAGTTTCCTAGGCAATGCCCATAGAAAATTTCGGTCTCTCCTATCCTTTCGTCAGCAGATTCATTCAACCAGAGACACTCCCAGTCTGCAAACTGCAATGCCTCCGATCGAGTAATCCTATGCATTGGCAGTGCCTGCTGCATAGTACCAAGTCCCAAGTGATCGTAAGTACAGAAAGTACAATAGTCCGCAGTGGCACAATCGGATAGCAGATGACTGAATACAAAGGTTTGTCGTTTGACACATACTCTCTGATGTATATATGTATGGAGTACATATGTACTGTCTTCTCGCGGGCTGTCTGAATAATAATAATCTACTATCATGCAGATTCGACTGGCGACGATGCAGAGTGATGCTAAGTGCCATTTCCAGAGAAAATTTCGGCCTCCGTGTTCCTTTCGCCAGCACTTTGAACTGAAGAGACACTCCCAGACTGCAATTCCTCCGAGTAATCCTGGCACTGGTAGTGCCCTACTGCCTAGTGCAAAGCGACTGTAAGTAGAGAAGGTACGATAATCCTGTATCGCATAATAAGATAGCAGATGCCAGGTTATCACTATCTGAAAACAAAGGGTTGCCGTTTGACACATACTCCCGCGCGCGAGCTGTCTGAATAATGAATCATCTACTGGTGACGATGCAGAGCGATGCTGGCAAACATCTCAGTGTTCTTGAAACGCACCACCACCACCAGCACCAGCACTCGCGACATTTGGTGATGAAATGATGAGGGGCTGAAATGATTTTTGACGCACCCACACTGATGCATGTCGCGGGGAACAAACAAGCCGCCAGAAGGCGACAATTGACATGGCGCGCAGGCCCCCCTTGCGCTCCTAAAAATGGTATTATTGATACGGTATCACGATCCGCAAAGGGTTCGATCGATCATGCTCATTTCTCTTCAGGTGACCCTTTTTCATCATTCCAGGTGCTGCGATCGCATCAACATCACAACCGCCCCGACCATCCCGGCCCCCGGCCGAGACGGACGCACTCACGAGCACATATCATAACGCCGCCCCGGCCCGGCGGTGATCTGGACATGAGGCACACCATGTCAATCAGATCAGTGCGATGATTTCCATGCACTCCGAGGTCCAATAGGATGGTTGCTTAGCTCCTGGCGCGCTGGCTGCTCGCCACTACCACTGCTGCCCTGGATCTCCATGTAGGGTTGCTCCTCCGCGTGCTGGGAATCTTACTGGAATCTAACTGAGATGGTTGCTGTCTGTCTACCTGGTGCATCATTGCTTCATCAGAAGTTCAGAACCAACTTGTAGGTCGTGGATGATCTAGGAGCACCTCAGTATTACAGCAACCAAGGGCGGCAATGGTGGATGCTGCTGGATACCTAGCCAGCACGGTGGCACGGGCACTGGCCGGTCAAACACACCCACATCACAGGACAGAGTCTTTTCAGAATCTAGGACACTAAGCTTCCTCCAGGAGGTTACTGGAATGATTAGTGCGTGAAGACGAACACCTTTGTTTTCTCGAGATTGTGCACAACTAATTCTTTTACCGCGCGTGATTGATCAATTGAATACATGGAAAGCTGGGACGTAACCTGCGGCTAGACATGCACGCGCACTTTTGTGCTTTTTTACTCTGCAGTCTGTGCACGCAGCGAACCAAGCTTAAGCTGTCTGGCACCCCCAGGCATCAGGACATGCGGGCATGGTGATGCAAACGTCGATCTACCTCCGCCTGCATTAGTGATCGATGTAGAAATCGCAACTCTCTGAGGCCCTCATCATACTACGCCAAACGCAGAGCAAAAGGTGGAAGAAATGGCAAATTAAGCTCGATCTGCTGTCTACATCGGCTCTCCCGTCCAGCGCACACATGACATGAAACGAAGAACCTCACTAGTAGGTGTTTCTCTGTCCACCCATGGATAGATGTGCACATCGTTCCACCTGCGTCAGGGTCACCGTCGGATCAACTGGGAGGTGGACGCCGGAGAGCACAAGTGTCGCCCGTGCGCGCCACCGGCGGCGGCAGTGTCAGGTCGGCGCATTCCCGCCTCGGTTCCGTCGCTGAGAACATCTCAAATGCCGTTCCCTCCTTTCCCTCTCCCCCCGTCCGCGCGCTAGCTGTATACATGCATGTCATTCGCGGCGTTCGGGACCGCGCACTACGCATGGTCGATCGGCAACTTGCCCCCATGCACGCACGATTCATCCATCGATGCTTCTCTGCTCAATCATTCGAGCTCCGATCGATTCTCACATAAATGGACATAGATTCCATGCCAGGTGGATGGGATAGCTCGTACTCGCCCAGCTCCAGTTGCTCACCTCCTCCACCGAGACATATAGCGATGGCGCAGGTCAACTTTTCACTTACACTAGCTTGGTCGAATTCATTCTGATCCGTTCATGGAAATGCAGCTCGTTGTCACTTCCGAATCCGGTGTTCATGTTAGCCCATGCGTTCCCCTAGTGCCGATCTAAATCCTGGATGTGTATTCCTGAAAGCTACTAGCTCGCAAGCATGCAACTGGCGTCTACCATCGGTACATAGTGTATGTGCACAGGAGCTGCACACTTCCCGGATATTCCACTCGTGATTGGATTCGTTGGTCAAGTTGATAGTGATAAAATCCTCTTAGGATAAGAATCTAGGATGGCGGCCAATGCTTCGTGCGTGCCTCCTCAAAACTAAATTTGCCCAACGGAGTAGACTTTCTTTCTTCTGAATGTGTTTTCTGGACAGATTAGGCGAATTTTGTGGATCCTTTTTATGGCTCAAAGCTAGGAAGACTACGACCCTGTGCTGGACAAATTACAGTTGATAAATTGATAGAATTGTACTTGCAACTATTATGAGTATGAATGGTCATGTCATAGATATAGAATCCGTATCTATATAACTTATACTCCGGTTGTGAGACCGCTTCTATGATTGCATCTCTAAGCATTAAGTAAAAAATACTGTATAGCAACTCCTTAGTGCCAACAACACAATACACAACTCATATTCGTTTCTATCACTCAGGTACAAAGATATGTGAGGTATGAACCCACTATCGGACACAAAGCTCTCTCTTGGAGATCTAGATAATAAATGACAACAATATAAAAGATACTAGAAACATACCCAGCGCGTTGCGGCGGAAATATTTTAATGTTTTTACTATGCAAATAAAGGACGTAATACTATGGATATGAATTTGCTTACAGAAATATACAAATATCATAATTGTCAAAATATTATATATTTGACGTGAATTTTTTGTATTTGATGATAAAAAATAGATGATATGGAAAATTGGATGATGAAAAGTAAGTGACATGGATATGTTGCATGTAAGAAAATATTAGTTTTAATGACTTAGTGGATCACATGGACATTTGGTTGCCCAAAAGAATGGATGATGTGGATAGTGTCGGAGTATCGACATAGTTGATAGGAGACGGGGGTCCTCTAGCCTACGTATGGATTGTGGGGAAGAAGGCTGCGGTCGTCGAGGACGGGATTGAACACGGCGAGTTTACCCAGTTTCGGATCCCGCAGCGGTGGCGAGATCCTACGTGCTGCTATAATTCACTATGAGGCAAATAGCCGTGAACAGGTTACAATATGTATGATGCGTATTGAAGCACGCTTGAGATTGGATGAGCTTGGCCCTAAAGGCCTCCCGGTGGCCGGCCTATATAGTCGGCCAGACCCCGAGTTACAAGGTATGTACTTGGCCGGCAAGTAAACAGAGTTCTAGTTGTAGTCGGCTTTGGTTGCCGCCTTCCATCTTGGTCTTGGTGGCTTGATGGGCTTCAGTCTGCCGCCTTACTTTGACCGTCCGCCTACTTCCTTGTACGTCAGCTATCTGGGCCGCCCGGCAGGCTTTAGCCTCACCACCCTTGGGCCACCCTGGACTAGCCGGATTGATCCATGTTAGAGATACCCCTAGTTGGTATATCCCCAACATTAGCCCCAAAAAACGTTGAAGTTCTCCAGGCACCGACTTCTTCTTGATTCTTCATTCTTCAATGTTGGCGGCTGCAGGGCTTGAACCATTCTGAAAATAATGAGGAACGTGTACCTTAATGTTGGCACACGGCCGCTTTTATCCGACATGAGAAAGACGGCTTAGTAAAACTTGTCGGATGACTTCTCGGAGAAGCCTTACCCTTACTGACAGGTCAAACTAATGTCTGATAGATGACGTCATTTGGTTCACGATAGTTTGAACTCAAATGTAACAAAATCATGCATTGTCAGCCATACCACGGAGGCAACCATGTCCCCGACGACAACGTGGTTGTGCCATGAACGCGGTTATGTCGTTGACGACAAGACAGTCATGCCACGGAGGCGACTGTGTCGCAAACAATAATTCGTTCGTGCCATGGAGGTGACCGTGTCGCTGACGACAAGACGGTCATGCCACCAATGTGACCTTCTTGTTGACGATAGAGTTGCATGTTGTGCAGCCCCCAAGTATCAGACGAGGGCAATATCTATGTCGAGCCCCCGAGTGTTGAAGTTTTTCTTGATCCGCCTATCTCCAGCCCCCGAGCGTTGAGTCGATGTACTCGGAAGTCGACGTTCAGAAGAACTTGTGGCGTTGTAAGTCGATGATTGCAGTCCCCGAGACTCGTGCCGGCTTAACTGAAAGACGGCTTGAGACATGATGAAAATGCTGCAATTGCAGCCCCCGGGTGTTAAGTATCCTGCATGGTAAACATAGCTGCATTAAGATGTACTTTTAATGAAAACTGAACAATTTTAAGGCCTAAGCCGGTAGATCTTAACAAACACTTATGGGTTGTAAATTTTATGTGGCCCGCCTTAATATTTATCTGGTTTATATGTTTAACTTTTCATATGTTAGCAGAACCGCAGCCGAAAACTTTATCTTAGACAACCGGGGCTAGTACCAAATAGTTTAGAATCAGAGATAAATTAAAGCCGACATGTTGGGGCTAATGACATACTACTAGATTATCCGCACATAAACAATCAGATAACGGTATTAGCCGGTGCAAACTGATTGCTTAATTTGGCCGTGCGACGGCAAGTATCTAAAAGTTTGAACCATGCAGCGCAGAGCAAATATCAGGTAACTTAGATACTAAGAGGGATATGATCAGATGAAAAGACAAAAAATGGCATGATCTCAGAGCATAATGAGCAAACCACAAACTTTTATTTCATGACCATACATATAACTAAATGTTAAATGTTAAGTGTATATAAACTTAGCTTGTTTGACGTTGACGTCGAGGAGGCGGTGAAGGAGATATGCCCACTAGTGGAAATCGGGGCTCTAGTCCCGGTTCCAGAGGCCCTATAGTCCCGGTGTAGCAACCGGGACTGTCAGGCCGGGACTAGAGGCCCCCCACCCTTTGGTATCGGTTCAATACGAACCGGGACCGCACCCCCCCACACCAATTAGAGCTCCGCACGTGGAGGTGGCAGGGCGCGCGGGGGCGAACCCTTTAGTCCCGGTTCGTGTTACGAACCGGGACTAGGGTTTTGTTTTATTTTTGACATTTCAGGTTTTTTTTTTATTTCAGGGTTTTGCTTTTTTTTAATTTCTGGGTAGGGGTTTCGGATGGTACCACGTCGATGCGTCGGGGTAGGGGTTTCGGATGGTACCACGTCGATGCGTCGGGCTAGAGGTTTCGGATGGTACCACGTCGATGCGTCGGGGTAGGGGTTTCGGATGCTACGGCTTCGATGCGCGAAAAACACGTATACATTATTATACAAAGCTAGATGAATGCATCATGTATATATACAATTACATGAAACTCATGTGTTGATAACACATACACAATTAAGTACGCCTGGTACATGAAGATCACGTTTCCCGGTTCCAGATACTTAGAAGTATTTTGTTACATGGAGATCACTATATTTTACATGTCTGCACTAGTCAAAATAGTGGTACTCTCCGGTCTCCGGTATGACATGGGCGAGGTAAAATCCCGTCAACTCCTCTGCAAGTGCCCTGAAACGGGTCTTTATTGGTAACTCGCTGCGATTTCTTGCCAACTGTAAAAAAATGACATCACAATGAATACATGAGATATGAAATAAATAAAACTCATCACGGTTGATGGTAAAAAAATAATGTTGTGACTAGAGCTTTACGTACTTCGATACTTCTTTTGCTCTTCAAACTCTCGCTGACCACACTGTGCATGTACTCGCAAACGTAGAATCCACATAGATCAGTCCCTATTGGCTGTTTAAGGCAAGTCTATACAAAAATAGAATTTAATCAAATAATAATAAAGTATGATAATGGTGCATGGGCCTAGTTATAGTACTACTTACATCGTTACTACGCCAGCGCAGTTTCTCTGGCCATCCACTGTTCGGATGTTCCGCGAGGAATATTTTCCAAACACTGCATGATAAGAAAATGAATGAATGAGCCATAAATTCTTTGATATTAGGAAATGAACGAAAGGGGCGATAAGAAAAGAAAGTAACTTGCCACCAAATCAAAACAGGTCTTGTATTGTTTAGGGCATCTTCTTAACGAGTCAAGGACAACAATTTCTCCTTTCCGCAAGTCAATAACGATAAGAATGTAGTGGGAGCTGCGTACGTTTATAAATAGTCATGCATAACTCATCAATTAAACTTAACATCGGGTGAGAAAAATAGAATGTGTAATAAGCAGTAACACTCACTTGAAGTTGTAAGGCCGTAATATATATTTTTTGTAAGCTTGTCGCTTGAAAAACATTAGCAAATTCCCCGGTGTATCCTTGTTAAGTATTGGATCAATTATGTTATCTTCATGCATTATAAAGGGGTCAATGAACCCAATGTGGTTGATTTTCTGCTTCTTGCATTCGAGCATCTTCATTCTGTGTAATGAAGCACACAAATATTATGGAGAGGATTATCACAGACAATGAATGAGTAGAGCTAATTAAAACATTAAATTACAGGAATAGATCACTTACAGACAATAGGAACTCATGATAGCTTTGTCGAGGGCCCGGAGATTGTACAACTGAAAGATTTCGGCGAAGTAAAGGACACCAGAGTATTCTTGGAAATAATGCTCTTCCTTAACTGCCATCATGAGAGCGTCTTTATTCGTCTCCTTTACGATATTCTTGTACCAGGCTTGAAATTGACGCATTCTTGTGGGTAAGTCGCCGTCGACAAAATCTTCCCCGTGAACATAAGTACGAACGACATCCACGAAGGGATATCATCTCCCGAATATACCAGCTCCCGCACATTGATGTTTTTGAGAACTCTGTCATCAAGCACCTTGAGGGGGGGGGGGGGCGACTGTGCGTCTTGTTCTCCGAGTTGGGCAACTTGTTTCCCTTTTTTCGATCGATCATCCATCTCTTCGTCATATGACTTACCAATGTTGCGATCATAGTCTGTTGGCGGCGATGGTGGGGGGTTGTATAGGGCATCGATGCAACGGTCAATTTTCTCCTGAGGAATTCCGGCAGTAAATTTTGCAGGAGGCAATTGTTTCGCTAACGCTTTCTGTTTCACGCCAGCAAGCCAGGCATCCGTATGTTCTTTGCAGGCGATATCGTTTTCCTCGACGGTTCTCTCCCAAGGTAACTTTGGAGTAGGCGGCGGTGTTTTCTGCTTTCTAGGTTTCTTCCTAACAGGAGAACCAGACTGGCGCCTACTCGAGAGCGACTTAACATTCTGGCGGACTGGCACAGACTGCGATGGCCTCGCGCTAGGAACCTTCTCGGGGGGCTGTTGGCTTTGCTGTTGAGCTGGAGATGGACTCGGGCTGGGGTCCCGATCGGGGTGGTGTGGGCTTTGCTGATGGGGTGGAGATGGACTCCGTCTTTGATCCCTCTTGAGGAAGAGTGGACTTTGCTGGTGAGCTGGACTCCTAGAACGAGGAGTGGACTTTGCTTGTTCTGAAAGGACGATGTATTTCTTGGGCCATAGGGCGAAGGCATGCTTGACGTCTGCCAACGTTTTCTCCTCGTCACCTCCAGGTAACTCAAGTTCCAAGGTTTCAAATCCCGGCATAATTTCGTCCACCCCGACACGAGCGTAGCCATCTGGAAATTGACCACAATGGTAGAGTTCTCCAGGTTGAATTACTAAAGCTTGCCCCACCGCCACCTTCAAAGTTATGTTTCTCATGGCTATATGTAGCTCACAACCTGTAGGCTCTGTGATGTCATCCACTGGGTAGGCACCAACATCGACCTGACGCGTGGAACCAACGCTGCTTCTACGCTGAGATGGGGCGGCATCTGCTTCATGGTCTAATTGGTGCCGCTCCTGAGGTTCCGTTCTTTGCTCCTTCAATGCTTTTATTTCCGCCCGTTGCTCCTTCTTTTCACGTTCAAATTGTAATATCCGGTCGGCCTCCTTCTTCTTACTTCTGCTACGGCTTCTATAAGTGTGAGCGGATTCCGGCCACGCAGTCTTAAACGTAGCACCGCCAGGAAAGCCTCGAGCTCGTCCAACATGTTCAGGATTCCCCAGGGCCCGTGTCAGCTCGTCATCCTCTCTATCGGGTTTGAACACACCATTGCGAACATCATTAATTGCTTTTTCAAGCTTCTCTTTGATTATGTCAACGAGAACCTTCCATTTTCCCCTTCCAACAATCTCTCCGGTTTGAGGGTCCAACATTGCCCCATGCGCGAACAACCAGAATTTTGACCTCTCGGGCCAGTCAAGTGTCTTTGGACGGACCCCCGATCGAAGCAGTTTTTCTTCATAGGCTAACCACTTAGGAATGGCGCTCTTGTAGCCACCTGTCCCCAATGTATGGTGGTGTACCTTCAGCCCAACATTCAATTTATTTATCTCCGATCGGGCCACAGCCATAGGTGATTTCCTATACGCCTTAAACGCCGCCCATTCAGATTCTAACTTCTTCCCTTGTGCTCCACTGAAATCTGGATCTTCTTTTGTTTCTTCATATTGATTCCATAACTTTTTCTTCCAGTTCCGGAATTGTTCCGCCATCTTAATAAGAGTCCACTTCTTGAGGTTGTCCTTCTTCACTTTAGAGAGATCTGGCGGGAGGATGAAATGTGACAACAGCGTGTTATAGACCAAATCCTTAAGAACTTGGTGGACATAACATGGGTCCTCCACATCTGCGGCCGCCGGCTTATTCCATTCGCGTATGCTTACTGGGATCATGTCCCTAACAATAACTCCAGCTTGACTTATAAATTTGCCGCGGTTCTGTTTTGGTTCGAGCGGTTCGCCAGAATCAGCAATTTCCTCAATCGGTAACTTTGGATCCTCGCTCGTTATTCTTTTTGCCTTGCCTCGAGGAGCACATGGTGACTGATTTTTCGCAGAGTTGCTTGATCCGGATGGCTAAAAGAAAAATGATTCGTTAATAAATACAACACAAATCAATTAATGCATGTAGTTAACAACAACATATCGCCATATTTATTATAAACACATATACACCTCTCCGCCGGAGTTTGTTATCACCACATCTTGTGACTCTATTCCATCACCAAAGTCGTTCAAAAATTGTTCGAAATCATAATCATCTACATCTCCTCCAGCTCGGGCATCATTAAAAATAAGTTGTTCCATTTGGTCTTCCATCTCTTCGTCTCGTTGAAATTGTGCTTCTTCTATCTGCTCGTCTCGCAAGTGCTCCATAGCTCAAATGTACCTGCAATCAATAAAATTTGCAATCAAGTTTAGATTTATTCTAAAAAAGATACAAGTATGCAATCCTATAAATTACAAGAATATGAATATTGGGTTGAATGATTGTTTAAAATATTCTATAAATTACAATGTACATGTTTACTACTCAAGCATGTCAAACTAATGCACCCAAGTGTACCTCTCATAAATAAAACTGGGAGGAAGCAGCTGATACAACTGGGAGGAAGCAACTGGAAGGATTCAATACATATAACCAAGATATTCTCGGTTAACTTTTCATTAAAGATGGGTGCAGTTCATAACATGTAGTATGGGCTGAAAATTTACAATGGATAGTCTAATGCTAACAGAAATGCTAACATATGAAGATCACCCTCGTGATTTTCTGCTCTGATGTTTTTCATTTACAATGGATAGTCTAATGCTAACAGGTGTATGAAACTGCTAACATATTTCATTTTCTCCAAGTGCACCTCCCTCTAAGTGGAACCAAATTGAATCCATAATTGTAATGAACTTGTAGTAATTTAGTTGCGAACACAAGGGGACAAGTAAGAACACACGAGTTAGGTGTCGCTGTAGTTTGTGATAAGCCATTCGCTATGAATTTATATATCAGCTCCAACATGTACATGAGCTGTACTTTCACTTTGTTTGATAATTAAAGTAAACTCTGATGACAACACATGCACTCGGGGCACCCGTATCCGTAACCTCGAAAACCCTCATAAAACTACTCCCTCAACCTCAAGTACACATTACCACTTTGTATTTTATGCCAAACTCTAATAGTTTGGCCAAAAAATTATATTTACAATATTCGTCCATATCCAAATAAAATAATCAACTCGGTTGCCTAAATGATAAAGGCAATGTTATACTTTTCAATAAAGAGCAACTGTCAAATCCAACTTTACATAACAAACTTGTGGGGCATTTCATGTCTCCTGTTCATTAGATCCACATCTAAACAAAAATATTATATCTTTCAAATACTGTGAGGTAGAATCAATCCTATATGGACACAAGTTATAGACTGTTTTTTAGCACGAACACAAGTTATAGACTTATAGTTCCATATGAAGCTAATAGCATGTGCATCAGTCCAGCAATTTGCTTAATGACTTGTGCAAAATTCAACAGTTAGGCATGATTAATTGCAGCAAATGGATGTAAAATGCACTCACACTTTGATCAATTGGTCATCCGTACAAGATCTGAAATACTGATAACAATCTGAAATACTGTAGAACAACAAACTCCTACACCATATCGAGGAGGATGAGCATCTTACCGAGGAGGAGGAGAAGGTGGGGCAGCACGGGCCGGAGTCGGGGCCGGGTAGCACGGGCTCGCGCGGGACGACGGCTTCGGGGACGGGCTCGCGCAGCAGAACGGCAGCCTCGGGCACGACAGCGGCGGCGGGGACAGCACGGAGGCGACTAGGGTTTCCGGGGAGCTAGCGGAGCGTGGCAGGGCTTCGCCGGAGCACGGAGGGGAGCACGGAGGGGGGTAGCAACGGACGGAGCAGGGCTTCGCCGGAGCACGGAGGGGGCAGCAACGGACGGGCTCGCGCAGCGGCGGGGACGGTCGGAGCAGGGCGTCGCCGGAGCAGCAGTCGCGCGTGGATTTGGGGGAGACTTGTGAATTTTTCGGCCTCGACCTGCCTAAACGCCGCGTTACAGGTCTTTAGTCCCGGT
The DNA here is from genome assembly GCA_026929855.1 of Poa annua. Classification (NCBI taxonomy): domain Eukaryota; kingdom Viridiplantae; phylum Streptophyta; class Magnoliopsida; order Poales; family Poaceae; genus Poa; species Poa annua. Next base: position 15,238,700 of record CM049428.1, read on the forward strand.
TCGTGCCTGGAACCGCGACTAAAGGGTCTTTAGTCGCGGTTCCATCCACGAACCGCGACTAAAGACCTCACTGGGCCGCCAGTGGCACCTTTAGTCTCGGTTGGTGTTACCAACCGAGACAAATACCTTTTTTTCCTGTTTCTTTTTACTGATTTTTTTTGTTTTCTTTTCAATTGTTTGAATTGTTTACTTATTTGTTTCTTTTTTTGGTTTACTTATTTTTTGAATTGTTTTGGTTTCTAATTTATTTTTCTGTTTTGTTTTATATTCTTTCATTTTAAGATGCCAAGGTGATGCACATATTTTTTAAAAAAAATCATAAAAATCATTTTATATTTTTTAGATTTTTTGTGAAGTAAGTACATAAAATATGATTCCAAATGGCACCCAACTATTTTTCAGTAAGAGTGGTGCACACATGATGGATGATCCCCAAGTTTGAGTTTTTCTTAGAATTATAGCTAATTTTCCCTAGTTAATTGAGTTTATGTTGATTTATCAAAAGTAATTCAAATTTGAACTACAACTATTTGATAGTTTGGTCTGAAACTTTTGGAAAAAAACATTTTAAGGTACACAACTAGTGGTTATATCACAGAAACATTGATAGTTCTAGAAAATATCACCTCTTCCGATTATTAGTCGTAGCGACCGTTTTGATCGTTTTTAAGAAAAAATGTAATAAAGTGATAAACACCTCAAAAAATCAAATCCTTTGGCATGGGCTCCTTATATGTGTACTAGTTGCTATGAAAAATGATAAACTTGATTTTTGCCAACATTTGCAAAAAAAGTATTCACAAAAAGGTCTATCATGTATGAACATCTAGAAGTTTCAAGCCAAATGACCAAGTTATGGTCATTTCAACGACATAGTTTGTGATAAAGATCTCATACTCCACACATAGGTGCATATTGGTATATTAAACAACCTTTCCTAAGGAATTCTTCAAAATATTTTCTTAAATATCATTTTCCTTTTTTTAAGTGCAAAAAATAAGGTTTTTTGTGAAGTAAGTACATAAAATATGATTCCAAATGGCACCCAACTATTTTTCAGTAAGAGTGGTGCACACATGATGGATGATCCCCAAGTTTGAGTTTTTCTTAGAATTATAGCTAATTTTCCCTAGTTAATTGAGTTTATGTTGATTTATCAAAAGTAATTCAAATTTGAACTACAACTATTTGATAGTTTGGTCTGAAACTTTTGGAAAAAAACATTTTAAGGTACACAACTAGTGGTTATATCACAGAAACATTGATAGTTCTAGAAAATATCACCTCTTCCGATTATTAGTCGTAGCGACCGTTTTGATCGTTTTTAAGAAAAAATGTAATAAAGTGATAAACAGCTCAAAAAATCAAATCCTTTGGCATGGGCTCCTTATATGTGTACTAGTTTCTATGAAAAATGATAAACTTGATTTTTGCCAACATTTGCAAAACAAGTATTCACAAAAAGGTCTATCATGTATAACATGTAGAAGTTTCAAGCCAAATGACCAAGTTATGATCATTTCGACGACATAGTTTGTGATAAAGATCTCATACTCCACACATAGGTGCATATTGGAATATTAAACAACCTTTCCTAAGGAATTCTTCAAATTATTTTCTTAAATATCATTTTCCTTTTTTTAAGTGCAAAAAATAAGGTTTTTTGTGAAGTAAGTACATAAAATATGATTCCAAATGGCACCCAACTATTTTTCAGTAAGAGTGGTGCACACATGATGGATGATCCCCAAGTATGAGTTTTTCTTAGAATTATAGCTAATTTCCCCTAGTTAATTGAGTTTATGTTGATTTATCAAAAGTAATTCAAATTTGAACTACAACTATTTGATAGTTTGGTCTGAAACTTTTGGAAAAATCATTTTAAGGTACAAAACTAGTGGTTATATCACAGAAACATTGATAGTTCTAGAAAATATCACCTCTTCCGATGATTAGTCGTAGCGACCGTTTTGATCGGTTTTAAGAAAAAATGTAATAAAGTGATAAACACCTCAAAAAATCAAATACTTTGGCATGGGCTCCTTATTTGTGTACTAGTTGCTATGAAAAAGGACAAACTTCATTTTTGCCAACATTTGCAAAAAATGTCTTCACAAAAAAGTCTATCATGTATGAACATCTAGAAGTTTCAAGCCAAATGACCAAGTTATAGTCATTTCGACGACATAGTTTGTGATAAAGATCTCATACTCCACACATAGGTGCATATTGGTATATTAAACAACCTTGCCAAAGGGATTCTTCAAATTATTTTCATAAATATCATTTTCCTTTTTTTAAGTGCAAAAAATGAGGTTTTTTGTGAAGTGAGTACAGAAAATATGATTCCAAATGGCACCCAACTATTTTTCACTAAGATTGGTGCACATATGATGGATGATCCCCAAGTATGAGTTTTTTCTTTGAATTCTAACTAATTTCCCCTAGTTAATTGAGTTTATGTTGATTTATCGAAAGTAATTCAAATTTGAACTACAACTATTTGATAGTTTGGTCTGAAACTTTTGGAAAAATCATTTTAAGGTACACAACTAGTGGTTGTATCACTGAAACATTGATAGTTCTAGAAAATATCACCTCTTCCGATGATTAGTCGTAGCGACCGTTTTGATCGGTTTTAAGAAAAAATGTAATAAAGTGATAAACACCTCAAAAAATCAAATCCTTTGGCATGGGCTCCTTATTTATGTACTAGTTGCTATGAAAAATGATAAACTTGATTTTTGCCAACATTTGCAAAAAATATATTCACAAAAAGGTCTATCATGTATGAACATCTAGAAGTTTCAAGCCAAATGACCAAGTTATGGTCATTTCGACGACAGCTAAATGACCGTGGCAAGACATCTCTGTTGATCTACAACCGTCCGACAAAACATCTCTGATGATCTGCAACCGTTTGGAACGGTCGCAGATCATCAGAGACGTCTTGCCGCTGGTTGCCCAAAGATGCCTCTGCCGAGGGGAGGGTTCACCTTCAGCCTTCACTAAGTGCTCTCTGCTACCCGTGTGCTGCCAAAATAAACTACAATGAGTAGACACTGAGTGCTGAACATGTCCGGGAGGGGGGCTATATATAAGGTACGTGTGCTTCTTTAGTCCCGGTTGGTAACGAAGTGGTCGTGATACTGCTGATCCAACAACTCAGAATCTCTCAAAAGAAACACACCTCAGATCCAACGTCTCAGAAGCGCTAGAAAGAAACACACGATCCATGTGCTTATTTAGTCTCGGTTGGTGTTCCCAACCGATACTAAAGAAGCACATGGATCGTGTGTTTCTTTAAAGCACTTGTGAGCCGTTGGATGAAGATGTGTTTCTTGTGAGGGATTCTGAGCTGTTGGATGGGAACTATCATGACAAGTTCGTGAGTCACATGACCCAATATATAGCCCCATCTTGAACATGTTCGGCGGTCATTGTCTCCTCATTCTACTTCATCGATAGAATACAAAGCATTTGGATTCTCTGCATACGCCCAACGGTGCATTTCATATGCAGGCACTCACGAGCCACCGTTGGGCTGTATGCAGGTGAAATCATGTGTTTTGTTCCATGCATCTACAAAATACTTCAGTTCACTTGTTCTTCTGATACAAAGCATTCGGATATTACACATCAACAATAATATCCCTATCTAGTGTTTACTTGTTCTTCTGATTGCGCTGTAACCATGGACAATCTTCTTCATTTAACTTGATACTTGGATCAGTGTTGACTTTGAAGGGCGGAATGTCATGAAACTTATCGTAATCTTCTGACATGTCTGTCATGTCCTCCACTCCCACAATGACTCTTTTCCCTGAAAGAACTATGTGGCGCTTTGGCTCACCGTATGATGTACTCGCTTGCTTATCTTTTCTTTTTTTCGGTAGGGTAGACATGTCTTTCACATAGAAAACCTGAGCAACTTCACTGGCTAGGACAATGGTTCATTCTCGTACGAAAGATTGTTGAGATCCACTGTAGTCATTCCGTATCGTGGGTCTACCTCTGCCCCGCCTCGTAGGTTGAACCATTTGCACTTGAACAAAGGGACCTTAAAAGTAGGTCCATAGTCAAGTTCCCATATCTCCTCTATGTAACCATAATATATGTCCTTTGTCCTGTTGTAGTTTGTTGCATCAAAGCGTACTCCACTGTTTTGGTTGGTGCTCTTTTTATCTTGGTTGGCTGTGTAGAATATATTTTCATATATCTCGTACCCTTGAAAAGTCAATATAGTTGAAGCTGTTGATGTGACCAACAAGTATAGCTGTTCTTCAACAGTGGTGTCATTAATGAGACGTCTTTTTAACCAAAAGTCTTCATGTGTTCTCCATCAATACAATCTTCAGATTTCTCCGGGTATTTGGAGCGTAAAACATTCTTGTGTTCCTCGACATACGGACCCACCAAACTGGAATTATGTAGAACAGTGTCGTGTGCTTGAGTGAAATAATCTCCGTCTTGACATATTGTTGCTTTCTTTCCTAGGGTGCCTTTTCCATGCAGTCTCCCCTCATGACGTGATTCAGGAACACCGATCGGCTTCAGATCAGGAATAAAATCTACACAAAACTCAATGACCTCCTCTGTTCCATAACCCTTGACGATGCTTCCTTCTGGCCTAGCCCGGTTATGCACATATTTTTTTAAGACTCCCATGAACCTCTCAAAGGGGAACATGTTGTGTAGAAATACAGGACCGAGAACAGAAATCTCTTCGACTAGCTGGACTACAAGATGCGTCATAATATTGAACAAGGTTGGTGGGAACACCAACTCGAAGCTGACAAGACATTGGACCACATCCTTCTCTAATTTTTTTATAGTTAGTGGATTGATGACCTTCTGAGAAATGCACATAGCTTCACAATGGGTTCTCGAACATTTTCCGGTAGAAGCCCTCTCAATGCAACCGGAAGTAATTGTGTCATAATCACGTGACAGTCATGAGACTTTAGATTCTGAAATTTTTGCTCTGCCATGTTTATTATTCCTTTTATATTTGATGAGAAGCCAGATGGAACCTTCATACTGCGAAGGCACTCAAAAAATATTTTCTTCTCTTCTTTAGTAAGAGCGTAGCTTGCAGGACCTGGCTGATTCTCTGAATGAGTATCGTCTCGATGCATCTCTTCGCTCATACGTTGATGGGTCTGCCTTCCTTTCGGTGTACCTTTTTTTGACTTCCCTTTTTTTGACTTCCCATCTTTTGACTTCCCATACACGCCCAAGAAGTTTAGCAAGTTGCAGCAAATGTTCTTTGTCACGTGCATCATGTCGATTGCAGAGTGAATCTCTAGCATTATCCAATATGGCAGCCCCCAAAATATAGATGTCTTCTTCCACATGGGTACGTGGTTGTTTGCGTCATTCGGAACAGTGAGTCCGCCAGGACCCTTTCCAAAGATTACATTTAAATCCTTGACCATATCATGTATAGCAGAACTAGAAGGGCGGGTAGGCCTCGGCCGATGATCTGCCTCACATTTGTAATGCTTGCCTTTCTTCCTTAACGGATGCTTGGGTACAAGAAACCGACGATGACCCAGGTACACATTCGTGTTACCTAAATGTATACTATCAGTCTCAGCTAAACAGTGCGTGCATGCATTGTATCCCTTGTTTGACTGTCCTGAAATGTTGCCTAGAGCAGGCCAATCATTGATGGTTACAAAAAGCAAATCTCGTAGATCAAATTCCTCCAGTTTGTGCTCATCCCACACACGTACACCTTCTTCACGCCACAACTGCAAAAGTTCTTCAACTAATGGCCTGAGGTACACATCAATGTCGTTGCCCGGTTGCTTCGGGCCTTGAATGAGCACTGGCATCATAATGTACTTCCGCTTCATGCACAACCAAGGAGGAAGGTTATAGATACATAGAGTCACGGGCCAAGTGCTGTGACTGGAGCTCTGCTCTCCAAAAGGATTAAAGCCATCTGTACTTAGACCAAATCTTAAGTTCCTTGCGTCATCTGAAAATGTCGGGAACTCTCTGTCAATTTTTCTCCACTGGGACCCATCCGCGAGGTGTCTCAACATCAAGTCTTTTTTACGATCTTCTTTGTGCCAACGCAACAACTTGGCATGCTCCCTATTGCTGAACAAACGTTTCAACCGTGGTATTATAGGAGCATACCACATCACCTTTGCAGGAATCCTTTTCCTGGGGCGCGGCTGGCCCTCAACATCACCAGGGTCATCTCGCCCGATCTTATACCGCAAAGCACCGCATACAGGACATGCATTCAATTTTTCGTGCTCACCGAGGTAGAGGATGCAGTCATTAATGCAAGCGTGTATCTTATGCACCTCTAATCCTAGAGGGCATACCACTTTCTTTGCTTCATACGTACTAGACGGCAATTCGTTATCCTTTGGAAGCATCTTCTTAACTATTTTTAACAAATTTTCAAATCTCTTGTCAGAAGTACCATTCTCTGCTTCCATTGCAGCAATTCAAGTGTGGTACCTAGCTTTTTCTGGTCATTTTGACAAGTTGGGTACAACAATTTGGCGTGATCAGCTAACATACGCTCCAACTTCAACCTTTCGTTTTCACTTCCACATTCCATTTGTGCATCACGAATGGCCCGACGAAGATCATCGTCGGGCTCATCAATAATGGGATCTTCTTCAGTTTCGTCTTCTCCCATTGTAGTATCACTGAACCAAGGATACTTGTCATTATCCTCCTCTTCTTCATTTTCTTCCATGATAACCCATGTTTCTCCGTGCTTGGTCCAACAATAATAACCAGGCATAAAACCATTATGCAAGAGGTGTGAGTGAATGAATTTTGAGGTAGAGTGATCACTCATATTCTTGCAGGCACTACATGGACAACGAATAAAACCGTTCTTCGGCTTGTTTGCCTCAGCCACATGGAGAAAATTATGCATGCCATCAATGAACTCGGGACAACATCGGTCACCGTACATCCATTGTCGGTTCATCTGTATTACATAAAAGTATATCAAACCCCATTATTACACTACTGTCATAAATAATATGTAAGAGCAAATTAATTAATACAATGTCATCCATTCAAATAAGAGTAGAGTAGTGACAACTGGTAATACATAGTTCTCATAAAACATACATTAACTGAAACAAATATAAAAATTATCTAAAGAATTTAAATCCAACAATAAATGCGATCAAAATCGCAACTAAGGTAAATACTGAACCCACGGCATAATGATACCAAGCCTCCCGATTAATGGCATATTTTCTAATCCTTTTTATCTTCAAGCGCATTGCATCCATCTTGATCTCGTTACCATCGACCACGTCGGCAAGTTTGAGCTCTAATTTCATCTTATCTTCTAAGCATTGTAGATAAAGATCTTCACTTCTTTTCAATTTTGCTTTCAAATCATTGTTTTCTTTATCCAAAAACTCGACAATAGGGTCAGGTTCAATTTCTGGTTCAACTACCTCCTAGATAAAAATAATTCTATGTCAAGTTGGTCGCCATAATTGCCAGAAACATAGAATGAAATAAATAGTTTTGAAAATATACCACATCCGAATCATAAACCGGACGAGGACCGACGGGGACGGATATGATAACCATTACTCTATACATATAATACAAGTTAGAAAATTATACAAGTAATAACTATGCATCTAAAACAATAAAGCTATGTTTTTAAAAATCAAATAAAATAAAAGATAGAGGCTCACCGAGGTGGTGCCGGTGACGGGACAGCGCGGGCGATCGACGTCGATAAGGCTCCTCACGACACTAAAACACATAAATCATTATTTATTTTGAGCATAAATTGCACATATGAAACAAATAAAATCCTAACTTAGGCATTTCATCAAACACCTTGTTTGCACAAAAAAATTGAAATGGGCAAAATGAGCTAAATAAGCAATGCCGGAAAGAGGATGAAGAGGCTAACCGTGGGGTGCCTTCAATCTTGCCAAATGGTGTAAAATATTATGGATTATTTAGTCTTGGGGAGAGGAAATGGAGAAGAAATGGAGAGGAAATGGTTTTGAGCTCGGGCTCGGTGGAAAAAATGGAGTGAGCAGGGGTGGAAGAAGCTGATAAAGTCAGGACCTTTAGTCCCGGTTCGTTTCACGAACCGAGACAAAAGGGTTCTGACGCTCGGACCCGCCTCTGCTGCCGCATGCGGTGGACCTTTAGTCCCGGTTCGTAACACGAACCGGGACTAAAGGTCCCTCGCAAAATCACGACGCGGGGTTGCACCCCTTTAGTCTCGGTCCAAATTTAATTTGGGACTAAAGGGGTGAACCTAAGCCCCAATTTCCACTAGTGGCCCTAGAGGAAATTAATAAAGTGTATTCTTTATCATATCTCGTTTGTTCATAATAAGTTTTTGTGTCATGCTATAACCGTATTAAGTGGAAACATTAATACGGGTGTGATTCGTAAACAACTAGGTCCCTAGTAGCCTCTACTAAGACTAGTTTCGTTGCGCGATTGATGATCGAGGTTTCCCGATCATTGGGTATGGCGTCGGTCGGCAATGAAGTCATATCGTTGGAGAACGATGTGATGGACATACCCAGATTTGTAGGACGTAGTCGTTACGCCTTTGACCGTGAGATCAACTCTTATTGTTATTCCTGGAAGATACTTTGATCGCACCAAACGTCGTATCTTACATAGTATGACAATAACGGTGATACTTTTGGGTTTCAGAAAGGAGTAGTTGAGACGAGGGGTCAAGAGCGGGATTTGCCAGTCCGCATATTAGGATAGATACTCTAGGGTCCACTCGGTGAGATCATGTCTAATGAGCTTGCAAGCATGTGACTAGGTCACGGAGACATGAAATCATAGACGAGTAGAAGATAGCGTTGTCGGTAACGAGGTCAAGCTAGGTATGGAGATATCTATGGAACGACACTCGGACACGCTAAGTATCGCTATGGAAAAAGGTTTAAGACTTTGCGTTCAAGTTTGATTGATGAAAGTCATTCGTTATATCACAGGGATTAATTCATGGGGTCCAGGCCTACGAGTTAATCATTGATAATAGAGGAGTCTTGATCATACCTGTTATTATATCGAACCGCTAGGGTAACATACTTAAGAGGTTTCGACAAGACAACCGGAAAGGAAAGAGATCACCGGGAATGTCCCGGGAGGGGTCTGATGGAGATCGGGCAGCGACGAAAGAGTTTTCAGAGCTAGAATAAATTATATATAATATGTTTGATATTTATTAGTGTAATTAATATGCAAATATGATTTTATATATTTATTTTCAAATTTATTAGGCTGATCTTACTGAATGGGCCTTCTGGTCGAAAGAAGGCCCAAGAGGGGGAAAATTCCCTAGGGGAATTCGGTGGGGGCTTAGTGGCCGACCCAGGTGGGCCAAGAGGCCCACCAGGGGGCTGGCGCACCAGCCAATGCCGCACCAGGTATTTGGGGTTTAGTCCCACATTGCCTGGTTGGCAAGGTTGGCTCCCCACAGGAGCCTTTATATAGAGGGGCACCCCTGGCCTTTTAATTCACCAATTAATTCCCCAATTCTCTCTTGATTTCATGATCCCCTTTGTCGGAGTTGCGCTGAGTTGAGAGGGGGATCTCTTCCACCATAGTCCGTTGCCGCGCTGCTGGTGTTCCGGTCCTAGTCTTTCGCTGCTCGTCCTGGACTAGAGCTTCGGAGGCCGTCGTTTCCACCGTACGTGTGTGACGCCCTGCGAGGTGCTGCGCTAGCGGTACACGGAGGTATCTTCCTCTACACGACCTTGAGGTCGGCTTCGTCGGTCTTCATCGACAACGTTTGTGCGGGAACGTAATCCCCGCTTTCGGTCTACAAGGGTATGTATTCCGATCTCCGTTCGTACTACTATATCTGCATAGAATAGATCTTGGCATATTTTAGTGATATCGTTGTTAGAATTTTGTTTGTTTTCTGCACACGAACCCCTTCAGTGGTATCAGATCCGATCTATCGTAGATATAGATGTACGCTGTTAGAACCCGTGTTCTGCACGGGGGCACCGTTCCTGTTATTTGCTACCCTCTAGCGTGCACTTGTGATTCCAGCGGCATCGAGTTGATGAAGCGGCCCGGACCGACTTTACGCGTACGTTTACGCGAGACTGGTTCCACTACTGACATACGGCTTGTACCGTATCTGTAGCTGGCGGGTGTCAGTTTCTCTCTCTTTAGGTTGTCTTCGCATTTTCAATGGAGGGCCCGAAAGGAATGCTTAAATATGCAATTATTGGATCGTTGTTGTGGTCATAAAGTTCGTAGGTATGAAGCGGTTCTATTTACGAAAGCCCCAAGCCACGTAAAATATGCAAAAGATAAAGTAGAAACGTCTAACTTTATTTTGCAGGGGCTATATGATATGGTCAAGGTAGGTTTATTAAATTGTTTATAAACTGAGGGCGTCAAGAAGACCATCGCGCAATGGACTATATCACATTGCATTACATTTTATGTATTGTGTGCATCTTATATTGTGTGATTATATATATAGTATATATTAGTTACGCGGCGGTAGTTATATAAGACGATCCCTTCAAAATACCACTGGTGTTCTCCCTCCAACGCGCACCACCAAGAAAGTTCTACGTTATGAGGCAGGCCTTGATGGTCGGGTGTCAGACATATCGTCGTTCGCATACAGTGGGTGTAAGCCATGTTGCACAAGCGTCAGCGTGGAGGTTATGATTGCGAGCCTAGCATATGCAGATATGGCCTCGGAACAAGGAGACCGAAAGGTCGAGCACGAGTCACAAAATTGGTGTGGCGGACATTTGTCTACTCTTGAAGTTGTGCCGCCGGCTCTGATGATGAGGGGTGGTGCAATGGATGGAGGTCGTGTAATCGCTTAAACGACTAGGTGGGATGTTCGTTTGGGTGGGAGTTATGTTAGTTATTTTCTAAAAAATACTATAACTCAAAATTATTTTGAACAAAGTCTTATGTTGTTGCAAATTCCATTGTAAATGTCTCGCCCCTCGTTTAACCTAGGTCTGTTCCTTGAGAAAGAAAAGCTTAAGACCAATGGGTCAAACTTCATGGCCTGGTTCCGCAACCTGAGGATCCTCCTCACTCCCCATAGGGTGGCCTACGTCATTGAGGCCGCCATAGGTGACCCTCCCGCAGATGAAGCCTCTGAGGATGAGAAGAAGGTCTTCCGGACCAGATCGGAGGATTCTGCCTTTGTCCAGAGTGGCATGCTCTACGCATGGAAGCCGACCTGCAGAAGCGCTTCGAGAAGATGAGCGCCTTTGAGATTATTTCTGATCTCAAGGTTGTCTTCGCGCCGCAGGCTAAGCCTGAGAGATATGAAGCTTCTGAGCTTTTCTTCTCGGCCAAGATGGAAGAGCATAGCAGTGTGAGCGAGCATGTGGTCAAGATGTCTGGCTATGTTCAACTCCTGAATGCTCTGGAATGCAAGATTCCCGATGAGCTGGCGATTGACAGGGTGTTGCAATCGTAGCCCCCTATCTATAAAGGCTTCTTCATGAACTACAACATGCAGGGCATGGCTAAGTCCCTGGGTAAAGTTTTCGTGATGCTCAAGACTACTGAGGTGGAGATTAAGAAGGATCACACGCTGTTGATGGTCAACAAGACCGCCGATTTTAAGAAATACGGTGGCAAGGGAAAGCAGATCTGGAAGTCCAGGAGGGAGGGCACGATGATTGCCAAGCCCAAGACTAACAGATCTGGTCCCAGAGCTAGCGTGGAGTGCTTCTACTGCAAGGGAAAAGGTCACTGGAAGCGCAACTGCCCCAAGTACCTGGAGGATAGGAAGTCTGGCAAGATAGTCGACAAAGAGCAAGGTATATTTGATATACATGTTATAGATGTGTACCTTACATCCGCCCGGAACAACACGTAGGTATTTGATACTGGTTCTGTTGCACATATATGTAACTCTCAGAAGGAGTTACGGAATAGACGGTGGCTGGCTAAGGATGAGGTGACGATGCGCATCGGCAACGGATCGAGAGTCGACGTGGTGGTTGTCGGCACGCTCCTATACATCTACCATCGGGATTAGTTTTGGTTTTAAATAAGTGTTATTTTGTACCATCCTTGAGTGTAAACATTATAAGTGCGTCTTGCCTGTTAGAAGACGGTTATTCATTTAAATCAGTATCAAGCAGTTGTGCTATGTATATGAATGATATCTTTTATGTTGATGCTCCCAAGAATAATGGTTTATTCTTGTTGAATCTCGATCGTAGTACTCACATCCATAACATAGAAGCCAAACGGATTAAGTGTAGTGATGATACCGCCATGTATATGTGGCATTGCCGTCTTGGTCATATTGGTGTTAAGCGCATGAAGAAACTCCACTCCGATGGACTTTTGGACTCGTTGGATTTCAGATCCCTCGATACATGCGAACCATGCCTTATGGCAAAATGACCAAGACACCGTTCAAAGGTTTCGTTGAATGGGCGTCGGATTTATTGGGGATCATACATACAGATGTGTGTGGACCGATGAGCGTTTCGACACGCAATGGTTATCGTTACTTCGTCACCTTCACTGATGACTTGAGTAGATACGGTTATATCTACTTGATGAAACACAAGTCTGAAACTTTTGAAAAGTTCAAAGAATTCCAAAGTGAAGTTGAGAATCACCTTAACAAGAAAATCAAGCACCTCCGATTCGATCGTGGTGGCGAGTATTTGAGTTTTAAGTTTGGCACACATCTGAAGAGTTGTGGCATTGTACCCCAACATACGCCAGCCGGAACACCGCAGCGTAACGGCGTGTCCGAGCGATGTAATAGGTACTCTACTGGATAGTGTCTGATCTATGATGTCTCTTACCGATTTGCCCGTGTCCTTCTGGGGTTATGCGTTAGAAACAGCCGCATTCATTTTAAATAGGGCTCCGTCCAAATCCGTTGAAACGACACCATATGAATTATGATATGGCCAGAAGCCTAAGTTATCGTTTCTGCAGGTTTGGGGTTTTGAGCCGTATGTTAAGAAACTACAGCCCAACAAACTCGAACCGAAGTCGGAGAAAGTCGTCTTTGTAGGATATCCGCGAGAAACCGTTGGATACACCTTCTACAACCAAGCTGAGGACAAAACTTTTGTTGCGAAGACCGGTACCTTTCTAGAGAAGGAGTTTCTCGCGAAAGGAGTAAGTGGGAGGAAGCTAGACCTCGATGAGATAGTTGATCCTGAACTCGAGATTCCGAGTGGCGCAACGGAAGCAATTCCGGAAACGTCCTCCGTGGATGGAGTGGGAGAAACTGTCGAGGAAAGTGTTCTACGTCGTAGGTCTGGTAGATCTCGGATCGCACCTGAATGGTATGACAACATGGTTTGCACCGTCATGTTAGTTGAACAAGACGAACCTACGAACTACAAGGAGGCGATGGCGAGTCTAGAGTTCGAGAAATGGCTTGAAGCCATGAAATCCGAAATAGGATCCATGTATGATAACAAAGTGTGGACTTTGATGGATATTCCCGAAGGGCGCAAGGCCGTCGAGAATAAATGGATCTTTAAGAAGAAGACTGATGCTGACGGTAATGTGACCGTCTATAAAGCTCGGCTTGTCGCAAAAGGTTTCCGACAAGTTCATGGGATTGACTACGATGAAACTTTTTCACCGGTAGCGATGCTTAAGTCTATTTGGATTTTGTTAGCAGTTGCTGCCTATTACGATTATGAAATCTGGCAGATGGACGTCAAAACAGCCTTCCTAAATGGAAACATTGAGAAATAGTTGTACATGGTAAAACCGGAAGGTTTTGTCGATCCAGGGAATGCTAACAAGGTTTGCAAGCTTCAGCGATCCATATATGGATTGAAGCAAGCATCTCGGAGCTGGAATCTTCGCTTTGATGAGGTAATCAAAGGTTTTGGATTTGTCCAAAATTTGGAAGAGACCTGCATTTACAAGAAAATGAGTGGGAGCTCAGTTGTGTTCTTAGCACTATATGTAGATGACATATTGCTGATTGGGAATGATGTGGAACTTCTGAATAGCGTGAAGGAATATTTAAACAGTAAATTTTCCATGAAGGAGTTAGGAGAAGCTGCATACGTCTTAGGCATAAAAATCTATCGTGATAGATCAAGTCGCCTATTAGCGTTGAGTCAGAGTACTTATCTTGATAAAATACTGAAGCGTTTCAGTATGGAGAAGGCAAAGAAGGGTTCTCTGCCGGTTATCAAGAATAAAATATTGCGAAAGGCACAGTGTCGGGTAACAGAACTGGATAAGGCCGACATGACTAAACATCCTTATGCTTCAGCCATAGGATCGATTATGTATGCAATGTTGAGTACTAGACCTGATGTGGCATTAGCTCTAAGTTTGACAAGACGGTTCCAGAGTAATCTTGGAATGGCGCATTGGATTGTTGTTAAGAGCATTCTTAAGTATCTCAATAAGACAAAGGAAATGTTCCTTGTCTATGGTGGCTGCGATGAAGAACTTGGCGTAACAGGTTACGTGGATGCAAGTTTCTGCTCAGACCCCGATGACTCTAAGTCACAGACAGGTTATGTGTTCAAGGTGAATGGGGGCGCCGTGTGCTGGAGAAGTGGGAAGCAACCCATTGTCGCACAATCTACAATGGAGTCGGAGTACATTGCTGCTTGCGAAGCCGCGAATGAAGTTGTGTGGCTGAGGAAGTTCGTCATCGAACTTGGAGTGTTCCCGAGCGTGCAAGACCCAGTGATCCTCTTCTGCGACAATGCGGGTGCCATTGCTAACGCCAAGGAGCCAAGGTCTCACTCCACCGCCAAACACATTCTCCGACGCTTCCATATGATACGTCAGTACGTACAAGGAGGTGATGTGAAGATTTGTAAAGTGCATACGGATCTGAATGTGGCAGATCCGCTGACGAAGCCTCTCCCGCTTGACAAGCATGAAAAACACCAGTTAGCTATGGGTGTTAAGCTTTTACCAAGTTGTAATCTAGATTAATTTGTACTCTAGTGCAAGTGGGAGACTGAAGGAGATATGCCCTAGAGGCAATTAATAAAGTGTATTCTTTATCATATCTCATTTGTTCATAATAGGTTTTTGTGTTATGCTATAACTGTATTAAGCGGAAACATTAATACGGGTGTGATACGTAAACAACCAGGTCCCTAGTAGCCTCTACTAAGACTAGTTTTGTTGCACGATTGATGATCGAGGTTTCCCGATCATAGGGCATGGCGCCGGTCGGCAATGGAAGTCATATCGTTGGAGAACGATGTGATGCACATACCCAGATTTGGAGGACATAGTCGTTACGCTTTTGACCGTGAGATCAACTCTTATTGTTATTCCTGGAAGATACTTTGATCGCACCAAACATCGTATCTTATATAGTATGACAATAACGGTGATATTTTTGGGTATCGGAAAGGAGTAGTTGAGACGAGGGGTCAAGAGCGGGATTTGCCTGTCCGCATAGCAGGATAGATACTATAGGGCCCACTCGGTGAGATCATGTTTAATGAGTTTGCAACCATGTGAGTAGGTCACGGAGACATGAAATCATAGACGAGTAGAAGATAACGTTGTCGGTAACGAGGTCAAGCTAGGTATGGAGATATCTATGGAACGACACTCGGACACGCTAAGTATCGCTATGGCAAAAGGTTTAAGACTTTGCGTTCAGGTTTGATAGATGAAAGTCATTCGTTATATCACAGGGATTAATTCATGGGGTCCAGGCCTACGAGTTAGTCATTGATCATAGAGGAGTCTTGATCATACCTGTTATTATATCGAACCGCTATGGTAACACACTTAAGGGGTTTCGACAAGACAACCATAAAGGAAAGAGATCACCGGGAATGTCCCGGGAGGGGTCCGATGAAGATCGGGCTGCGACGAAAGAGTTTTCGGAGGTAGAATAAATTATATATAATATGTTTGATATTAATTAGTGTAATTAGTATGCAAATATGATTTTATATATTTATTTTCGAATTTATTTAGGCTGATTTCCCTAAATGGGCCTTCTGGTCGTAAGAAGGCCCAAGAGGGGGAAATTCCCTAGGGGAATTCGGTGGGGGCTTGGTGGCCGACCCAGGTGGGCCAAGAGGCCCACCAGGGGGCCGGCGCACCAGCCAATGCCGCACCAGGCATGTGGGGTTTAGTCCCACATTGCCTGGCTGGCAAGGTTGGCTCCCCCCGGAGCCTTTATATAGAGGGGCACCCCTGGCCTTTTAATTCACCAATTAATTCCCCAATTCTCTCTTGACTTCATGATTCCCTTTGTCGGAGTTGCGCCGAGTTGAGAGGGGGATCTCTTCCACCATAGCCCGCTGCCGCGCTGCTGGTGTTCCGGTCCAAGTCTTCCGCTGCTCGTCCTGGACTGGAGCTTCGGGGGCCGTCGTTTCCACCTCTACGTGGGTGACGCCCTGCGAGGTGCTGCGCTAGCGGTACTCGGAGGTCTGCTTCCTCTACACGACCTTGAGGTCGGCTTCGTCGGTCTTCATCGACAACGTTTGTGCGGGAACGTAATCCCCGCTTTCGGTCTAAAAGGGTATGTATTCTGATCTCCGTTTGTACTACTATATCTGCATAGAATAGATCTTGTCATGTTTTAGGGATATCGTTGTTAGGAATTTTTTTTATGCACATGAACCCCTTCAGGCTGGCGTGGCGGAAGACGGTGCCAGCCCCAGATTGACGTAGGCAGCAATCAGGTTGTAGGCGGCAGCCGCCCATAGGATTCCGAAGATGATCCCAGCGAGGCGGCAACGATGTTATGCTACAAAATGTCATGTCACGTTAGCATTTAAGACGGAACACGATGATAAATGCACCGTCAAGGCGTCTTATTACGTTAGCGATTAAGCTGAAACACGAAGCTTTATTGTTTGGTACCAATCGGTGTCTCCCCAAATTGATCAGGTTTGGGCGATCGGATAAAACAATCAGCAACTTGGCGATGAACTCATCTAAACCGTATGTGATGATGGCGGTGTTCCGCTTAACATCACAACTACGGCGATTAGTATAATGATATTATCCGCTGCAATGTTTTTATACAAGTTGTGGCATGGATTTTTTTGCCCGAGCTATCTGCTCGCTTGACTGATCAAGTGAAGGCTGGTTTTAGTACGTACAATGCCTGGAGGTAGCAGCCGGCAAATTCTATATCCTAACTGATCAAAGAGTAATTGGAATTTGGAGCCATGCTAACCTCAGTAGTACCTACGTGAATACGGAGAAGGCTAGCTCTGAACTAGCTCTTTCCTTAATTGATCCATGCTAACCAAAACGGATTTGGCCACCACGGATCGATCGAATTGGACCAAGCCTTGGACACGATGGTAGCTCAGCACAACATGCCATAATCAGCCCCCAAACGTTTTTGCTATACCACAGGAATTTCGATCAGGTAGATTTCATCTGTCGGCAGTGCAGAACCGCGGACAAGGACAGTTTCTGATCTGGCCGGCTTTGCTTGACGCTTGTAATGCCGATCCAATTCGATATTTGGTCATGCCAGCTTTGCCGGAGCAGAATAGCTGACTAGATGCGATCAAATGTCGTTTGTTTGATCGAGCCTCCCTGCCGGAACAGCATACACGGCTAGATGCTTTACGATGCTTGATCATGCCGACCTACCGGAGCAGAATACACGGCTAGATGCGATCAGGTCGCGTTGATGAAGACGACGATCGGAATCATCGGCTACAGACAGCCAATATTGTTCCCGCTTGGAACGTGACGCCAGAAGCCTTATGCCCCACAGTGGGCGCAAACTATCGAGTATTGGCATAGTTGATAGGAGACGGGGTCCTCTAGCCTACGTATGGATTGTGGGGAAGAAGGCTGGGGTCGTCGAGGACGGGATCGAACACGGCGAGTTTACCCAGCTTCGGATCCCGCAGCGGTGGCGATATCCTACGTGCTGCTATAATTCACTATGAGGCAAATTGTAGCGCTCCATCTTTAAATAAAGATGGAACACCTGTGTTATGTGCTAGTCCCTGGATCACTGATAGCACCACAGTATAAAATATATAGTATCATTGCATAAGTATCAAAATACTACATCGAGATCCAAAAATAGCCAAGTATAGCTTTATTACAAAGTGCATAGTCATGAAGACTAGCTAAAATATTTAGAGTTCACAACGAAAATAAAAGCAATGTGCCTCCTCTTCTAGCATACGCCACGAGCAGACATGTTGGGTGTAGAATCGAGTCCAAACTTACTCCTCATCAGAATTACCTGCACATTTGAATATGCAGCCCCCGAAGGAGGTCAATACAATAAAGTATTGGCAAGTGACTATGGTGGATAAATTTATGGCAAGTCTAATTCTATATGCATATTTGGCTTAGTAGAGTTTGTAGGCTATTTTGCAGAAAGCCAGTTTTCTCCTATCTTTTGTAAAACACTTTTGTATCTCATACACTTGGCACCAAGGGATGAATCCCAAGTGCACCAATAATTCTTTCCTTAGTCAAATTTTACTTTACGAAAACCATGTTGAGATTCTTCTGTCCATCCTTGTCCAGTTGCTCGGAGTTGTCCATCACCGGGACATGGCTGAGTACTCAGTTTGTCGACTCTGCAGAGGTTGTGCACTTTCACCTTAAGACTCAATTTGTCCGAGATATCCTATACACGCGGAGTGTATTATGGAAAGGAGAGAATTGAGACAAGAACTTTCAGAAGAAGAATGCAACCATACTAGCAAGACCCGTTCCACCTATCAATTCTACATCTGCTTGTCAAGCTGACAGGTTGCACTCTCACAACTTAGTCGTTCTAACTTGGAGGGACTTAGTAATCTCTTTGTTCCTGGGTGGCCGTCCACAAGTGCACTTCTGGGTGAAAACCACCATACTCATGGCCCTAAGTAGAATAGAAATTCATCCTAGGCGAAGACAACCACAAGCATAGTCCCAAAAGCCACTCAACATAAACCAAACAACCAATTCCACCCAGAAGTGTATTCAATGTTTTCAACACTTAGTAATAATTCCATAACATGATAAGTAAACTTCTTTATAGCATAGCTAAGCATCTAATAACACTTTTGGTGGCTGCAAGGGAAGGGATGGCTACACACTACTAGGATATTTTCAAAGTGTAGACTAACTTAACATTCTAAGATAGTATCCAAAATTCCCTATCATGCATACTACTCAAAATTTACTAATAATGCATATAGAAAACATAGGATAGATGATGAATGTCACTTGCCTTGGTAACAAAGGGAACAAGCACAGCAAGAATAACAATCACAAGGACCTTCCTCCTCTTCACAATCTAGAGACAAATAATAACACTCAATAAGCACACAAGCATAACACTTAGAATATCAATACAAAAATATGTATGCATGCTTAATATGCAATGAACTTCACAAGACCAATTAATTACTATATTAAGTTCTCTGTTATTCATGCAATGATCAATATTTTAAATGTTTTAATTAATCATTTAAATAATGAGCATATTAGTAGTTTTAAATTATAAACCCAATTTCTTTAAGTCTATTAGAAGAAGTTTCAAATAAAACTCATGTTGCACTTTCTGGACAGGGGGCATTAATATCTCTCTAAAACAATTGGATTTATTTGGAGAGAAAATTTATTAATTAAGTTATTGATTTAATATCCGAAAGTTAAACAATTTAATTTCACAATTTAATATGCACTAACAGGATAAACTAATGAAACCATATTAAACTACACGAGCAGAGCTACAAGTGGATATAAAATTCATCAAATTTGGATGAACAGATCAAAAGATATGATTTTTACAAGTTTGTGCTATTTTCTGTTTTTAAAACAAATCTGTGCCGAAAATAGAAATTAAAAGCGCCACGCGGCGTGCTGTGATTGGGCGATACCGATTCGCGCGGATCGCGCTCGCTGGACCGTACGATCTAACTTAGATCTAACGCGCCAGATCTGTCGAACGAAACGGTTTAAGTAATCTGATCTCACCCGTCCGATCTCGCACGGACTGCTCAGATCTAACGGGTGCAGCGCGGCTGGCCGGAGCACGCCGGTGCTCTCGTGCCCGCGGCGGCGCCCTCGCCGGAAGTGGCCTACCGCTCGCAAACGACGGATAACGAGGAAAATTTTCATACCGTTCGGTGCGTGACGACGAGACGGACTCGGTGGCGCGGCAGAGGCGGTCGTAGAGGTCCAATTCCCTCCTTCGAGGCTCGTCGGAGTTGAAGTAGCGGACGGCGGCGGCGGTTGCGGACGAAGGAGTCGCTGGTCTGCAAACCGAGACACGAGACTATGTCAAACCGATGCGCAAAGTCGAGAGGAGGTGAGGGAAGTAGACGAGGAAGTGCGGGGTGGTCGTAGGGTCCCGTACGGTGAGCTCGACGGCGGCGGGCTTCGGCGAGATGCAACTCCGATTGAGACAGCCGTACGGCGTAGAAATTAGGGTTTTGGGGTGCGGAAAAACAGCGGCGGGGATGGGGTATAAATAGGGGGAGCTAGAGATCGTATCCCGCAAGAAAAGGGGTCGGATTGATCCGATTTGGATTCCGTTCGAGTTCGGTAAGATCGTGTTTGAGTTCTGCACGATGAAGAAGAAGATGACATGCGGGGCCCGGTCGTCAGCGAGAGAGAAGAGGAGATGGGCCGCTTGCTGGGCTGAGGCAGTACGCGCGCGCGGTAGAGAAGAGCTTCACGCGGTGGGCTTCGGCCCAGTTGGCCTCTCTCCCCCTTTTTTTTTTTAAACAAAACATTTTTCTGATTTCAGTGTTTACTTCAAAATTGATTTTTAAAACTTATCAAAACATTTCAGAAAAATTTATAAAAATATGTTTTGTAAAGCTAATTAAATTTGTAACTTTTTGATATCCTTTTCCTGAATAAATAAAATAATAAAATACTGAGTTGTAAAAGGAGCTCAAATAAACCTCTTTACTGAAAACAATTCTATTTAACATTATAAATAAAATTCAATTTACTCCTTAAGTGATTTCAATGCCATACTTTTATGATGCATGATGCATGAATGCAAAGTTTTAAATTTTTGAGAAATTTGGGATGTTACAGACTAACCCCCTTAAGAAGAAGCTCGCCCTCGAGCTTCGGAAAGGTCAGCAAATAGGTGTGGGTGGTCTTCTCGGAGATCATCCTCTCGTTCCCAGGTGGCTTCGTCTTCGGTGTGATGATTCCACTGGACCTTGCAAAACTTGATGGTTTTGGTACGGGTGACTCTTTCTGCTGTCTGTAATATCTTGATGGGCTTCTCTTCGTATGTCAGATCACTCTCCAATTGTACCTCCTCGAGGGGTACTGTATCTTTTAAGGGAACTCCCATCATCTCGGGATGACATTTCTTCAACTGGCTGACATGGAACACATTATGAACAGCAGACAGTACTTCAGGTAGTTCTAACTCATAGGCCACTTCACCTTTACGAGAAAGAATTTTGAATGGTCCAATGAATCGAGGTGCTAACTTTCCTTTGATTCCAAATCTTTTCACACCCCGAAGTGGTGACACCCTTAGATAGGTTCTATCTCCCACTTCATAAGTGACTTCTCTACGCTTGGAATCTGCGTAGCTTTTCTGACGTGATTGTGCTATTTTCAATCTGTCCTTAATCAGCCTGACTTTCTCTTCAGCATCCTGTATTATATCAGGCCCAAAGAAACTCCGTTCTCCCACACCACTCCACAACAGTGGGGTTGTGCATTTCTTTCCATATAAGGCTTCAAACGGGGCCATCTCAATACTGGCTTGGTAACTATTGTTGTAGGAGAACTCAGCGTATGGCAAATTATCATCCCAACTGGATCCATAGTCGAGCGCACAAGCTCTCAACATATCTTCTAAAATCTGATTCACTCTTTCAGTCTGTCCATCTGTTTGCGGGTGGAAAGCCGTACTGAATTCCAATCTGGTTCCCAAAGATTCGTGCAACTGCTTCCAAAAATGAGAAGTGAACTGAGTCCCTCTATCAGACACGATACTCTTAGGAACGCCGTGAAGGCACACAATTCTCTTCATGTAAATATCAGCTAGCTTTGCACTAGTATAAGTGGTCTTCACGGGTATGAAGTGAGCTATTTTGGTTAGGCGACAAACAATAACCCAAATAGAATCATAACCCGATCTGGTCCTGGGTAATCCAGTGATGAAGTCCATCCCAATGGAATCCCACTTCCAATCCGGTACTTTCAAAGGTTGTAAGAGTCCTGCTGGTTTCTGATGTTCTGCCTTTACTCGACTACATACATCACACTTAGCGATGTATTCTGCTATCTCCTTCTTCAGGTTATTCCACCAAAATCTCTCTTTCACATCCATATACATCTTGGTATTTCCCGGATGAATGGAATAAGGTGTTTCATGAGCTTCCTGCAGAATTATCTTCCTAATATCAGGGTCATTGGCCACACATACACGTTTTTCAAACCACAAAATTCCCTGCTCATCCTCATGAAATCCTTTAGCTTTTCCAGCTTCCAAATTGACTTTGATCTCTTCTATTTCCTTGTCTCCTTTTTGAGCTTCACGAATCTTGTCCATCAAAGTGGGCTGTACCATTAATGAGGTTACGAACCCTTCAGGTACTACTTCCAATCTGAGGTCCTTGAATGCCTTGCATAATTCCTCGGGTAATTCTCCTGCTGTAACGCCATTCACATACACCTTACGACTCAGAGCATCTGCTACCACATTAGCTTTTCCCGGATGGTATTGAAGGCTCAGATCATAATCTTTAATAAGTTCCAGCCATCTTCTTTGCCTCATATTCAATTCCTTCTGTGTGAATATGTACTTCAAACTTTTGTGGTCCGTGAATACCTCACATCTTTTTCCCATCAGGTAGGGTCTCCAAGTTTTCAGAGCATGCACTACTGATGCTAACTCGAGATCATGAGTTGGATAATTTGCTTCATGTTTCTTGAGTTGTCTAGAGGCATAAGATGCCACTCTGCCCTCCTGCATCAACACACTTCCCAAACCTTGGCGTGAAGCATCGCAGTAAACTTGAAATTCCTTCTCCAAATCAGGTAAGCATAGAACTGGGGCTGAAACCAGACGTTTCTTCAACTCCTGAAAACTGGCTTCGCATGCCTCTGTCCACTCAAATTTCTTCTCCTTCTTTAATAATTCCGTCAAGGCCTTGGCAATCTTGGAGAAGTTTTCAATGAATCGTCGGTAGTATCCGGCTAGACCCAGAAAACTTCGTAATTCACCAACATTCTTCGGCGGTTCCCAATTTGTTACAGCTGAAACCTTTTCAGGATCCACTGCTATACCTTCCTTGGACACCACATGGCCTAAAAATCCGACTTGTTCTAACCAAAACTCACACTTGCTGTACTTGGCATACAACTTATGTTCACGTAGTCTCTGCAATACCAGACTCAAGTGCTCTTCATGTTCTTTGTGACTCTTAGAGTAGATTAGAATATCATCTATGAACACTACCACAAACTTATCCAGAAAATCCATGAACACTTTATTCATCATATTCATGAAATAGGCTGGTGCATTGGTTAATCCAAAGGGCATTACTGTGTACTCATAAGAGCCATATCTCGTAACAAATGCAGTTTTGGGTATGTCCATTTCTCTAACTTTCATTTGGAGGTACCCCGATCGAAGATCGATCTTTGAGAAAACACAAGCACCTTCCAGTTGATCAAATAGTTCATTTATCTTAGGTAACGGGTACTTGTTTTTGATAGTTTGCTCGTTTATATCTCTGTAATCCGTGACTAGCCTCTGGGTTTGATCCTTCTTCTTAACAAATAAGACTGGTGCTCCCCATGGCGATGAACTTGGACGAATGAATCCTTTCTGGATATGTTCCTCTAATTGTTTCTTGAGCTCTTTCAATTCATCGACAGCCATAGGATAAGGTCTTTTAGCTATTGGCCCTGTTCCCGGCTTCAATTCGATGAGAAACTCTACATCTCTATCGGGTGGCATTCCCGGTAGTTCCTCCGGAAAAACATCTGGGTATTCCTTGACAATAAGCACATCACCAAGGCTAACCCCCTTAAGAGAATTTAGCCTAACCTTCCTAAGTTCGAAAGTTGATCGGAACTTAATCTTCCTTTTCTCTGGGGTGGTGAGGGTGATTGCTCTATTTGCACAATCTATGATTCCTTCAAAACGAGTCATCCAATCCATTCCGATGATAACATCCAATCCTTGGGTCTCTAGGATGACTAAGTCTGTTGGGAAGGTGTGTTTTCCAATATGCAAGTCTAACTGCCTACACCCGGAATTTACTAGCATCTCTCCTGCCGGTGAACTTACCCTAATAGGTTTTCCTAGACTTTCCTCAGCTAACCCATGTTTGTTAACAAAAGCTCTTGATATGAATGAATGAGATGCTCCAGTATCAAATAAAACTAATGCTGGAAAGGAGTTGAGCAAGAACGTACCAATCACAGCATCAGGTTCATCATGAACTTCTTCCACATTGATGTGGTTCACTTGTCCCTTCTGGAAAGGATTGGGCTTGGAATTTTCATCAGCTTTCTTCTCTGGGCAATCAGTTGCATAATGTCCTGTCTTCTTGCACTTGAAGCAGGTCACATTAGACAAGTCTTTCTTCCCTTCATAGTTAGGACGGTGATTCCCATTTCCATGATTATGGCCATGGTGATGGTTTCCCCTGGATCCTCCATTATTTCCATTGTATCCTCCATTGCTACCTTTGTTCCCTCCATTGTGGTTATGGCCATGATGTTTTTGGCCACTACCAGTGTTGGAGTGATTCCAGGGTTTATGGCTACTGACTTCAGAGGTGTGTTTCTTATATGTCCCTTCAGAATGAACTTTACTTGCACTGAACTTCCTCTTCCTGTTCTCTTCCTTTCTTATGTTGTTGTCCAAGGTGATAGCTTGATCCAGCAGAGCTTGATAGTTTGGAGTATAAGCCACAGACAACGGTATCTTCAGTTCTCCCTTAAGTCCATTGAGAAATTTTTCCTTCCTTTTTGCATCAGTATCAATGTCCTCTGGTGCATACCTTGATAGCATACAGAAGTCATCCATATACTCCTTCAGGCTTCTACCACCTTGCCTCAAGCTGCGAAATTCATCTTTCTTCAGGTTCGTTATACCTGAGGAGATGTGAGCATTCCGGAAGCCTTCCTTGAACGCATCCCAAGTCATGCCATCCAAAGGATGAGTCACTTGATAATTCTCCCACCACAATGCTGCGGGTCCTTCCAACAAGTGTGCAGTGAACCTCACTTTTTCTGCCTCAGAACATTCACAAGTTACTAAGTCCTTGTTGACTGAGCGGAGCCAATCATCCGCCACTATTGGTTCAGAAGCATAGGAGAACTTATTAGGCCTAAGCCTTAGGAATCTGGCAAGTCTGTCCACTGGGGGTGGTGGTGGAGGTGGCGGGTTGTTGTTGTTGTTGTTGTTGTTGTTGTTGTTGTTGTTGTTGTTGTTGTTGTTGTTGTTGTTGTTGGTTGCTGCAATGAACTGAGTCATCATATTCATCAACTGAGCTTGAGCGGCCATCAGTTGTTGCATGGCGTCGTCGGTGTTGGTATCACGACGAGGAGGCATCTGTAGGGGTTTTTCAGCATAGATGAGTGAAAGATAGACAGAACTAAGAGAAGAAAAATCCTACCCATGCACAAAGCAATCAAGTCAACACAAACAACACTCATAAGACAACTTAAAAGAAAAAGTCTACTAAGCAAAACCAAACAAGTATTCTAAGTTGATCTAATAAAACACAAAGTCTGCAAACCAACATTCTAACATTGTCACACCACAAGTTGGAGATCAATGTTTTTAAAAAGAACGACGAACTAAACGAGGGAGAATATGGTGGTCCAGCTACTAAGTCTAAACTTCGTCCATGACGTCTCCTTCATCTTCTTCGACTTCCTCGATGACGATGCCTTCCTTCGTAAGGATCTCCTTGTAGTCATTCACCTCCTTCTCCAAGGCCTCGTTCTTCTCTTGTAACTTTGTCGTCTCACGGTGCAGAGTCTCGATTGCTTCCTTCTCCAGAACTTCAATCTTCTCTTGTAGCATTCTCTTTTCACGGCGTAGAGTCTCGATCAAATCTCGATCAGCTTCGAACTCGACGTCGTTGCTCTGGATTTCATCCTTCAAGGTCCTGATCTCCTTGTTCTTGTCTCTAATTCTCTTTTCTTGGCTTTGAAACTTCTTCTCTTGATCTCGGAACTTCTCCTCTTGAGCGTTGGCCACCTCTTCTTGGGCTTCAATCTTCTTTTGAGTCTCCTTGACTTGTGCCATTATTTCATCATTCTTCAGCAGCTCATTGCGTCTATCTTCTTCTAGTTGCCAGAGGTGAAGTTCTAAGTCTTGGAGATACGGGTACAAGGGTTCTGGTTTGTTTTTGTCTTCCTCGCTAATACGGTAAGGAATCCCATGTTCGTCACGTTGGCCAAGGTGAGCAAAGTAGTGGTCTTTTAACTCTTCTTGGTATTGCAAGCAAAGACGTCCTATTAGCTCCTGCGTGACGAGATTCAGCCCTTTCTCCAAGGAGTCACTAATTGACTTGTACTGGATGTCTTCGGTCTTGGGTTCAGTCTTTTGAAGTGGAGTCACTAATTGACTTGTTGGTAAAGGCGAATTCCCCATAAATCTTCTCTTTTGAAGTGCTTCAGCTGGCTTGCCTTGATGATGGGTGTTGGAAGTGCCAACAGTTCTACCAACTCTAGGAGATATCTTCCAAAGCACATGTCCTTGAAGTCCTCCGCGGTTTGATAAGTGAAGAATGACATCCTTAAGTGGTAAAGGTAGAGTTTATTAGACAAGACAAAGGTAAGATAAACTAATTGTGGTGTACCTAGATACTTAGGGAAAAGAAGTTCTTTTCTAACAGGTGATCAACACTATTATCAACTCTTTTGTAAGTCGGATATTCACTATAGTGAGAGAGACAGACACCCGGCCAGCCACTTATAATTGTGGAACAGGTCTCATGTACGCGGACATGTAAGGTTAGTCCCGGGCCGCTTCATCCCACTATGCCGTTAGGATCCAACATACTTCAAAGAAGGTAATATTATGATCAAAAAGCAGGCTTAACCAATCCTAAGGGCTCGAACCTACAGGCAACACTTTTGCTCTGATACCATTTTGTAGCGCCCCATCTTTAAATAAAGATGGAACACCTGTGTTATGTGCTAGTCCCTGGATCACTGCTAGCACCACAGTACAAAATATATAGTATCATTGCATAAGTATCAAAATACTACATCGAGATCCAAAAATAGCCAAGTATAGCTTTATTACAAAGTGCATAGTCATGAAGACTAGCTAAAATATTCAGAGTTCACAACGAAAATAAAAGCAATGTGCCTCCTCTTCTAGCATACGCCACGAGCAGACATGTTGGGTGTAGAATCGAGTCCAAACTTACTCCTCATCAGAATTACCTGCACATTTGAATATGCAGCCCCCGAAGGAGGTCAATACAATGAAGTATTGGCAAGTGACTATGGTGGATAAATTTATGGCAAGTCTAATTCTATATGCATATTTGGCTTAGTGGAGTTTGTAGGCTATTTTGCAGAAAGCCAGTTTTCTCCTATCTTTTGTAAAACACTTTTGTATCTCATACACTTGGCACCAAGGGATGAATCCCAAGTGCACCAATAATTCTTTCCTTAGTCAAATTTTACTTTACGAAAACCATGTTGAGATTCTTCTGTCCATCCTTGTCCAGTTGCTCGGAGTTGTCCATCACCGGGGACACGGCTGAGTACTCAGTTTGTCGACTCTGCAGAGGTTGTGCACTTTCACCTTAAGACTCAATTTGTCCGAGATATCCTATACACGCGGAGTGTATTATGGAAAGGAGAGAATTGAGACAAGAACTTTCAGAAGAAGAATGCAACCATACTAGCAAGACCCGTTCCACCTATCAATTCTACATCTGCTTGTCAAGCTGACAGGTTGCACTCTCACAACTTAGTCGTTCTCGACAGAGCCCATTGTCAAAAGGCTGCACGGGAAGCTTCTAAACTTGGAGGGACTTAGTAATCTCTTTGTTCCTGGGTGGCCGTCCACAAGTGCACTTCTGGGTGAAAACCACCATACTCATGGCCCTAAGTAGAATAGAAATTCATCCTAGGCGAAGACAACCACAAGCATAGTCCCAAAAGCCACTCAACATAAACCAAACAACCAATTCCACCCAGAAGTGTATTCAATGTTTTCAACACTTAGCAATAATTCCATAACATGATAAGTAAACTTCTTTATAGCATAGCTAAGCATCTAATAACACTTTTGGTGGCTGCAAGGGAAGGGATGGCTACACACTACTAGGATATTTTCAAAGTGTAGACTAACTTAGCATTCTAAGATAGTACCCAAAATTCCCTATCATGCATACTACTCAAAATCTACTAATAATGCATATAGAAAACATAGGATAGATGATGAATGTCACTTGCCTTGGTAACAAAGGGAACAAGCACAGCAAGAATAACAATCACAAGGACCTTCCTCCTCTTCACAATCTAGAGACAAATAATAACACTCAATAAGCACACAAGCATAACACTTAGAATATCAATACAAAAATATGTATGCATGCTTAATATGCAATGAACTTCACAAGACCAATTAATTACTATATTAAGTTCTCTGTTATTCATGCAATGATCAATATTTTAAATGTTTTAATTAATCATTTAAATAATGAGCATATTAGTAGTTTTAAATTATAAACCCAATTTCTTTAAGTCTATTAGAAGAAGTTTCAAATAAAACTCATGTTGCACTTTCTGGACAGGGGCATTAATATCTCTCTAAAACAATTGGATTTATTTGGAGAGAAAATTTATTAATTAAGTTATTGATTTAATATCCGAAAGTTAAACAATTTAATTTCACAATTTAATATGCACTAACAGGATAAACTAATGAAACCATATTAAACTACACGAGCAGAGCTACAAGTGGATATAAAATTCATCAAATTTGGATGAACAGATCAAAAGATATGATTTTTACAAGTTTGTGCTATTTTCTGTTTTTAAAACAAATCTCTGCCGAAAATAGAAATTAAAAGCGCCACGCGGCGTGCTGTGATTGGGCGATACCGATTCGCGCGGATCGCGCTCGCTGGACCGTACGATCTAACTTAGATCTAACGCGCCAGATCTGTCGAACGAAACGGTTTAAGTGATCTGATCTCACCCGTCCGATCTCGCACGGACTGCTCAGATCTAACGGGTGCAGCGCGGCTGGCCGGAGCACGCCGGTGCTCTCGTGCCCGCGGCGGCGCCCTCGCCGGAAGTGGCCTACCGCTCGCAAACGACGGATAACGAGGAAAATTTTCATACCGTTCGGTGCGTGACGACGAGACGGACTCGGTGGCGCGGCAGAGGCGGTCGTAGAGGTCCAATTCCCTCCTTCGAGGCTCGTCGGAGTTGAAGTAGCGGACGGCGGCGGCGGTTGCGGACGAAGGAGTCGCTGGTCTGCAAACCGAGACACGAGACTATGTCAGACCGATGCGCAAAGTCGAGAGGAGGTGAGGGAAGTAGACGAGGAAGTGCGGGGTGGTCGTAGGGTCCCGTACGGTGAGCTCGACAGCGGCGGGCTTCGGCGAGATGCAACTCCGATTGAGACAGCCGTACGGCGTAGAAATTAGGGTTTTGGGGTGCGGAGAAACAGCGGCGGGGATGGGGTATAAATAGGGGGAGCTAGAGATCGTATCCCGCAAGAAAAGGGGTCGGATTGATCCGATTTGGATTCCGTTCGAGTTCGGTAAGATCGTGTTTGAGTTCTGCACGATGAAGAAGAAGATGACATGCGGGGCCCGGTCGTCAGCGAGAGAGAAGAGGAGATGGGCCGCTTTCTGGGCTGAGGCAGTACGCGCGCGCGGTAGAGAAGAGCTTCACGCGGTGGGCTTCGGCCCAGTTGGCCTCTCTCCCCCTTTTTTTTTAAAAACAAAACATTTTTCTGATTTCAGTGTTTAATTCAA
The DNA here is from genome assembly GCA_026929855.1 of Poa annua. Lineage (NCBI taxonomy): Eukaryota > Viridiplantae > Streptophyta > Magnoliopsida > Poales > Poaceae > Poa > Poa annua. The sequence continues at coordinate 15,268,612 of CM049428.1, forward strand.
AATTGATTTTTAAAACTTATCAAAACATTTCAGAAAAATTTATAAAAATATGTTTTGTAAAGCTAATTAAATTTGTAACTTTTTGATATCCTTTTCCTGAATAAATAAAATAATAAAATACTGAGTTGTAAAAGGAGCTCAAATAAACCTCTTTACTGAAAACAATTCTATTTAACATTATAAATAAAATTCAATTTACTCCTTAAGTGATTTCAATGTCATACTTTTATGATGCATGATGCATGAATGCAAAGTTTTAAATTTTTGAGAAATTTGGGATGTTACACAAATAGCCGTTAACAGGTTACAATGTGTATGATGCGTATTAAAGCACGCTTGAGCTTGGATGAGCTTGGCCCTCAAGGCCTCCCGGTGGCCGGCTTATATAGGCGGCCAGACCCCAGGTAAGTACTTGGCTGACAAGTAAACAGAGTCCTAGTTGTAGTCGGCTTTGGTTGCCGCCTTCCATCTTGAGCTTGGTGGCTTGATGGGCTACAGTCTGCCGCCTTCCTTGGACCGTCCGCCTACTTCCTTGTACGTCAGCTATCTGGGCCGCCCGTCAGGCTTTAGCCTCACCACCCTTGGTCCACCCTGGACTAGCCGGATTGATCCATGTTAGACATACTCCTAGTTGGTATATCCCCAACAGATAGCTTGCATGTTGAGATAGAAAATAATTAATACACTTACCGGGGCTTTGCTTTATAAGAGGCATAAATAGAAAGATATGTAGGAGAGACCACAACTTACATGAGCTCATCTACATGCAACATGTGCTTATTATTGAATCTCTAGCAATCAAACGCAAACTACCAGAGGATACGATGAAACCCAACCATAGAATTAAGATCTAAAATATCCTCCTTCATTCTCATATGCACCATTCACTGGAAAAAAAGAAAGGTTTCCGCCGCTGACTCGTCCAATATTATAGCTTTCTCAACATACTACTAACCCAAGTTGTTGTTCCAAAAGATCAGAAATCATATGAGACTACAAATCATGCAATAAAAAAGGATATTAATATAACTCATGAATAACTGATCATAATTAAAGTGACAATTCATCATATCCCAGCAAATACAACACCGGATGCGTCATATGGATCTTAATCATGTAATACGGATCATGAGATCATTGTATTGAAGATCAAGGGAGAGGGTGTTATTTATCTACTGTTATGGACCCGTATCAAAAGGGGAACTACCCGCATATCGTCATAGAGGCAGCGCGGTTAATGAAAATGGCTCTGGACAGGATAACACATTATGTTTCGGATGTGGATGACTGTGTGTCAAAACTTCATGAAATAGCTATATGTTTTGTAGGTCAAGAGCTTTATTATAGGTGAAGGGGCATGGCAAGAAGGCGAAGGAGCCGGTGGTGCGACCATCCCTGTTAGCATCGTGAGTGAGAGAGTATGATGTGGGGGCCAGGTGGGCCTCTCTAGTTTTCCCCGTGGCAACAAGCTACGATGATAATTTTAATTTTCCCTAAATTTCCCCGACATGATTTTAGGGATTTCTAGGATGCAAAATAAGTAAAAAAAAATCACTTAGCACTAGATTATTAGGTTAGTCCAGATAAAACTTGTAAAATAATATAAAATAGTAAAACATGTAATAATGATATTATAATAGTTGGATCAATAAAATATTGTAGATACATTTGAGCCGTATCAACCACTTTGACGACCCCCGCACATGCATCACCTGTCGGGACCGCACCACCATAGCGCTGCAACACGCCAAAGAGAGATGAACAACCTTTGTCTCCGCATAACTGATAATGCATCATGCCACCCCTGCCTTGCGACAGGAAGATCGTCCCGCCCTTGCCATGTGGTCTCTAGAGCAGTGCCCTTCAACAACTACGAGGGGGAACGAAACAGAACTGCATCGAGGAGTCCAACAGTTCGTGTATTTGAAATGTATATGTGGATTGCCTAGCCGGCATTTCCATTAGTTTGGACTCTTGGTTGTGTTGGCTAGTGTATGAAACTTGACATGGTACCAAAACCGCAGGTTTGTTCGAGACCGTCTTTTACAGTTGATGTTACCACCTCTATGTTTCCATATAGAACTCTTGAGGCATACCAATGAACTTTGTATGTTCGTCTTGTCCTCCGCAAGTCACACGTGAGAGCGGATGTTGACGAGGTTATACCAAGCGGGTAACCCATCGTGTGGGTACCTGGTGCACGTGATGAATATAGCCCAATTATCGATAAACTGAAGAGGCCCAACAAGCGAAACCCAAGATGAAGATTACTTCCACTGATAGACATAGACGGTTATAGTTTCCATACTTGTAATCCTATTCGGTTACATACCCGAGATCTACACCCCCATATAAGGGACATGAGGGTTGCCGATCAAGGACACGCGCAAGCAGAACCACCAAACCCTAGCGAGATCAACATCTCGCTAGACCTTGTACTCGCCGCATATTCACAATCAATACAGACATGCAGGAAGTAGGGGTGTTACCTCAGTCGAGAGCCCTGAACCTGGGTAACTCCCGCTTGTCAGCCGACAAATCTACTAACACTATGCGTTCTCTACCTCATAACTCTAACCCTAGGCTATCAGTAATGGGTATTGATGGGGACACCCCTCGTCAGATGTCAAAACCTATATGTGAATTAACTAACCTATTTCATCAGTTCAGATTCTTAATTCGGTTGGTGCATGAAACTCAATGCCTTTTAACTTCAGCACCATTCATATGGACGGATGGGTCCCATAAAATGGTGCCATAGCATGGAACATCCTAAATGGCTATATGTCATATGTACAACTTTGCCTTTCGATATCCCTTACATCACGATGTTCCTCTTATTCCACCACAAATTGGAATAAAAAAAATGATGGCTATGGAATGCCATATGGGTGAAAGCGAAAATTGGACATGAAGAAACAGAATCATGACTCTAGTAAAGCGAAAGAGCAAGGATGCATAACCAGACAGTAGAATGGTTATACCATCTATATGGACGAGCTTTGGAATATGCCCCATCGCAAATTATGCACATGATTTATCCGGCTAGGAAACATGCAATACAAATAATGAGTGAGTTATTGATGTACATGCATGCTTGCAGCAAGGATGGACAAAATCTATCAAAGAAATCTAGGATAGAAAGAGCATATGTTTGAGCCACAGGCTCGTAGTTTTGCTTTGATGTCTTCTCTTCAGCACGTACTTCTTTTATTTCTGAAGTTGCATGCTGAGTTGCTGACCGAATGAAAAAAAAAATCATAGTGGAGGTGTTAATAATTAGCTATGTGGCCGTTTGTTATTTGTCATATAATTTTTTATTTCTAAGTCGACAAGTTTCCAAGTTGAACATCTTTAATACTGAGAGCATCTCCAGTGGAACGTGTAAATTTGGACATGTATATCTCCATATACACGTAAATTTTACACTTTCTAATTTTTCAGTGAAACATGTAAATGTGGACGTGTATAGGAACGTGTAAATTGCAATTGACAAATTGAGTATGAAATTGAGCAAATCCATCACCAAATTGAGTATGAAATTGAGCAAGTCAGCACCAAATTGCTCCATCCCAAACCTCCCAATCACCAAATCGCCCCATCCCCAGCGCAAAATTTGCGATTTGGAGGAGGGGCGCAGGCGGGCTGGAGACGGGGAGGTCCGGTAGGGGCGCAGGCCGGCGGGCGGCGTGGCAGGTGGCCGGGCCGAAGACGGGGAGGTCGGGCACGGGTGCAGGCAGGCGGGCGCGGCCTGATAGAATGCACAGCTACCCTATTTTCGTTGGATGACGAATTAACAGTCAGAATCACCCACTTAGAAAAGATTTTCTGAACGACCTTTTCTTTCAGAGCAGAATATTATGAATCATGAAATCATTACATAATAACTAGAAACAGAGAGAAAATAAGATCAGAGTAAAACCATATAGGTACCTCCTATAAGAAAATAAATGCATTGGTCTCTCTTGTTTCGATTTCTGCAGCTTGGATATTCTCTCTACCTTGCAAGTGTAGCAGCGGCACAAAGAAAGGAGCAAACATGACCATGTGTTAACAAAATAATTGTAGCTTTGAAGACTTTTAAGATAAACGAAAAAAATATTGTTTGTCCAATCTCAATCGTCAATCAATATAATAATAATTTATAAGTATAATTTACTACACATGAAAACTAGATTCAAAACATAACATAATTATGTGTTAACAGAAATAAATAATTGTGAATTTGCAACATAAAATGGGTACTCACCCACAAATTGTATGTATATAATTATGAATAACACAATTCAGTTTGACATACTGATGTTAATTTATATTTTTATCGATATATATATTTACAAATGAAATAAACATCTTGCTTACAATAGTCTGATCAATAGAAAAAGAAAATATGACATAAAAAATATATGTCCAAAGCTTGTTTATAAATATCACAAGATCTCCTTTTTCTTACAATTAAAACTAATGAGAACATAAAAAACTTCTACAACAGAATATACCTATAGATTTTCTTAATAGAACAAAAAAACTTCTAACGAATAAACTATTCTCTCTCACTTTCGAATTCTCACAATTTTTCACTCCTCTAAACCTATCAAAAAATTAGATATGTACACATGACAAAAATTGAAACGCACTAGCCTGGTCTAATTAAATATATATGTATGCATCTACTGATAGATAATCCTAGTTGTTGTTTCGTGCAAGTCTACAAGTCAGACAAATATAAACCAGACTAATACGGCTGTCGGAATAGCTCGATCAAGCAGGGCAAGTCGCTCTTTGATTCGACATATTTTCTCTCACATCTTCCATGCGCATATCACTCCATTGCCGTACAATGTCCTCTGAGATATTCATGGCATCCATGGATACCCCAAAAAGTCCGCGCTTTGAGAACCCAACAGCATAGAGGCCATTTTTGCCTTTCCATTCTTTCGACTTTTTTGGGAATCCATCTTTCTCCGAGAAAAAATCATTTTCCTGTGTATATGATGTAAATAATTTTAGTATGGTTTATTTAATAATAAATTTAAATAGGTGAGTAGGTTATGTATACCTTCAACCAATAAGGTACATTACTTCTATAACCGGTGGCAAGGATCACAACATCAAAGTTCTCAATTCTTCCGTCAATAAACTCCACGTCATGATCATGAAAACGTTGCATCGCGGGAAAAACCTACATAGTTCCAGTAGAAATTAGGACTTCCAATTATTGAAGTGGATACAACTAAATTGTTAGTAATAACCAAAGATAACAGTACCTGTATATTTCCTGATTTAATCTTGGCTAAGGTTCCGACGTCGAGGACTGGCGTTTTTCCTGACACAGCCTTGAGCTCCATTGGGCCAAGGCTGGGCCGAGGGATACCAAGGCGAGCTGTATCACCAATAACAAGACGTGCCATCATGAGGAGAATCCGATCTACTGTCTGGACAGAGAACCACCTGAGAAGCCACATGGATATTCCAAAGGTTGATCGCCCTAACATCTCTCTGGGTAGTACATGCACCTACAAACATTTCTCAATATCAGTTGCGAATTCCACATTGTTAAAGAAATCCGATTCACATATTAATTTGGTACAACAATGAATATCGGAAGAAACAAATTAAAGTGACCCTTAATTTTGTTTTGTTCATGAGATGGACACATATTAGTTAAATGAAGGAAGTCACATAAGAAATGTAAGGCCTGGGCCAAAAATAAGAACTATGAATTGTTGTTATCTCAAGTGCTTAAAAAGGTCCTCATAGGCAAAGTTTGCTCTCGTATAAATATGGCCACTTCAAATTATTTTTGCTATTCAAATGAGAAACAACGAAACAAAAATCTATGTAATACATGGAAAATAGGCATTTGAGTCTATTCTAAAAAATCAAGTGATCAAGGTCCGTAGAAGAGGGCCCATAATAGTACTATAAATTAAAGAAGTTAGTGCCCATGTCTTAGGATATACCAAATTTGGAATAAAAATAACGAAAGCAATTATATGGCCTAAGAGGTTAACTTAAAAATATTTATCCAGTTGTGTAATGTGATGGAAACCTAGCTGGATATATTTGTCTAACATCAAAATCTTAAAATCACAACAGGGCTCAACTTTTCTAAGTGTCTTTAATTACTTACAAAAAGAAGTCTTTTTTTTTTGCGGGGAAAAAGAAGTCATGTTAACCGTGATATTATTGAAAGCTAAAATACCCGTGTGATCACCTAACGACGGTAGATTAAATAAACAACATGTTATATCTCATAATATAGAGAAAAGCGAAAAATGAGAAATGGCCTTATAAAAAAAAGTAGATTATAGATCTAAACAAACAAAGTAGACTATAATTTGAACTTAATCACAGGAAAAATTCTCACCGTGTCACGGACAACCATGGATGCACGCGCATTGTGGTTGGAGAGATCGAGACCCACCTCCATACCGGAGTTGCCACAGCCGACGACAAGCACGCGCTTGTCAGCATAGCCTTCACCGCTGCGGTAGTCGCTGGAGTGCATGAGTTGTCCCTTGAATCTTGCGCTGCCCTCGATCTCTGGAACCGCCGGCTCGGCGTTCTCTCCTGTGGCCACTACCAGCCAGTTGCAGCGGTACACAGTTACACCACCGCCGAGCGTCGCCTGCTCACCGCCGCTTGCCGGCGAGACGACCTCCTTTGTTCTTACCCACCAGAAGCCTCCATTGAATTCAGCGCTAACAACTGACTGCCGGAACTGGGGCTGGACATCGAACCTCGTCGCGTAGGACTCGAGGTACTCGAGGAACTGCTCCCTTGAAGGGTAAGTGGGGAAGCTCGGCGGGAAGGACATGAGGGGCAGCTCGCAGAACCTCTTGGGGAGATGGAGGCATAGCCTGTCGTAGGTGCGGTGGCGCCATAGTGAACCGATGCAGCTGCATCGCTCGAGCAGCACGTACGGCACTCCAGCCAGACCGAGCAGCGCCGCCGTGGCCAAGCCGGCCGGCCCTGCGCCAACAATCACCACCAGCGTCTTGATGGTGTTGACGGGGAAGCCGGTGGCCGGCGGCGCGTGAGGGTTGTTGCAGTACAAGGGGTCATGGGACCTCTTTCCCTCGGTCTCGGAGAAGCAATCCATGTCGTGAGGGGGAGGCCGCCGGCTAATGGCTGCTGCTGCCGATGTGTTCTGTGCTGAAAAGGAGAGGATTGGGATATATATGGATCATGGCTTGGGACTTATTATCTCTCATCTGATAAGAAGCATGCAGCGGGGAGATGCCATGGAGAGGCGGGGAGCGTGAGTAGCGAGAGAGCTGTTCCTGATTTAGAACCTCGGATGGAATCTTGGGTGGATATGCAGCCAGAGCTAGAATCCCCGCCCCCCTCTCGGCTAGTCTCCTCCGGCGCCCGAGAAGTAGGGAGTGGTGGGTGTGCTCAACGGCATTTCGAGCTCGGATATCTCTTGTGGATATGCATGCATGTCGCTGGGACGGGATCGATCGAGTTGCAGCTGCTAGTGGTCAGCACCTGACCAGGGTCGATGTTAGATTCATATGCAGGCTAGCGCACATAGCTAGGATCGATGTTGGTGTTTGTTCAGATAAGCACGGGCATGCATGTAGCTAGGTATATGGATCAACGATCCATGGTGGTCGTGGAGCAGCACGAGACCAGGAGAAGTTAGAGGGGGGGCTGAGGCTTCGCCGGTTTACTAGGCGACGATCGGGGGAGGAAGAAGAGGGAGGAGAAGGCCTGCGATCCAGGAAGCGTCGTTGTGATGGTTATATTCGGTTCCTTTGTTTGTTCGTTTTGGCTCGGCACGACCTTTGATATCGACGTCTACCGTTAGTGGTTCCCGTGTCCACTGCTTTTCCCTATGATTGTTTTGGTACTTGTGTTCGCAACCGCGATGGGATGGATGAACGCTGCTTATGTTTTGAGTCCAACGTAACGTAACGAGACTGCTCTATCAGATCTTGATTGGCATTTGTTTTAAACAAACTCTGATTAGATATGGTTGTTGCGCTATTATCTGTTTGATTTAGTTACGGGATATCGTTCCGGGTGGATCATGATTCAAAGGGTTCGTTCGTTCTATCCGTTCGAGTTTCCAGGGGGATATTCGAGTTCCCTAACTTGGATAAGGATTAACCATCTGTAACAAAACGCGCCAGCCTTGTTGGGTTTTTCACCGTGAGAAACGAACTTTTGCTAGCCAAACGGAACAACGTATACCCCGCAAAAAAAAAACGATTACGCACGCGTACGGAATACCAAGTCCCACACCAACTTAATGAACTCTAATAGTGTACTGTAGAAAAGCGTCAGAAACAAACCTGATCAGAAGCTCATTCGTTGACACAAAGGTACACCTGAGCGTGATGTGCCAGTGGATCTCGATTCGCTCTACCAAACACCACACCAACGGTGATCGAGTCGCGCGTGTATCGCTGTATCAGGTTTGATCTTGTCGGAGTCCAAAATACTATGACAAACTTAATCATCATCTTGTATGATAAACCTCCTGGGTTCAAAAGGCTTTTCCTTAATCCTTATGTCGATCGAGGTGTTGAATCAGCAAGGTGTATCGGCATGCATCATTGCCCCTCAAATACTAAAATCTATTTGTCTCCAGAGAATGAGATGCTATACTATATCTAAAACTTTTAGTCCTCGCCCCAATAAAGAGTGTATATACAAGGATGATCGCTAATACTCAATTAAGCATGCACTAACTAGCTAGTTAGCAAGGCTCCCACGGGGTGATAGGAGGATTCCTAGTGTGGAGTATATAGGCGATCGGTGTATGCATGCTTCTATCACAATTAAAGCACCATTAGTTTTAAAATAAAACTCTTTGAGTAAATCATTTCGCTTTGGAAAAGGTTCGTAGGGAAGGTGAAACGGATGAGACGGTTGCAAGTGCTCTGTACCGAACGTGAACATCCTATGATAGGAGATCATTGTCGTCGGCATTTTAGAATAATCCACCACTTCATCTAAAAAGAAGTAATTAACCATCAAAGGTATGAGGCTACACTACCATCTCGCAAACATTAACCACACATTGACTTGTCACAACATTCGTCATGCACTCATGCCTTTGCAAGTGATAGGAATTGAAGTACCTCCTTGATGGCTAATTAACTCAAAGGTTGAGACGGCTGACACGGCTGAATGGGATTCTTATCTTTCATTGGAAGGCCAAGATTACAATTAACTAAATGCATAAAAAGTTCCACTTACTGACTTACACTCTTAGTTTTTTATTACATGGATGGAAGTATGGAACAATCTGGACCACTGTTTGCTCGTTCGGCCTCTACATATATACATCACTCTACCTGTGGTCGGTGGTAATTTCGCTCTTTAGACAAAGAGGAATAATGTCCCGCACTTACTAGGTTGGCAAGATATCCATCGGTGCTAGGGAAGGAAAGGGGTATGCTCCCTACCGGGGAGGATTTTTCTAACCCCATCCCGATTTAATAATAGGAGAGTATTTCTTCCGCTTTGTTCACATTCCCATCGGGTTCAAGGTAGGGATATTTCCCATCAAATGTTTCAATACAAATCATGGTGACATCCATAGTTTAACTATGTTACATTTTCTTTACACATTAGGACATGCAAATTATGTTACATAAGTCTGGTAAAATGATACCAAGTTATTTTATACATACAAACATATAACGGGATATCATGGGCAACGGGGCGGTGAGACCTTCTAATCCCCATCCTCGCATTTGATGATGAGGATCAAATTTTCCCCGACTCATCTCTACTTGATGAATTCACCACATGTTTACGGGGAATGGTGCCCCATAGTCATCCATATTTGCGGTTACACAATACCCACAACATTGTGTAATTCAATCCTTGGTCTACTCGCCACAATTCACAAACTACTGATGCTTTGAATATTGACATAATCTTCAAGATACTTTTAACACCAATGTCGACAACAATATATGTATAAAACCTAAAATATACTACCGTTTTGAACTATCGAGAGAAATATCTAAACATATAATTTTGCAGCTTTGGATCTAGATATTAAACTAATTTTACTTTTAAATTACTAAACTATTGACTGAAGATATGCCACAAAGATAACTTATTTGTGAACCGGATGAAGTATATGGTTAAGGAAGAAAAAATGTGTACTTCGAGAAAAGTGGTTGATAGCTTTTGTCTATGTTTATAGTATGCACAAATGTAGACTTTACTAAATAGTTTTTCTGGTTGAAGACTTTATGAAGTGTGTAAATTCAGAAACGAACTAGTTGAAGGGGATAAATCACATATTTTCCAGTTCCACGGACAAGTTATTCCAAATTTTGTTAAAGAACTAAAAACCCTCAGAGACTGGAAAAAGGCTATAAGCCTATACCATGCATGCACGTTAGATTTATAGGCTTAACATGATCTACCCAAAAGCAAACTGAATTAACAAACATAAAGGTATCCATTAGTTATTTAGGTTTACAGAGGACGGCAACTCTCCTGCTCTATTTCTAAGAAAACAAAAAAAAATGGACACTCTGGCAACCTCTTAGTGTGGATCAGTGTGTTAGACCTTTCATAGTGGGGTACATATATTATGGAGAGTTAGTACCATTACCATAGACTGAAAGAAAACTGTTGTTTCTTCTTCTTTTCTTCCTAGGAGCGTGGGGACGTGAGAGCAGGGACGGAACCAAAGAGAGCTACTCAAATTTCTCAAACTCTATTGAATTTTGAGGAGAAAGATCATTTTTTAATATATAGAAGAGCTCCTGTAATCAAATTTCACGCCTCCATTAGAAAAAATAATCTGGGTCCATGAGTAATCAAGTGCCCGGTTGTAATGTTATAAATTAAGATACAAACTACATCAGTCGGTCATGGTATCAGCATTGTTGATAGGATACGGGGGTCCTCTAACATATGGAAATTTATGGGATAGCGGGACGAGATTGAACAGGGCGAGCAGTTTCAGATCTCACGATGACGACAAGATCCTATGTGCTGCTATAAATCACTATAAAGCAATAGTCATGAACAGTTTACAATGAAGTGTCTGGAGTTACTTGAGTGTGCCCTAAAGTCTTCCCGTGGTCCGGCTTATATAGGCAACTAGATCCTGAGATACAAGGTAAGTACGTGCACGGTAAGAATACATAGTTCTAAACCTACCTGGCATGGTTGCCACCTTCCGTCTTGAACCTGGGGCTTCGTGAGTTTCAGTCTTCCTTCTTACTTGAGTCATCCGCCTACTTCCTTATACGTCAGCTAGCTGGGCCACCCTAAACTAGCCGGATTGATTCATGTTAGAGATACCCCCAGTTGATATATCCTCAACACAACCTCTCCACTAACATAATATAAAGAACTAGTTGAGACCTTAAGAATGCACACAACTCTTCTTATAGATTTTGTTTGCAATCTGAAATCAAACAAGACATAATCTCATAAGTTTAAGTTCTTGGCCACATATTTGAAGTATAGGCCACGAATTCAACGTCTCGGCCCACCAATAAACGCCAAGGAACCTGGCCATGTGCAATGAAACAATTGTCTCCTCGGCCATTTCGCAATCAAACGTCCCGTGTGTCACGATCACCGCCCAGGGTGGCACTATCATCTCTCTAGTTGTCGCTGGTGCCCGCCACAGGGATCGCCGGAGCAAGCCCCAATTCTTGGGAGATGGCCAAACAAAACATGCATGTCGTGCACCGCATTCGCCAGCGGGTTGAGATGTTGGCGGTTTCTTCATGGCGACTTTCTTCTTCTCGAGCTCAGGATTGATGTCGGTCTTCTCCATCAAGTCCGCCCACCTTGTCATTTTTGGCGCACCTCAAGATGGAGTTGTAGAAGGCATCGGCGAGGACCTTGTTGATGGATGACTGGACCCTCTCAGTCACAGCGGCCGCCGACACGATCGTCTTTGCCTTCTTGTTCTCGGTCGGTCGTTCCTCCGAGTTGGTGCGGCGATGTTGAGGTCGGCACGTCCACCCTAGGCGTCTCTATAATTTATCATTATGATATGTAATTCGTCTTTTTATTTTTTTCTGTATTGGAACCTTGTGTACTGGTTCATGCTGTGTGTATCCTAGTTATGCAGAGGTCGGGTGTAATGCTTAAAACATTTTAAGTAATGAAGATCGCTTTATCAGAAAAATCGCCTTTTATATCTAAGAAAAACCAATCTGACATCGAGAGCCTCCTTGTAATGGTTGAGAAATGTATACAATGGAACTAAATGCAAATCCTTTCCGATTCTTAATTTATGATAAATATACGCTGAGTCAATATATAGTTGAGGTGCTAGTATGGCGGTCTTTTGTCTCCTGAATAAACGGAGTGTCCACTGTTCAGGCACCTGAATTTCGTATCCTTGCGCTAAGCAGAAACTGCTATCAGAACTTTCTGGTGATGCTAGTAGATGGATGGGTGCCATGAATCAAAGGAGTAAGGGTCCCATAAATTTATTTGTCTCTTTTAGTGATGTTGGATGGTTTTTATGGATCAAAGCAGTAAAGGGTCCCTGAACAGATACTTTCTCGTACTAACAAGTGCTCCCAAATCCCTCTTGTGATTATCTGAAACAATAATGATGTCGTTGTAGTGGGAGAAAAGGAATATATTACGCGATCTACATTGGGGATCGATATGATAACAAAGAAAAAGATAATGTTTTTTCTATGGAAAAAGATAAAAGACAGCATTTGAAACAGACGAACAATTAGCGATTGATGGTTGGGCACCATGGGTCAGATCGCGCTCGCAACAAGGGATACAGAGGCAAGGAAGGTCTGAGACAATCAAAACAAAAGCATTTTGGCAAACATGAGCTAACGACCAATCTTTCTGGATGACGATGATATCCAAGTTTTTTGTTTCCCGGGGTGGCTAACAAATATCAGGTGAAGCTTCTGTTTCCCAATTATCGAAGTTAGCAAACTAAAATTTTCATTTAAGTTATTCCCTCCCTTGTCTTGACCATTTGGAATAAAAAACAATGATTCGCATATTATGCTGATGAACGACTGTCTTCAATTTTGGTTTAAACAAAATGAACATGTTCGCGTGCGGACGCGTGTCGTAGTTGCAACCCTCGGGAAGGTTCCATGCTGCTCTACGCCTAAGAGCATCTCCACCGCAATTACGCCCCGACGTGGCCCGTCAGTCAGTCACGCTCTCCCTTTCTCCATGTCCCCTCCTTCCTCTCATCACACTTTTCCCTTTCTCCAAACCGCTCTACGCCGCTGTCAAAACTTCTCCCTCCTCCCTCTCCGGCGCGTTCGTGCTCACCTCCACGCGGTAAGCAGGAGAGGCAACATGACTTCTCTGTGACCGACGAGGTCCTCTATTGAACTCCACATCGACTCGGAGATGTCATAGGCGGCTTCGATCAAGAAAACTGTAGCCCTCATGTGCAATGGCGGTGGAGGCGAGAGTAGCACACTGACCTGATCTGCCGATCGATGGGGATTCTGGGAATATCATTCAATGCGTTAGAATTTGGGGAATTTTTAAGATTTCTTGCTACTATAAATGAATTAATAAATTCCCGCGCATTTCTCAAAGTAATTTTAAAAAACGAACTGCAGCTATGTGATTGGTTGAACAAGAAAATAACCAATAATCATTTTAAGGTACCCAAATATGAATTTATGGATCGTATATTCAACAATCTAGATGTATGTATGAAAAGACGCTCTCAAAAGTTCACCTCGATCTAAATAAATAACTATTTTGGCTTGGTACCCATGCTTGTCTTGGCATAAAATCGACAAAGTTGGTTTTTGATTTTTTTTTTAAAAGAAAGTGTTCACAAAATGACCTTTCATGCATGAACTATCTTGGCTTTCAAGCAAGATTACAAAGATCATGGTCATTACCATTCCATAGTTCATGATAATATGCCCATCTTTTTTGCACAAAGTTGCATGTTTACATGCAAAAATAATAATATAAAAATGTGACCAACCATTTTTTTACCAAAAAATTAAAAGTTCCATATAAATAAAATAGGGGTACCTTGTGAAGCAAATACCAAAAGTAACAATCAAAATCACACCTTTAGATTTTTCATGCATAATGTAGCGTACGTCGGAGTTTTGAGAACTTCCAAGCTATTTTTCATTGATTTAATTATTTTTTTACTCTTTCTCCAAAGTAATTCAAATCTAAGCTATAACTATGTCATAGGCTTCTCGGTAAAATCATTATATTATGGAAAGATGTGCCAAAAAAATAGCCATGTTTCGAAAAAAATTCAAAGAATTTGATGAAAATGTAAAAAAGGCCATCATTTTGCTTGGATCCCATATTTTGTGTAGTAGTCGGGAGCAAAAATGGTAAGGCGCATTAAAAAAAAGGATTGTCTTCACGAAATGGCCTCTCAAACATGAACTATCCTGGCTTTTAAGCAAGATGACCAATGTGATTGCAATGACCATACCATATATAGGTCATGATTATTATGTCCTCATTTTAGGAACAGAGGTGCATATTTCCGTTCTGCAAGATAGTGCCACATTGGTTCCCAACCATTATTTAAAGAAAATCCATTCATTACGTAAATAAAAGGGTATATTGTGAAGTAGATACAAAAAGTAACATGCAAAATGGCACCCTTTTTCATAAATCATGGCTTGCGTCAAGCTTTTGATATAATTTTTTAATATTTCTTGCTGCTTTCCGAATTTTTGGCTAGCGAACGATTGAGCCAATCCCGAATGGGCTCGTTTTTTTTAAGGGAATTTTATTACTCTCAGCCTCTGCATCGATTGATGCACAGAGCCGCTTATTACAAAGTCTCAAGTATCAATTATTCAAGATTTACTAAACAGTGATCACGCATGATCAAAAGAACGTTCAAACGACAACAATACCAGCGAGCAAAGACTACAAAAGTCTACTAGTATGATGTCACGTATGCAGGTAGAAAAAATCCTGTGCTACCAACAGGAGTCGCGCACACCCAACCACCATAAGGTCTCGCTGATCCGAAGGTAGCAAGAAAGCCCAAAGCTGGATCCAGTGCGCCGCCGTATGGATAACCTGTAAGACATGAAATTTTTCTTTCCTGTTAAAAACAAGATTATTTCTACAATTCAAAATAGACCAACAAATATCTGAGACACCGATGCGAATCCTATTCTTGGTCTTTGTATCCATCCCATTCAACCAATTCCCAAACATGTTAGTGACATTGGTAGGACGAGGAATATTGTAAGTATAAAAAACAACACGCCAAACAAGTTGAGCAAAAGGACAGGAAATAAAAAGATGTTCCACCGGTTCATCGTTCCCACAAAAGGAACATCGTGAGTCCTCTTTCCAATTTCTCTTTGCCAAGTTACCCTTAGTGAGTATTACTTTTTTTTGAAGGAACCACATAAACATCTTAATTTTAAGTGGTATTTTCAATTTCCATAAGTACTTTTGCAGATATCTAGTATGTCCACTCATCATGTCTTCATAAATAGATTTAACAGTAAAAGTACCATTATGTGTTAAGTTCCAATGATAACTATCCGGAACATCACTCAATGTAATATCCATTAATCTAATACAGAGATGAGACCACATGTCCCACTTGTTCCCTACAAGTGCCCTATGAAAGCCTATGTTCAAGGGAGGAGCATTGTGGAAGACATCATGAACCGAAACATTTTGATGCTGCACAATGTTATAAAGTAATGGATATTGGCCTTTCAATGGTGTCTTGTCTAGCCAGGTATCTTCCCAAAACCTAGTAGTTTCCCCATTTCCAATTCGTAAAGATCCTCTACTAAAGAAATCTTCCTTTACACGCATAAGACCTTTTCAGAATGGGGAGTCATTAGGTTGTGCTTCAGCGTTAGCCAAAGTTTTACTATGAAGATATTTGTTTTACAGCAACTCCTGCCAAACCCCTTCTTCATTTAAAAGTTTAAACAACCACTTACTAAGTAAACATGTGTTCTTTAGTTCGAGCACTTCCAATCCTAAACCACCCTGGTCCTTTGGTCTACAAATGATGATCCATTTTGTTAATCTATATTTATTTTTATTCTCATCACTCTGCCAAAAGAAACGAGATCTAGAGAAGTCAAGTCTTTTCCGTACCCCTTTAGGTATTTCAAAGAATGACAACATGAACATCGGCAGACTTGTTAAAACCGAATTAACAAGAACTAGCCGATCTCCATAAGATAGCATCTTACCCTTCCAACATCCTAGGTTGCCTTCAAAACGACTCTCAACAGGGTACCATTCCGAATTCCTAAGTTTCCTATAGTGAATCGGAACCCCAAGATATTTAAAAGGTAGTGAACCCGACTCACATCCGAAGATCTGTTTGTATTGGTTCTCTACCTCTTTTGCTGCCCCGAAGCAGAAGATCTCCCTCTTATGAAAGTTGATTTTAAAACCTGAGAGTTGTTCGAAGATGCATAGAATAAGTTTCATATTGAACGCTTTTTCTAGATCGTGTTCCATGAACAGAATAGTGTCATCGTCATATTGCAAGATGGATAAACCCCCTTCAACTAAATGAGGATAAGACCACCTATCTGACCATCTTCCTTCCCACGTGCGATAAGAATGGCTAGCATATCCGCCACTATATTAAACATCATCGGTGACAAAGGATCTCCCTGTTGGAGCCCTTTCCTAGTCTGGAAATAATGACCAATGTCATCATTTACCCGAATGCCTACGCTCCCCCCACCCCCCTGAACAAATTGTGTAATCCAGTTGCACCATTCCTACGTGAAACCTTTCATACGCATAGCTTGTTGGAGAAACGGCCATTTAACTTTATCATATGCTTTCTCAAAGTCAATTTTAAAAATGACACCATTTATTTTCTTCCTTTGAAGTTCATGAATAGTTTCATGCAAGACCACCACCCCTTCGAGAATGTGGCGACCAGGCATAAACGCCGACTGCGTCGGTCTAATTATTTTTTTAGCAATTTTGGTAATACGATTAGTACCTACTTTTATAAAATATTTAAAGCTGACATTGAGAAGACAAATTGGTCTATATTGCTGAATCTATACCGCATTATCTTTCTTAGGTAATAAAGTGATGACTCCAAAGTTTAGTTTGAGCAAGGAAAAATTTCCTTGCTTTAGCTGAACAAATAAAGCCATTAGATCATCTCTAATAACCTCCCAAAAGGTTTTATAGAATTCTGCCGGAAATCTATCAGGCCCAGGTGCCTTGTTCATTTCCATTTGAGAGATAGCATCATACACTTCTTTCACTAAGAAATCAGTTGTAAGAATATTATTCTCTTTGGTGGATAATTGCGGTATATCGTTATTCAAATTCTCGTCCATCATTACTTCACTTGGCAAAGACGCACCAAACAATTTCTTGTAATACTCAGTGATATAAGTTTTTAAATTTTCCTGCCCTATAATTGTTCCTTCCTCTTGCTCCAACTGAAAAAAATTCTTCTTTCTATGTTTTCCATTTGCCACGAGGTACAAATATTTCGTATTATTTCCACCTTCTTGTATGTGTTTAACTTTTGCCCTTTGAGCCCACTTAGTTTCCTCATCCCTCCTAAGGCAACAAAGCATATCATTAGCTTTTCTTAAAGCATCTCTCTCCGCCACCGAAAGCGGATTATTCTCAGCTTTAATGTCAAGTTCGTCAATAATTTTTAGCAATCTCTTATTTTTGATCTTATATTTTTCACTCTGATTTTTTGCCCATCCTTTGAGAAAACGTCGAAGGTGTCTTATTTTATTTTGCCACACCTCAATTGGTGTACCCCCGTTAGCAGGTGCATTCCACTCGGCAGCAACCATTTGGTAGAAGCCTTCCTCTCTGAACCACGAAAGTTCAAAAGAGAAACGAGATGTATTCCCCACATGGGATTTAACTCCTGAATCGACTAACAAAGGAGTATGGTCAGATCCCGGATGGGCTCATACAAGATCAGTGTCACGTATTGGATGACCTAGTGTCCATTCCGTCACAAGCATGTGGTGTGGTAGTCGGATACTCGGATAGCCAGAGGTCGAGTGTGTTTCACCGGTGCACTTGTCAGAGGTGGCATTCGGAACGGCCGAGGGAAAGCACATCCTGAACGCGGGTTTTCCGGTCCTGGATGATGTTGCTGAAGGCAGCCGGGCCAAACAGGTTATGCCATAGTGGTTGATTTATTTAATATAAAAGTGGTGCGAAGAACATATTTTTCAAGAGAAGAAGATCGCTCATGACCGCCACGTGAGGTAGACAAGACGAGTAAAATCCAACCCTCCACCATCCACTAATCTGACAGTGGAAAAATCCCTACCAATAATTAGGACTCTCTTCATAATGGCTGCAAAGTCAAATTTATGCCCACAACAGATACCGCTATAAACAGGTGTTTAGCCGAGTAACGAAGATCACTCTTGTTCCAGAAAATATTTGCCTTTTTCTTTATCTTATTGATTGTTAATACAAATTGGATAGGAAGCTTCCTCATGCATAATGACGGTGAAGCAAATGATGTCATATTCCCTTATGTGCACCTTCCAACATCAGATAAAATGCCTGAAATCCTGAACATCGTTTAACCCACCTGTTCCATACAAATCTAACTTTTATGTGCCTCTGCCTGTAACAGATAGTGACTTCTGTGCAACAGAGACAGCTGATCATGGTGATCAGGCCCCATACAGCTTAGCCTTTCTGGTTGCGATCTATAGGCCATTAGGCCTTGGTGACACACATAGTGCTCATGCACATCAATTTCCTTGGTGCGCGGTTTGGCAAAAAGGCTGTGTAGTACAACCAGGACATTTGGGCAAACAATATGCTGATCTGCGGCACGTACTTGTTCGTGCACCTGATGTCAAAAGAAAGCAAACAGAAAGGATTTCTTAGTGAAAGTACTCTCATAGTCTCATGGAACTAGGTGGTCCAATGTTCATATTTAGATAAGTTTCTAGGTAAGCGGTTAACTAAACTGGGAGCTAGCCTAGCCTAGATGTATAGGCAGGATTAAAATTGTACTTCTGAAGAATCACATGTCATGGAATCAGATTACTTCTGTACGTTGCATGAGGTTTAACCCCACCAGAGCTCATATATTAAACTTTATACTTGTAGTGTGCTATTTCTGAAATTGCACTATGGTCTAGGCCTGAAGCTTCACCTAGCTATATATGTTACTCTAATCAGCTTTGGCAGTACGGCAAACTTCCAAAAGTGGCAAGTAAATGGGGCAGTTGTAACTAATAAATTCAGGTCTTATACCTGCAAATCGAACAATAATGCAAGAAGAAAAAAAGCAGGGAAGCCTCCTCATGTTTTCAGGCTATAAAATAAGTCAAATCGGGACGTCCTAATGCCTCTTCAGCGTCCGAGGAATCAGAGACCAGCGTGTGGTGGGATCGAAGCTGGGTGCAGATACACATTGCCATGTGAGGTACTATCTGAGATCATCCACACCGATTATGTGGAAACCAAAGAGAAGCTTTTGGATGGGTGGGACGATTTTCATAAAATATTGCACACAAGAGATGCCAACCTACACTTGTCATTGTTTGATAACGATATCCTTCAATAGTTACTGCCTTATTGGTATAGAAATGTTGTTTATCAGGAGCCACACTGCTCACGATATACTACCAGTCCCAAGGACATACTCCCTCCGTATCAAAATATAAGATATTTTAATCTAAAATATATCCACATGCATGTATACATATCTTAATGCAAGGTTCATGGATATATCTTCTGCTCAAACATCTTATATTTTCATATGGAAGTAGGTACATTAGTTCAGCTTTTGGAAGCAAATAGACGCAGGTATGCCAACATTTTTTGACCTCAACTTACAAAACCACCTCTCAAGCACGTCTATTTTTCACCCGTGTGTGTGCGAGGAAATATATCTAGTGCTTCCGCATTTTTGGGTGTCGTGCTACCATGCTAGTAATACTTTGTTACTCCCCCCGCTTTATAATGTAATCCTTTTTAGCAAGCTAAACTAGTTAGTTAAACAAAATTACATTATGGAACAGAGGTAGTAACAAACAGGTAAAACATTGTTATTTTCGGTCTACGACACTGATATAAGATGTATGTACGACATAACAAAATTCACATTCAAATTGATCCAAATTTAAAGAGATAAAAATATAAATTGTGCTATGAATGGTGGCTCAGATTACTACTCGCAACATTTTTTGTTTAGTTACATGGTTGCACGTGAATGAGTGGTAGCACTAGAGAGTTTTTCTCTTGTGTTTATATCACTCGTGTTTCCATGCATATTGATTGCACAAGACCACTAACACTTCCGCGTATTGGTGCACCAGGTTTCTTTTTCAAAAAAGTATTAGACTAGTCATAATGGGTAGTAACATCGTAATAACATAAGTGCCACATAGGCAAAAAAAATGATGTGACATGTAATTAATGAAGAGAGAGGCAAATGGAGTAACATATCTAGTTACTATCACATCACAGTTTTCAAGACAAAATGTGTGTATAGAGTAATAAATGAGACTACATATGACAATATCTAGAAACACGTGTATGTTACTTTGCATAGTGAGGGTAGTAACATAGTCTAGAAACACGTGTATGTTACTAGTTGAAGTTACTCCCCATTGTGACTAGTGTTAGACTAGTTATAGTGGGAGTATCATAGCTAGTAACATAAGTGTCACATAGGCAAAAAAGATGATGTGGCAAGTATTTAATGAGGAGAGAAGTGGTGGTGGTATCATAGGTAGATACCGTAACATAGCGGATTTCAAGATAAGATGAGTCAATAGCCTAATAAATGCATGGTTATATGATACTACATCTATGTAATCACCCACTATTGACATATTAACATAGAGTAGTATCATATCTATGATATCACTATATGATACTCTCCACTAGGACTAGTCTTAGTATTCGTATTCTTAATTTGATACACAACTCAAGAAATTTGAAAAAATCCACCAATGAAGTGTTATTCAGATGCTATTCACCCTAGATTTCGAGGTGGCTAGCTATGTCCCTAGTCTATTTTTTTATGACAATTAATCAAATTGAGACATCAAATTATGTGGCATGAAATGAGCAGCACCCCTATTATCTCTATGCCAAGTAAGTTCCAGTTCCTTTATGAGGTATAGACATATCTACTGATCTAGTGCAGAGGTGCGGGTTTTGTTACATACGTAAAAGCGAGCTTTCTGGATGATCTCTCGGAGCGAATGAGATTTTTGTGTGTCAAAACAAAGATTTAATTTTTACAAGGCAGCAAGTTGTCTCAGACTTTAGCTTGGATACTATATAAATATAAAAAACCTAGACTAGCGAGATGAAGCAGGTCTCTAGCGCTGATGTCATAGTGTGGCAGGTCCCCGAGCTCGCCATTTTCTTCATATCCCTTGAGCAAGGTCGATAGCTGATACGTTCCAAACGTATTTTCTTTTCCAATCATTTTGTTTGGGTTTTTCTCTAAATTCTCACTAATCTTGAAATAGTTGCTGGAACTGCGTATAATTTTTAAGATCTAAGAACTACCAAGAAAAAATATAATGATATTGTGCCGCACTAGACAGGGCTACTTACGCAAAAACTGTCAAATAGGAATGCCCTCCAACTAACGCCAAAATGTGAAGCTTAAACTGCAAGCTATTTAGTCGTCCGAAAACGTAACTGATGCACCTGGTTCTGACTGAATTTTTTAATAGTTTTCATAAATCCTAACAAAGTTTGTACATTGACACAATCATAATAGACAGTCGAGGACAACATGCATCTGGCACTGTTCGTTGTCGAATTTGTCTATTTTATTTCTGATCTGTGTTGTGAATTCATATAAGTTCTATGACATGTTAGATATGAGTATTATCTACAAATAAATTGAAACCATTTTTGTGTTGTTGTCCACCGAAACACATTGGGAGGTTATCAGTAAGGAGATCTGCGATGCAGTTCGCTGTTTTCTATTGGGAGCTGATATACCGGAGGGTTTCTGTGACTCAGTTATCGTTCTTATCCCGAAGGTAACAAGAGCTAAGCATATGTCTAAGTTTAGACCTATTAATCTTTGCAATGTTCTTTATAAGTTGGCCTCAAAAGTACTTGCAAACAGACTGAAATTGTTGCTTCCTGATATTATCTCGGAGTATCAGAGTGCATTTGTTCCAGGTCGCCTTATCACGGATAGTGCATTCATCGCTTTCGAGTGTCTCCACAAAATTCGCAAGCAGAGGAATAAAAAGCCCTTCTTTGCTTTAAAGATTGATATGATGAAGGCCTATGATCGCATTGAGTGGGCCTATCTACATGGATGTCTCTCTAAGCTGGGTTTTGATGCTGGTTGGATTACCTCCGTGATGAGGTGTGTTACAACAGCACGGTATGCGGTTAAGGTCAATGGGGAACTTACCCCACCTGTGGTACCCTCTCGTGGCATTCGTCAGGGTGATCCCATCAGTCCATACCTATTTCTTCTCCGTACAGAAGGGTTGTCATGTTTACTGCAACAAAAGGAGGGCCTTCGTGAGCTACAAGGATTATGCAACGGCAGACAAGGACCCCCCATCTCCCATTTACTGTTTGCATATGACAGCATTTTCTTTACTCGGAGTGATGATAGGAGTGTGAATACTCTCTTAAGGATGTCCTGAATAAATATTGTGTGGCATCCGGGCAGAAGATCAACCTACAGAAATCTTATGTTTTCTTTGGCAATACTTGCCAGGAGTCGGTCAAGCAAAGAGTGAAAAACCTGTTGGAGGTCGAAAGTGAAATACTACAGGATACATACCTGGGTATGCACACGGAGATTGCGAGAGCAGTCTCCTCCTCTTTCAGGTTCCTTGCTGACCGTGTGTGGAAAAGTGTGATGATTTTTAATGACAAGCCTATGTCCAGAGCTGGGAAGGGTACTCGGCTAAAATCGGTCACACAAGCAGTTCCAAATTATGTCATGAGTTGCTTCCAGGTTGATGGACATGCAACAAAATGAAATCCACTGTGGCTAACCATTGGTGGGGTTTTGAGGACGGCAAGAAAAAGATGCACTGGAGATCTTGGGATTGGCTATCTACTCCTAAAGCCCTGAGTGGTATGGGATTCAAGGACTTTGTCCTTTTTAATCAGGCAATGTTGGGGAAACAATGCTGGCGTATGATAACCGAGCCAGGCTCGCTTTGTGCTCGTGTTCTGAAAGGTCGCTATTTCCCGGACTCAGACTTCCTATTAGCAGTACAGCCGAGGGCAGCCTCCTTTACGTGGCGATCGATTCTCTTTGGACGTGATCTTGTCTTGAAAGGTCTTCGTTGGGGAGTGGGGAATGGAGATCATATCAGAGTACTACAAGATAACTAGATTTCGGGGTATCTCCCTGGAACTTTCCGTGCAGTGGACGAGTTAGCGACAGAGACAACAGTCAGTTTCTTCCTAAGTGCAAATGCGGACCAATGGGATGTGGCTAAGCTTCGCCAGTTCTTTCCGGATCAGATGGTTTCGGTAATCCTCCATATCCCGATCAGCCGCCATGGCTTTGAGGATTTTGAAGGGGATCGGGTGCAGAAAACAAAAAAAATCCTAGCAATGATATCCTTACACTAGCCAAGATCTACACTATGCAGATATAGTAGTACGGCGGAGATCGGAATACATACCCTCGTAGACCGAATAGCGGGGATTACGCTCCCGCACAAGCGTTGACGACGAAGACGACGTAGCCGACCTCTAGGTCGCGGAGAACTCGGCGCGACGAAGACGACGAAGATGACCCCGAGGTCGGGTGGAGGAAGTAGGCCTCCGAGTACCGCTAGCGCAGCACCTCGCAGGGCGTCACACACATACGGTGGAGACGACGGCCTCCGAAGCTCCAGTCCAGGACGAGCAGCAGAAGACTTGGACTGGAACACCAGCAGCGCAGCAGCGGGCTATGGTGGAAGAGATCCCCCTCCTCTACTCGGCGCGACTCCAACAAAGGGAATCACGAGATCGAGAGAGAATTAGGAAATTAATTGGTGAATTAAAAGGCCAGGGGTGCCCCTTCTTATATAGGCTCCCAGGGGGAGCCAACCTCCCTAGCCAGGCAATGTGGGACTATCCCACAGCCTTGATGCGGCTAGGGATGGTACGCCGACCCTAGGTGGGCCCCATTTGGCCCACCTAGGCCGGCCCTCCCTCAATCCCTCATGGGCCTCCTTTCCACGAGAAGGCCCATTTAGTGAAACCAGCCTTTAAAAATTTGAAAATAAATATATAAAATCATATTTAATCATTAATTCACTACACCACGAACCACCGTATAGCTACGCATATCTTCCAACGGATTAGCTATGCGTGCCTATCCGGAGAATAACCCCACCACTTCCCCCGCGAGCGGAGAGATGGGACACGATCTATACTTCCCCCGTATCCCCTTCCTTGAATATTGCCACTCAATCGCAAACCTCTCCTCCCGCTATACACACCCGGCAGATCTTCTCCTCCCGCTATGCACCGGCGCCGTTGCCAACCTCTTTCGCAAGCCCATCTGAGCATCTTAATCTTGGCCTCGTTTGTATTGATCTCAATCCTTGTCACCGTCTCTGTGTTCAGCCGGCCAATCTTGTTCCCCACACTCTGTTTTATGGGATCCAGATGTCAAGGGTTCATCAATTATGTGCAGCGGCAAGCCGGCGAGCCAAACGCCACTTTATTGCTGATCATCGGCGGACATCGTAGAGACACTACGGGAAGTCCGGCAATCCTATTCGGATCTAGAAATATTTCAGTTTCTCCCTCACACCCTATCCAATATCTGCAAGACTCCAACCCTTGTTTTGTTTCATCTATTCTCATTGTTTCAGGTTACGTGCTTCGTGCCTTGGTGGATCCGTGATGTGCCTCCTGCTGTTCCTACGCCTCAACCATGGGAGCGCGCTCCCAAGGTCCCCTGGCCACCAGTGCCAACTACCAGCCACCGCCTCCACCCAGCTTCGTATCCTTTAATCAGGTTGGCAGGTTTTTTATTAGATCGCTCTTGTTTACTAATGTCAGCACATGATCTGTTCCCCAAATTTTGCAGCATGGTATGTTGTACAACGAGATGTGTTTGAACTTTAACTTGTTTCTATGATTTCATTAATTCAGAGTTGTGTGATTGATTATTATGTATATCTCGTTTTGGTCAAGTAGCAGTTCTGTTCTTTCACGTATATGCAATAGAATATCTTACAGACCAGCTTAAGTCTATTGCTATACATGTGCAACAAAAAGAATTTATTAGCTCAGAAAATCATTTTGCCTTCGATGATTGTCTATTCAGGGAAGGTCCCGGGAGCAACTTGTTGGCTGCAGAAATAGAGTAGACCGTGCTGAGTTTAATCATATCTGAAATATCGGTTTTGCTAGTTCTAAGTCGCCTGAGAACTCACGAGTTCTCAGTCGCGTCCAGCACCGTTCGATCATGCGCCAAGATGCGTGCGTTTTTCTTTTTTTTTTCTATTTTGCGCTTTTTCCAGTTACATGCGACTTGTAACCGAGATTTTTCTAATTGTAATCGGGTTGCAACTGAATTCTTTCCAGTTGCAAGTTGGTCGTAACTGAATTTTTTGAATTTTTTTATTTTTTTTTGAGTTACAAGTGGGTTGTAAGTGGC
This sequence comes from Poa annua, assembly GCA_026929855.1. NCBI lineage: Eukaryota > Viridiplantae > Streptophyta > Magnoliopsida > Poales > Poaceae > Poa > Poa annua. The sequence goes on from CM049428.1 coordinate 15,294,176, forward strand.
TCTCAAGTGAGCTTTTTTCAGTTACAAGTGGGTTGCAAGTGCTTACGTCAGCCGACTGAGAACTCGTGAGTTCTCAGTCGACTGAGCTCTAGCCACGCCCCTGAAATATATAACCCATATTTTTACTAAGGAAGGGAGTCAAGAAAGATCTCAAATTATTTAATCCCCCAGATTCCTATATAGTTTTGTTTGCTAGGTAATCTTTACATGGAGCTATACACACTTGTTCTGAAATTTCCGTTGCTCTTGTGCTTATGTAGTTTCAGACAAGCGGTAAATCTTCAGTATTTGCGGCCAGCAATTATGAGAAATGTGAAGACATGGTTTTACAGAAGAAGGATACAAAATGTAATCAAAGTATGTGGTACGACCCTTTGATCCTGAGGTTGTTAATTGTCTCAAATATATCAGTCTAGACATCTCACATGTACTAGCGTACATCCTGAAGTGTGCAAACATATATGAATTTTGTTTCAAGTTCATTATTTTTATTTAACTTCAGCTGCTTCTGAATGATGATATTTTTGCATTTTCTGCTATATTTTCCTAAATCTTTTACTCTGTGATCTAAGTCTATATCAGGTGTTGCAACTATTTTAGGTTGCACTATTTTATTCACTAATTTTGTTTTGTCTCACTAATGTTAAGTTATTTAACTCAATTTGGTGTTGTTCTTGTAGATTGCCAAAATAAATGGATGATGTGTGGCTGAGATGCCGAGAGGAAGTTTCAAGATTGGTGCTAGTACCAGATAGTTATAGATTATGTTTCATAAATGTCATTTTCAGATATGCAAAACATGTAAACATTGGATCATGCTCTCTGTAAAGCTACAAATTTGATTTAATATATGAGGTCTTTTTGCTTACTATATTGCGCATTGGTCAAATAAGTTTACCGGCAGCACATAAAGTATAATTACTTGTTTGAGCTGTTTTTTGCAATCACCTGCTCTGTCCATTTTAAAATTCATTCATACAGGGCAACCACCAACGCATATGAACTGTTGCTAAGGGCTAAGTTGCATACGTTGCTATCTTACAACGCTTCTTCATGTCGGTTACCAACGCATTTATATGCATTGCTGTAGACCCTTGCAACGCCACCAACAGCCACACATAGCGAATCCGTTGGTGTAGGCACTACCAACGCTTATATGGACATTCGGCAACATATTGATGCGTTGCTGAAGGGGGGTTCCTGTTGTAGTGATTACACTAATTAATATCAAACATATTTTATAGAATTTATTATAGCTCCGAAAACTCTTTCGTCGCTGCCCGATCTCCATCGGACCATTCCCGGGACGTTCCCAGTGATCTCTTTCCTTTCCGGTTGTCTTGTCGAAACCCATTAAGTGTGTTACCCTAGCGGTTCGATATAATAACAGGTACGATCAAGACTCATCTATGATCGACGACTAACTCGTAGGCCTGGACCCCATGAATTAATCCCTGTGATATAACGAATGACTTTCATCTATCAAACCTGGACGTATAGTCTTAAACCCTTTGTCATGGCGATACTTAGCGTGTCCGAGCATCATTCTCAGATATCTCCATACCTAGCATGATCTCGTTACCGACATCGCTATCTTCTACTCGTCTATGATATTATGTCAGCTGGTGACCTAGTCACATGTTTGCAAACTCATTTGACATAATCTCATCGAGTGGGCCCTAGAGTATCTATCCGGCTATGCGGACTGACAAATCCCGCTGTTGACCCCTCGTCTCAACTACCCCCTTCCGATACCCAACAGTATCACCTATCATTGTCACACTATATAAGATATGACGTTTGGTGCGATCAAAGTATCTTCCAGGGATAACAATAAGAGTTGGTCTTACGGTCTTATGGCGTAATGACTATGTCCTATAAATACTGGATATGTCCATCACATCGTTACACCTAACGATATGACTTCCATTGCCGACCGGCGCCATGCCCTATGATCGGAAAACCTCGATCATCAATCGCGCAACGAAACTAATCTTTAGTAGAGGCTACTAGGGACCTGGTTGTTTATCTACCACACATGTATCAATGTTTTCGCTTAATACAGTTATAGCATGGTATAAAACATAGAATGAACGATTGGGATATTGCCAATAAACTATGTTTATTAAGTGCCTCTAGGGCATATTCCCTTCAGTCTCCCACTTGCACTAGAGTAACACTTAATCTAGTTTACAACTTGGTAAAAGCTCAACACCCATAGCATCTTGGTGCCTGCTCGCCTTGTGAAAAAGGAATACAATCAATAGATCTCACACATTGAGACCTATATGTGCTTTGCAAAACTTCTATGTCATCTAGTTTGACATCATCCCGTATCTTACGATGACGGTGAAATATATCCTAGTGGATGGAGTGAGACTCGAGCATTCGCGTAGCTTGGGCCTTAAAAGTCTAAGAGATCTATTAAGGAGACCACATACGCCCTGAAAACTGCTCAGTCCAATCACACTTGCTACTTCTGAAGTCACGATATATTTCTATACCTATGTAGATTATGCGACAGTGCATTCATATACGACTTCGCAAACTAACCATGTCTATCTTCAAAATAAAGGACATCTCCTATATGAGATTTCTAGTCGTATGGGTCAGTGTAATAACTTGCATCATCGTAACCGCTTTACGGAAAGTTGCCATTCCACTCTTACCCGTTACTAGAAAACATATCTTCAGTTCTCATAGACACTGAAGAATAAACTTAACGTTTGTTCATTGATCCACACAAGGATCACTCTAGAACCTGTTCTTCAACCAAGAACTTGGGTCACATTAAGTCGAGCTTTCAGTCTGATAGCATCTATGACTGATACATAGATAATGTCGAACATCATTTGCTATAACTGAAAATGCCAAGATAAACTTAATATTTTACCTAGTCATACAAGAAAGAACTTCTTTCTTCGCTTGTCCTATTCTGAAACACTTCAGAATCTTGACTTAGAAAATATTCCGACTTAATGTTATTAAGCCCCTCGCGATCTATATAATTATAAATCGGATGCCTAATACTCCTAACTTCATTTCATAGAAAATTTAATCACTTAAATAATCCTTTACACTATACTAGAGGATTTGTGTCATTCAATATGTCGTTACATACAGAATCACAAATGACACCTAGCTCCCACTCAAATATGCCTTCCGCATATAGGATCAAGGAAAAAGCTACTTAGCTCCCACTCAAATATGCCTTCCGCATATAAGATCAAAGAAAAGCTACTTAGCTCCCACTCAAATCTTTGCAAATGTAGGTTTCTTCGACTATTTTGGACAACTCCAAAATCTTTTGATCACATTATCAAAGTGAAGATTCCAACTCCGATATGCTTGCTTCAGCCCATGAATGGACCACCGAAGTTTGCATACATGTTTAGCATCCTCAGGATCACCAACTCTTTCTTAATGACACTATTAAGAAACATGGTTTCCTTATCTATCTATCAATTTCTCATTCGAAATTATAGTGATTGCTAAACGACCCAGAATAGATTTAGGCTTCGCCACTTGAGACAAACTCTCATGTGGTCTGTCGGAACTGTTTCACGACAAATCGAATCTGCTCAATGTCTACTCTCTCATAAAATTCCATATACTATTAACATCCTAGATGCCATCAAGAAGATCTCCCAAGTCAATACCTGGTAATCGTATATGGATTTTATTTCGGATCATAGATGACTCATAGCCATTTCTCGGACTTAGGTTCACCATCTCTTCTTTGTAGTTCGTAGGTCTATCATATTCCATTAATATGACCTTCATAACAGGATTGTCGTAACACACAGTGGGGAACACAACCTCGTATGCCTACGCTCTTAGTATGAGCTCAGAACATCATGATCTTGAATCATCAGCTTTTTCAAGCTGTGGAGCCTGACACCGATCACACTTTCGGTTGCGCCACTCTGATGTCTGGAGAGGAAGTTCACCAACTTCGTCTCGCTCTACTTTCTTTCTCACTTATACCCTTGGACAAGAAACTATTTCTTTCGCAAGGTATATCCCGACAAAGATTTTTCCTATGTCGTGAGACATGTACCCAACTAACTCTTTAGGTAGGGTATACTACAAAGATTAATCCATTTTAGGTTTGATTACATCGAAACACTAGATTAATCCAATCTCAAAAGCCATGCCATCACTCGTATGGTATTGTCTCCATGGATTCAAATGGTTTCCCTATTTGCTAACGTGAGTGTTTACGTTTCTACCATATGACTCTAATGATCACAATAATTCGGTAAGAGATTTATTTACCACACACTATCCGATAGGGTGTAATTACGACGTCCTAACACACCATGACACTATGGTGTTCCATGCGACGTAATTTGTGGAACTCTTCTCACAAGTCTTCCAGTGATGTGCCAACATTATAACTCAAATCTTCATTTCCTCGATCTGCATCGCGGGAATTTGATTTTCTTGTTAAGTTTATTTCCTGCTTCACTCTGAACTTTGTTTGATCGAATCAAAATTTCAGACTAACATTCCCCGGGTGGATATCCATATATCTACTCGTAATATTCATGGAGTCTATGAAATAAAGACTATCCATACACATTAAAGTACTTCATTGATTCACATACACCCATATGCACGATTCTCAACAAGCTATACTCAAAACGTTCAGTGAAGTTCACGAAATAAAGATCTCCACTACCCGTCAATTACTTCATTGAACCACATACATCTCTATGTATGACTATAAATAAGTTATATGCCTGCTTTCCGAAAACGGTGTCACAGTTATTTTGCAAGTGTCAAAAGATCAAATCTTAGGACTTGTAGATCTATCCGGCATGGAGTTAATGCATTGACTATAACATTGACATGACTAAACGGTAGTGCCACACATATGTGGTGTCTTTATTAAGTTTGTATCCTTTGGCATTAATATTATGAATGTGGGAGCTTTTACCATATAAATTCAAATCAGCATATGATCATTACTTCATAAATATAGGACACCAAATTTGTCACTATCATGTATGAACAAGTGTCTCGCTAGAGGAGACACACTTGTAACGATCATACTAACAGGCGATCATAAAGAATTTACTCAACTGGTAGATCTAGAGGGAGAGTGTCTATGGCCATCACAACAACTTGACTGCCATTATCAACACGCAATGTCGCCTCATCCTTTCAAGCTACTCAAGCAGTAAACCTGATTTTCACAAAACATGACTAGTTCAAAACTTAGTCACTACTGCGAGTACTTGTTTAGCTAAAACATTCATAACATGTATATCATATATACACCATCATCATTGATGACTTCCGGCGATCTGTTTCATTTTCTTGATACTTCCACCGTAATCAAGAACCATGAAGGTGAACGATTCCCCTTGCATGACATAGTCTATGACAGAGGATTTGCACTTGGCAACGATGTCTGTCATCCAGTGATTGAGCTGAGCGAGGCGTCTCAATGTTCATTAAGTATGAACATATGTCATTAAGTATGACCGACACGTGCTCCCTCAATGTGTGTATTCTCTTCCATCTTGGTTGAGAAGACAATCAGTCAACATACTGAGAACTTCATCAACCCAACGTTTGGGGTACCCCGAGTTAGCGACCATATCATATGTTCGCGATCTAAAACTCGTACCCACCATTGGTTCTTTATGGCAGAGATCATAGCATGCACTGGACTATGATGATATCATCCACACAAAATCTGATAATCCAAATTATCTTTTGTTAGCGGAATCTCCGGGTTTATCTCCTAGCGGGTATTGTAACACAAAGAGCTAATGGTTTAAACAAGGAGTATCCTCAAGCTAAAGCATAAAACTATGAAGTTTGGACCCAACCTTTTAAGTTTCTCAATCGCAGGAATGCGCCTAATTTAAAAAGATGCTATCACAATGGTTAATATCTACAAAGGTTTGCAAAACAGACTCTGTTCATTATATTCTGAGTTCTAGTATTTTACAAAATAACTATCTGAACTCCCACTCAAACGAACATCCCTCCTGGTCGTTTAAGCGATTACACGACCCCCATCCATTGCACCACCCCTCATCATCAGAGCCGGCGGCACAACTTCAAGAGTAGACAATTGTCCGCCACACCAATTTTGTGACTCGTGCTCGACCTTTCGGTATCCCTGTTCCGAGGCTTTATTTCTGAATATGCTAGACTCGCCACCAAAAACCTCCACGCTGACGCTTGTGCAACATGGCTTACACTCACTGTATGCGAACGACGAGATGTCTGACACCCGATCATCACGGCCTGCCTCATAACGTAGAACTTTCTTGGTGGTGCGCGTTGGAGGGAGAACACTAGTGGTATTTTGAAGGGATCATCTTATATAGCTACCGCTGTGAAACTAATATATACTATATATACAATCACACAATATAAGATGCACACAAAACATCAAATGTAATGCAATGTGATATAATCCATTGCGCCATGGTCTTCTTGGCGCCCGCAGTTTATAAACAATTTAATAAACCTACCTTGACCATATCACATAGCCCCTGCAAAATAAAGTTAGACGCTTCTACTTTATCTTTTGCATATTTTACGTGGCTCAGGGCTTTCGTAAATAGAACCGCTTCATACATACGAACCTTATGACCATAACAACGATCCAATAATTGCATGTTTAAGCATCCTTTCGAACCCTCCATTGAAAATGCAAAGCCAACTAAAGAGAGAGAAACAGGCACCCGCCAGCCACAGATACGGTACAAGCCGTATGTCAGTAGTGGAACCAGTCTCGCGTAAGCGTACGCGTAAAGTCGGTTCGGGCCGCTTCATCAACTCGATGCCGCTGGAATCACAAGTGCACGCTAGAGGGTAGCAAATAACAGGAACGGTGCCCCCGTGCAGAACACGGGTTCTAACAACGTACAACTATATCTACAATAGATCGACTCTGATACCACTGAAGGGGATCGGGTGCAGAAAACAAAAAAATTCCTAGCAACGATATCCTTACACTAGCCAAGATCTACACTATGCAGATATAGTAGTACGGCGGAGATCGGAATACATACCCTCGTAGACCGAATAGCGGGGATTACGCTCCCGCACAAGCGTTGACGACGAAGACGACGTAGCCGACCTCTAGGTCGCGGAGAACTCGGCGCGACGAAGACGACGAAGATGACCCCGAGGTCGGGTGGAGGAAGTAGGCCTCCGAGTACCGCTAGCGCAGCACCTCGCAGGGCATCACACACATACGGTGGAGACGACAGCCTCCGAAGCTCCAGTCCAGGACGAGCAGCAGAAGACTTGGACCGGAACACCAGCAGCGCAGCAGCGGGCTATAATGGAAAAGATCCCCCTCCTCTACTCGGCGCGACTCCGACAAAGGGAATCACGAGATCGATAGAGAATTAGGGAATTAATTGGTGAACTAAAAGGCCAGGGGTGCCCCTTCTTATATAGGCTCCCAGGGGGAGCCAACCTCCCTAGCCAGGCAATGTGGGACTATCCCACAGCCTTGGTGCGGCTAGGGATGGTGCGGCGACCCTGGGTGGGCCCCATTTGGCCCACCTAGGCCGGCCCTCCCTCAATCCGAAGCCCTGGGGGGACTTTCCCCCCTCATGTGCCTTCTTTCCACCAGAAGGCCCATTTAGGGAAACCAACCTTTAAAAATTCGAAAATAAATATATAAAATCATATTTAATCATTAATTACACTAATTAATATCAAACATATTTTATAGAATTTATTATAGCTCCGAAAACTCTTTCGTCGCTGCCCGATCTCCATCAGACCATTCCCGGGACGTTCCCGGTGATCTCTTTCCTTTCCTGTTGTCTTGTCGAAACCCATTAAGTGTGTTACCCTAGCGGTTCGATATAATAACAGGTACGATCAAGACTCATCTATAATCGACGACTAACTCGTAGGCCTAGACCCCATGAATTAATCCCTGTGATATAACGAATGACTTTCATCTATCAAACCTGGACGTATAGTCTTAAACCATTTGTCATGATGATACTTAGCGTGTCCGAGCATCATTCTCAGATATCTCCATACCTAGCATGATCTCGTTGCCGACATCGCTATCTTCTACTCGTCTATGATATTATGTCAGCTGGTGACCTAGTCACATGTTTGCAAACTCATTTGACATAATCTCACCGAGTGGGCCCTAGAGTATCTATCCGGCTATGCGGACTGACAAATCCCGCTGTTGACCCCTCGTCTCAACTACCCCCTTCCGATACCCAAAAGTATCACCTATCATTGTCACACTATATAAGATATGACGTTTGGTGCGATCAAAGTATCTTCCAGGGATAACAATAAGAGTTGGTCTCACGGTCTTATGGCGTAATGATTATGTCCGATAAATACTGGGTATGTGTAGCGTACCTGCTCTTAAAATAAGGCAGATACCTGTGTATAGTGCAAATCCCTGGATCGATTCATTTGCACACACAGTTTACGATGTAATATCACAACAAAGCATCAATTATATTACATCGATGATCCAAAATCACAAAATATTTTATACAAGTTGCATAGCGTAAAGCTAGCATTGAAAAAGTACACAGCAGAATACAATAGCAGTGAGTCTCTATAACTTTCATGCTGCCACAGGCGAAAACATGTTGGTTGTAGACTCGAAACCTTTACGAAACCTCACTCGTCATCTGATCAAATCTGCAATAAGAAAAACATTGCAACAACGTGGGTCAGATTCCATTAAAAATGGAGTCTGGCAAGTGACACTATGGTGGACACTTATGGAATAACTCTAAAGCCTATATGCATATTTGGCTGGTGGAGCTCAAGGCTAATTTGCATAAAGCCAATTTTTCCTATTCTTTTGAAAACACTTTTCTTGAAATCGACGAGTATGGCATGAAAACCAAAAATCTCATCTCCCCTTGTTCACCCATCAAGTTTTACTTCTGAAGTTGGAATGGTGGAATCCTCCGTTGACGTCCTTGATCAGCTGCTCAAAATTGTCCGTAACCGGGGACACGGCTAAGTACTTAGTTTTACACTCTGCAGAGGTTGTGCACTTTCACCATTGTACCCATTCGACCCAGATTATCCTTCACACACCATTTGTGATAAGGAAAGGAGAGAATCAGACGAGATCTTTCAGAAGCATTTTCCCTCCCACTATGGCTTGACCCGTTCCACCTAACATCCCCCTACATCTGCTTGTCAAGCCGGAGAGAGTCCACGCAACATAATTGATCAAGCCAGAGCCCATATGGCAATGGCTGCACTGGAAGCAATCGTCACTCGGAGTTCTTCAGATTCCTCTGTTCCTGGGTGGCCATTCTCAAGTGTACATACTCCAGGAACCATAGAAATGGACCTGAGTAGCCACTCAACATAAACCATCCGACCAATTACCACCCAGGTGTTTCATTCTTAACTTAGTAGAATTTAGATTTTCACAAAACAACATTTGCATAGCATCAATAATTCTACCAAGTATTGCATAGGAACCTAGACACAGGTATAAGGGATTCTACACAGGTTTAGCATAGCAACACATGCATATAAAAATACACTAAGTAATGCATATAAAAATAGGAAGTTTATGAGGTGTGCCACTTGCCTTTGAATGTTGTCGTTGTTCACAACTCTTTTCAACGATACTCGGGACTCTCCGTTCAGTCTAAACAATACAAACAACAACAATACAACAATCATAAAACAACACAACACTTACAAACAAGTTTCTTAAACTTCTAAGGAAAACATGACATGCATGATATGCAAGTTATTTCTAAGGACTAGAGATGCAAGCCATGCCATGGAAAATCTTTTAAGTTAATGCAGGGCAAATAGGTTGGCCCAAAAAGGACTAAGGGCTAAGGTCTCAAGTTGGATAAAAATACTTTGTTTTATATCATCTTTAAACAAGCACTCTACTGGCTTAGCCATGATGTGCAAAATACTTAGAGAAAAATACTAAGTCATTTGTTCAAGTTGATCAACAATTATTATCAACTCTTTGTAAATTGGACATTCACTATAGTGAGAGAGACAGACACCCGGCCAGCCACTTAAATTGTGGAACAGGTCTCATGTACGTGGACATGTAAGGTTTGTTTCCAGGCCGCTTCATCCCACTATGCTGCTAGGATCCAAAAACTTCAAGATGATAACATCATGATCAAATTTGTTTAAGTCTAAAGACAAGATTAGGAAAGATGGAATAGATAGAAAGAAAGTTGTAGTTGTCCTCCAGGCTTCATCTCCAGACTTGTAACTTTCTTCTGGATGATGTCTTGATTGAAGTTTTGATCTTCAGACTTGATGATTCTTGTATTCCTCGAGGCTGGTCTTGGATTTACTTAGTCTTCATGAATTCTCAGAGGAGAAGAAAAGACAGCGAGAGAGACTTAGAGAATAAAAGGGAGGTTGGCCTTCTGGAACTTCTTCTCACTTTTCTTCCAAGTGCTTGACATCTTGAGGATGCTTCCAGAGTCTGTTTTCTTCTAAGTCCTTCATGAACTTCTTCTTGATTTTCTTCTAAGTGTTTCTTCTCCTTGAAGATACTTCTGTAGTCTTGTTTTTGGCTAAGTCCTTCATTGGTCTTCCAGCTCCATGTTGAAATTCCTAAGTGTCTAAGTGTATAGCACTTTTTCCAAAATGCAAGTTTGAAAATAATCCTAACTTAGAGAAATTGGGGATGAGTTTTCCTTATGGAAATTTAACTATAAAAATATGCTATGCATGAAATGCAATTTTAATTCACAAGCAACATAACACAAATTTTTGTGAAGTTATAATTACCATTTTAATTAGTTTCTAATTTGCAAAACATAATACAAGGAAACATATAGATTAAAGTTTTATGTGATTTATATTTTATAACACAATTTTCTTTATAGATGGTGTTAATAGCCAGAGGTGGTTTAATTATATTTAATGCAATTTGATTTAATCAAAAATAATATTTCTATTAAAAGTTATTTCAGAATTAGTCAAACTATTCAAATTAAACTCACAACTATGAAATCATTCAAAAAGTACTCAACAATATTTTATAGCAGTGGCATTAATTTACAAATATTCTAAAGTTTCTAAAACATATTTATTTGCAATTTTTGGATTTATAGATTTAAAGTTATTACAAATATACTCAAATTCACCATTTGAAATTTTAATATTTTATACTAAGTTAAATTTGAATTTTGTCAGATCCAAAATATTCTACATGTCAAGAGCTTTCCAAATATATAAAAATTATTAAATTTGGAGTTGTGGTTAAAAAGTTGTGAGAGATCTAAGTGACAGGGGTGTTTCTGTAAAATTGCCAATTAAATTTAATTAAGGAAATTGTTTTCCACGTGGCAGCTGACTGGGCAGTGACGTGGCTGATGACTAGGCGCTGAGCTGGATAAGTGATCAGATCTGATCCGCACGTTTTAGATCTAACGGATGAGAACACAACGTACCGGTTCGGTTAAATAATAAAAACCGATCCGTCCGATCGAGATCCGACGGTGGAGATCTAATCTATCAGAGGCCAGCGGCGCTAGGTCGCCGGAGTCCTCGCCGGAGATCGCACCCGCGGCGGCGACACCTCGGCATCGAGCGCTTCCGACGAACTACAGGCTACGTGGACGATCTGAAGTTACCAGAGCGTGCGGAAGGTTGCGGCGAAGACGTTGGCGAGGCGGACGGCTTCGACGTGCCCTTCTCCTCCGTGACTCGCTCGCCGGAGTTGCCGTTGGCGGCGGCGTACTTCTGTCGCGGACGGACTCGTCAATCTGGCGTAGGAGAGGACAAACGGCAAGGTCAAAAAGATGCGCACGGACTCGGGAAAGGAAGTGGGGTGGTTCCCGGGCTCGGGCGGTTGCTCACCTCGCCGGAAAGGAGGAATCGGGCGGCGGCGGCAATGGCAGCGACGCGGAGAAATTCGAGCAGCCTGGTGGCGGCTTCCGTTTAGGGTTTGAGGGAAAAGGAGCGGCGGCGGCGAGAATTTATATGGGGGGCGTCAGGAGAACTTCTCCCTGCGAGAATCGCGGCGTATGATCGTATCCGGATCGAACTCCTCTGCTCTGTTCGTTGCGATATGGGAGGAGAGGGATGACGCGTGGGTCCCACGCGTCAGAGAGAGAGCGCGCGGCGCGGACGGAGCTGGGCCGCTGCTGGGCCTCGGGCGGCTGCGTGCGCGGCAGACAGGAGATGGGCCTCGGCCCAGTTGGCTCGGCCGTTTCTCTTTTTCTTTTTTTTTGACAAATCATTTTCTGTTTTCAACTTTTAATTCAAAATTGATTTTTAAACTTAACCAAATCTTTTCAGAAAAATTCATAAAAATATGTTTTGGAATGCTAATTTAATTTAGGACTTTTTGGTAGTATTCTTGCCCAAAATAAAAATTAGTAAATTGGAATATTTTGAAGGATACAATTTAACATGTATTATGGAATAATTTCTAAAACAACATATCATTAAATATTAAATTTCAAACTCTTATTTAATTTAAGCCACAAGATGGAATGGGGTTTATGCCTGAATGCATGAGTGCAATGCTTGAATCCTCTTTCAAAAAGTAATATTATGTTCTATTTTAAGATAATCTTTTGAACTTCATAAACAACCTTGGAAAGGAATTTTGATTTTAATTCTTTTCTTATACAGAATACATATTCATGAAAATCATTTTAGGTGTTGAAAATAAATGGAATTCATTTTAAATTAATGAGATGTTTATTTGGATAATCCATGTTTTAAATAGTTTAAAAAGATCACATATAAATATTATTTTAATTTATGAATAGCTATGGCTATGTGATTGGAATCAATTTCTTATATGTAACTATCAAAAAGAAATAAAATGGATTTTAGTTTGTAAAATATTTGTCCACTACACTTTTAGGTTTCTGAAATACTGTGGATAATAAAATGTTTAATCTGTGACATTTGAAATATTAAACTCAAGTTTGAAGTCTTTCATAGTTGGTTTCCTTATACATTTAATATTTTATTTTAATAACAGAAAAGTTTTAAATTTTAGTGATTTTTGAACATTCCAAAATGTTGGGATGTTACAGACTACCACCCTTAAAAGGAATCTCGTCCCCGAGATTCGGAGAGACTAGAAAGGAAAGCAAGGGCTTGAATGATTCTGATACTCGAGATGTTTTGGGAAATGAAATTTCCGACATGGAATCTTGAAAACTTGGCAGTGCATGGATTTTCTGATTAGGAGGATGGAAAGAAAGATAGTTTGAGATCTCTGTGTTTAAGCGACTGGGTTTGAATTCTCTAGGTGGCTACCACCCTTAAAAGAAAAATTTTGTTGATCAATCAACATCCTAATGCACAACCAGATATCAAGATAATCCATTACAAACATCATCTAACAAACATCAAGCAACAAACATCAAGCAACAAGGTTCAAACACAAGCAAATGCATACATGAAAATTTCAAACTTATTTTGAGAAATCGAACAATTCTTTTATCAAACAAAACACACTAAAGTCGTGAGAATACGAAAGCAACAGTACTGCCATACCACAATTTGATAGGTCAATACACTAAATCGATACGAATAGCTAAATAAGATAAAATGGTGGTCCCTCTAACATGGTTTTGATAACTGCACTTATCCTCCTAATTATTACGCTTGCGTTTTATTGCTTGATTCTTTGCCACAGGCGTGACATCTTCCTCAGTTGACTCTTCAAACAGCACCTCTTTGGGGTCTTCTTCCACTGGTCCTTCCTCCTTCGTAGCTGCAGATACAGTCACATCTCCAGTGCCTTGGTCACCTCCTTCTTCAGCTACTGGCGGTGGTGGAGGTGGAATGAGTTGCGCCTCAAGCATGGCAATTTGCTCATCCTTGCCAAGGTTCTCCAAATGTAGGTCATGGATGAGTTCCTCCAACTGACCAATAAGATTTTCAGAAGCCTGGAGTTCTTGGGTTTTTGCGTGTATGACGGCTTGTGCATGATTTGCGATGTCATGAGTCTGTTGGACTCTCCTGGTCAGACAGTTGATGAGATAATCCAAGTCTTCAAACGTCTTGTTAACGAGGGGCAGGTCCAGGCGATTTCCCGTGTGAGCCATCGAGAGACCATGTGCATTCCTCTTCCCAAAGGCACGGAAGGGCGATCCTGGTGCTAGCTTGAATCGATACTTGTAACACAAACGAGCCATTAATTCCACCATAGCTATGTTCACTCCCTCAATCCACTCTGGGTAGTAGGTGACATAGTCCACGGCTCGAAGTCTGGCATCGTAGGATCCGGGGTCATGATGGTGCGTATTTCCCAACGTATCCCATGGGGTATGTTGGTCTCCTCCTTCCTTCCTCGGAAATAAGGTGGTGGTAGCTTCAATACACTTGTCAATCTAGACAGCTGCCTCCCAAAGATGAAACCAGACAAAACTCCAGCATACGCAGTCTCAGTGTACTCTCCCATCTAAAATTTTGAACAGGTAAGAGTATTAGAGTTTAAAAGAAAAGGGAAAGATGCAAGACAAGATAAATAATGTAAAACCATATTAAAGAAGAGTTCAAAATTTACTCATGTTTTGGAATCCTAGTTTAGTTAACTATTTAACTTTTGGGGTCTTAGTCCAATCCTAGGGGTTTCGAACCTACAGGCAACACAGTGCTCTGATACCATCTGTAGCGTACCTGCTCTTAAAATAAGGCAGATACCTGTGTATAGTGCAAATCCCTGGATCGATTCATTTGCACACACAGTTTATGATGTAATATCACAACAAAGCATCAATTATATTACATCGATGATCCAAAATCACAAAATATTTTATACAAGTTGCATAGCGTAAAGCTAGCATTGAAAAAGTACACAGCAGAATACAATAGCAGTGAGTCTCTATAACTTTCATGCTGCCACAGGCGAAAACATGTTGGTTGTAGACTCGAAACCTTTACGAAACCTCACTCGTCATCTGATCAAATCTGCAATAAGAAAAACATTGCAACAACGTGGGTCAGATTCCATTAAAAATGGAGTCTGGCAAGTGACACTATGGTGGACACTTATGGAATAACTCTAAAGCCTATATGCATATTTGGCTGGTGGAGCTCAAGGCTAATTTGCATAAAGCCAATTTTTCCTATTCTTTTGAAAACACTTTTCTTGAAATCGACGAGTATGGCATGAAAACCATAAATCTCATCTCCCCTTGTTCACCCATCAAGTTTTACTTCTGAAGTTGGAATGGTGGAATCCTCCGTTGACGTCCTTGATCAGCTGCTCAAAATTGTCCGTAACCGGGACACGGCTAAGTACTTAGTTTTACACTCTGCAGAGGTTGTGCACTTTCACCATTGTACCCATTCGACCCAGATTATCCTTCACACACCATTTGTGATAAGGAAAGGAGAGAATGAGACGAGATCTTTCAGAAACATTTTCCCTCCCACTCTGGCTTGACCCGTTCCACCTAACATCCCCCTATATCTGCTTGTCAAGCCGGAGAGAGTCCACGCAACATAATTGATCAAGCCAGAGCCCATATGGCAATGGCTGCACTGGAAGCAATCGTCACTCGGAGTTCTTCAGATTCCTCTGTTCCTGGGTGGCCATTCTCAAGTGTACATACTCCAGGAACCATAGAAATGGACCTGAGTAGCCACTCAACATAAACCATCCGACCAATTACCACCCAGGTGTTTCATTCTTAACTTAGTAGAATTTAGATTTTCACAAAACAACATTTGCATAGCATCAATAATTCTACCAAGTATTGCATAGGAACCTAGACACAGGTATAAGGGATTCTACACAGGTTTAGCATAGCAACACATGCATATAAAAATACACTAAGTAATGCATATAAAAATAGGAAGTTTATGAGGTGTGCCACTTGCCTTTGAATGTTGTCGTTGTTCACAACTCTTTTCAACGATACTCGGGACTCTCCGTTCAGTCTAAACAATACAAACAACAACAATACAACAATCATAAAACAACACAACACTTACAAACAAGTTTCTTAAACTTCTAAGGAAAACATGACATGCATGATATGCAAGTTATTTCTAAGGACTAGAGATGCAAGCCATGCCATGGAAAATCTTTTAAGTTAATGCAGGGCAAATAGGTTGGCCCAAAAAGGACTAAGGGCTAAGGTCTCAAGTTGGATAAAAATACTTTGTTTTATATCATCTTTAAACAAGCACTCTACTGGCTTAGCCATGATGTGCAAAATATTTAGAGAAAAATACTAAGTCATTTGTTCAAGTTGATCAACAATTATTATCAACTCTTTGTAAATTGGACATTCACTATAGTGAGAGAGACAGACACCCGGCCAGCCACTTAAATTGTGGAACAGGTCTCATGTACGTGGACATGTAAGGTTTGTTTCCAGGCCGCTTCATCCCACTATGCTGCTAGGATCCAACAACTTCAAGATGATAACATCATGATCAAATTTGTTTAAGTCTAAAGACAAGATTAGGAAAGATGGAAAAGATAGAAAGAAAGTTGTAGTTGTCCTCCAGGCTTCATCTCTAGACTTGTAACTTTCTTCTGGATGATGTCTTGATTGAAGTTTTGATCTTCAGACTTGATGATTCTTGTATTCCTCGAGGCTGGTCTTGGATTTACTTAGTCTTCATGAAGTCTCAGAGGAGAAGAAAAGAGAGCGAGAGAGACTTAGAGAATAAAAGGGAGGTTGGCCTTCTGGAACTTCTTCTCACTTTTCTTCCAAGTGCTTGACATCTTGAGGATGCTTCCAGAGTCTGTTTTCTTCTAAGTCCTTCATGAACTTCTTCTTGATTTTCTTCTAAGTGTTTCTTCTCCTTGAAGATACTTCTGTAGTCTTGTTTTTGGCTAAGTCCTTCATTGGTCTTCCAGCTCCATGTTGAAATTCCTAAGTGTCTAAGTGTATAGCACTTTTTCCAAAATGCAAGTTTGAAAATAATCCTAACTTAGATAAATTGGTGAGGAGTTTTCCTTATGTAAATTTAACTATAAAAATATGCTATGCATGAAATGCAATTTTAAATCACAAGCAACATAACACAAATTTTTGTGAAGTTATAATTACCATTTTAATTAGTTTCTAATTTGCAAAACATAATACAAGGAAACATATAGATTAAAGTTTTATGTGATTTATATTTTATAACACAATTTTCTTTATAGATGGTGTTAATAGCCAGAGGTGGTTTAATTATATTTAATGCAATTTGATTTAATCAAAAATAATATTTCTATTAAAAGTTATTTCAGAATTAGTCAAACTATTCAAATTAAACTCACAACTATGAAATCATTCAAAAATTACTCAAAAATATTTTATAGCAGTGGCATTAATTTACAAATATTCTAAAGTTTCTAAAACATATTTATTTGCAATTTTTGGATTTATAGATTTAAAGTTATTACAAATATACTCAAATTCACCATTTGAAATTTTAATATTTTATACTAAGTTAAATTTGAATTTTGTCAGATCCAAAATATTCTACATGTCAAGAGCTTTCCAAATATATAAAAATTATTAAATTTGGAGTTGTGGTTAAAAAGTTGTGAGAGATCTAAGTGACAGGGGTGTTTCTGTAAAATTGCCAATTAAATTTAATTAAGGAAATTGTTTTCCACGTGGCAGCTGACTGGGCAGTGACGTGGCTGATGACTAGGCGCTGAGCTGGATAAGTGATCAGATCTGATCCACACGTTTTAGATCTAACGGATGAGAACACAACGTACCGGTTCGGTTAAATAATAAAAACCGATCCGTCCGATCGAGATCCGACGGTGGAGATCTAATCTATCAGAGGCCAGCGGCGCTAGGTCGCTGGAGTCCTCGCCGGAGATCGCACCCGCGGCGGCGACACCTCGGCATCGAGCGCTTCCGACGAACTACAGGCTACGTGGACGATCTGAAGTTACCAGAGCGTGCGGAAGGTTGCGGCGAAGACGTTGGCGAGGCGGACGGCTTCGACGTGCCCTTCTCCTCCGTGACTCGCTCGCCGGAGTTGCCGTTGGCGGCGGCGTACTTCTGTCGCACACGGACTCGTCAATCTGGCGTAGGAGAGGACAAACGGCAAGGTCAAAAAGATGCGCACGGACTCGGGAAAGGAAGTGGGGTGGTTCCCGGGCTCGGGCGGTTGCTCACCTCGCCGGAAAGGAGGAATCGGGCGGCGGCGGCAATGGCAGCGACGCGGAGAAATTCGAGCAGCCTCGTGGCGGCTTCCGTTTAGGGTTTGAGGGAAAAGGAGCGGCGGCGGCGAGAGTTTATATGGGGGGGGGGGGGGGGGCGTCAGGAGAACTTCTCCCTGCGAGAATCGCGGCGTATGATCGTATCCGGATCGAACTCCTCTGCTCTGTTCGTTGCGATATGGGAGGAGAGGGATGACGCGTGGGTCCCGCGCGTCAGAGAGAGAGCGCGCGGCGCGGACGGAGCTGGGCCGCTGCTGGGCCTCGGGCGGCTGCGTGCGCGGCAGACAGGAGATGGGCCTCGGCCCAGTTGGCTCGGCCGTTTCTCTTTTTCTTTCTTTTTTGACAAATCATTTTCTGTTTTCAACTTTTAATTCAAAATTGATTTTTAAACTTAACCAAATCTTTTCAGAAAAATTCATAAAAATATGTTTTGGAATGCTAATTTAATTTAGGACTTTTTGGTAGTATTCTTGCCCAAAATAAAAATTAGTAAATTGGAATATTTTGAAGGATACAATTTAACATGTATTATGGAATAATTTCTAAAACAACATATCATTAAATATTAAATTTCAAACTCTTATTTAATTTAAGCCACAAGATGGAATGGGGTTTATGCCTGAATGCATGAGTGCAATGCTTGAATCCTCTTTCAAAAAGTAATATTATGTTCTATTTTAAGATAATCTTTTGAACTTCATAAACAACCTTGGAAAGGAATTTTGATTTTAATTCTTTTCTTATACAGAATACATATTCATGAAAATCATTTTAGGTGTTGAAAATAAATGGAATTCATTTTAAATTAATGAGATGTTTATTTGGATAATCCATGTTTTAAATAGTTTAAAAAGATCACTTATAAATATTATTTTAATTTATGAATAGCTATGGCTATGTGATTGGAATCAATTTCTTATATGTAACTATCAAAAAGAAATAAAATGGATTGTAGTTTGTAAAATATTTGTCCACTACACTTTTAGGTTTCTGAAATACTGTGGATAATAAAATGTTTAATCTGTGACATTTGAAATATTAAACTCAAGTTTGAAGTCTTTCATAGTTGGTTTCCTTATACATTTAATATTTTATTTAAATAACAGAAAAGTTTTAAATTTTAGTGATTTTTGAACATTCCAAAATGTTGGGATGTTACAGTATGTCCATCACATCGTTACACCTAACGATATGACTTCCATTGCCGACCGGCGCCATGCCCTATGATCGGAAAACCTCGATCATCAATCGCGCAACGAAACTAGTCTTTAGTAGAGGCTACTAGGGACCTGGTTGTTTATCTACAACACATGTATCAATGTTTTCGCTTAATACATTTATAGCATGGTATAAAACATATAATGAACGATTGGGATATTGCCAATAAACTATGTTTATTAAGTGCCTCTAGGGCATATTCCCTTCAGATTTCGCCTCTTGGCCACATGCCAGATTTGGCGTCTATACTGTCAGGTCGGCCTATAACCTTGCAAGAACTGATAAGTTTTTTGCAAAAAGGGGAGCCAAGGGACATGGTGATTGTTCTGACTTGTCCAAGCAAACAGCCTCTTGGAAATCTATTTGGGCGATTAACTGCCCTGAGAAGATGAAGGTGGTCTTATGGCGAATGGCTCACGACTGTCTCCCAACTGGTGTCCAGCTTCGGCGGCGGAGTATCCCATCGGAGGATTGGTGTGTTTTCTGTGCGAGGTCAGAACCGGTGGAACACACCTTTCTTTTTTGCCCTTATGCTTTGGCGACTTGGGCAGAAGTGAAATCGTTGGTTCCAATTCAGCTGGCCAAAAGCTATTTCTTGAACATGAGACGGTGGCTGTTCGAGTTCTTGGGCAGGGCCTCACCAATTCAAGTGACTACCTTGGCGGTTACTTGCTGGCATCTGTGGGAGGCCCAAAATGATACCAGGAATGGAATACCAACCCTCACGCCGGTCCACGTCGCATGCAAGATCAAAGCGTACGTGGACAACATTGTGCAGCACTGCTTCCCTACACCGAAAGCCATCAGACGTGACTCTTCTCCTTCCGCTCGTTGGAGTCCGCCACCGGCTGGTTTTGTGTGTGTGCATGTGGATGCTGCCATCTTCCAGGCGGAGGGAAGGATGGGCTGGGGAGCCGTGGTGCGTGAGCACCTAGGCTCCTTCATGCTCGCATGTGATGAAGGGATAGGGGACATCGTTGCTCCAGAGCTTGCCGAAGCTGTGGCGGTGCGGAGAGCCCTAGAGACTGCAAAGAGCCAGGGCTATAGCAATATCTCTCTGGCTTCAGACTGGCTTTCCCTTGTCCAACGGATCAACTCCTCGGTGATTGATCGTTCGGTGATCGGCTCGGTGGTGGGAGATATCACCGTCTCGCTGCTGAGTTTGGGATCTGTTTCTTCAAACATGTTGGTAGGAAATCAAATGTGGTGGCCATCTTTTAGCTCGTAGTAGTAAGCTCAATTGTTGTAATTTTTATTCTCTGTGTGCTCCGGATTTGATCTGGGAGGATCTTTGTAATGATGTTATTTAATCAATAAAGCGCCGTGCTTATGTCCAAATTTGTTTTTTTGGATGCATCGGTTTGCAATATTTCTGGATAGAAATCGCCTTGGCGATACCCATGATTTTCCCCTTGAGGCAGAAATCATTAGAAAAAGACTTCCCTTCGTAAAGGTCTATTTTCATTCACTGAGATTCCGACACGTGTCGCAATTTCGTTCGTTTTCAATTCTCACCTTTCCTCCCCGCATGACAAGTGGAGGCTTCCTGATGGTGCGCAGAGTGTTGGACGTGGATTTATTTTGAGATTCATTTTTTTAAATTGAAATATCTTGAGAACCGTTTATCCGAATTACGATCCATTTTCACTTTTGAACTCCTCGCGTCGAGATCTTTAAAATTAGATCCATTGTTGGTAGGTTTCGACGAACTTTTTTTTTGTATTTCGGATTGTATATAGTTCGTACAACCGCGCATGTATAGTTGTACATCTAACTAAAGCTGTGTGTAGTTGTACGTATAACCTGATCTGTACAACCTAATTTGTGAAGTTGTAGTTAAACCCTGTTCTGTACAACGTGATCTGCATAGTTGTACGAACTGATTTGTACAACGTAAGTCTGTATAGTTGTACATCTGAATATGTATAGTTGTACGTACAAACTAATTCTGTGTAGTTGTACGTCTTAGTTTATGTAGTTGTACATCTAAGTCCACATACTTGTACGTTTGAATTTGTTTGAGTGTACGTCTATATCCATATTACACAGAGACGCGCGGGCTCAGGACGCGAACGGCGGGCCTCATACGCGCACCGACGGTTTCATACGACATGCACGGGGCTTCGTATGTCGTACACGCGGGCGCGCAGGGGCTTTGTACGTGGGGACGTCGTGGACGTGTGCGCGAGAGGCGTACGTGCCCTATACGCGGGCGGGGGCGCCTCGTACGAGGCGCGTGTCTCCAGCGTGCAGGATTTGGCCTTCGCAAATGGCGGCCTTCACATAGCTGCAGCCCCTTGAGGCTGAGGCAACCGAGTCGAACCATGTCAACAGTAAAGGCCGAAGGGCTAACAATAAGGTTGTTGGGCGAGGCCTGACTGAGGTATTCTGTTTAAAAGCATAACAACTACGAGGCCCAGTAGCCCAATTTACTTTCAACCAGCCCAACTCACTCGACCGAGCTCCCAACCCTGCCGCCGCCGCCGCCGCCCATAGCTCCCCTCCCACATCCGACGCCAAACCGGTAAAGATCTCTCGCCGACGGTCGGCAACGACGCTCAAGGCTCGCCGTCCTCCGCTTCGTCCACTCCTTGCCGCGACGACGCTTACTTCTGCGGCACCACGAGCCGAGTAAGAGGATGGTGAAGGGGATGATGCCCAAGTCAAGACCTATCAAAGCGGCGGCGGAGGTGGTCTTCGACCCGTCGGTCTCTGGGGCCAAGAAGCCCCGCCCCGCCGAGGCGCCGTCGTCGACCAGCGAGTACCACCACTTCATGGTTCGTCCCTCGTTTTCCCTCGCAGCTCTTTTACGAGCACGTATGTTCTCAGACGGACATCCCAAGTTCCTAATTTGTTTCCGTCTTTTCCACCTCTAGGGATCGAGTCTTGCAAATATGTACCACAAGCCAGCTCCGGAGAAATCCACTGACACGTCCGACGACGAGCCTGACATTGATATTGACAAGTTGTTGAAAGATGTCGAGCTTTTCGGTAATTATCTCGTACTGCGTTGTAGGGCGTTTGTTTGCCTGTTTAACTGTCTATGAGTATTTGGGTATCCTTCCTTCTGCTGAATCCATTGATTTAAATTTGGGAATTTATCATAGCTGCATAAGATACCATGTCCAAGAGTACCTTTTGCGTTGTTGTACAGCTAATTGATGATAAGTGGTGGATACTATGTAAACTCCAGATGTTAATTTGTGTAGCAAAATCTGAAACAATCGGAAATTGTTCTGTTATGTGTTTATATGCAAAATGTTAGTCCATATCATGTGAAGTTTGGTTGAGGAAAACGGAAATATTTTAGTTAGTTTATCTGAGTGTAATTCGTTCACTGATGTGCCTATAGGTGATAGAAATAATGTGGCATTTTGTTCCATAATATAATATTGATGTAAAGAACCGACAATTTGTTTCTGTAATGCTTCAGATATAAAGAATAATATATTGTGACCTAATTGGTAATAGGTAACTTTGTTTGACTTGTGTGTTCTTATACTCCCTCCGTCCCAAAATAAGTGTCTCAAGTCTCTCAAAAAGGTGATGTAGACATGATACACTTATTTTGGGACGGAGGGAGTACTACTGTATGTACCATTTTATATGTAGATGTTCATTTTCGAAATTGTAGTTCATCTATCCATATACATAGGGGGTTTTATTCAGGTAGAAACAGTAACTTGTTTCTTTTTTTGCAGGTGCCTCTACATGGAAGGACCGGAAGCAAATACAGAATCGCAAAGTAGTTGAAATGGGTGGAAAGGTAAGCTCTGTTTCCTTGTATATCCTGTCTTGAAACTTTTGCACCACCTCTTAAGTTTTAATTTTTCCGCAACAGGCCATTAAGAAGCAGCGTACACCCTTATCTGTAGCAAAGCCAGCTATGAAGAATCAGCAGAAAAGGGAACAAAAGAAAATTGAAGAGGTATACTGCTTGATTGCTTAGGTTGTTCTGATATGCTCTGGAACAATGAGTGACACATTATATCTCTATACAGGAAAGACTGCTTGGAATATTCAGGAAACGAGACAAGAGCAACAAATTTGAGAAGACTAGGCCAGAGGACCGTGTACTCAAGGCAACCGAAGGGCGCTTCAGGAACGGTATACTCGATGTGAAACACCTGATGGGGGCACCAAAACCATCTTCATCATACAGGGATGCGCCAGAGAGGGAGATGAGAGGGAAGGGTAACAAAGGGAAGGGGAAAGGGAAGGGGAAAGGGAAGCAGAAGGGAGGAAAAAGGAACCGGCGTTGAGTGAGAACCTTTGTAATGTTTTGTTGTAGGATACATGCAAGATATTAAGCCAACACCCTGTGATCCTTTTTGTATCGAGATATGTTCGGTTCTACTACTCCATCTGCTTCATATTAATTGTCGTTCAATCTTATGTATCTCGACAGCGACAATAGATATGGATTGGAGGGAGTACTATATTTTATTCCTTACAAGCCTGTATTTTTTTCCAGTTGTTCTACCCCTCTCCACATTTCATCTGTCGTTTACAGAATCTGTTTATTTGGCTGCTGGGGATATTTGCGCCAAATCTTGCAGTTCCAGAGATGTCAGATTTGCTGGAGTAATTTCTTTTTCAAGCAACCAGCAAGATCACTGCATATTCATATAGAAGAAAAGATTGCTCGGTTTATTAGGTAAAACAGCCCAAAAAACAGCTGGAGCAACTTTGTCCTAATATATCTTGTAATCTGAATTTCAACTGCTGGGACAGCAGCAGCAGCTCACGCTGTTGCAAGTTACTGCCCAGATGGTGTAAGGAGTCAAAGGTTACAGCTTAGAATGTGTAAGGAGTTGAATTTTACTAGTCTGAAGAACAACCATTGTGCCTGAACTTGATCATGAGAGCATTGTTACCCCGTTGTGTTAATTGCAGTTTACATCGCAGAGGCATGGATTCAAAATTTCTTATGACGAGAATTGACAAGATTTTGGCAATTCTACCCTTTATTATAACAGACACGCTCAAAACTCCCTCTGATAAGGGTAGGCATGCAACGAAAACCAGCTTTCACCAGAGTGAAACCACAGTTCGGTCAGAAGCCTCGGCTATAGTTGAGATCTACATACGACTAATCTAAGCTCATAGCTCTGATTGTTTTCTGTGGATGATGTGCTTGACAACTTCATATGAAGAGACGACAATGCCCACTGAAGGCCCTGTTCGTGCCATACGAGGGCCTGCGCCTCTGAATAGGCCCTTCATACCTTCATTCCTGCGTCAAAACAGCACAAGCTTAAAGGCATTGCATTGTGCCAAAATTGCTGTATGCAAAAGATAAAACATGTGAACAGCATAAAAAACTTAATTGTGAAATTGAAACGAACACATCATTAAGCATGCGTAGAACGCCGTTGCTAAATGACTCGTTCAGAAGAATTCAGGGAGTAGAAATGAGCAAGAACATAATGAGACCTACTAGCTCATTACTGTATCTTGAAAGAAGAATTCCAGTCCACGTCATATTGTGAAGAGAACAGTTTCATTATCTTACAGGCCATGTCTGTCTATACTAGTACAGATTGAGCCTGACTCCCTTGCGTGCTTCTTGACTTCACTGATCCTCACATACTGTCCATTTCTAACCCTGATCACTATCGTATTTTGTTGCTAGTTCTACTAAAAAATTAAGAATGGGTATGTTGCAACCAATTTGCTGAGGGAAAATGTAAAATACCTCCAAACCTCAAGCAGTATGCGTCGTGTGTTCATGTTTGATACTCTAGCGGGATCCTTCTGGAATGAGAATGGAAGATTTTGTAAGCAGGGTAACATGAATAAAACAGAAGTATTTCGTGTTATTTTTGCATTTTCTGCGCCAGGAGTTTAACTAACCAAAATCTAGTAGAGAGAAGTCTTGAGAAACTAGTGATAAGCATAAGCTAATGGCCCCAAGCTTACCTCTATTTGTCTGCGCGTCTTAGCAACATCCAGAGGACAGGTCACGCCAGAAGAGATAACTCCAGCAATGAAGCCTGCGGAGAAATTTGCCCCCAGTATAACGGATACATTTCTTTCCTCGCCGACTGATAATCCTAATAAGTGTCTCCTAGTCTGTAAAGGTAGAAAAAATAGTTATATCTACAGGTT
Source organism: Poa annua (assembly GCA_026929855.1). Lineage (NCBI taxonomy): Eukaryota > Viridiplantae > Streptophyta > Magnoliopsida > Poales > Poaceae > Poa > Poa annua. The sequence continues at coordinate 15,319,638 of CM049428.1, forward strand.
TGGCCGAATTCAATTGTTTAATCAGAATATAATATATAAAACTCAGTAGAGTAGCTCACTGGTTCAAGAACCACCCAACATATAGCTGAAAAGGGTACGTCACGTGCAAATTGTGCTCCCATACCAGTCCATAGAAGGTGGTATCCCCGAGCTGTATTGTCAAAAGTACATGGCTTAATTGTAACACGCAAGAATGTAAAGCTACAATTATTACTTTTTTGTACAAATTTATGAGAATAATGTAGCTCGTATGGTTAGTTATTGTGTTGACATCATTCTATGATTTCACTTTCTTCACTAGTTTCAGGCTAACAGGCAGTATAGCAGACTTAGTACATACATCTTTCAGGGTAGCCGATGCTTTGCCTCGATGAAAGCACGCCTAGTAAAGTTTTCCACATTCCAGGGGGTTTTGCTCCACCACTTGATTCTTTGTAGGCCTATATATGCAGTAAAAAATTAATATATCAAGAGAATATCATATAGGAATAAGTTGCATCCAATAAGTTTCGTTTTCATTTTCAACTGTTTCTAGTACTATGCAGGTACTGGCAATAGTTGCTGAATCACAAGTAGTAAATATTTTTACTTTTACTTATCTAACAGAATCATTTATGATAAGGCTTCGATAATGTATCGCAAAGTTTTTCTCTGCACTATCTGTGTGTGACAAGAGTTAAGAGCAGAACTTCACATCAGGCACCCCTTCCATTTGTTATTATGTACATTTCTTTTCTAATAAAGGTATTTGTAGATAACAGAGGATTTGATATGCTGACCTGCATACGTGTTCTTGCCAACTCTATAGGGGAACAAGTTATACAAGCCAATGATCGTGCAACAGCGCCAGCAATGAGAGGGGCATATGGCTTAAGTTTGGGATTACCGCGATCAGAATATTCCTCAATCCAATTGCGCAATAGATCATAAGAAGGCATATATATCCCAACCTGAAAGACAAAGGATTTCTACTGAGATATCTATCGAAGTACTTCAAAATGTACAGTTCTATCGATCCATGATGTTAGTTAAAAATTTATAACAGATCCAAGAGGACACGTTATAATACATTAGTATCTAAATCAGTAACAGTGTGGTAGCATTTTATTTTGAAGTATTTCAAGTGTCCGTTGGAACCTATAGAATGATCTTAAGACACAAAACATCAAATAAGCATTCACATATCTTTATCACACATTCTGTTTCAACCAATATATTAAACACCTTATACAGATCATTGCCGCTACACTATACTCAACATTTTTTACAACAAACAGAATTTTCATCCATTTTCTAGTAAATAGCGACCTATGACGAGACTTACATTATGTATATTGATATGACTTAACAATCAAATGTTTGTTTTTCTAGTATTTCTTGCATTTTACTAAGATAAATCATGTCAGACTCCACAGGAGGATGGGAAGTTGGTCCTGATTATCAGCATCTCAAGAAAATCGTTTGTCATGAAGGTATAAAAATGCATTTTTATAACCGATGAAATGATACATGGTGATAAGTACACTGAGAAAAATACAGAAATTATGTCTAAGTCAAAAACTCCACGTGGTATAAATTCATGAAATAAGACATTAGTGCAAACAGAATACTAGTCATGGTCAGGTGAAAGAATATACCGTTGGTACAGCTAACGCTAAGCTCGCACCAGTACCTCTCCATAGTCTAAAAATTCCTTCCTGTAGGGGCTCATAAATTGTTACAGAAGATGATCAATCCAAAACAGGAGAGCACAACAAAGAAAAAAGCTCATTAAGTGTATTTACCTGTCTAGTGATCTTAGAGAACACATCTATTGTTCCTCTGTACTGAAAGCATTCAGGACTGCAGGATGGCCCTAAACCATATAATTTTAGTCCACCAGGGTTACACGATGGATAGCACCTAAAATCTGACCATATCTGAGCAATGTATTTCAAAGAAAAACAAATAAACAAGCAAGCCATACTTTTATGTAAGGATTAGCAAAAAAAAAGCCACACACACTTTTTCTGAAGAAAAGAGAACAAAACAAAGAACCATCCAGATAGAAATGCATATGCTTGTCAGTATGTAAGTGTTATAGAATTGGGTTCTGCAGATGGTTTATCCAGGCAAAAGGTATGCACTTAAGTTTTTTGGAAAATAGATTGGCACACATGGCCCACAAGGAAAAGTATATGCTTGGAGTATTACAAGCAGATAGTTTTCCTTGAGGAAGCTAACCCCTTATCATCTCTTCTAGTCAGCACGCTTATGGGTTTTAGCACATGGTCAGCATGCTTATCGGTTTTAGCACATGGTATACAGAAAAAGATCAGCATGTGGTCTATAAATCTATTTTTTCTCTGTTTCTGAGTGTGATTTTTTTGTTTGTTTACAGAAACATTTCTTATTCTCTTGTCGATGCGGTGGTGTTGCCAATCTCGTCGATCCAATTCATATATCACGAAGAAAACAACTTCTTAAGTTTCCTCTGTATCGCAATGTAGATGCAGGTTAATTTGGCAGGGTGGAACTCTCAGACATTAAACTGTGAACCGGCTTTATGTACCAGCCCTTTGTCACCCTACTGCAGCGATGTATCTAACGACTCCTCACGAAGATGTAATAAGATAGATAGATAGATAGATAAACTAAGTTCCGCCGCTGCGGTTGTCGCTGTAAAACTGTGCCAGTACTTTAATTTCAATGTAAACAGGGCTGCAACTGCAATGCGTTTCAACGAGAATAGAAACAGTTGTATGTGGGAGAGAAGTGTCAAGCAAGCTTACCGGATTGTAGACTACTCCAGCGGCTTGCGCCTGTAGCCTCGTCTGCAAAGATAAATGCATAGGTTCGCGTCAACACCAGCATCCACATGCATTCCAAATGCGTAGATAAGATACGGACTCAATTTCGCCTGGCAGCAATACGGACTCTACTCTCTAGGTACGTTTTTGAGAATCGAAGAGCACAGCGCACCCATGTTCCCTACTAGACTAGGAGGCTTGCGACGGCGCGAAAGGACGGTTCGTTTCGTTCGTTCCGGAGGCGTGCGCGTACCTTGGCGACGTCGAGAGGGTTGACGAGGACGGCGGAGACGACGGCGGCGCCGGCCGCCGCGACGGCCCGCTCCGGGAATCCCAGGGCCCGCTCGGCCTGTGGCGGCGGCGGCGGCGGAGGGGCGGGGTCCAGGGCTCGCTTGGTGGTGGTGGCCATGGCGAGGAAGGAAAAGGGGCAGGCGGTGCGACCGACCGACCGTGGGAGGGAGGCGGCGGGCGAATCCCAATTTGTTGTTGTTATTGTTGCTGTTTCCTTGTGCAAGGGGCGTACCATAAATCGCGGCGTCGTGGAGAAATTCGGGGAGCGAACGGTGGAGGTGGTGGACACGGCTCGCGTCCAGCTCCCGAGAGAGACGAAGCGACCAGCGCGACCGCGCCGTGGCGGTGAGCCGGTGACCACGTGGCACGCTCACGGCGACGTGTTTCCTTCTGGGTGTGTTGTGTCGTCGACTCGTCGTTGCTGTGAGGAAGAGAGTGCCTTGCAGCTCTGAACACGCCCAAAATTGCTCCCTCCCTGTCCCTGATCTTCTCCTTACCAGTGATTCGAGAAATGGAAATCGGAAGAACCGATTCACTATTTCAGACGCTACGACAAATGACCATGAACTTTGCATATGCGTGGATATTCCTGTTTCTTAACAAATGATCATGAACTTTGGACGGACATGCGTTAGACTCTTTTGGTGAACTACATGCATTCTTCTGTGCTCAAACTGTGTCAGTTACATATAATTTCCAGTAAACATTAAAGAGTATCTGATTTACATATAATCTGGAACTAAATGAAACAACGGATCACCATGTCCGGCCTAGCAAGTGTGCTACAAGTACGGGGCTTCTATTTGCTTTTGGGGCCTTCAATGGAGCCAGCAGAGCTTGGTTCAGCCAACGAAAATTTCTTCACCCTCTGCATTTTAACAAATGGAAGGGGATTTAGAGAAATTCAGAAATATGAACAAATACAATTTACAAAATAAAAGGAGCCACCCAGGGGAAAACATGAAACAGCAAGAGCCAAACTTAAGATGGATCAGTGCCAACAGAAGAAATATTACAGTCAAAGACACTGGCACGAAAATAGTTTGTGGCTTCGTTTCTTTATGAAGGACCAGGACTAATGCAATTGATTGGTTGATTTTCCCCTAGAGGGTCCAGATACGTCATGGCAAATAACTTTCCATGATCATAACCAGAAGCCGAACATGAAGAGGGTGTCACAATGTGGCATCCAACAAAAGGGTGAGGATGTAACTTTCCATGATCTTAGGAACCTTTTCATTTGAGTGATAGCAAATATCATACAACCCTAAAAGGAGATAAACTCTTAAAATACATTGTTATTTCCTCTCTGAAGAGGAGTTACCTCTGGTACAATAAACTTGGTACTAGCTGACTACAAACAAGTGGTTGAAGCCTTTGCAACTCTGACAAAAAACACATGATTTAAATATTTATAACTTCTCAACCTTAACTAAGCTTTGATTTACAATTACTTAAGGACCATCCAACAAAAATATGTATGTTTTAAGATTGCTCTGATTGGATAAGGAATTATGTAACGAGCTGCTCAATTTGCTTGAAGTTGCATGGAAGCATATGATGCAAGCTTTAATACCGTGTGCATACGGATGACCTTAATACTTACATGTTTGAGAGCTACAAAGTTCCTACAATAGTCCAGCCAAAAATGAGCTAGGCATTCAAGATTCAGTGCTGGGTGATTTCTTCCATTATTTAAGGTAGGATAGATATACCTCTGTTACAGGATCACAAATCATAGTCGTATCGGCAGCATTAGCACCAAAAAGAAAGGTCTGAAATTCTGAATAAACCTGATTCAAATCCGATTGTTCAGCTATGGTTATTTGTTTCCCAGTTTGCAGATAAAATTTTGATTTAGATTCTCTGGCATATTAGATGCATCTTGAGTCATTGTTATCAGTTTAGTTTGCATATTCAGACAGCCTTTTGGATATGTGATGTGGCTAGCCTAGATTGCACATCCAGCTAACAGGCAGTTTTTGCTTTTTGAAAGACTAACAGGCAGATTTTAAACAAAATGCTATCAAACAATATGGCATCATCCAATTAACGTTATCAAACATCACAAAATGGAGATAAACGGTTACAAGATTTTGGTGTTTCCTATCTACTATTCCAAAGGTGATTACCTCAGGTCCAAATAACTTGGCACTAGCTGAGTACAAAAGAGTGGTTTCAATACTTGTAACACGTACAAACAAGTGGTTTGAACTTCAAAACTTCTCCCCCTTGACCAAGTTTTGATCTACAGTCTCAAGTTTATACGTCCACCACCCAACACAAGTATGTATGCTTTCAGCATGCTAGATTGCTTCGATTGGATAAGGAATTATGCGACGTGGTGCTAATTTGTCTTCAACTTACAAGGAAGTACATGATGGAAGCTTCCATACAATGTGTATACAGATGTTCTAAGTCCTAAAATACTTCATCCAAAAACGAGGCAGGCACTCGAGATCAAGATTATTCAGTGGTGTGTGATTTCTTCCTTTACTTAAGGTGGGGACATATAGAGCCAGTTAGAGGATCATAAATCATAGTCGCATCGGTAGCATTAGCACGAAAAAGCAAGGTCTGAACAAACCTGATTCAAATCCTACCGTTCAGCTATTATCCATTTCATAATGGTTATTCGTTTCTCAATGTGTAGATCAAGTTTTAATTAAAATTTCTATAGCATATTAGATGCATTTTGAGTCAATGTTGCCAATTTAGTTTGCATGTTCAGATAGCCTTTTGGGTATGTGACTTTGCTAGCCTAGATTGCATATCTAGCTAAAAGGCAGATTCTAGAAAACTTGCTATACAACAATACGGCGTCATGCGACTTGTGTTAGCAAACATCACAAAATGGAAATAAACTGTTATAGGACTTTGGTGCTTAGTCTTGCTACCCCAAAGGGGAATTACCTCAGGTCCCAATAACTTGGTACTATATGAGTACAAAAAAGTGGTTTAAATATTTGTAACATTTAGTACAGACAAAAATGATTAAAATTTATAACTCAGCCCCCTTAACCAAATTTTGATCTACAGTCACTTAAGTTTATATCTGTACCATCCAGTAAAAGTACTAAATGTTACAAATGTGTCTGAGAGTGACTACCTTCTGGACGATGCACTCCACGAGAGGGTCGAGGAGGGAGAGGCACTTTTCGCGGTCGTAGGGGCTCTCGGTGAGGCAGTTGAGCATCGCCAGCGCCTCCTGAGCACACACCGGCCGCGGCGTCGTCGTCGCCTCCTTCTCCATGCCGATCCGATCCAACAAATCAACAGCGGGCGTGGAATGGGAGAAGCACTACTAACTGGCGACCGTGTGGCGCTGCTTCGTATTTTAGGTCGGCCGGGGCGGAGGAAAGAGCTGCCGGTTTTGTGTGTCGGCGGCGGCTTGGGCGAGAAGAAAGAAAACCAGCGGCGCCCCGGCGGCCGTCGATGGCCTAGAAGAATTAAGAAAGCTCTCGAATCTTCCTCGCGCTAGTTCACCATTACGCTTCCGAGCCCAACCCACGAAAGCCCAGATTCAAGAAGGCCGCCTTTGTTCGCTATAAAAGGCCCGCCGTTGCCCTACGGGCTCGGAAGTTAGGCCCAGATTCTAAGACAGCCATTTGTTTGGGCCCATGTTTTTGGCGGACTCATCATTGCGCAGCAAAATTTTCCCCCTTCTCTCTCTCTCTCCCTCCAAGCAGTTCGGAAATCCCGGCGGCCAGGCCGGCATCTCGAGCTTCTGCGGCGGCGCTAGGGTTTCGAATGGAGCCCGAGGAGGCGGAGGCCGTGCTGGAGACCATCTGGGACCTCCACGACAAGGTCAGCGACGCCATCCACGCCCTCTCGCGCGCACATTTCCTGCGCACCGTCCGCCGCCGCGCCGGGGACAGGGACAGGCCCACGGGCGTCGTGCACATCAAGGGCGTCCCCGTCCCCGCAGACGTAGAAGAGGAGGCCGACCTGAACGCGGTGGCTAAGGAGGCGAGGAGCCTTCACGCTATCCGCACCGCCCTTGAGGATCTCGAGGACCAGTTCGAGGGCTTTCTCGTGAGCCTCTCTCTTAAACCCCATCCCCTTGCTCCTCACTCTTGTTTGTGTGGTTCGATTTGTCATGCTAGGTTCCGTATTTCGCTCTCATTTCTGTATAGTTTTGTAAAGGAAGGTCGTAGTGGGTGATTTGGTTGGTAAGATGTTTCTGTAAATTGGGGAGGGACTCGCTGTGGTTAGAAATGCCGGTAATTCAAGCGACTGGTTACTGAAGATTGAATGCATGGTCAGGGTAGGTACGATTTACAGTGTGAAGTGATTGATCCGAATGGACTAGTCTCTAATGTCCACACTGGTTTTAGAAACTCGAAATCACCTTAAACAAAATATGCAAATATTTCATTAGCCATTTGTTTGTCTGTCACGCTTGAGATAAGAACTAACTCAAGATATTGTGGACAATTGGTCTTTATTTGGCATGTTTTTTTTCTAGGAAAATTTTACTCATCTCAAATCATGCGAAACAACTGTATTTTGCATATCGGTCTCAAAATTCTCATCAACAAGACAAATATTTGTGAACTCATGCATTAGGATGGCTCTTTAGACTCAGAGATAAATTGCTTTCTGTTTAACAAAAGTGTCCATGATCTTACTACGTTGAACCTTTAGCTTAGAGGATTTGGATTTATAGTTTTGCCTCGACTGCAGCATTGATTCATGCAGCTGCATATCCTTGAAGAAATAAGAAGTACTTGTTTGCAATTGCACCACAATTAATTATGTCGATGGTAGGAAACCAGGAATTTAGAGGTGTACCATGTTGCATTGCTGAAAATTTATATGTATGACTTCTCACCATGTTAATATCATAAATGTTTTAGTGTCAATATCGTATATGTTGTAGTACCGTGGATGGACTGCTACAAACTAATTCTGTACACTCACAGATGTTTGAAGATAACAGTTCAGATGTTTTAAACCTTTATAGGTTTAGGTCCTTTTTCTAGAGATCCACTAGGTTTTTATGCTTTGCTTATTTCGCTCTCCCAAGCTGGCTATAAAATTTTGTTTTGAGCTCTATGTGGTTAACGAGGTGAGCTCTTCGTGATTAAGAGGAATAAAGGATGGCACATTGAGAGATTCTGAAGGATTCAAGGAACCAAAACTATGTAGTAATGTAAGTGAAACTCATAAGGTTTGGGGTGTTTGTTTTGTTAAACCTATGTTGTGTATGAATATCGCTAATATTTGGTAGGGTTACGGGCTTACGGCTGCTTACCGGTCTATATCGTTAATTGAAAGTTCACTCAACTCTCTGGAATCATTACAAGTCATTTTCATTGTTTGATCTCCAGTTGCATCTGGATGTTAAACATCTATAAGTTTCTAATGTACTCCCTCCGATCCGCTTTAATTGTTGTAGGACAAGAGCTAAGCACATACAAACTCATAGCACAGCTCCCGACAGTTATTTGGTATCAGAGAGGGAGTATACACAATTTTCTTCATTGTCTTCTAGAATACATCTTGTTATTTTTGTGGACGAATTGCCATTATGGCCAGCTTATCCTTGTTAGATTTTTGGTCACCTAAAAAATAATCCATAACTAATGCTTGAATATCCTACTTTCAGTGTACTTATTATGTCTTACTCATTTGCAGGCCGTGCATTCACAGCAGGAAGCAGAACGGGATATTGCATTACAAAGGTTGCAGCAAAGTCATATCATGCTTTCAATAAGATTAAAAGAGCATCATGGGAAAAATCTCGTAGTCATAGATGAGGCATTGGACTTCATTAATAATGTCTACCATGATATCTGGCCTTCTCCATCAGGAATCATGCCTGACAAAGCAAGAAGCTATTCTGGCGATAACACTACCACTCAGAGCAAAAAAGGATCAAACGTCTTGGGGTGGATGGTTTCTTCTAGTCTGGATTTAGCTAGGAACAGTTTCAACATAAAAAATATTGGTGGTTTATTAGGGAATAGTGCAGTATTAGCTGTTGGCATGATTACAATGCATTTCTTGGCTTATGGAGAACAAAGCCTGCCATGTCGTAAATATAGCTATAGAAGGATCAGTCATGGCAATTATTCACAGTTTGAGACATCTTCCCTGGGAGCGGGTAGTAGAATGAGTCATCTTGATGTATTTTTGGCCAAAAGCTGATAGGGTTTTTGTCACCTTATCCGATCTGTTGTTTGTATAAATTTGCTAGTATGTACTCCTAGGTCATTCTACTTTCTGGTTACCCCATGCCCATCGAGTTAGCATTCTAGGGATGGATTGCATCAGCGTAGTCTAAATTAGCTCTGGTACTTTCAAATATTTGAAATGAACCACTTGAATCCTTGTACGCAGAAACATGTTATGTGATGTGTTGCTTGTATGTGCAACTCTCGCTTCAATTGTAAAAGGTGTTATTCTGAAACGTGTTTATGGAGTCGTTGGACATTGTTAACCCATTTATAAGATTGTAATCTGCTTTGGTGCTTGTGATGACTCTTGTACTACGTATTTGGTTTGTTCATGTTGTTCTCCCTCGGCTTCTTCAGATTTCACTGAAGTGTATCAAGCAGTCCAGATTATGTTGGATTTGTTACCCTGCATACAAGGATATTCAAGATTTTTGTTCACGGTGTTAACTCGGATGTTCTCGTAGGAAATGGAAAGATACACCTGTTTTGAAGGCTGCTGTTGAAAATTGACTCGACACTCAACTAGTGAAGCTGACACCAATAGCATTAGAGTTGGTTTAAAGAAGCACGCATACATTGATAGCAATAAAACTTCAGAAAGTCTCAATTACTGTGAGTAATAACTTGACCAGTTTCTGTCCAAGTTGACCTTGAGAAGGCGAATGAAAATATCAGCTGAAGCAGCTCACGGGTGTGGACTCGTATCTTTGTCTGTGCCGTAGAAAAGTTTCAGGCTGGGAGCCAAACCAATGGGTCCAACCAAGCATTAGGGCAGTGCCCCAGAAAGCAGTAGCCAGAGAGAGCAGCAGCAATCGTGGATCATCCCGTTGGTTGGTTCGGTGCGCCAATGCGATTGCACTGGACGGTTCCATTGACCTGCCAACCCAAGGCACACGACCCCAAAAAAATGGGGAAAAACTCCATGAAAAACAACACTGTGGCTCGCTTTTCCTCCGGTGCCCAATTGTGCATCTCGTTTCATGGATTGGTCCCTGCCCTGCACCGTGCATGCTCCCAGTGTATCTCTTGGATGGATACAGGGCTTTAGCCATTTGGCCCAGCCCCTGACCCTGGGAGGCCCTTGAGGGTGCAAAAGCTATGGTCCTCTCGGACGGCCGTACGTATGGGAACTTGAGTATTGGGGTCACTTGCTAGCCTTCATCATTTCCAATCATGGGCCTCTTCCTCGTTCACCCAGATGGAGTAGGAACTGGATACCGTAGTAGGAGGAATGTGTTGTAAACATAGCCTCATATATCTGCCGAGCAAAAGAGAAACATGGTGTAGCTAAGAGCTGGGACAGGATAAGCAATTCATTGATGAATGTTGTGGCTATCGAGTTCTTCGGGATACTAATTCGTCCTCTCGATTGATAGGTCTTTGTCACTAAGTTTTCCAACCGCCTAGTACTCCGGGTGCAACTTGCAAGACACGTACTCCGGGACCTAGAGCTTGCTCCACGGTTGACCGCTCGGCCGATACTAGAGGCGGATGTGCGTGCGTGCCCAGCCAAGAATCTATGCCTCTCTTGATTCCGGCGTCGTCCCGTCGCCATCGGTGCCTGTAAGGGGACAGCACAGCGCCATGCCCACACAGATCCCGGCCAGATACCGTGGGTTCCAGCGCCCCGACGTCCGGCCAAGTGCTGTCGCCGCCGTGTCACGAATCGCCCGGATGGCGACGCCGCCCGCTAGACGCCCGATCTGCCCGTGCTCCGTCCGCAACGCACGGTGAACCCCGGCGCAGGTTGGTTGCAAGAGCAGGGGCAGCCAGTGATCCTACTTGTACGCTCGTGCTCCACCCATGTTTTTCAACACAACTTAACGCCATGTACGGCGTTACGGCACATCCGGGAATGCCGTAACCTCGTGCTATTTTACAACAGGCACATATTTCATACGGAACGGTGTAAATTCTTGGGGAGGAAAATGATCTCTTGGGCTGCCGACCACGTTTTCAGCTCTGAACATAGCAAGTATACACATCACACACTAGTTAAGTGGGGCCACGAACCTCTCCAATCCAAGGTATACACACGCACCCCAGCTGCAAGTACATGTGACGCTCGCAGGAGCAGAACTAGCCAAAACGCTGCTAGCCTGCTCTGCTTCTGCTGCTGCTACACTACAATGAGTCCGTTTGGGGTTTCGCGGCTCTGCGACCGATCTCCCTTGTTGGCGAAACGAAATCCTCTCTCTGTCCAGCTGCTGAAGCTACATACATGCACGGCGCCCTGCGCGCTGAACAGTTCAGGCTGGAGACTGAGAGCAAAGCCCAAATCCAAGGAAAAGTCCTACTCCCCCGCGCGGTGGCCACAGTGGAGAAAATTACTCTCCTCGGCCGGCCAGGTACGATTCACCGTCTCGATCTCCTCCACAGGTTACGCTGTTCAAAACGACAGCGCCCATGCCGGTACCACGCGAGTACAACACGGTAACTGTGCCTGACTCCACGAGATCGAAACGAATCAACAGCAACGGTGCGTGTGGTACTGTACGGGGCCTGGTCTGAGTGACCCCACGAGACTGAAGGCGCAGAAGAGATCTCTTGGGGGGAAAGAATGTCACACCGGTAGCTTGATTTAAGGATGCCCAGAAAACGCAAACGAACATAGGCATGGTAGTATGAGAGTGGACAAATGGAGCCCAAGTTTTGTAAATCATAATTCAATTTCAAAAATCTGAAGAAAAAACTGTATATGGACAATATTGCATTCTACCAACGTGTAAAATCTCAACTAGAAATATCTTGTAATTTTGGAATGCACAAATGACAAGGTCTCACATTTGAAAGCAGTGACCAATGTATTTTTTCAATTCTTCTAGATCTGACAGATTCTGTTCTTTTCGTGTAGCACAGAATATTAAATATTTTGATTTGAGATTTTTGCATCTTGGCAGAATAGATCATTGTCTAGATTTTTTATATTTTGTATAAGACATTAAATATACATTTTTTATTCCAAAACAAAGGCGACATGGAGCGAGCCCTCCATTTGTGATGTCGTGGTATTTTGACAGTGACACATATATTTCGTCAGAGGATCTCCACTGACGTCCCCGAAGCTCCAAAAGGTACGGTGACGGATCTCGACCAATATATAACTTCTTGCATCAGCCCCATATGTCTCGGCCGACCCTAAAACGGTGTGCCACCGACAAGGCCAACATAATAGTTGGGCCCTCTCAATATTGCCGAACAACATCCTAATACAACCTTCCGATAGGCAGGACCGTGTTTTAGAACAAAATTATATTTACAATTGCTACAAGGTTGAAATACTTCGTGCTATTGCTCATTCCGAATTTTTTTAAACTTTTGCATATTGATCAATTTTTCCTCTCCTCTCATTAGTATTACTACTTCCATCTCAACATCCTTCTTGTCTGATCTTGCAACTTTGCTAGCCGCACATGCTAGAAGAGTGATCTCTGGGCCCACCTTTAATGAAATTCTATGACCATCTCCAACCGCACCCCCCCCCCTACACACACATTGTCCATGTATGCTCACTGAGACAACCCAATAGGATAAAAGGGAAAACACTACCAATTGGACCCCATTTCGCCTCACATGTCCCGACTACAAAACTCCCGCCAAATGGTCTCCGAGTTATGTCAGCATGTTCGCCATTGTTGATATCGCAACCATATTCATCCTTGGTAACTATTTATATATGAACTCATCTACATGCATAATTATATTTATCGCCCGACGAACGCATGCCTAAAAATGACCTATACAATCAAAAAATCAGCTTCGGATTCACAAACATATGACGAGTGAGACGTTAGTTCGACGGTGTAACGTACCATGGCGCATCATACGGGATGGGAGACTGTGTACGACATGACGTCGAAGTAACCAGAGTGTTTGGCTCGTTCCACTTCAGATTCGCGGTGACGTCAGAGCTAAGAAAAGGCAGTGCAGGCGAGGAAAATGGAAGCATAAGGGAGTCCGAGAGGGCTCAGTCTGTTTTGGTGTGATTTACGGTGGATCTGACCTATTGGATTTGGCGTTGTTGGTGCGTCCGAACGGCATGGACGATTTGAGCTGAATTTGAAAGGTCCAGTTTGATGGGAGGAGTTTTCTGTCTGTGTGTCCGTTCGTACATATAGAGGGGAAATGGGAGTCCGGTTGTAAATTGTCTAACTTGGTTTTGCTGACGGAGGTGCATCCCATGGATATGCCCTAGCCCACCTTTCATCAAAATGATGCGGCAAAATCAGGCAAATTTAAAATCTGATGCAGAGTGTTAAACCCCGATAATTTTGTCAAATATCAACTTGAATGATTTTATAAAGTACTCCTCCGATGCACAATTATTATCATGAAAAATAAAATCATGAAAAATATAATACTCGTATGATCCGATAAAACTGTCGTAGTTGTGTGTTAAATTTATATTGGAGTTGTGCGTTTGATGTGACAATTAATTCAAACTGGATGTAGTACTCCCTCCGATCTGGTTTAATTGTCGGCGGGGACGTACCTATGCTGCACAATTCCACACCTTTATAAGTAACACTTTTATCGGTTCAGAGGGAGTACCATTTTGAATCATACAAGGGTGTGTATGTAGTTGCCCCAGAGTTTTCATGCATCTAACAGGAAATGACTATTTGTGATTTCCACCAACAGTCTCTCACATGGTGAATGGTACAAAAACACAAACCTGGTCTTACCTGTTTCCTGCAATTGCATTGAATTGCTTGCTTTCTTGATTGCCTAGAGTAGTGAAAACAGAGCCATAGGAGCACCGATCCCCACATATGGGGAACCAAGTCAAACATAAAACAGTCTATGCGTACAATGCAAGTGGTAAGATGAAAGCTGGTTGATTTACAAACTCAATTTTTTGCTTGGCCCATGCACAACACACTAGCACTGTTTGGAATGCAAGGTCTCACATTTGAAAGCAGTGACCAATGCTCAATTTTTTTGTTCCGTCCATGCACAACACACTAGCACTGTTTGGAAGGCAAAGGCTAAAGCGCCATGCAAATTCTTTGCTTGGCCCATGCAAAACTAAATCCTCACTCTTGCCATTAGGTCATGGCAGCACATGTGGGGTTGTTCACTTTGTGCGCATTCTAGCGAATCCGGGACGCACATCTTTCTCCGCCGCTCTTATGCTCGCCAAGTGTTGGATCACGTTGAAAGGAAAGACGTTGCCTGATACGTCCATTTTGCATCACTATTTTAGATCATAATTTACTGTTATTTATTGATATATTTTGTATTTGGAGATGATACTTATGTTATTTCATCTATTTTGCATGATTGATGATCATTGGAGGATGGAACTACGGAGTCTGAATTCTGCTGGAAAAGCGTCATCGAGATACAATATTTGTGAAAACCAAAAGAACAAACAAACACTTGTGAATTATTTTCCCACGAGATCATGAAGGAGGCCAAAAGGGGAGCCTGGAGTGGGGCCCAGGTGGCCCACACCACCTCCTGGCGCGGCTCCAAAGGCCGCCGCGCGAGCACCAGGTGGGGCCGCCCTGGCCCATCTCTGGTCGTGTCCTTTCGCGTACTTCATCCCCCCGAAGACCTAACACACGTATGTTGTCCATAAACCATCTCCGCCGCCACCACGAGGCGGAGAAGACAGAGAGAGAAAAGCTCTCCGGCAGGCTGCGTTGCCGCCGGGAAAATTCCCTCCCAGAGGGGGGAAATCGTCGCCATTGTCACCGTCATCGAGCTGCACTCTATCACAATCGCCAACACCACCATCTCCACCACCGACGCCGCCATCTCCATCGGTCCACTCTGTTCCCGATGTAACATCTAGGGCTAAACTTCGTGTATTTGATAGGGGAAACTCTCCCGGTGTTGATTACTCTTGTTATTGATGCTATTGAGTGAAACCGTTGAATGAGAGTTTATGTTCAGATTGTTATCCACCATTATATCATGTCAGATCATGTACCATATGATGTGTTGTGAGTAGTTCGTTGTGTTCTTGAGGACAGGGGAGAAGTCTAGATGTTTTAGTGAACTATGTTGAGTAATATTTAATGTTTTGATATTTAATTTGTGGTGCCATTCTTCTAGTGGTGTCATCTGAACATCGACTACATGACACTTCACCTTAATGGGCCTAGGGGAATGCATCGTGTACTCGGTTATAATTTGTGGGGTTGCCGGAGTGACAGAAATCTAAACCCCCGTTGGTATTCCGATGCACGAGGAATCGCAGGATCTTAGAGTTTAAGGCTATAATCATAAGTATGTATTAGTCCTAGTAAGGGTGGTGCATTAGCATAGATTCACCCACACGACACTTATCCAAACACTAAAGATTAATCATCAATATGAAGCGAAAGCACTAGACAGAATTACCGTGTGTACTCAAGAACGTTTGGTCATCATAAGTAAACAAACCGGCTTGTCCTTTGCTCTCAAAAGGATTGGGTCACTCGCTGCAATTATAATTGCCGCGCTCTATTTACTGGCACTGTATTTATCTGTTATATCAAAGTCTACTGAAAACTTGTCTACTAGTGTTTACAGTGAAATCCTCATCAAAACCACTTGTCAACACCTTCTGCTCCTCGTTGGGTTCGACGCCTATACTTGTGGGTCATCAAGACTATTTTCTGGCGCTGTTGCCGAGGAGTGAAGCGCTATTGGTAAGTGGAATTGGTATGTTTCTATTTATGTCTCCTTATTTTCTTAATAATGGAGAGAGGAAATGTTGCTTTCCTGTTTGGGAAGTCTTCTACCACAGCTGAGGTAGAACGTGAGGCGTCATTTGACGATATTGTGCCATTTAAAAGACCTATGAAAATTATTGAACGTGTTATGAATAACTGCTATGTTGGGGATGGAACTGTCCACCCCGGTGATCATTTGTTGTATTTACATGAATTATGCGAGTTGTTCAAGTGTGCTGGTATTACAATGGACGAAGTCAGGAATAAATTATTCTCCATATCACTTGGTGGGAGAGCTGCGCATTGGTATAAACTGCTGAAGAACGGGGATTCTCTTGGATGGGAGGAAATTGTACCTCTCTTTTATTCTAAACTTTATCCTCCAAGTGAAATTCACCAAGATCGGAATTCTATATATAACTTTTGGCCTCATGATGGAGAGAGTATTGCCCAAGCTTGGGGGAGATTGAAGGATGCTCAAATGTCCCATACATGAGGTTCCTGGTAATATTATTGTTGATAACTTCTATGCAAGACTCTTCTTTGAAGATAAAATATTATTGGATACTTCTTGTGCTGGATCATTCACTCGTAATAAGAAGGAGTTTAAATGGAATCTTCTTGATCGTATTGAAGAAGATACTGAAGCATGGGAGGACGACAAAGGTAGGGAGTCAGGTATAAAATATGACGTGAATGCATTAAAACTTTCATGGATACTGATGCATTTGAAAATATTAATAGTGCTTATGGTCTTGATTCTCAAGTTGTTGCAAATTATTATAAATTATTTGCTTCTTATTTCGGTTTGCCCAAGAAGGGGTTTGAAAAATATCATGAACCTTATAATGATAAATTTGTTGCTCGTTTAGCTAAAAGCACTGAAGTTAATATTGTTGATAATATCATTCCTGAGGCTTATATTGATAAAATTCCTTTTCCTGTTAAAGTAAAAGAACATTCTATTATGTCTAGTGTGGTTAATAAAAGTGATAAGAAAGCGAAAGAACCTGATGAACAAATTAAAGTTGAACCTTCTGTGGTATAGTTAAAGAACTTGTTTCTGAAAATGTGGGAGAAGAGTATATTATATTTTGTGATGATGCTTCTAATGTTGTCTCTCATCCTGCAAAGCCAAGAAAGGCTAGTGTTCATGTGTTATATGTTATTTTTTTTTATCATTGCTATTATGGTTTACGTGATATTGGTGCAAGTTCAAGTGCTATTCCTTATGCTCTTTACAAAGAAATTATGCATGAGATTGGTCCTAGCCAACTTGAAGATATTGATGTGGTTATTCAACTTGCTAATAGACAAACTATCTCTCCCATTGGTATTGTTAGAGATGTTGAAGTTATATGTGGTAAAACTAAATATCCCGCTGTTTTTCTTGTACTTGGTTCCGCTGCTAGTAAGACTTGTCCTATCACTTTTGGTATACTTTTTCTAAATACTTGTGGTAATGTTATAGATTGTAAGAAATAGAAACTCCTTACTAAATTTGCTGGTGATTCATATGAATTCAATTTTTCGAAATTAGCTAAAACCCCTTATGAAACCGAATTGCCTAGTGAGGATTTTAGAGTATAACAACTTGCTTATATTGCTCTTGCGCCTAATAATGATATTCAGCAATTTATGAAAGATCATGAGAGTGAAAATTTTATGGAAGGATGGAATGAACTTGAGAACATATTCCTTCGTCAACCTATTCTTAAACATAATTTAAAAGTGGAAGACTTAGGTAAAACACTTCCACCTAAAGAGGGTCTTGTATTTGATTTAAAACCTTTGCCCCATAATCTTAAGTATGCTCATCTTGATGATAAGAAAATATATCCTGTTATTATTAGCGCTAACCTTTTGAGTAAAGAAGAAGAAAGATTGTTGGAAATAATAAGGAAACACCGTGGACCTATGGGTTATACTTTGGATGATTTGAAAGGGATTTCTCCTACTATATGTCAACATTCTATTAATATGGAGCCCGATGCAAAACCAGTTGTTGAACATCAACACCGTTTAATACCTAAGATGAAGGAAGTGGTAAGAAATGAGGTAATAAAACTTCTTGATGCTGGTATTATTTATCCTATTGCTGATAGTAGATGGGTTAGTCATGTGCATTGTGTTCCTAAGAAAGGTGGAATTACTGTTGTACCTAATGATCATGATGAGTTATTCCTCAAAGAGTAGTTGTTGGTTACAGAATGTGCATTGATTTTAGTAAGGTTAAAAAAGTTACTAAGAAAGATCATTATCCATTACCCTTTATTGATCAAATGTTGGAGAGATTAGCAAATAAAAATCATTTTTGCTTCCTTGATGGTTATTCTGGTTTCTCTCAAATAGCTGTTAAAACTCAAGATCAAGAGAAAACCACATTTACTTGTCCTTATGGTACTTATGCTTATAGACGTATACGTTTTGGTTTATGTAATGCTCTTGCTAATTTTCAAAGATGTATGTCTGCTATCTTTCATGTTTTTTGTGAAGAAATTGTGGAGGTGTTCATGGACGATTTCTCCATCTATGGCACTTCTTTTGATAATTGCTTGCACAACCTTGATAAAGTTTTGCAGAGATGTGAAGAAACTAACCTTGTTCTTAATTGGGAGAAATGCCACTTTATGGTTAATGGAGGGATTGTTCTTGAACATAAAATTTCTTAAAGAGGTATTGAAGTTGATAGAGCTAAAGTGGAGGGAATTGAGAAAATGCCTTGCCCTAAAGATATTAAACGTATTCGTAGTGTTCTTGGTCATGTTGGTTTCTGTAGAAGGTTTATCAAAATCTTTGCTGAGGTATCAAAACCTCTTACTAATCTCTTGCAACAAGATATACCATTTGTTTTTTATGATAATTGTAAGGAAGCTTCTGAAACTCTTAAGAAAGCTTTAATAAGGGTTATTTATCACGCTGCACTAAGTTGTGGCATACACCTCAGTTTTGCCCTCAGTCACAAATCGTGCTCAGTTTTGCCCCTACTATATGCACAAGGATTCATTATGTGACTCCAGCCGTCTCCGTTAGGCGTTAGCCTTCCTGACACGTGGGACCTAGAAGACAACCGTTGGACGTGGGACCCAGAAGAGATTCGAACGGTGCAAATTCAAATTCAAAGTTTGAAAAACTCGAAAATAGAAATAAATTCCAAGTGTTGCTAATGATATAGGAAACAACTTTGCCAAAGCGATTTTTCAAATTCTTGTGTCATTTGGCCTGTGTAAAAAGGCAAATTTCTAGATCTGACATCCAGATCGGAAATATAGATTTCGAACAATACAGAATTCGAAAAAAGTCAACTTACGAATTTAAATGTGAAAAAATGTCCGATGTTGCCAATGATATAAGAAACAACTTTGCCAAAGCGATTTTCGAAATTCTTGTGTCGTTTGGCCTGTGTAAAAAAACAAATGTTTAGATCTCACATGGATCTAAATCCATAACGGTGCAGAATTCGAAAAAAGTCAAATTTCAAATTTAAATATGAAAAAAAATCTCAGATGTTGCCAATGATATAGTAAGTAACTTTGCCAAAGCGATTTTCCAAAATATTTTGTCGTTTGGCCTGTGTAAAATGAAAAAAAACGTAAACATTGTGTTATACGTGAGTTGATGGGTCGCTTCGTATACGTGAATTCGAAAAAAGTCAAATTTAGAATTTAAATATGAAAAAAATCTCCGATGTGGCCAATGATATAGTAATAAACTTTGCCAAAGCGATTTCCAAAATATTTTGTCGTTTGGCCTGTGTAAAATGAAAAAAATCGTAAACATTGTGTTATTTGTGAGTTGATGAGTCGCTAGTTAACTCGTATACGTGAACGTCGTAGTGGTCGATTCACCTGCGTCGGATATCACTTTACACTATATCGTGCTCAGTATGAACCGACCGTCCTAATTGGCAAGGTGTTACGCGAGAGAGGGTTTCTTCACGATCGCAAGCGGGCCGCGCCGTTAGACTATCAACGAACAGGTTGAGTGCGTGATCTGAGCATACCAATGCTGACATCAACATGTTCCCACCGATTCTCAACTAACTGGGAAGAAATTTTTATATGTTTGTGTATAGAACTGGATTTGCTACAACTTTCCAATTATACGTGTTTGCTAATTTTGAACTTCCTCTATCGTGTTTCGTGAAAAACTGGTCTAGTCCGACCTCCCAGTCCACTTTATCGTGCTCAGTGTGAGCCGAGCGTCCTAATGGGTATGTTTTGACGCACGAGAGAGGGCTTCTTTTACTACCACGAGCGAGTGGAGCCGTCAAACTACTGTCGAACACCTTAAGGACGCGATCTTGACATGGTCATGTCGGCATCAGTATGGCCATTATCGTGTCATAGTTTGTGATAATGTTCCCATATTCAGCACATATGTGTGCCACGGTATGGGAAACAACGTCGTCGAAGCAATTTTCCAAAAAAAAATTACAAATATCATTTTCTACTTTTGAAGTGCTAAAAATGACATTTTTTGTGTAGCAAGTACATAAAATATGGTTCAAAATGACACCAATTTAATTTTCACAAATAGTAGTACATATTTGATGGATAATTCCTAAATATGAGAATTTTGCTTACTTTCAAGCTAAATTCCTCTCTTTAATTGACTTTATGTCAAAATGGAGAGCATGGCTATTCATCAAAAGTGGTCGAATTTTTACAAAGTATCTACGGTTCTATGTTGTAACCACTACTTGTGTACCTTAAAATTATTTTTGTAACAATTTCAGAGCAAACTATCACACATTTGTAGTTCAAATTTGAATTATTTTGGAAAATTGACATAAAGTCAATAAAAGGGGGGAATTTAGATAGAAAACAAGGAAAATTCTCATACTTAGGGATTATCCATAAAATCTGTACTACTGTTTGTGAAAATTAAATGAGTGTCATTTTAGACCATATTTATGTACTTGCTTCACAAAAAATGTCACTTTTAACACCGAAAAATGATAAATGATATTTCTAAAAAGAATTTTGAAAATCGCTTTGATGACATTGTTTCCCATACCATGGCACACATACGTGTTGAATATGGGAACTTTATCACAAACTATGACACGATAATGGCCATACGTTGGTCATTTGGCTTGAAACTTATGTATGTTTGTAGATGATTGCTATTTTTGTGAAGTATTGTTTCGAAAAGTTTGTCAAAAATCAAGTTTATCATTTTTCCTAGAAACTAGTTCACATAAAAGGACTCCATGCTAACGGGTTTCTTTTTTTGAGTATTTTTTCACTTTTTCTCATTTCTTTCAAAAAAATTGGCCAAAAGCGAGAGCATGGCTATTCATCTAAGGTGGTCGAATTTTCAAAATCTATCCACGGTTCTATGTTGTAACCACTACGTGTGTAGCTTAAAATAATTTTTATAACATTTTCAGAGCAAACTATCACACAGTTGTAGTTCAAATTTAAATTACTTTCGGAAAATTGACATAAAGTCAATTAAAGAGGGGAATTTAGATAGAAAGAAAGGAAAATTCTCATATTTAGGTATTATCCAACAAATATGTACTACTCTTTGTGGAAATTAAATGAGTGTCATTTTGGACCATATTTTATATACTTGCTTCACAAAAAATGTCATTTTTAGCATGTAAAAAAAGAAAATGATATTTCTAAAAATAATTTTGAAAATCGCTTCGGCGACGTTCTTTCCCATACCATGACACACATATGTGCTAAATATGGGAACTTTATCACAAACTATGACACGATAACGGTCATACAATTGGTCATTTGGCTTGAAACTTAAACATGTAGATGACTGACATTTTTGTGAAGTATTGTTTGAAAAGTTTGTCAAAACTTAATTTTATCTGTTTTCCTACTAACTAGTACACATAAAATGACTCCATGCCAAAGGGTTTATTTTTTGAGTATTGTTTTCACTTTTTCTCATTTCTTTCAAAAAATGGTCAAAATGGAGAGCATGGCTATTCATCTTAGGTGGTCGAATTTTCAAAAAATATCGATGATTCTATTTTCTAACCACTACTTGTGTATCTTAAAATTATTTTTTGTAACAATTTCAGAGCAAACTATCACATAGTTGTAGTTCAAATTTCAATTACTTTTGGAAATTGACATACAGTCAATTAAAGAAGGGAATATATATAGAAAGGAAGGAAAATTCTCATATTTAGGAATTATCCATCAAATATGTACAACTCTTTGTGAAAATTAAATGAGTGTCATTTTGGACCATATTTTATGTACTTGCTTCACAAAAAATGTCATTTTTAGCACTTCAAAAATGGAAAATGGTATTTCTAAAAAGAATTTGGAAAATTGATTCGGTGACGTTGTTTCCCATACCATGGCACGCATATGTGCTGAATGGGAACTTTATCACAAACTATGATACGATAATGGTCATACTGATGCCGACATGACCATGTCAAGATCGCGCCCTCAAGGTGTTCGATAGTAGTTTGACGGCCTCACTCGCTCGTGGTAGTCGAATAAGCACTCTCTCGTGCGTCAAAACATACCTATTAGGACGCTCGGCTCACACTGAGCACGATAAAGTGGACTGGGAGGTCGGAGTAGATCAGTTTTTCACAAAAACGGGATAGAAGAAATTCAAAACTAGCAAACACGTATAACTTGAAAGTTGTAAGAAATCCAGTTCTGCAAACAAACATATAAAGATTGATTCCCAATTAGGTGAGAATCGGTGGGAACATGTTGATGCCAACATTGGCATGCTCTGATCACGCATTCAGTCCGTTCGATGATAGTCCAACGACGTTGGCCGCTTATGATCGTGGAGAAACCCTCTCTCTTGTGTAACACTTTGCCAGTAGGACACTCGGTTCATTCTGAGCACGATAGAGTGGAAAGTGAGGTAGGACGCGTATGCGACCTAGCCAGCGACCTATCAACTCATGTATAGCACAATGGTTTACGATTTTTTATTTTACAACGGCCAAACGACACAAGAATTTGGAAAATCGTTTGGCAAAGTTGTTTACGATATAATTGGCAACATCCGAGATTTTTTTCACATTTAAATTCCGAAGTTGACCTTTTTCGAATTCTACAGTGTTCTAGGTATCCGCTCTAGAAATTTGTCTTTTTTACGCAGGCCAAACGACATAATAATTTGGAAAATCGCTTTAGCAAAGTTGTTTCCTATATCTTTGGCAACATCGGAGATTTTTTTCACATTTAAATTCAAAAGTTGACTTATCTTAAATTATATACGAGATCTCAGATCTTAAAATTTGTCTTATTTACAAATGTCAAACGACATCAGAATTTGGAAAAACGCTTTGGCAAAGTTGTTTCCTATATCATTAGCAACACCTGAAAATATTTTCACATTTTCTATTTTTTCAAACTTGAAATTCGAATTTGTATAGTTTGAATCGTATATTCGAAATTCGAAAATCCAAACAATTTCCTGATACTATTAAATCTGTGGCGGCGAAGCACAAAACGCCGGTGTGCACGAACAGATTGGGGATCAGAAGGTTGGGCGGGCCCACCTGTAAGAACTGCACCAAGTTGTTCTCACCTCTAAGTTGCGGACCCACTGTTAGTAACGCCTTTAGACGGAATAGACTTCAAACTTACCGTTGAGGGCAAACCTTAGTACATGCGAACGAACTAGGGGCAAAACTGAGGACGATTTGCAACTAGGGGCAAAACTGAGTCTGAGAAGGCTGCTAGGGGCAATCCATTAAATGACCCCTTTAATAACTGATCCTATTGTTCAACCACTTGAATGGAATTTACCATTTGAGATAATGTTTGATGCTAGTGATTTTTCTGTTGGTGTTGTTCTTGGACAAAGAGTAGATAAGAAATTAAATGTTATTCATCATGCTAGTAAAACGCTTGATGCTTCTCAAAAGAATTATGGTACAACTGAAAAAGAATTTCTAGCTGTTCTTTGCCTGTGATAAATTTAGACAATATATTGTTGATTCAAAAGTTATTATTCATACCGATCATGCTGCAATTAGATACCTTATGGAAAAAAAGATGCAAAGCATAGGCTTATTAGATGGGTATTACTTTTGCAAGAATTCTATTTGCATATTGTAGATAAAAATGGTGTTGAAAATCATGTTGCTGATAATTTGTCTAGATTGGAAAACATTGCTTATGATCCTATACCTATTAATGATAGTTTTCCAAATGAATAATTGGCTGCAATATGGGTGAGTTCACGAGATGGTCCTTGGTATGCAGATTATGCTAACTTTATTGTTTCGAAGTATTTGCCTCCAACCTTTTCAGCTCGACAAAGAAGAAAATTATTTTATGACTTGAGGCATTATTTTTGGGATGACCCACACTTGTATAAAGAAGGAGTTGATGGTATGATGCGAAGATGTGTTCCGGAGTATGAACAAAAGAGATATTGAGAAAGTGTCATAGTAGTGCTTATGGAGGACATCACGCTGGAGATAGAACCGCACAAAAGGTTTACAATCAGGTTTTTATTGGCCTACTCTTTTAAAATATGCAAGAAAGTTTATTTTATCTTGTGATGAATGTAAACGAGTTGGTAATATCTCTAGACTTAATGAAATGCCTATGAATTACTCTCTTGTTATTGAACCGTTTGATTGTTGGGGATTTGACTTTATGGGTCATTTCACTTCTTTAGAAGGTAATACTCATATACTTGTTGATGTTGATTATGTTACTAAATGGGTAGAAGCTATTCCTACTAAAAGTGATGATGGTGAAACATCATTAAAAATGCTTCAAGATATTATTTTCCCTAAGTTTGGTGTTCCTAGATATCTTATGACTCATGGAGGTTCTCATTTTATTCATGGTGGTTTAAGAAAAGTTCTTGCTAAATATGGTGTTAATCATAGAATTGCTTCAACTTATCATCCTCAAACTAGTGGTTAAGTAGAACTATCAAATAGAGAAATTAAATCTATCTTGCAAAAGACTGTTAATAAAACGAGGAAGAATTGGGCTAGTAAATTAAATGATGCATTGTGGGCTTACAGAACTGCTTATAAAAATCCCATGGGTATGTCTCCTTATAAAATGGTTTATGGAAAAGCTTGTCACTTGCCTTTAGAATTAGAACACAAAGCTTATTGGGTAGTGAGAGAACTAAATAGAGATTTTAAACTTGTTGGTGAGAAAAGATTACTTAATTTGAGTTCTTTAGATGAATGGAGAAGTGAAGCTTATGAAAATGCTAAACTCTTTAAAGAAAAAGTTAAGAGATGGGATGATAAGAGAATCCTTAAGAGAGAGTTTCATGTTGGTGAGAAAGTTCTATTTTATAGCCCTCGTCTTAGATTCTTTGCAGGAAACTTACTCTCCAAGTGGGAAGGACCATATGTCATTGTGGAGGTGTTTCGTTCGGGAGCGATAAAAAAGGCTTCGCTCAACGATGACTCTACATAAGGGGTAAAGGGACAAAGACTTGATACGTCTCCAACGTATCCATAATTTATTATGTTTCATGCTATGTTATATCATGTTATTACATGTTTTATATGCATTTTCTGGGACTAACCTTTTAACAAGATGTCACCGTGCCAGTTCCCTGTTTTCTGCTGTTTTTGGTTTCAGAAAAGTACCTAAGGAAATATTCTCGGAATTGGGAATAAAAGTTTCTGTAATTATTTTTTGAATATTTGTATCACGAGGAACCGAAGACGAGATGAATAAAAGCCACGAGGCACCCACACCACCTCGTGGCACGGGCCCCATGCTGGCCGCGCCAGGAGGTGATGTGGGGGCCTCGGGCGCCACCGACCTTGCCCTTTCGCCCGTAAATACCTCCTGACCTAAAAATAATCGCACGATGTTCATATTTTCCTCCACGGGTCCTGAGCCGCCGCCGCCGTCAACACCAATTCGGGAGAGATCAGAACTGCTCCCCGGCACCCTGCCGGGATGGGGAATCGTCCCCGGAGGCCTCATCGTCGCCATGACCATCTCCGGACTGATGCGTGAGTAGTCTACCCTTGGACTACGGGTCCATAGCAGTAGCTAGATGGTTGTCTTCTCCTCTTGTGCTATCATGTTTAGATCTTGTGAGCTGCCTATCATGATCAAGATCACCGTTATGTAATTCCTCATGTTGTGTTTGCTGCGATCCGATGAATATTGAGTACTAAAGTTATGGCTTCAGAATATATCATGTGTGTGCTATTTAATGATCTTGCATTCTCTCCGTTAATTGTGTGTGATTTGGCCAAGTAGATGTTTGTAACTCCAAGAGGGGGTATTTATGCTCGATAGTAGGTTCTTGTCTCTATTTAATCTGGGTGTGACGCACGAAAATCGGTACTATGTAGAGTTAAGCGATCCTGCCGAAATCCGCATAATAACGATTTTAGGTCGCCCACCAGACATAATGTGCACGCTGAGACATGCGCATTATGTGGGTGGAATTGTGATAACATTACAACAGTTATGATACATCGACAAATACAACAGAAGATATAATTACAACAACGACTCGAACGAGTCAAGATACAAATGGTACAATACAAAGATACAAATGACAGTGGAAGCAAAATAGTATCCGACTACGGATAAGATACAAATTGGACTAAGAGTCCTGAAGATAAGCAATGGCGCCATATCCCTGCCCAGCCAAGCCGGAGGGGTTCCCAAGCTAACGTCGTCAGACTTCAAACCTGTTGACTGCACATAAAACACATCCCAAAAGAGGGTCAGGGCACTCCCTGGCAAGCAAAACCGACTTGCCTACTTTCTACACCATCTCCCAAAATATAGGGGAGGTGGACTCAGCGGCAGCAGCACTAGCATCCTAAAGAGACACGCTACAGCTTCCGTCTAATCAGAGAGGGATAAGAGAGCGCATAAGATAAACAGCTACTACTAACACCAATCATAACCCATTTTCGGATTAACCCCCTCAACCAGGTATGAGGAAGCAATTCGGGAATACTCACACATTGAACAATTTTAGTTACAAGTTATTGTGAAAGTAATTCTAAATTACTAGTCAGGTTAATTAAAATGATTAGGTGTAAGTTGTCTATGATCTTATTAGCCAGCATCATCACCAAGTCGTCCATAACCGTGGACACGGCTCATCGATAAGATTATACCCTGCAGGGGTGCACTACTGGACCCGTACTCGTTCGATCAACCCCAAAAATGCAAAGCAGAAGGTAGGGCATCTCAACACGGCAAATCTCTTCTCTACAACTCCCAGGGAACCGCATGATTGTGTGCACGGCTAATCAGGCCCAGTGCCCACGGGATCGACCTTCATAGCACTCTAAGAACGTGCCACCCTATATGAGAATCGACTACTCCATCATCATCAGGTCGTTATGTAACCATATGCATGCATCAAATGGAAAGCCCGAACTACTTGCGGCGCCCTGGATAAGAAGCGGATTAGATCGAAGCCGCGGGGGGCTCCATAGGGCCTCCCACAAGCGGTTAGTGCGCTCAAAATTGGATCCGAGGACAAGAACTGAGTTCCTAGGTCGACACTTAGCAGAACAAAGCACCTCGCAAGGCCTTCCGCCGGTGCCTTATCTTTTAATTACAATACCCCGACATAAGATAACATTTTATTCAGGTAGAATAACCTATCATGCTAAGCAGATGAAATAAATAATACAGACAGACGACTCGCACAAACAACTCTAAGCATGCGCTAGGACTCGCAAGGCTAACAGATAAACATACAACAGGTGTTAGGATGTGGGGATAAAGCTGTATGGGCTGCAGGATAAACATGTGATGGGATCGCGATAAGAATCGAATACTAGGGTAGCAGAGATAAACGGCAGGAATGAAAGACAATGTATAGGTAAACAAGCAAACTTTGCTTGCCTGGAATCCCGCATGGAAGCAGATCTTGTCGTTGCTCACACATCTCAACGTCTTATCCGCGAAGAAGCAGCAAACAATGGAAAGCGTGAAAGATGCATTTTACAACTACGGCAAAAGATTCAGCATGATCATATGAGAATGATGCATGACATGGCAAGATGCAATATAATGCAGGTAATCCAAATTAAGCGGGAAAACAACCCCGACAATTTATATTTAGGTGCAAGTTATTTATTTACCAACAATATTAAATGTTGGTTAACATGGCAACACATGGCATGGTTGATCTAATTAAATTAAATGGAATAGGGCATTATATATTTATTACCCCACACATTCCATATTTAATTAGTTAGTTGCAATTAACAAATTACACTAAGCAATTAAAATAACAGATGCAAAATGTCTTACAAATGGCATATTAATATTTCTTGCAATTTTCTTATACAAATACATATAAAGATTATTTTAATTGAAGTTATAGAATTAAAGTTATTAACAAATTAAGATTAGGGGTGTTTTCTGTAAATAGCAGGGACCTGTTGGTGATAGAAAAACTGGGCGGTGGGGTTTCTGTGACGAAACAGAGAAGACAGGGGGTTCTGTGGAAAGGCCCCAGCGCAGTTCTCTTCTGGGCTTTTGTTACCGCGCGACGACTTAGCCTGTGAGGCTGACAGGCGGGGCCAGATGCCCAGCTGGCGTGTGTGTGGGCTGCACGGGCTCCGCGGTCACTGACCAGCGGGGCCCGCATGTCAGTGAGCGACATGGAAAACAAAAGGAGGCCTTTTATTCATCTCGGCCGTGGTTCGAACTCGGGATCGCGCGGTGCAGAAACAGTGCGGCTCTGCTAGCCACTGGGACGGTGTGTGTTGGTGATGAGAGAAACGTCGCATTTGTTTTAAGGAGTGGAGCGTGCAAGTGTCTGACTAACATGAATCTCCTCAGATTCAGAGAACCGACGCAACGACGGCGACGGATGAAGCAGCCATCGGCGACGCCACGCAGGGGATAGGTCTTGGTGGTGCTACGGTGTGGTGCGGGGTGCAGGGTGGCGTGCTGGGTGCGTCGGGGCGCTGGTGGTGCACGTCGGAGAGGGGAAACAGCCCAGGAGGGCAGCACCTCGAGCTCGGGTTCGCAGATGCGTCCATGGCGGACGGACAGTGGGAGTCGGCGACGGAAATCCTCCACTCGAACACGAAAACGACAAGGGGAGAGTGGCTCACTTCGAGGGGCTCGGAGGAGTTGTTCATGCCGGGGAAGACCGAATCGCCGGGAATTCGCGGCGGAGGACCCGTCAGAGTTGAGGAAGAAGAGGACGGCACCGTCGTTCCAGAGGCTCCCGGGACACTTCCATCGGTCGTGGAGGTCGAGGACGGAACAGCGCAGCTACGGGGAACGTATGTTGGCCTTCAACGGCGATGGAGAGTCGGGGCAGCGGCGGGTGCTCTCCGGTGGCTTTTTGTGGAAGAAACAGAGAGGGGATCGGAGGGGGAGAAGAAGGGAGACGGCGGCGGCGCGATGGAGAGTGGAGGGAAGGAGTTAGGGTTTGGCAGCACAGGGCGAGGGCCGACTAAAAGGGGGGCAGGAGCACATGGAGGTGGGGGCAGCCATGGCCATGCTGTAAAGCAAGGTTACTCGTGATTGGTCGCACGGAGAAGAAAGGGGCAAGGTGGGCCGGCCTGCTGGACACTGCTGGGCTTTTGGCCCAGAATAGATTTTTCCTCCCTGTGACTTTTATTTATTTTATTTATCCTTTTCTGTTTTATGTATTTAGAACAAAATAGAAAAAGAAACATAAATAAAACTTTTGAACATTTTTTAATAGTTTCAAATTATTCATATTAATTACTGGTTTGATTATTTATAAATAATTTGAAACTTTATTTGAATTTATTTGAAAAGGCATTTGAATTTAAAAGTGGAAAAGAATTTAAATGGAGTTGAATTTAAATGCAACAATTTAAATTAAGATTGACAAATGCAAATGATGCATGATGATGTCATGTTGATGCAAAAAGAAAAACAAACAATTTTTTATTTGGGAAAAATCCCGGGGCGTTACAGTGGGGCAGTGGCAGAAAGCTCTAAGGTTGTAAATGTACCGTTGCTACTAGGGATAAAACAGTAGTACTTTATCTAAGTATGATGTTACTGACTTACTTTACACACAGTGCTTAAGGCGATAATCTGTTGCATGCAACTTAATGCTGAAAGTGGTGCGGGCGCTAACTGGAAGGTGGATTATTAGTCATAGATGTTGTTGGAACGGTCTATGTATATTGTTGTAATGCCCGAATGAATCTCAAACTAGACATCATAACATTAGTATATGCATTGGGTTGCTTATCATTATTCTGTCAATTGACTAGATGTAATTTGTTTACCACGCATGGATGAATGTTGTTATTATTTATAGAGAGAGACCACTAATGAACTATCGACCCCGGTCCTTCTCATTAACCTAATAAAACCACAACTGCAAACATGTTACTTTGTGCAAACATACATCTTTCTTCCACACATACGTTTAATCGTTCGTTACAGCAAGCCGGTGAGATTGACAACCTCACTGTTAATTTGGGGCAAAGTATGTTGATTGTTTGTGTGCAGACTCCACATCAACTTAGCACCAGCTCTTTCTCGAGGGAATGATTCATCTCCTACTGGTTCGATAACCTTGGTTTCATAACTGAGGGAAAGTTTTTGCTGCACTACTTCATACCTTCTCTTGGGGTCTCCCAACAACACACCCACCGTGTGCATCAAGACTCAAGCATTATATTTCTGGAGATTCTTATAATGAAGATGTCGATATTATTCAAGAAATTACTCCCGAGGATTATATTAAGGAAAATATTTCTGAGTCTGCGGAACCTGATTTCGAAAAGGTACAGTTTCGGTAAGATAAAGTTCACGAATTTAATTTTGACCTATCTATTATTTATTTTTGGAAAATATGGAAAAATATGAGACGAAAACGAGCAGGACACGAAGTCCGAGGCGCCCACACCACGTGGTGGCGTGGGCCCTATAATGGCCGCGCGAGCACCTAGTGGGGAGGCCTCAGAGCTCCTCTCCTACTCAGTTTCGCCCTATTGCCTTCCTTTTATTTCGTACATTTTTGCTATATATTCACCCGGAGTCCCCGAGGTCCGTATATCGTGTTATCAACGTGTGTGTTTTTCGAGCTGTTTCTGCCCAGATGTCCAAGGGATCTTGCTCCGAAGATTACACACTTCGTCGCCAACGTCAACTCCTTCAAGATCTTGATCAAGGGTCTTTTGTTGGATGGGCGGAAGATGAGAAGGTGAAGGCTAGGCGCAAGGACATGGACGAAAGTGTCATGGAGGAGGTGAAGAAGATGCAAGCAGCCAAGAAAGATCGCGCAAGGACGGGGACTAGCAAGCCCACCTGTGTGGGATCAATTAACGCCATGCGTGCTTTTTCTCATAACATGCAGGGATCAATACCACCTGTTCCGGATCTTAGCTCTTTTCCAGATACAACCAAAGCTCTCCGAGTCACGGATCAGTTTTATGAGCAGTACCGCGTCTTGAGGAGGGAAGTGGACATACTTCAAGAGGAGAACAACAGGCTTCGCAAGATGTTGGAGTGTTACCTTACCCCAGTCGTCCCTCCATCACCACCGTAGGAGTAATTCATCATCGGTATTGGCACTCCCTTAGCTTGTTCCAAGGTTGGGAGGAGTGCCGCGGTATCACCATTATCTTTCATCTCTTTCCTTTTAGTAGTGTCATATCATGAGTAGGGAAGTTATCTTATTTGATGGTTTGCAATGTGGAAGTATCTCTCTTTTAGATGGTTATCTATGTACCCCTTGGTGTGAGCTGCCGTTATGAAATATTAATGAGAAGTGTTATCATTTATTTTATGCACACTTTAATTTAGTTTGCAACTTTAGTCATGTATGATTGATCTTGGCATTAGTATTGGTAATCACTTTGGGAACATATAGTAAATCTTTTGGCTTTGGCAAACTTAGCATTGGTCGGTAGCTACGATACTTTGAGACTTAAGAGGGAAAATAATAACATGTAGAATATAGCATTCATTGATCTTTGTCACTTGTCGATGACAAGTTTAGTATTCACAACTTAAAAGTGTGTGTGCCTTCAAGTAAGAATTGCTTGATTGTCTTTATTACATGTGTGTTTGTATCCATCAACTCTTATGCTTACTACCCAACCTTGCTAGCCAAAGACCTGTATTGAGAGGGAATGCTTCTCATAAATCCAAACCTTGAACCAAAACCCTTGTCATTTGTGTCCACCATATGTACCTACTATGTGGTATTTTGCGCCACTCCAAGTAAATACTTCTTGTGCTATATTTATTCAAAATTATCACTGATTTGTGTCAATGTTCACTAGCTCAAGAGGAAATAATAGTTGGGTTTGTTATCTTCCATACTAATTAAGTAACCCATGACTTGCATGCTACATCTTCTCGTCATTAACTTTGCAAAGGGGTGGTCAGACCACTATAATATCAAAGGCTGAGTTTTTCAAAAATATAGGATTTGAGATTGATTGGTGGGCACCCGAGGATTCGGCTAGCCATGGTTATGTTAGAAAGGTGGGGAGAAGTGTCATGGCTGTGAAAGTAAAGAGAAAAGAAGATGAATATCATAAAGGCTTGTTTTAAAAAATAATCGGAACCACCCCTAACTTGCTTAGTCTGGAAGATGACAAGAATCTATTACAAATCGTTGACAACGACAAACACCGCTCAAAACTCATTTTATGCTCTGTATGTGATTTCAAAAAGCTATAAAACCAAAAGCTTCAGCACATGCTTGTATCTCTGCTTCCCTCTGTGAAGGGCCTATTGGTGATTATGTCTTTCATTCTTTCTTGCATAGCATATTGTTTCCATCTAATGAATTTGATTTTTGGAGTTATCAACCAATAAAGAGGGTTGTTTTATAAACTAAGCTCAATTGCTCATTGTTCTCTGACCAAGGACTAAGTTTGCCAACACCAACTACGGTTTTCTCTATGTACTTTATTGTGGTTTTCCTCTACTTGTTACAACTTGATTTATACATGAACAAAGTTAATATCTGAAATGACTTGTGCATTTATACATGTGATGCTTCTTGTCCGTATATTTATATTGACACTTCACTCCATAAACCTGTGGTCATGTTTACCGAGTTCAGCTTTCGCTTGGGGACACGCGAGGTCTAAGCTTAGGGGGAGTTGATACGTCCATTTTGCCTCACTATTTTATATCATAATTTACTTTTATTCATTGATATATTTCGTATTTGGAGATGATACTTAAGTTATTTCATCTATTTTGCAAGATTGATGATCATTGGGGATGGAACTTCGGAGTCTGAATTCTGCTGGAAAAGCGTCATCGAGATACAATATTTGCAAAGACACAAAGAACAAAACAAACACCTGTGAATTATTTTCCCACGAGATCATGAAGGAGGCCAAAAGGGGAGCCTGGGGTGGGGCTCAGGGGGCCCACACCACCTCCTGGCGCGGCTCCCAAGGCTGTCGCGCGAGCACCAGGTGGGGCCGCCTTGGCCTACCTCTAGTCGTGCCCTTTCGTGTACTTCATCCCCCCGAAGACCTAACACACGTACGGTGTCCAGAAACCATCTTCGCCGCCACCACGAGGCGGAGAAGACAGAGAGAGAAAAGCTCTCGGCAGGCTGCGTTGCCGCCGGGGAAATTCCCTCCCGGAGGGGGGAAATCGTCGCCATCGTCACCGTCATCGAGATGCATGTCGGGTTGTGACTCCCAAGAGTCGGGGGTAGTCACTTCCTGAAGTGTAGTTCGTGAAGGGGGTTGAACACGGAGATCTAGACCCTCGAGTGGTTCCGCGACGTTGCTCGCCGGACCCGAAGAAGACACACACACACCCGAAGGGAGACACCCGCCTTTACCCAGGTTCAAGGCCCTCGTGGGGAGGTAAAACCTCTACTCATGCTTGTCTGTATTAGATGTGGAAGGTTACAGTACAATGGAGCTTGCCGAAAGCCCCCTTGAGGCAGTTCTTGCCTGGGGAGGGAAGCGATCGTCTTCTTCCTCCTCAAGGAAGAGGCTTTCCTAACAAGTGTAGCTAGGGTTTACAAGGGTTGCAGTGCGCCAAGAGCCGACCCGCGCTACGATGGACCTCTTGCCCCTTTTTTAGGCGCATCTGGCCTTCTCCTTCGGCTTGGCCTTCCAGGTGGTTCCCACATGCCAGTGGCAGGGTGGTGTAGGAGTCCACCGTGCTCCATTCGTCCTTGGACTCGGTCCATTGCTGGTAAAGGTGGGCGCGGTGGCCGACCGGCGGCTGACCGCGATGTACTGCTCGCAGGGAGGGCAGTCTCTGAGGTGGAGCCCACGATGACGTCCTCCTTTGGAGGGTTGTGCTGTCCACCCGCTTTATCGTCAGAGCAGAAGGTCCTGGCAGCTGCGCCGCAGGCTGAGTTGCTTTGTTGACCACTTTATCGCCAAGGACAGCGATGGGGGTGCGTGCGACACTGCATGTGCGTGGCAGAGGCCACGTGCATCTTGCCGTGCTTCCTTGGCCGCGACGTTTCCCCTCAGGCGCGGGGAGGCCTGAGTGGAGATTTCCTGCGGGGCTCCCCCGAGGTGAGGTGGCGCCTCGGGAGGGTCCCCTGAGGCGAGAGGTCCCTTGAGGACCTCGTTTCCTCTTCAGGCCCTCGAGGGGAATTGCCTCTCGAGGGTCGTGCCAGGCGGTGATGCCTAGACTTTAGTCGTTTCGTCCGACTGGCCTGCGTGCGAGGCCTGGGGGAGTGGGCTCTCCATACCCCAGTTCCCACTGGGCCGACAGTAGCCCCCGGACCCATGATGGGCGCGATTGAGCCCATGGGCTCAGGCGAAGCGTCGTGGGCCCTTAGTGCCCAGCCGGCCCGAGCCACGCGGCACTTGGACGAATAACAGTCTCGCACGATCCGGGGCGCGAGTCGTGGGGGGTCCCACCACGTCCCTGTAACTGCTCCTCGAGGTGACATAAAGCCCGAGCGAGGCGGCAGGGAGCCGTTACCGTTTCCAAACCTTCTCGCAGGAATTTCCGCTCTACAGAGCTCTCCGCCTCCGATCTCTCCTGCGAATCTTCGTCCTCCAATTCCTCCTGGCTTCCGCTTCCGCGACGATGAGCCCAGTCAAGAGCAAGGGCAAGGCCGTCGCGGGGTCTTCCTCCCAGACAGAGGCCACTGAGACCGTGGTAGGCGCGGCACTGCTGGGCGTGCGCGTCAATAAGAAGGCGCTCGCCAAGGTCCGACACCTGGTGGCGG
Source organism: Poa annua (assembly GCA_026929855.1). Taxonomy (NCBI): domain Eukaryota; kingdom Viridiplantae; phylum Streptophyta; class Magnoliopsida; order Poales; family Poaceae; genus Poa; species Poa annua. The sequence continues at coordinate 15,354,672 of CM049428.1, forward strand.
ACCGGACGAACGAGCATGGCGCCACCGCCCTAAAGCCCAAGGCGCACGGGAAGCGCCCGCGAGGGTTCTTCCCGGTCTTCCAGCACTGTCTGGCTGCGGGCCTGGTGCCGCCCTTCTCGCCGTTCTTGGAGGCGGTGCTGGCGTTCTACCAGGTGCAACGGTTGCACCTGCACCCCAATTTCCGTCCTGATCCTCGCCGTCTTCGCCTACCTCTGCGAGGTGTACCTAGGCCTGGAGCCCACGGTGGGGCGGTTTCGGTGCTTCTACGCACTCCGGAACACGGCGAAGAACGAGCGCTCGGGGTGCGTCTCGTTCCGCATCGTCGATGGCATGGGGAGCGTCTACATCCTCATGTCTTGGAGCGAGGGCAAGGCCATCACCTCGGTGACGAAGAAGGTGGACGACTTCCGCCAGAAGTGGTTCTATGTTGTGGTGGAGCGTCCCTGCGCTTTCCTCGAGGTCCCCGACGAGCCCCCGGTGAAGAACTCCCATTGGCGCAAGGCCACCTTCGATGGCGCCGAGAACGTGAGCCTGATGGGGCGTCTGAGTTTCCTCCGCGAGGAGAGCCTCACGGGGCAGATGGTCGTCGCGGACTTCGTGACGCGCCGCATCGCGCCCCTCCAGAAGCATTCGGTACCCATGTGGATGTACTCGGGGCCGAAGGACAAGATGCGGCTTCACGCCAAGGACAACGACAAGGACGTCGTCGACGACGTCCTCTCCGCGCTCTTCGTCAACCCATCGGTGCTTCCCGTGGATGAGCTCCCCGCGGCGCTCCGGCCCATTCATCAATATAATATGACGGAGCGCATGCACCTCCTGGAGGTGATGCCTCCGTTCACCCCGACGGGCCAGGCGGACCTCGAGACGACGATACCGGTCGCGCGGGGAGCGGAGGGGGCCGACTCTCCCACGGCCTCAGGAGCTGGCCTAGGTGAGGAGGAGGCCGCGGCTGGGGAGGTTTCCTCTTCGAGAGCTGGGCCATTTACTGACGAGAGTTGCGATATCTCGTCAGGCGATGAAGACGCCTTCGTGGTGGCGCACTCGCGCCCCGTGGAGGAGGTGGCTGAGGAAGGGGAGGCCTCGGGCGCGGAGGCCTCTCCAGGAAGGCGCAGGGCTCACACCAAAGCCGTCGTGGACAACTCAGGGGCGAGGCCGTCTGACGTCCCTTCCAAGAAGAAGGCAGAGGCGCCCCCTGCAAAGCCTTCTTCCAAGCCCTTCCCATCGTGGCGCTCGCCAGGCCTGGTGTGGGTCGACGCTGGCGCCACCCCTTCAGGGTTAGTGCTCACAACTTTGGCTCATTCGCCTTTTAGCTTTCTCCCTTGCATTTCTTTTTCCTGAAGTTTCTTCTTGGGCTCCTGCCAGTGCCTCTGCGCCCACGAAGCGCCACCGGCTCCGCAAGGCATCCGAGGTGAAGAGCGCCACGGCAGGGGTCGTGGCCGACGAGGCCGCGAGGCCTGTGGAGGCAGCCCCCGTGATCCCCCTTGAGGAGGCGCCTCAAGTGGATTGGCTTGTGCCTCGAGGGGGTTTGTGAGGGCTGCCTCTTTTTCGAGCTCCTTATCAGGAGGCTTTTTCTTTGGAGTGGTTGCACTCTTCTTGTGGAGTACTGGCTCTTCTCTTTCCACTACAAGGACAACACTGGCTGTTTGTGGAGTAGCTGATAAGTACAGCTTCATGTGCTCGCCAGGCCTTGGGGCGACTATTACAGGCGGGCTGGCCAGATACTTCTTCAAGTCCTCAAATGCTTTTTCAGCTTCAGGTGTCCACTTGAAAGTGCCCGTTCTTTTCATGATCTTGAAGAACGGCAGGGCTCTTTCACCGAACTTGGAGATGAATCGGCCCAAGTTAGCCATGCAGCCTGCCAGGCGTTGCATGTCCTTGAGCCTGCGTGGAGGTTGCATGTCTTCTATGGCCTTGATTTTGTCTGGGTTTGCCTCTATACCCCTATGAGACACGAGGAAACCCAGCAATTTGCCTGAAGGGACTCCAAAGACGCACTTGGCGGGGTTGAGCTTGATGTTCACCTTGCGCAGGCTGGCGAAGGTTTCTTCAAGGTCTTCGAGGAGTGTATTTACTTCTTGGGACTTTACGACGATGTCATCGACATATGCTTCGACGTTTCGCCCCATTTGCCCGCCAAGGGCTATCCTCATCAACCTCTGGAAAGTGGCTCCGGCATTTTTTTAGGTCAAAGGGCATGCAGACGTAGCAATACACACCGCATGGGGTGAGGAAAGCCGTCTTCTCCTCGTCCTCCTTATCCATTTTTATCTGGTGATAACCAGAGAAGGTATCAATGAAGGAGATATGCCCTAGAGGCAAATAAATAAGTAGTATTTATTGTATTATCTCATAAGTTTATAATAGGTTTATGTATTGTGCTATAACTGTATTAATCGGAATTATTAATACACGTGTGATACATAGACAACCAGGTCCCTAGCAAGCCTCTATATGAGCTAGTCCATTGGGCAACAGTTGATTGAGATTCCCGATCAAGGACAATGACGTCGGTTGACAATGGGGTCATCTTGTTAGTTGAATAAGGTGATGGACATACGCAAAGTATTGCAATAAGATCGTATTACGATGTTTGTCATTTGCAATAGATAAGAGTATGATAGCTTATTCCTTAGACCGTGAGACCGTACTTATTAATTCTTCGTAGGGATGCTTTGAGAGCATCAAACGTTGTGCCTTATATAGCATGACAATAACGGTGTCCATCTTGGGTATTCCGAAAGAGCATCAAGATGTAAGGATCAAGAGCGGGATTTGTTCATTCTTGTAATGGAAAGATACTCTAGGCCCACTCGGTGATATTGCATCTATATAGCTGCGCAGCTTATGACTAGGTCATGGAGATGTAATATCGCAGACGAGTTAATAACCTTCGTCGGTAACGAGATACAACAAAGACATCGGTGTGTCTACGATCATATCTCGGACAAGGTAGTATCGCAGAGACAAAGGGAATGAATGTCATATTTGTGGTTCAACGACGATATTCGTGGAATGCACAGGGGTCGTCATATACTTCCAGGTATCCCTGACGGTCATTGGTGAGCGGAGTGTCTCGACCATGTCTGGAGTGTTCTCGAACCGTAGCGTAACAAACTTAAGGTCTTAGCGACGCTAGGAGATAGGTTCTGGAATATTATAGGAATTTGTTGGAGAGAGAGAAATGATCCGGAAAGAGTTCCGGTGGTCCGGAAGGAGTTCCGGGAAGGTATGGAATGGTTCCGGGAATGTCCGAAAGTTGTTCGGGTGGTTCCGAAATAGTTTCGGAGTCATGGGATATTGAATTATATATAAATATATTAATTATGAATTAATGGGATTTTTATATTAATTTAATATTAATTAAATAAAGGAAAAAGGGGGCTCCCACCTACATGGGCCCTAAGAGGGCCCAAGAAGGGGGAGCTGCACCCCACAAGGAAGGGAGGCTTGGGCCTCCTAGTCCGAGTTGGACTAGGAGTAGGAGAAGCCCAAGGGAGGTCCGGCCGAACCCCCCTCCCCTCTCCTCCTTTAGTCCCACATGGGGGAGCCAATGGGTTTGCACACCCCCTTCCCCCTTTATATAGCAAGGCATATTAATTGATTTAATTCATTGGAAAATACAATTAATTGTATGCAGGCCGGCCGAGCTGTATCTCCGCCCGTTTTGCCCCCTCTCTCCACCTAAGCTATACCGCAGAGCACCGTTGCTCTGCGGAATTCCAGATAAGATCTACCCCTGCGATTTCAGCTGGATCTGAATGACCGGGGGTTGTCGCTAAGATCCGTATGTTTGTGAGTGCTTGGAGGTAACTCCTTTTGAGTAGCCTGGACGACGTCGTCTCGCCCCCTGCAGCCGCCGCGCCCCCTTCCCCTCTGTCGCCGGCGCACCAGCCCCGGTGCTGGCGCTCTGCCTTCTTCCGCCCGACGCCCGTCGACGCAGATCATCATCGACACCCCGGCGTCATCGTCTTCGTCATCGCGGCAAGTTCTCCGCGACCTCGAGGTCGGCTACTTACGACTTCATCGTCAACGCTTGTGCGGGAGCGTAATCCCCGCTATCGGTCTACATGGAGGTAATGTAACCCGTTCCGTCACCGTTATCGCATGTACTAGATAGATAGATAGATCTTGGCTAGTTAGGGTTTCGTTCGCTAGAAAATTTATTGTTTTATGCACCGTAACCCCTTCAGTGGTATCAGAGCCGATCTATGCGTAGTACTGCTGGTACGGTTAGAACTCATGTTGAATGAGGGCGTCTTTCTTATATTTGCTACCTCTAGCGTGCACTTGCGATGCCTTCGGTATTGAGTTGATGAAGCGGCCCGGACCGACTTTACGCGTACGCTTACGCGATACTGGTTCCACTACTGACATACGGCTTGCCCCGTATCTGTGGCTGGCGGGTGTCTGTTTCTCTCTCTCTAGTCGGCAAAGCATTTTCAGTGGAGGGCCCGAAAGGGATGCTTAAACATGCAATTATACGATCGACGTTGTGGTACAAAGTTCGTAGGTAGGGAAGCGATTCTCTTACGAATAAGCCTATATGCCACGTAAAACTTGCAAAACTAAATAAAGCTAGAGGCGTCTAACTTTGTTTTGCAGAGGCGTTAATTTATGTGACATGGTTACGGTAAGTTTTGATATTACTCGTACTGTCAGAGGCAATGGAGGGCTCTGTAGACTCGGAGCCATGCCGGGGCGCCGGGGGCCAGGCACATGGCGCCATGAAGGTCCAGGCGCATCGACCATGTCACATCGCACTTCATTGCATCATTATTGTGTGCTGTTGTGTGTGCATCCTATTGATTGCTTATATGCTAGATATACAACGGTAGCATCATAAAAAGGATGATCCCTAACAAATACCAAAATTGTGTTCTCCCTCGTTGCGCACCACCAAGAAAGTTCTACGTTATGAGGCAGGCCGTGATGATCGGGTGTCACACATCTCGTCGTTCGCATACAGTGGGTGTAAGCCATGTTGCACGCGCAGGGTCTTCGAGGTTTGATTGGCGAGCCTAGCATACTCAGAGGTATGGCCTCGGAACACGGGAAGATCGAAAGATCGAGCACGAGTCACAGAGTTGTTGTGATCGACATTTTATGTCCACCTTTGAAGCTATGATGCCGGCCGTGATGATCGGGTGTGGTGTGGTGGATGAGGGTCGTGTTATCGCCATTATTATTTTTAGGGATAATAATCTTGGTGTGGTGTGTTTTTAGATAATGAGATTATAAAACTAAAACTCACCTACATATTATAAACTTAACCTTACATCTCTTGCGATCACATCTGTAGACTACGCAACTATACTTCGGTTACATCCTCAAGAGCCCGGATGCTACATTAGAAGCCGACGGGTCCAACTTCATCAGATGGTACAGCGGTTTTAGAAACATTCTCGAACACAACAACATTCTATATGTTCTCGATGAACCGTTAGAAGAAGGACCAGGAGATTCTGCTAGCGGGGAGGAGGAAGATGATTTCCGTAGGCGTCGAGACATATTCATTGAAGTGGAGATCACCATGACCGTATGCCTGGCACCCGAGTTGAAAGAGTTGTTTCGACGCAAGGAGACAAGCGTCATGATTGATGCGATAAAGACACACTTCGGGGATGAATTAAAGCGTGAGCAATTCAAGCAGCTTAGAATATTCCAGACCATTCACATGGAGGAGCATACCTGTCTGAAGACACATATGAAGAGATTGTATGACATCTACTTCCAGCTGACGATGGTCTTCGATTACTGGATGGCAGATTCTTGTGCCATTCGGACTGTCCTGATATCTCTACCTCCCAGCTATGAGAAGCATGTACGCAAGTACATTTTGAAGGCCGATGATATGAACTTCTACAAGTTTGTGTATGAATTCAAATCTCTGAAGGTTGATTCCATCGAAGGAGAGATCTTCGATGCTACAGGTATATATTTGATATATGCAGAATTATGAATTCGCCTCTTGGTATATGATGAAGTATTTGATACTTGTTCTGTTTGTGAAACATGTCCTAATTATCACATATATGCGGCGCAGTTTGATGTGACCTGGCGCTGAAGCTGGTAGTCAAGGAGTTGATGGCCTTTTGGTGTTCACGTCCTCAAGTTATCATTAATAGTTTTTGATAAGGTCTTTTGTAATAGTGAGGGAGTGTGTGTGTCTTGAATGTTGCAAGACAAAGTTATTCGTGTAATAAGACAAGTTCAGTTGTTTTATGTTATGGAACAAGTCAGTTGTTTTATATTATGAATAAAGGTTCCACATCTCAGTTACATTGATTGTATGATAAGTATTTATAATTGTAGAAATAATAAAATAGCGTGTCCTGTGAATAAGAGTTCTATTACTAGAACAAACACCATCGAGTTTTGTCATGAAAGCAATGAAAGAAGTAATGGATGTTTTTGGTCCATTTAAGTATTTCGAGTGCTGAGTTGATTAAGCTTGAAATCAAGTATTGAAGTTGCAATACCGGAGGAAATTAATTGAGTGTCATTTTTTATTATTAATTAATGGTGTTTATTGCTTGATCCGAATTCTCTTATGATTTTGGTAAATAGGAGTATTTGCCCGACAAGTCATAAGTCTGAAATTAATTTGATAATAGATCAAATGGGGTTTTTCAGAAGAAAGATTAGTGAACATTGTATTCACAAGATTCGATCAAAGGACAATATTTTTGAATTATGGTTTCAACACAAAAGACTTGTGGAAATTTGTTTCACAAAATTATAATGTCATATATAGTGATATATGGGGAATTATAATCATGCTCTATTTTAAATAAAGTGTGGTGTGTCAGAATCAGTCTTAGAAACTCCTAATATGTTCGAAACATTATAGTCGATATCCACTTTAGAAAATAGATGTTTTTCTCAACAAGAATTCGTGAGATTGACAGTAGTGTCGACATGTATATGATTACACGATAATTCGGTATATACATGAATAGTTCTTTGTAGAATACTCGCATTAAGTGGGAGTGTATTCCAAAACAAGTAGAAACAAAGCTCAGTTTGTTGTCTATGTAATTCCGAGGAAAATATAATTTTTCGAATTATGGTTTCTGGATTGGAATTAGAAGCTTGAAATAAAGTGTCAGACCTATGTTGGAAGGTGTTCCAAAGAGTATATGTCTGCTAATGAAAATTTGGTGATTAAGAGTGAGGGAGACTAGAAAATTGTTTTCTGCTTGCAATCCTCTTCATAAAGATCATAATGTTTTCATGAAAGAAACTTCTAAATAAAGTGCTGTTATATTGCTGTCCGGTCACAGCACTGTATTAAGTATTTCAGATCTTGTTGACAGATCAAGGTGCACTTTATGAATACAAAGAAAGTTGAGATAATATCGGAATACGAACAAAGGCTTTTTGAGCCTGGAAATCCAAAGTTGCATTTGAAAAGATTAAGAGAGTAATTGTTGCTGCAATTCTTATTAAAGGAATAAGATTGTTTAATCGTCATATAAGGTGTTATATGAGAGTTGTGACTATAAGAAAGACGCAGTAGCATGTCTTGTCAAGAAATGTGTCTAGGACAAGATCAAATTTGTTGACTACATTTGTGTAGACATGCTTGAAGTCTGAGGGATTTGTATTAATGTAATACTATAGTTTATGTTAAATTCGAATTGATAGTAGATCAATGATTTTGTTTTGACCAAAATGTCGATTTAAGTGGGAGTTGTAGTTAGTTTACTCAGGTGGAATATGTAAAGAACATATTTTTGAGTGGGAGCTCAGGAACTCAAATATGTGGATGACACGTTTTTGAGTGGGAGCTCGTGTTATCAAATATGTGGAGACATAATTTGAGTGGGAGTCGAATTCATCTTGTGTAGTTAACACATTGTGAAACTGTACCAATAGAATAGGATGAAGTTGCGAAACTATTTGAAAGTTGGTGTCTATTTTGAAATAGAACGGGAATTTTAAATAGTTAGTCGAGTTGTTTTGGATTATATCTGAGGAGTCAGAATAGAATCAAAAGGATGGTCCTTTGGAATCCAATTGATCATTAAGAGTAATGCTGCATGAAAGTAATGGTTGTATGACATGTGGGTCTATTATGTAATATTAGACATCATACAGAAACCATATGATCTGCTCGATGAATCATAACCGATGTTCTTGGAAGAAGAGCAGTTATGAAAGTAAATTTAGAATTTACTGGAAGTAGAGGTGTGTTAGTTGTTGGATTGACATTAGAATGTCAAGTTTTCTGCATTGGTGTGAAAGTATGTAGATATCGCGAGTTTGTAATTGTTACAAGGGGCTCTATAAGGCTGAGTGCGTTTTTCAGGGCAGTTATCTGGTTAGTATAATCAGAGTAAGCGCTGGGAAACAGGAGTCTCACTTAGTTACGGTATTTGCATATATGTTGTTAGACAACATGGTGATATCAAGCAAGTTGATGTTAGTGAATCGCAAGAGCATGTACAATCATGGATTGTGCAGTAATACTCTTCCACAAGCAAGCATTATCAAATGATTCTTATTTGATAAGGGATTCTGATGAAGTAATATGCAGCTGGTTTATTTGTACTCTAGTGCAAGTGGGAGACTGAAGGAGATATGCCCTAGAGGCAAATAAATAAGTAGTATTTATTGCATTATCTCATAAGTTTATAATAGTTTTATGTATTGTGCTATAACTGTATTAATCGGAATTATTAATACACGTGTGATACATAGACAACCAGGTCCCTAGCAAGCCTCTATATGAGCTAGTCCATTGGGCAACAGTTGATTGAGATTCCCGATCAAGGACAATGACGTCGGTTGACAATGGGGTCATCTTGTTAGTTGAATAAGGTGATGGACATACACAAAGTATTGCAATAAGATCGTATTACGATGTTTGTCATTTGCAATAGATAAGAGTATGATAGCTTATTCCTTAGACCGTGAGACCGTACTTATTAATGCTTCGTAGGGATGCTTTGAGAGCATCAAACGTTGTGTCTTATATAGCATGACAATAACGGTGTCCATCTTGGGTATTCCGAAAGAGCATCAAGACGTAAGGATCAAGAGCGGGATTTGTTCATTCTTGTAATGGAAAGATACTCTGGGCCCACTCGGTGATATTGCATCTATATAGCTGCGCAGCTTATGACTAGGTCATGGAGATGTAATATCGCAGACGAGTTAATAACCTTCGTCGGTAACGAGATACAACAAATACGTCGGTGTGTCTACGATCATATCTCGGACAAGGTAGTATCGCAGAGACAAAGGGAATGAATGTCATATTTGTGGTTCAACGACGATATTCGTGGAATGCACAGGGGTCGTCATATACTTCCAGGTATCCCTGACGGTCATTGGTGAGCGGAGTGTCTCGACCATGTCTGGAGTGTTCTCGAACCGTAGCGTAACAAACTTAAGGTCTTAGCGACGCTAGGAGATAGGTTCTGGAATATTATAGGAATTTGTTGGAGAGAGAGAAATGATCCGGAAAGAGTTCCGGTGATCCGGAAGGAGTTCCGGGAAGGTATGGATTGGTTCCGGGAATGTCCGAAATTTGTTCGGGTGGTTCCGAAATAGTTTCGGAGTCATGGGATATTGAATTATATATAAATATATTAATTATGAATTAATGGGATTTTTATATTAATTTAATATTAATTAAATAAGGAAAAAGGGGGCTCCCACCTACATGGGCCCTAAGAGGGCCCAAGAAGGGGGAGCCGCACCCCACAAGGAAGGGAGGCTTGGGCCTCCTAGTCCGAGTTGGACTAGGAGTAGGAGAAGCCCAAGGGGGGTTCGGCCGAACCCCCCCCCCCTCCCCTCTCCTCCTTTAGTCCCACATGGGGGAGCCAATGGGTTTGCACACCCCCTTCCCCCTTTATATAGCAAGGCATATTAATTGATTTAATTCATTGGAAAATACAATTAATTGTATGCAGGCCGGCCGAGCTGTTTCTCCGCCCGTTAGGCCCCCTCTCTCCACCTAAGCTATACCGCAGAGCACCGTTGCTCTGCGGAATTCCAGATAAGATCTACCCCTGCGATTTCAGCTGGATCTGAATGACCGGGGGTTGTCGCTAAGCTCCGTATGTTTGTGAGTGCTCGGAGGTAACTCCTTTTGAGTAGCCTGGGCGACGTCGTCTCGCCCCCTGCAGCCGCCACGCCCCCTTCCCCTCTGTCGCCGGCGCACCAGCCCCGTCTTGTTTACATCAGTGTAGTCGATGCAGAGACGGCCTCCTCCAGCGGGCTTTGGTACTACCACGCCGTTGGAGAGCCAAGTGGGATGCACGACTTCACGAACGACTTTTTCCGCTTTGAGCTTCTCGACCTCCTTGACGATGAATGCTTGCTTCTCGGGGGCTTGCTTTCTTGCTTTTTGCTTGACGGGGCGCGCGTTTGGGCACTCGGCCAAGTGGTGCTCGATCACCTCCCTCGGTACACCAGACATATCTGACGGTGTCCACGCGAACATGTCAGAGTTTGCCTGGAGGAAGGCGACGAGCGTGCTTTCCTATTTGGGAGGCAGCGCCAATGGTGACGCTAGCTCCCGAGCTACCTGAGCTCAGAGAGATCTTCTTGGTAGCAGCTGCCTCCTGGGATCTGGGGCCTCTCGAGAAGCTCTTGGTCCTCTTCTGCGGGGAAGTCCATGGCGGCGGTCTTATAGGCTGTCTCAACAGCGCGTATAGCGTCCAGGACATGCCCACGTATGGTGATCGTGCCGGTGCTGCCGGGGATCTTGACCATGTTATACGCATGGTGCGTGACAGCCATGAACTTCGCAAGCGCGGGGTAGCCGAGGATGGCATTGTACGGCAGGCCGATGTGCGCGACATCGAAGTCGATGTGCTTGGTGCGGTAATTTTCCTCGCTCCCGAAGGTGACGTCAAGCCTGACCTGGCCTAGAGGCTTGATCGAGCCGCTGGTGACCCCCGTGAAGGGCCTCGAGGGTATAAGCCGCTCGAAGGGCACTTGAAGCGCTTCGAACGTATCTATGGAGATAACGTTCAGGCCTGCTCCGCCATTGATGACCGTCTTGGAGACAGCCACATTATCGATGGTGGGGGTGTAGACCAGCGGGAGGGTTCCAACAGTCTTCGTGGACTTGGGGTGGTCCTGAGCGTCGAAGGCGATGGTGTACGTCGACCACTTGAGGGGCCTGGAGGTTTCTGTGCTTGGGAGGGCTGCGTTGAGCTCGCGGGCGAACTGCTTGAACTGGTTGTTCGACTTCGGCGCCTGCGCCCTCCCGAGGATGCAAGCAATGGCGGCTCTTGGGGCTTGGTAGCCGCCGTCTTCCTCGTCAGGGAGGTTGCCGTTCTTTGCCGCGGCGTTGGCCTGATTTCCAGATGGTTTCTGGTAGCCGCCCCTGCGTCCGCTCCCGCGGTAGCCACGGCTACCACTGCCTTCTACTTGCTCGCGCTCCTTGCTCAACCTTTTGAGGTCAAAGCAAGACTCCGTGGAGTGGCCGCGCCTGTTGTGGTAGATGCAGAACGGGCGGTGATCATCTCTTCTTTCTCCAGGCTCATGGGAGTCCCTGCGGGTGTGACGTGGGGCTACCTGACGTGGGGCTACCTTGCGGGTGGCCCACGATGAGGCTACCTGGGCCGCGCCAAGGATGGAAAGGCCCGCAGAAGGCCCACTCGGGGTATCTCATATCCTAGTCCAACTCGGTTAGGTCTTGTAACCTGCCGTTTCTGTATCAACCACCCGAGACCTGGCTGCCTATAAAGCCAGGAGGGTTGCCCGTCCTAGAGGACACGCTCAGAACTACCGCAAACCCTAGCGAGATCGCAATCTCACCATTGTAATCGCTACTCGCATCAATATCCAGACAAGCAGGAGTAGGGTGTTATCCTCCGGGAGCCCGAACCTGGGTAAAACCTCGCCTGTTAGCCGTCGTGATCACCTTGCACTCTTCACTCTCCCCATCAATCAACCCGGGGTGCACAACCCTGGGACTTGCCGAGTTACAACCTCGTCAATTGGCGCCGTCTGTGGGAACTTCAACAAGTGCTAGGATCATGGTCGCACCGGCTCCATCCGCTATGAAGCTCGGCGCACCCGCCGTCAGGGAGTCGATTCGATTCGGCTCCTTCGAGTACGTCATCCACTCGCAAGCCCACCAGTCGATGTACGCCGATCTGGACAAAGGTATACATATCACCTTCGGCTCCATATTCTGTTGCATCGATAGTCGTGGCATACTCAGGTCTACGACTACCGCGCTACGCGCGACGACGTCACCTACCTCGCCAACCATCGCGTCCGCTGGACTCGCCGAGATCGCATCTGCCGCACCCGCGGAGATCGCGATCGCGGAACCCGTCAAGATCGCATCTGCCGCACCCGCGAAGATCGCGCCCGCCAAACCCGCGAGGATCGCATCTGCCGCACCCGCAGGGTTCGTGCCAGGTGCACCCGCGAAGAGGACATCTACACCGACAATCAAGTCAAGACCCACCTCCACCGCCGCGCCCGCACGCGCGATCAGGGGCCCGCGTCCGACATCGACGACGCGCGCGCCCTCATCTTCGTGGAAGAACCAGGTCTACCCCAAGCCACTCGCACTCGCTCCGTCGAGTGCGGGCACAGGGACAATCCTAAAGAGACGCGACAGTAAGTGCGCCGCGCGCCAAGTCGCAGCAATTTTCGACCCTGAGCAAGACGAGGGCGACAGAAGCAGCAGCGGCAGCACCAACTCTCCAACCCAAGTCTACCCCAGGCAAGTCTTCATGGCCGACACAGCGCCCCATGACGACGGAGAAGAACCCGCATACCCGCTAGAGGTGGACATGCCTGACAACACCAAACTGGTGATCACACGGGACATTGCGATCCAAGCCATGAAGCATGTGAACGAGGGCACGTTCCCCCCACCCAACGCATCTCGCGAGGACCACCTGGCGGTCCAGTACTTGCTACGCAAGGAAGGCGAAAGGATTCGCGCCGAGAAGGCCGAACTTCTCAGGCGCAAAAGAGACGCGGACGCGTCAAGCGCCAGGCGAGCCGCCCTCTCCTTCACATCCTCCAGCGAGGTTAACCAGGGAGGACGGCGAACCAGAGCCCGTGTCCCTAACATGGCAGAAGCTGACCGAACAAGGATCACCCGTAACCTCGACTCTTCCTTTGTTACCGAAGACGAAAACGGGATACCCATCCCAAAAACAGCAAATGCCGCATTAATAGCAGTCGAGACGTACCTTCGGCTCACGCAGCCACCAGAGGGCGACACGCGCTCGCTCCTCCACAAGCAGCAAATTGCCTCCATAAGGGCAATCGAAGAAGCCCTAGCGGCCCAAGGTACAGGTAACCAAGCTCATGGACCAACGACGTCGGGCATCCCAGCGGCGCAGCGCCAGCCAGTCAAGGACCTCCGAGATGTCATCACACAGAGGACGGTTGACCGCAGCCGCAAGGAGCGTTCGGCTAACGCAGCACAGGCGGACGATCATACCAACCGCGACTTCGAGCCATGTGGTGCGGCGTGTTTTAGTTTCAACATCCGCGACACCCGCATGCCCAAAGGCTTCAAGCTGACGGCGGGTACACCAAAGTACGACGGGAAGCAAGACCCGAAGTTATGGCTCGAAGACTACCTTATAGCCTGCACTTGCCAAGGTGGAACATCGACAACAGCAATGCAGTACATCCAGCTCATGCTGACAGACTCTGCGCGCGGGTGGCTCACAAGCCAACC